>CM024582.1:27757171-30203509 GCA_014182395.1 Eucalyptus sp. ANBG9806169
CAGATTCAAGCTTTAGAGGCTAACCTTTGCACGATTTCCTCGATTTTTGACGTGATCAGACAAAATGATTGATTCCAGAGCACGAACGGACCTCCAATGAGCAGATCGGAATAGCTACGGACCTCCTGGACGGCCGGCTGGGGATCAACTGAATCTTCTCTCTTTTCTTGCATATATTCGCAAAGCTTCCACCTCTTCTTGCAGTCTTCGCACTGACCTACTTAATGCCCACAACTGACAAAGCCAAATTCCAAAGCATTCTTGACCAACCACAGCATATCGACCGCCGATCAACAGTTTCATCACTCCTTTCACTAATTCCACTACGCATCTGCAACATTGCTCTTTCCTTGCTCTTAACAGTAATTATGCCTGCCATGTCATTCTTTATGCAAAGGGTGTTAATGCAAGTTAGATAATCAGACAAGCATGTGAACAGAAAGTGGTGGTTCTTCATCCTTGTGTTCCCAGGAAGGTTTTCATTATATAAGCGCGTGATTTAATATTCAGATATGCTCTCTCTTCTCAGTTCAGTCAGTTCAGCAAGTCTTTCTTGGAGCTTCGCCATAATTCTGTCATGATCTCCGTGAGTCACCGAGGCGATAGTTGTCAGGATATTTCCGCAATAAGTTTTATAGGGCAGAACAACGAAAGGACCATCATTTAAGCTTCTGTATCAGCTATCAGATTGTCTCCCCAGCTTTTTGTATGTGAATCATATCGTTAGCAATGCGTTCAAGAAGAAACGAGGCAGAGGAAATGAAGATGCTGAAAAGCTTACAAGCAGCACATGAACATGGAAAATTGACAAGGAGAAAGAGCCACTGAGCATCAATGAGAAAGAAAATAAAAACGACACTTTTTAGTCGAGAACCGGCTTCGTCGCAATCGAAAATTCAAATCTTGATTTTTTTACATTATAATTTAGGCTTTTTTTTTTAGAAAATAAGCGTATTTAAGACCACTTATTTGAGCAGCTACAAAATAGGAGGAGGAGGGGGATAGGAACATATGGTGGGGCTCATGTGCGCGTGACAAGAACCCATGATGCAAACACGAGGCCAAAGCCAAAGTGTTGGCAGCAAGGGAGAGCATCTTAGGCTCAATTTCGCCAAAATGCATCTCGGATTAGTGCAGGGCATATTAACCAATGCTCAGATTTAGGTAGTTTTCACCTACCAAAACTTGTCCGAAAAATCCAGGAGAAAAGTATAACCCTCATATTTCAAGAAAGTCGGCATATTGTCCAACCAAATTCAACATTGGGACTCACTTTTCCTACTTAATGAAGCAATGAGATACTAATCTACTTATAAGAAATTCTATGTCACAAGAAAATTTGAAGGTCGTATCAAATACATTACTATTTTTTTTATTCCAGAAATAGAAATTTTATATAATTATCAAACATATTCGAATACTCGAAACTTGTCTAGAAAACAATATTAGAAAAAAAATATTTTTTTAACAAAAACTATTCCTAAGAATAGAATAGTTACCAAACAAACCCGATGATGTTTTTTATAATTTTGTTCATCCCAATTGTTTAAGCCTATAACTGGAGGGAGACTTCATGAATATAAGGCCCATTAAAACACTATAGACAATGATATAGGAGGATACTTTAAGGGGCTGCATGGGAACGTTTTTATTCCTTGATTTTTCTGTTCTTTTGCTCCATTCTTTTGCTCCCTGGAATAAAAAAAAAAAAGAAATCCATTTGGTAACGTTAGTTAATTTTTATATTCCTCGTAATAGAAAAGTGACTAGGGAATAGATTTGGAACATAAATAAGAAGTAAAAAAAAAAGTAACTTCTTGTTTTGAGGTATAATTTCTAGAAATAAGCCATTTTTTTCTTTGCAATTTTTCTTTTGTTCTTCTTCCTTGCCACAACCATTGCCCTTGGATCTGCCGCCGCTCGTCGGCCGACCGTCGCCCAGTGGCAATGGAAGGTGGTCGCGCGCCGGGCGGCGATCGACCGATCGGTGAGTAAGACGAAAAACAAATAAATACAAAAATTATGGATTATACCTAACACATTCCCATTCTTTTTCTATTCCAAAAATAGAAATTTTTTGTATAGTTACCGAACGCGTTTTTTACTCAAAAATTGTTCTAGGGAATAGAAATAGAAAGAACTATTTCTGAAAAGAAATTGTTTTCTGGAATATAAATGTAACCATTCGCACCCTAGCACTCCCTCTCACATGCAAAATGCATTAGGAAAAACAAATGGAATTGACAAGGGGGCTATATGTGCAAAATAAATTGGGGTGGAACCCAGCTCCGCTACCATTTTAGAAAATTCAACCCAAAAGTTTAAACTTATAGGTGGAGGTTTAAAGAGCATATAAACCAATATATAGATAATGTAGGACGCTTAAATGAAAACCGTCAAATTTGACCGAGCTATTGAGGATTTCAATCCTTAAAAAGTTACAGGAAGTTTGAAAATGAAGTTGATAATGGCTAAAAACAGACTCCACTTTTATCATAACGAACTTGGACTCCATTGTTGTGGAAACGAGTTATTTTGCGAATTCATTGAATTTACCTAATGATAGATTTAATTATATGGGCCTAAGTTGGCTTGGCCACGATGAGCCTAAAGGCCCGGCCCACGGGAATAAGGCCCGTGGAAGGAGGAACATATAAAAGGGATGAGAGAGAGGGAGAACACACCTGTTGGCATTTAGGACATACGTTCTATTTCTCTTCCAAAGTGCTCTCTCTCTCCAAGACGAAGTACAAAGTCAAGAAGCGACTCCGTCTTCCCTTCACGGCGATTTGTCGTCATCGGATCGAATTCTCTTCCTCTTTACGGCATCGGTGTCTAATCTGTGGCTAACAAGGTACGCTCGAATCCGTGATGTGCTTTACGATCGGTGATACGTGATTTCTTCCCGGGCTTTAGGGGTTCGGTTTTAAGTGTCGAATCCGTTTTCGGGGATCCGTCGATCCCAACACCTAACTATTTGAAAATTTGAAAAATTTGTAAGTTTTTCAAAATTTGGAGACGGAGTTAATAGATACAGAGAATCTTCATTGCCATTGGGATGAATTTGGATTTGAGAGTGGAAGCTCATGTAGTTCGAAATTTGTTATGAACCATTAGATTGGAAATTATCAAATCTCACATAACTCGTGAACCTCTTTGTAGTTCAGATTCTAACACATCGTGTATGATCGATGTCGCAAATTGGTTTGTATTTTATGCATTGTTTCTGACATTTGTAGGATTTAATGATTTGACCCTTAAGTAGGGGTGAGCACGGTCCGGGTTGGTTCGGTTCACCCTTTAACCCTAGGACCAACCCGCACAGTGCTGATCCTCAATTTTTGGGACCGAGGACCGACTCAATTGAGCTTGGGACCAAGGACCGGATCAACCCAATGGGTTTGGTCCGGTTCCAAATTAACCGAGAACCAACTGATAATTTTTTATTTCATTTTTTTTGTACTCCTTAAAAAGCAATTGAGGAGCGAACTAACCCAATGGGTTGGTCCAGTTTCAAGGTTAACCCTGGATTAACCAATAATTTTTTATTTCATTATTTGTACTCATTGAAAGGGCAATTGAGAACCGTGTCGGTCTAATGGGTTCAATGATGAGCAAGGTCAGCTAAAAAAGGCAAGTGGTGAGGTTCAAGTGGGGTGAGCGTCAAACAGAATGAGCATTGAATGTCGAGCGGGGAGCAACAAGCCAAGCGAGCATTGAGCGGCGAGCGGCATGAGTGACCCAAAGCGAGTGAGATGAGTGTCGAGTGACGAGCGGAGAAGTTGGTTTTTCGATTTTAGCAAATTGAAGACTAAGAGGACAAATAAGACAGAAGAGAACGAATATTAGAGAAGGATGCCATAAGGTGCCTTTTTGGACGCCGTGAGGACTCCTCACAAAAAAAAAATTCCACCTTCGTAAATTATGACTATTGACACCTTAAAAGGCATTAAAAACCTAAGTTATTAAAGAACAATGTAAAATTACTTGAACTCCTCACTACAAAGATGTTTAATGTTGTTGACGCCGTTTATTTTAAGGTTTTCTCTATATAAAAAAATTATAAATAATATTATATATATACACACACACACATATAGTCAGGGTTGGTCAAGGTTGGATCAACCCGGAACTCTCAGGAACGAGGACCGACCCGCACGGTGTGGTCCAAGAATTCTAGGACCAAGGACTGACCCAGTCTCCCTGGGAACTAGATCAGGACCGGCAGGGTTGGGCCAGTTTAGGGTTGACCTTGGACCGATGCTCACTCATCCTTTGATATGAAGTGGAGTGTCGATTTAACGACCTTACATGGCATAGTTGCCTAAAATATGAAGTTTGTTGAGCCAATCATTCCAAGTGAAGAGTGGGGTAGCAGTTAAAAGTGGACCTCCCTTTGCTGTAGATGATTGTTCTCTATAGTTCTCTGGGTGGACTAATTCGATAGGTCAAGTCTGATGATTGGTTTTAAAGCACACTCTGGGCATTTTGTTGATATTCTCTTGTTTCTATCTGGAAATAGTAACGTATCGAATTCTTGAATGTGTAGACTGCGCTTGCAGGAGACTTGAATCTTTGGTTTGCTTTGGTTTTGGGATGGATGCTTTGATGATACCCGGCTTATTCAAACTGTTAGCATTATCGGGTTAGATTGAAACCTCCCGCAGAAGTTTTATAAGCCATACTCCTGGCCCTTTGTGGTTCTTTGACATCTGTTGTGACAATCAGTGTGAGATGTAATAAAGCTAATAACATGAGTGGAAGTTACATGAGAAAGGAGAGCATTTCAGACCGTGCATAACTATGAACTTGATGACCCCATCTTAGTCTGCTACCATATGGAATATGCCATGATCATGCTATATAAATGTATTTCGTGTCTCAAATTTGACATTTTAGTACGATACTAAGAGTATATCCTTCCGCAGGTTCCTGGCAATATCATCGGGCATACTGTATGGCTATTATACAATGATACTAAAGATAGATGAAGAAGAATTTGGCGGTCATGGAGCTCTTCTTCAGGAGGGACTATTTGCCTCCGTGACTCTCTTTCTGGTATAAGTCTTTTCTGTGCAAAATGGAAAATGTCATTTTCTTTTCACCTTTTTCTTTTGCGTGTGGGGAGATGCCAAGACTTTTGATTTCAAAGCTCCTTCTCTTTTGGCCCCTTGTCTCGTATAGATTAATATCGCATGCTCATTAGTGACCCTTTTCAATGAAGGAAGAGAGACCTTGAAATTGCATTACCTATTAAACCAGAGAGTTGCAGCGCGGTTCCTTGTTCTTTTCTACGTTGCCTGTTGCCTCTCTTTCCTCCATGGTTACGACTCGGTCTGTTTTCTCTTTCAGCTTGCATGGATTCTAGTCTACAGCTTGGCTCATTTCTGATCAGATAGTATTGCGGCATTGCCTGTCTTTATGGGAACGAGTTAGATGGTTTTGGTGCCGACAAATTTCAGGGAGTTGAAGACCGGTGCAGCATTACCAATGGCGACAGTGAGAAGCTTCTTAGCTGCGATTGTTTCCTTCCATTTTTTGAGCGTGCAACAATTAGATCTAGCAGAGCATCAATTCGCCGGAATTTGGCTCATAATCACTAGATGCTTTCGACAACTTCTCCTTTCTTTTTCTTCTTTTTTTCCTTTTTAAATTTTCAACAAACATCTCAGGAAATGTAGCAGTACGTGATGCCGTGTCGGACGATATCCGTGATGTTATTCTTGTCACCAAAATAAAGTCATACGAAAACAAAAGTTGGCAACCTATTTTCTTTGGTTTTGCGTGTGGGGCTCTCTTGTAATCTCCAACAATTACTGTTTCCTCTGCTGCCATGTTACGAACAAAATGCTGCTTCGCTTGGTGACTGAATGTTTAGCTTCATCTCTCAGCTTCGTTCCTCGGAGCTGATGACAGCTGACTGCAGAGCTAGCCATTGACATGTGGTGTGGACTGCAATTCAGATCCTTTTAATCTGAGATGGAAATAGAAGGGGACAGCAGGAAGTGTCTCAGTCCTATGTTTCTTCTATCGTAGTTAAATGGCCAAATCTAGTTGGCGTACTTTTCCCTGAAGACCAAGAACCGAAAATTGGAATAAATGAAAATATAAGATAAGAAAAAGCCCCTGCTTTACAGGTTATCTCCTGAGCACGTTCTATTCTGGAGGGACTACACATGTGGCCAATCCCAAGCTGCTCAACAGAAACAAAGCTTAAATTCATGGAATTACAATACAGATACCATTTCAAGAAAGACTGAGTTTACAATGTCCAATTTTGTGGGTTATGTTAAACTTCAAATATTCCACATATCTGATTAAATCTCCACATTCGAGCCTTATCGACGCATCAGGCATTATTATGGTTATCTATTTGTATTGTTCCATTGGGGAAGAGGACAGAGGAAGTTACAAATTCACATAGGGCAACACAAAAAGTAATTTAAAAAAAAAAAAAAACAAATTGAAGAAGAAGAAGAAGAAAAATGAGAGGCTGCGTTTGCCAGGAGTCGAGCCCGGGTCTATTGCTTGGAAGGCGGACTACAAACGGTTGCTGTGGTTCCTTGGACGTATAAAATTAAATTTTGGCGTTTGAGGGAATTTTCTTTTTTGAATTAATAGTGGAGTGCCGTGTACTTGCGAAAATGTATTTATCAGATATTAAAATCCACTTGTTCCACACCTGGACGGATATTTGCTAGAATTGAACATGATCCGTGCTTGTTGAGCAATCTCAAGAATGCGTACAAATGCAATGCCAAAGAGTGCTAAGTGAAATTATGAAGATGGAAATGAAAAGTGGAGTGTTTGAGAGAGAGTATTAGAAGTGAGAACAACTGGGGCCAGCACTCCTTCATTCTTAATTTCTTATTGCCTTCTTCGCTGAGGAGTTCCTTCGATATTCCGGTGTTCTCTCTCTCTCTAAGAAAGATAATATAACAGATGGAAGCATAAAAGAAATGAAGAAACCAAAAAATTGGAGATTTCTTTTACGGTCGGGGGAGTGAGGAGACTCTAAATGAGAGAAAAGTATCAAAAATGTCATGAATATATTGCATTGATACTGATTTAGTTATAAATTTATTAATTTGACAAATTTAGTTTAATTTGACAAATTTAGTTCTAAACAAATTACATTGGTCTCAATTGAGTCAATCTAATTACTTTTAACTGAAAATCATTGACATAGACGTCGACCATCTTACGTGGCACAACCAGAATTGACATGGATAAATTTTACATTTTTAATTTTTTTAAATTAATTTCTCGCCTACCACAATGAAAAATAAAAATAAAAATTTATAAAATATATCCACATTAGCATCGGATTTGTCATATACGACGGCTAAGATTTATATTAGTAATCTCGAGCTAAAACGCCGATAGACGTAATTATTATAAATGAAAAGATTCAAAACTAAATTAATATAAGTAAAAGGTTTAGAATTGAATTGATATTTCATCTCTCCGCCTACTTGTTTAGGTCAAGAACAAACATTAAATTGATCCTTTGTAACTAATCGACCAAGCTGCACCGTTTATCGCCAAGCATGCATGAAGAAATTCAACTATAAAGATATATCATGCACAAAGATGTATCAAATCTCATAATCTGCTGAATACTGTCTATAAAAGAAGTACATCTCCCTAATGTAATTGTGTGAACTCAGATTCTGCCACTAACTGTTAGAAAAGCAAGCAGCTATAAAAGTACAGCTGGTTATATCCTACTGAAGCAATGATTGTGGCTCAACAAGGACCGCCCAATCAATACCTCACCTCCAAGAAAGCCCCGTAAATGTTTTCTGCTCTAGTATTGTCAAAAGAAAGATCACAAGCATCAGCTCCACAAATTCACGCTCTTTTCTGCAAATAAGCATGCCTTCGATGAGTACTGAGTCGGGTCCATCTGGTAGATGGCTCATGGAAACAAGCTCATCAAAGTCCTAGGTGGGTACCCAACAAGATGAAGCACGCAGGATTCGGCCCTTCCACCCCTGCAGCATCCAGTGGCCTTCTGCAGCAACCACAAAATCATCATGGTACTGTTCCAACTTAGATCGCAATTTCTTCATAATTGCTGGTCCCAGTGGCAATTGCTTGAACCCGGCCCTCATATTGCGAATCTGCCATTGCTTATATGTCTCCGGCCTCTCAACCCTCTCCGTCCCCTCACATGCAATGACATTTATAGCTTCTCGGCCAAAGAACTCTTTCTCATACATCAGTCTCATCTGGTTATCCCTCCCTAAATTAGTATCAAACGCATCAAACAACGCAGAGTAGTGAAAGAGAGCCTCACGGAACCGTGTTACGAAGAAGGGGGCACCAAAAGATCCATTGACAATGGCCTGCACAAAGAGATGCGGCCTTATTTTTCTGATTAAATTCAGAACAGAATCCCTGGGATTATTCAAGACAACCGTCTCATCAACGAGATTTTTAAACCGAAACATGGTATTCACAACGATGGTCTCGCCGTTCCTTATTTTGAGATCCCCGATTTTTATAGTATCCCATTCCTGAGCAATTCCATTGTACTCAAATGGAACATTGAATTGCTTGCAAAAATTTGCCAAGTGGCGTCCTGTCACCTGAACTCTTTCTGCTGGTCGAAAACCACGCTGGGGAAACTCTATCCCTGTAATACGCAGTTTGGGTGGCCCGCCTTTCCTCCTGGAGAGAAGAAAGATGAGAACTGGCCATTGGAAACCATATAAGATTCCAAAGTCAATAATATGAAGCGTTGTTGCTTTCTCAGCTAAATCCATGATCATATAGTTCGCAAAGATATTTGCCATTCTCTGAAACGGGCAGGCCATATGATAAACATGGTATGCTTTCAATAAATCAACCGCTGATTTTTTTTAGAACCTAGAGCAGCATAGACCTGAGAACCAGTGCCTCCTAAGCGTGCCTCGAGGCCATTGGCGAAGTAATGTGCCAACCTCTGAGATCCGTCACCAAAAGGGGAAGCATGCTGCCGAATCTGCTTTAGATAGTCATCAGCAGTCCTTCGATCGTCAGAAGAGACAACTTGTGCGCAAAGGATCAACAAAGTTCTGAGATCCACCATCTCTGTCACATTGCTGGTTGGGGTTGGTGTGTTATCATGAAACTTCCCACCATCAGCAGCGTGTGTCCGTCTACTCTGCTGTAAAGATTCATTTACTTCTTTTTCAGAGGATTCATCAGCATTCGAATCTCGACTCCTGCCTTTAATTTTAAAGAGTAGCATTTTATCCATTATCTCGGATAGCTCGGTGTCGATGTCATCAACATACACTGCTGTCTGTTTGTTACTCCTCTCGTCTTCAAATTCTGAATCCTCCCTCTGGTGGTTCTTCTTTCCCTAATTCCACTGAGAGACAAAAGGTCACTTTCATCCTCCTTCAAGTTAACCACATTCAGTGATTTCTTTTCCTTAGACCATGAGTTTACGCTGCTTTTCTCCAGATCAATAAATAACTGCGTAACTTTGGGAAGAAATTTGCTAGCTTCCTCCACACCTCTCTGGAACTGCAATACTGATTGGCTCTCGGTCAAGAAGTTAGGGAACAAAGGGCCACTCCCTAATGATGCATTCGTCCTATTACCATTACTCAGGAAGCTGTTTGGTAAGGAAGAGGATGGTTGAACATGAGCATTCACAGTGGACTGAAAAATGAAGTCTCCTAAGACAGAAGATCGCCGCATATAATTTCTGCCGTCCCCAAAATTACCGAGCCATTGATGATCAGCAAAGTTGCTGCCGCTGGTATTCCTAGAAGGGCTGCTCTTAGCATAGTCACTACTGTTCCCCGAATAATTATTGTCCGGACTCTCCATGAATGGAGGGGACAGGTTCGCTTCAGACGGGCACATCTCGCCAAGAGCTTCTTGGAGCGACTTCTCAGCCGCCTGTAGAGCCAGAGGGTCACGAGACATAGAGGACTTCTCCTCCATGTCCTCCTCCAAAAGCATTTGATTTATGTACCTGAACACAGTCTCGGAGAAGTCGCTATCATCGGACGGGAAATCGGCCTCCACACTCACGAGCGAAGACGGAGCAGAATCGCAATACCTAGGGTCGGAAGGAAAGAAGGGTTTGTCCATGAAGCCAACATCCCGAGACTGGCCGTCGCGACCGACCCCATTCGCCAAGTTCGCACGCTGATCCGGAAATGGCAAGAGGGTCTCGTTGTCGAACATTAAGGCGCTCGGGGAGCCGGAGAATCCCGTGACGCGCGGCTCCATTATCATCTGCCGGCGCAATTTGCCCCTCCCTGCCGGGTCAACTGACACCAGCCCCAACACTGCTTTTTCCTACTCAGAAATCGTCAAGAAAAACTGCCCATTCCTAACCCCTGTTGAAACCAAGATTCACGAAAGAAACAGAAAAAAGCGGATGTCAGAAGAACACACGGGCGGCCGAGCTCAGCTGAAGCGAGCTCAAACCACATCTAATTCAGCTACTAAAACGCGGAATCTTCGGACCATATTGACGATCTGCGATCCTAGGTTCGCCGGTAGATCAAAAGAAAGTAAAGAAACCGCAAGAAGGCACCAAATCAGATCATCAGCCCCGCATAAATTCCAAACAAGAGAAAGAAAGAACAGCGGACAAAAATCTCGGAGATCTTGTGGTGGAAATGGAAGATGGGAGAAGGCTAACCTCGGCGCCCAAAGACGAAAAGGACTGCGGGAGCCGATTTCTGGAGGCCGGCGTCTCTCTCTTTTCCAAGAGAGAGAGAGTTGGAATTTTGTCTCTCCGACAGACGAGACTTCAGCGGCACTCAGGAACAGTTCGCTCGTGCGCCATCTTCCTTGACAAACTTGTAATTCCGTAAGAACGAAGACCGCGTGGTAGGAAAGGAATTTTGAAAAATCAATAGATAGAAAGTTGTCATGGATAGTGGCCGTTTTGGACCTATGGAATATGCAGGAGTTGAAAAAGGGGGAGAGTCGGTAACCCGAAATGATTTGGAAAGTGACGGACATGCCCGTACATCAGCAATCGCGAATGCAATATTTTATAGTTAGTTACGCGATCAGTCAAAAGAGAATGGTAAAAGGCTGGGAACATCACGAACGCTTCCCATCCGAATTTGAACATGTCCCTGTGAACTCTCTCGCGTGCCGGGATTGAACGAGTGTCGCTTAGAAATGCCGAGAAAAAGGGCAAAAGGGGAAAAGGGGGAAGGGGGCTGAACTTGGCTTTTGGAACTTGCCTCATCTATTTTTTTTTTTTTTTTTTTGTCGATCATATTTTATTCATGCTTTAACTCTCACTTTCGTACTTTACATTGATGCTTCAGGCGCGGAGTGAAATAAACCCACTCCCGAAACAATTCTTTCCCACTCCAACCCCTTGAGAATGTGAAAATTCAAACTCCCACCCCTAATTATTTATCTTTCTTTGGAGTAATACAGTGCGTTATCGAGAAGCTGACCTCAGTACTAAAGATTCAAAAGTCAGCCGTTGAACTTTCTTTGCCCTCTACTGACAAAAAAAAAAAAAAAAATATTTCCTGACTTTTGAAGAATTATTAAAAAAATGAACAAAGTCATGGAATGCACATATGGGAATTGGTCATACAATTTCTAGGGGCTTAGTATTTTTTTCGTCATTAAATAAAAGTCCCATAAAATTCGAAAAGATAAAAGGTGTGAAGTAAATGCTTTATCAACCCTGTAGAGTAATTCAAGCTTTATTTGTTTTGTAAAAAAGAATGATTTGAAAAATATTAATGACCACTTATAAAAATAAATGAATAAATAAAAAATATTTTAATAGTTCACGAAAAAATTGAGACGTGAATTGTTCTTAATAATGAATTTTTATTTATTAATTAATTATTTTAAACAGTACAAGTGGTCATTTAATTTACGAAAATAAAAATTTGTTTCTTCACATCCGCTTAGCACATAGAGTTGCATAGCGGAAAGAGCACTCTCTCTTTCTCTATCCCTCTCTCTCTGCTGGCCTCCCCTTCTCACTCTGGCGTCCGCCTCAGATGCTTGGTTCCGATTGCTGATTGCGTCAAACCCATCTTGGGTTCGTCTCCAAGCTCAGAACCTGCGGTCCCCTCCTATTATATGCATGTGATATAAGTATGGTACAAGTAACTTCTCATGTAGGAAATGGATCTCTGAGGATCACGATCGGATCGCCTAGGGGTTGGATCTACACAGCTAAACCGCTGGTTTGATGTGATCGAAGGAGACCGGTCCGACTTGGACCGATTTGAATGAGCATGATTTGGCCCTTAAGAGACCCAAACAAACCTCAAGAGGAGTGATCTTGACAAGCCATGGCTAGGAGGGAGTAGACAATGAATTGACACCTAGGACCGCCGTGAGAATGCTCTGGATGAAGACCTCCTCCATCCACTCCCGGTTAATTCCATGATTTATCACATAGTGTTGACACCTAAATTTTTAATTCTTTTTATTTTCCCTTCTTGTTCAGCCAATGATCATTAGTTCCTTGACAGGTTTGGGAGGTTGGGACACCTGGAGTGCCATAACTTGGCACGGAGGGACACTTAAGTGCCATAACTTCAAAATGGTACACTTAAGTGCCAATATCGGAGTAAAATGGAACACTTAAGTGCCACTCCGCGAAAATCCGGCCTAAATGGCTGACGTGGCAACTTTAGGCGAGTTTGGTCCAAAACAGGCGTCGTTTTGCACGCCGACGTGGCGGAGAAAATGCAAAAACGACGCCGTTTCGTGTCTTATCTATAAATAATTAATATAAAAATTAATTAAATTAAATTAAAAATAAATTTTATTTAAAATATTCTAAAAATTAAAAATTTAAAAATTTAAAAAACTTAAAATTTAAAAATTTAAAATTTAAAAACTTAAAATTTAAAAATTAAAAATTTAAAAACTTAAAATTTAAAAATTAAAAATTTAAAAAACTTAATATTTAAAAAATTAAAATTTAAAAAACTAAAATTTAAAAAAACTTAAAATTAAAAAACTTAAAATTAAAAAACTTAAAATTAAAAACCTTAAAATTAAAATTTCAAAAATTTAATATTTAAAAAAAATTAATATTTTAAAAACTTAAAATTAAAAAAATTAAAATAAAAAACTTAAAATTTAAAAAACTTAAAATTTAAAAATTTAAAATTAAAATACTTAAAATTAAAAAAATTAAAATTAAAAAACTTAAATTTTAAAAACCTTAAAATTAAAAAAAAAAATTAAAATTGCCACCTCAGCCGTCCCCTTGGGCCCCCTTTTAAAAAAATTTAATTTTTATAAATTTTAAGTTTTTTTTTTTTAAAATTTTAAGTTTTTTAAGTTTTTAATTTAATTTTTTAATTTTAAGTTTTTTTAATTTTAAGTTTTTTAAAATTTTAGTTTTTAAATTTTAATTTTTTAAATTTTAATTTTTTAAATTTTAAGTTTTTGAAATTTTAAGTTTTTAAATTTTAAGTTTTTTAAATTTTAATTTTTTTAAATTTTAATTTTTAATATTATTTTTTTTTAAAATATTAATTTTTTAAAATATTAATTTTTTTAATTTTTTAATTTTGATTTTTTTAATTTTAAGTTTTGAAATTTTAAGTTTTTAAAATATTAATTTTTTAATATTAATTTTTAAAAATATTAAATTTTTTAATTTTAAGTTTTTTAATTTTAAGTTTTTTTATTTTTAAGTTTTTTGAAATTTTAGTTTTTTAAATTTTAAGTTTTTTAAATTTTAAGTTTTTAAATTTTGAGTTTTTAAATTTGAAGTTTTTAAGTTTTTAATTTAATTTTTTTAAATTTTAAGTTATTTTAATTTTATGTTTTTTTAAAAAATAAGTTTTTTAAGTTTTTAATTTAATTTTTTTAATTTTAAGTTTTTTTAATTTTTTTTTTAATATTTTAAATAAAATTAATCTTTAATTTTAATTTAATTAATTTTTATATTAATTATTTACACATCGGACGTGAAACGGCGTCGTTTTGGACGTCTCTCGGCCACGCGGCGTGCGCAAAACGACGCCGTTTTGGACCAAACTCGCCGGAAAGTTGCCACGTACCATTTGCCGGATTTTCGCGGAGTGGCACTTAAGTGTCCCATTTAAGTTCGAAAACCGGCACTCAAGTGTACCATTTTGAAGTTATGGCACTTAAGTGTCCTCCGTCTTGAGCTTATAAGACTTGGGCTGTTCTTTCCGCAGGTTTGGGGACTCAAGTTGATCCAGATTCCCTAAAATGAGAGTAGACCAAGTAATAAAAAGATCATACTATTGCACATTTGCTCACAAATCCAATACTTGTGAAATACATATATTAAGGTATTTAATACCCTTTAATAGATGAAATTTTTTTCCCACTTTGTATAATGCTATTGATCATGCCTAACACGAGAGAATCTAATGCATGTGGCATTGCATCACATTGTCAATTTCATACAAATCATCAATTGCACCAAGACACCAAGAAGCTATCCACAAGAACCCAAATTGCACGATTGGAAAACTTAAACTATTAGAAGAAAATGTGGGTATGTATAGATGTAGATTTAGAAATAATTTTCATATGGATTTTTTTCATTTGTTTATTAATATCAGGAAAATTTTCAAATAAAGATTTGAAATGAAGCTGTTTTTTTTTTTTCAAAAGAGTCCAAAATTGATATTGTCTCAAATAAGTCTTGAAGTGGCCAACTTAGAGAAAGGGTTCAATTATGATGGGGTGGAAGTGCTGTATAATGGTGTCTATGGAACATAACTCAAACATAATAGGTTTAGGACTTTTCTACAAGAATTCACAATAACTTAGCAAAAAAGGGGGAAAAAAGAAAAAAAGACATACGCGCACTTTTACAAATGTTGATTTTTGAGCACCGAATTGACTTCAATTAAACTTGAACCCTTCTAGAAAGTCGTAAGGCTACCTTTCAAATGTTGCCGGTTTTATGCAATTTGCTTGTCATTAGACCCACTTTCCATTTTTTTTTCAAGTTAGGTTAGATCGCTATTACTTAAAGAAATTGGGTTCAATTTTTAGCTTGAACATATTTTCTTTAATAAGAATTGAATGGATGTAAGAATTTGCGGTCCTAATGAAAGTCTTGCATTTGGACTTGTCGTCATCGGAGGAAACTTCTTCATCCTTCGTCAGGGGTGGAATGGAATCTTTCCCATCAGCCCATCTGCTTGGGACAATGTCTTCATGTATTGCCACATTGGAATAAATCTGTAGCGGGGAATATTTGCCCCCGCACGATACACTGCTACTAGATGCGGTGGCACAAACCCAACAGTGGGATAGTCATGGGTTTTGGATCGCATTTAGTATAATTTATAATTTGAATTATGTGGATGGATAGCAACCAAACCGTGTAAAGATCCACCTAGAAATTGGCCCAGACCAGTCAATCCAATTCTAAGACTACTAGCATTGAGCTTTCAGTTTTCTCAAAGCTAGCATTTAGCCAAAAGCCCATTCGAAAAACTTACCGAATACCCCAACACGGTGATATTAAATTTGATGGCGTTTTGGCTAGAGGATGAGAACCAGGTTATTCGAGGCCTCAATAGAGATATGCTACATTGAAATTTTGCACAAAAGTTTATGATCAAATTGACAAAATTAAAAAGTTTCGATTGAATTAGCATCATAACAAAGGCAAGAAATTAATACAGAGTATTCCACAAATATCTCAATCTCAAGCACAATTCAAATCCACTTCTACGGACCCAACCAAGAGATGAATTCTTTTCTTTTGTTCTTTGCTTTTCTTTTTTATTGCGGCCAGTGAGGGTTGTGGACAAGGGCCTTCGAGTTCGGGAAGGGTGCCGGTCACAAAGAAAGCCGTCTTCTACCTTGTCTTCTTTAAATAGACCTTTGAATTTTAAGTACAGCAGGAGCTTTGGCTAATCGTTCAAGATAATATAAGTTGACAATGAGCTACTTAAATCAGCTACTGCAATAGTAGCATTAGCAGGGGAAATGCTTAGGACGTAAACGAGACCAAGAATGAAAATCATCGAGGTGATCAGAGTGAGATACTAAAGAGATTTGGCGTAATCCGAAGTAAGTCCCAGTGCGACGAGGCACCAGTACTTGTCTCCCCCACTGTGGACACATTGAATCTTCATTATAGTTCTATGCTTGGACCCCTCTCTCCCTATACATACATACATGCATACATACATACATACATACATACATACATACATACATACATACATACATACATACATACATACATACATACATACATACATACATACATACATACATACATACATACATACATACATACATACATACATACATACATACATATATATCTGTGTGTGTATGTGTGTGGGTACAAAGTCATAAATAGTGAAAATGACATGATTTTATGCATTATTAAGTCTTAAAATCACTTATGCAATGCATGAACGGTGTGAAAATCACACACAACAATGAATTGGATAATTCAAAACCACCGGAGGCCACGAATTCACTTGATCTGGCGAGGCTTGAGGCTCAACGGCCACTCATTTCACGGAATTCAATCGGCCCCACGAATATCAATCTCATATAGTAGTCTTATATGACACATTGGTTCTAGAGCAATATAAATACCAAGGACACAAACACAAAGCGATTTTAATGTGGAAATCCTCCTTTCATTCCTTTTGTTGTACGGGTTCCTCTTTCGAGTTCAATCGATCATATTGACCATGATTATCACACTAAGCTTAGCTCGAATAATAGTCTTCGTTAACCCCACAAGAGGGAGTAGGTCATTGACTCCATTAATAAGGCACACTTCGAGATTCCCAAGCCATCGAACATGTTCCTTGATATTTATTAATTCCATCTTGGTTTGAGAAGCAAGTTATCTCTGTCTTGGTAGCTCCCAAAGTGGCCATGCCATAGTTGATGTGCAAGGGCTAGCCGTGATATTCAAGTGGAGTCTTAGGGGCAAGCACTAGTCGACTAACTATTCCCAGCATTTTAGCGGTTTTTTTGCTTATTTTGCCAACAATAGAAACAAATTTCACCAAAAAACATAGGGCCTCATCTGCATTGTATCCCTCTTGTTTTTCAACCAAAACCCATTTGAACTCATTTATCGCTTACTTCCTAAATTACGAAGCCCACAATACTTGCCATATCTCATAAATGAAGGCACTGTGTCATTTTCAATTATAAATTCTTTTCATGTCAACGCTAATTAATCAACCAAAAAAAAAGCTGCAAATTAATCGACAATCCTTCATTTTATCTTACTGTGATATTAATAAAACGATTTTGCCTCCATCACTATAAATTTCTACCATCGCACTTTTTGAATGTAGTGATGGGTTTAGAACGACACTCAGCAGCAACCCTAAAAGAGAACCCGTGAAAAGAGGGTACTGGAAAACCTCACGCATATTAAGAAAGAAGCTCCCCACAAAAGCAAAAAAGTAGGATATGTGCGCTACAAATCCTAAAATGTATCACGAAAGTACAATTGAGTCCTAAAACTTGCAAAAAGTGTAATCAAGTATTAAAACTTCTCAAATTGGTACAATTGAGTCCTAGGTTCACACCAATTTGACCGATTGGCCGAGGGTTCGCCAATTCTAGACCTTCGATGACTAGTTCCAGGCTCCTCTCCTTGCCAATTTTACCCCTATGCCTTTATATTTTCACAATTTTGCAAATTGACCCATTTTCTTCTATTATTTTAACTCCTTTAATATTTGTACAATAGAGGGCACAACTTTTGCATAGATGTGTTCCTTTATAGCGACACATTCAACACATCCTAAGACTAACATAGGGTGTCGCCTCATTGGAGAAGTTGTTCATATTTGTACACGATCGACAGTTCTATGAGAATCGAGATTTGTGCCAAAATTCACTAAACTTTAACCAAATGAATACGACTAAGTCGACACCTCTCTTTGTCACATCGCGAACCTCGAGCGCCCATGCATCCTCGGTGATCGATAAAATTTGCGACGCCCCCACCATTGCCGACCCATTCATTTTATTGCACATGCGAGAAGAGTATAAACAATTCCCGAGATAACACAAAGTGGGATAGAAAAGCAGGATGCTATTTTCATAAAACACACCTAACAAACCATTGAGTTATATATAGGAGAGTATGTAACAGAAAGAGTTAATTCAAAATGAAGAGCTATTAGGCTATCTATGCACTAGGCTCCTCGTCCATGGGATTAGGGTACTCGGGGTTCACCATGACACCGTCGGGCGTGTCGAGATCCATAGGGTGAACCGCTTCCCACCTTTGTCCAATCCCGACGAAAGGCCCATCAAAACCCAATAAGGGACCCTCTCAATCTCCTTGTTGAAAGTAGATGAATCATGTTGTGAATCGATGAGGTACTAACGAGATAGTCCCTCGTCGATCCAATGTGACAACCAGAATTTTCAGATTTCGTTTTCGATTAAATAATCGAGCCTTTCGTCGACGCACCGATTGTGCTATTCTCTGAGATGATCACTCACGAGATAACTAAACTATCTGGGGAAGCCATTAAGGGATTTTAATGCAATAGACTTGAGAATTCGACCACGAATCGACTACTCGACCATGTTAGTCTACAAGGGTCATTACGGTACTGTCGAAATTGATTAGAGACCAGAGATAGGTCGACTTGACTGAGATATGTGATCAAAGTATGGATGATTCCACTTGATTGCAAATTCTCGTCAATCGACACTAGACCGATTTTTCTATCGTTTTGGTACCCGGTGCCCGTATTTGAAACCTTGAGATTTTCACGACAATCGGGAGTCGCCAATTTGTCTAAGATGTACATTGTGACTCGAGATAAATTGATCACAGGTCAATTGCACCAAAAATTCCTAAAAGTTACCCGGTAGACTAGGTCATGCTAAAAGCGCGTCGGATTGAAATTAACCACAAATTTGAACCCGATTTCAAAAATTGAAAATTCTGTTGTATCACGATCTATTTTAGGAATGTCAACTCATCCTCCGAAGAATTTTCGGAGATTCCGGAAATTTTACGGAAAATCGATTCGGATGATTCAGAAAACGAACGGAAATCCGGATTGGACAAATTGAAGAGATTTTTAACTTCCAGGCTGAGCTATTTGGCGTTGGACACTTGCAGAAATGGTATGGCCTTTTTCTTCAACAAAATTGGACCTCAAATTGGGAAATTTTATGAAGAAATTCAAGATCAAAATTGAAGAAATTCGGATGTTAATATGAGGGCTGGAATTTTGGCATCATATTGGTTTATTTGTGGAATTTACATGTTGAGAAAGTATTAAGAGACCTAATAGATAGGCTTGAGGACTTTTGAGGCCAAAATCATGATGAATGTGAGATATTTATTTGGATTTTTTTAGCTTCCTCTCCCTCAAGCTTCTCCCATACGCCTCTTTCCCCTTTGGTCTTCATCATTTTCTTTTGCCCTTCCTGCTCGACCGTTTCTCTCTCTCTTCTTCCACACGTTGATGTCAGCTGCCCCTCCTCTCAATTGTCTTCACTTTGTTTCATTTGTGCATGTCTTCAAAACCACACCCTTCACCATCATTTACCTGCTCTGATCCAGCTGCTTTCTGTCCAAAATCCACGTGTCCTTCAATCCACCGAGACTACAGCCCACTTCACCGAGGCAATCAACGAAAACCAGAGTTGACCGCCATCTTCAACTCCTTCGCACGCCTGCAAATCCCACTGAAGACCAAAGCTCACGGTCCATGCTTCAGCGATCTTTCCCCTTACAATTGCCACTTGCTGTTCATCCTTCAGCCCACAAAATCGAGCCTTGCACCGATTGAAACCGGCGAAGTCTTCATCTTGTTCGGTCGTTCCCAACTCGATCTCCTTGCTGCTTCGATTGGCCCACGATTCGGTCTAGTAGTTGGGCCCGTCTTTAGCCCAAGAAGCAGCCAGCCCATCTTCAGTTGGATTTGAAGCTCAAGTTTCAAGCCCATCAGCTTCTTCAAAGCATTTCGGCCCAACTTTCAGCAAACCCAGGCCCAGTCTTGAAGTCAAGCCCAAATCTAGAACACATCTCAGCTTGGACTAAGAATTGTTGGGCCAGTTTGGCCTGCGTGATAACATTTCTCTTCCTCAAAATTTCATTCTTTTGTTCTAGAATGTAAAAGAAAAAAACCCGTTTGTTAACGCCACTTAATTTTTCTACATTCTCGGGAATAAAAACTGGCTGAGAAATGGTTTGGGAAGAGAAATGAGAAACAAAAAAATTCACTTCTCTTCCAGGGAATAAAATTGAAGAACAAAAACCTAATTCCTCTTTCTCCCCCTCAACTCACGCTCTTCTCAACTCAGCTCTTCCTTCCTACACGACCTCTCGTCCAATTTCGAAACCTCCCGTCGCCGCCCGTCCCGTCGCCGCCGCCGATCCCGTCGTCGCCGGTCCAATCGCCGCCCGGTCCCGTAGCGAAATCACCTCCCGTCGAAGCCCGTGACCTCGCCCGAGAGAAGTCACCTCCCGTCGCCGCCCGTACCGTCGCCCCTACCGGTCCCATCGCCCCTGCCCGGCCCCGTCGCCGCCGGGTCCCGTCGCCGCCGGAGCTCACCTCTTCCGAAGCCCGCGACCTCGCCGAGAGAAATCGCCGGTCCGGGTCCGTCGCCGCCCATCCGTCGCCTTCGGTCCCGTCGTCGCCGCCGGTCTGTCGTGCCGCCGCCGGGTCCCGTCGCCGCCGGGTCCGGTCGGCATTGCAGCTCACCTCTTCCAAAGCCCGCGACCTCTGTCCGAGAGAAATCGCCGCCGCCGCCCATCCTGTCGCCTTCGGGCCCGTCGCCGCCGCCGGTCCCGTCGCGGCCGGGTCCGTCGCCGCCGGAGCTCACCTCTTCCGAAGCCCGCGACCTCCGTCCGGAGAAATCACCTCCGTCGCCGCCCGTCCCGTCGCCGCCCGGTCCGGTCCGCCGCTTGTCCCATCGCCGTTGGTCCGTCCTCTTCCCTTGCGAACTTGCGCCGACAAGTCTCACTTTGCTATTTGTTTGGATGAGTTTCGTGGCGATAGAAGAGTGATGCCGCTCTCTGTGAAAAAAACTTGCAGCTAGGGTTGCGGATTGGTGTGCGTGGATTTCTTGGCGGTGGTGGCCTCTTACCCCAAGCCCGACAACAAGATCCGGAGCACCAACTCGGAGGTTTTGCTCGTTCTCTACTTTTTCCATAATGCCATTGCTTTTGTTAGGTTGTGATAGGTTGTGATTTTAAAATCTGTTCGGTACATCTTGCTTAAGTTCAAGGCGGTGGGAATGCTGGTAACATTTTGATTTGCGCTGCACGTCTGGGCTTGAATCCGAGGTTGATTTCGAAGGTTGCGAGAACATCTCTTTGCTGATTTTGGTCGGGTATAGTACATGAAAGATCAATATATTAAAGGTTGCAAAGTCTTTAACTAATGGCATAACAAGTGCCTTTATTGGCTATATATATCACAAATTGAGATAAACTAGCAGCATCTTACAATTGGATTATAATATTGGTTCATTATTAGTGAAAGTGATGATACGACCCCTCTATGCAACTTTGGATTCTGGTGTAATCCTTGTAGATGCCAAATGCGTGACGATTATTGTGGTTGAACAGATCTTTAAACTGCGAGGAGGGACTATTCGGGTGAAGTAGATTCTCCATCATTAGTTAACGGAACACTCCCAAATAACCTGTTGCTTTTGTGCTGCCGGGTTTGTATGCCTTTAGACTTATAAAGCTAGTGCTCTGCATGTTGATATGTCTATTTAGCATTAGATCAAAGTGCTTAGATCGAGGTAAAGTTCTCTATTGTTTCACCTATGGCCTTAATGAGAATAATTTTATAGATCACTTCTAATTTGTCTTAAGTGAGTATTGATCTTGGAAGTTATGTGGATGTTCCTGCATAAGTAACCGTCTTTTAGCTTCAGTGATGTTTCTCTTTTGAGTTCTATTATATAAGATCGCTTGCTTGCGACTTTTTTGTTAAGTTTATAATCGTTGTTTCGCAGCTTCTTTGTTTGCTTTGGGATGACGGGAGATTATCACGTGCTTAGTTGGTGTTTCTGCACATTGCATGCATGCTGCAATCTATTTTACCTCGGTTAATCCATGTTCCTTGTCTCGTTATGTTTGCGGGGAGGACTTGAAGGACTGGACAATCGATGTCTTTGCCGATGCACTTGCCCGAGTCGAAGAAAGCGTTCACGACCCCAAGTGAGTCGTGACTTTGATTTAGTGCGTTCTCAGCATCCCCTTTCATTCATATATTGTTTCTCGCGGAAGTAGATCAACACCATGTCCTATGCTTAATACTATCGAAATTTGGGGGTTCTCGCACTTTGGAAACAATACGGACTCGGAGCACCGAACAGCGCCAAAGGTTCTTTGGGCACTAAAGGGTGAAAAACCAGCCTGGATTTTTGTTTCACTTGGGTCACTTGTCAATCCATAAAGTTCATGCATAAGCTGAATAAAGCACATGGGGCATCGCCCGCGTTCTTTGGGAGAGGCTGTTCTTCGTCTCGAGCATGGTTCTGGGCGATGTTCCTTTATTTTTTGGGAACTTTAGTCCATATTTTAGAGCGTCTTTTCCTTTTACCTTTTAACTTTTCCCTTTCCTTTATTGTTTGAAATTTGATTTTTATAGACATTGTGCATCTGAAATCTTCTACAAAATATAGACTTTGGCGTAGTTATTGATGTTTAAGATCATGTAGAAGTTCTTTCATTGTTTAAACCTAAGTAATATTTTTCCATTTATTGGTGTTCAAGATTTATTAATCGGCTTTTTATTTTGCAGCTGAAGGCGTGGGTTATGTGAAGCTGGAGCTATTCTAGTGGTGATTCTCACTTTTTCTAAAGTTGAATCCGCCGCTTCTAGTGCCGTCGCCTCCAATCGCCTCGCCCGATCCCATTGCCTCTAGTCCCGTCGCCTCTAGTCACTTTTCTCCGGTTGCATCACCTCTGGTCGCATCGTCTCGTGGTCGTCTTGCCCTAAATCAGGTTTGTTGCTTTGATTCCTTTTGATTGTACCTATTCTAGTGATGATTCTTACTTTTTCTGAAGTTGAATCATGTCGCCTCCGTCGCGTTGCCTCTGTTTGTGCTCGCCTCTCTCATGTTGCTTCCCTCGTGCTTGTGTTGCCCTTGATTCTCACATGTATCAGCTAGGCCTGAGTAACAAATACCAGAGCTGATATGATGATCAGCACAAAAATTCTGGTGCACTTATCTCACTTTTTTGTCTCTCCAAACCAGTGGGAGTATGAAATGAAATGAGATAGTTGTGTATGTATGTAGCTTGCGTGAGTAGTTTGTCAATGCTCTATTTTAGTTATAGCCTGTGATAAAGGATTTGTTTTAGCTAATCCGAGGGTTGTGAATGTGTGTGTCGATGCACTGCTTGTATAAGGCAATCGTAGTATGTTTGTATGGCAATGTACGACCTATACAGAAGCTGTAATGAATGAAGGTATAGCGACATTTGCACTCTCTTTTTAATTGTCTTGAACTCATATGATGTTCAACTAGTGAAGGTTACATGGCATCCCAAAAAGAGGCATTCACCGCAAAGTGGATTGAGCCTCTAACCAACTTGTACGTCGGTTTGTTGGTAGAAGAGGTCAAAAGGGAAATCGCACCTCTTGTACTTTCAACAAAGCAGGCTGGAATAACATCCGGACAGAATTCAATAAACGAGCAGAACTTCAATATACTTCAATACGGTTGAAGAACAAGGTGAACAAATTGAAAAAGCAAGTATGCTAGTTTCAAGAAGCTGCTTTCACAATCCAGATTTGGCTGGGATAATGTGAACAAAACGGTTGTTGTTGATGATCCAAATATATGGGAATC
Organism: Eucalyptus sp. ANBG9806169; assembly: GCA_014182395.1. Classification (NCBI taxonomy): domain Eukaryota; kingdom Viridiplantae; phylum Streptophyta; class Magnoliopsida; order Myrtales; family Myrtaceae; genus Eucalyptus; species Eucalyptus sp. ANBG9806169. The sequence goes on from CM024582.1 coordinate 27,780,959, forward strand.
TCACATCAAGGTATGATTTAACCTTTGATCATTTTGAGATCAATATAGATATACATGGCAATATGTTTAATTGTATTGCTGATATACGTTGTCATTGTGAAAATTGCAAGATAATATTGAGTGGGCAAAATTCAAGAATGATGGATTTCCTCAATATCCCGACTTGTGTACTTGTATTTGGTGATACATATGCTCTTTGGGGAGTATGTAGTAGGAAATGCCACAGATTTTGTGATGTCGATGAACTTGGTGTTGGTGGTGATGATGCGGACAATGAAGCAGCGAACTTCAATGAACACACCGGAACGATGAGGAAGTTTTTATGTCCGATAAAACTCCTACTCCGGTTCGTGACAAACATAGGATGGATAAAACTCCAAATAGTAAGAGAAGAAGGAGAAGTCAAGCAAATGATGTTGCTAGCACCTGCAAAGTTTTACAAGAGATGATCAAAAGTAGGGCTAGTCAATCGTGAGTGGTTCTGTGAACTCACAAGTCACATCACCACCTATAGATCCATTCTCGGTATCTATTGTGATTGATATCCTACTTGCCATGCCTATGTTGGATCCAGATCTTTACAGCAAAGCTGTGGAACGAGCCTGCGTTAATGCCACGTGGAGGGAGGCTTTTATCAAAACCCCAAGTGAAATGAGAAGCTCACTTCTCCGATTGCTTTAGTGGATGTTAGGGAATGTATCGTGGATTGAATTGAGTTTTATTAGATTATGTTTTTTATATTGTTGGTTGTTATTTTATTATTCAAGATATTGATGTTGAGACTTTTGCATTTGTGTTGTAGTTTGGATTGTGTTGAATTTTTATATTTGGTTTGCTTTCACTCTATTACTTACGTTATTGGTTTCTTTTTTTTTTCTTTTTTTGTACATGTATCTATATTGAATTTCTTGTATTTGTGTGATTGCATAGGTACTATGGAAGATCAATCAAATAGTGTGTCTAATGCAGAGGTAGTAGCAGTTGAATGGTATTTGGATGAGGTTGATATTGACATAATAATAGCATGGTTATGTCTTGTTACTTTGGACATGTCTTTGCATACTAGAGAGCCTATTAGGGACAGTAAATTATCGGGAGCCGAATGGGTAAGGGAAATTGTTTACGGACATTCATATAGGATATATGAAGCATTCGGGTTAGAGAGACATGTTTTTCTTAACCTATGTGATCTATTGAAGGCAAGAGGCTGGCTGAAAGATACTCGATATGTAAGGGTAGATGAACAAGTTGGGATTTTCTTATCTATGGTTGGTCACAAAAACTCCAATAGAGATTTATGTGAGAGATTTCAACATTCAGGACAAACAATCAGTAAGTTCTTTACTCTAGTATTAAAAGCAATTCTCGAATTATCAAAAGAGATTATCAAGGCGCCTTCTTTTGATATTGTTCCAGAAGAGATTCTTATCGATCCTAACCATGGACGTTACTTCAAGGTATGATTTTTATATCAATTTTACATTATTAAAATATTTATATAGCTAATAATATTGTTTAACGCTATACTTTCATAAAATCATAGGGCTGCATTGGTGCTATTGATGGCACCCACATTAATGCATCCGTCCCTCTAGCGAAACAAATCCCATTTAGAGGCGGGAAATGGACTACCACTCAAAATGTGCTGTGTGCTTGTTCGTTCGATATGAAATTTACTTTCGTATTAGCTGGGTGGGAAGGATCGCCAATGATTGTCGGGTTCTTTCGTCGGCACTCGAGACTCCTCAATTGCAATTTCCTCGACCACCGCCGTGTATTTGCTTTGTCTATATCAAGTGATTTTTTTTTTTTTTTTTATGATTGTATAGCTATTGCATATTATAACAATTTTATGTATATATTCTTGTAGGAAAATACTATGTACTAGATTCTGGTTATGCAGCACTTCCAGGATTTATGACTCCATTTAAAGGTGAACGGTATCATTTGAATGAGTATAGGGGTAGAATTAGACGGCCCGAGATCAGCAAAAGAATTTTTCAACTATAAGCATTCTTCATTGAGAAATGTTATCGAGAGGTCATTTGGGGCATTAAAAAATCGCTTCTCCATTTTGAGACACATGCCTCCATTTTCAATTCGAAAGCAAGCATATATTGTAATCGCATGTTGTACTCTTCATAATTATATTCGCGACCAAGACAAGATGGACAGGAACTTTGCCCTATATGGAGATCCGGAGCATCCCTTTGAACCTACACAAGACGAGGTTGTAGATGATACACCAGGTGATGAGGCGGCTGAGATAAACATGATCAGGAAAAATATTGCAAATATGATGGCAAGGGATCACAATATGCAAGAGATTCCATGACTTTTTATTTCCAACTTTTGCGATGTGATTTTGTTTTTTGGTGAAAACACTTTTGCGATGTGTATGTAAACTATTATGAATACATTTCTATTAATCGTATTAAGGTATTGCAAATTCTATATCCGCGAGCACAAATGTCATTGAATATATCATAAATGTGGACAAACAGAGGAGAGGAAAAACACCTCCCTTCATCAAAATTAGCCAAAACCTTATAAGCTTATGTGAAACACGAAAATGAAATAGTTTGTAATTCAGAAGAAGCAAGGTAAAAAGTAGCATTAAGATGGGATGCATCGACGGCTCAAAATACAAGAGACCGAGGTCTTTACTAAGTGTTTTAGGAGCATATTATGAACTAAATACATAATGATAGTAAAGCAACGCCATGCATGAACCATTCCAATAGTTGGAAATTTCCAACCCCAACCCGACATCCATGTCAAGATTAGAAGACTAAAATCCCCAAGCCACGCATGCACTAGAATTACAATTTTTTTTTAAAGAGTAAAAACTTAGTTCCAAGGAAATCACTACAAATTAATTTGGCTAACAATATCCAATGTGCTTTTTCCGTAATATTTGCTATACCAAACAACAAATTCGCAAAAAGATAATATATTCTTGAGAATTATAGTTCAAAACGCTACCAAAATTCGCAAAAAGATAATATATTCTTGAGAATTATAGTTCAAAATACTACCTAAATTCAATAGGCTATAAACTACGTGAGTGAAGATACTCACACACATATATAAGATAATAGTTCACGTTCCATTACAATACAACTTCATCTTCGACTAGAATTCTTACCCCTAAGTAAATGTATTATTATTCTAATAATATTTTGATCTTGTCAATTTTATGTAATATCTAATCTATTCCTTTTTCTTATTTTTAATTTTTTAAAAAAAAAAAAAAATTAAAATTTGGAATAGAAATTTTGTGCGATTACCAAACGGGTTTCGTTCTTTTTTTGTTCCGAAATAGAAATTTTGTGCGATTTACCAAACAGGTTTTTTTGCTCGTAAATTGTTCCTCGGAACAGAAATAGAAAAGAACTATTTCTGAAAAAAAAACTCTTCCCCGCCCAAGAAATTTTATCATGCGCAGCCTTTTAGGCCCAATCCAAGCCCGTGGGTATCATCGCGAGCCCAAGTTGGCTGTCATCGCGGTGAACCGGCTTCCGTAATAAACCAGTGAGTTTATGCACTAAACTCTTCTTAGTAGGCTAATGACGTCTAAGGAGTGTTTAGTTTAATAAATCGGGGATTAGGTGGTTAGTTAGATTAAATCGGTGATTTAATTAGTTAATTGTGCATGTTAGGTGGTTAGATTAAATTAATCAAGGCCTAGATAGGATGTGCTATTTATCTAGAAGGGTTTGGGAATTTTCCGGGCCCATATTGGTATTTAATTTAGCAATTTTGGCCTAGGTTGGTATTTTTAGTATTTAAATTGATTTATTTAATTAATTTTAGAAATTAATTCATTATTAATTATTTTTCCAGAAATTAGATCGGGATAACCGGTGACTGGAATTTCGTGATGATTGCAATTGTGTGGTTAATTTCTGCAATTGAGTGTTAAATTGCACAAATTGAGTGCTGATTGGAAATTGGAGCATTTAATTCCAAAAATTATGAATTTCAATATTTATTCAAAAAATCTCAGGTGTTGGATTTTAACACCCAAAATGGTTTTATATACTATATAAAACAGTGGGATTTTAAATTGGAAGATATCACTTTTTCTTGTTCGAGTTGACCGTGTACCTACACACGACTATTTTACCGCGTATTTCTAATACGAAAAAAATATGTCAAGTTCACCATTTTAATGGAGATATTTGAGTGCAAGGCACGGTGCCCTAGGTCGAAATTGTATGGTCGTGTGTTGGTTAAAAGAAAACCCGTCCCGAGCTATTGGACGTTGCCCCTATATAGGATGCCTCTAGACAACGGGATGCAAGTCGCAATAGATTATGGATCTATGCTCCATCAGGAGAATCGTCTAGGAAAGACGTTGTCGTGCCCAATGGGATGAGACGATGCTTGACAATGTTAGAGGACCGCCAAACAGAAAGTAGGCCGTATTATATGCCGAGAGCAAAACTAGGAGGGCATGATTAATTGAGTGTAGCGTTCCAATTGTTAGAGCTTAATTGTTGCTCATATATGTATGGTTGTTTGTGATATAAATGGTGCTGACTGCGGGGGTGGATCCGAGGCGAGGTAAGTCCCTATGATTGTGTGATTGAGTGGTTAGGACGCCCCTGGGCGTATTTCTCTCCTAATTGGGGTTTAGAGCGTGAACTCGCTGAGATTTATATCTCACCCCGTTGTGAGCCAAATTTTCAAGATTGTCAAATGGAGGACCTAGAGCCGAGAGGAGATGATCTGAAGTGTAGGTCAATTAGGACCGCTTCTTTTTGGAAAGCTAGTCTTTGTAGTCTTTTGGTCATAGACCTTGTACATGACTCTATGTGAATATAAAAGCATGTTTGTTTTGAATATGTTGTCCCGCTTTTCTATTCCGAGATGATTATTGTTAGGGATTTATTTTCGCTTCCGCATGTGCAATGGGTCAGTGACTCGTCTTGGAAAGTTGCAAATTTTATTGACCAAAGAAGGATGGGCATGCGCTCGAGATTCGGGGCGTGACATCCGGACCACAGACTCAACTAGTTCCCGGATCAAGGTGGTCCCAGGAATGGGGGTGTAGGAAAACTTAAAATCCACCGTCTGCGGAACCCCGTACCTCACTTGGTGCTCCTCTATCTAAGGACCTGAAAAATGTTAAGCCCACGATGGGGTGGGACGACGTCTCAGCGAGTTCACGCCCTAAATCCCGATTAGAAGAGAAATATGCCTAAGGGTAGTCTAACCACGTATCCCAAAAGACTTACCTCATTCCTATCCCCTCCGCACGTCGGTACAATTCATATCATTAATAATTGCATTAAAATCATTCATCAATCGGAACATCTCGACTTATATCATTAACAATTACAGGGGTCCCGATTATAAGGCCAAATCGTTATAACACGTCATATACCATGCCACACAATTTCGTCTTATGATCAGGTGCTTCAATTTCAATCATTCATGTATCCCAATTGATTACGACCCCGGCCACCGCCGACTCAACAACCAGCGGTCTTCCGGCGTAGCTGGGCATCATCTTGCACCATCGAGCATGGCAACGTCTACATCTAGACGGCATTCTATATAAGAGCATTGGCCCAACCTCCACTGCGACCGGCATCCGTTGACTTTGGGCATTCCCGAATGAGCATCGTCCGACCCCAAAGGCTCATGACGGGTTCTCATATCACTCATGCATTCATCCAAACTTGGCCAAGACACTATGCATTGCACTCAATTGTCTCAATTAAAATAGTGAACTTGACCTATTTTCTTTATATTAAAATACCTAGTAAAATAATTGTGTGTGAATACACGGTCATATTTGACCAAAAAATTGATATTCTTTCTTTTAAAATCTCACTGTGTAATATAGTATTTTTACTAAAAAGCGTTTTCGATGTCAAAACCCAACACTTGGTATTTTCTAATTAAATACCCACAATTTAACAATCATCTCTAAATTGCACAATTTAACAATCTATTGCATAAACTAAGCACATCACTGCAATCAGCATGAAATTCCAGTTGCCGGCTATCATGGTATTATTTCAGAAAAAATAATTAATTAATTAATTAATTAACAATAATTAAATTAAATTACTAAATTAAATTCACATAAGCTTACTTAATTATTTAAGTGCACTAACTAAATTACATTTACCAAATTAACTCCTTAAACTAACCATTCTAACTAATAACATAAAAATCCCTAACTAAATAGCCTAACTAAATCAACTAACTAAACTAACCATCTAGTTCACTCGACTAACTTAACTAACTAACATTTACTCTAACCAAACTAACTCCTAAACATACTTAAGCTTAATCTAACTCTTAATAGGTGTAATTAACCCCTAAGCAAAGTTTAGGAGGTTAACTCACTCAATTAGTGAACTAAAGTGTTCATGGCGACTGCGGCACAACGGCAAGTAATCCTTGGGTCTCGGGTGCCGCCAAAAGGAGGTACGGTCAGCCCGGAAAAGCTCCTCACAGGCTCGATTTAAGGCTGAGGGGCGGCCCTTCCTGTTGGTCGAAGCTAGATGGGCATCGTATGAGGGGGCGAAGGCGAGACGGAGGCACGACGGGAGTTCTTTGGAGTTCCGGCAATGGAGCAAGAGCAGAGGCGAAGAGACTGTGGGTTACGAGGAGGTTGGCGAACCGACATAGGTGGAGGGTGGATGGCCGACGACGGTGGGTGAGCAGTGGAGGGCTGGCAATAGCAACTGGGTGCAGAGGAGCAGAATTTCGGGAGAAAAAATGGAAGGGGTGTGCTAGGGCTAGGGGGACAACGAGCCGCCGGTGGGTGAGCGTGCGACGGCTAGGTGCGAGGAGAGGGAGAACCAAAAGATGAGGAGAAGAGGTTGTCCAATTGGTGGCTTTGCTAGTTGAAAACAAGTAGCACATAACGAGTTTCTGCTTTGTTTTTGTGTGCTGATCTGGTCGAGCAAAGCACGGGCGAGTCAAAGTTGCAGCAAGGAAATGAGGAAAAGAGAGTTGGTCGGAAAGAAAAGAAAAGGGAACGAAAAGAAAAGGAAAGGAAAGAGAGAGAGAGAGACAAGTCGGTCGGGAGAGGGGGAGGAAGAGGCGTGCACGAGGAGGGGGTGGGGGTTGTTGGAGGAAATGAGGAGAAGTCAAGGCCAATTGGCCCTACCTCTTCAATGCCCATCTCCTTAGTCCTTGTGGCCATGGAATTCTTGGCCCATCTTGTGGTCAAGTGCCTCACCATTCAAGATAATCCTCACTTTCCACAACCAGGACCCCAAGACCCCATTGACAGTGGAAACTTCCCTATTGCCATATCCTCCGAATTTGCAACCTCTTACTCTGAATTTCACCTTAGGAAGTTGCAAATTTGATGGCCTCACATACTAATGGTAAGGCCAAAAATTATTCATTGTATTTCCCTTCACCAATCGTCCCACATTAAAGGCTAAAAACCCACTTAAAAGTGGTCCTTCAATTGTCCTCGACTTAAATTGTTGAATTTGAATTTTTCGCCAATAGTTCGGGTTCGCCGAAAAATATTTAAAGGATGAATCAACGTTCCTAGAATAAATTGTGGCATAGCATAACTTTCAATTTCTGAAATTAGGTTAAATTTCGCGGTTAATTTCAACTAGGCGCGATTTTAGTGTGACCTAACCTACCAGGTAGCTTTTAAGAAATTTTTGTGCTATTGACCTGTGGTTGATTATTTTCGAGCCATATTGTACCTCTTCGAGTTATTGGTGACTCTCGGTTGTCGTGAAAATCTCGAAATTTCAAATACGGGCATAGGGTACAGAAATCACAAAAAAAAAAATCGATCTAATGCCGCTCAATGAGAATTTTACAATTAGATGGAATCACACATACACTAATCACATACCCTGTCGAATCGACCTATCTTCGATCTCTGATCGATTTTGACATGATCTTTGTAATGACCCTTGCCCATTAGCACAAGTCAAGCGAGTCGGTTTTGGTCAAATTCTCAAGTCTATTGCGTGGAAATTCTTTAACGGCTTCACCAGATAGACTAGTTATCTCATGAGTAATCAACTCAGAGAAAAAGACTATAGGCGCGTCGACGAAAAGCCCAACTCATTCAATCGAAAACAAAATCAAAAATCAGAATGTCACACTCTTGGACTTGTTCTTGACCATTTCCGATTAGAATTAGTCCACTAAATGTCTTAAAAATGAAATTTGTGGTTGGCCTCGATCATTAGCCATGATCGGGTCTTGGTCGGGCAAACTGGACCTAAAGTCAAACATGTCATGCCTTGGTCTAAAATGGACAGTGTGATTTGGACATCAGGGTTAAAAATTTCCCCCATGATGATAGGGACTTGTTCCATATTGGTTAAATGTGTAGATGCAAATATGCATTATTAAGTCTTAGAATCATTTATGCAATGCACATATCTTTATTTAGTTGAATAGTTAAATTGTTGTATAATTGATGGGAGAAAAATAGACGCGGAGTTGATCTAGTAGGGGATTGGCCAAGCTCTAATACACGTAATTAAAATTATATCAGAAACCGAATAGGTTAGGTCGGTTTATAGAAGATCTTTAATATACATATCAAATCAGATTGCCCATCACAAACAAAACTTCCGCCATATGAACTCTCCACATAGTGTTCATTTCATATACTGCAGAAGTTCCTTATGTATCACTTTTACCACTAACATTGCCCATGAGGGTAGAAAACAAAAATTTAATAGCTATCATGCCAAATATGAGGGTAAAGATTATTGATTTATGAAACACATAAGCAAACATATGACCAACCAAATGCCAAAGAAAACAAAAAAACCTGTTAAAATCTCAAACGCTATAGATTAAGTATCATTAATAGTATAGAATTAGAGGAATGAAGCAACAATAAAAAGAGTGAAGAAACCATCAATGCTTTGTCGCGACCTAAATTTTCCGGGTGCACCACTTAGAGTTTAGGCTAATGGACTACTAAGTTTTAAACTTAGCTCGAGCCCTTCCAAGCTCATACCAATTCACGACTATTCAAGTATTTTAACATGCAAATAGATTTTATCTAGGAGTCACCACTAATCAATTTACGATAGGTCGATTAGACACCTAAGTAAAATAATAAGTGAATTATTTTACTCCTACGAACCAGAGATTATGGGTATGGAAACTTGGTTACACTAGATTTCTCTAATGCCATTTCGGTACCATTCTTTTATTTTTTTTTTTTTAAATGTTTTTGCAAGCATTTAAGATTTATTTTAACCTAAATTGCTATCATACAAATATGATGACTACACAGATACTCATCCACTATTAAACATTAAAAAAATAGTAAATAAATAAATTGCATCACACAAAGCATGCAATTATTTTTTGGGTTTTCTTGAAACTAGAATTTTTATAAAACATGCATTTTAGCTACATGACCTAATTTTACTAATAATCGAATTCTAATTAAATGAGCCTATTATGCAAACTAATTAACATGCACCTAATATTTTTGTATTTTTTTATTGAAAGTTGGAATTAATAAAAACCCTAATCAAACTATCTAAAATGAATAATTTTCTAATTTATTTTAGGTATTAATTTGACTTAAATCCTATCCTATCTCAGAAACTATTTTTTTAATTGAATTATTAAAATGTGCAAACATTATTTAAAAAGTTTGTCTATAAAAAATTAATTCTAATTTATTACAAAAATTATCTATCTAAAAATGCAATCCTAAAATGTAATCCTATAAATGCAATCCCATTTTCCAAAACCTACATGCTCTAATGCAAGATTTTGATTTTTTTGATTTTTATATTTTTTAGTGTTTTTCCAAAACAAGTAATTATCAAATAAACCATACATCTATACAATCAAGATATTCAACAAATAAAGAATTAAAATAATCAAAAAAATAACATATTGTCTCACGGGTTAAATTAACAATTACTCTAATGCTAAACATCACGACACATAAAAAGGTTCAAATTAATTAAAAATCTTATCCGAAATCTCACAGATCAAATTAATAACTATAATGATTTAACAATTAAAATACTATCAAAATGCCCAAAAATTAATGTAATTAAAAAAATTATCCGACGTCTTACGGATCAAATTAATAATTATAATAATTTGGACAAAATCCCTGTGGATAATGTCAGAATATGCATAAAATGAAAATCACATTCCTGTACAATAATATTGAAACTTTAAAAAAAAAAAAAAACTAAAATAGCATAAAATAAATAAAAAAATATAGATAACAAAAGCCACCTTAAGGGGGACTTGGAAAGAGGGAGCAATGGCGCCGATCAGTGAGGGGCGGAGCACGACGGAGTTCAGGTAGGGGCGCGGTACGGGAAGCGCGGTGGCGTCGGGCTCCGACGGCGGTGAAGCGGACGAGTGGAGGTGGTGCAGTGGCACGGCGTCGGCGAGGGCAGGAGCGCGGTCGTCGGGGCGCCTGGCGTTCGGTGCTGCTGGTGCGAAGTGACGAGGCAGCAGCGGAGTTGCGGGCAGAGGTGTGGTGGCTGCGGCAGCGTCACGGCTTCTGGGTAGCAACAACGACGCGAGATCGCGGGCGACGGAGCGACGGCTTGGGCAATAGGGGGGATGCGGCGGATCGGGCACTGGATCGCCGGAAGGAGGACGGTGGTGAGCGGAGATGCGGCAGGGACTCGGCGAGGGGGCTCGCGGGCTGCCGCAGGTCGCGGCAGCGGCGTCGCTGGGTCGCAGGCGGAGCGGCAGTGGCCGGCAGAGGGAGACGCCGGCGTCTGGAGGTGCGGCGGCGTCGAGGAGGGGCTGCACGAGGAAGACGAACAGTGGCCCTCTTTTGATTTTTTTATTTATTTTTTCACTCACCCGTCGCACGTCCCTCACGTCTCCCTCACTGTAGCGGCTGACTTTTCCTTTTTCTTTTGCACCCACGCTCTTCCTTTTTACGAATCCGTTCTTTCCTGCCCCTCTCTCACGAATTCCTTCTTCCGAATTTTTTTCGGTCTCCGCCCTTTTTATATGCAACGAAATTGAGCCCCTATATATGGAAGAAGCATAATTTCCTTTTTTTTTTTTTATTGCATCTCACGCAGCCAAGGCGTAATCTTCACGATTTTATTTCATTTTCCTTTGTTCACGCACATCGACAATTAAAAGATCGATGTTTCTTTTATTATGTCAAAAATGTATATTACCCGAAGATCAACGCCAAATATAAATCACATCTGAAATATTATATTGAAACCTTCCAATTTTCAACGAAATATACCTCTCCTTATATATCGTTTGAATATATAAAAGATTTACTAAATATATCAAATGTGCCTAAAATTATATGCCATGCAATTTTATTATTTTTTTGGGGGTAAAAATTAACCCATTTTTTATGCAAAATTTAAGTGTCAACAAGTGCTTGCCAATAAGAAGTGACCGAATGGACTAAATCGACACAAATATAAAAGGTTTAGGAATCAATTGGCAAACAAAAAGAGTGATTCATGGCTAAATTGACACAACTACAATAAAGTAAAGACTATTTTGGTAATTTTACCAAGCTATATGAGTGGCGATGTGTACTCAAGGAGAAAATTGTGAACCGAACTAGTTAAGATTCAATTTTTTATGAGTTGACTTTTAGTCAAACCGCTGACTAAAAAAAAATAGAAAAAAAACTTCAAAATAATTTGTTTTAGTGTCAATTGGACTTTTGTGTGGAAAAATTCACAAAATTCGATTAAAAGCCTTGTTTTCCGAATTTTTCAGTTTTAAGTTCTAAGAAGTTGATGATTTTGTGTCAAATATGAACAATGGGTGGCAGAGGCACGGTGGCTGGTCAGGGTGCAGTCACCGAAGGTAGAGGAGTGAGGGATGGCTGATTTTGCTCTTTAGGGCGAATTAATGCTAGTGGAAATTACCCAACCTGAGCAGTACAGACTGAAATGTGTGGTAAGACGTTGTAAGCATATTGAAAAGAAATGACAAAAGATCTAGTTGACAAGCCTGGAATTGAAAAGATTGACCTGCTACCACTGCGCATTGGCAGGCTATGAAACGCATCCTTCGATATCTGGTGAATACTCCTCATTATGGATTTATCTTCACTCACGCTTCTTCACTGGCTCTTCATGCATTTTCTAATGCTGGCTCGGCTGGTGATCGTGATGACGGAGCCGATCAACAATTTAAATTCAATCAACAACTCCATTGATCTCTCTCTACTTTCCTCTCTCGTCTTTGTTATGAAGCTCCTCTACTTTCACTCTCTTTCACAAATGTGGCCATTGTGGCCTAACGATGACTGATGAGCGAGAGGCTTTCAATTTCGATCAAGATACTGATCGAGGAACCCTAGGGATATGGAGATTTCGCATCCCTACGAGAGCTCCTTTAGATCGGAGCCAATCTAGTCATTGGCTTCCCTCTATATACATATATAGATTAAACGAATGAAACACGATATAAAGACAAAGATGAAGATCGAGGATGTCATCTCATTTAAATACAACACAAAACATGTGATTTCGATTTTCTTTCATCCTTTGCTATTCATTCTTATATTAGTGCATCTTCGGTTGGTGTTTTTCCGCAATATCTCAAATAGATACAACACAAAACACGTGATTTCGATTTTCTTTCATCTTTTGCTATTTGTTCTTAGAGTGATGCATCTTTGGTAAGCGTTTTTCCACAACAAATTTGCATTAGAGCGAAGGAATTTCAATTTTTTTGTTCAAGATAGCATCTATTAAGTTCGAAGTGGCACCCTTCAATGGCCAAAACAATTTTGATCTATGGAAGATTGCATTGAATTCCATGTGAAAAATGACTCAGATCAATCATGTTAGGTAGGTTCCCCCAACCAAAAATTAAAATATAAAAGTAAGTAAAACCCATTTAAAAAATTAGCAAGAAAAAGGCACCCACTAAGAGAGGGAGTGGGGGGGCGAGGGGAGAGAGAGAGAGAGAGATTCTGCGAAAGCAGACAAAGCCCATTGAGCCATGCCGGACCGCCTACCCTTTGCTTTGTATAAGTATTTTTTTTTTTTTGGAGACAGGAGGAACCAGCTTGCAGCCGACAGCCGCGCCGTAAACCCCCTGGTGACGCTAGCGCAGGACCCACCACCACGGTGTCACGCTTAATACACCTAACTACTCACGCCGGGATTCGAACCCCCCCCCCCCTTCCCAAGGGGTCACGGAGCCTATCCAGCGGAGCCACCACGGCCGGTGGTTGCTTTGTATAAGTTTGTTCGCTCGCCCGCCAAATCAGATGATCACCTATTAAAACATCATAACAAGCTACTTTAATTTGTGTTATTCAGGAGTTCTAGTTATTATTCATTTATTGAAGTAATTACATGCTTTAATCACAAAAATAACATTGTTATCTTGCAGGTATATAATGTCTTCATCCAGTGTGAGAGTAATTAGAGCAGATTGACCTTTCATCAAATTTCAACAGAAGAACATGTCTCTTTGAAAGGTTTAATCGAGCCCTACGACTTCCTAGAAGCATCCAAGTTCAATAGAGGTCAATTCAATGCTCAAAAATCAGCATTTATAAAAATGGACGTATCAGCCATTAACAAGTCAGAACATAGTATGCATTTTTGATTTATAAAATCACTTAAACAATGCATGAGTGGCATGAAATTCGCATATGACGAAGGATTGGATGATAATTGCATAAGAAATCATGTGCAAAATGGTGAAATCAATATTCAGTTCGTTGATTCAAAGAATCAACTAGCAAATATTTTCACAAAACCTTTGGAGAAAGGTCCGTTTGAATTTATTTGTAAAAAATCGTACATTACTTACCCGTTTGGTTAAGGTCTATGCAAGACAGACTCAAAAATACAATCTTCTGAAAGAGACATCACATTTATTATTGATTGAGTTTATTTTTAAGGGAAAAAAGGAAACCTACTTGTTCTTGGCTCTAAGTGTTAAATGTGCCCATTTAGTATTCTTTGTTTCTTTTGTTTAACAAATGAAATGGAAAACCTTTTTAGGTTCAACATGTGGATGACAAAGTCAAAGATATGCTTACCCATATACCCCAACCTCGTTTCATCAGATTCAAGCTTTAGAGGCTAACCTTTGCACGATTTCCTCGATTTTTGACGTGATCAGACAAAATGATTGTTGCCAGAGCACGAACGGACCTCCAATGAGCAGATCGGAATAGCTACGGACCTCCTGGACGGCCGGCTGGGGATCAACTGAATCTTCTCTCTTTTCTTGCATATATTCCGCAAAGCTCTCACCTCTTCTTGCAAGTCTTCGCACTGACCTACTTAATGCCCACAACTGACAAAGCCAAATTCCAAAGCATTCTTGACCAACCACAGCATATCGACCGCCGATCAACAGTTTCATCACTCCTTTCACTAATTCCACTACGCATCTGCAACATTGCTCTTTCCTTGCTCTTAACAGTAATTATGCCTGCCATGTCATTCTTTATGCAAAAGGGTGTTAATGCAAGTTAGATAATCAGACAAGCATGTGAACAGAAAGTGGTGGTTCTTCATCCGTGTGTTCCCAGGAAGGTTTTTCATTATATAAGCACGTGATTTTATATTCAGATATGCTCTCTCTTTCTCAGTTCAGTCAGTTCAGCAAGTCTTTCTTGGAGCTTTTGTTGGAATTGTCTCAGTGCTGCTGTTTTCCGTCGTGTTTTCCTCTGTTTTCCTCTGTTTTTTTTTCAAAAAACAGTCAAGTTCATTTTGGTTATGCAATTAGTGTTTTTGCTATTTTCTAGGAAGTTAATAGCACGTTTGTGTGCAGTTATGTGTTGCACGTATGTGAGCAGTTTCTGCTTTGTATTTAGTTGTGGTACTCGACAGTTTTTCTTTTGTACAAGACGTATGAAGTGCTACGCTCTGTTTTTTTTTTTATCATTTCTCTCCCTCGATCAACAGAGATGTTTTCTGTTTTGATTGTTGTTTCATGAGTTATAACATTGGTATCGAGCATCGAGGGATCTTAAGGACTGTGAAGTAAGGGTAAGTGAGTGAAGATTGCTTCCAATCTGCAAAGAAAAAGCTGATGGAAGCAAGATCGAGTGGATTCTCGCAATGGCTGCTCCAGTCTTTACTGGGTAAAATTATCAAGCTTGGGCTGTCAAGATGACAGCATTCTTGGAGGGTGATGATCTATGGGAGGCTGTGGAGGATGATTATGAGGTTGCTCCACTTCCAAATAATCCGACCTTAAATCAGATAAAGTACCATAAAGAGAGAATCACGAGGAAGGCTAAGGCAAAGTCTTGCTTGTATGTTATCTTTTTGTTTCACCCACTATCTTCACAAGGATCATGAGATGTGATTCTGCAAAGGCAATATGGGATTTCTTGAAGGATGAATACGAGGGAGATGAGAAGATAAGAGGCATGAAGGTGCTGAATCTCTTGAGGGAGTTTGAGAGACAGCAGATGAAGGATTCAGAGTCAGTGAAGGAGTACTCTGATAGGCTGGTTGGGATAGCTGAAAAAATTAGAGTTTTAGGGACTGACTTGAAGGATGAAGGCTTGTTCAGAAGATCCTGGTGTCTCTTCCAGAGAAGTTCGAAGCCACCATAGCTTCTCTGGAAAATACAAGAGACTTAGCTAATATAAAGCTTGCAGAATTGTTAAATGCTCTACAGGCACAAGAGCACAGAAGACTAATGAGAAGAGAAGAGTTTGTAGAGGGTGCGCTGCAAACTAGAGTGAAGTCAAATGGAGGCAAGGGGAAGAAATGGATTCAGTTCAAAGGAAATGCTGGTGATTCCAAGTTTGTAGCAAAAGAAGGAAATTCTGGTGAGTCTAGCAAATGGAAGAAGAACAAAAAACCTTGTCAATGCTATGGTGGAACTAATCATCAGTTTTTTAGATGTTGGAGAAAGCCTGATGCTAGGTGCAGAAAATGTCACAAGTTGGGTCACATGGAAGCCATCTGCAAAGAGAAAAATTACCAGCAAGCAGGAGAAGCACGGGTAGCAGTGAATGAAACTAAGGAAGAGCACTTGTTTATAGCTTCTTTTTCTAAATCTTCTATTGAGAATGATGCATGGTTGGTGGATAGTGGTTGTACCAATCATATGACTGGCAATTTGAAGCTGTTTAGAAGTCTAAACAAGTCAGTCAAGTCTAGAGTCAGAATTGGCAATGGACAATATATCGAAGTGCAAGGGAAGGGTATAGTTGCTATTGAAGGAAATCAGGAGATGAAGCTGATCAATGATCTTCTTTTTGTGCCAAATATTGACCAGAATCTGTTAAGTGTTGGTCAATTAGTTGAGAGGGGCTATACAGTGAAGTTCGAAGGGAATGAATGTCTTATTAATAATGCGAGATAGCAAAGAAGTGCTAAGAATCCCAATGAAGGACAAGAGTTTCATGTTCAAGCCACAAGAGATGCAACAAATGGCTTTAAAGTGCAAAGAAGAAAATGCGAGCTATGGCATAAAAGACTTGGGCATGTTCACAGGAAGAGCATGTCGTTTATGCAGAGAAATAACTTGGCAGATGACTTGCCAAGTTTGGAGGAGGAATTTCCACAGTGCAGAATTTGTCTTCTTGGCAAGCAAGACAGATTTCCTTTCAAAGGAGGAGGCTGGAGAGCATGTGAAAAGCTGCAATTAGTTCACACAGATCTATGTGGACCTATGTCTGAGTCTTCTCTCAATGGTAGCAGGCATTTTATTACTTTCACTGATGATATGACTAGAATGAGTTGGATTTATTTTCTGCGAGCCAAGTCTGAAGTTGCTGATGTGTTTGTGAAGTTTAAAGCTTTAGTTGAGAATCAGAGTGGGAAGAAAATTAAAATGCTCGGGTCGATAATGGTTTGAGTATACTTTGCTCACAAGTTTAAGTTGAATTGTGAGCAAGCGGGAATTGTGCAGCAGTTCATTGCTCCCTATTCACCTCAACGAGAATGGGGTCGGTGAGAAGAAAAACATAAGCATTATGGAGATGGCTAGATGTATGATGCGGGAGAAGAAGTTACCTAAGAAGTTCGGGCTGAGGCGGCTAATCTTTGCAGTGTTTCTATTGAATAGATTGCCCACAAAGGCCTTAGAGAAGTCAACACCTTTTTAAGTCCGGCATGGTGTTAGACCTTCTGTGAAGAATTTGAAGGTTTTTGGGTGTTTGTGTTACATTCATGTTCCTGAAGTCAAGAGGGACAAATTGGATAAGAAAGCAGAGCTTGGAATCTTTATTAGGTATAGTCTTCAATCAAAGGCTTACGGGATTTTCCATCCCATGACAAGGAAGGTGAATGTGAGCAGCGATGTTATTTTTCTAGAGGAAGATGAGTGGAATTGGATGGAAGGAAAGAGTGCAGAACAGCAGCGGTTCGAAAAACAACCCGCAATGAGATGTAGAGGTTGATGAAGTTATAGATGGATTGGAAGACAATATGGATGATTTACCAGTGAGAGGCACAAAGTCACTTGCTGAAATCTATGAAAGAAGCAATGTGGCAATGCTCGAACCATCTAACTTTGTGGAAGCTAAGGAGGATCAGAGGTGGATTGCGGCAATGCGGGAGGAGATTGCAATGATCGGAAAAACCACACATGGGAGCTTGTTAACAGACCATCTGATAAAAATGTGATTGGGGTTAAGTGGGTGTTTAGAACAAAACTTAATCCTGATGGTTCTGTCAATAAACACAAAGCTAGACTGGTGGTGAAAGGCTATGTACAAATATGGGGAGTAGACTATTCTGAAACATTTGCTCATGTTGCACGACTTGATACAATAAGGTTACTATTAGCTATTGCAGCAGAGAAGGGGTGGCCTATATTTCAGTTAGATGTCAAGTCTGCATTCCTGAATGGAGAGCTTGAGGAGGAGATTTTTGTTGAACAACTTGAAGGCTTCAGTATCAAAGGGCAAGAAGAGAGTGTATACAGGTTGAGGAAAGCTCTATATGGACTGAAGCAGGCTCCAAGAGCTTGGTATGGGAAGATAGATCGATATTTGCGGGATTTTGGCTTTGTAAAAAGCTTAAGTGAGTTCACTCTTTATGTCAAGAAGGTGAATCACAATGTTGTAATTCTGTCACTTTATGTAGATGATCTATTAGTGACGGGGAATGATATGGAATTGATAGAGAAGGTGAAGCAAGATCTATTTGCAGTTTTTGAGATGTCAGACTTGGGAAAGATGGCTTATTTTTTGGGTCTGGAAGTCAAACAAGCTTCATATGAGATCTTCATCTATCAGAAAAAAAATACATTAAGGAAATTCTAAAGAAGTTTCGGATGGAAGATTGTCGAAGTGTAAGCACTCCTATGGCTACTAAAGAGAAGCTGCAGAAGAATGATGAAACAGATGCAGTAGATGCTTCTATGTATAGAAGTCGATTGGGTGTCTCATGTATCTTACAAAGCAACCGGACCAGATATTTTATTTTACGTGAGTGTTTTATCCAAGTTTATGAGTAGTCCTAGTCAGTTACATTTGGTTGCAGCAAAAAGGGTCTTGAGATATCTCAAAGGAACATTGTTCTTTGGTGTGAAGTTTAAGAAATGTCAGAAGTTTAATTTGCAAAGATTTTCTGATAATGACTGAGCTGGTTCAGTGGATGACATGAAAAGTACGTCTGGGTATTGTTTCAGTCTCGGTTCTGCTTGTTTCTCCTGGAGTTCCAAAAAGCAAGAGGTTGTAGCTTAGTCCACAGCAGAGGCTGAGTTTATAGCAACTACTGCAGCTGCAAATCAAGCTTTGTGGCTGAAGAAGATAATGAAGGATTTGTGGTTGAATTCCAGTGATTGTATCGAAGTCAATGTGGACAATCAGGCTGCTCTAGCAATATCACAGAATCCAGTTTTCCATGGCAAAACCAAGCAATTTCAAAGTCAAATTTTTCTTTCTGCGTGAAGTGCAACAAAGTGGTGAAGTTAAGTTGGTCTATTGCAGATCTGAAGATCAACTTGCAGACATGTTCACAAAGCCACTTCAGGCTGGAAGATTTGAACTGTTAAGAGAGAAAATAGGAGTTTGCAACAGCAACTGATCCAAGGAGGAGTTTGTTGGAATTGTCTCAGTGCTGCTGTTTTTCGTTGTTGCTGTTTTCCGTCGTGTTTTCCTCTATTTTTTTTATAAAAAAAACAGTCAAGTTCATTTTGGTTATGCAGTTAGTGTTTTTGCTATTTTCTAGGAAGTTAATAGCATGTTTGTGTGCAGTTATGTGTTGCACGTATGTGAGCAGTTTCTGCTTTGTCTTTAGTTGTGGTACTTGACAGTTTTTCTTTTGTACAAGACGTATGAAGTGCTACGCTATGTTTTTTTTATCCTTTCTCTCCCTCGATCAACAGAGATGTTTTCTATTTTGATTGTTGTTTCATGAGTTATAACAGCTTTGCCATAATTCTGTCATGATCTCCGTGAGTCACCGAGGCTATAGTTGTCAGGATATTTCCGCAATAAGTTTTATAGGGCAGAACAACGAAAGGACCATCATTTAAGCTTCTGTATCAGCTATCAGATTGTCTCCCCAGCTTTTTGTATGTGAATCATATCGTTAGCAATGCGTTCAAGAAGAAATGAGGCAGAGGAAATGAAGATGCTGAAAAGCTTACAAGCAGCACATGAACATGGAAAATTGACAAGGAGAAAGAGCCACTGAGCATCAATGAGAAGAAAATAAAAACGACACTTTTTGGTCGAGAAACCGGCTTCGTCGCAATCGAAAACTCAAATCTCGATTTTTTTTTTTACATTATATTTTAGATTTTTATTTGAGAAAATAAGCATATTTTAGATCACTTATTTGGGCAGCTACAAAAGAGGAGGAGGAGGGGGATAGGAACATATGGTGGGGCTCATGTGCGCGCGACAAGAACCCATGATGCAAGCACGAGGCCAAAGCCAAAGTGTTGGCAGCAAGGGAGAGTATCTTAGGCTCAATTTCGCCAAAATGCATCTCGGATTAGTGCAGGGCATATTAACTAATGCTCAGATTTAGGTAGTTTTCACCTACCAAAACTTGTCCGAAAAATCCAGGAGAAAAGTATAACCCTCATATTTCAAGAAAGTCGGCATATGTCCAACCAAATTCAACATTGGGATTGACTTTTCCTACTTAATGAAGCAATGAGATCCTAATCTACTTATAAGAAATTCTATGTCACAAGAAAATTTAAAGGTCGTATCAAACACATTCCTATTTTTTTCTATTCTAGAAATAGAAATTTTATATAATTATCAAACATATTCGAATACTCAGAAACTCGTCTAGGAAATAAAATTAGAAAAAAATATATTTTTTAACAAAAACTATTTCTAAGAATAGAATAGTTACCAAATAAACCCGATGATGTTTTTTATAATTTTGTTCATCCCAATGGTTTAAGCCTATAATTGGAGGGAGACTTCATGAATATAAGGCCCATTAAAACACTATAGACAATCGATATAGGAGGATACTTTAAGGGGCTGCATGAGAACATATATGTTCCTTGATTTTTCTGTTCTTTTGCTCCGATCTTTTGCTCTTCGGAATAAAAAAGAACAAAAATCCGTTTGGTAACGTTAGTTAATTTTTCTATTGCTCGTAATAGAAAAGTAACCAGGGAATAGACTTGGAACATAAATAAGAAATAAATAAATAAATAAATAAAAGTAACTTCTTGTTCCAAAGTACAATTTCTAGAAATAAGCCATTTTTTTTTCTTTTCAATTTTTCTTTTGTTATTCTTCCTTGCCGCGACCATTGCCCTTGGATCTACCGCCACTGGCCAGCCAACCGCTGCCCTGCGGCAACGGACGGCGGTCAGCAGTCGATGGTCGATGATCGGCGTTTGGCGATTGGTGAGCAAGAAAAAAAACAAATAAATACAAAAATTTATGGATTATACCTAACACATTCCTATTCTTTTTTTATTCCGAAAATAGAAATTTTGTATAGTTACCAAATACGTTTTTTATTCAATGAGAAGCTTCTTAGCTGCGATTATTTCCTTCCATTTTTTGAGCGTGCAACAGTTAGATCTAGCAAAGCATCAATTCGCCGGAATTTGGCTCATAATCACTAGATGCTTTCGACAACTTCTCCTTTCTTTTTTAAATTTTCAACAAACATCTCAGGAAATGTAGCAGTACGCGATGCCGTGTCGGACGATATCCGTGATGTTATTTCTTGTCATCAAAATAAAGTCATACGGAAACAAAAGTTGGCAACCTATTTTCTTTGGTTTTGCGTGTGGGGCTCTCTTGTAATCTCCAACAATTACTGTTTCCTCTGCTGCCATGTCGCGAACAAAATGCTGCTTCGCGTGGTGACTGAATGTTTAGCTTCATCTCTCAGCTTCGTTCCTCGGAGCTGATGACAGCTGACTGCAGAACTAGCTATTGTAGTTAAATGGCCAAATCTAGTTGGCGTACTTTTCCAGTCTTTTCCCTGAAGAGCTAGAACCGAAAATTGGAATAAATGAAAATATAAGATAAGAAAAGCCCCTGCTTTACAGGTTATCTCCTGAGCACGTTCTATTCTGGAGGGACTACACATGTGGCCAATCCCAAGCTGCTCAACAGAAACAAAGCTTAAATTCATGGAATTACAATACAGATACCATTTCAAGAAAGACTGAGTTTACAATGTCCAATTTTGTGGGTTATGTTAAACTTCAAATATTCCACATATCTGATTAAATCTCCACATTTTGCTAGAATTGAACATTATCTGTGCTTGTCGAGTGATCTCAAGAATGCGTACACATGGAGTGCCAAAGAGTGCTAAGTGAAATTATGAAGATGGAAATGAAAAGTGGAGTGTTTGAGAGAGAGAGTATTAGAACAACCGGGGCCAGCACTCCTTCATTCTTAATTTCTTATTGCCTTCTTCGCTGAGAAGTTCCCTTCGATATTCCGGTGTTCTAGCATAGAGGAACCACACTGAAACTTTGTGCTTTGTCTTAGCACTCAATATAATCTCTCTCTCTCTCTCTGTGCACATGTCCTTTCCTTTTAGAGAGAAGAAAGATAATATAATAAATGGAAACATTTGAGGGTTGGACCATTTAGCAGTGATTTATTATAAGGGGGAAAAGAAATGAAGAAACCAAAAAATTCTCTCTCTATGCACATGTCCTTTCCTTTTAGAGAGAAGAAAGATAATATAATAAATGGAAACATTTGAGGGTTGGACCATTTAGCAGTGATTTATTATAAGGGGGAAAAGAAATGAAGAAAGCCAAAAATTCTCTCTCTCTCTGCACATGTCCTTTCCTTTTAGAGAGAGGAAAGATAATATAATAAATGGAAACATTTGAGGGTTGGACCATTTAGCAGTGATTTATTATAAGGGGGAAAAGAGATGAAGAAACCAAAAAATTGGAGATTTCTTTTACAGTCGGGGAGTGAGGAGACTCTAAATGAGAGAAAAGTATCAAAAAAGGTCATAAATATATTGCATTGATACCGATTTAGTTATAAATTTCTTAATTTGACCAATTTAGTTCTAAATCAATTACATTTGTCTCGATTGAGTAAATCTAACTACTTTTAAATGGAAATCATTGACGTGGATGTCGACCGTCTTACGTAACACAACCAATATTGACATTGACAAATTTTACATTTTTTAATTTTTTTAATTTTCTTTTTCTTTTTAATTTCTTCTCGCTGACCACAATGAAAAATTAAAATTAGAAAAAAATTAAAAATTTGTAAAATATATCCACATTAGCATCGAATGACAACTAAATTGTCATATAGGACGACTAATATTTATATTAGTAATCTCTTACTAAAATTGGCCGGATAGACATAATTATTATAAATACAAAAGATTTAAAACTAAATTGATACAAATAAAAGGTTTAGAATTGAATTGATATTTCATCTCTCTTTCCGCTTCTTTTGGTCAAGAAGAACATTAAATTGATCATTTGTAACTAATCGACCAAGCTGCACCATTTATCGCCAAGCATGCATGAAGAAATTCAACTATAAAGATAGATCATACACAAAGATGTATCAAATCTCATAATCTGCTGAATACTGTATAAAAGAAGTACATCTCCCTAATGTAATTGTGTGAACTCAGATTCTGCCACTAACTGTTAGAAAAGCAAGCAGCAATAAAAGCACAGCTGGTTATATCCTACCGAAGCAATGATTGTGGCTCAACAAGGACCCCCAATCAATACCTCACCTCCAAGAAAGCCCCATAAATGTTTTCTGCTCTAGCATTGTTGGAAAAAAAAAAAGATCACAAGCAGCAGCTCCACAAATTCACTCTCTTTTCTGCAAATAAGGATGCCTTCGATGAGTACTGAGTCGGGTCCATCTGGTAGATGGCTCATGGAAACAAGCTCATCAAAGTCCTAGGTGGGTACCCAACAAGATGAAGCATGCAGGATTCGGCCCTTCCGCCCCTGCAGCATCCAGTGGCCATCTTCATCAACCACGAAATCATCATGGAACTCCCCCAACTTATATCGCAATTTCTTCATAAGTGCTGGGACCAGTGGCAATTGCTTGAACCCGGCCCTCATATTGCGAATCTGCCATCGCTTATATGTCTCCGCCCTCTCAACCCTCTCCGTCCCCTCACATGCAATGACATTTATAGCTTCTCGGCCAAAGAACTCTTTCTCATACGTCAGTCTCATCTGGTTATCCCTCTCTAAATTAGTATCAAATGCATCAAACAATGCAGAGTAGTGAAAGAGAGCCTCACGGAACCGTGTTACAAAGAAGGGGACACTAAAAGATCCATTGACAATGGCCTGCACAAAGAGATGCGGTCTTATTTTTCTGATTAAATTCAGAACAGAATCCCTGGGATTATTGAAGACAACCGTCTCATCAAGGAGATTTTTAAACCGAAACATGGTATTCACAGCGATGGTCTCGCCATTCCTTATTTTGAGATCCCCGATTTTGATAGTATCCCATTCCTGAGCAATTCCATTGTACTCAAATGGAACATTGAATTGCTTGCAAAAATTTGCCAACTGGCGTCCTGTCACCTGAACTCTTCCTGCTGGTCGAAAACCACGCTGGGGAAACTCTATCCCTGTAATACGCAGTTTGGGTGGCCCGCCTGTCCTCCTGGAGAGAAGAAAGATGAGAACTGGCCATTGGAAACCATATAAGATTCCAAAGTCGATAATATGAAGCGTTGTTGCTTTCTCAGCTAAATCCATGATCATATAGTTCGCAAAGACATTTGCCATTCTATGAAACGGGCAGGCCGTACGATAAACATGGTATGCTTTCAATAAATCAACCGCTGATGTTTTTTTAGAACCTAGAGCAGCATAGACCTGAGAACCAGTGCCTCCTAAGCGTGCCTCGAGGCCATTGGCGAAGTAATGTGCCAACCTCTGAGATCCGTCACCAAAAGGGGAAGCATGCTGCCGAATCTGCTTTAGATAGTCATCAGCAGTCCTTCGATCGTCAGAAGAGACAGCTTGTGCACAAAGGATCAACAAAGTTCTGAGATCCACCATCTCTGTCATATTGCTGGTTGGGGTTGGTGTGTTATCATGAAACTTCCCACCATCAGCAGCGTGTGTCCGTCTACTCTGCTGTAAAGATTCATTTACTTCTTTTTCAGAGGATTCATCAGCATTCGAATCTCGACTCCTGCCTTTAATTTTAAAGAGTAGCATTTTACCCATCATCTCGGATAGTTCGGTGTCGATGTCATCAACATACACTGCTGTCTGCTTGTTACTCCTCTCATCTTCAAATTCTGAATCCTCCCTCTGGTGGTTCTTCTTTCCCCTAATTCCACTGAGAGGCAAAAGGTCACTTTCATCCTCCTCCAAATCGACCACATTCAGTGATTTCTTTTCCTTAGACCATGAGTTTACGCTGCTTTTCTCCAGATCAATAAATAACTGCGTAACTTTGGGAAGAAATTTGCTAGCTTCCTCCACACCTCTCTGGAACTGCAATACTGATTGGCTCTCGGTCAAGAAGTTAGGGAACAAAGGGCCACTCCCTAATGATGCATTCGTCCTATTACCATTACTCAGGAAGCTGTTTGGTAAGGAAGAGGATGGTTGAACATGAGCATTCACAGTGGACTGAAAAATGAAGTCTCCTATGACAGAAGATCGCCGCATATAATTTCTGCCGTCCCCAAAATTACCGAGCCATTGATGATCAGCAAAGTTGCTGCCGCTGGTATTCCTAGAAGGGCTGCTCTTAGCATAGTCACTACTGTTTCCCGAATAATTATTGTCCGGACTCTCCATGAATGGAGGGGACGGGTTCGCCTCAGACGGGCACATCTCGCCAAGAGCTTCATGGAGCGACTTCTCAGCCGCCTGGAGAGCCAGAGGGTCATGAGACATAGAGGACTTCTCCTCCATGTCCTCCTCCAAAAGCATTTGATTTATGTACCTGAACAGAGTCTTGGAGAAGTCGCTATCCTCTGACGGGAAATCCGCCTCCACACTCACGAGCGAAGACAGAGCAGAATCGCAATACGTAGGGTCGGAAGGAAAGAAGGGTTTGTCCACGAAGCCAACATCCTGAGACGGGCCGTCGCGACCGAACCCGTTCGCCAAGTTCGCGCGCTGATCCGGAAATGGCAAGAGGGTCTCGTTGTCGAACATCAAGGCGCTCGGGGAGCCGGAGAATCCCGTGACGCGCGGCTCCATAATCATCTGCCGGCGCAATTTGCCCCTTCCCCCTCCCCGGGTCAACTGCCACCAGCCCCAACACGGCTTTTTCGTACTCCGAAATCGTTAAGAAAAACTTCCCAATCCTAACCCCCTGTTGAAGCCAAGATTCACGAAAGAAACAGAAAAAAGCGAATGTCAGAAGAACACACGGGGGGCCGAGCTCAGCTGAAGCGAGCTCAAACCACATCTAAATCAGCTACTAAAACGCGGAATCTTCGGACCATATTGACTACCCGCCATCCTACGTTCCCGGCAGATCAAAAGAACGTAAAGAAACCGCAAGATGGCATCAAATCAGATCATCAGCCCCGCATAAATTCCAAACAAGAAAAAGAAAGAATAGGGGACAAAAATCTTGGAGATCTTGCGGTGGAAATGGAAGATGGGAGAAGGCTAACCTCGGCGCCAAAAGACAAAAAGGACTGCGGGAGCCGATTTCTGGAGGTCGGCGTCCCTCTCTTTTTCACATAAGAGAGAGAAAGAGAGTTGGAATTGTGTCTCTCCGACAGACGAGACTTCAGCGGCACTCAGGAACAGCTCGCTCCTGTGCCATCTTCCTTGACAAACTTTTAATTCCGTACGAACGAAAAACCGCGTGGTAGGAAATGAGGACTTTTGAAAAATCAATAGACAGAAAATTGACGTGGACAGTGGCCGTTTTGGACCTATGGAGTATGCAGGAGTTAAAAAAAGAGGGGACAAAGAGTTGATTGTATTAAGATACACGTCCGCTCAGCACAAAGAGTTGCACAGGGGAAAGAGCGCCCTCTCTCTCTCTCTCTCTCTCTCTCTCTCTGCCGGCCTAGCCTTCTCGCTCTGGCGTCAACCTCGGTGTCCTCTCCAAGAGCTGGCGGGAAGCTCCATAATCTCGGATGCTTGGTTCCGATTGCTGATTGCGTCTAACCCTTCCCGCGGTCCCCTCCTATTATATGCATGTGATATAAGCATCCTATAAGTAACTTCTCATGCAGGAAACGGATCTCTGAGGATCACGATCAGATCGCCTAGGGGTTGGATCTACACAACTGAACCGCCGGTTTGATACGATCGAAGGAGACCGGTCCAACTTGGACCGGTTTGAACGATGCATGATTTGGCCCGTAAAATACCCAAACAAACCTCAAGAGGAAAACCACTGGGGTTTGCTCCAGTGGTCACCCTTTCAACTTGGAAAGAGGAGGTGGGGGGTTCGAATCCCCACCTTCTCAGGGGGGTTGGGGTGGGGACGCTGTAGTTTCAGGAGTGGGTTTCGACTCCCACGCCCTGCAACGAGACAGGGCAAAAGTCAAAGAGTGAGCATTAAAATAGGAATAGAGTAGGACCGACAAAAAAAAAATGTGATCTTGACAAGCCACGACTGGGAGGGAGTAGTCGTTAAATTGACGCCTAGGATCGCTGTGAGAATGCTCTAGATAAAGACCTCCTCCTTCCAATTTGGGTTAATTCCATAATTTATCACATAGTGTTGACATCTAAATTTTTAATTCTTTTTCTTTTTCTATTCTCTTTCCCTTCTTGTTCGGCCTATCACCACTTGACAGGCTTGGGGACTCAAGTTGATCTAGATTCCCCAAAATAAGAGTTGACCAAGTAATGAAAATATCATTTTATTGCACAATTGCTCACAAATTTAATACTTGCGAAATACATATATTAAGGTATTTAAAACCCTTCAATAGATGAAATTGTATTCCCACTTTGTATAATGCTATAGATCATGCCTAACACGAGAATCTAATGCATGTGACATTGCATCACATCGTCAATTTCGTACAAATCGTCAATTGCACCAAGACACCAAGAAGCTATCCACAAGAACCCAAAGTGCACAATTGAAAAACTTAAACTGTTAGAAGAAAATGTGGGTATGAATAGATGTAGATTTAGAAATAATTTCCATATGGATTTTTTTCATTTGTTTATTAATATCAGAAAAAAAAATTCAAATAAAGATTTGAAATGAAGCCGTTTTTTTTCAAAAGAGTCCAAAGTTGATATTGTCTCAAATAAGTCTTAAAGTAGCCAACTTAGAGAAAGGGTTCAATTACCATGGGGTGGAAGTGCTGTACAAGGTGTTTATGGGACAGAACTCAAATGTAATAGGTTTAGGACTTTTCTACAATGATTCACAATTACTTAGCAAAGAAAGGGAAAAAAAGAAAAAACGACATATGCACACTTTTACAAATGTTGATTTTTGAGCACCAAATTGACCTCGATTGAACTTAAACCCTTCTAGGAAGTCGTAGGGCTACCTTTCAAATGTTGCTGGTTTTATGCAATTTGCTTGTCATTAGACCCACTTTCCATTTTTTTTCCAAGTTAGGTTAGATCGCTACTACTTAAAGAAATCGGGTTCATTTTTTAGCATGAACATATTTTCTTTAAAAGAATCGAATGGATGTAAGAATTCGCGGTCTTGGGTGCGTTTGGGAAGACTTTTGGGAAAAGTCTTTAGGAAAATGCAAACATCTTTGAGTTAAAAGTGTTTTCCAAAATGCAACTGTGTTTGGTAAATTGTACTTGGAAAGCCCTTTGTGAAGCACTTTAAGCAAAATGGTGTTTGGGGAATTATATTTACAAAGCATCTTTGTGGAAAAAAAAAAATTATCAAAAGAAAAATTAAAAAAAAAATTGACCGGTAAGGGCAGCAGCCACCGGCGACCCGGATCGGGGCGGCGAGGCCCAACGACCCGGATCCAGGTCGTGGCGGCATCCTGCGACCTCCAAAGCAACCCGGATCCCGGGGCAGCGAGGTTGTGCGACGCCGCCTCGACCTTCGGCAACCAAAATCCGGGCGTCGAGGTCACGAGAGGACATCGCCACCCGGATCCGGGTCGCGGCGGGGTTGCGGGAGATCGCGCAATGCCGCCGTGACCCAAATCCGGGGGCGGCAAGGTCGCGTGACCCAAATCGAGGGCGGCAAGGTCCTCCCGCAACCCTGCCGCCCCAGATCTGGGTCCCGACAACCCAAACCTCACTGCAACCCACCCCCCAGTG
Organism: Eucalyptus sp. ANBG9806169; assembly: GCA_014182395.1. Classification (NCBI taxonomy): domain Eukaryota; kingdom Viridiplantae; phylum Streptophyta; class Magnoliopsida; order Myrtales; family Myrtaceae; genus Eucalyptus; species Eucalyptus sp. ANBG9806169. Next base: position 27,809,555 of record CM024582.1, read on the forward strand.
TCAGTCACGCCACCCCCGACGACGGTTGTCTAGGTGACGGTTGCCGGCAAATGCTTGCCCTTCGCCAATGACCGGTCACGGAAGAAGAAGAAGCTCGCTGAAGAAGACGATGAATAGTAAGGATGAAACCGAACAAACGAAAAATCAATGAAGGTAATTTGGGAAGAATTTTTTTTTTTAGTCCCTCAAGCTCAGCATTTTCAATAAGCTGAAAGCCCAAGGCAGCCCCTAACCTGCCTTGGGCTTTTAGCCTTGTGAAGTTGGCATTTGGGGAATGTAAACCCAAAAACAAATGCCAAACACACTTGCATTTGCCCAAGGGGCTTTGGACCCTCAAAGGGTTTTGGGAAGTGGTTCCCAAATGCACCTAATAGGAAGTCTTGCATTTGGACTCATCATCATCGTCGGAGGAAACTTCTTCATCCTTCGTCAGGGGTGGAATGGAATCTTCCTCATCATCCTATCCGCTTGGGACAATGTCTTCATGTATTGCCACATTGGAATAAATTTATAGCGAGGGAATATTCACCCCCGCATGATACGCTGCTACTAGATGAGGTGGCACAAACCCAACAGGTGGGATAGTCATGGTTTTCGGATCACATTTAGTATAATTTATAATTTGAATTGTGTGGATGGATAGTAACCAAACCATGTAAAGATCCACCTAGAAATCGGCCTGGACCAGTCAATCCGACTCCAAGACTATTAGCATTGGGCTTTTAGCTTTCCCAAAGCTAGCATTTAGCCAAAAGCCCCTACAAAAAAACTTACCAAATACCTCATCACAATGATATTAAATTTGATGGCATTTTGGCTAGAGGATGAGAACCAGGTTATTCAAGGCCTCGATAGAGATATGCCATATTGAAATTTTGCACAAAAGTTTAAAATTAAATTGACAAAATTGAAAAGTTTCTGACTGAATTAACATCCGAACAAAGGCAAGAAAGTAATACAGAGTATTCCACAAATATCTCAATCTCGAGCACAATTCAAATCCACTTCTACAGACCCAACCAAGAGATGAATTCTTTTATTTTGTTCTTTTCTTTTCTTTTTTATTGTGGCCGGCGAGGGCCGTGGACAAGGACCTTCGAGTTCGGGGAGGGTGCCGGTCACAAAGAAAGTCGTCTTCTACCTTATCTTCTTTGAACAGACCCTTGAGTTTTAAGTAGAGTAGGGGCTTCGGCTAGTCGTTCAGGATAATATAAGTTGACAATGAGCTATTTGTATCAGCTACTGCAATAGTAGCATTAGCAGGGGAAATGCTTAGGACGTAAACGAGACCAAGAATGAAAATCGTCAAGGTGATCGGAGTGAGATACTAAAGAGATCTGGCATAATCTGAAGCAATTCCCAGTGCGACGAGGCACCAATACTCGTCTCCCCCACTGTTGACACATTGAATCTTCATTATAGTTCTATGCGTGGACTCCTTATATGTACATAAATAGATATGTGGGTACAAATTCATAAACAGTGAACACGACATGATTTTATGCATTATTAAGTCTTAAAATCATTTATTCAATGCACAAACGGTGTGAAAATCACACATGACCATAAATTGGATAATTTGAGACTCGAGGTTCGCCACCAAAGGCCACGAATTTGCTTGATCTGACGAGGCTTGAGGCTCAACGGCCACTCATTTCACGGAATTCGATTGGCCCCACGAATATCAATCTCATATAGTAGTCCCATATGATGCATTGGTTCTAGAGCAATATAAATACCAAGCACACAAACACAAAGCGATTTTAATGTGGAAATTCTCCTTTCGATCCTTTTGTTGTACAAGTTCCTCTTTCTTAGTTCAATCAATCATATCAGCCATGATATCCACTCTAAGCTTAGCTTGAAGAACAGTCCTCATTAACCCCACAAGGGGCGTAGGTCGTCGACTCCACTAATAAGGCACACCTCAGGATTCCCAAGCCATCGTACATGTTCCTTGATATTTATTACTTACATCTTGGTTTGAGAAGCAAGTTATCTTTGTCTTGGTAGCTCCTAGTGGCCATGCCATAGTTGATGCGCAAGGGCCGGCCGTGGTATCCAGTTGGAGTCTTAGGGGCGAGCACTAGTCGACTAACTATTCCCAACATTTGAGGGCGCGCATGACAACCATTCTGTTGAAATAGTTTCGGAACAAAAAAATTTTTCTATTTTTATTTCTAGAAGAGTTTTTAAGCAAAAATAACCATTTGATAACAACACAAAAATTCTACTCTAAAAATATAAATTCGTTTGATAACGACACAAAATTTCTTCCTTTCGAACGGCGACGGATAGCGGTGCCGGTCGGCCGTCGGCCGCCGCCGGTCAACAGCGGCAACGGATGAAGGACCGATTGACAAACGATGAGAAAAAATTTTATTTCTCATTTCTGTTCCAAAAATAGAGAAGTAAAAAATTTCTAATTCTGATTTCTATTCCAAACCTATTTCTGGAATATAAATCTATTCCAGAAATAGAAAAACGGAATAAGTTTATCAAACGGATTTCTATTCCAGAAACAGGTCTGGAATAGAAAAATTGTTTCTAGAACAGAAATTCTGGTTTGTCATGCACCCCCCGAGCAGTTTTCTGCTTCTTTGCCAACAATAGAAACAAATTTCACCAAAAAACACAATGCCTCGTCTGCATTGTATCTCTCTTGTTTTTCAACGGGAACCCATTTAAACTCATTTATCGCTTACTTCCTAAATTACAAAAGCCCACAATACTTGCCATATCTCAAAAATGAAGGCACTTTGTGTCATTTTCATTTATAATTTATTTTCATGTCAATGCTAATTAATCAACCAAAAAAAAAAAAAAAAAATCGACAATCCTTCATCTTATCTTATTGTAGTATTAATAAAACGATTTTGCCTCCATTACTATAAATGTCTACCATCGCACATTTTGAATGTAGTGATGGGTTTAGAACGACACTCGGCAGCAACCCTGAAAGAGAACCCGTGAAAATAAGGTATGGGAAAACCTCATAACAACAAAAAAGTAAGGGATATGTGCACTGCAAGTCTAAAACTTGTCACGAAAATACAATTGAGTCCTAAAACTTGCAAAAAGTGCAACCAAGTTCTAAAATTTCTTAAATTGGTATAATCGAGTCCTAGGTTCACACCAGTTTGACCGATCATCGGCAGAGTAGGCCAGTTCGGCCTTTTGTTGGCCGATTCTAGACCTCCGATGACTAGTTCCAAGCTCCTCTCCTCGTCAATTTTACCCCTGTGCCCTCACATTTTCACAATTTTGCAAATTGACCCCATTTCTTCTATTATTTAACTCCTTTAATATTTTTACGATAGAAGGCACAACTTTTGCATAGCTATTTTCCTTTACAGCGGCACATTCAACACATCCTAAGACTAACATAGTGTTCATTTCATATCCTGCAAAAGTTCCTTCTCCATCACTTTTACCACTAACATTGCCCATCACTACAAATTGAGGGTAAAAAACAAAAATTTAACAGTTATCATGCCAAATATGAGGATAAAGATTATTGATTTATGAAACACATAAACAAATAGATGCCCAACCAAATGCCAAAGAAAACAGAAAAACCCTGTTAAAATCTCAAACGCTACAGATTAAGTGTCATTAACAGAAATAAAAATAATTTTTTTTTATTGTCAATTGGATTTTTGTGTTGAAAATTTCACAAAATTCAATTAAAAATCTTATTTTCGAAATTTTTCAGTTTTAAGTTTTAAGAAGTTGATAATTTTGCGTCAAATATGAACAATGGGCGGCGGAGGCACAGTGGCTGGTTGGGGTGCGGTCACCAAAGGTAGAGGAGCGAGGGATGGCTGATTTTGCTCTTCAGGGCAAATTAATGCTAGTGGAAATTACCCAACCTAAGCAGTATAGACCGAACTGTGTGGTAAGGCGTCATAAGCATATTGAAAAGAATTGACAAAAAATCTAGTTGATAGGCCTGGAATTGAAAAGATTGACCTGCTAACACTGCGCATTGGCAGGCTGTGAAATGCATCCTTGGATATCTGGCGAATACTCCTCATTGTGGACTTACCTTCACTCACACTTCTTCACTGGCTTTCATGCATTTTCTGATGCATTGGCGTTCCTCATTAAGGTACTCATTGGCGTTCGGCTTTAGTAATCGACGACTTATATCTGGGCATGTTTATTTGGACCGAACTAAACTGGGATGAGATTAGAGGCTTGGTCCCATATGATTTGACTACCGAGATCACGGGGGTTTACTTGTGAATAGGAATGTGAGTGGGGCGGTAGTTGTCGCTAGTGATATAGTATGTCTAGTAATTTACTTGATTTCAATAAGATTCTTTTCAACTCGAGTAATTAATAGAGTTGAGCTCGCGGTTAAAAATACTTCGACTCGAACTTCTCGTGTTCATTATTAGGCAGTCATATTTTATGTACTTAATCATACGCACACATAAGATGGAAAAAAAAAAAATTGGCTATATTTTATTTTCACATTTCAAGTTTCAACGCCAGCTCACGGTTCAAATTTAATTCAAGTTTTGAGCATAATTTATTAACCGATGAATTCGAGCTCAAGCATATTGAAAATTTGTTTAATAGAGCTCGAATTTGATGTTAAAGCAATCCATCCAAAAGTGGAAATTCTATCAAAAAAGGACAAATATACATTATCAATGTGAATGAGTCCTAGGAGATTGTCGACTCTATCTGCACAAATTTATTTTGCTACCTGGGTCATTCCTTTTGTCAAAATCTGTCTTTGGAGTTTGATCTGCCGTTCTTTCGACTATATGCTACCGAGCAGCTCATTATTGTTTCTGTTAAATTATGTCTCGAGTTTGGATAAAAATTTTATTATTTGATCGTGGGACGGATTTATAAAATAGGAAATAATTAAAAGAGGAATTTTTTTCTCTTTTAATTAATCTGCCGAAGACGTCTCCTTTCACGCGGAAGCCCTGCACTTTGAAAGATTTGTTAATTGGTGAAGATTTGTTAATTGGTGGGGCCCAAGGTCAAAAGTTTGACCTTGGGCCCACATGCCCACACACTCTCACGTATAAAAGCATCGAGCAGGTCTTCTTTGCGATTCTTTAGAAAATTGCCGCCGAAACCCTACGCACATGAGAAGCCGCGCACGTCCACGCCGCTTGAAGAAAAGCCGCAAGATCTCAAAGCCTTGCGAAGCCGTACGTAGAGTTTTGTCGCGCGGTAATTTTGCGCCATGAGTTTATACCCAATTGAGTTGTTATTTTATAAACACTTAGGGTTTGGAGTTAAATCTAGGTGTGGGAAACACTTGAGTGATTGAGCGATTGTGAACTCTGATTCTCCGATTTTAGTGGATTATTTGCTGCTAGCTCTCCCCGTGAACGTACGTACCGATACTCGGACCAAACCACGTAAATTTATGGTGTTCTTGTTTTTCTCGTTTAATTTCTCTTGGGTGATTTCGCATTGACGTAAAGTGCAAGATCCTGGTCATTCCGCATATTATATCCCAACAATTGGTATCAGAGCTTGGGGTTGGATTTCTTGATTGTGATTTGGGGCTTTTGCTTGTCTGATTATTATCTGGAAATTATATTATTGCAATTATGTCTGAGAGGAAATCTGAGATTGAGAAGTTTGATGGAAGAAATAAATTTGTGTTATGGAGCATCAAGATGCGGGCTTTATTGACAACACAAGGTTTGGCCAAGGCACTAGATGGTGAAGATGAGTTGCCAATTATAATGAAAGCTTCAAAGAGGGTAGAGCTTATGGAAAAAGCAAAGAGCATAATCCTATTAAATTTGTCGGATGAGGTCTTACTAGAGGTTATTGAGGAGAAGGATGCCGCAGAATTATGGGCAAAACTTCAAGCACTCTATGTGAAGAAAGGTTTGAACAATCGCTTGTACATGCTGAAGAAGATGTTTCAATTTAGATATACTGAAGGTACGTCTATCAGAACCCACCTAGATGAATTTAATAAACTCATGTTAGATCTGAAGAACGTCGGTAAGATACTTGATGATGAAGAACAAGGCATGATGTTGTTAGCCTCTTTACCAGAGTCATGGGAGCACTTTACTGATTCACTGTTGCAAGGGCGTACTACAATTACCTCAGAGGAGGTAAAGTCCGCCTTATTCTCTAAGGAGTGGCAGAGAAAATTGCGAGATGACAGTCTAGCCAAACGAGCAGCGCAAGCACTGACGATTCGGGGTAGAGAACAACATCGAGAGCAAAGTAGCAGCAGAGGTAAAAGCATATCAAAATCACGCCATAGAAAGTCCAAGGGACGCGTGAAGTGCTTTGAGTGTCACGAGGAGGGGCACATCAGGAGAGATTGTCCAAAGAGGAGGAATAAAGTTGATAGGCAGAATGCCACAAACAATGTGGCAAACGTTGCTGAAAGGAGCACTAGTGATGCAGAAGCTGTCTTATGTGTGACTGCTACTTCGTCAGGAGACGAATGGGTGCTAGATTCGGGGTGTTCTTATCACATGACGTCTCATAAGAACTGGTTTACTACTTGCTATGCTGCAGATGGTGGTAGGGTTCTTTTGGGGAATAATGTAGTCTGTAAGGCTGTGGGGATAGGGACAATTCGAATCCGGATGCACGATGGGGTGGTTCGCACATTGACAGATGTGAGGCATGTACCGGAGCTCAAAAAGAACCTTATTTCTCTGGGGACACTCGATGACATCGGGTGTAGGTACACTGCTGAAGGTGGAGTACTAAAAATCTCTCGAGGTGCCATGACAGTGATGAAGGGGAAGAAAGTAAATACTCTTTATCATCTACTAGGAGAGACCGTGACCGGAACCGCTGCAGTTTCATCATGTGAGTTTGATTCTGACTTGACTCAATTATGGCATATGCGTTTAGGGCACATGAGTGAGGCAAGTATGACGATGCTGAGTGAAAAGGGGTTGTTGAAGGGTCAAAAGACAGGGAAGCTGGACTTATGTGAGCACTGCATCTATGGGAAGCAGCATCGTGTTAAGTTTACTACAGCTATTCATTCGACCAAACGACCAGTTGAATATATTCACTCAAACGTCTGGGGCCCGTCTTCGGTTCCTTCGAAAGGAGGTGCCCGATATATGCTGACATTTATCGACGATTATTCGAGGAATGTATGGGTATATTTTCTGAAGCACAAATATGATGTGTTTGATCAATTCAAGAAATTTAAGGTATTGATTGAGAAGCAGTCAGATAAACAAATCAAGTGCCTGAGAACCGATAATGGCATGGAGTTCTGTGGTAAAGATTTTACCGAGTTATGCAAGAAAGAATGTATTGTAAGACACCGCACAGTACCTAGGACACCACAGCAGAATGGCGTTGCAAAACGGAAGGACAGAATTTTGCTTGAGCGAACCGCCGACCGACCTTGATCTTCTGAGAAGGGTTCGAGTGAGAGCATGCCTGTCGGGACCCAAAAGATGGTGAACTATGCCCGAGGCGGGGCGAAGCGAGGAAACTCGATGGAGGCCCGCAGCGATACTAATGTGCAAATCGTTCGTCGACTTGGGTATAGGGGCGAAAGACTAATCGAACCGTCTAGTAGCCGGTTCCCTCCGAAGTTTCCCTCGGGATAGCCGGAGCTCAAGAACGAGTTCTATCGGGTAAAGCCAATGATTAGAGGCATCGGGCGCAACGCCCTCGACCTATTCTCAAACTTTAAATAGGTAGGACGGCGCGGCGCTTCGTTGAGCCACGCCACGGAATCGAGAGCTCCAAGTGGGCCATTTTTGGTAAGCGGGCGCGATGCGGGATGAACCGAAAGTCGAGTTACGGTGCCCAATCGCGCTAACCTAGAACCCACAAAGGGTGTTGGTCGATTAAGACAAGCGGGGACGGTGGTCATGGAAGTCGAAATCCGCTAAGGAGTGTGTAACAACTCACCGCCGAATCAACTAGCCCCGAAAATGGATGGCGCGAAGCGCGCGACCTATACTCGGCCATCAAGGCAAGTGCCAGCCTTGATGAGTAGGAGGGCGCGGCGGTCGGCCGCAAAACCCGGGGCGTGAGCCCAGCGGAGCGGCCGTCGGTGCAGATCTTGGTGGTAGTAGCAAATATTCAAATAAGAACTTTGAAGACCGAAGAGGGGAAAGGTTCCATGTGAACGGCACTTGTACATGGGTTAGTCGATCCTAAGAGACGGGGAAGCCCGTCGATAGCGCATCGTGCGCGAGCTTCGAAAGGGAATCGGGTTAAAATTCCTAAACCGGGACGTGGCGGGCGACGGCAACGTTAGGGAGTCCGGAGACGTCGGCGGGGGCCTTGGGAAGAGTTATCTTTTTCGTTTAACAGCCCGCCCACCACGGAAACGGCTCGGCGGAGGTAGGGTCAGCGGGCTGGAAGAGCACCGCACGTCGCGTGGTGTCCGGTGCGCCCCGGCGGCCCTTGAAAATCTGGAGGACCGAGTGCCGTCCACGCCCGGTCGTACTCATAACCGCATCAGTCTCCAAGGTGAAAGCCTCGGTCGATGGAACAATGTAGGCAAGGGAAGTCGGCAAAATGGATCCGTAACCTCGGGAAAAGGATTGGCTCTGAGGACTGGGCACGGGGGTCCTAATCCCGAACCCGTCGGCTGTCAGTGGACTGCTCGAGCTACTCTTGCGGCGAGCTCGATGCATGCTTTCGCATGAAGGACTTGGCAAGGAATTTTGGGCCGAAGTAGTAAACATGGCATGTTACCTGGTAAATCGATCTCCATCGTCTGCTATCGAGTGGAAGACTCCTGAGGAAGTATGGTCGAAGAAACCTGTTGATTACTCCGGATTACGTATATTCGGATGTCCTGCGTATGCTCATGCGAGTGATGGTAAGCTTGAGCCGAGGGCGAAGAAGTGCATATTTCTGGGTTATGCACATGGGGTGAAAGGCTACCGGCTGTGGTGCACCGATCCCAGATCACCCGGTTTTCTAATCAGTAGAGATGTGATCTTCGACGAGACTGCAATGCTTCAAATGAGGAGTTCTGAGACACAACCAGCAGAAAAGACAGATCATGGTATCATGAGTGAGGTGGAGCTTCAAGTGGAGACTCCGAAGACCTCGAAGGTAACAGAAGTTGAGACTACAAATGAAGCCGCAGTTCCTGAAGTCGGTGATAGTGAACAACCAGCAAAGCCGCAGCAAACTATAGCCGCAGATAGACAGAGAAGGCACATTAAATCACCGGTACGTTATGGTTATACGAGATATTGTTTATGCATTGACCTGTAGGTGATGAGGTGGAGACAGATGAGCCTTCGTCTTATTCTGAGGCGATGGCTAGTTCGGAGTCATCGCAATGGCTAGGGGCTATAAGTGAAGAGATTAAATCTCTCAATCGAAATCAGACATGGGAGCTGGTCAAAGTACCCAAGAGCCAAAAGATTGTTGGAAGTAAATGGGTTTTCAAACGGAAAGAGAGCATTCCCGGTATCGAGGCAGCGAGGTATAAGGCGAGACTTGTGGCGAAAGGGTATACATAGCATGAGGGCATTGACTACAATGAGGTGTTCTCTCATGTGGTAAGACATACTTCTATTTGTGTTTTACTTGCCTTAGTTGCTTCGCAGGATCTCGAGTTAGAACAGCTAGATGTAAAAATTGCGTTTCTTCATGGTGAATTGGAGGAGCAGATTTACATGAGGCAACCAAAGGGATTTGCTATTCCGGGTAAGGAAGATCATGTTTGCTTGTTAAAGAAATCTTTGTATGGATTGAAACAATCTCCTAGACAGTGGTATAAACGTTTTGATACTTTCATGGCTAGTCAAGATTACTCAAAAAGTCAGATGGATAGCTGTGTTTACTATAGGAGATTGGAGAATGGTTCTTTGATTTATCTACTCTTATATGTTGATGATATGCTGATAGCAGCTAAGAAGATGTCTGATATTGATGTGCTGAAGAGGCAATTAAATGCTGAATTTGAGATGAAAGATTTAGGTGCTGCAAAGAAAATTTTGGGTATGAAGATTTTGCGTGACAGGGCTGCAGGAGTTTTACATCTATCTCAAAAGAAATATATTGAGAAGATTGTAGCACGTTTTAATATGCAATTGGCAAAATCTGTAAGTACACCTTTAGCGAAGCACTTTAAACTTTCAGATAAATTATCACCGCAGACTGAGGAGGAGGAGGAGCATATGTCCCGTGTTCCTTATTCTAGTGCAGTGGGTAGTATTATGTATGCTATGGTATGCACTAGGCCTGATATTTCACAAGCTGTGAGCGTGGTTAGTCGCTATATGAAGCGTCCTAGTAAAGCTTATTGGAAAGCTGTAAAGTGGATTCTCAGATATTTGAAGGGGACAACATATGTGGGTATAGTATACCGGAGGGACAGTAATGGCAGTGAAACCACTGGTTTTGTGGACTCGGATCACACCGGTGACTTGGATGATTGCAGATCTTTAGCAGGGTACGTGTTTACGCTAGCGGGTGGTGTAGTTAGTGGGAAGGCGTCCTTACAGGATCACATTGCCTTGTCTTCGACTAAGGCAAAGTACATGGCACTAACATTTGTAGCAAAGGAGGCGATATGGTTACAAAGTTTGCTCTCGGACTTTGGGTTAGAACAGAAAAGTGTTGATATACACTGTGATAACCAAGGTGCGATATATTTGGCGTATAATCCAATTTATCACGAGCGAACGAAGCATATCAACATCAGGTACCACTTCATCCGATATGTCTTAGCTAAAGGTATTGTTATTGTTAAAAAGATTGCTACAACAGATAACTCGGCAGACATGATGACTAAGTATATTCCTTTGGCGAAGCTCAAGCTCTACTTGAGCTCTATTGGCGTCTGTGGAGAGTGAGCGCCCGTCGGGGCGTTGGGAGAGCAGCATGGATGATGAGTACTATAACTTGACTTCAAACATCGAGCCAATATGGAGAATTGTTAAATTATGTCTCGAGTTTGGATAAAAATTTTATTATTTGATCGTGGGACGGATTTATAAAATAGGAAATAATTAAAAGAGGAATTTTTTTCTCTTTTAATTAATCTGCCGAAGACGTCTCCTTTCACGCGGAAGCCCTGCACTTTGAAAGATTTGTTAATTGGTGAAGATTTTTTAATTGGTGGGGCCCAAGGTCAAAAGTTTGACCTTGGGCCCACATGCCCACACACTCTCACGTATAAAAGCATCAAGCAGGTCTTCTTTGCGATTCTTCAGAAAATTGCCGCCGAATCCCTACGCACGTGAGAAGCCGCGCACGTCCACGCCGCTTGAAGAAAAGTCGCAAGATCTCGAAGCCGTACGTAGAGTTTTGTTGCGCGGTAATTTTGCGCCGTGAGTTTATACCCAATTGAGTTGTTATTTTTTATAAACACTTAGGGTTTGGGGTTAAATCTAGATGTAGGAAACACTTGAGTGATTGAGCGATTGTAAACTCTAATTCTCCGATTTTAGTGGATTATTTGCTGCTGGCTCTCCTCGTGGACGTAGGTACCAATACTCGGACCGAACCACGTAAATTTCTGGTGTTCTTATTTTTCTCGTTTAATTTCTCTGGGGTGATTTCACATTGACGTAAAGTGCAAGATCCTGGTAATTCCGCATATTATATCCCAACAGTTTCCCCGCTCGATCTCCATGACATCGAATTTTGGAGTAGGACAACTATCGTCACTCAGCATTTGCATCAGGACCCTCTATAAAGAAGGTTTTGAGAGGAACTAGACCGACTCCTTCGGGAACCGGACCAAATCGGCTGGTCTAGTCTGGTCCAATCCGGGCAATCCAATATTCTCACCCCCACCCTTTAGTGAGATTTCTATTTTAAATTCCATCAACAACTCCATTGATCTCTCTCTGCTTTCCTCTCTCGTCCTCTCTTGTCCTTACTATGAAGCTCCTCTACTCTCTCTTTCACAAATGTGGCCATTGCGGCCTAACAATGAGTGAGAGGTTTTCGATTTCGATCAAGATACTGATCGAGGAACCCTAGGGACACAGAGATTTCACATCCTTTTGAGAGCTCCTTCATATTGGAGCCGATCTAGTTGCTGGCTTCCCTATATATATATATATATAGATTAAACGAATGAAACACGATATACAGACAAAGATGAAGACTGTGGATGTCATCTCAAATAAATACAACACAAAACATGTGATTTCGATTTTCTTTCATCCTTTGCTATTCGTTCTTAGATTGGTGCATCTTTGGTTGGCGTTTTTCCGCAACATCTCAAATAGATACAACACAAAACATGTGATTTCGATTTTTTTCCATCCTTCACTATTCATTCTAAGATTGATGCATCGGTTAGCGTTTTTTCGCAACAAATTCGCATCAAAGCGAAGGAATTTTAGTTTTTTTGTTCGAGATGGCATCTATCAAGTTCAAAGTGGCACCATTCGATGGCCAAAACAATTTTGATCTATGGAAGATTGCATTGAATTCCATGCGAAAAATGACCCAGATCAATCATGTTAGGTGGGGTTCCCCCAACCAAAAATTAAAATAAATAAGTAAGTAAAACCAATTTAAAAAATTAGCAAGAAAAAGGCACCCACTAAGAGAGGGAGTGGGGGGCGAGGGGAGAGAGAGAGATTATGCGAAAGCAGACAAAGCACAATACTTACCCGTTTGGTTAAGGCTATGCAAAACAGACTCAAAAGTACAATCTTCTGGAAGAGACATCACATTTATTATTAGTTGAGTTTATTTTTAAGGGAAAAAAAAGGAAACCTATTATTGGTTGAGTTTATTAGTGTGAAGTGTGCCCATTTAGTATTCTCTGTTTCTTTTGTTTAACAAATGAAATGGAAAACCTTTTTTTAGGTTCAACATGTGGATGACAAAGTCAAAGATATGCTTACCCATATACTCCAACCTTGCTTCGTCAGATTCAAGCTTTAGAGGCTAACCTTTGCATGATTTCCTCAATTTTTGACGCGATCAGACAAAATGATTGTTGCCAGAGCACGAACGGACCTCCGATGAGCAGATCGGAATAGCTACGGACCTCCTGGACGGCCGGCTGGGGATCAACTGAATCTTCTCTCTTTTCTTGCATATATTCCGCAAAGCTCTCACCTCTTCTTGCAGTCTTCGCACTGACCTACTTAATGCCCACAACCGACAAAGCCAAATTCCAAAGCATTCTTGACCAACCACAGCATATCGACAGCCGATCAACAGTTTCATCACTCCTTTCACTAATTCCACTACGCAGCTGCAACATTGCTCTTTCCTTGCTCTTAACAGTAATTATGCCTGCCATGTCATCCTTTATGCAAAAGGGTGTTAATGCAAGTTAGATAATCAGACAAGCATGTGAACAGAAAGTGGTGGTTCTTCATCCCTGTGTTCCCAGGAAGGTTTTTCATTATATAAGCGCGTGATTTAATATTCAGATATGATTTCTCTTTCTCAGTTCAGTCAGTTCAGCGAGTCTTTCTTGGAGCTTTGCCATAATTCTGTCATGATCTCCGTGAGTCACCAAGGCTATAGTCGTCAGGATATTTCCGCAATAAGTTTTATAGGGCAGAACAACGAAAGGACCATCATTTAAGCTTCTGTATCAGCTATCAGATTGTCTCCCCAGCTTTTTGTATGTGAATCATATCGTTAGCAATGCGTTCAAGAAGAAACGAGGCAGGGGAAATGAAGATGCTGAAAAGCTTACAAGCAGCACATGAACATGGAAAATTGACAAGGAGAAAGAGCCACTGAGCATCAATGAGAAAGAAAATAAAAACGACACTTTTTGGTCGAGAAACCGGCTTCGTCGCAATCGAAAATTCAAATCTCGATTTTTTTACATTATAATTTAGGCTTTTTTTTTTTTTTTTTGGAGAAAATAAGCGTATGTAAGACCACTTATTTGGGCAGCTACAAAAGAGGAGGAGGAGGAGGGGGATGAAAACATTTGGCGGGGCTCATGTGCGCGCGACGAGAACCCATGATGCAAACACGAGGCCAAAGCCAAAGTGCTGGCAGCAAGGGAGAGCATCTTAGGCTCAATTTCGCCAAAATGCATCTCGGATTAGTGCAGGGCATATTAACCAATGCTCAAATTTAGGTAGTTTTCACCTACCAAAACTTGTCCGAAAAATCTAGGAGAAAAATATAACCCTCATATTTCAAGAAAGTCGGCATATGTCCAACCAAATTCAACATTGGGATTGACTTTTCCTACTTAATGAAGCTGAGATACTAATCTACTTATAAGAAATTCTATGTCACAAGAAAATTTGAAGGTTGTATCAAACACATTCCTATTTTTTTTCTATTCTAGAAATAAAAATTTTGTATAATTATCAAACATATTCGAATACTCAGAAACTCGTCTAGGAAACAAAATTAGAAAAAAATATTTTTTAACAAAAACTATTCCTAAAAACAGAATAGTTACCAAATAAACCCGATGATGTTTTTTTATAATTTTGTTCATCCCAATTGTATAAGCCTATAAATGGAGGGAGACTTCATGAATATAAGGCCCATTAAAACACTATAGACAATCGATATAGGAGGATACTTTAAGGGGCTGCATGGGAACAGTTATATTCCTTGATTTTTCTGTTCTTTTACTCCGTTCTTTTTCTCTCCGGAATAAAAAAAAGAACAGAAATCCGTTTGGTAACGTTAGTTAATTTTTCTATTCCTTAAAATAGAAAAGTAGCCAGGGAATAGATTTGGAACATAAATAAGAAGTAAAAAAAAGTAACTTTTTGTTCCAAGGTACAATTTCTAGAAATAAGCCATTTTTTTCTTTTCAATTTTTCTTTTGTTCTTCTTCCTTGCCACGACCATTGCCCTTGGATCTACCGCCGCTCGTCGGCCGACCGCTGCCCGGCGGCAACGGATGACGGTCGGCAGTCAACAGTTGACGATTGGCGTTTGGCGATTGGTGAGCAAGAAGAAAAACAAATAAATACAAAAATTTATGGATTATACCTAACACATTCATATTATTTTTCTATTTCGAAAATAGAAATTTTGTATAGTTACCAAACACTTTTTTTACTCAGTGAGAAGCTTCTTAGCTGTGATTATTTCCTTCCATTTTTTGAGCGTGCAACAGTTAGATCTAGCAGAGCATCAATTCGCCGGAATTTGGCTCATGATCACTAGATGCTTTCGACGACTTCTCCGTTCTTTTTAAAATTTTCAACAAACATCTCGGGAAATGTAGCAGTACGTGATGCCGTGTCGGACGATATCCGTGATGTTATTATTGTCACCAAAATAAAGTCATACGGAAACAAAAGTTGGCAACCTGTTTTCTTTGGTTTTGCGTGTGGGGCTCTCTTGTAATCTCCAACAATTACCGTTTCCTCTGCTGCCGTGTTGCGAACAGAATGCTGCTTCGCTTGGTGACTGAATGTTTAGCTTCATCTCTCACCTTCGTTCCTCGGAGCTGGTGACAGCTGACTGCAGAACTAGCTATTGACATGTGGTGTGGACTGCAATTCAGATCCTTTTAATCTGAGATGGAAATTAGAAGGGGACAGCAGGAAGTGTCTCAGTCCTATGTTTCTTCTATCGTAGTTAAATGGCCAAATCTAGTTGGCGTACTTTTTCCTGAAGACCAAGAACCGAAAATTGGAATAAATGAAAATATAAGATGAGAAAAATCCCTGCTTTACAGGTTATCTCCTGAGCACGTTCTATTCTAGAGGGACTACACATGTGGCCAATCCCAAGCTGCTCAACAGAAACAAAGCTTAAATTCATGGAATTACAATACAGATACCATTTCAAGGAAGACAGTTTACAATGTCCAATTTTGTGGGTTATGTTAAACTTCAAATATTCCACATTTTGCTAGAATTGAACATTATCTGTGCTTGTCAAGCGATCTCAAGAATGCGTACAGATGGAGTGCCAAAGAGTGCTAAGTGAAATTATGAAGATGGAAATGAAAGGTGGAGTGTTTGACAGAGTATTAGAACAACTAGGGCCAGCACTCCTTCATTCTTAATTTCTTATTACCTTCTTCGCTGACAAGTTCCCTTCGATATTCCGGTGTTCTAGCATAGAGGAACCACACTGAAACTTTGTGCTTTGTCTTAGCACTCAATGTCATAAATATATTGCTTTGATACCAATTTTAGTTATAAATTTCTTAATTTGAACAATTTAATTCTAAACCAATTATATTTGTCTCAATTGAGTCAATCTAACTACTTTTAACTTTTAACTGAAAATCATTGACATAGACGTCGATCGTCTTACGTGACACAACCAAAGATTGACATGGATAAATTTTACATTTTAAAATTTTAAAAATAAAATAAAATAATTTTAAAATTTTTTCTCTCCTGCCACAATGACAAATTTGTAAAATATATCTACCTTAGCATCGGATTTGTCATATACGACGGCGAAGATTTATATTAGTAATCTCTGACTAAAATTGGCCGGATAGACATAATTATTATAAATACAAAAGATTCAAAACTAAATTGATACAAGTAAAAAGTTTCATCTCTCTGCCGCTTGTTTTGGTCAAGAACAACATTAAATTGATCCTTTGTAACTAATCGACCAAGCTGCACCGTTTATCGCCAGGCATGCATGAAGAAATTCAACTATAAAGATACTTCAGACACAAAGATGCATCAAATCTCATAATCTGCTGAATACTGTCTATAAAAGAAGTACATATCCCTAATGTAATTGTGTGAACTCAGATTCTGCCACTAACAGTTAGAAAAGCAAGCAGCTATAAAAGTACAGCTGGTTATATCCTACCGAAGCAACGATTGTGGCTCAACAAGGACCGCCCAATCAATACCTCACCTCCAAGAAAGCCAGCCCCGCAAATGTTTTCTGCTCTAGTATTGTCAAAAGAAAGATCACAAGCAGCAGCTCCACAAATTCACGCTCTTTCCTGGAAATAAGGATGCCTTCGATGAGTACTGAGTCGGGTCCATCTGGTAGATGGCTCATGGAAACGAGCTCATCAAAGTCCTAGATGGGCACCCACCAAGATGAAGCAAAAAGAATTCGGCCCTTCCACCCCTGCAGCATCCATTGGCCATCTTCATCAACCACGAAATCATCGTGGAACTGCACCAACTTAGATCGCAATTTCTTCATAATTGCTGGTCCCAGTGGCAATTGCTTGAACCCGGCCCTCATATTGCGAATCTGCCATTGCTTATATGTCTCCGGCCTCTCAACCCTCTCCGTCCCCTCACATGCAATGACATTTATAGCTTCTCGGCCAAAGAACTCTCTCTCATACATCAGTCTCATCTGGTCGTCCCTCCCTAAATTAGTATCGAATGCATCAAACAACGCAGAGTAGTGAAAGAGAGCCTCACGGAACCGTGTTACGAAGAAGGGGGCACCAAAAGATCCATTGACAATGGCCTGCACAAAGAGATGCGGCCTTATTTTTCTGATTAAATTCAGAACAGAATCCCTGGGATTATTCAAGACAACCGTCTCATCGAGGAGATTTTTAAACCGAAACATGGTATTCACAACGATGGTCTCGCCGTTCCTTATTTTGAGATCCCCGATTTTGATAGTATCCCATTTCTGAGCAATTGCATTGTACTCAAATGGAACATTGAATCGCTTGCAGAACTGTGCCAAGTGGCGTCCTGTCTCCTGAACTCTTTCTGCTGGTCGAAAACCTCGTTGGGGAAACTCTATCCCTGTAATACGCAGTTTGGGTGGCCCGCCTGTCCTCCTGGAGAGACGAGAGATGAAAGCTGGCCATTGGAAACCGTTTGATATTCCAAAGTCGATAATATGAAGCGTTGTTGCTTTCTCAACTAAATGCATGATCATCTCGCCCACAAAGATATTTGCCGTTCTCTGAAACGGGAAGGCCGTACGATAAACATGGTATGCTTTCAATAAATCAACCGCTGATGTTTTCTTAGAACCTAGAGCAGCACAGACCTGAGAACCAGTGCCTCCTAAGCGTGCCTCGAGGCCATTGGCGAAGTAATGTGCCAACCTCTGAGATCCGTCACCAGAGGGGGAAGCATGCTGCCGAATCTGCCTTAGATAGTCATTAGCAGTCCTTCGATCGTCGGAAGAGACAGCTTGTGCACAAAGGATCAACAAAGTTCTGAGATCCACCATCTCTGTCATATTGCTGGTTGGGGTTGGTTTCTTATTATGAAACTTCCCACCATCAGCAGCGTGTGTCTGTCTATTCTGCTGTAAAGATTCACTTACTTCTTTTTTAGAGGATTCATCAGCATTCGAATCTCGACTCCTGCCTTTATGACTACAGACCAACAATTTATCCATCATCTCGGATAGCTCGGTGTCGGTGTCATCAACATACACTGCTGTCTGCTTGTTACTCCTCTCATCTTCAAATTCTGAATCCTCCCTCTGGTGGTTCTTCTTTCCCCAAATTCCATTGAGAGGCAAAAGGTCACTTTCGTCCTTCTCCACCTTAACCACATTCAGCGATTTCCTTTCCTTAAACCATGAGTTCACGCTGCTCTTCTCCAGATCAATAAATAACTGAGTACCCTGGGGAAGAAATTTGCTAGCTTCCTCCACACCTCTCTGGAACTGCAATACTGATTGGCTCTCGGTCGAGAAGTTGAGGAACAAGGGGCCACTCCTCCCTAATGATGCATTCGTCCTATTACCATTACTCAGGAAGCTGTTTGAAAAGGAAAAGGATGGTTGTACATGAGCATTCACGGTGGACTGAAAAATGAAGTCTCCTCCTCTGACAGAAGATCGTGGCATATAATTTCTGCCGTCCCCTAAATCACCGAGCCATTGATGATCAGCAAAGTTGCTGCCGCTGGTATTGCTCGAAGGGCTGCTCTTACCATAGTCACTACTGTTTCCCGAATAATTATTGTCCGGACTGTCCATGAATGGAGGGGACGAGTTCGCTTCAGACGGGTACGGCTCGCTGAGAGCTTCATAGAGCGACTTCTCAGCCGCCTGGAGAGCCAAAGGGTCATGAAACGTAGAGGAATTCTCCTCCATGTCCTCCTCCAAAAGCATATCATTTATGTACCTGAACACGGTCTCGGAGAAGTCGCTATCGTCGGACGGTAAGTCCGCCTCCGCGCTCACGAGCGAAGTCGGAGCGGAATCACAGTACCTGGGGCCGGAAGGAAAGAAGGGTTTGTCCGCGAAGCCAAGATCCGGAGACGGGCCGGCGCGATCGAACGCATTCGCGAAGTTCGCCCGCTGATCCGAAAATGGCAACAGGGTCTCGTCGTCGAACTTGAAGGTCCTCAGGGAGCCGGAGAATCCGGTCACGCGGGGCTCCATAATCATCTGCCGGTACCGACACTGCTTTTTCCTACTCAGAAATCGTCAAGAGAAACTGCCCATTCCTAACCCCCTGTCGAAACCAAGATTCACGAAAGCAACAGAGAAAAAAAGGCGTACGTCAGAAGAACACACGGGTGGCCGAGCTCAAACCACATCAAAATCAGCAACTAAAACGCGGAATCTTCGGACCATATCGACAGCCCGCGATCCCAAGTCCCTCGGCGGATCGAAAAGAACGTAAAGAAAGCGCAAAAAGGGGGCACCAAATCAGATCGTCAGAAACCAAGAAACCCAGTACCGAGCCCTGCCTAGATTCCTAACCAAAAAACGGAAAGAACAAGGGGACAAAGATCTCGGAGATCTCGCGGTGGGAAATGGAAGATGGGAGAAGCCTAACCTCGGCGCCGAAAGACAAAAAGTACTGCGAAGCCGATTTCCGGAGGTCGGAAAGGGATGGAGAGTTGGGATTTGGTCTCCTCCGACAGACGAGAGACTTCAGCAGCACTCAGGATCAGGAACAGCTCGCTCGTGAGCCTCCCCTGAATTCCTCATCCTCTTGACGTTTCGCGGAACCTTCTCTATTAATTAATTTCCTCCTTTTTTTTTCCTTTTTAAGGGGCCGCGAGTATATACAAAAAAAGGAAATCCCATTGTACGTATGCAAATAAATCGACGTGATTAACCTCGATTTAATTAATCGATTAATTTTCTTTTGGACTGGTTTTTGTCCTCCCTCAGCCCTGCTCCGGGCTGCGGGCCGCCGGCGGCTGCCTTTTTTAAACTCGGACGGGGCAAAATCTTCTTTCCTATTCGGGGAGAAATTATGTCGCGCGCGAGGATGAGAAGATAAATACTTGTAATGGCAAATTACCCACTCGCTCGGTATGGTCAGCAGAAGCGAGAGAACCGGCGGTGACGTCCGTATGTTTTTTCGCGCTCGTATCCGTTTGTGACGAAAACACTCTCCATCCATCACAGACACCGACAGATAGTCGAGATATCGGTGTTGGATTGCACATTTTCTTATATAACTCGATAAAAATAAGGATTAATATCACAGAAAAACTAAATCAGTATGTTTATGATACATTTACTCTAAAATAATTTTTTCATCACGAAAGACTCTAAATCGTTACACATATGATAAATTTATCCAAAAAATCCTAAATTGATATATTTACGATAATTTTACCATCCGTTGTTTTTATCACAAAAAATTACAAACTATAAAATCGATACACTCGTCGACTGTTACGTGTCATTAAATGCAACTTGATTATAAAATCTAACATAAATTAACAAAAGATAAATTTATCATAAGTATATTAATTTAGAGTTTTTGGTAGTCCAAAAAATTAATATAGAGTGAATTTATCATAGAAATATCAGAGTTTTAGAATTTCCATAATATTAATCCTTAAAAAAGTTGGCCCCATTAACGTCGTGGCAGTGGATATGATTTCGTGTTTTTGTTTTCTTTTTTGGGGGCGGTGTTAACCGTTCCCGGCGTCAAGTACGTTCGACGCCATTTATAAATCGCGGAGACTACGACGCGCAAACGCGCGTTGCCAGTCAACGCGTCGGTCCGATGCGCACACGTGGCGGTCCAGCGCGCCACCGCGCGCCTCGTGGTGTGTGGTATTTCCACGCGGTTTTGTCGTCCTCGAGCCACGGAGAGGGCCCCACCTACCTAAAGCCTCTTGCGCGTGGGGGCACATTTCTACTTATGTCCGAGGCTGCTGCCGGGTTCCCGCATGTTCCCGGTCCAGGCCGCGACCTTAATGCTTACCGGGGACTAATCATTTTTATTAATATTATTAATACCAAAATAAGTTTTTTCTTTTTCTTTCTTTTTTTCGAGTCTTGCGTGGAGATGAGATATTTCCAAAAATAGTTTTTAGGCAAGTCATGCGTAAAGATGAAATGGTTCCGGAACGGAATCTAGAACATGAGGACCGGACCAATAAAAACCTATTCGATTCTAGTCCAAAGTATACGGGGTAGCTTCTAGATTCCAAAAATTAAGAAATTTGTTTCAAACGGTGGATTTCAAGTTTTAAGTTAGTTCCATAACTTAAAATAAGTTTTTGTATTTTTTGATTTATGTATTCCATAGCGTGCATTTTATGATTAAGACTTTTATTTTGTTAATATTTTATATTTTTCATATGTTTAAATATATATTATGATCAATAAATTATAATAGTAAGAGGGGTTTTTTTTTTTTTTTTTTTTGTCGGCCCTACTCTATTCCTATTTTAACGTTTACTCTCGGACTTTTGCGCATGCTCCTTGTACGGGCGTGGGAAATAAAAACCCAATTCTAAAACTACAGCATCCCACCCCAACCCCCGAGAATTTGAAACTGTTTACCTTAATAAATGCAAGGTTTTCTTTTGCCTTCTTTTTAAATGTATTAGAAGCTTTTAGGAATTAGACTTTGTACACCAATAGATGCATTCTCATAGATGAATTTGACCTTGAAGAGTCATCTGGAAAGATCTCTTCGGGGACACGTGTCCTCCTGTGGTGAACTCTTCTCCACTAACTCCCTTTTTCTTTTCTTTTTTTCTTTTGGGGGTCCTGGGGGAGAGTGGTGGGTGGTGGGTGGTGGTTTGTCATTTCCTTCGTGTCTTTTATTCTTTAAACATAGTTTATAACATGTCTTTAGTTCATGTTCTCGACGCATACATTATAAATTTACATGACGTATCATTTACTTTAATTGGAGAAATTAATAAACCATGATCCGTAATGTCATAATTCTTCATATACTTATTAAATTTCAAGATTACCACTAAGTATTTATGATGAATTTCACATTTATAATGGAGGAAAACTCATATGCCATTATAATAAAGAAACAATTTGATAATTCTCCACGGGAATTGACGTGACATGATGAGATACAATACAAGATAAGAACACGATATTAACTTGACTCACAACAAACCCATTTAATCGGTACGGTAATTACTCCATGCATAAAAAGAATATGATCTCATGGACTTAAATATTTCATAACACAATAGATATAGGCGATAATTTTCACACAAAAAATGCACATTTTATCAATCCGATAACATCTGATTTCGAAGTCAAGTTAAAATTACCCCAAACTTGCTCGAAGCGTTTGCGTAATATATCCATGAAATTCGACATACTTGATTTGAAAAATAAAATCGGCAACCAAAATTAATCAATCGTGATTCCCTTTTTTATTTAACAATTAAAAAGTCGACTAGCTGAAATTGCCAAACTCCGTGGAATAATCGGCCACGCAGAAGAGGGTGTCCGCCCGGTGGGTTAGTCGGTGGGTCCTGGATTTGACCTCCACCGAGCCCGCCGTACGCTCATCTTTTGCTTGCGATTCTCACTGACCGGGACTCGCACTGAAGAACCGAACTCCTCCACCGCCCCCACCAAACTATCTTTTTGAATGCGCCTCTCGTGAGGAGACCGGTCGCGTTGCCGATTGGTAAACTAGAACATCATTATTTCCACTTAATCTCTCTCCCTTATCTTTGACTCCAATTGATCGATTAAACAATAAGATGGTTATCGACCGTTCTCGAAACTCTCTGTATTAAATAATAATATTTAACGAGACTCGCACTAAGTTCTGTACAAGAAGAATTCGTCTTCCTAAATACTCCCTCAATAATCGATATCAAGCTCGCTCGTCATGCGCAGAAGATTACCTCCGTGCCCCCCGCAGATGGGGTACGGGTCAACCCCGGGTCAAATTGTCGTGAGCACGGGTCGTCGGAGTTGTTGCCCGATGCGATGCTCTTGCTCCTTTTCACGTCGATGACAAGATCCCATTTTCGCGCCCTCTCCCAAGCCATCGCATCGGGCAGGAACGTGCTGGGCAATCCATCCTCGTACGAATCGAACCCCGTGGCGAGAAAAGCTACCATGACTTTTTAACTTTGACAGGACATGTAAATCGATCGATCGTTTTGTAGCAATGAGAGGAGTCAAAAAACGTGAAACGTGGATTGACCGTCGAGCTCGGTTTAACGTTTTTGACTTCTCCTCCTCCTCCTCCGCCATTCGTGCCATTTACTTTCGGTTCCTTTCCTTCGTAAAGGCTGGAAAGAGGGAAAAGAGAAATTCCAAATCTTCGTTCCACACCGGTTGGCCGCTGATTTCAGCTCTTGGGAACGGGAAGTCATTGTTGGGAGACCGGTTCTCGACCTAAGGAGTTCCGTCGGATGGTTAAGTCACTGTACGTCGTCCCGCACGATATACTCGAGTTGGGTCAACCAGCACAGATAACATCACTTCTTACTTTATCAACTTTCGGTGCTGAACGTGATACAATTCTTGTTATTGTCGTGATTAACATGGTTCGTGAAGAACGACGCTTGATGATTTAATAGTGAGATTAGACATAATTAGTCATTTTTCGTCCCCACGACTAGATCGGGCTTCTCTTTTTTAAAGGGGTCGGCTTTTCGTGTCGCATGTTTTTCTAGAGTGGAAAGTAGCAAAAGGTGGCACCTTTTTTGGGGACTTGGGAAATCTTGGGATCTCTTGTTCCGTATGGATTAACGTTGGCGTCACGATAAAGTCCAGGCTAATTTGTTTTCTTTTTTCGTTTTTCTCGTTCCTTTTGTGGGCTTTGGCCCTTTTGGGACCCGTGGAATTATTGTATCTACGCAAAGCTGACTCGCAAGCTTGGACCGACCGAGCGTAAGACCTTCTTGTTCCGATGGGATCAAGGCCCGATTTGTCTTCTGGGCTTTTCCCGAAATGTCCGAATCGATCTTGCCCAAAATGCTGGACTGGGCCTTTGGATTTGAGCCTTGGGCTTATCAAAGGTCGACTTGCCAGCCCGGCCCATGTTCAGCATCTGGGGCGAGCCGGCGGCCGTCGTCCATCGCCGCCGTCCGATGGGATCGCCGGCGGGGATCATGTGCGGTCCACGGCAGCACAATTTTTTTTTGAGAAAAGATCACCAAAAACCCTAAATTTTACTTAAAGTGACAAATTTACCTCTCATTTTTTTTTTTTTGATATAAAAAACCCCGAACTTTGCCAACCAAGATATATTTACCCCAAACTATTTTTTGTGACCCAAAAAACCCTAAATTTTTATTCATGTGACATATTTATTCTAAATTATAGGGGCGAGGAGGCCCTTGCCAATGTCAGACGAGGGGTGCCCTCGCCAGATCTAGTGAAGGCCTGTCCTCCCGATGTCGATAAAGGCACCCCTCGCGAGTTGAAGGGTGCCCTCGCCGGATCAACCTAATCGAGGGCTGCTCTTGCCCAACGCCGGCAAGGACCACCCTAGCTAGCCTAGGCGAGGGCGACCCTCGCCGAAACGCTGGCTTCCCTCCACCATGGCCAGTGGAGGGAAGAGAGAAGAAGAAAATAAAAATAAAAAAAGAAGGAAAAACAAAAAAAAAAGACGAAAATACCCTCGACGGGTAAATACGTCATAATTTGCAAAGTTTGAAATTTTTCATACCAAAAAATAAAAAATTGAGGTAAATTTGTTACTTTGAATAAAGTTTGGAGTTTTGTGGTCTTTTCCCTTCTTTTTTTTTTAAATGATTTTTCATTTACCCTCGTTCGTTCGGGGACCAATCGCTGCAGAGATCTGAAGCCTGCAGCGAAGCCTTTTCGGGTCGATAATTTCGTTTTATTTCTTTATACTAAATTCTCTAGCGAACTAATCATTTAAAAGTTGGTAATTATTGAGCATACCGTTGCTTGCCGCTGCTCTGCTGCTGCTGCCTTCGTCAACCGGCGAACTCTTCCCTGCGAAACCCTAGCCGAGCTCCAGGCTTCCATAGCCCTGCGTCGAAGGCGAACGTCTTCTTCCTTCGATCCGCCCTTCGCGATCTTCCGCACCTCGACGATCGATTTCGTTCGCTCGCTCGAGATTTGGAGGAGAATCCCGGTTTTAAGTATGAAAGAAGGCAAATCGGGTAAGCAGAATCAGCAGCAGCAGCAGCTGCTGCAGCAGCACCAGAAGGATCACCTGTCCCCGTTCAAGCTCGCGAAATTGTTGGATCCGGAGGCCTCGTGGGACAAGGTAATCCGAGGGCTCCTCGCGTTCGGGAGCTCATTTATTGTCGGCAATTTTGGGTTTTGGTTTTGGGCGTTACGTTCGGAGCTGTCCGCGTCTTGTCCTCGGAGGAGCGTGCGAGATTTAGTTAATGCGGCTTTAATTTCTGCTGAAGATGGATACTAAAGTGCTGTAGATTCATCCGCTGAAGTGCAATTTAAGTGGAATTGATTTGATTTTGAACGATTCGGTTGTGTCCGGAAGTGAGCTTTTCATTGGCATAATCGAGTCATTAATGATCATGTGCGTCCGTGGATGTTGCAGGATCAGTTGGGAGATGTGCTGCATTGGATTCGGCAGGTAGTGGCGCTCGTGTGCGGATTGCTGTGGGGTGCGATACCTTTGGTTGGAGGCATATGGATTGTCCTGTGAGTTGATTGCTTTTTGCGTTCATGCACCTTTTCGGTCTTTCATTGTTTCTGTGCTACAAAGCTTGAGGTTCTGGTAGAGGACTAGGCATCCTCCAGGATAAAAGAAGCAACATATATAGAATCTGGATCCAGATCTCTCAAATAAAACTGAGCGCCTTAATTGCCAAAGTTGGTACGTTAAGAGTTTCCTGAGCTAAAACTGCGGAGAGGCCATTGATTCTATTTTATCTTATAATGTAGCAATTGTAATGGCAAATGTTGACCTTCTACAATACTAATTTTTCTCCCTTCGGATCAATGTGGGTATTGGATACATAATACATGGCTATGGAGGCTTCCTCCATATCTTTGCCAAATGCTTTGAAGGTTATGGGCAGTAAATATTGCAAACTTTTGAGAGGGAAAATCCCCATCATGGTTTAGACATCTGTAGTTTTGTTTGGTACAGCAGCAAATACGGAGCCTTTTTCCAACAAAGTGGGATGAGTGCATTGATCTTCTCTAGCCATTGCACTCTGGTTGAACTTTTGAAAAAAGATTATTCAAAATAAAAGAAAATGGCAGAACTTTAGTGGTGATGACTATGTCCAGTTTAAGTGTAAGCTCCCAAAATATGCATGCATTAGGATTCAGTAAGTTTTTCTCTTATTGAGGAGATGATAATTCATTTTGTTGTGAAATTTCTGGGATGGGCTTACCTGCCGAGTCCTGACCAACCAAGGTTGCATTTAGTTTCGGAAAACTTTCCAAAATTCTTGTTTTCATTTTTGTTTGAGAATGACAATTCAAGGTAAACATGTTTGGTGGGTTGTTTGAAAAAATTAATATGAAAATACAGTAGTCCAATTTCTCTTGAAGGTGCTAGGTTTTTGGAAACAGCTGAAAGATGCTTCCGGTGCTTTCTTTCCATATTAAAACACGAAGGCCACCCACTTATAGCACTCAAGTTTTGTCTTCTCTCACTGGAGCATTGTGGGGGTGTCCTCTGGTCGTTGAAGCTCTTTTCAGGGATGGATTGAAGATGGGTGATTGCGTTCTGAACAATGAAACGGAGAATGAGAGAACATAGAAGAAATAGAATATAGGAAGGAAAAATAACAAATTACTCACATGGATTACAATTGAAAAATTTATAGCAAGTAATATTTTGTAATTTGACTGGTGATGTTAATTTGAATTTATATATATATTTGAAAAAGTCAATATATTGAAGTGGATTATTGACTTGTGAACTTCTGCTGAAATTGTTAGTATAAAAAAAAAATTCTATTGATAATAGCACAACATATTTGCATTATTTTCTTATTTCTTGAGAATTGTGCTTTCATGAACCAAACATGCTCTCTAGAAACAAAAAAAATGAAAAAAAAAAAACTGGAAAGTTTTTCCAAAACCAAATGGACCCAATGTTTTATGTCAAAAAGTCATTTCATACTCTTCAAGATCATGAGATGACTGAGCTCAAGTTTCTACTTGAAGAAGTTAAAGTTTGAAGAGGCATCGTGCATGGGCCACTCATTCACTAGCCAACCTAGGCCTGGCTTAGGGGCTGCCCATGCACTATTCCATGTAAGTTGCTTTCCTAAGATGTAATTGGTTAGAGGCTGCATCTCTTTGACCTTTCCATTTGTAATGGCAAGGCAATCACATATAATGTATTTTTGACTCTTTGAGTATTTAATTGAAAGCATCTTGATATAGGACTAAAGTTGCAAAACTAAGTCTTGATTTAAGAAAGATATCTAGATAATTAGGGTAAATTGTCGAGCCATCAATTTGCCTATCACCACTGAATATTCTGTATTGTATATGAGTAAAGGAGTTCAGATGTTTGTCTGAGCAGTAGTCATCAACAAAGGACAGTTGTTTGCAGGTGGACAAAGTCAGGTAGCATTTTCTACATTGAGATTATGGTCGTTGAAATCTGGTCATGGCATCTTTCAGTGCTATGATCTCAATTTGTTAGCCTCTTTAGGGATTCCCATCCTAATCAATAAAGTCATAAGGTATAAAACTTTTAGCAATTTAGTGTCAGCAGTTGATAACTTCAATTGAATTTCTTCTGGGGTTCTCTCGTCTGTGATCTTTAGGGACAAAGATCAAGTAGGCCTTGTGAACAACTTGATGCACCGTCTTCCTTGAGGCAAACTGTAATTCCATAAGAACGAAAAACCCTGTAGTAGGAAATGAGGAATTTTGAAAAACCAATAGATAGAAAATTGTCAGAATGTTCAACCCAAAAGTTTAAGCTTATAACTGGAGAAGACTTCATTAATATAAGGCCCGTTAAAACACTGTAGGCAATCAATGTAGGAGAATACTTTAACATTCCCTCTCACG
Source organism: Eucalyptus sp. ANBG9806169 (assembly GCA_014182395.1). NCBI lineage: Eukaryota > Viridiplantae > Streptophyta > Magnoliopsida > Myrtales > Myrtaceae > Eucalyptus > Eucalyptus sp. ANBG9806169. The sequence goes on from CM024582.1 coordinate 27,837,572, forward strand.
TGCAAATTGAATAGGAAAAACACATGGACTTGACAAACGAGGGGCTGTATGTGTGAAATAAACTGTAGCGGAACCTAGCTCCATTACCGTGTTAAAAAGTCTAACCCAATAAAAAGCATATAAATCCTGAAGATATCAGATGTAGGATGCTTAAAAAAAAAACTGTCAAATTTGACCAAGCTGTTGAGGATTTCAATCCTTAAAAAGTTTCATGAAGTTTGAAAAGGAAGTTGATAATAGCTAAGAATAGACTCCACCTTTTATCAAGACGAACTTGGATTCCATTAGTGTGGAAATGAATTATTTTGTGAATTCTATAGGTAAAAATATCATCAAATTTACCTATCTGAGAATTTCAAATATTTGGATACGAAGTTAATGGATGCAGACAATCTTTATTTCCATTGGGATGAACTTGAATTTGAGAGTGGAAGCCCATGTAGTTCAAAATGTGTTATGAAACCATTAGATTGAAAATGATGAAATTTCACATAACTCGCTATCCTTTTTGTAGTTCAGATGCTAACACATTGTGTATGATTGATCTCATGTATTTTATGCATTGTTTCTGACATTTGTAGGATGTAATGATCTGATCCTTAAGACACCCTTTGATATGCAGTAGGATCTCCATTTAATGACCTTACACAGCATAGTTGCTTAAAATATGAAGTTTGTTAATCCAATCATTCCAAGTGAGGAATTGGGCGGCAGTTAAAAGTGGACCTCCTTTGCTGTAGATGATTGTTGTCTTTAGTTCTCAGGGTGGACTAGTTCAATAGGTTAAGTCTGACGATCGGTTTTGGAGCACAATCTGGGCACTTTGTTGATGTTCTCTTGTTTCTATCTGGAAATGGTAATGTATAGAATTCTTGAATGTGTAGACTGCGCTTGCGGGAGACTTGAATTTTTGGTTGCTTTGGTTTGGGATGGATGCTTTGATGATACCTGGCTTATTCAAACTGCTAGCATTATTGAGTTTGATTGAAACCTCCCACAGAAGTTTTATAAGCCAGATTCCTGGCCCTTTGTGGTTCTTTGACATCTGTTACAGTGTGAGACTATAATAAAGCTAATAACATGAATGAAAGTTACATGAGAAAGGAGAGCATTTAAGACCATGCATAACTATGAACTTGATGACCCTATCTTAATCTGCTACCATATGGAATATGCCATGATCATGCTATATAAATGTATTTTGTGTGTCTCAAATTCGACATTTTGGTACGATACTAAGAGTACATCCTTCTGCAGGTTCCTGGCAATATCATCTGGCATAGTGTATGGCTATTATGCAATGATAATAAAGATAGATGAAGAGGAATATGGCGGTCATGGAGCTCTTCTTCAGGAGGGACTATTTGCCTCCGTGACTCTCTTTCTGGTAATATGTCTTTTTTGTGTGGAATGGAAGATGTTATTTTCTTTTTGCTTGTGGGGAGATGCCTAGACTTTTGATTTCAAAGCTTCTTCTCTCTTGTCTCGTATAGATTAATATCACATGCTCATTAGTGCGCCCCTTTTCTATGAAGGAAAAGAAACCTTGAAATTGCATTACCTATTAAAGCAGAGAGTTGCAGTGCAGTTCCTTGTGCTTCTCTGCGTTGCCTCTCTTTCCTCCCATGCTTACGACTCTCTCTGTTTTCTCTTTCAGCTTGCATGGATTCTAGTCTATAGCTTGGCTCATTTCTGATCAGATAGTATTGCGGGATTGCCTGTCTTTATGCGAACGAGTTAGATGGTTTTGATGCCGACGGATTTCAGGGGTTGAAGACCTGTGCAACATTACAAATGGCGACAGTGAGAAGCTTCTTAGCTGCGATTATTTTCCTTCTATTTTTTGAGCGTGCAACAGTTAGATCCGGCAGAGCATCGGTATGCCGGATTTTGGCTCATAATCACTGGATGCTTTCAACGACTTCTCCTTTCTTTTTCTTTTTCTTTTTCGTTTTTTTTTTTTGTTTGGGTTTTCGACAAACATCTCAGGAAATGTAGCAGTAGGCAATGCCCTCTCAGACGATATGCATGACGTTATTCTTGTCACCGAAATAAAGTCATACGGAAACAAAAGTTGGAAATTTGTTTTGTTGGTTTCCCCTGTGGGGGCTCTCTTGTAATCTCCAACAATTACTGTTTCCTCTGTTGCCATGGTTGCGAACAAAATGGACAGCAGGAAGTGTCTCAGTCCTCCTATTTTTCTTCTATTGTAGTTAAAATGGCCAAATCCGGTTGACGTATTTTTCCCCGAAGACCAAGAACCAGAACATTGGAAAAATGAAAATAAATAAATAAATAAAGCCTCTGCTTTACAGGTGATCCTCTGAGCATGTTCTATTGAGGAGGGACTATAGATGTAGCCGATCTGAAGCTGCTCAACTGACACAAAGCTTAAATCTATGGAGTTACGGTAGAAAGACTGAGCTTACAATGTCCAGTGTGGTGAGTCATGTTGAACTTCATATATTCTGTATCCCTGATTCAATCTCCACATTCAACACATGAGGCATTATTATGGTTGTCACAAATCCACATAGGGCAACGCAAAAAGTAAATTTGAAAAAAAAAAAAAAAAAAAAAAAAATAAGGTAAAAGCAGAGGAAGCTGCGTCTGCCGGGAGTCGAACCCGGGTCTATTGCTTGGAAGGCAATTATCCTAACCGTTGGACTACAAACGCTTGCTGTTGTTGTTTGGGCGTATAAAATCCTATTTTAACAGTTTTTTCCATTCTAGAGACACTTTAAGACCGACCTGCGATTGTGTCATTATTTTTGTTCGATCCACGTCGATGGATGAAATTTACCCCAAGAGTTAGAACATAGTTAAAAAAAAGTCCCAAATCGAGTGGAATTAGGGAGTAGATTTTGCTTTGGAGTTTGAGGGAATTTTCTTTTGAGGGTTAACAATGGAGTCTTGTGCATATGTGATAATGTATTTATCGGGTGTTGGAATTCACTTATTCCACTACTGGACAAGTAATTGCTAGAATTGAACATCATCCATATTTATCAAGCAATCTCAAGAATGTGCATAGATGCGATGCTAAAGAGTGCTAAGGGAAACCCATCGATAAGTAGCTGTGTTGGTTAAGAGTTTCTTCCTTATCACTGAGGTCGAAAGTTCAAAACCCGCAGTTGCTAGCATCTTAAGTGCGGAGCCATGATGGTGGAGTTCTGTGCTAGTCTCCCCCCAAGTATTGATGCTTGGTCCAAGATGCTATTCGAGCACTGTACGGTCCGTGAGTTGCCGATTAGCGTAAGCGAAAGGCACGCCCGACGGATCTTGGGTATAAAAAAAAAAGTGCTGAGTGAAAGTATGAAGATGGAAATGAAACGTCTGAGTATTTAGGAGAGAGTATTAGAGCAAGTGTGGCCAGCACTTCTTCATTGTTACTGCCTTCTTTGGTGAGAAGTTCTCTTCAATATTCTAATGTCCTAGGCATAGAGGAACCATACACAAACTTTGTGCTTTGTCTTAGTACTCAATATAATATCTCTATATATATATATCCTTTTTCTTTTGGTTACTCCTTTTCACTTATCCTTGGAAAAGAGAAAAGAAATATAATATAATAAACGGAAACATTTGAGGATTGAACCATTTAGCAATGATTTATTATAAGGGGAAAAGAAATGAAGAAAGCAAAAAATTGAAGATTTCCTTTGAAGTGGGGGATGGAGGAGACTCTAAACGAGAGAAAAGTATTAAAAAGATTCTAAACATATTATATTGATACCGATTCAGTTATTATAATTCAATCAATTTAGTTCTAAGCCAATTGTATTTGTCCCAATTGAATTGATCTAATTGTTTTTTATCGGAAATCATTCACATGAACGTTAGCCATATTACGTGGCACAATCAACATTGATGTGAACAAATTTTACAAATTTTTATATTTATTTATTTTAGTTTCTCCTCGCCAGCCACAACAAAAAAACAATAAAAATATCAAAATTAAAAAAAAAAAAATTATAGAACTTACCTACATTAGTGCTAGATTTATCATATAGGATGGCCGATGTCTAAATTAGTGATCCCTAACTAAAATTGGCCAAATATACATAATTGTTATGAATGTAAAAGATCAGGACTAAATTAGACGTAATAAGTTAATGAATTTTTTTTGTACTTCCACTCTCTAAATGAGGATGGTCGTCGTCACTATTCTGCTGAACACCACTTGTGCAGCATCTGATGCATTAATCAGCACGTGACTCCTTTGATTACGACTTCAATGAGCCTTAATACTCTGACAAGTGTCGCCGTTTCGTTACCTTTCCAAACAAAGATCTTTCATGCATATAGATATTTATGTATATTTGTCCGTACGCTAATGTGAAGAAGCAATCATGTCGGTTGTCCCTCCTCTTCCTTCTAATTTAGTACTGTCTGTCTTTTTTCTGTACTTAGCAAGTTCTATAAATACATCCGCCCAATGAAGATCATGGAATTTTTGTCAATGAACAGGATTCTAATATTCCCATTTCGCTTTTTAAGCTTTAAGTAGTCCTAAAAAAAAAAAACAGAAGCTATGTTGGAGAATGATCACAATGAAAGATAGTTCATCATGGATTCATTTACTAATTAATGTTTCGCTATTTTCATAATAGACTTTGACGGTAGTATTTGCAAACGAGGACTTAGTGGATGAGGTTTATTGTTAATTAGGCGCACACAAGTTTGGTTATGATATCTTTGATTAATAATTTTTTCAGAGTAGGTAGTGCTCGATCAGTGCAATTAGATCTTGAATGCATACCCGTGATTTTTAATAAGTTTCCCGAAATCCGTCTCAGATTAGGACATGAATTTCTAAACCATTTGAGATTTTAGGCTCAAAATGGTGGATTTTGAAAAAGAAAAGTATAATTATATATGATTACTTTTGTGTTTTAGGATTTACAAATTGCATAAGTAACCTTGAATATCTTAAGGGAGTTGTTGGGGCGATTTTGTGAATAGCTCATAGGTTTTGAGTAATACGGCACGCAAATTCCAAACTTGCCCCGGTTCCTGTTGGAGATCCTTTAGAAACAATAAACAAAACTCTGGCATAGTTAACTTTCTATGCTAAGAAGTCCTTTCCTTTCTGGTGAAATTCTACTTTCAGTCCTTGACTTTGAACATTTTTTTCCAATCAAGTCCTTGAATTCTCAATTCGATCTAACGAATTCGCACAGCTTTTCTAATCAAGTTCGTCTAACTCCAAATTTGATTAATTAATTGAAACATGTTTGTTGGAGTCGACAAGAGTCAAATGAGGAAAGCTTGATCCACAGCGTTTATACTTTTGAAATCCCGTTGCTCAAGGTCCAGTTGTGGTCTTCATTGTCGTGATTTTCCCATGCGAGATGCTCGTCCAATTCGACAAACATGCAGTATCGACTATTCGGATCTGAAGCCAAGACGCATCGATTGAAAACGCTAGGAAGATCGAATGATTTGATCAGACAAATCGAAAGGGCTTGATTGCAAAAGATGCGCAAATCCACGGGGGGGCAAAAGGGGAAAAAAGGTCGCCGCGTATTCTTCTGCTCCCGCGGCGAACGACATACGAATACAATACCGTTGCGACGCCACTCCCGGACAGCGTCATCAACAACAGACGGAGCGAAAAACAGAAAACAGAAAACAGAAATATAGGAAAATGGAAATCTCTGTGTCTTCGGGAAAGGATTCGTGCGAGATCGGACATGGAATATAAACTGTCAAACGGAAGCAACAACGGATCACCCAAAGATAGCACAAAACCCATCAACCCACGTCACGCGAGTTCGCAAAGATTTCATTTTTAATTTTTTCTTTTTTCTCTTCTCGTTGGCTTTAGCATCGATCGCATCCGTATCGCGTTCTTTAGCTGCCGAGGGGACGGGAAAAAGGATAAGTTTCCCTCCAGCCCAATCCAAAAAAGGGACGAAAGTCTCGCCTTTTGATAATTCATCTCCGACCCAATCCAAACGGGGGACAAAAATCTCGCCTTTCGATGATTCATCTCCGACCCACGTGGGTTCGAGATTGAATTTTTCGTCCCGCGAATCCCAATGGCGACGACAAGCTAACGCATTTTCGATAAGAAGAGCGGGGGAGTTGCGATGAAGGGCAAGGATCCTTCGCCGGAGGTGCAGATCGCGGTTCCGGGGCGGGGCGGGGACGGCAGGGTGGCGGCGGGGGCGGAGGACCATGTGTTCGGGCAGGTCAGGTACAGACGGTGGGCCACGTGGCTGGTCCCGTCGTTCGTGGTGGCCAACGTGGTGATGTTCTTGGTGACCATGTACGTGAACGATTGTCCCAAGAAATCCGGCTTTTGCATCGCCAGGTTTCTGGGGAGGTTCTCTTTTCAAACGCTCAAGGAGAATCCCCTGCTCGGCCCTTCATCGGATACGTGAGTCTTCCTTCTGTCTCTCTGTTACTTTCTCTGTTTCTGTATCATTCTAGCGCGTACATGGGATTGATGCATGGCATGGTGGGTGGAATGCAATGTCTAGATGTGTCTGCAGTTGAATAGGACATGGGCTTATGGATGCTTTATGGGTTTTTTTAGAATGGTCCTTGTAGTGGATGACTCTTGTGAGTTTGTGCTCCATTGTTGTTAGTTTACTTGATCCTATGGGTATGGGAATCTAAGCTGCGAAAAGAGAGTCCAGAGTTCAAAGGCATTGCGATTCGAGAGGCATAATGGTAAATGCGAAAGCGCTCATGAGATCAATCTTTGGCGGAGAGAGGAGCAAGAGATGCAGTAACTTTTCTGTTAAAAGTAAGGCTCATACTATAGTTAATGTTCAATATGCAATTCCATGTTCTTGTTTCGAATTAGATAGTGGTTCCGAAGGCAGAAGGTGGACAGTAATGTGAAACCCAAGTAGCAAAAGCCGGTTGTGTTATAGAAATCTTGTGTAGTTACCGGAAATCTCCTGATTTGAATTGGAACTAAGAAGCTGAGTTTGATTTCACCATCTTGTTCATGGATGATCTGAATAAAAGCCATTAGACAAACTCGAACCCCAAAAAAGGGGAAAAGAGAGCAGCAAGACAGAGAAAGGATGAGACTTACAAATGTTTCTTAACATGATAGTGCTGGGCATAGCATTTCTTGCAGCCCCTATCAAGACACATCTAAAGAAGAGAAGATGTCATTTTAATTCTGGATGATTAACTCTATTGAGAGTTATTTCTCAGCTGTTTCGCATGTGTTAAATCGTGATTTAATGTTAATCTCTAAAATAGAACTCTTAACTCCTATTGGTGGAGATTTACATTATGTGTCCAGCTCATCTTAACATGCAATTTGGCATGCCATATAGTGGAGTTATGGTTTTGGGAAATTTTTCATTCAATGAAATTATGTCATTTGCCATTCTCCTGTTCAGGTTATACAAGATGGGCGCTTTAGCAGTTGCTGACGTGGTTCAGAAGCACCAGGCTTGGCGCCTATTTACCTGCATATGGTTGCACGCTGGGGTTTTCCACGTGCTGGCAAATATGTTGAGTCTAGTTTTCATAGGGATCCGACTTGAACAGGAATTTGGTTTTGGTATGCATAAATTTTCTTTACTGTAGCAAATGATTTTATTGCAACTTCATAATGCATCATCGCCTTTACCTTGAAAGGCTCTATCTGTTTGAGATTCTGACACAAACCCAATCGGATAGGCTCCCACTGATGCTTCCATGGAAATATTAAGCTCTCATTATTATGAAGTATTGTAGCTTTGCAAAAATTAACTCGTAGTTTCTCTTCCAATTTTTCAGTTCGAATCGGGCTACTGTATGTTATATCTGGCTTTGGTGGAAGTTTATTATCAGCCCTATTCATTCAATCTAGCATCTCGGTTGGTGCATCGGGTGCCCTTTTCGGTTTGCTAGGGAGCATGCTCTCCGAACTCATTACAAACTGGACAATATATGCGAACAAGGTACACTAAAAGAACCGAACATGGTCTTTGTTAGAACCTTCAGCCTTTTGAAATTCTTTGACCGTGCCTCTTGACCATATAGATCATTTTGTCTGTACGTGCAGTTAGCAGCATTGTTAACTCTCATCGTCATCGTTACAATAAATCTCGCGATGGGTATTCTGCCTCACGTGGACAACTTTGCTCATATTGGTGGATTTCTTTCTGGTTTTCTTCTTGGCTTTGTGTTTCTAATTCGGCCCCAGTTCGGGTGGGTTAGCCAAAGAAATACTCTTCCTGGAAGAGCAACCGCTTCACTTAAACCAAAGCACACGATGTATCAGTATGTGCTATGGGTGATTTCTGTGATTCTACTAATCTCAGGGTAAGTTCATCACATCTCGATCATTCTAAGCTTCTGGTACATTTGACAATCTCCTTCTACAGATCTGAGGAATATGACCATTAGGGGCATGTTGTCTTGACAGATTGACGGTTGGCCTGGTGATGCTCTTCCATGGAGTTAATGCAAATGAATACTGCTCATGGTGTCATTATATGAGCTGCTTCCCCGGCTCGAAATGGAGCTGCAAGTCGCAACAAGTATCCTGCATGGTAACTGATGTTGCTATTGTATACTTAAAATCAACTGGTCCGATTGCCCCCGTCTACATTTTTCTATAGTATTATCAACGGCAGCAGAAGTGATTTCCTCATTTGAAAGTTCAAAACTAGAAAGGAAAAATAAAATTTGGAGTTGGCCTGCTTGCTATGGGAAAATTAAAGTGAAGCTTTGACAAGGAAAACATGCCTGTATAATCAGCCTCAAATCGATGGTATAAGAGTGTATATTTTGGTTAGAAGTCCATGGTAGTCAGACCTTACTAAAAAAGATCGCTAGTTTCATGATAGTCATAAGGGCCTTCTGTGAGAAACTGACTAATCAGTGTGGCCTAACCTGTTTATTTAGCTGCAAGGTGTGACCGTAGAGCTTAGAGGGAGAGTTCTGCAATCATGGGAATTTTTTAATGATAGAGCTGTGGAATTCCCCCTTTTTTTGGTGTAAATGCTGGTCTTCTTAACTTATGAATGTGACTTTTGCAGATGAACCAAACTGGGAATGTGCTCGACTTGACATGCCTAAGCAACGGGAAGAGCAATGATTACATATTGTCGAATGACAGTCCTTCCGTGATCCAGAATTTATGTAACCAGCTATGCAGTTAATATTGACTCACATGAACAGGTATAGAAGCTTTGCGTAAGCAATATTTCTTTCTGTACAAAATTGGATTCTGCAACAGCAGAGAACATTGTCTTGCATCCTGTGAAAAGAATTAGGACAAAGAAGAAAATAGTCAATTCACTATAACCGATTTTGACTTAGCTCGGAGCCATTTTGTTAGCTCAATGCATGAGCAGGTTATTACTCGACCCTCAGTCTTGTCAGGTGAACCGCATGAATGAATCACATTCTTGCTTCGATGTACAACGAGGAAGAGTGAAAAGCACAATGACACGAGTGGACTCTTAGGAATCCCAGTGATATATTATAGTATCGGATGCTGTTGAGAATCCAGAACATATCTATGCATCCCGTGCTCATGAGTGTGCCTGTTGCCATCGACAAACACCGGGCTCTGCATAAGGTAAAATGCAGTAGCGCGGTTGCCTGCGAAGAAGCAGTTTTTAGCTAACGAGGGGGCTGTAATGCTCCAGTCACTCTTTTCTTGCCCAGAAAGTGAAGATAGAACAGAGTGATTTGCCTTTTAGATAGTGAAGACGTCTTCATAGTGCTAATAATTCTTTGCATCTTAGACTTTTTTAGGCAAAGAATAATGTTTCCTTTAAAATTCGGTTATTAAGTGATACGATAGACTTCTGTCGGGTGCCAAAAATGGGTCCCCTAGTTTAAATAATCGGTCATGAAGTGTCGCATCATCTAGTAAACACGAAGCTATCGGCAAGACAATAAAAAGTCCATGTAGAACGGATTCCCAATTAGTCCTTCAACAGCTTGTATTTACCTTTGGATTCAGCAAGTGAAGCTAACCAGAGCTTGTAGTGCAAAGCTGATTGTCTGAATCGTGTCGCTGTGCCTGATATTCCCACTGGAAGGACGAATGTTATTATGAGCTCTCCAAAGGATGAGCAACATCCAATATTAGATGCGAGATTCAACAGCTGCTTTTGATAGGATGAAGAGTTATAATTTCGAATAAAATTTTCTTTACACTGACGATGTATGTTTCTTCATTTTGTTCCCAGAGGTCCCAATTTGGGAGGCAAGATTTGCTGGGGTAGGTGCCCTTTTGAGTGTCAATGATGGGGAAAGGAAGAGAACGTCAAAATGGTACGATTCCATTTTGCTTTGCTTGAGAAACCAGACAGATCCTGTAAGATGGGATTGCGTAAAGATGGGGAGACGAGGGACAGTGTTCTGCAGGCATGCAAACTGCAAAGTGCTTCATCACTACATTTTTTTGGGCACGTTTTGGGACAAATCTGATTCCGGTCCCTACATCAAAAACAACCTTCGTCGTAAAGACAGGTCACTCTCTAGTGCTCTAGATTACCAACTCCAAATCGTGCTGAGACTTTATGTCTGGAGAATCCGTATAAACTCCATGCACAAGCTATGCGAGAGATAAGTTTTACCGTCGCCTTCTGAGTGAAACCCGAGGTTACTGTATTCGAATGTAAAAATACGATAAGTGATGATGAATGCCGATTTGGTTGTTGTGTTATCCACGAGTAATCGGTTAGCATCTGACGTGCTAGGGCGGTGACAGACATGATAATTGATCTCATAATGATGCTCAGTCCTTCCTAATTGTAATGTCGATTGATTTCAGTTGGATCGTTTAATTGGAAGTTTTGATCGAGTTGAAAGAAAGAAAAAGCAGTGTGCATCATTCTCATTCGAGTTGAACGTTAACAAGCATGGCCCGTGTTAACTAACAAAACCGTCCGTCGGTTATACAGCTGGGCCAAGTAAGGCCCGCACGACGGAGGAATCCTGGGCGGCCCGTTTGGTTTCTTTAATGTTTTGGTCTTAAAAATTCCGGCGACGTCATGTGACGTAAAATCCCGATCGCCATTTCCACCGCAGCCCGACGTTCCAATACGAGTCCGCTGCATTTCTGGGTGAGCGACGTCAAGTTGATCTTCAAATCGAAGGGGACTACTTAACATTTGAGTTTACCATTTCATCTCTTCACCGTTGGTTCCAGACGCCAATTTAATGTCGTATTCATAGAACTTCGATTCCAAACTGAAAAAACAAAAACACAAACGAAAATGGGGCATATTAGAACGGTCATCCCAGTCTTACAACGCATTTACGAATTGAATGCCCCTTTAAAGTAATCTCTAACTATGAAGTATCGTGGCATCAAATAATTTTTTTTTTTTTTTTTTTTTTTTTGGCTATATGGGTTGAAAAAGGAAGATCAATGCAATTTTCATGGTGGGGGTTGAGACTCCAGAAGGGGCAGATTCTCCTTGAATTATGGAGGGAAATTGCAGAATGATGGAAGGTCACATGATTTGTCATTTTCAGTACTCAAAACCCCTATTTTACTCTTGTAAGCTGTTCTATTCCCATTCCTCCACGTTCGCCATTTGGAGCCAACAGACAAAAGCTGAACTAAATTCAACTACCTAGTGAGAAACCAGTAGCATCATATCAGCGAGAAAATGCATGCATTTGGATGATTGAAAAACTCTTGGAAAATCATCAAGAAAGTCCTTAACTTATTACATTCATGCCAATTTAAACTTAAATTTTTCAATTTGGCATTTTTAACAATTTGCCAATATAGTCTATCTAACTAATTTTGGCCAAAGATTGTTAATGTAACCTTCGACCATCTTACATGGCATGACTAGCATTAACATGAACATTTTTTTTTTCAATTTTTTCTGATTTTTTTTCTTTTCTTTTTTTTTTTCCAATTTCTTTTTGCTAGTTGCCGTTGGCCTCGCTTGGGTGAGTGCCGACAAATGTCCCCCTCACCCAAGCTAGGGCGACCTCGTCGAGTGTCACTTGGGCAAGTCAGCCTAGTCAAATCTTGCTAGGGTAGCCCTTGCCCTCGACCTGCCCTCACCTTCACTCAAGCGAGATTGGCAAAAAGAAAAAGGAAAAACAAAGAACAAGAAAAAGAAAGAAATTGTTAAAAATTTATAAAATCGTCAACATTAGTGATTTTAGATTAAAATTGGTTAGGTGGACTACATTGATAAATCGTCAAAAAGTTTATGATTCAATTGACTAAATTGAAAGATTTGAGACTAAATTGGTACAAAAATAATGGGTTTAGAATTTTCTTGATGATAATGGGTTCCAACTGGAAATGAAAGATGGGGGTTTTTCTCGGGGGTTGGGGTGGTGATGCTATAATTTTAGGAGTGAGTTTTTCCAAAAATCGAGAGTGAGCGTTAGAATAGGAATCCTGAGTAGGACCGACAAAAAAAAAAAAAAAAGAATTTTCTTGATGATTTCCTAAAAATTCTCACTGGGCATGAAATTCACAGCAATTTGACCTAAGAATGATGGTGAGCCCGAAAGAGTTGAAGAACACACAGGCTTGATTGAATTTAATTGCGCTTCTAAGTTGCATAATGATGTAGGAAGTGGATGATGTTCTTCCCATGACCAGGGACAGGCATGATCATGTTCCTTTGGATGGTCAGCAGACCTTACAAATTTCATGAACGTGGATGAGTGATTACGTTAGTAATTGATCGTTGACTAAAAACTCCAGGCAAAAAGTTCATGCAAGCAACCAGCGATGCGGGAGGTCGAAAATGTAACCAAAAGGAGTCTTATATCAGAAAAGTTACGAGAAAGTGAAGCAACTGATATATTCTAATCGACCCCATAACTCATCCATTTAAGTTTTTGAGTAAAAATGAAATCAACCGGACATCGTTCATAAGTTTGAATTTGAGCTCTTCGGCAGCAATATGCCACGTCTCCCAACACAACTCGAAACTACCTTTTTCTTTTTGCCCTAGTTATCTTTCCTGATCTTAAAGGCTTCAGTTACTTTTGACTAATCGAACGAACGGGAAAAGTGCATCTGCCGAACTAGATAGAGCCTAAAACTTTACTAGCAGCCCCTCAAATCTAAAGAAAATCCTTCACCTAATTTAAAATTGGAATAGAGGACTAAGGGGATGTATTTTTCCTTGTCTAATCTCCTTTTTCGTTCGTGGAATTTCTGTGCTCTCCATTCCATAAATCCTTATCGACTTCACTTTTCTTGTCCCCGGTTTTTTGACAAATCACGTTCAAATCCCAACAAATTTTTTTTGGGGGGCGAAGTTTGACCCAATTCCCAATAAGCCATTCAACATTTCTCAGTCCATTATTCTAATTCAGAAATTCGAAATTCAAAATTCAGTTTGGTCGTGCTGCCTTTTTTGCCAACTTTGTTAAAGTTAAAATGTCTTTTTTGTTGACGACAAATTAAGGGAATCCCTCTTCAAGTCAGTCACAACTTACTTTTGGCATTTTTTGCATCAAACGTGTCTCAGTCCAATGTTGATTTTAACTTGCAATTCTTCGAATATCACTCACAACTCTAATTTAGCCACCCCCATCTGCCGGCTGATTTCAAGGCTTCTTTGCATTCTAATCGTTGAAAATTTATCTCTTTTGATATCATAAATCTCATGATTTCAAGGCAAATCAATACCTCAAATCATTGTTTGACAAAAAAATTGTGGTGGTGGGCGATAACCCAATTAGCAACCTAATTAATCACTTAATCCAAGATATTAAACTCTAACTCATAAACCAACGTATGACCATATGATGATAGATTGTACCAACCACATATGCACAGCAAAATCCCAAATGGACCCAAAATGTCACTAAGACCGCATCAAAGCACGGCTCACGCCTCGACTTCGGATTGAAGCAAAAGCCAACTCTGTACTTGCAATTATAATCATCACCTTGTGTCTCTCTTTTTTATTTTTGTTCCCTTTTCGTAGGTAGAAATGCTTTTTGCTTGAAATATTTTTGGTTGTGATTAGGCGATCAGGTGTGTACTAATATGTTGCCCTCGCTCGACTTTCATTAACCACCCTTGCCCAAACCGACTCGCATTGCCTTTGGACCTGTCGATGATCAAATGAGCACACAATGTCTCAATTGTAGTTTCAAGACTATTAGAAAGGTGCAAGTGGAGTTCTAAAAGTAATATTCGCCGATCCCTAATTAGCATCATTTATAAATTAAGACTAGGACGGTATTTGATCATTTTCAAGCCCTCAATTTTCGTTCTTGATTTATAAAAACATGCTTAACAAATGCTTTCGCAATCGTTCATCTTTCATAAATCAAAGAATTGTACCTCCGACTATGTATCTACTATTATGCACCATTCAATTTTTTTTTTATTTTTTTTAATAATACTTTTTCCATAACACACCCTTTAATTTTTCATAACCTACCTCTACCCCAAATACTCTTAATCTGCTCATTATGCTGCAGTGAAGACCATTTGGCCCTTGCCCCCTACAGGGCACTTTGAAGAAAAGATTTTGTAGTAGATAAAAGCTAATACGTAATTAGCTAGGAGCTCATGACAAAACCGTGGTGCGGGGAGCAAAAGCTGCTCAAAAGCGCTGGCTTTCTTATCCGCAATTGCCTGCGTAGCAACCTCAAAAGATGATCGAGGATAAGTGGCTAACGCTTTGTACTGACTGGAAGGTCTGAAAAATTGCATCGTATTCCGTTCACAAGAATTGACAGTTACGGAATGTTCATGTGGAGCACACACGGTACGATGAGACAGCAGGGGTGGGCCAAAAATCTTGGAAGGAAATTCCTCTGCTCTGCCCCTGTTCTTTCCTCTTTAAAAGCATGGCTAGGTGAAGTCTCCTCATCGCCAAACACACCTCTCTCTCTCTCTCTCTCTCTCTCTCTCTCTCTCCAAGTCCAGCTTCACTAGCAGCTTAGAGCAGAGACAATGGCTGCAGCAAGAGTGATGGCTCTGGCTCTTGCATTTCTCGGCATCGCCCTGTCCGCAACATGGATGGCTGAAGCAAGAATACCGGGCGTCTACACTGGAGGGCCGTGGCAGAGTGCTCACGCCACCTTCTACGGTGGCGCCGACGCCTCCGGCACTATGGGTACTTCCTTCATTTTCTGCTCTTCCAACACTTCTTCTACTCTTGTGCCTACGAAACATGCACCTAGTTTGGTCTCATTCCCGTTTTCACCCACTAGTGCCCACGCTTACCTCTCACACAACAAGCAGAGCCCGCCTCCCACAATTCCAACCTTCAAAAAAGAACTACGAATTAGCCAATCTCGTCGAGGAAATGTTAAATGGCTGTAGCTAATTAACTTACTGTCGCTTTCATGAAGAAAAGTATTGACCAAGGAACTTGCTAACGGTACAGATTCCAGGAACTTTAACTAGTGGCCGCCTGCTTTTATCTTTCATGACATAGTATGATGACCCTCGTCCAAATCCGAGTTCGCGTTCGAATCTTTTCATTTACCCTCGAATCTCCTCACCAATGCACATGATATCAACAAACACGTCACAAACTGCAGAGTCACAGACTTCAAACGGAATCTGATACTTGTACTGATGTTCTCCTTTACCAATTCATAGGTGGAGCCTGCGGTTACGGCAACCTCTACAGCCAAGGCTACGGCGTGAACACCGCCGCGCTGAGCACTGCGCTGTTCAACAACGGGTTCAGCTGCGGCGCGTGCTTCGAGATCAAGTGTGCTAACGACCCGCAGTGGTGCCACTCGGGCGGCGCCTCCATATTCGTCACAGCCACCAACTTCTGCCCCCCGAACTACGCGCTCCCCAGCGACAACGGCGGGTGGTGCAACCCTCCCCGCCCCCACTTCGACCTCGCCATGCCCATGTTCCTCAAGATGGCCGAGTACCGTGCCGGGATCGTCCCCGTCGCGTACCGCAGGTAAAGGTCCCATTTTTTTAACACGATTCCCCCCCTTCTCCACGACTCTTTCGAATATAGCTTCAATTTCACGGCTCGAATGTCGGAAGATGCATACCCTCTTTTCCAGTTTATCGCTGTAGATCGTCTTGGGAATAGTGACAGAGATGATGCGTACAAAAAACTGTTTTAACTGTCGAGACAGAAATCGAGCGTTGAATAGACTAAGCTGCTGAAACAGAGCAATTGGGTTAGATTCTATTATGTGGGCCTTCCTCGCATTCCTTTCCTTGTCAGACCATCGTAAGGATTTCCATGTTTCCACATTAACGGTCGGTTCTAACTGTCGTCCCTCCTGCCTCGTCGTTTCGATGCTCTCCGATGCGGTCGCTTTCGCCTGCTCATTTTCCCCGACTCGAGCTTGAGCCCATCTGAAAATTTCAACTTTCTCGCCCCGCCGTTTTCAGGGTGCCCTGCCGGAAGCGGGGCGGCATCAGGTTCACGATCAACGGCTTCCGGTACTTCAACCTGGTGCTGATCTCCAACGTGGCGGGCGCGGGGGACATCGTGAGGGTGAGCGTCAAGGGCTCGCGCACGGGATGGATGAGCATGAGCCGCAACTGGGGCCAGAACTGGCAGTCCAACGCCGTCCTCGTCGGCCAGTCGCTATCCTTCCGGGTCACGGGCAGCGACCGCCGCACCTCCACCTCCTGGAACATCGTCCCCGCCGGCTGGCAGTTCGGCCAGACCTTCACCGGCAAGAACTTCAGGGTTTGACGCCGGCGTTGACCGGGGGGGCTCATTGTATTCGGTTTATATTTAAGGGAGACAACATCAGGGTCTGAGACTGATGGTTTTCCGATCATTGTAAGGCGAGTGAGGTATAGAAATGTTAGCTGAAGCGGCCGCACGAACGCATTGTAGCCCGCAGCTTATGATAGTGATATAGGGTGTGATATATTTATACTTTCGATATGGGTGTGTACGTCTCGATGACCCTATTATAAATATATAATCATATGATTTGAGAAAGATTGCGTTTTGGTGGTCTACATTTGGAATTTGGAATGGTGTTGTCTTGCTTAAGATTGAAGGTTGGACTAGCTTAAAAAATGTATTTTAGTTGACTCAAAATTGGAGAATGTCCATCATGTGTTTGCAAAGTGCGCTATGTCTATGCGAGATAATTACTAAAAAAAAAAAAAAATCGTAAATTTGTAGTACATAATGTCAAATCAATCCTAAACTTTATTAATTTGGTCAATTCAACTATAAATTTTTTGATGATTTATCAATGTCGTTGTTTCAGTTAATTTTGATCGAAAATCGAAGGCATGGACAATTTTTGGATTTTTTTAAAATTTTTCTTATTTTTCTCTCTTCTCTTCATTTTTTTTTTTTTTAATTCTTTTTTCCCTATTTTTTCTCTGTCGATCGTTAGGTCTTATGGCCGAGACTAGTTGTTGGCCACGAGCAAGGTCGCCCTCATCGAATCTAGCGAGGGTTACTCCTTGCTTATGGCTAGCAATGGCAACCCAACCCTTACACGTGGCCAACAACCTCCACTGGCCATCACCAAGGCCTCAACGATTGGTGAACAAAAATGGGAAAAGAAGAAATAAAGAAGAAAATTTTACAAAAATTGTTCGATAGGATGATTAACGTCAACCAAAAAGGTTTATGATTAAATTGGCTAAATTTAAAAATTTAAAGCCGAATTGGCATCCACACGATATATTTAGGACTTCCTTGGCAATCTTCACGACTATGTGCAGTTCCACTCCCAAGCGCGCAAAATAATTCTTAATATGCTCAACTTGGGTATTGGAGGAAAATGGAAAATGAAGCTTCCTCTTTTTTTAATATTCACTCGAGAAAAAAAAAATCACTAAAAAACATGAGAAAAGGAAGCTTCAAATTCAGCTACGTAAACAGAGTCCAATGTGGAACAGAGGGAGCGCTCTTAGTGGCTCCCGTACACGTCCAAAGTCGGGGGTTAGGCCGAAAGAGGAAGAAACTTCGCCCCCTTTTCTCTGTCGGTCCTGAAGCAGCCTTTTTCCCGAAAGCACAAATTTCGGGGCTCAACCGCAGAATCTGGAGACGGGACTGGATTAGGTGAAGGATCTCTTTCGTTAGGTCTAGGATTTGGACGTCCGGGAGCGCGGCACGGTCGTCCCCCCCGTGGAATTCTGCGGACGAAGTTTCTGTGCATTTTCTTGGACGGTTCGTCGGCTATTTTCTTTGTCCAAAGCGTGCGCATGCACATGCACATGCACATGCAGATAGAGAGAGAGGGGGAGAGGGAGATGCGTGAACGGCAAACCGTGATGTGGCGTTGCACTCCGAATATACCTCGACGCTCTCTTGGAAAATGGGAAGACCGAGGTCACCGTCACGTGATGGAAACGTAGGTGAAAGAGAATCGCGCACGTCGGGGGAAAAAAAATAAAATGAAGGACAAAAATATGGAAAATGCTCTCGTTGAGAGTCGAACTCAAGACCTCCCGCTTACTAAACGGGTGCTCTAACCAACTGAGCTACGAGAGCTGATTTTGACAGTGAAGTGTATAATAAATATAGATCATGAAGATGCTCCACTTGACAAGGTAACCTGAAGAAACGTGTTTTTATTGCTCTTTGCATTTTGCTTTTAAGTTAATTATCGAAACTTTTAGGTTTAAAGTTATAAGCGGGGCAATTTTTATGCCCTACAATGCATGAAAGAAAGTGAATTTGCTCCCACATTTTCTCTATATAAAGAAACCTAAGGACAAAAGAGAAACATTTGGTACGTCCGAATTACCTATTTTCTTTTCATAAAAAATCACGCACGCGCATAGCATATGCTGGTCACCAGACACTAAATTAGTGTCGAGAAGCTAAAATGCGGCTTATCAAAAAGGTTTAAGCTCGACCCTAGTGGAAACTTTCTTTAGGTTTTTATTCATATGAACCATGACTCGTCTTTTTCGGCAATAGTTCTCACCCAAGTCAATCGGATGAAAGGCTTCCGGGAGCGGAAACAACCGATTCTGAAGTTGATTAAGGAAATATGGGGTCGATTGCCATTGCAAAATCGCTTTTTCCATGAATGGAATACACTACTGAGGCACGTCGGAGCCTCGGCTTCCACAAGGCAAAATCCATTGCGCAAGGCGCAAACATGTACAGCAAGAAACCATCATTTGCGCAATCGCATTCCCATTGCAGATACATGATGTTGCCATGGAAGAGCATTCCACGGTCGATTGCGCAGCAAGAATTGTGAGAATCGATTGCCAATACCAGTTCAGTCATCTCATTTAATCCCTTGTTCGATCTGAAAGTTTAGTCATCCTCACAGTTAAAAAACACGGGAAAGTAGGGTACTGAGTCACAGATACAGGGCACAAAGCTACGAGGACGATCTCCTGAAAGCATGCATCAAATGGTTAGGCTGAACGGGCTACTGATTCAATCTCTAGTTGTTCTTCTTCACTGTCGAAGATGCAATGATGTCGATGAACTCCGGCTGATCACATAAAGAAAGAACGTATGAGGCACCCATATGAACAGAACAACAACGAATGGCGATAAAATATGCTAAAAGACAGGATCACCTTCAAGGAAGCTCCGCCAACCAGAAATCCGTCCACATCTGGCTGGGCCGCCAATTCTTTGCAGTTTTTTCCATTAACAGAACCTAGAATATAAGTGCATTTAGGTAAAACAAAACTACCAAAATTTATTGTAATTCTAGGAAGAAGCTTCCTCCATATTGTCCTCCTTTTGCTGATCGGACAACAGGAATTTTGAGAAGTTTCTTTTCAAAGGAAATTAGAGGAGGAGAGAAAAGAAGGCATTATCGACATAGTATAAGATAAGACGAGTAAATCCTGAAGAACCAGTAATGAACAATAGAAATTCCAGCTTATGAACTGAGTCAACTAATCTGAAAATACCTCCATATATAATTCTGACAGATGCAGCAACTTCGGGACCAGTATTCTCATGTAGCCATTTTCTCAATTCTGTATGGACCTGACACATTAGATGTTATTCAGCTACTATAACATGTATTAGATCATTCAAAAACCAAGTGTCAGCACGTTGTGCAAGCACATGAGATGAAACGGATACACAGGATAACGGGGATCACAAAGCATAACATTATGTGTAGATTTAGAGCAGAAAATTTGTAAAAACTGTGAAATATCTAAAAAATCAATGCATAGCATAAATATCCATTCACACGATAAATCACAGCAACAGGATGGCAGGCAAGTTACAAGAATTCTTCTGCCAATCAATTGGTGAAAGATAAATTCCCTTCAGGTTTCAAGCCCATTCCACCTATGTATATGTAGTGGATTTTGTAAATACAGTATTTCTTTTCTATTAAGAAGTCTAGAAGTACTCTTTACATCATAACGCAGTGCGGTGTTCTGTAAAGAAAAGTCAACCTTATCAGAAATACCTGTGTCTGTATTATTCAACCATAAATTATGCACACTTCACGGGTGAGTAATTTAGAGGAGCCAACTTTATGAGCATAGATAGATCCATGGATGTTTTTCAAGTTAAGGCATACAAAATGAGCACCGGATTTACCTCCTGAGCCTGAGCCGGAGTTGCGACCTTTCCAGTCCCAATGGCCCAAACAGGTTCATAGGCTAAAACAATGTTATCCCAGTTGAAAACTCTCTCTGCAAATCCACCAAAACAGGTCATGCATTTTTTAATTAAGTTTAAACAAACGAAATCTATCCTGATTAGGAGAACCTTACACACACATAAATTGGTGGTAACAAAATTCAAGAAACACAGAAAGATCTGTTCAAATTCTATATTCCTGTAGTAAGGACATGGCTAGATCAGACAGAAGGACCTGCAATTGCTTTAGTCTGCGCAGCAACAACAGCCATTGTAGACCCTGATTCACGCTGCTCAAGAGTCTCCCCAACACAGGCAATCACTTTCAGGCCTTGAGATAGCGCGTATGCGACTTTGTCACCAACAAACTGCAGAGAAAAACACAGCAATCAGATATTCCAAATGTAACACTTATGAGTTCTCAAATGACAGATGAAGAGAAGAGGCAATGAAATGAATGGAGATGCTTAAATTATTGATAATTAGAAGAGAGTCTGTGACATTATCAAGTTGACTACCTCATTTGACTCATTCAAAAGAAGTCTCCTTTCAGAATGACCAAGGATGACCCAAGGAATGTTCAAGTTGACAAGCATTTCAACACTGCATAACATAAACTTAGCATCACATAAGTATCGAAGTTGAAAACAGGAAGTGGGCTAGCAACTATTAATTTATTGATTGGTAAGCAAAAATAGAGTAGACAGACTGTCAGCAAAATGAAATTGCCATTGAGATTGAGATTGACAGATCCAATGATGTCAATTCTCTGGAAGCAGTCGACAGCGAGAGCCAGGAAACATAGCAAACACAGTCAATATCACCAATTTGATCATAACTCGGAGGTAATAACCATACTATGGGACTCCATGAGTAGCCTTTTGCTATATTTAAAAGAAGTCATACAAGTCCTGGATTAAATGCACTAACAATCTGGACAATTGTGACAAATTATCCAACTCCAACACGGTAAACTGCAGCTGAAGGGCACTTAGAAACCTTGAATAATTTGGCACCTTTCAATACATGTGGAGCTTACTGCTTGGCACAGCTCACATTCTATTTCATAAGAAGAAAGGTTATGCATACAAGAATACCTACAATAAACTTTGACATGTGGAGCTACTTTACAGTTACACCCAAATTAAAAAAAGAAAACTGCAAGTTTTTGACATGTGCACTATTTTTTGTTACAAAAGAGTAATCTGTCATTCAGAAGGACAGTTGCATCCTTCTGTTAGAATGGCAAACCATTACTCCATTTATTCCTGAACTGCTATTACTGCTCTAAGAAAAGCTCTTTAATTGAATTGCCAATATTCCTATAAGAAAAGCTCTTTTAGCTGTATTCTACAATTTTGCATTCTTTAATTTGATTAACATGATCCGATTTGCAAGTGCATATGAACATATATATACACCTTCTCAATTTTTTAGACCTTTAACCAAATTTCTGACAAGCACTACTTTGAAAACTCAGGAAGACATAGAACCAGCCAAATAACCAAATTTTGCAGTCCAAACAAGTCAGCCATTTAAACTGTCCATTTCAGCAGTCTAACCAGACTATAGATTGGTTCCCGATCCAACCGATGGAACCAGCAAGTTCGGTCTAGCTTATAAAGAATTTCTGATAACCGAATTAACTGATTAAAGCCAGAGAGAGGGGGGGTGTTTAAAAAGAAGCCATCAAACAGCAAGAAAAAATTAAAGACTTTGAGCATGAAACAGATTATGTCAAAGAATAAAATTGAAGAATTTGAGAGAGGAATAATTCAACCGATGAGTTTGATCTATGGTATATAAAGAACTGCCGGTAAGTGGTAACTGAACTAATCGTCCAAAGTCTGAAATATGAGAAAAGCAGAAAGGACTTAAGCCATGAAACAGTTCACAATTCGAGAGAGGAATAACTTTTATTGTCTCTAGTTGATAAAGGTCACTGTATTCAGAACGAGACATCATAGGAAAATGCATAGCTATTTTGAAAGGTCTAAGCAAACTCTAAGTAATCAGTCAGACTCCACCAAGCACAAAGCACATCAGTAGCTCCAAGAGCCCAGAAAGAACCGGATTACCTGATCTCGCCGGTGAAGGCGCCGCCTTTGCGGACCCAACAGTTCTGCGCCGCGACACCGAAATCAGATCTCAGCAGACTCTTGACCAGAGGAAGAAACACGTACGGAGGGCTCACCACCACCTCTGCAAATACAAAAAATCACGATGCTGCTTCACGACAAGTAACTCACGTACACTACCACGACTCAAAAGGACAACACGCTCGCAATCCCAACGCAGACACATGACATGAAAACGTTAAGGCAGGCAGAATGCCGAAAACGATCTCACCCACGACATCTTCGGTAGGAACTTCGGCTCCGTTCAACACGCTGACGATCTTCTTCACGTCGTCGCTCGTCCCATTCTGCAGTAGCAAAGCGGAAAGCCCAGCCACGTAACGAAGTCGAACGGGGCAGAGCAAAGCACAAATCAGCCGTCCGCAGTTCTAGAATCAACCTAGACCGAACAAGGACGCGACACGGGTAGACAGACGAATCGATCGATCGCGCGGTCGGCATCCCGTCCGATCGAACTCACGGAAGACGCTAGGCAGCGCAACATCAGTTCTCGCGGCGAATTCGAAGCGTCCGGGCCCCAGAGCCGCGACGGGTCACCGACGCATCGCGATTTACTACGGTACAGAAAGGAGAAGGCAACAATGGCGGCGGACGTACGCATTTCCAGTTGCCGCCGACGAAGAATGTTCTCGCCATTTGCGGTTGCGGTTGCAATTTCGATTTCTCCGAGGAAGGCAGAGAAGAAGGCGAGGAGGAAGACGATGATGGTGATGCCGCGCGATGTCGCCAAACCCCTTTTCTACTTCTTACAGTGACAGCAGGGACTGAGATTTGAACGTGGGTTTTTCCAAAAACATGACGTCGTCCAGAGTTATGCAAATTGTTCTTGATTTTCGTAATAACGTTTCACAAGAAATAAATAAGTTGGAAAATATTTCCGTAAAAACTATGGGATAAAAATGAATCGAATTTTCCTTGATATTACTTATATATAATTTATTTTGTTGGTGATGAAAATATTTTTCATTGACTAATTATTTTAATAAATGATCATATTTTAGAAAATATTTTCTAAATCATGTCTTTCATGAAACAAACGAAGCATAAGTAACTTTGAAATAACATTCGCTTTTAGGAATAATGATACAAATGGTATGAACTTTGGCTCAATATATAATGTGACTCCTGAACTTTTAATTTGTTCATGTGATCCTAAATTTTTTATACATGTTCAACTTAATCCATAAACTATGTAAAAATGTTACATTAAACAAATAAAAAGTGCATGGACTACACAACACATCGAACTAAGGTTTAGAAATCATTTATATCATTATTCCTTATAAAGTTTAAAAATCTCAATTGAGATTTTATAAATCACTACCAATTATTATAAAAGCACAACCTTACCAAATCTAATATGATATCATAGTAGAATCTCGCATTGTATCATAGCATAAAGACACCAAGTTCACGGCAAATATAATTATATGATAATATGAGGTCGGATAAGAAACATGGCCAAATTTGTCATCTTCAATTTTAGTTTGGTAATATTAAAAGGAATAACAACAAAAATTCAAAAAAAAAAAAAATTCAAACTTATCCAGTTCTTTTTTTTTTTTTTTGTCGGTATTTTTCTTCCTGGCACAGTATTCATGATCCGGGGCTAATATGCAGATCCATATAAATTCAGCGAGGAAAAATACAGTACAAATACCAAATCCTTTGTACTGCACCTGGTTCGGCGTATTAATTTTTTGATTACTCATTTAAGTTCCTTAATTTTCAAATTTCGTTTATCTAAATGACATCGTCTACTCATTTCCCAAAAAACAGCCGACCCGACATTGTTAAAGAAAGTCATGGAGTAGTGATTTTTTTTTTTTTAATCAAAATAGTGCCACGTCACCATTACCGATGATCCGAGTCACTGAAGTAACTCACATGAACGATATTTGAAAGTTAGGGAACTTAAATAAGGGATCGAGAAATTGTGGCATTAAGCTGAGGGCTATAAACAAAGATTTGAAACTTTCTAATGTGCTTTTCCCCAAGTTCAGCTCACCAGAACTCCGCAATTAAACGAAGTACATTACCAGAAGAACACTTTGATATTCTATCCTTTGACAACACGAACAAAATCACTACAAGGTACAAGGCTGTCAACGAGGTAAAAAGGAAGCGGTTGAGCAACTTTGGGTCTAAAACCCCGAGTTTCTCAGCCCCACGGTACAAAAAGACCTCGACTTCGAGCCTTAAAATTTTCCTTTTTTGCAGCGAACATCACGCTTTGGACTTGTGTTTAAGGTACTCCAATGCAGCAGTCCAATCTTTGCGGACCGATTCAGGCACCTCTTCGTTGTTGATGTAGGGAACCCATGTATTGGTCGACGCATCTTTGAGGACCCATTTTACCTGCTCGGGGCAATTGTCCCAGTCGAAATTCGGCGGCGGCTGGGGTGCCGCTCGGCCTGCTTTCTTCTGTTTTTGGCCTCCAGAGCTCTCTGCTTGCTGTCGAATTATTTCCATGTGAGTGTAAAAATGAGTAGAGACAAAGGTAAGTATCAGACGGGTGACGAGATTCCCCTTGCAGCAATGATCAAAAGAAAAGGGAGAAATGCAAAGAAGTTTCCCGCTCACCGCTTTAGTAGCATTGGAGTTCCCCGCATCATTATTTGCATCAGCATTCTCCATCTTCTTTTTCTTCCGGGATAATCCTGTTTCAAGAAAGTATAGGACCTCTTTCTTCGAGCGAAATACACGGTGTGACACTGGATCGCAGTAATACTGCAGAATAGAATGATAAGTTAGCCAGCATAGTCCACAACCCTACTCTTGTAGTGTAAATACAAATCCAATAAACACAGACCACTGTCAACTTTAGATGCAACAATCTAACAACTTTTTGTAAAACTCCAAAAAGCCGAATCTTTAATCAGCTTATTACATTTGAACTTAGGGTCCGTTCGTTTCGCGGAAAATAGGCCATTTCCGGAAAATATTTTCCCAGAAGTCATTTTCCAGGAAAATGATAATATTTTCTACAGTGTTCGGCTAAAACCTGAAAATGTTCCGGAAAATATTTTCCGGTGTTCGGTAAGGAAAATATTTTCCGCTCACTAGATTGGCGAGCGCAAGCATCAAGCTCGAGATTCGCCAGATCGACGAGCGATCCACGACAGTTCACCTAGTGATGGCCGACGACTAGTCAAGAAAGAAGAAGATGGGAAACAAAGAAAAGAAAAAGAAAAAAAAAGAAAAAGAAAAGAAAATTAAAAATAATTTGAATAAAAAAAGAAAATTACAGTTTAAAAATAATTCGAATAAAAAAGAAAAGAATAAGAAGAAATGGGAGGAGGAAGTGAGGATTTGTAGATGTGTGAGATAAGAGAGATCAAGTGGGGAAAATGTTTTCCACTTTTCAAAAGTGGAAAACATTTTCCCCAAATTTAGAAGACTTTTTCCCTTCCATGGAAAACATTTTCCCTTAGGAATTCATTTTCTGTGAAACGAACACCGGAAAATCCGGAAAACATTTTCCCGGAAAACATTATCCATGAAACGAACGGACCCTTAAGCTTCATTATTCTTGATAACATAACCAACATAAGTCATCAAGCTTTTCAGCCCAAGTTAGTTTTTCCCTATTTACGTAACATAAACTCAAAAGATGAACCATCCAATCACAGCTTGAGTGTCCTAATAAGTCCATCAACCACTCACAATGAATAAAGACAAAAAAGAAAAAACCACATCTACAAGTAGCGAAGCTTAAGATGGATCCTCTCGGTAAACAATGCTGTTATATTAGCTTAATCAAGTAGAAAATCATGGATATTCCCCAATCAACCAAGGCAACCCACACATGGTCACACTGTTGAATCAATGGATTCATGAACTCTTAACGCAGAACAATGCAGTCCTAATGCGAACCAAGACAACTTCCCCTTCATATAATTTATTTTTATTTCAAATCACTCTTTCAAATTTGAATTGACTTTTCTTCTGATTTTGTCGCGGATAATGTCAGGAAGGATAAAAACTTCAGCAACTTCGACAGGATAGACCAGACGATTTGCAAATTTTTATTATTGCTATTCTTTTTCAAGTGAAAAGTCCCTGACTAAGAAGTTCTGCAGAACTTCCAATGCACTAAAACTGCTAATCTACCCACACCTACAGTAAGACTGAGAAACAAGAGAGAAAATCAGATATTTTTTATGTATTTAATTATGATTATGCAATGGATGAAGAAGCAAAGTCTCTGCATTTAATCCAAGTAACCTGGGGAAATCACAGATCAGAGTGGCACTGCTTGGATGGAGATAACAGGAAAATATCCAGGACAGCAATGGCGAACATAAATGACCATTACCAAACACATTTATCTGACTCTAGATAGTGGGCCTGGTGGCTCACATGATGGTGATCGCGAAACCCAATAATTATAAATGCTCCTTCCCTACCCTAATATTAGATACAATCCTTGACACTAATGACTAGATACTAATCAGTAAACCAGATACTAGACATTAATGCTGAAATATTGTGGAGACTACCAGACAAAAACTTTCTATTTCCTCAGTATTTGCTATCCATCAATGCACTGCTAGACAAAACATTTTCAAACCATATCAGAAACCAAACTGAACGAGTAGTGGTATGCTACCAGTCGGTTATATTTTTACAATATAATGCAATCACCAGAATGATTTTCCATATGGCCGGGATGGTCAAGATACCCATTATTATCCATAAGGCCGCACCTTCAAGTCCACTTGACAGCAATCTAGCCTTTTTCTTATATTGGGCTTCAGGATACAGATTGAAAATGAAATTCCCCACATTTAGCAAAGAGAGGGTGCAACTCATGTGTGTGCTTATTTGAATGGCAACCAACAGGTCAGGGGTTTAATCGCCTTGCCTCGCACACCCCAACATTTAGCTTTCTTAACAAAGATTCGGACAAAACAGCACCGGTTCACCTAATAGACTCATTGAGCTGGGTTGTCAACATCAATTTTTGAAATGGTTTAACCCTCTGAAAATTTTACATAAGGCATCGGGACCGGACCAGGTTCCTGTATCTGGTGATGTTATATTACTGTTTGTCAGAAGTTTACACCTTCACATGACCCCCTATTCGTATTAAATGAACCAATTCCAAATCTTCTACAACGTCCTCTCTTTCACATGTCATGGATGTATTCTGGTTTCAGAAGCCAAGTGCGAATGGATATCTATGATGAAATTTATGAAAGAAGAACCATGCATGAACAATGCTATGGGACCTTTTCTTTGGCTGGGTTATGGAAAACCTAGACCTTTTCTTTTTGAAATCCGCTTGAATGAGATAAAAAAACGTCTTCAAAGATGACATTCAGTAAATGGGAGAAAGCATTTATCACAATGTTATCCCTTTTGTTTGGTCAGGTAAAAACATAGAATTCATCGGCTCCAGCTGAATTAAGGGAGAAGAAGCAAGGGAAAGCAGGTTATATATACTAGGGGTTTGCTTTCTTTGGGATTTGCAAAGATTGAGAATCAGATATTCAATGACCAAAATAAATGAAGGACCTGTGCAGATAAATGGAACGAGGGAACAAATCAAGTAAAATGGAAAATGCCTCTTTCCAGACAAATAACTTGCATCCTGGTAGTAAATAGTAGCCAACGATGCAGCCTGAAAAGATAAGAATGCTAAACTACCGGTTCCTCAACAAATGCAAAGAACACACATTGAAAAACTACGTTTTGGCATTTCTGGATCAATAAAACCATCAATGGTTAAACTAACACTTCAAGTAGATAAACAGAAGAGAGTAAGCTCAAGGAAAGTTTAGACGAAAGGTACTGACCTCAACAACACCGCATTTCAACCAAAAACATAAAAAAAACAATACCGCACCAATGCAAACAGCAAGAGCCCAGTTAAGTGATATTAGGAGACAGGAGAAATATAATTGAGAGGTGATTTATAGAGAGGAAGAAAACTAACTGATTCAGAAGAGAAATTGACAAGGGAAACGTGACAGCTTTGTCGGTCAGATTTAAAGGAGGCAAAGACAATTGTTACAGTGTGGAGGCGACTTAAAACGTGAGGAGGTTTAAATGAAGCACGTAACTGACCCTGGAAGAGTGAGTGACACAGAATTGTGGCAGTTGAGAAGGCAAGCATTCAGACAAAGAGAAGGCCGTCATGATACACCGTTGAGAGAAAAAGTGAGGAGATTTTCGACTATTCTGCTATGGACATTGGGAAGAGTAATGATAATGGAAGTACGGCAATAGGGAAGCTGAGCATTGAGAGAGGGAAAAAACTGTCATGGAGCTGAGGTGAGGTAAAACGTGAGAAGGTTTATTTGAGGCACTTCAAGGTTCTTCAATAACTGACGTTTGGAAGCATGACAATCAGGAGGGTGAGCATTGAGAGAAAGAAAATCCAACACGATATCTATGTGAGGAGAAAAAAGAGAAGGCTCTGGTCAAAGAATTTAAGAAAATCTCTCTTAGTAATGTCCTATAGATGAAGCATACATATCCTACAGGTATCAAGGTAAAGAATTCTGCCAGTGGAGGCATACATGAGTGCATAAAACAACAGAGACATAAAACCTATGTAATTTACTTTACTTGAAAATGCTCAAAGACGTACTATAAAACATGATTTTCCAACATCAACCAACCTCTGAGCTTTTAATGATATCTCAAGAAGCAACATAAGAACAATAACACAAAAACCTTCCTTGAGTTTTCCTGGTTAACTCTAAATGAGACCAACTTGAACCAACTACTAAGATGGATGCTCTGGAAAATACAGAAACAAACACCCACCACCACAAAACCTTCTTCCTACTTAGTGGGAACAGCTTTGTGGATACTCAGGATAGCACGCCTAAGGTGATGTGTGACAATATTGACTTCTCTTAGCAGTATCCCACCTGCACATCGAGTGGAGAGAAAGCAAATCCATCTACACTAGACACAGGTGCTTAATTCTCTCAAAACTCACCCATACTTACAGAGAGCTCCACAATGCTCTCCAACCTCAGCACTGGGTACGATTCTATAAATTACTGTCGCAAATCTAATCAGCTGATCTTTTCGAATATGCCAGTAACTCGAATCATGCCCAGCTGTCTTTCTTCTCATAAAGTAATGTTTAAATACGCTTTTATTGAGTGCAGAGATGACAAGTAGATATAATACTTTCAGAGCGAATTGATTCGATTGAAAGACACTAGAATAGGCACACAGCTAAGCTGCGTTCAACACATGCAAAGGCTGATACAATGCATCACAATGTAAACACATGAATCATCCAAATCCTGACAGTCAAATATGAATTAAATAATACCATTAGTAAGAATCTTCTCATATCTGCTTAAATACACTTATATTGGGTGCAGAGATGACGAGTAGATATAATATTGTCAGAACAATCTGTTTCGTTTGAAATACACTAGAATTTGGAAAAGTAAGCCTGCCACGCAATAGCAACTGATTGGCTAGGAAATATGGTTCAGGATTGCAAGTGAATGAAATGAATTTATAAAGGCAAAAGGAGCATTAAGTTAACAGCTAAGCTACTTTTCACACATGCAAAGGCTGATACAATGCATCACAATGTAAATACATGAATCTTCCAAATCCTGACAGTCAAATATGAATTAAATAATACCATTGGCAAGTATCCAATCATGGGCATTTAGCTCCAAAAGAATATTCCAAGTAAAGAGAGGGAGAGTTCAAGTCGAATGTGTTATTCTCAGATTGACCATATACGATGGCTCTAGAACAATGACTATATACGATGGCCCTAGAGCAGTTCCGTAAACACTGTCACCAAGCTTTCTACTGAATGGTTATTCCTACATGAAAAGGTAACATCACTAGCTTTGGCAATACGTAAACCCAGCGAGTGAGTTACTCAGAAACATCAACCCCTCTGGTTTTGCAGCCATATACCCAACATTACTGTTCTCAGTCCACAACAGTAAGATAATCTGCTCTAAATGATGTACACATCTAGCCTCATATCTCGCAGCATATAACACGATCGCCTCATTTCACTACTCATTTCCCTCTTTTTACAAGGAGGATCTTGTCAGAGAAACCAACCTATCATCAAGCTAAACAAAAAATTTTCTCTCATCACTCTGTTAATAGGCATTGAGAGTCTATTCCATAGTATCAAGGTTCAATAAATCTATTAGTTATTGCGAAAGACAGTTCCTCGACGAAAACCAATCGGGTTAGCTACTACATTCAGCTGAGCACAGGCAAGTCACGAATTTTTGTCACTGGGCAAACTTCTGTTCACTTTTGCCGATACTGGACACCGAAGAGCTAGTTCAACTTCATTTTAGTTCAGCTAAAATCATACCCCGGCCATTGAAATAGCTGAAGATAGCTAAAACAACAACGGCTGCGAAGTTCACCTTATCTCTCGTTCCAGCCGTCACACCAGACGTCCTGACCCGATCCTCTACGTACCAACCGGTGGGCAGCCAATCCGGCGTCTCCGCCAACACCACGCGGGTCTTCCGCCGGCTCGAAGGGTCGTCGGCGGAAGAGGCGTTCTCCGGCGTCGGGGGCACCGCCTCCGCCCCGTTCGAGCTCGGCCTCTGCGGGGTCGCGGCCCCGTCAACGGAGCCCGCCGGGGCCCTGCTCGAGATCGCGGTCGCCTCGGCGGCGGCGGCGCCGTTGGAGCTCCGGCCGCTCCGGCCCGCCCGGCCTCCGGAGGCTAGGGTTTCGCCATCGGAGGCGGCGGCGGGATCGATGAAGCGGCCGGACTGGAGGAGCGGGTCCTGCGGCGCGGCTCCCGCGAGGCGATCGGGCTGGGGGTGGCGGGGTTCGGGACCCGGCCGGGCGATTCGGGGGCCGCCGTCGACATGGGGCGGGGCAGGGCGGGGCGGCGCGCGGCGGCGGCGGCGGCGGCGGCGGCGGAGGAGATCTCGGCGGAGGAGGTGAGGCGAGGGGAGACGACAGCCGTCGGATATTCTTGACTAAAGCGGGGAGCAGCAGCGATTTTCAGTTTCAAGTACGAGAGTGTCCCTCCGGCCGGACTCGGACCGCATCATCGTCTTTCGTTATAACTACTCGGGTGAGGCCATCTGGTCTTTTTTTTTTTTTTGCCAAATCCGGGCTGGTCGACTGGTCACATTATCCACTTGGCGGTATTGGCATGACCAATTATGGAAAGAAAGATCCTCTTCCGTTTTCTTCTTTCTTTTTCTCAACATTCTTTTTTTTTTTTCGAATTTTTTCCGAGACTCAAGTCGACAATGATCAGAGCCGGATATGTCGAGAGACATCGTGTTCAAAAGGCGAGTTCCGATGAGCCAAATAAGTTATTCGGATCTATAATCTGCTTTTGATAATTGGTAATTAAAAGGTTTTGCAAGTTCAAGGAAAAAATCAAATATTCTTGAAATGGTGGGTAGGCAAATGAAACATAGAAATCAGGGTCTCCCTCCCCATTTTTTTTATCATTTTCATTTTATTTTTTAATCCAGAAGTTTATTCGCATGGCATATCCTTCTGCTGGACATCTGAATTGACTTCATTTTCATTTGACTCTTTACCTTCAGTGCTTGAAATGTGTGTACTACTCAAAACTGCACAGAGATGACTTCTTTAAAAAATATATACTCATTTCGACCAAAAATATATACGTATAATTATATATTTTAATTCCAAGGCCGCGCAAAAAGCATTTCTTGATACTTTATCTATTTTTGAGCGCAGAGAATATCTCCAAACGCACAACTGTAACGACCCGAACAAAACGGATCGGCGATTGGGCCGGGTGGGCCGGAGCCCGGTGAACAGAAGCGGCAGTCACCTAAGCCCGCCCAAGCCCATAACAGAGAGAGGCCCATAAAATCCTAAACCGCTCCTCCTCTTCCCTCGCTAGCCAGTCAGATTTTGAAGCTCCGCTTTGCCGCGAAGTCCGTCCGGTGATTCCTCTCCATCACAACCGAAACCGGCCGCGTCCATTTCCAACTTATCGAGTCGCGAGCAAGCACCGGCTGGCAAAGCGGAGCTTCTACGCGTCGCGACAATTGTCGTCCCATCCCTTTCTTTCCTTTTCCTGGGACGGGTTAAATATAGGATCCGGCGCATGTATAGAAAGCCTTCGTGTTCCTACTTCCTATTCTTGACGAGGCGTTCGGTGTCCGCGTCGGTGTGATCTTAACGTCGGTGGGTGTTGGATGGCGGCACGCTTATGTACCGACTCGTTTAGCTTCGCGTTGTCTGGACGTTGGGGTTTTCCTGTATCGGGTTCTTGAATTCGGGGTCGAGATCTCAGCTGGGGTATAATTCGGTAGCTCCGAAAGCCGACTTCTCGGTTTGGTCTCCGACTTCTCCTTCGGTATCGTCACGGTCGCCGAGGAGTTGGAATCGGAAACGGGTGTTTGTAGTTTGTCTCTTTCGGTTATATCCGTAAGAGGGCTCCGTCTGCTTTTGAAGATGCCGGCCACCGCGGGAAGGGTTCGCATGCCTGCGAACAATAGGGTTCACAGCAGTGCAGCCCTTCAGACCCATGGTATATGGCAGAGTGCGATCGGGTATGATCCCTATGCCCCCAACAAGGATGATGCGAATTGCTCCGCTCCCGATAAGGTGGCTAATTCAGAGGTTGAGGCCGAGAATTCGTATACGAGCTTCCAAGATCTGCTCGCTCTCGCCCGTATTACTGGGTCGAATGCCGACGAGGCCCGCGGCGCATGCAAGAGGTGTGGCCGTGTTGGCCATCTGACGTTTCAGTGTAGAAACTTCCTGAATATGAAGGATGACAATAAGGAAAACGACATGGAGACAGTGCGGGCTGCGATCGCATCTTTTCCTGGGTTGGATTTGCTGAAGGGGAGTGCTAACAAGGGGAATGGTAAGACTGAAGCAGAAAGCGAGGAGGATAGCAAAGAGGAAGAAGACGAAAGTGAGACTTCGGATTCTGATGTGGACTTGGAGATTGAGAGGGTAATTGCCAAGCGCGAGGGAAGGAAGGTAATCACAAAGGGCAGCACAGAAAGTTCATCAAAGAAGAAGAGGAGGGATGGTTCAGAAGATGATGTCTCGGATGGTGACCTGGGGGAGAGAAAGAAGAGAGGGAGGTCGAAGAAGAGAAAGAGTGGAAGGAGACGAAGTAGTCTCTCTGAGGGTAATGAAGTTAGAAGAAAGAGAAGGAAGGGGAGGACGATGAAGAGGGACGAGTCCTCAGATGAGGAGGAGCATCAACGAAGGCATAGGAAGAGTAACAAGGATGAAAGGGGGAGAAAGAGTCATAGACATGCAGATGATTCCTGCTCGGATGAATTAGGTGATTCTGACAGGAGGCGCAGGCAGAGGAGCTGGAAGGTAGCCGCGTCTTCTGATTCCCGAGCAAGTAGCTCAGACGACTCACGTGTTGGGAGGGATAGGAACCGATCTACCAAGAGTAGCAGGAGACACCGCCATGAAGAGGATGACTCTAACTAAGATATAGGTAATGACTTGTACTCGGCTATTTAGTCAAATTACCGGGAGTGGGAATGTGCTGTGCAGCCACGCCTGACGCCGAGTGGAAGACTTCTATGTTGTAGAATGTCTTACAATACTAGAATGTAACTGAAGTGCCAACTATAGATAGATGTGTTTCTATGTGAACGAGAAATGATGAGGTTATTTCGCTTCAAGAAAGCTACCTTTTTCATCCTTTCATTCTGTTAATGAAAGCTTACTAGAAGATCTGTCTATTAGCTATGTCAATATTTTGAATAACAAGATAGTGCCAGTTGGTGCAGATTGTTGCCTAATGAGTAGCTTTCTTCCCTCGCTATTGAGGGATTGGTATGTGTTTTTTCATTTTTATAAAGGGTCATTGTTAGGTTCAATTATGGAGCCACGGTGGTGATTCTTGCCTCCATAATAAATTTCATCATAGCATGTTGAATATAGAGTAAGGCTGTAAAAATACTCATTGTGGCCAGTTGATATAATATGTTGATAGCTGTTGCTGCTAAGATATCCTTAGGGACTCCTTGATCTGAAGAGTGCAGTCAAGGGGGGTAATAAGGTACTTGTTTTGTTCATGAGGACAAAATCTAGTCATGCTTTGTGATAGATGGCTTGTGGAGGGAATACCTGCATATATGTAATGCGCGTCTCTGATTCTGATGATATCTTTTGAACTTGCTGATTCCCAGAGAAAGGACATGGTCTCTTCTGTGTAATTCATTAAAGCTGATGAGCTGCATGACAATTGAGCTGCCCTGTCTGCAGCTTTTTAAATATTTTACTTAGGTCACTTTTTGGTGGAGGAAGAACTAGAACATGGCGTCTTGAAAATGGAAAAGCCTTCTGAAGTACTTTAAACTAAGACACAATTTTTCACTTTCTGCTATCAACTGTTGAGTATTGGTTTTACGAAGGATGAATTAGCTTCCTAAAAACTGCTGCCCTAGTTTTACGTCGAAAATTGCTTTCGTAAATGTGATTTGCTTTGTATGTTGTGATGGGGGACTCCTGGACTTCAACTTCTTGTGATGTCAAAAATAAATTGCTTTTGCTTTTACCTTTTCTTCCCATGGAGTTCCTTTGAACCAGATAACAGCACGGATGATCTCTATGGAGTACCAGGATATACATCACTTTTGTATTGTGAAATTCATTTTTGGTTGAATCACTTCTAAAACAGAAGGAATTTCTATGTTTGATACTTTGATGTTTGAATTGCTGAATCAGCTGAGCATCATTTAAAGGATGAACAGTGTTAGTATTCTATAAGAAAAGATATGGAGCTCACCAAGTGCTAGCGGCAGGCTCTACATAAGACCAGCCTAATCCGAAGGTTCAGCGTGCACCCATTGCACCAGTAGCATATCCTGTTTTGCTATCTTTGGTGTCAAACTAACCTCCTGCAGGTTAGTTGTGCTGTTATCCTCAAATAAAGTGATTCGCCTCCAAGCATGCGTGGTTCATTATGTATCCAGCTTTGTGCTTGAAACTCTCTGAGGAGTATTTACACCTGCGCTGCTAGTGTGTAGAATAAGACCAATTGTCGGAAGTATGCAAGTACAGATGTCTCATGTGATTGTGAATGACATTTGGAGGTACATTTTCCATCAGGGACCTTCAAATTTGCAACTTTTTGTCGGCTTGATGCCTAGGAAGGCTTTGTTTCTCAATAGCACTAGTATCAAGGTTGGAGAGGAACCAGGTCCAATATGAGCAAGTTCTTGCTGTGCTTTAAGATAGTTGTGTTTGCTGTCTCTTCGCCTTTAAATCTTCTTTGTATATATTGCTGCATATGGCTTTAGACATCTCGGACTTCCTCATGCTTGCTGACATCAAGGCAATGACATTGGAGTTGATCATATTTGTAACGAGTAAGAAGGCAGAGTGTGGCTTGGGTGATGATTGGACAGCCACTGGATTGGCACATGGGGTTAACCAGTAACTAGGATCTTAGTTATGTTCCTAATCCTGCCTCATGTGATGACCGAAGTTCGGGTAAATGGGCTGGTCATGGAAGTCAAGAATGATGCTCCTTAGGTGATTGCATGTTTGGCAGTCGTCATGCTCCATCTTCAAGGATCTCAAATGCAGAATCATGTTTCATTAGTGTGCGGTTGCCATCACCACATTAGTTGTAAAGGTGATGAACCTGCATGGCAATCTGGACAGAGTTGCCAAATCAAAATGTCAACAAGGTTTCAATCATGACATCGATGATACTGCCTAACAAGGAAGGGGAGATCTGGCACCCTCCCGAGACTGTGATTGTGAGATGCATAAGATAATACCAACTGGGAACATATTGTTTGTTTAGTTAGGGAACATAAGCTTGCTTAAGCTTCCCTGCATCTGTGGCGTGTGGAGAAAGCAATTTCCTTGGTCAAAAGAAAGCTTTTTCCTTTTTGTTCTTAGGGTCTTGCTTTTCTGCATTCTGGAGTGCATGTTTTGTGGATCTGGTCTCCTGCTCATGCTGCTTTGAGAGCCCATTTTGTTTTGCTTTTTCTTCTTTCATTGGATATTTATGCCTTCATTTTTGCATTGAGTGGAGTTCAATAATGCTCTCTTTTATTTGTGCCTGCCCTTATATGGGCAATACGAGGTTTGGTGGAATGACTATAGCGAGATAATTGGTGAAAAGAGCCCTTGATCGTGCAATGATACCATAAGAAATTTCGTGAAATCACAACCAGCGGTCTGAAAAATTTTGAATCATTAAATGAAAACCTAATTTAATGTTTGTATGCTTTAACATTTATCTTATCGCCTACTCGAGTACTTTGAAGCGCACTATATAAATAAATGAAATCGCTCACTTATCGGGGTGATTATCATGCATCAACACCAATACTCTATTTATTTTTTAGAGAATGAACAAGTCAATTGTATTACTTATAAAAATGAATGCACAAATAATATTTTCATCGCCTTAAAAATATTTAAATATAACTTCCTTCAGGTCGGCAGGCGGGTGAGATATTTTATCGAAAAGTATCTATAAGGACAAAACGCAGCGAGCGGTAGGGAGTGGCGCAGAAAGCAACGACACCCGACAGACATCATCCTCATCACCATCATCATCTTCCTCGTCCTCCTTCCGATCGTTCAAATCATTCGCAGCGAGTTTTCTTGA
Organism: Eucalyptus sp. ANBG9806169; assembly: GCA_014182395.1. Lineage (NCBI taxonomy): Eukaryota > Viridiplantae > Streptophyta > Magnoliopsida > Myrtales > Myrtaceae > Eucalyptus > Eucalyptus sp. ANBG9806169. The sequence goes on from CM024582.1 coordinate 27,874,747, forward strand.
GTTGGGAGGGGGAAGAAGATGCCGAGGAGCAGGTTCGGCGGGTCGGTCTCCGGTCCCAAGGTGGACGTCGCCATCGACTTGGGCAACCCCTTCCTCAACGTCACCCTCGATGGCTTCCTCAAGATCGGCACCGTACCTTCTTCCTCTCCGTCTTCTCCTGGTTTTCTTGCTCCCATCTTTTTTCCCCTGAATCTGTCGGGTCGGAATTGACATTGGGTCGTTGAGCCTCTCGCAGGTCGCAGTCACCAGGGCAGCCGCAGAGGATGCCTATTTCATCGTCAAGAAAGGTCTCTCTCCCTTCTTTCTTTTTTTGGGTTTTCTTTGTTCTTTCGCTGCTGCTCTTTTCTCAGTCTGATTTACCTTCTCTTGAACTTGACGTCAGACGAGAAAATATCCGATAAAGGTTATAAATTTGTATGTGTCTGCCTGCTCTATGCTCCTACATTTGCAAAAGTTACCATTTTTTTTTCTTTTTTTCTTTTTGGTGGTAGTGTGAATGGAGAAATGCGTATGTCGAGTATGTTCCTAGCGGTTCTGCTGAAAATGGTTCGGCTGGTCGTTCGATCTCTCGCGGGTCGATTTTTGGCTGCAGTGCCGTGAAGGACTTGTCTCGTCCTGTAAACTTTCTTTAGCGGGGTCTTGGATCTCAATTATCAGATTGACAGGTTGTTCCGTTGGCTGGAATGGTACTAATGTGCGGTGTGGCTTTTTGCAGGGAAATTTTCGGGTCACAGTTTTGAAGACACGGTGAGTGTTCTTGGACTATGCTGGTCAATTTTTATCTGTAATGCTGTGAGATATATCCTCTTTTCTCACCAATGTAATGAACAGTTTGCATGATCAATCAGTATGAAGGTTCTAATCCATCCTTCATGAAATGCTTTCATTGGTTTACTCGAGTCCGAAATTATCTCAAAAGATTTTGCTTCTTGGAGTTGCTGGACTGTAGAATCTGGCAAGAGGGATTTCATTTGCATTGTGCAAGGTTGTAATAAGAGATAATTGCCATTTTTTCCTGCTGATGTGATTACTTGGAAATTGCAGCTGAAGAAGATGTGCAAAGAAGGGGCATACTGGGGTAAGTGTTAATCAAGATACAATCTGCACATGTAAAGTTTCTCAAATTTGCACAGGGAGTATCTAAAATTTCTTCTCTTTACAAGAGCTGCGATGATGTAAGGATTTATCCTGTGTATGAACAGGGACGGTTGCTGGAGTCTATGCAGGAATGGAGTATGGGGTAGAGAGAATCCGTGGCACCAGAGACTGGGTAATGCTTGCTCTGCCTTGTGCGAAATTTCCATTTCTTCATGGGATTTGGCTTTCTTTGAGAAGGGTGCTTTCCATGTTCAAAATTTTTCTACAAGTCTCAGTAGTGGGAAGGATGATATCGTTGCAATGTCTTGCGCTTCCTTGACCACGAGAAATGCAACCTAAACTTTTACATGGATGGTCAGACATGAAAGACTTCTTTAACTGTTGTATGCAAGTCTAGTTGGGAAAATGCTACATTTTTGTTACTAAGCTTCCCGAGTTCAACTCCCTAGTTACTGATTTACCCAACACGCTAATATCTCTCTTATCGACAGAGCATTTGACCAAAACACCTTCACTCTCTTTCAATATGTTGCAGAAAAATGCTATGATAGGGGGTGTTTTGACCGGCCTTACAATATCTGCAGCCAGCCAGAATAACAGAGACAGGGTTGTGATGGATGCCATCACAGGAGGTGCAATCGCTACTGCTGCAGATTTCCTTAATTATCTGACATGAATAATGGAACCACCTGTCCCCAATGTTTTCTTGCTTTTTAGGAAGAAAGCATCTAGCATGCTTCTTCTGCTCATCGCCCCTCTCTTGTAAGCAAAACAACCAAAAGTTTGATGTCAAGAACCGACGCAGCATTTTCTCATTTGTAAACTAGCGCTAATAAGTTTATTGAGGTTTATGGAGCTATTTTTACGATGGAACTCTTCCTTACACTCGAATTCTCTACAAAGCACTTTAATGTGATGTGAACCTTTTGTCCAAGTGATTATAGTCACCCTATTTTCTTGATAGGACCATGCAGGATAAATTAGCTGAAACCTTCAATACAAATCCTTGTAAATCCATTCGTAAGGTAGTGTAAAATAAATGCAATCTCCACATGTCAAGTAACTGAAAAAGGAGGAGGTCCTGGTGCAGTTTTTCAATGGAAATTATCTCCTAAATGGAGAGCGCCATGACTGGATAATATTCATTGGCTCCACAGCTATTGATGGTGAGATATGGATGGTTTATTCAGAGTCCAATAAGAGAAGAAGATTGTTCCTTTGGGGAAGCAGCAGGTCAGCAGTGGGTTCTGTGTGATTCCTTTAGCATTAAGCAGCAAGTATAGTTCTCTGAGTACCACCAACATGGTGGGCCTAGTGGTCAAGGGATTATTTGACATTCTTGGTATAACGAATTTGATTTGTGGACAAACCTCTGAACGGCTAATGTTACGTTATAGACATGCATGCCTTATGTGAAGAGACTTTCTGATTTCTAGCATCTTAATGGGTTACAATGATGGTATCGTCAACCTTATATTTTCATCTTGTGGCTGATGTGGATTAACTATAACAGAAACTTAACGAAGCTCCATTTAAAATACTCACAAGCAATTCCATTCCATGAGAGATGTCAGATCGAATTCCATAGGATTAGATAGATACGCACTAGTAGCAAACTTCATAATCATGCATTCAGTCTTCTCCTTCCCAAACGATAATACCCACAGCAAAGCAAATGAAATTACAAGCTATAACACAGCCTTAGAGCTTCTTCAAAGCCCCGGAAAAAGGATCTGTAGATGCCATGGCTGCTTTATTTACCGGTTACATATGCTTCATTATAGAGTTTACTTTCTATGGATAGGTCACCGAACCCGCGAGTCGATGCTTCTTAATAACAAAAAACGGGGTCTGCTTTGTGTGGGGGGACATCGTGCTGTTCTTTAGCAATTGCAGGGATCACATGTGCAGTTGCTTCCGCACTTGCAGCCACCGTTCTCTGCTCCGGAAGAGCTCTCGGACACTTCATGGTTCCTGAGAAAGACAGCAAGTTCTTACGTTACCCACCAAGGACGATGACGTTGAGAAGAAAGTTAAATGACACTCTGCATAATCGGTAATTGGTGTTGAAATCACGTACATCTTTTCAGGGACAACGCCGCCGACGATGGTCGCACGGCTGTTCTCGGCCACATCAGGATACATCCCGCATCTGCCCAAAATTTGACAAAAAAAGATGATAACGGAAACTTGTCAGTCAGTTGGTGAACTAGGAATAGGATATCATAGGCTATTAGCAGCACTCGGATGTGTCGAAAGCTTTTCTCTGCGTATAACCCTGTGCCTAGAAGTACAGAACGAATGACCATTGTCTCTTCTCTCCTAGTTGGACACTTCCAGGACTAGCAGGAGACAGAACCGATAATGGCGGAGGAGATTATCCACATGAAAACAATTGTACTCGCGAGAGTAAATGATGGAGATTGTTTTACCCGCCGCAGCCCTTGCCGCATTTGCATCCCGAGCCACATCCGCAGTTCCCGCCACAGCAAGACATGTTTATAAGTCTCTTGGATGATTTCTCTGGAACTTACTGAGCTTAGAGGATCGAGTTCTAGGATGAGTCTTCGAGTTCTAGGATGAGTCTTCAGCTCATGAACCAGAGCCCTATTTATATTGTCGACGAGCAGACTGGCGTTGGACATCCGCCATACACGTGGACAAATCCCGAGGAACTAGAGCCTGACCAAAGAGAGAGTTCTCTCTCTCTCTCTCTCTCTCTCTCTCTCCTTTTGCTTTTGCACAATTGTTTTGAATGATGACTTTTGTGTAGAACACAACTAGTTCAGGCAATAATTAATAATATCGTATACCATGGTTGGCGAATAATTAGCAGTAAAATATCATTAATGTGCTTCCATCATTGATTGCTTCCGGAATCTTAGCTTGTCCGCTTGTTCTCCCTTTCCCACAAGAACGACAGTAAACTATACTGTGATGCAAGGAATCTCGCCCAGATAATTTGTCGTTAAATACAGCCAGGTCTGAAGGCATGAAGCATGGTGACCATTGCGAGGACTAAATTCATCGGTTCTTCACGTGTAAAAGTTGACTGGTGACTGCAAGGACCGCCCAAAAGTAAATCAAAAGAAGCGGTAGGTGACTCACGGGGGAATCTATCTCATATGCATCCTTCTATGCAGGGCTTGCTACTAGTTTCATTGCACAATTCATTGGTGCTTCGATTTCATCAGAAGGAATTAACAGAGCTCCATCTCCTAACTGAATTAAATCATTCTGTTTTCTTTGCTCTGATGTCGAGAAGTTCCGTAATTCATCTGCAACAGAGAGCATCGCGAGAAGATAACTGGATCGACACCAGCAAAAGGGTAACAAAAATTCAGTCGTTAAGCTTTCCGTATACGCATTTGAGGGGTTGAAGTCGAGTGGCACGGAGACTCCACATTATCTGGTGCAACCCGGAGTGGACGAACGGCTCCTGAGATATGGAATCCGAATCGCATAATCGCTTTCTATACAGAAAGGGAAAAACAAAAAAACAAAAAAAACAGCAAAAGAAGGGCTCTCAAATGGTGGGTGGGTCAGCAACTCCCCACGTCCCCTGATTGTGGAGTTCGCTTTAATCGTGGCTCCTCGCCTTTTTGCTTGTGGTCCTTAAAGAGAATGATATTCAAACAGTAAAACATTTTGCATTGATTCCTGTTGTCTCGAAGAACACTGAAAAGCATCTGCCAGCAAGTCGAAGAGACTCTCGATATAATTACAAAGGGTTTGTTTCTGCACATCAGAGAAAAACCATCTCAAATTCTGCAACCGATTTTAATCCCAGGAAGTCCAATTCTTTCGGCATCCCTGAAGAACCGGCACGGCGCAAAAAAAGCTTCGTTGCCATTTTTCCTAACGTGAGCAAAAAATACTGCAGGGTTTGAACTTCATGAGGTTGTTCAGTGGTCACAGCAATGACTCCCGAACCTCGACACTTGTCGAGCTAGAATGGTACATGAATCGACCGTCGCTGCCCATTTGCGTCCATTCCACAACGCACAAAGCGCTCGAGCTATTTTGGGACGAGCGTGATGGGGCGACACATTATAAACCGAAGTAAATGATGGAAGTAGCCAGATATATAAATGTCAATCAGAAAAGAGAGTCCTTAATCAGGCCAATGACTCAGAAATTCTCATTGCACTCGCGAAGATTCCATCTTGACAACCACGAGTCCTTGACTACTTTCAAACGGAAGAAAGAAAGCATCTTTCTTTTCTCCTTCTGATCCAGCTTTGTCAATTGACCCATTTCAAGACTTATAAAACAATACTTTTCTTCAACTCATAAAAGAAGAGGCAAAATCAAGAGAGCCGCGAACGATTGACCAATCAGTAATTGGCATTGCTAAACGCAGGAATCACACCTAACTGAGAGATTTACAGCTGGGTTCATCATCACACCGAGAACAAGAACCAGACCCATCATCTCCAGAACCACAAATACAGATCCACAAACCCTAAGACACAAACCGAAACAAACGTCCTAAGCCCTCTCGCCCCTGATCCTCCTGGCGAGCTGGATGTCCTTGGGCATGATGGTGACCCTCTTCGCGTGGATGGCGCAGAGGTTCGTGTCCTCGAAGAGGCCGACGAGGTACGCCTCCGCCGCCTCCTGGAGGGCCGCGACGGCGCTGCTCTGGAACCGGAGGTCGGTCTTGAAGTCCTGGGCGATCTCCCGGACCAACCGCTGGAACGGGAGCTTCCTGATCAGCAGCTCCGTGCTCTTCTGGTACTTCCTGATCTCCCGCAGCGCCACCGTCCCGGGCCTGAACCTGTGCGGCTTCTTCACGCCGCCGGTCGCCGGGGCCGACTTCCGGGCGGCCTTCGTCGCCAGCTGCTTCCTCGGGGCCTTCCCGCCGGTGGACTTCCGCGCCGTCTGCTTGGTACGAGCCATTTCCGGTCGCGAAATTAGGGTTCTTTCGTGCTCTGGTTTTCGCGAAGGAGGTATGTAAGGAAGGAATGGCGATGGTGGGAAGGGAGAAGTCGCGAGCGTCGTATTTAAATTGGTGTGTTTTTTTCTTTTTTTCGGAGGAGGCGGGAGATTTTCGAAAATTTCGAGGAGTTTCCGAGGAAGAGGTGGCGCGAGGAATCTGGACCGTCGGTGTGCAGAAGAATCGACGACGGAGAACGAGTGTGCTGGCGAGACGGGGATCGCGATCCGCGTCGCCCGAACGACAGCCAATAGGATTTCAAAACCTCCCAAAACATGTTTTCAGCTCTCATGTGGCAGAGGGAACCTAAGAAAAAGGCTCTAGCAATGGAGAAACTTCAATCTCAATTCCATTCAATTAGGGTGCGTTTGATAATAATTGCATTTAGGGGGAATTGATTCGATTAGAAATTATTATTTTTGATTTGTTTCGGAAAGCGATTCGAGTAAAAAAACGTGTTTGATAAGCGTACAAAAATTTTTATTCGGAATAGAATCGCGTTTGATACCGTGCTAATTGATTTTGTTCCAAATTAATTTCTTTTGATTTTTAAATAATTTTTTTACTTTTTTCCTTTGTTTTTTCTTTTCTTTTCTTTTTTCCCCTTTTCTCCTATTACTCTTCTTCTTCATTTAGTCGGCGACACTCACCGGAGCGTCGTCGGCCCTCGTCGGCCCTCGTCGGCCGAGCCTCGCCGGTAGGCCGGGCGAGGCTCGCCCGGCCCGCCGGGTGGCCGGCCTCGCCTAGCCACGGCCCGGCGAGGCCGAGCCTCGCCCATTTGGCGGGCTTGCCTTCGGCGTTTGGGGCTTGCCTTGGGAGCTCGCCAGGATCGGCCTAGCGAGCCTCGACGGCCGGCGGCGGCGGGTGGTGGTCGACGACAATCGTAGGATAACGAAAGGGAAAAATGAAAGTTTCATTTGTTTTGATTCTTTTTTGATTCTCGGACGAAGAATCATATTTTTTATTCTCAATTCTCTTCCCAATTTGTTCAGGAACAAAAATTTTACCAAACGCGATTCTCGTCCCAAACTGATTCTAGGAACAAAAAATCAGAATCTTAGAAAATATATTCTATTCCCTTCAGTGATAATAGCTAAAAATATAGCCCGTATGTTATTATTAGGTATTAGTCAAACATAAATTACAGAGAATGGTGAAGCTAATGAACTCTCTCCATCGCACTAATCCAACTGATCAAAAATACCATAACGAATCTACCAACATCCAATGAATAACTTTCGGATTCCTCATGACCAGTATCAACATATATACAAAAAATAAAAGAAAAGAAAAATCTTCACTGCCTTGCCTCGTTACCAACCCGATTGCCATTAAGATGCAGAACAGACCATGCCGTATAAAAATCGACTCTAAAATCCTGAAGTTCTTCCAGCCCTTGCTAACAAATGATCGAGGATCCCCTGAGAAGACATCTCAGTCTCAAGATATGCAGCACAAAGCCACCATATCATGAACAAAACTTGGCGTGCAAGAAAGCGAAGACGGTCATGCGGACATCTTACTTCTACCTGCCAACTTGCTCACTCTCAAGGACTTCGTCTAAGAGATCGTCAAGGATCCAATCCTCCAATTCGAGCGCCACACACTCCCCTTCCCACTGGAGGTTCAACCAACCATCTCCCCTCGCCATATCTCGAGCCATCACTTCATCGAATGTCTGGTCCTGCTCTGGCCCCGTGCGATGCCAGTTCACTCTTTTCCAGACCTCCTCGAGCATGTGCTGACCCTTCGGGATCAGTCTGCCATTGGTAGCATAGGAGAAGGCTTTGGGGAAGAAAGCTGATGACCGCTCAAAGATCTCGAGCAGTGCTTCATTGACTAAATCAAACAGAAGCTGGTGGTCGCTGCAAGTACCGGCAACCTCATCCAAGCATCCTAGCTCGTGGCCTGCTGCGCAATCCTCTAAATCGTCTAATAACTTGGGGTTCAGCAGTTGGTCTGCGGTTTGCCACTGTTCAAATTGCTCACGTTCAAAGATACCGGATAGGTTGAGCAAGTGACTTACATAGTTAAAGTCTGCCTCATCCCTTTTATCCAAATGCAAAGGCTTTAAGAAATGGTCTACAATGTTCTTTTTCATCCCAGTCTCCGCATCATTTAAAGCTTCGCAAGATAGCATCGAAGCTTCCAGGCCAGAGCTGCTGGGCAGGTTTGCATGAGAACCCGGCTCCTCCAGATGAATGCAACCTGAAGCAACAGTGGATCAATTTGTCACAACCAACTCTTGCACATGAGAAATAAAGTAGAAAGTAGCAAACTGATGAATAGTAAAATGTATTCTGATAGCAGGTCTGATTATGAACTTGGATTGACTAGGATAAGACGTCACATATAACAATTTAAAGAGGATATGAATTGTAAGATCTGCATTCAAGGACACGTCTGATCTTAATGTGCTTAAAAAATGCCATTTCCGTCGCACTCTTGACAGTAAAAGCCAGGTAATTCCAGGCGAATGATGTGGAAATGGAACTTGGCTTTGAGATGTAGTTGATACCATTTGAGGGCAAAAACTCCCCTGCCGTAGCTTCGTCATCCTTTGGAGTGGGTTTGGGACTACAAACTGAACTTAGTTCATCTACTTGACCGACACCTTCCCATGTGATAGACATCTCCCGTTCATGCAGGGCACTGTTATCCTCCCCTGTCGATTCAACAACATTGTCACTATATTCAACAGTTTTCTGATCAAAAGCTACAACTGCGCAGGAGTGCAGTTCAGTACTAGTCTCTGCATCATCACCATCACCGCCTTCTTCTTTATCTTCTTCTTTTTCTTGAATATCCTCAAGGAGCTTGACCTCCGAAGAATCTTGTAGTGGAGCACTACCATCAGGATTTGAAGGAATAGCTGAAGAATTTAATCTGCTGCCCGAATCACACTCAGCTTTCACACGGAGATCGCCATCCTTCGTCGCTCGCATGTCTGAACAAAGAGCATCTAAAGACACCACGCCAAAGAGGAAAGATAGGCTTTCAGGATCTGGAAGGGAGAGTCTCCTTCTGAAAGATTTACGCGAATGCCCACCCGAGGAATTCCTGTCTTCATCTGTCAACTTTAGGCTCTTGGAATGATGCAGGATAGGCTCCCTCCCATAAGCGTTCTCGAATAACTGAGCATATCTATCCAGTGACTCATGTACAGAGGAAGTTCTTTCCATCTGGTGTGGTTTACTCACGGCAGTCCAGTTTTCGCCATCCTGGTACTGGGAATTTTCAGAAATCTCTTTCGTGTTGGCAGGAGAACTAGATCCATGAGAAATTCTGTCAAGGATAGCATCAGCTGGCACCTTTTCTTTTCTTTCTTCTTTAAATGCACGCCTTATTCTACGCTTGATTCGTTTTATCTGATTCATGACTGTCTGATTCCATCTGTGCACGTTATTCAGGTGGGATTTGCCTGAGGAAGAACCCCTATCTTCCTGCTTCATGGCACTGCTTTGCACTGATTGTATGTCATGATTTTGTAGCGAGTTGGATGAGGTGAGGCTTAGCCCCAGAGTGATTGTTGTCGGCTTTTCACCCTTTGGAAAAGACCACATTTCACTTTGCTTGTGCTCAAGAGTGCTTGGCCTATGAGATTTAGCGCCTGATGCATCGGCCACCGGAAATGATTGAGACTTTGTGAAGCTTGCTTTTCTAAGGGATGTCTGCTGGCTGTTGTATTGTTTCACAATACCCGCATGTGAATCTTGCTGTTGGGTGACATTGGGTAGGGAATCCTTGTTTACGTTGAGACTCTCCATCTCGGCCTTATCTTTGTCACGTCGCTGCAAATATTTCTTGCCCTGCCCAAAGTCCATCAGCTTTCGCTTCACTTCTCCACCTCTCTCGGAGAGGTGGGCTCTTTTTCCAGCACCAACCTCCTCCCCTGTCCTCAGTGAATAAAGGTCCTGCAATGTGGGGATTGGAGGATCGGCTCTGTCATGAAGGATTATAATAGGATCTGTCCATTCGGCTTTTATTTCATCAAGGATGGAATCGCTGCGGTGATTTCGACGTAAAAGAAAAGTTCAAAATCCAATCTTGATGGATCTTTTCCTCAGGCGCATCTTTTGCAAGTACTTCTCTGGTGCTACTCGCAGGAACATCGCCGAGAGGATTAGCTTCTATGCTAGGCCGTTCCTGCTGAAAGTTTCAGAATCAAAAGATATCCAAATTCATTGTTACATGTGTGCCAGCAAAAGCATTCTGATTAAAGATTGTGGTGATTGAAATGAGAATTTTCCAATAGAGCAGGCAATTCAATGGTATAAATTGAGAGGTGTACACTGAAATTCAGAGTTAAAAACACGAATTTACCAGTAGATGCTCTGCTTCATCTTGGCCTTGACCAGTCTCCCAGCTGAAGGAAAATGTTTTCGGTGTAGCGCAACCTGAAACCAGAGGAAAATAAACTCGGATGAGAACTGCGAGAGATAGAACAGGAATGTGAGATCCAAAGCTGTCATAGTTGATGCAATACCATAAAATGTCACAGCACTGATACCTGCAGTTAATGCGGTATTTCAGAAAAGGAATGTGATATCTACAGCCAACCAAGCAATTTGATATTCCAGTTGGTAGCATAATCTAAAGTTATCCTGTTCATTGATTAATTCAAGCGAAAAAATTCCTCACGGTGCTAGACATTTTCCATTATCGAAGTTTGCCATGGACAAGAAAAGCTGGGTAATCGGATCATCGGTGTCAGGAAACAGGATATCTGGCAGAGTACTTAGTCATTGCCAAAAGAGTAGGCCCATATCAACATAGGAAACGGTCTCTTGGACGTAGGAGCAACCATTTGGAATTGAAAAGGTTTTTACTTCCCTCATTTTCATTATTACAGTGGATAAATGCAAAAGGCAATAAAACTAGTGACAAGGGAGGATGAGGCAATACTGACATGGCTTACGTATGCGGCGTTTTCTTCCTCGACCCTCTTCTCCGTGAAGCGCTTTCCTGACGTGACGCCAGTAATGATAGTCAAGGATGTGAAGTAACCCCCACCAGCGACCCTGATGACTGTTCTGCAGTTGGATGTCGTGATCTCTCCACTGGACGTCCCCTTCCATCTGTGAGAGTTCGAAGCGCAAGAGCGCACCTAAAGTCTTGAATGGCGCTTTAGCTATTTACCGAAAGTAATTGTCGCGAGACCTGACTTCTTCACTGGAACCTGAATCAACATAGGATTGCACTATATGAGCGAAGTTCGCATTTTTCAGAGTTCTACACCGACAAGCCATACCCCAAGTACAGTTCAAAGCACCAAAGATTCCTGTGACCTTGTTATCATCGACATCAAGCACCAAACAAGTTCAGTTTTATAATGAACCCAATGACAGAGCACAACCCTCGGCAACACGAGAACCACTTTTGACTCTCCTTCCCAAAGATATGAAACGCTCTAGAATCGCATGCCCAATTCATTCTTAGCCTTCTAATTAGACTATCCTGCACCAGACTACAGACTTCAATGGACAGTGACCTACTTCCCTCTTTTAACTACCGATCGAAAGATTGTGTTTTGAACATGTCCAACTGCAGATTTTCTGTACTTCAAAAAGGAACGAAAGATAGGCGTTCGGGTTACTACCGTTTGCTATACAGAAAGGCAAGGCTCACAGTTGCATGCAGAGTTAAGGCAGCAAAGTGAATAACAGAGGTGCAAATTAGGCGACAGAAGTCAAAATTAAAAGAGACGGAAAGGGTTTATTCAACTCCTCTCCTCGTCCCTCAGCAAAAACGATCATACCCCCCAGAAGCGAAACAAAGAAGAAACTGGGCATACAAAACAAGCTCTCGACGTTTGAATCAGCAGCAGAATTGAAGACAACAGACCTCGGAGTTTGCTCCCTTCCAAGATTCGATGCTCCTTCCGATGGAGTTGAGACAGGGCAAGGCTCGGTCTGATTAAGCGTGGACTGCTCTTAAGAAAGATCAGAAAGGGTGTCTGAACAGATGGCAATCAAGAATTGCAAGAATCAAACTCTCGTAAAACCAAAAAGGTTTGTGTGGAACGGCAAAAAGGGTTGATTTTTACGAGAGGAAGGAGGAGGAGGAGGGAGGAGTCGTTAGCGGTGGTTGTCCGGGAAATCAAAATGGCTGACCAGCACCCACAAAAAGCCACAGGTTTTTTGGCGCGCTAGATACGTTAAAGTAGTAAGAAAACTCCCAAGACTGGTCCACTCTCTCGTTCCGCCTTGGTTTGGCCCGGTCCAAATTGCAACAACCGCGAAGTCAACCAAATCAAGTCAACGAAGTAAAGCTCCATGACGTTTCTTGCTCGTTACCACCAATAGAAGAAAGATGACCAGAAAGGTGAAGAGAGGAGAAAGCCATGGGGTTGGTTAAACGAGAAAGTTCAGTTGACCAACCCGAGATCATCACGTTGAAATGAATAAATTCTCTGTTCAGTGTGGGTCATGAGGAGTTGGTGAACTTGCAGGTACGTTTGGCGATCATGGAGAGAGAGATATAGACCTCTGTATCGAGGGTGCAAGTACGTTTTTTTTTTTTAGGGCATTTGTTGAACTGAAAAGGAGTTATAAACTTTCTTAATTACTCCAACCTAATATCCTTGACGGTTATAAGGATTCACTGTTATAAGATAGGTTTGGATCGATGAAATGCGTTAAACAATTGTGTCATTCAGCTCTCGGCTTGATTCCGTATTTGTTTTGGTAAGAAAAACTGCAAGAATACGACGTCATGCTTGCAAGAATTTGGTAATCATAAAAGTCTTCTTGAATCACGTCACGTCTCTATATCTCCAATGCCGTGCTGTTAATTCAACCGAAACAAAGCACGTCGCGCACTATTCATCGGTTCGTAATCATCCCGGTAAGATCCGTTCACAGACTCGCGCATCAGTCAACCCCCCCTGGCCTTACTCCAAAGTGGTAGCGGTCTCTTTCGCAGACTTCGGAAGATGGAGGTCAGGTGTAAAACACGAGCTTTCACATTGGACGTTTCGAAGTTTCAAAGCCTGTGTTGGACCGGAATTCACCTCGTATGTTTTCAACGTAGGACTTTTGATCGCGGGTACGACTTTGTCAGACGTTGTTCGGACGTATCGTACAAATCCATAACCCCACGAAACGCGATCAAATGGAGACGGCGGAGACTAGTCAAAAGGGTTGCGCACGTTTTCGCAACATCATACGACTCGGCCACAAGACACGACACTTGAAGACGACAGCAGAGGAATAACAAGACACGGGATTCCAATTGGCCCATGTTGACGTTGGATTGCTTGTTTGACTTCTTTGAACTGACTGAGGGGAAGCCGTGTGGCCTTCGCGTGTGTGATTTCGATGGGCTTTTCTGGCTTCTTCTCTAGATGGGTCTGCAAGGGAAACCGATTTAGGGTTGCTTTGATGGGCCCTGTTTGAGCCTCGACCGAAGAGGGTCGCGATTGTCTCCCGATGAGTTTCGTGTTCGAGCGCCAGTACGCACCTCACCGGAAAGCCTGAGCTCAGCAAGCGAGCTCGTCGTCGAGTGGGCCATTGAAGTGGTAGAATGTTGTTGACGAGTCAAACCAGCAGATCGGTTAGGAACCCTTTTATCCATATTGACTTTCCGTGCTGCTGGCATTGAGAGCGATCCCCAATCATCATGATTGAGCTAGCAAAACTAAAACTTACGCATCCTTGAAAAAAAAAGTCAAATGAAAGAGATGAAATTATATCCAGAAGTTGGATTTTGAAAGCCCTTTTATCCATATGGTCATTGTTTACACGTTGTTTCGCTTCATAAAGCCTGGCCTGGAGCTCCATCAAAAGATTCAAGTAGGTTGGACAATCGAAAAGAAAAAAATCAATCCGATATAAAGACTACAAGGACTGAACTAAAAATCATTAAAAGTTCAACGATCATATTAGATTTTAGCTAAGAGCACAAGAACCATTCTCAACATTGTGCCTGTGGTGTTAACTACATTTTGGCACGTAATATTTTCTCTTAGAACATCTGCAGAACTTGCTTCAAACCCTGATCAGCTCAAGACCAGGATGGCAGGAATCGTGCTGAGTCTTGCCGCGTACATCCCCATCACGCGAATCCTATCGGATTCCATCACATCTCGTTCCCATGATTGAGAGGTACCAAAGGCTGAGATAAAAAAGAACAGCATCTCTGCAACAAAATAAGTTTGTTTAATGGGAAGGATTAGCAGGTGCAAAAACCAGGGGCATGATTGCCGGTGATGGGACATCATGATCGGCAACGGGGGGAGCAGCATCATGAAGCATGAGCATGAGATGCAATGATGCGCCATGAGAGTGCGTGTTCGCCTTTCTTTTTTCCCTCCTCCCCTCCTTATTTCTCAGCATCATACCCACATTATATCAGATCTCTGCTCCCAGCTTTGCAACTTTAATTAAGCAAAAAGGGCTTTCCCCTTAACAATTAATTTGCGCATGTACAAAACAGAACACATGCAGTACGAAGCGCGATCCCAGAGAATGCTGGGTTAGGCAGATCCTGTTTCGGCCATTGGCTTGAATATTTTTCAATTCCTCGTTTGATTGATCCCTTTAGCATTGGAGAAATTATCTTTCACTCAGATTTTGAAGAAAATTATCTGATACCTCGCTGCTCGATATGGTTTTGTCCAAACTAGACCCGTCAAACGGATGAATCGGGTAGAAAATGGGTCAACTCAAAATAATTCGTTTTCATACCCAACCCAACTTATATTACTAAAATACTTATGTTTTTAATCAAATATAAGAAAAACCATACCCAAACTTATGTGAAAACATGGAATAGATGATCGCGAGATTGAGTAAGTTCGAGAGAGACAATTATAAAAATGGGCTGAGTCTAAATAAATTATTAACCAATTTAATATCCATATTAACCTATTTACTGAATATAATAAACTCATATAATCACCGGCTCATCAAATACGGGTTAAAAAATAAGTTAATGATCCATTTTGACAGATCTAATCTGAATCAACTAAGCTTTCATTTCGGCAGATTAATAAGGTTGTGCATGAAGTTAGGGAGGTATTTCGTGAATCAAAAATTTACTAGAGTACTTGAAATGTGCGCCCCGATTTGTACCGACCTTACAAAAGAATTCCTCTCGCAGCACTGCGATTAGATATGAAGCAGCCCCTCCAGTGCTTATTTAAAGCAAAAAGAAAAGTACGTTCCCTGTCAACCCAAAAGAGCCAGCACGTGGAGTGTTCATGCTAGTGTTGCAGCGATCTACATGATTGGAAAAGCAGCTTATACCCCCATCCGGATCTAATCGCTAATTGCTGGCTGATGAGCAGCGTAGATTTGTAGAGTATGGACTGATCAACAGCAATCGTTAGCATGTAAAAGCGTAAAGCCGCCGAAGTGGTCCTCTCCACACACACACACACACCCCCTCATCATGTCTACGATGCGGTGAAATCCAAGCAATCCTCTCTCTCTCTCTCTCTCTCTCTGTAAGAGGATGATTAGAGGTTTTCGAGCTTTGATCGAGTCGATCCGAAGTCGATAAGCTCCATCTCGAGAGGGTTGATTTAGCTCAGATCCGTGTGGTGGAGAGAGAGAGAGAGAGGGCGTGTTCGATGTCAAGATAAGAGAAATTCGCGACGGCATATGTACGCGAGAGTCAGCTCTCCCGAATAATAGCAGGCTAACCCTAGTTCTATAAAAAATAATAGGAAAGCGTATATAGTTTCGTGACGAAGTTGACTAGCATGGATGGATGGACCTCACGGCTAGTCAGCCATGGCATGCCATGCTCCTCACCATCTCTCCCTCTTTGGTCCTCTCCAGTGGACCTCAGTTCCTGAATAATAGATCAATCCCACATTCCCCTTTTTCATCATTTCGATTGATGAAGCTATAATCATTCAAAAGCCAGTATAATTATTCAAACTCGAGTAGAAGCTCACCAAACCTCGACTCGATCCATTTTCAGCGAGGAATCCTAGGGCAAAATGGTGCCACCAAAAGCCTCGTCATGCAAAGTGCAGAAAACAAAGCAAGACCCGGGAAAGCAATGAAGAAAAGGTTTGACATTATTCGCACCACAATCATGCAAAGATTGACCGCGAGCAGCCTTCAATAATAGCTTCTTGCATTGGGGAGACTCATGATTCGTTGTCTGAAAGACTATTCTCCTTATGAACCGAAAACCCTTGCCTGCATATGATTATGTTCAACACACCTAGTGATGGGGAATTGTTATGTTGTGCTCAAGATGGGTTTTGACATGTGTGTTGACTAATCATCTTGGGTTTGAAAATATACATGTTTGCCATCAATCCAACACTTGCTTACGCACAGGAGCAATTTCTTCCCCTAAGCGCTCATGGATCTTTGAATATTTTTTTATCTTTTTCTCACTAATTTGCCCTCTAGAGCCAAAAATATTAAAAAGAGAAAGAGAAGTACGACATGCTCATTTTACAAGGAAAATTAAAAAAGACCATAAACCTATCGGGCGAGATTATTTCAATACTAAACTTTCAATTTGGCCATTTTCGTCATAAATCTTTTGACGATTGTTAATGCAATCCTTCCGGCAATTATTACGGGCAATCACTAATATAAGTGACAATTGTTCTACGTGGCATGACCAGCATTAATATGGACAAATTTTAAAATTTTTATGAAGTATTTATTTTTTTTCTTTCTTTCTTTTCTTTTTCCTTT
Organism: Eucalyptus sp. ANBG9806169; assembly: GCA_014182395.1. Taxonomy (NCBI): domain Eukaryota; kingdom Viridiplantae; phylum Streptophyta; class Magnoliopsida; order Myrtales; family Myrtaceae; genus Eucalyptus; species Eucalyptus sp. ANBG9806169. Next base: position 27,891,451 of record CM024582.1, read on the forward strand.
TTCCTCGGTCAATCATGGCTAGTGACCGGACATAGGCAAAAGCCAAACCAATGAGGGTCGACCTCACAGAGGCCGGCAAGGTTAAGCGTCGCCACTCTCGTCGAATCTAGCTAGAGTTGACCTCACCTACCCTTACTTTTGTTAATAATCAGCGGAGAAAAAGAAAAAAAAAAAAAAAGGAAAATGAAAATATTCTTAATCATTTTAAAATTTTCCAAAATTATTCGTGTCAGCGATTGTCAGCCAAAATCAGAAAGAATAACTATATTGACAAATCGTTAGAAATGTTTTAAACTAAATTAGCCAAATTAAAATATTATGACTAAATTGGCATTCGTAAAATAAATTTAAAAAATTTCTAGTGATTTTTTCGATTTCGTGCACTATGGGATTTTTTTTAAAATGAATTTTCTTAATTTCAAATTTGGACATGCGTATTTTTTCTAGAGCTACACATGTAGACAAAGCCTCGCCCATTCGCATGCAACGAGAATCGTGAGTACACTTCCAAATTAAATCCGATTCACATTAGAAACAAAACCAACATGTTCTGGCGGAGCCATCGATCGAGGCCATGGCTATTGTGTCTAAACCAGCAAGATATTTAAAAAAAAAAAAAAAAAAAAAAAAAAACTGACGTTGATCAATCTCTTGTGCCCACCTCCCTTGGTGAATTATAGATACCTAAAGAGCTTGACGTGGGCATACATAGCGACGAGAATAGGAAAGACGATGCATGCTAAAATGGACGAATTATTAACTTAAATAATACGAAGAGCCACTCTCTATATGCTAAACGATCGCCCTTTTCGCAGGCATTTTAGGCCGGCTACAGTATGGTACTGTAGATTAGATATGATAGACTTATAGTTTATTTTGGTTTTTTTTCAAATTTTTGGGATAATGGACCATCCCCTATTGCCGTCCAAGACCTTAATTAGAAAGTCTCGCCAAATGTTTTCTAAGAGTGAAAAAGAAAGAGAAAGAGACAAAAGTACTATGCATGCAAACTTTGGAGGTCAAACTTTCTATAATATTTTGCTTAAAAATTACTCATAACCATGTAAATTCTACACGTATGAATGAAAGAACTACTGTGAAAACGCATTGTACATAACAAAATGGAAAAAAAAATCTAAATTTGACGAGTAGAATGACGTATGGAATAAAACTCAGAATTCACGATTCTCATACACTAATATAAAGAATTTAAGATGCTTAGAGCGACAAGGAATATACACGGGAAAAAAGGGCATTAAGATTGCTGATTAACGTACTAATCTTTTCGCATTATATTATGTTAACAGCTGCGGATTAGTTCGATGAGAACAGATGGTTTTCCCCTGTAGCGAAGCACGTGCAGCATGCCTCAAAAAGTTACTCAGAAAGCAATCCCTCCCTCCCGCTTCAAGGAGATCTTTTATAGGTTTTTTTCTTTAAGCTTCTTGTGTCTGACCCGATTCAGCTCTCTCTTCTTTTTCTCAGTTCCTTGTTTAACGTGGGTGTCGCCACATATTTGTTGCATCGGATCCTTCGCCGAAGTGGGCTGAGACATTAGAAATTCTATCCCTCCCCCACCCCCACCCTCTCTCTCTCATATGATCCAAAGCTTCCTCGCAGCTAAAATCCAAAGAATCTTGCAAAAAGAATTCGCTAATTAAAGACCCAGAAAAAAAAAATTAAGTGGTTTCTTTGGTTAAGATGCAGCCTACTCCTATATTACAACTTTACCGTGTATTCGGCGTACGGTTTTGACTATACAACCATTTCAAACTTTTCAACTCGACTAATTTCACGGGCGTCGCTGCATTATATGTCAAATTAGACTTTACTTACAAAATGATGATGATTAGTTAGGTGCGAGATACCGCGATTTAACGATAAAATCCACGGCGTCCCAAGTCGAGTGTTTGATTTAAGATTCAGCCGGTCTCTTTTAAGGTTTAAACTTGGTTTAAACATGGGATTCTTACTGAACATGCATGTATAAATTGAGAAGTCGGGCTATTATATTAATAACCACCTGCCTTCATTGTTTCCTAGACTTCTCCGTCTCTAGCCCGAACCAAACCACTTCTTCCTCTCCTTCTCACTTCTTGTCACTTTGCTTCAAGCAAAGCTCAACTGCATTTGCCCCCACGCACTCTCGTTCCTACAAACCCTCGGTTCTTGGTTCCGACTTAGTTGTAGCTCGTAATCTTTCATGGGTACGGCAAGTTCTGAAGTTATCTTCATACCGAAGAGAGATCTCGACGCCATGGAAGACCTCGACAGCTTCTCGTCCAGGAAGACCTCGCCGGAATTTCAAGAAGTCGGTGCCCAAGAACGGAGGGAGCGGGTTGTAGAATTGCCATCTCCAGGAGAACTCAGCAGCGTCGAAGAAGACGATGATGGTTTCAAGACCCCGACCCCAAGGACGACAACTTCGTCAGGCCAGGAAGCAGAAGTCCCGGCGGCACCTCAGTGCCCGCCGGCCCCGAGGAAGCCCCGAGCGGTCCGGTCAGCGAAGAGGAAAGACCGCAGCGCAGGAGTTGCCTTGCTTGACCTGACGGACGAGATCGATTCCCTGTTCCCGCCGGCGATCCGGAGACACTTATACAGTAAGATCAAGAAAGTGAAGTTGGAAAGCAACGCGACGGCATTGTGTTGAAGATCTGACTTTGTAAAATTAGTCTTTCGATGTGGAACTGATTATTCTGCTGATGTTTTTAACAAGAGATCCTTCGTAAGCTGTTGTCGTTGCGCTGTTCTGTCTCAACGAGAATAGAAACTCTCTCCTCGGACTTCATTTCCTTTCTTTCCTCTCTTTAGTAATCTCGTTATTTGGTTGAACACTGCATTTCCCTCGCGTTCATCATGAACGAACCGCTTTCCTCTTTGAAGTCGAAACCGCGATGCTCGACTCCGACATGATCAAGCTTGAATTTTCACGCTCAAGTTAGGTTATCAAAATCGCCTGTGCTGCTTATGAGGGAATTGAAGTTGAGTCGAACTCGAACTGAATTACAGATGTAGAATTGAAGTATGAAAGTGTAATCAACACTGAGGTCTATTTCACATGCTCACTGGTAAGTTGATCATCTGGTACTGCTTACAAGCAAAAGGGGATGATCTCCCGATTCGACTCGAGACAACAGCAGAAAAGTTCGATCGATGCACTTAGCGAATAACTTAACAAGTTCGATGTGCGTGTGGTTTAGGCGTACAATAACATCCTCAAATCCTCGTGCTATGGAAGTCCATAATTTCTATCCTCAATTCCTCATGTTATGGTAGTCCATAATTTCGTTAAGGTAATGTTCTCCCCAATCTTCAATTTCCTCTAACTGAACATCTGATTGATGGGTTACAAACATGGATATCATTTACTTTTAATTAGAGTTAACTTTACAAATGGAAGATGTCCATAACTCATAACTCGCCAATCAAAGATGTGGTTGGAGGAACAAAAGGTCGTGGAGACACGGCATATTAAATGGCAATGGCAATTAACACCTCGGATTCAGATGGGATCCTGGGAATCCTGGGATAACGTGAGTGGATATCACGAACCCAAGAACATGTCATCCACAATGTCTGCATCGGATTCCCCTCATTCCCGGCGCCACATGCAATCTCTCTCTCTCTCTCTCTCTCTCTCTCTCTCTCTCTCTCGCCAAAGTCAATGCTGAACAAGAAGAGAGAAGAGAGAGAGAGAGAGAGAGAGAGAGAGAGATGCAGATTGCAGACATGCTCCATTTGTTTTTTCCATTGTATCTTTCTCTGATCTTGAACCCTAATGCATACGGAAGGGATCTTCTTGTGCCCTCAAGATGGCACGCCGCCCATTCCCAAAGGGGTCTTTAAATGCTGCACCAGTTGCCACCTCCCAGGTTTCCCTTTTTCTCTGCGAGCCTTGATTCTCGTCTCATCTCGTCTCGATAATCTTTAATGTTTTAACCCCGGTTAGCCGGCACTGGCCATTCTTTATTGCTGCGTCTGGAAAAGAAGTAAAGAGGAAAGAGAAGGATTTATTTATGGAAACGATCGTGGGGAGACGATACATGTATTGGAACCCGATACCATCGATATCATTTTCCTTTCTTTCCCTCGACTCGACCTTCCCTTTCTCCGCATGTATTGTTTATACGATCGTCAGATTGATTTTTTTTTTCCTTTTGTTTATGCAAGAAAGCTTTTGGTTGCTCCGATGGGATGGCCGATCTATCAAATCTCAAACTGCTTTTCTGTGTATAAATAATGTGAAACGATGAGTTGGCCTTTAGTTCTATGGTAGGGGCCTTCTCTGGTCAGATGACCTCAACTTGAGACGAGTTCATTTACTTCGTATAGCATCTCAAACTTAGTACACCGTTTTCATTGTAAGTAAAAGAAGACCTCGTTATCTACGAATCTCCATTAGAAAATTTAGATTTATTCTGTAATAAAGTGTAGTTATTATTGGTAACCTCATATATAAAGAGAGTCTATTTGACAATGAAAATTATCGGTTCATAATAAATTTTGCCGTAAATAAATCATATTCATCATGAATAGATTATACTTTTCAAGAATAACTTGTATCTATCGAGTAAGATGTTTATATTTGTTTGTATATACAATAAACAAATTGTATTTATTAGGAACTGCCAATAGTAGACCTTATTCGCTCATAGTAAATTAGTCATTTTACCACAAACAGCATGCATGTATCACGAACAACTTCTATTTACCAAGAACAAATTGCATGCATCAAGAATAACCTGCATTTATCCGGAAAAAGTTATGGTTGTGATAAGCAGGGGTAAATTTTATTGTTTTTTCCATGGTAAAACCCAAATTGGCAAACCTCATTCAACATTTTCACCATGAAAGAATGAGATCGGTCTTCATTATCATAAGTCGTTAGTTTGTGCAAAAAATTAGGGGTGAGCAAGATGGACTGATTGAACTGGGAATCACTTGAACTAAATCTAACCAATCGGTTCGGTTCGACTACCAGTTTCTAGAAGTGGAACCGGTGTTCAAGCAATCTAGTTCCCAATCCCAAGGGGGAATTGGACTGAACTAGACTACCAAGACAATTTTATTTTATTTTTATCTTTTAAATGTCTCATGTCCGCTTCATCTCCTCTTTTGGTCTTTCGCTTTCACCTCACAATCGGTCCCACTTGACTACTAAGGACCTCCGGTCTAATTCCCAGTTCTGGGATAGGACCGGAGTGGGAATCAATCACCTCTAATGAAGATCACTTGTTCTTTGTAAATATGTGAAAAAGATTTACCGAGAATGTTTAAGGGTTACCACAAACAAACAATGGGATCTATTGACGGATAAATTGAGATGGCGATGCACATGTTTTGTGTGGCATTATCTCTTTAGTTTTTTTCCTGAAGAAAGTCAAATGATAATGTTGTAAAGTATGAATTTGGGGAATATAAAGTCATGTGCAGTAGGTATAGCCCGAAGGAATTAAAGTAAAAAAGATTCATTAGCGCTTGGCTGGTTAGCTACGGACCATGCAAGAACCAACAACGCATTTAAAAGTTCGTAGCACTTTTTGACTTTTCTAGTAGCGCCAATTAATATATTCACTAGCCGAATCAAAAAGCTAGGGTCTTGATCTATGTTATCTTTGCAAGAGAATATCCAATTGTTTCGATGACAATTGAACATATTATTTAAGGCGAGACTTTTCATGAATGTCAAAAAGAAAAAAAAAAAAAAGAATGGCTAATAGAAAAAATATGGACCACTGAGCCATGAAACTTTCATTTCATGCATTAAAGTCTTTAAACTTGTCGCGGTAGTTCATTTTAATCATTCTATTAGCTCCATAGGAATTTAGTCAATAGAAAGTCTACGTGACTTTCTTTTTCCATTAACATCGACGTAAGATTGAAAGATAATTTTAAAAAGTTGTGTGGCAATTTTTGTTTGCTTTAAAACCCACGAACTTAATGAAAAGCCTAGAGGGTACTTGCAATTGTAAGTTTTATGGCTCAATTGCGATAAATTTTTGGATTTTACTATGTTATCGTCCCGAAGAAATGCATGTCAAAGTGCGAATTGGGCCGCCAAAAGAGGACGTGCGATTGTGGTTTTCATGGACGAGCTTACTTGTAATCAGGCCCGTTTGTAGTTCGGGCTAACGAAATAATAGCACAGACGAATGGGCCAGGACGGGCCCCGTAAGCCCAACTTGCCATCTGCAAGCCGGCCCACTACTTCAAAAAGGGCCGAAGAGTATCGCCGGAGCAAGTGTTGGGTCGGGCCGCGTTGGTTTTGGGTCACATCTCTAAATCACTTATATGCGGTCCATGCAAAAGAAAACCATCTCAAGATTTCAATACTGTTAGATAAGTTGATTGGCTCTTCGCAAAGATAGTCTCTTTGAAATTTTATAAGGCTCACATAACGTTAATCAACTCTAAGATGACTATAGAAAGACACAAAAGCTCCTTAGAAATAACATACTTATTCCATCACTTACTTTTATTGGGATATCTCATTTTTAATTTTTTTTTTATTTCTCAACTAGCTTATATCTTCGATCTGGGTCTCGAGTTTGAGCATGCAATTTTTTCTTGCGTGACAGTCAAATGGTATTTTGAATCAATTCTCTTGTACCAAATCAGTTCACAATTGATCCAATCATATATGGCCGATCCAAATCAAGGTTGAAAGATTTGTAAATGAATTACTTCTTGCAATTTGATCAGAAGTGATCGCATTAAGTAAGAACTGAAGCCAGGATCCCACGCTTTTACAAACTATAATATCCTAATCGTGTCGTGAGTCACGACATCGGAGGCAAATGTTTGTGGAGAATCAGCTTTAGGACAAAGGAGGGGAGTTGCAGGGTATGGATAAACTTATTTTCTGCAATCTTCGAGGCGGGAGCAAAAGAATATGCAGAATCCCTCTCCCGCACTAATCTAAGAACACGAGCCCCGACCGTTACGACACTGCTCGGCGTTGGCGGAACACGGTTTGTCGTATTGTGGAGGACACCTGCTTCCGAAGACTGAAACCTAAATTCCCTGTTCTCTCCTGCGATTTTTCTACTCCGAAAGGCGGACAATGATTCTGTTCCTGCTTTCTTTTTCCTGGTCAACAAGGCCATCGTAAAGAGCACAGGAAAAAGAGCGCACCCAAATCATCAGTCCTCCGACTCGACTTCTCTCCCTCCTTTTTGACCCCCGTCTCTGTCTCTGTCTCTGTCTCTCTCTCTCTCTCCTCTCTGGGTGGCGGATCCAGTTGTTCCCTCCTCTCTCTGTATATAGCCCACCATCTTGGATGATCGATCAGCCTTGCCCTGTTCTTTTCTAGAGGGAACGACGGTGGAGGAAATGCATCGCGTCTCGCCTCGGGCGAGGGCTTGAAACTGCGAGAAGAAGGCAGTCGAGACAGAGTGCGCCCTAAGGACATGGCTCAGCAGGTACCCGTTCTCCCCTTTTCTTTTTGTTTCGTTTCTTTTCGTTCTGGGTCTAGATTCTTGGGATAACGAATGTGCTTTACCAATTCGACACGCCAAAGATGGTACATTACGTTGTTCGTGCAATGTCCTTTCGAAACAGCGTGCTCTGTTTCTGGCGAACGGTCTGATCCTGATCTACCTTGTTTTACAGAGAGAGGGATGGCCCCTGGGGCTGCAGCCGGTGAACGTGAGGGTCGGGTTGGGGAGGAACGGCAGGGAGCACTCGACGGGTTCCATATCTTTCAACACTCTGCTCACCGGCTCTCCCACTTCTTCCACGGACTCTTCATCAGATTTAGACACTGAGGTCAGTGAAATATTTGTAGGGCAAATTGCCAGAAAATGGCCATGAGCGCATTCCTTGTAGAAGCAAAGATGCCATTTTGAAAAGTATCGTAAAGTAGAAAGGTAAAGGCAATGATGAGATTATAAATGGGCTGTCATGCAAAACTTAGTTGGACTGAAAGATCCCATCTGCAATGAACAGAGCATTTAGTTTCTGTAGAAGCATTTTGTGGGGACAAAATTAGAAGACTTCGCATCTGAAACATCCATAATGCCGATCAATTCATCCGGGCTTCGATAAATCGGCTAAGTCTAGTCAAATTCATGTGAATGAAGGATTTGCAATTTCGTGATTTCATGCAAAACTGGACTAGTGAACCCCTGTCGATTTCACTAACCGAAACCGTGTCTCGTCATTCAGTCCACGGGATCGTTCTTCCACGATAGGAGCATCACCCTCGGGAGCCTGATAGGCGCTTCAACCATGTTGGAGCTCTCTCGGAGATCGACGAGGATCCGAAAACCCGAGGCCGTCAAGAACAAGAAAAGCTGCCGGCCCAGAATCTGGTTCTTCTCCCTCTGCTCGGGGGTGAGCACCGACGTGGAGAACATGGACAATGCCGCCGCCGCCGCCGCCGCCGCTCAGTCGCTCGGCCATTTCCTCGCGGTGGAGAGGAAAGCCGCCGACGATTGCAGGAGGACCGGCGGCCAGAGCCCGATCGCGTACGGGCCCGACGAGATCGTCATAGCGCAGCGGGAGAGCGGGGCGTCGAACTCGCTGTTCGTCGACGGCCGGGTCGCCCCGCCTAGAGCGGCAAGCCCGGGAGCGGAGGAGGGCGACGGGTACGGAGCGTCCCTGATTCTTTGCTGTGCGTGCGGGAACGGCTCTCGCTGAACGGTCTCTTCACCTTGGCGAGTGGAATTTGTCTGTGGGGATATTTTTCTATGCCGCTAGGCCTTGTCGATAGTTTTTTCTTTTTTTTTACTTCTCCTGCTTTTCACTTTTACTGTTCTTTTACCCCACCAACGCACCGAAAGTAGAAACGGACCAGAATTGCTCGTGAGAGCTTATGAAGATTCACTTTGTTTCGATCCTCGTAGAGTGAAAAAAAATAAAAAAGGGAAAAAAATTATGATGCGTTTGAAGGTAAATGGCCCCGCCGGCTTTGCGGGATGTCCGAACCGGCCTATTTTGGGTGGGATCATGTCGGGAAGGGCTTTCAACTTCAATTTGTTGCGAGAGCGTGTTTGGGTTTTAGGTCACGGGTCACGTACCAATATGACAAGTGGCGAAGTATTATTGGCGCTCCGCAAATCTTGCATGCGCCTCGCGAGTCGATTCATCTCGGTTGTTAAATCATGTGGCGCATATAATCATTTTTGGATCGCTGTGAAAATAATAGTAGCTTCTTATAGTAAGTCACGAATTTTTAAGTGAGTGTACCCCACTTCTAAGTCATATTTATAATGATTCCATCACGAATTGTTTCCTAGGACAGAGAGCGATAAGGGTTATCTATGTAAAAGGACTTATAATTGCACAACACTGTAGGGGGTAAATTGAAGTGTCTATCCATACGACTGTCCGAATATATTAACATCGCAAGACATGTGGATATGCTCCGGATTTGATAAAAGGTTAAGAGAAAGATAAGAGACGGCATAGAAAAACAAAAAAAAACAAAGAAAGAAAATTATTATCATGCCTCCTTAAGGGTTGCATGACAATCTCTTATTTCTGTTTCAGAAACAATTTTTCTATTCCAAACTTATTTTTGGAATATAAATCCGTTTGATAAAATTATTTCATTTTTCTATTTCTAAAATAGATTTTGGTTCTAGAAATAGGTTTGGAATAGAAATCATAAGTAATAATTTCTATTTCTCTATTTCTGAAACAAAAATGAGAAATAAAAATTATTTTCATCGTTCGCCAACCGGTCCTTCATCCGTTCCGCCGACCACCATCCGGTGGTCACCGCCGCCGGTCGCCGATCGCTGGTCCACCACCGTCCGCCGGTCCGCCACCATTCAAAATGAAGAAATTTTGTATCGTTATCAAAACGAATTTTTATTTTTAGAGTTGAAATTTTGTGTCGTTATTAAACGAGTTAGTTTTGCTTAAAAACCATTCTAAAAATAAAAATAGAAAAATCTATTTCTCTTCCAAAAATCAATTTCTGATCAAAATGATTATCATTCACCTCCTTAATGTCTCCGTCTCCTATTTCTCTTATTTGTCAGTAAAGGGAAATTCGCTTTTCAAAGTATCAATTTTTTATTGTGAAAACGGTCGATTAGACGATAGCGAGAAAGTTACGCGACTTTTGCCTTTGATTTGATTGGGATGGGGCCTCTTCTTATGCAACTCATTGGGACATTTGGCACAAAAATGTGGTTCATGTCGAAGATGTTAATAGTTATGTTCGACATTGAGAAGTCAATTTCAATGACTTTAGGAGCGCATACGACGAATTTGGCTCTTCGCTAACTTTCAACGACTTCGCCTTCGACTTTGCCGTAGCCATCATACTCTTATAGACAAAAGGTTAAAGGTTAACACCATTAGAAATGGGAGATATGTGCAATTCATGATGCATTTAGGACGCACTTTTTTCGGTGAACATCTTATGATAAAGAAATATATTACTCGTTGAAATCATTTCCATAAAGAATAGTTTGTTTTCATTTATTTAATAATTTAAAGAAAGTGATTTCCTTCTTAATAAAAAGGAAAGTCATTTTCTCCCGATATAAATTTGTTTTCAATTCATGAAAAACGTTTTTCGTACATCGATTAATTTTCTATAATCTAAATTTTGAAAAATAGGAAAATAATTTATTTGAAGTAGGTTTTCTTCCAACGAAAGGGCTTTCATCTTAAATTAATTTTCTCCTAACAAAGAATTTATAAACCGATATCCTTAATTCAAATCTCTCCATTGGAATTCCGTCCAATCATGGATTTTCCTCATTGAATTTATTATTCTCAATGTCTTAATTTTCTTGAAATTGTTTGTCACGTGCGTTAGCAGCATATTGAACACATACTTGATAGGCTAGATACGAGTCAAGGGAGCTTGGGATTTATTCGAGACAAGAGTTAATTTGGTGTAAACAGGTCATGGGGTTGTTTCCAATTTGAGATTTTTCATATTATCAACCTTTTGTAATATGCTTATGTTGTGATGCTCAATGGTAATTTTGAGATTCGCACTTAACTTTAGATTCACTGTCATGTATGCTTTTCTCCTCGCTTTAGGTTTAGAACTTTTAACGTGAAACAACTCTGTCAATTGGAATGGTTTTAGCATTGGACCATGATTGACATCTTGAGCTCTTCGTTTGCAAGAAGAATAGGAGTAAAATGATATAAATGGTCCATACATGTGGTCTCATTCGGTTCAATGTTCAATGCTATTCTCGAATTTTTAAACATTTTCATATAGTTTATAAGTTATATTGAATATTAAAAGTATAACGACAACATTAATATAATACCAAAATTCATAGATCACATTACACAAATTAAAAGTACATACGACATTACTTATTAGATCACAATTTAGGGATTATTTGTGCTACTATCCCAAAAAAAAAACGAGAAATCTCCATTTTGCTAGACGATCCCGGCAAGTAAAAAGCAGCAGGATTGTCGGTCTCGACAATTCTTTTGCCTTCCTTTTTCGCCCCTTTTTTTTTAATCGAAGGGGAACTTCTAGATCTTGACAAGATTTGTGGAGCATTACCAGGCCGAACCGAACTCCTTTCCTCCACGGAATTTACTTCCGATCCAAACTCGCTCGGCCCAAAAGTACCTGAAGATGGGCCTGCTTTATCGAGCAAACAGAGTTTCTTCTTGTGTTGGCTCGAAGTTTTACATTCAAAGTACTCTTTTCCTTTGGAGTTCCGATCATCCGATCGGTTGCCGTTCCACCCTCCGGCGTCGTCGTCGTCCCCTTGGCCAGTTGATGCGTGCGCGGATGGGTGATTTCAGGAACGTGGATTTTTCGGTTAAGTGTATAGGGATTTTCTGGGAATGATTCGTAAGAGAACAGATGATATAGATGATTCACCACCGAAACATAAAGGCACAAGCTATTAGTCTCAACCGAAAAACTGGTATAGATGGCAACTCGCCCCACTAAGGCATAAAGAATTGCTCCACCAGCCAAGGATATGGAATTGTTTGATTCACCACCGACATCCTTGGATAAATGATTGAATAAATATTCATTCAAACAAGGAATTCTCATATGTTCGTGAAAATGGTCTGCCTTACAATTGAGGACTCTCATTTATTTATAGAGGGAACAGAACATAAGATATGGAGACATGGGAACAACTTCGACTCTTCAGCATTGCAATATATTTCCAAAATTCGTCCACCAATCTTGACCGGCAATTAACCATCTGAGAAGTTCAACAAATATCAAAGGAAATTGCTCAAAATAACTTTTCGTGAATACGTTGTTAATTAGCTTTGAAATCGACGACTAATTTAGTGAAATGAAACTTTATCGGGAAAGTTAAAAATCAACTACTCCTTATTCGATGGCTCGGTAGTCAACCAGCAATCATCATTTCAAATCGATAATTTGATCAATAGTTTTTATATCGACACCTTCATTCTAAACCCATCGAAGTAAGTTAGCTCGAATGATCATTGATTGTGCAAGGCTCATCGAGAGAATCACGTTGAAACTTACGGATCGTTCCATAGAATCGGATGCTCTCGCATTATTAATTATTGAGCCGCCATCGACACTCGAAATCCTGTCGCCATAACAAGCCTAGTCTTCCTTCCGATAACGCATATGATGGTCCGCACCTTTTGATATTTTCAAGACTTTTTTGCAAGTAGGGGGCTTCACTTCGACATCACGTTTCATTTTTGTCTCCCAGTCCGACGCAATCCGATCTCGCGGGACGAACGGGCCCGCAAGCGCCGCGTCGTCCGTCCTCGCCAGCAACCGCGGGCGGCCAACCTTTTGGAATCTATCTCTTTCGGTTTCACCCCCCGACAACGATGATAAAACTCCATGATTAGAGCGCAAATGGACTCGATGGCCGGTGGGCGGTGGGGGATCCATGCAAGACGACAGGTTGGACGCCATCGACGGAGACGAGAGAGGCCCTTCGCTGGGCAAAAAAAAAAGTGATCGGGTCGGGTCGGGTCGGGTCGGGTCACCGGCGGGTGACGACGATGATCTCCCTGGCTAGCATTACCTGCCCCCGCCAGATTAAAATAATCGCCATCGCCGTCGAGCTAGCCGAGCACCGAACTTTCCAGTCGTTTTCCTTCTAGTTTTTAGAGCACCGAGCAGCTGAGCTGTCATCTTGCGGGCGCATCACATGCTAATACCGTCGCTAGCTAATCCCCCCGCGTGGCCCCCCGGCGGCTTCTCTGCCCGGAATCGTACGTGCCGACGTCGTGGCTTTTTGTGGCATCCATTTAATTCCTTAGTAACTATCCTTTCCATGCGAGAAAAGAAACAATGGTAAAATATTTTTCTTTCAATTAATTGGAGGTGCTTTTTTTTAGCAAAAACATTTTCTCGGAATGTTTTCGGGATCATACGTAACCTTCGAGTTTAGAGAAGGGTGTCGGTGGGGACGAGGAAAAGAGTCCGGACGACGAGAGTCTGCATCGACGGTGGGGACATGACATCTCGTTTCTGTTCTCGTCTCTTTCTCTGAACTTCCCATTTCCGGCTCGGGACGGGAACCTGCGCAACCATCTTGGGCTCCCCCCGAACGGACGGTGCCGATTCCTCCGCCAACTCCGAGACCGGATCGTGCCACGCTGGACACGACAACTATCATCATCGCCCTCGCACGTCCGTCCATGTGCGCCCGCCGCGCTCCACTCGCCTGTCCCCTTTTTTTTATATTAATACTTATTTCTGCTTTTTGGCCGAATCTCTCGCTTGTCCGGGAAATCGCGTGAAACAACCACGGCGTGGGGCCCACCTCCCTCCTTTCTTTCTTTCTTTCTTTCTTTCCTTCTTTCTTTTAAATTGCGTGAAGCAATGCACGTTCCACATTTTCAGTGAGAAATGCTCCAGGCGCTCCGATCGACACGGGAGGTCGGCTTCCACCTCCGCTCGAAACATGAGCGTGTTCATTTTTGCCATTTCGATTTCGATATATATACAAAATTAGTTCATTTCCCTGTCGGCGAGTACTTTTGACACACGTTAGATAATGAAAATATATATAGAATCTGCAATTTGGGCGGATGGAAATTTTCTCAAAAACCTTTTTTTTAATATTAATATCATAACAAATTCGAAAATAGTAATTATTCCAAACAAACTGTTTGATTATCAAAAAAATTAAACTAAGACGCATGTGATAAATTTATTCCAAACTATCATTAAAAATCTCAAATTGATATATTTGTACGTTAATTTTCATTAAATTGAATTAATACCACGAAAAATCATAAACCGATACGTGTGTGGTAAAAAAAAGTAAAACTCAATTAATTTAAATTAACCACTGGGATTCGCCCTAGTGGCCACCCTTCCAACATGGAAGGGGGAGATGAGGTTTAAATCCCACCTTCCGGGAGGATGGGGTGGGGACGCGTAAGTTTGAAGTGGGTTTCGACTCCCACGCCCGCAAGAAAGCGCAAAAGCCCGAAGAAGCCAGAAGATAGGAATAAAGTAGGACTGACCAAAAAAAAAAAATTTAAATTTGACTAATATCATGAAAAACCATAAACCTATATACACGTGACAAATAGAGAGTAAAAATCGTAAATCAATACATTCGTCAACTGTCGTGTGTTATCTAACTAAACAATTTAATTGTCAAAATTAATAGAACCTACCTAAGGCTAAAATTGTTATAAATATATTAATTTAGGGCCTTTTATGGTTAAAAAATTCGATTTGATAAATTTATTATAAATGTGTCGTACCGGAGTTTTTTGTTATATTATTTCTTTTTTAATCGAGAGTTGAGGTGGGGACCAATAAGAAAATAACGTGGACCCACGCGCTCCTCTATCTCCCTTTACAGTCCTCGACACTCGGCTGTCTGGAATCGGACGGCTGGGAGCCAGGCAACCAGGACAGATCCCGGATTGGAGCCAACGTTGGTGTCGGCTCGAGCCGATGGAGATGGAAGTCGCTATCGGCTCGGCAGAAATTGACTGTCGTCTATCTTTCAGCGAGCACGCCAGCCGAGACCAGCCCCCACGTGCCTGGTGGGCCACGTGTATCTCCGGGTCTGATCCGGCGTGGTCTATTCCCTGTGGTCCAAGCAGGGAGGGACGGCTATCGTCAACTCCGATGACACGCGTAGGGCGTCGATTAAATGAAGACGTGTCCAGAGTCGAGCCAAGCTCCTTATCTGGACCGGAGTTGGAATTCGGGAAGATGCAGATTATTGGTCCCCGTGCACCTTAGGACTGGTCGGCATTTCCTGTGTGCCGCTTCGCCAGCACAAAGCCCTCATCGACAAACTCTCCAGACATCTTGTCCGAGGAACGGGTAAAATAATCAGGATTCAGATCCATCAAATCGGATTAATTTCAGTCATTGATCATGTTGATCTTTAAATTTGATTAACGATTCTAAAAAAATCCAATAAAGATTTTCCTATAATACCGACAAGATAATGTAATCTCACATAATTACTTTATGTTTTACAACGATATAATTACAAGTCCTCTGTCGTACAAAAGATTAGGTGATTCAAATGTGAAAAACTCAATGTCATCTTGACTCCACATATCATAAAGCTCAAATACATGAATAAGGCCAGCTTTTAGATAGAATAAGGTTTGGTAGTTGACTTGAGCTCGATGAACTTTGAATTTCCAAGTTCCATGGATGGCACCTCCGGAAAATAACTAAAAAGCAAGGGCCAATCGTGCCGCCACCGTATCCACAACCTATTGAAATTTGACTAGGTTGTCGTTACCGATGATTGAAAGCATGGCGAGATAGATTTTGCCCCATTCTCTTCATCTCTTTCGTGGCCCACGAGAATCCATCATGCATAAATGCTGCAACTGGCTGAGGCAGTTGGATCAACTTCGTTTCCAAGTTGATGTTTCATTCCCTCTTCCTGTCCAAACGTCGACATCGAGCACTCAAAAGGCCAATCTGGTCCCAACTTGTATCCTTCCAACCTGGTCGTGGCCTATGCATATGCATAATGCAGGTTTAGACGGATCGAGCTAAACCACTATTTTAGCGCATATGCCTAGGGTCTACGGCGGAATAAATTTAATTATTGCCTCGTAGAGTTTAAAGAAAAGGGTTTAAACCAAAAAAAAAAAATTTGAGGATTGATTTACACGTGTCGTTATAGGCATTGGAGTAAGTAGTGGTTTTGCAAGAGCCAGTGACAAAGCAATCATGGATGGGGCTGATCATGACGTGTCGGAATTGGCCACCTCTCGCATTGGATTGTTAGGGAGTGGACCGACTGGTCGCATAGGACTGCTGTTTTGGTGGGAAATGTTCGGAGAATGGCTGCATCTAGTGCCGAACCCATGATTTGAACAACGATGTGCATGATCGACGGCATATAAAAGATGGATACCGTGACACCTTCAAATCTTTTGGGGATGGAAGATGACTCGGTGAAACAATTCTTTAGTGAAATCCATCTCATACCATCGCCACTAAATCTAACTACAGATTTGACAACCCTTGCCCTTGCTCGAGTCACAAGGGTTTCGAAGCCCTCTTTGGGCGGGCTTGGGCAACTGCCTATAGTCGGCCATTTCATCTGGGGTCTAAGTCAGGCTTTCTTGACCCATAAATTATACTTTTTTTTTTTTTTTCTGAAATCAGTATACAATAAGTCCTAAAATTTGCAACAAAATTGTAATTAAAGTTTAAAACTCGCAAAATGCAATTGGATCTAAAAATCTATTAAATTGATTCAATCAAGTATTACTATCGTTTTCATATAATTTGAGTGACGAAAAATGCTTGAAGTGGCATTTAAAAATATGTCTCGAGCACTCGTGGCATTTAAAATTATGTCTCGAGCTAACGTGGCATGAGATATGGAAAAAGTAATGCCCAAAGTTATAAAAAGAAGGAAAAAAAGGCCAAAAATGGGAAGAAAAAGAAAAGAAGGATTATTAAAAAAAAAAAAGGTTTCCTTAATTGTCTAATTGAGCAGCTTTTACGGAAGCACCATCCAATAGCATCTTTATGCTATGCAACCCCCCGCTAACATCAAGAGAAATTATTACCTAGAACGTCATAGGCGTTAAAAAGCCGAATCTAAGCTTAATTTATTTTGAAAAAATTGAATAATTTAAATATATTTTTCTTAAATAATCATGTGATTACTTATAAAATATTTTCATCGTCTTTAAAATTATGTAAACATAAATAATCTTTTTTATGAAACAAACTCATCCTAAACAATTAAAATTGGTGAACCTCACCTACGGTCGACATAAATCTCATGTCGACTTTACCACTAGGTCCACGCCGAGCTGAGTCTCAATCGCTTGTGCGTTTGACTTCAACCACTTACAAAGAACGAAGACGAAGCCGAAGCCGAAGCCGAAGCCGAAGCAGAAGCCAGCCGCCGCAGCCATGCCCAGCCTCATCTCCTCATCATTTCTCCTAAGAAAACAAAGGACAGCAGAAATGAAGAAATATAGCAAAATCATTATATATAATCCACTTCCTTTTTAAAAAAAAAAAATATCGACTGTAATTCACAGAATCGCTAAACGCGTATATTTAATATTATAAACATATAAAAATCCACGAATATAAAAAAATGATTAAATGATAGTTTTTAATAAATTATAAAAATAATTAGTAATAATTATACGATCTACTCTATCAAGAATTTATGTAAAGTGGCTCAAGCTCTCCCTGCCACGTCATTCGACTTACGCGGTGAATCTCGTTACGTCGGTAACGGTAATATAATTAAGGGAACTTCCTCATATTTCAAACCGACTGGACTCTTTCGTAAATAACGCGAAATCATCGCGTCATAGTTTCGCGCAAAGCAGATATAAAAATACACTCTCTCCATCTCTTTACTCGTCTCTCTCTCTCTCTCTCTCACATGGAGTGCACTCTCGCCATGGCGACCTCCTCCTCCCCGCGGATCAGCGCGCGGACCGCCGGCTGCTGATCGACGGAGAAGCCTCGCCTCGAGACGGACGCCGGCCGGCCGGCCATGGAGGCGGACGGCGGGGGGGCGGCGGCGGCGGCGGCGCCGCTCGCGGAGGGCCTCATCGCGACGGTCGGCGAGATAGCCTCCATCTGCGACTACCGGTGCGCGGTGAAGAGGCAGTACTGCAACCTCGCCCGGCGGCTGAAGCTCCTGGTCCCGATGTTCGAGGAGGTGCGGGAGTCGAGGCTGCCGGTCGGCGAGGGGGCGGCGGCGGCCCTGGCGGCGCTGAAGGAGGCGCTGGAGGCGGCCAGGGATCTGCTCCGGTTCGGAAGCGAGGGGAGCAAGATTTACATGGTTTGTACGTGGCTTTTTTATTCTTCTTCTTCTTCTTCTTCATCTTCTTGTTTCCGCTCCGATGCTGCGCTGCAATCAATGCGCTTTCCTTAGTAAGTTCTCGGAGTCGTTTCTGTTGATTTTTACTCGATTTGGAATCGAGGCGAGCGCTGAATCTGGTGATGCTGTAGCTGGCGCTAGTGCTTGCAGCTAGATTCACGCATCTGCTGATTTACTTGTCGAGAGCCTGCGAGCAACTGAATCGCGTCGCTCGTGGTCCGGATTTCGAAGCAATCTCGTGACTGCAGGCAACCGATGGAAATAGTTGCAGTTGATCCAAACTTCTGGCTCTCCTCCTTCTTTTCCGAGCTGTGGAGCTGTACAGAATGGATTTTCTGATTTCCGATTTCTGAGCATCCATTTCAAGTAATATAAATCGGGGACTAAAGGGTTGCTCACCGTTTTCAAACTGAGGGAGACTGGATTGCTTTCTTCGAATCATCATCTATCATCAACTATTTTACGTTGGAAAGATTTCTGAGAGAGGAAAGGGGAAATTTACGTACAGGAAATTGAACCAACTGCTTTGATCAACACACTCCGCCTCTATAAACTTCGGTCTCCAAGCTTGAGTTGGACTTTTGTACTCCTGACCCTCGATCCATTTAATATTGTTTTGTTGACAAAGTCTACTTCATGATTTCATTGCTGCGACTTTGTTCTTGAATCTGTCGGTCCGGTTATAGCATAATCATTCCAATTTACAGTGTTATAGCATAATCATTCCAATTTACAGTGTTCTACGATTATCGTGAGCTCTTGGTCTTTCATTACGGCCCTACTGAGCTCTGCTCATTGGGTTGTTGCTGTTATTCAGCTTTGATCTTTCGTATTTTACAGGTCCTAGAGAGGGAGCAACTAATGAGCAAGTTCGATGAGGTGACGGAGCAGATAGAACGAGCTCTAAGTGCGATTCCCTATGAAGAACTTGATATATCTGACGAAGTTCAGGAGCAGGTAGTTTTCCGTTCACGCAAGTTTTCGTTGCTTGTGGTGTGGGACATCGTCAACTAGGAGTGCAATTTAGACTTAATCTTCCTTTCATCTACTATCATCAATTTCTTGAGTTTCAACAGTTCATAAGTCCCTGAGTTCTCTTTTTTCGCTGTCTTGCCTTATTATGACGCTCGATGTCACAAATATGCACCTTATAGAGCTCATCAGATATGGCCAACCATTCAAACCAACATCATCTTCTGCTGATTTTCAGCTAGGAAATGCTTCAGTGGAGCTCGGGTTATCTCTTTTTGTGATTATTTTCATTTTGATATCTTTGTCCAGGTTGAGCTTGTTCTTGCACAGTTCAGAAGAGCCAAAGGACGGACTGATCCACCGGACATGGAACTATATCAAGATCTACTGTCTCTTTATGAGGGAAATGACTCAGCTGCAGATCCAACTATCCTAAGGAGATTGACTGAGAAGCTGCAATTGATGGAAATAACTGACCTTACACAGGAATCTCTTGCTCTATTTGAGATGGTTTCTGCTAGCGGTGAAGATCCAGGGAAGAGCATTGAGAACATGTCGATGCTGTTGAAGAAAATTAAAGATTTTGTTCAGACAGAGAACCCTGATATGGATCCTCCTGCAAAAGTAGAAGGTTCACCGCTGCGTTCAGCTGGAGAAGCATCCGCTGATGGAAACCACAAAGCCCCCATTATACCGGATGATTTCCGCTGTCCAATATCATTAGAGTTGATGAAGGATCCGGTCATTGTTTCGACAGGACAGGTAAAAGGATGCACGATCTTTCTCTCTATAATGCCCTAAAATTTACTTGCATGATTGTGGAGCACAAACTTATGATTTAGAATCTCACTTGCTGGTCTAACCCTCTTTCATCCTGTTCAAGTGAGACCATAAATAACAAGCATTCGAGTTGGCTCATAACATTCGCATTTTGCGTTCTTCCTGAGGTCCTGCCATTAGATGAGCATATCGGATACTCTTGCTTCCTCATGTCATTTCATTGCAGTTGCTTAGAGTAACCTGATATATTTCGAGATATACCAGAACAGAACAGAAATCATCATCTTTTCTGTCTCTGATTCAAAATATGTAAGATACATCCAATCATTTTACAAGGGAGACGCACTCTTCTCTCTCTCTCTCGCAACTAGTAAGAGTCATTTGACTTAATGCCTATTTGTATTTCTGAAATAGCATATCCACTACATGCTACTCTGTACATAGAATGATCCTCTTTTTGCCAATGCAGACCTATGAACGCTCTTGCATTGAGAAATGGCTGGAAGAAGGGCATGGAACTTGCCCAAAGACACAACAAACCCTTGCCAACACCACCCTGACCCCGAACTATGTCTTGCGCAGCCTCATAGCTCAGTGGTGCGAAGCAAATGGCATCGAGCCGCCTAAACGTCCTGCGAGCTCTCGCCCTAATAAAGTTACTTCCGCCTTCTCACCTGCAGATCGTACAAAGATTGAAGTTCTTCTCCGTAAACTAATCTCTGGAATCCCCGAAGAGCAGCACTCTGCTGCAGGTGAGGTCCGCCTTCTTGCGAAGCGCAACGCAGATAATCGCATTGCCATCGCTGAAGCCGGCGCGATTCCTCTCCTAGTAAGTCTCCTCTCAACACCCGACTCTCGCACACAGGAGCATGCCGTAACAGCTCTTTTAAACTTATCCATATGCGAAAACAACAAGGGAACCATCGTCTCTTCGGGAGCAGTTCCTGGTATAGTTCATGTTCTGAAGAAGGGAAGCATGGAAGCTCGGGAAAATGCGGCAGCTTCCCTTTTCAGCCTTTCAGTCGTGGATGAATACAAAGTCACAATTGGCGCTTCGGGCGCGATCCCAGCACTAGTAGCGCTTCTAAGTGAAGGTGCCCAAAGGGGGAAGAAAGATGCTGCAACAGCACTTTTCAATTTGTGTATATACCAGGGCAACAAAGGAAAGGCCGTGAGGGCCAGTATCGTGCCCACGCTAATGCGACTGCTCACCGAACCTGAGGCTACTATGGTGGACGAGGCCTTGGCCATATTAGCAATACTCGCCAGTCACTCCGAAGGAAAGGCAGCCATCGGAGCTGCCGAGGCAGTGCCTGTTCTCGTTGAGTTCATCACCCGTGGTTCTCCACGAAACAGAGAGAATGCAGCTGCGATTCTGGCACATCTCTGCTCTGCGGATCAGAGGCACCTAGTAAAGGCACAAGAACTCGGAGTGATGGGTCCGCTCGTAGATTTGGCACAAAACGGGACAGATAGAGGGAAGAGAAAGGCGGCACAATTACTCGAGCGAATAAGCCGGTATGTCGAGCAGAAGAAGCAGGCTCAGGCGCAAACTGAAGCCGATAAACAGATTCACCATGAGCAGCCGCTCTCCGAAAGAGATAGCTAACTGTTTATACAAATTTTCCTCCTTCTCTCTTCTTGGGGAAATGTTTCGGGAAGCTGTTTTTCATTGTTTGTCGCAGGTGGAAAATCACCTGGCCATGTAAGTTAAATTCTTTTGCTGGCCCGTGGCAAGGAGGGACTGCATCATTCTCAACAGTTCGTCGGAAGAAACGCTGCGAAAGGAGGTGGGGCGGAGGGAGATCGAGGAAGGGCTAAGTTATTTCTGACATCAGTTTACAATGTATACGAGCAAAATGTACCATCGTCGTCTTCAAAGTTTTTTAATGGAAGAGATGTCTGTTTTACAGAACAATCCATTCGACTCGCAAATTTGTCCTGTCCCTTGTCGTGTCGACAGCAAAAGTTCTGTTCCAAACGTCAAGTTAAAAATAATCAAATGGATGAATTGAATCCATTTAATCCGTTTTCATGCCATTTAAATTTAATGATGCATACTCAACCTGTATTATCAAAATACATTAATATTTTAGGAAAATCATTTTCTAAGAAATAACAATATTTTTCAATATTTTCCATCAATAGTAAGGAAAATCTTTTAATCTTTCAAAAATTTTTATTATTATATATTTTTGAAAATGGATTTTTAAATTATTTTTATAATTTTTTACTATTATATTTAATTAAAATTGGTTTTGAATTATTATTATTTTTATTTCTTTTTCTTCCTCATTGGCCATCGTTGGTTGTTGCCAGACCTGAGCTCACCGAGGTTGAGTCTTGCCAACCTCTCAGCTCGCCAATGGGAGCTTAGGCCTCGCCCAAGTTAGCGACTTGGGTGACGCTCAAGCCTCGCTTGAGGTCACCAGAGCTTCGCCAATGTCTAGCGACCTCCAGCAAGTCTCAAGCCTCGCCTAGCTCGTTGAATCTGGTGAGGCAAAGCTTGCCCACAGCAACGCTTTGACGAGCTCGGGCAGGACTGGAGCTCATCGACGTCAAGCAAGCTCAAGCCTCGCCTGTGGCCAAGTCCCCTGGCTGCCACCATAGTCGGCAAATGAAGAAGAAAATGAAAATGAAAAGAAAACTGAAAAAT
Source organism: Eucalyptus sp. ANBG9806169 (assembly GCA_014182395.1). Lineage (NCBI taxonomy): Eukaryota > Viridiplantae > Streptophyta > Magnoliopsida > Myrtales > Myrtaceae > Eucalyptus > Eucalyptus sp. ANBG9806169. Next base: position 27,914,113 of record CM024582.1, read on the forward strand.
AGTGCGTCTGCTAACATTTTTCAATTGGGCTCTATTTTAATGAACCCATTTCAAATCCATATTAAAGCTTTAGTTAATCGATTTTCTTATCAGTTCATAAAATGTGAGTTAAAATATAGGTCATTGACCCATTTTGCCATCCCTACTTAAAACCGTCTCTATATGACATGGTTGGACTAGAGTTGTGGTAGATATCACATCCCCACAAAAATGAATAGCAATTTCAAGAATATACACTCCAGCTGTGATGAAACCTCTTACGGTCATTATTTAAAAAAGAATTCTACCACAGGTTGATGAACTGCTACGTGAGTAGAACTTGCAATCTAAACAGCAAAAGAACCCGAACCACTCGAGTAGAACTTCAACGCTGATAATGAAAAACTCCTGTTAAACTATTGAGTTTCCTAAAATAGAAACTTAAACCAAGTGAAAAGAACCAAGTTCCAAAAATTTGTATTTGAGGGAACAGACAAGGACTTGCCGAAATGTTCAGACTCAGCACGGAATCATCTTCTGCTAGGCCTCTTCAATTGGAAACTCTTTATCAATTTCAACCAGCCGCTCTACACAGCTGAACTACTTCCTTCCCCTGTTAAGCCTCTGCAGATGATAATTAATGCTTCCCCCAGCCGTTCTGTTTCTTCCACTCTGAATCAAACAAGAACCAAAAACAGAAGGGGGTTTTGTTTAAACGTGTGTTCATACAGATATTGGGCTCACACTGTGCACACACAAGAGAGAGAAAGAGAAAGATGGTACCAACGGATAGGCAAAGAAAACAAAACCAACCTGAGCATCCATGCAAGCACTCAAAAGTTCTTTTTGCCGGACGCATTTATCATCATTGTTCTGGCTTAGTGCCAAGCAGTTGAGAAATGATATCATTTCCTTCATGCATGGCTTTTGAAGCGAACCGAATTTTTTGGGGTTGATGTACAGTGCGCCTGCTTTTCGGCCCATTGTACTTTATATCTCACTGCATGTATGCAAACAGTCATTATCAGACAAATCAAAGATGAAAGACCTTCGAATATAGTAAGGTTAACCAGCGGGAAACAGTGAACCAGATCTCCTGTAGCGACTTCCATTGCAACAGTTCAATGAACACTTTCAGGCAGGTACACTATGAGCAACTGCCTAAGCCTTCCTAATATATTCAAACAACCCACACTATTTGTATGAAGCAAGCATCACAGCACTGCAGACCGAAGAGAGAGAGAGAGGAAAACCAGCATATGGCATTGATTTAGGAACCAACCAAAAAGGGCCTTGACCACAGCTCTATAACTAAATTGCATTCTGAAGCCTAGTACATGATTATGACACCTGGTGACCACAATCTGAAGCTAGTACATGATTATGACGCCTAATGACCACAATTTTGCCAAGAGAACATAGATACCCCAATTGACCAGAGCAATTTGAGTGGACATTGGTGTCATCCAGAAAAGTCCAACCACCAAAACGGCAAACCCAAACCCAAAAAGAACATGTTCACAGAATCCATCTCACTCCTTTTGAAGGGAAGAAAGTTCTATCCGAATATCCTGCAAATGAGAAAAAGCTAGCTAAGACCCTAACATCCAACCCTCCATTCAATTGGGAAACCAAATCAAAGCACTGAGAATCTCTGCGCCAACATTTTATTACCAACAGTACCACATTCTATTCTCTGCCAGTTTGATGTGATGCTCATAATTTCATAAACAACATGTTGACAGATAATCCAGAAAAAAAAAACATAATGCATCATTGAGCAATGACTTTTCATTATACATGATCTCCACTTCACTTCCACACTCAGCAATATTTCAACTCCACACTGAGCCATTGACATGAAATAACTTAACTAGAGAAAAACTTTAAACATCAGGATAAATCAATTTCTATTCACAGGGATGTACAAAGTGAAGCAGAACATATGTAAACGTTTCCTAAATAACAAGCTCCTTAAACCTTAACTAAAGTCAGCATCAATGGAACTGCCCAGAGAAGCTAAAGGTCTCACTCAGATCTACTCTAGTATTGTGAACAAGACCCTACCAAGCAGCAAACAGCAAAATTCGTTCGGATGAATTAACAGTCCCAAAAAAGTGTTAACACGATTCAGTTTGCTCATGCAGCACAGTATCGAACAAATCCACACAATCTCTGACTTGCCTAACAATCTCCAGTATCATCGAGGTTCAGATTAAAACAACCTTAACCTGTACATACACAATAGCACTCAAGGCACTTGACTTTTCACGTTTATGCATTCCGCTCTGCTAATAGTTTTTTTCCTTCTTTCCCAAAAAACATCCCACTTTGAACATAACTTGCAACACTTCCTCCATTCAAACAAAGAGCAGCCCAACTCGACAAGTGGTTCACCAGGTTTCCCGGTAAAAATTGCTCAGCAGTGGCACCGTGTGAGCTATATTAACTTATAAAATTCAAGGGTGCATCATCCAACAGAGAAAGCAAAGCAAATTCGATTCTCAAGAAAGATCAGGCTATTGAGTCAATCCGCATTTCACTCGGTTAAAAACACTAGAACGAACAAAAATCCCCACCCTGATTCCAACAGGACATCTTTCAACAGGAACCCAGGAAAAATTCAGCAAAATCTTTACTTTCCCACTCAACGAGAACGCCGTAAAAGATCGAGCGGGCATGATCAGACAACCGTTTCGGCGACATCTAATTTCGCGATATCCCCCCGAGGAACTTCCAGATTCGAAAGCAAAAACAAGAAGCGCGCTTCGCAGCAGAACTCGGTTCGATACAGAGCTCGCTCTCGCGCTCGAACGTCTGCTCAATCACGACGAAAAGGAACGAACTTTAGCAGCTCGGATCGACGGAACGCACCTGCGCCGGAACCGATTTCGCGCCCAGGTAGCAGAGTCGCCGTCTTGAGGTCTTGCTGCTTCGAGGAGGTCGAGGATTCGGGAGGTCTGTCCGAGAAAAATCGGCGAATGGGGAGATCGGGCTCGACCGGAACGGACCGGGCGAGCTGCAGTGTTTCCGGTCCGACCGCCGCTCGAACATTCCGGCCCAGCCCGAGTCCACCCGGGGTCGTGGCCCATCGGATCCTAGCGGGAGAACAGACAAAGGAGAAATGAACCCACCGGAAGGGCACCGTACGGGCCGGGCTTTTCAGCATTTAGGCCCAAATAAAGCAGACCGGGCCTGAGACTTCTAGGTCCGAATGAGAAGCCCGTACCAGATTAATTTAAGTTTTTTAAAATCTAAAACCTATTATATTTTGCAGCCCGATTGTAGAATTTACCCAGGAGCCTTTATTTTATTTTTTTTGTTCCTTTTCTTAGACTATAAAAAGTAGGATTTTTAGACTTTATAAAACCAGTTTCAAATTTGGTTCGATCCAGCTCCTGTGTAGCACCAATTTAGTTGCACAACTCTAGTATGAAGCCTGAATTTTACCAAATTATCTCTTTTCCTTTTTCAACTAGAAATATGTTATTGATTTTGAATTGATAAATTTATTCCATCAGTCAAGATTAGCATATAATGAGAATATACCTCAAGTTCATACGTTGAATCATGTACCCAATGTATAGGATACTTTATTGACTCAAGGGCTTATAATCTAGGTTCATTTGTCCTTTACATTTTGGGTTCTTTAGTATATTAAACTAATTCAGTGACATTTGGGCAAATTAACTTAATCATGAAACTTATATTTTAGAATTTCAATTTGGCTAGACAAGTTTCTTATGTTGGAATTCAAGAATGAACTGAAAATATTAATATTTTACACCAATATAACCAAACAATCAATCAATCTTAAAATTTGACTCAAGTCAATTTGGGTTTTTTTTTTTTAAATGAACCTTGTCGGCACATGAGTGGATTTCACGCCTCTTACCAGTGGGATGAAATTAAGTTGTATTTAGAAAATTCTACGAAACTCAAAAACTCATTGGATGAGAATTTCGTGAATGTTCCAACATCCGAACTCAACTACTCAAATTACTAAATTGCATTTATTTTTGTGCTACGCATGATATTGTCTGTCACGGTGCACTTCTAACAGAAAAAACAGTGCAATTATGGTCATGGAGTGAAATTGCAAGAGTGGCTAATGCAAAAAATTGAGACGACGAAATTGACGATAGAATATATAATGTCAATTTTTACTATATTTTTATTATTCTTTCTAGTGAGATGTAAATAGAAACATCATCCTATCCCCTAAACGTGACCTCTCATTTTCGAGTAAATTTGAACTCAAGAATCTCAATCGCTCTCCGCCACTAGAGGCGCGAGCGCGAATCGACTAGCACGATTAATAATAATCCGAAAATCAGAAAAGGCTGCATTAATTGTTACAAAATAGAAAGGGAGGCTTTCTGCACCGCACGAGCGGTGGATTGGTCCGTATGTTCTTATCACCAACATCACATGCAATCGCCCAAGACAGCTCAGCCCCTCCCTCTCTACCCCACTCTCTCTCTCTCTCTCTCTCTCTCTCTAACGTGGGCAAAGGCATTGTCTTTTGCAAAGATTAGCAAAGCATCTCCAGCAATCAATTAGGAAACGACAGACCACAAATTCGGCGAGCTTCCTTGTAAGCTAACCACTGCAGTGCGGGCGATGCTTCCGGTCTTTGCCTTCTTGAAGAAGATTCTCAGCGTAACATAACCGCCACCGTCCCCGGCGAGGATGGAGTTTGGCACACCGGCCAGCGATCGTTCGAAATTTCGAAAGCACGTCGCCACGGCATCTGCAGAACAGAGTCCGTGCAAACGTGTTCGTTTTGCTCCCGAAATTCCGAACGGGGAGAGAGACCCGGAAGAGAGGAGGGCGGGGTGGCGGATCTGAAAGTAAAACGGAAGATGGGACCGGTCGTTTTTCGGAGTTTTAAATGCCACGGGGGCCGCTCTCACATGGAGACATGTTTTGCTGCCCGAGCTGCTGTCGTGTCTCTGACTATCGACACTTAACAACGTTTCCACGCCAGATTTATCTATGCAAACCCGCCACTATCACCACCTTAAACCCATACTAAAATGATGCCCAAAAAAGAAAAACACACAGAGAGTTTGATTTCGAAAGATCGCTTTTTTACCCTTTCTTAAAAAACAATCGATATCATGTTATCGTGCCGTGCCGTGCGTCCTTTTTATATGGTCGACTAGGTTCGTTCTTGCCCTTATCTTTACCTTTTGATGCACAGCCGAAACCAATGGACAATGAAAGGATATGAATCGAAGATTCTGACGGCTGGTTCTGGGCTTGGCGTTCGGGGTGGGGTTCACAGAGAGCACACGTAGCTTATGGCATTTTCATCAATGGAAAAAAGGTGTTATTTTTCGGCCCCCGGCTCGCATTTTTCATTAATCGATCTCGGGACTTTTTCGGTACTTTGGAAAGGCGCCATCTTTCTTGATGGGCACTTGCCTGGTGGGCTCTCGTTCACTCTTTCAAAATCTGTTTTTTTATTTCGAAAAAAGGTGGGGATTGCAAAGGGAATTTGATGCTCGGGAGAGAGAGAGAGGCAGAGAGGGAAGAGTACGTGTGGGGGCAAAAGCTTTCGGCCGGATCGCGTGAACGACAGTGACGTTTTCTTGTTGTTTTGGTAAACGCGAATGGTCTCTATTTTCTCTGGTCTTTTTCCCATTTTTTCTCCCGACGAGACTTGCTCTCCAGGTAACACCCCCGTTCGAAATCGACCTCTCCCCCAACCTCCACTTTCAAATTTCACGACCATGTGCTGGACATTTTTTCCCCTTTTAGCCTCCTTTTTCACGGTCCCTTTATTTCTTCCCGACATTTCTCGCGTAATTTTGTGTTGAACGGGTCGATCGATCGAGTCGTTAAAAAGGGTCGCTCGAACGAGATGACCAGGGGGGACTAATCCCTTCCTCGCCCCAGGCTTTGAATTCGAGTCGTTGCATTCCCGCGTTAGCTCGAGGATAGCCCAATTGCGAGAGCTCGGGTTAATGGAATTGGGCAAAGACCACCGCTGGCTAAAGAAAAGTCCGAACCTTTCATTGACTTTTAGAACACGAGGATGACTTTGCGGTGGCGTGGAGTTGGGAAATTCTCCAACTTTTTCACCTTTTTTTTTCCAAACGGTGGCGATCGAGCTTTGGCCAGGAGGGCAATCAATTAGCTGGACGCCATGATGCGTTCCGACGCGTGACTCGAGAAATCCCTTTTCACATCCTTTTGGTTTTTTTGTTGAGACAAAGTAGGTATTATGGAAGCATCACATCTCTAACCTTATTCATATGCTCCCTACGACAAGCATATGAACTGAAATATAACATAGAAATTTTGCAGACGATAAGGATGATGATCCGACCCTTTTGTGGTTTCTTCCTTTCTCTGGGGTCTGCCTGGTGCAGCCCCACCTCCACGAAGATAATGACTTGTCTTGTGTCCATGAAAATAAAAATAAAAAACAGAGGACGAAAAAACAAGAAGATAAAGACTTGTCTGCACGATGACTAAAGTGGTTTGCGGCACCATTTTTGTTCCTTTTTCTTTAAGCATATGTACCCAGGAATCAGATTTTGAGAAACAGAGAGAATCGGCAACTAGAAGAAAAGTGATTCGGAACCGCTTTAAAGTGAACGGATTTTACAGTGTTTTTTGTTCTTCTGGTATCGGCTCGAAGCCAGCCAAAGGAGAATCTTTTTCTTTTTCCGACTGCAACATTTTCACACACTCTCGCTTGGAAAAACTAAAGAAAAACTATACAATCTCGGAAGTGCTGAGAAGGCTCCAGCGGCAGCCCCCATACACCTGTCTTCCTTGCTCTGTTTTTTCTTTCTTTTTTTTTCCCCTGTTCAATCTTCGCCTGTCTTGTCCGAAGCCTTCCTGGACGTTTGAATGATTTGAGATACTGGTGAATTCGGGTAGGGAGTCCCCACCTGAGCTTTGACATGACCTCGCCACGATTTTGCATTTCGATGACCTCGCATTAATTGCGCGAGGCAAACTCTCATGCGTCTTCTGGTGCCTTCATGACTCCCGACGACCAAGACACTACTGAGCACTACTACTAACAGGCCTCTTACCCGAATCCCCACATAACGGAAACGGCTAATGACTCGGAAGGAATCGAGTGCCCTTTTGGATTCAAATGGAATTTGACATGGTAAGCAATCGCATCCCAACAAACCAAAAAAATTTAAAAAGAAAGAATGAACAAGGGATGAACAAGGGATGAACAAGGGACCCTTTAAGGCAGAGTTCATGGAGATCAATGAACGATGGAGTCCTTGTCCAGGGGTCTGAAAGCTGTTGGGGATGATGCCAGCGGGAGTACCTGGGAAGTGCTTGAAGGAAAAAGCGGAATCACGTTCTGAGTAACCTCCCTTTTCTCCCCATTCTTGCCCACGATGGTCCTCACTAGAGGGCCTTCTTTAATGTCCGCATCGCCGTCGCAGGGCTTTGCAAAGCCACATTCTTGACCACCTGCTCTTTTGGCAGCCTCCTCCTTGAGTCTCCTGCACAGTTTCTCCTCTGCATCCCTGAGGAACTTGAACTTCGGCGGCGGCGACGACCACGGCCGAGCCCACTCGAGCTCCGCCGAGGACTCGAACAGGGGGTTGTTGAACCCGTTCTTGCCGTAACCCTCGAGGGGGTTGAGGGATGATGACGACTTGACTGTTGGTGATGCCAGAGGCGTGAGGAACGGGGTCTGGTCGAGGGCCAAGATTATGTCACTCAAGCTCCTGGTCCTTGAGCCTTTCCTGCTCCTATCGCCCCTCGACCTCGCATCCTCAGACTCCAGATCCTCCCTAGTCTCTTCCTTGATCGTGAAGAGGAACCTCGGTGGGCCATGGAGGTTGTGGAGCCTCATGAGCTCCGATTCCACGCTCTCTTGATCTCCAAGGCTCTTCGACTGCAAGTCCTTGCCGTTTCCGACTTCAAGGTCCGACATTTCATGCCCGTTGGCACCTAAATCCTTCGCATTGGCTGAATTTGAGCCGCTGTTTTTGGCGTTGGTGGGGTGTTGGATTGAAGAGGGCCTTTTCCAGCAGATGAGTTGGAGTAATTCTTTTGCGTATTTGGTGTAGTCTTCTTCTTCCGGGACGTCTGCGACACTACTCGAGGCTACTCTTCTCCTCTTCCACCAGAACACATAGGTCACTTCCGCTAAGAAAGCCAAGAAGAGGCAACCGAAGACTATGCTCAGAACAAGACCCAGACCACAGGAAGCTGCCATCTTTCTCACTCCAATTTCACATTCCCAAGCAACCGAAAAGTTTGCTCATATAATTCAAACCTGTCAGCTCTGATTATGACTTCCTAGTGAGTACTGAAAAATACCCAGACCGTGAAACTTCACTCTCAACAAAAACACAATCAAACCTCCAAGACTCGCCCCCAGAATTCAACCACGGAGCAGAGACTTCCTCACAGGAAAAAGCAGGAAAGACCCCACTCGCTATCTACTCCTGGAAAGCCACAATCCACGAAGCAACCTCCGGAATTGCCAAAGCTTCGGAACTTCTCGCTCACGACCCGCGAGATCCAAACTTCGAGGTCACCTCGCAAGCCTCGAACCTCCCTTCCCGTGGAAAAAACAAAAACAGAGCCGTTGCAGAGAAGAGAAAAAACACACAAAAAAACACACTCCCCCCCACCAGCCCAAATTCTCAACCACTTCAAGCCAGAGACGGATCGAGACGGAGACGACGGAGGAAGAGAGAACCCACGGGACCCGGAAATTTGCTCAGGAAAAAATAAAAATGAAACAGGGCGAAGGAGAGAATAGCTTTGTTTATAAAGGGGGCGGGGGGTGGGTGTGGGGCAAACGTTTGTGGAAGGTAGGCTGTAAAAAGATGTGGGGCAGAGCGTGGAAATACAGTTGGAAAAAAATCGGCCTCGCACTCACATGCCTTCGCTAAAGTTCGTGCGCCATTAAAGCCAGAGAGAGAGAGAGAGAGAGAGAGAGTGAGAGAGACAGTTTTTTCTTGGGTAAAAATCTTTGGAATGGAATGGGATTTCGCATTAAAAAGAAAGAGAGAATCGAGCGGTTGCGATGGCAGAAAAAAGCTTCGATCTTTTTCTCGTCGGGAACGCGACGAAAAAGCAGAGCCAGCGGGAGGAGGAACGTCGCAACAACGGTCGGCCTGCGGACATCTAGCTGTATGTCATCCGCGCGCATTTGAACGCGAGACGACCGGGACCGAATCCCTTCCCCCAGCATGTTCGACTGTCGCTTTTGCGGACGATGTCGTTCGTGGTCGACAGTTCAAAAGTAAGTCGCTCGTATTTCACTAGTCAAACGTGCAATAGGGATGCTCCGTCCGCGTGGGGACGAGGGACGGAGGCCCGATCCCTCTGTCCCGGAAGATCGCCATGAGAGAGATTCAAATCCCGACCCCTACCCCGACCCCTACGGCATATCCCTAATTGGATATCGTCATTCGAAAATTCAAACCGACGAGTTATGATTGAATTAGGACGCATTAACCGTACCGCGTTATTATCACTCTCTGCTTTGGGCTCAATCTGCACCAACGTTAATCTTAACTCGAGAATCTCTGCCTTGGCTCGGTCAAGTTTGACGGATAATGGTCAGGAAAATATCTATCTTTTAGACTTCGACTCTTTTGCCATGGCCCAACTAAGCTTGGTAGAAAGTTAGAGGACACCATTTGGCACCGTGATTAGGGAGTCATGTCCGAGATTTTTTTCTTTCTCTCTCGAGATATTCACCAACCACCAATGCATCTAGGGTGCGAGTCGTCAATCAAGCATTGGCTCTAATACCAATTGTTGTGGAATAACATGGAAATCCACAAATCTCGCAATTCCTTATCAAATGGGAGAGAATGCAATTACCAAATACATCAACATGGAATGATGAGGAATCCATAAACTTATGTGATTCGATCCAATAATCAGTAATTGCTTCTAGAATTTTAAACTCCACGCATGAAGATTCGCATTTGTATAAATAAGGATGCACGACATCAGTACGCAACTAGGGTTTTCCCTCCTATTGTATGCATAGAATCTCCATACCACGTGTCAGTTCTCTGTGATTTTTCTTGATGAGAGTACTGCGAGAGATCGCGAATAAACAAGGGGGGAATCTCTTATGTATAGTGCATGATTAGGTGTAATTTCTTGTGGCCGGCTCTCTCCGTGGAGCAGCCAACAACATTCTAGCCGAGCCTGTAGATCTTTATCGCCTTTATTGTGCATTGGTTGACTTACCTAGCAATTCCTTTTCTCTTGTTTCCGATAATAAATGCAAGACAAATCGGTTCTCGACATTACTTATGCAAAAGGGATTTCAAAATCCTACCTAGATCCGAAGCAATCAATACTACTGTTCAATGCAATTATTAAAAAAAAAAAAAAAAAAAAAAAGGATATCCTGACTGCATTATTAATGGAGGCCCAGTGGGCCAGATCATCAGTTATGGCATTAGGCCGGAAACTGAGGGCCGTTGATGAGATAAATTAGGAGGGGCCCACTTCGGTTCCGGAAAAGCTGGACAACGGGCCCACTAGAATCGACCCATCCATGATCATCACGAGACTCGACTATGACCAGCCCGTGATTTCAGTTGTCGCCGGAAAACTTGACCCGGATCCAGATTACTCGTAGGGTCAGCGTCCGAAGTCGAGCTAGGCTAGGACCATGGACGAGACAGCCATTTTATAGACGGGTCGAACTGGAATTGGAGGCACTTGGTCGCACTATGTTGGGGTCTACTTGAGTCGACTCGATTTGATACGCATCATCTTTTGTAGGTGTGCAATGCGCATGCTTACGAAGGAGTGTACTGCTATGGTAACGGTCTCTGGTTATCTTTCTGGAAGATGGGACACCCCTCGATTTCTTTCGCGGCTCCATGGCAACCGGTTGGACTTATGGAGGAGTCGAAACTCATATTCAACTTGTTTATGTTAATTCAACAACGGAAGCATATACTGATGTGCTCGCTATGGGTCTCCCTTAATTTGGTGGTGCAATTTATATTCAATTTATATTATATTAATTAACTCAATGTTGATTTAAATTAGGGTTGTTCTTCTAGATGATCAAAAGTCAAAAGCAAACGTCTCTGTTGTCTTCAAGGAATAACGGAAACTCCACACGCGACCATTCAAAATTTGAGATTTGACGGCCAGGACTGACTTTCGAACAGTGGTCGAGAAATAACCATCGCACTATGAATGCAAATGTCAGTCACTAAAGTCCAAAAGTCATTGGAGATCTTTCTAGTACGAGACAAAAACATGTGAAAAGTTCAAACTCTACGTAACGAGGCAGCTGTAATGAAATTTCTAAGTAATTTCCCTTCCGTGTACTTCACATAAATTCAAGTACTTTGCTAGAAATCTCGAAGGTGAATTTATGTGAAGCACAAAAAGTGGGCTATTTCGTTGAACCTCATGGACATACTTACAGCATTAGAGAAATAACATGTTTCTCGAAAAGTATGAGAATGTTCGATTTGAGTAGTAAATATTGTCTATTAAGATTGTGAAAGCTTAAGGTTGATAAATATGTAATGCAATCCTCGTGATAAAAAAAAATGAATACCCATAAAATCCTATTGAAGCAGTATTTTAGTTTGATAGATTATTAAGATTTCAGTGGGTGGGATAGGTCTCAATCCTGCCCAAGCCCCTTTTAGGGAGAAAAAGGACTATTAAAACTACATCGACATGTAATTGATTGCTTTTCGAATATGGTTATTTAATTTTTAATTTTCTATATTTAATCTCTTTTTGCGGTACTAATATTGGTTTCATGTAAGGTCACAGCCTCACAACCCCCCATCTTCTTTGCAATCGAATAGGCAAATCATCTAGTTTCCGAGGAATAATTTTGCAATTAAAATCAGTCCATCACTTTTTTAGATTAACGGAACTGTTCTCTTCTCATTTTCCTTTGAACGATTCCCCTAATTTTATTTTTTTCAATACTTATCTATTTCCTCACGTTGTTATTTCGTTCTTCATTTTTAAGGAACCTCGCTCAGGGGAAATTTGATAATCCCCCTATGCGATTACCATTCTCGAGTTCGATTTGACTGGTGTTTGCTTGGTGCTCGAAACTCCTGCCTCGAGCATTGAAAATTTGTTCGAGATCGAGTCTCGTGGTCTCGATGTTTGTCACAATAGGGCAATTGTGAAGGGTTGGCGATTGGAGTGGATTGAGCAAAACCTCAGGGCAATGGTGTTTGGCAAGGAGACTACGATCAACGTATATGGCCACTCGCCTTCTTGAAAGGTAAATGTATATTCTATGAACCTTGCTTATGTTAATTCAACAATGGAAGCACATGAATGCACTGCTTGTTTTGAATGTGAAACATATCCTGATGACCTATGAAGTGCTTTCTATGGGTGTCTTTTGATCTGGTGATGCAATTTATGTTTAATTTAGATTATATTAATTAATTCATATGTTGATTTAAATTAGGGTTGTTCTTCTAGATTATTAAAAATCAAAAGTAGCCGTTTTCACTTTCTCCCGCTGTGGAGAGATGCTAGCATATGTCTCTAATCTCTATTGTCTTCGAGGAATAACGGAAACTTCACAACCGGTTTTAAGCAATGGTCGAGAAATAATCCTCGTACTACGAATTCAGATGTCAGTCATAAAAAGTCCGAAAAACTATTGGAAGATCTATCCAATACGAGACAAAAACACGTGAAAAATTCAAACTCTACATGAAGGGCAAGCTGTAACGAAATTTCTAAATAATTTCCTTTCCGATTACTTCACATGAGTTCAAGAACTCTGCTAGAAATCTCGAAGGTGAATTTATGTGAAGCACAAAAAGAGGGCTGTTACTTTGAACCCCATAGACATGCTTACTGCATTAAAGAAATATCATATTTCTCGAAAAGTTCGAGAATGTTCGATTTGAGCAGTATATATCATCAATTAAAATTGCAAGAGGTCAAGGTTGATAAATATGTAAGGCAATCCTCGTGACAAAAAAAAAAATGAATACCTGGAAAAACCTATTGAAACAGTATTTTAGTTCGACAAATTATTAAGATTTCAGTGGGTGGGATAGGTCTCAATCCTGCCCAAGCCCCTTTTAGGGAGAAAAAAATTATTAAAACCACATTGATATTGACATGTAATTGATTGCTTTTCGTTTATGGTTATTTAGTTTTTTATTTTCAATCTTTAATCTCTTTTTATAGTACTAATATTCGTTTCGTGTAAGGTCACAGCCTCACAACCCCCAATCTTCTTTGCAATCGGATAGGCAAGTCATATAGTTTCCAAATAATAATTTTGCAATTAAAATCGGTCCATCACTTTTTTAGATTAAACGGGACTGTCCTATTTTCATTTTCCTTTGAACGATTCCCCTAGTTTTATTTTTTTCAATAATTATCTATTTCCTCACGTTGTTTTTTCGTTCTTCATTTTTAAGGAACCTCGCTTAGGGGAAATTTGATAATCCCCCTAAGTGAGCGCTTTCAATTCTAAGTGGTTATCTGGTTGTTTGATTAATACCTTGAGTAAGACATCGTGCCTCCAAATCACTTTTGATCGTGACTAAACATATTTAATAAGACACCAATTAACTATAGAAGTAGATATTATCCTGTCACCAAATAAGACAAATTAGGGTATTTGAACTTGCGTGCTTTTCTCGTATGATTTCAAACAAATTGTCGGAACACGGCTTTCAACAAAAATCCAACATTTCTAAAAGCGGGAAAGCCGACACGACCTCGTGGCGGGGTTGGGAGCTTTATCCGCTTGCGCCAACGAGTTTGTCGACCTCGGGACTGATGCATGCAGCAGCTCTCCATGCATCTCAAGACGTCGTCGTTCTCACGCCACTTCTCCAGCGGGAATCGCGACCAGTGTGCATAGTGCTGGAATTCGGAGGATCTATCTATGTGCTGGCCTGGCCTCCATTTCGCCATGCCAATCGGTTCTGAACTTGCAGATCAGGCCAGCCGCCGCCGCCTCCACTGTCAGAAAAGTAGAAAGCTTAAGGTTTGGGAGAATTGTATTCGCTTTCTATATTTCCTCAGTATGTAATTACAATCTATTTATAATACAAAGTGTCTAAATAACTAAGGAATAAAGATATACACAATATCACGATGATATACATAATATTCCATAAAATATTCTCCCAAAGATCAATCGGCAACAGTATCTTCAACACTCCCCCTCAAGCTTGGCGGTCTATACACATCGAAGACGCCTAGCTTGTTTAGTAGATACGAATGTTGCCTTTGACATAATGCCTTGGTAAAGATGTCTGCGGGTTGTTCTGCCGTTCTTATCCCTCTTGTTCTAATCATCCCACTTTGAATCTTGTCTCGGATGAAATGACAATCAATCTCTATATGCTTTGTCCTTTCATGGAATACTGGGTTCATTGCAAGCTTAAGCGCAGTATCATTATCACAAAATAGGACAGTGGGCTCTTTCATCTGTACACCAAGGTCTTGAAGAAGGCCTCTTATCCAGACTATCTCACAACTTGTCTTCGCCATTGCTCGGTATTTTGCCTCTGCGGAAGATAAAGATACGGTTGATTGTTTCTTTGTCTTCCATGAAATTAGAGAATCCCCTAATTTTATACAGAATCCTGTGACTGATCTTCTACTCATGGGACAAGTAGCATAATCGTATCACAAGACGCTACCATCTCCATATTGTTGTCTCGAGATAGCAATATTCCTAATCCAGGACACCCTTTCAAGTATTTAATGACCTTCAATGCTGCATTCATGTGAGACTTGTTTCGGAGCATGCATGAACCGACTAAGAATCGAACTTGCATAAGCAATGTCCGGCCTAGTCATGGTCAAGTAAATAAGTTTTCCAACGAGTCTTTGATAAGCGAAGGATCTTTAAGCAAAGGATCCTTGTTTATAGGTGACAACCTTTGGTCATATTCAGCTGTTGTTAACTTGATATTCGATCAATTGGAATAACAGTAGGCCTAGATCCCGACAAACACGCTTCGACACAATTTCTAATACGAATTTTCGTTGGCTAAGACATATGCCTTTATTTGACCGCGCAATTTCTATCCCAAGAAAATATTTAGGAGATCCCAAATCCTTAATATGAAATGTAGAATGTAGATACTCCTTGAATCTCTCAATGGCAAACGCATCATTTCCCATAATGAGTATATCGTCAACGTATATAAGTAAGTAGATTGACGACGTACCTTGTTTCCATGTGAATAAAGCATAGTCATGCTTAGATTGCTGGAATTTTGCGGTTGTGAGTGCACTTTGGTAAACTTGGCATACCATTGACGAGAAGCTTGTTTAAGCCCATATAGGGATTTTCGGAGACGACACACATTTCCCTCCCCCTGTCGGCGAAATCCCGGTGGGATATCCATATAAATCTCTTCTTCAAGATCTCCATGTAGAAAAGCATTGTGAACATCCATTTGATGAAGAGGCCAGTCACGAATGGCTGCAATGGAAAGAAAAGACCGAACGGTGACCTCTTTAGCAACAGGAGAAAAGGTTTCCGTATAATCAAATCCTTCCTTCTGGGTGAATCCCTTTGCAACCAATCTGGCCTTATAACGTTCAATGGATCCGTCTGCTTTGTATTTGATCTTAAATACCCATTTGCATCCTATGGGTCTACGATGGGGAGGTAGGCGAACAATATCCCATGTCTCATTATCGATGAGAGCTTGTAATTCATCTTTCATAGCGTTTTGCCAATGAGGATCCGTGGCGGCCTCATCATAAGATGAAGGTTCTGTTGCTAAGAAATTCTACTAACACAAAGCATCTATGTTCGGGAGAGAGATTAGCAAAGGCGACATAGGAGGAAATAGGATATTGTGTACCACACTTTTTTTGAGGAGGAACAAACATAATCCGCTGTCCATGTTGGTGGTTGAACGTGCGTCTTGATCGCCGAAGATTAGCCGGTTCGAGATGGAACATCAACTTGTGAATTTGCAAAAGCATCATCTGCTAGAATATTGGATTCCGAAGATCTTGATCCCTCCAATATACTTGTTGAAGGCAGGCTAGGAATTGCATTGTCCCCTTCCGAAGCAACATGTATATCAATATCTGGAGATGGTATAGGAGATATTACTTGTGGAAGCATCATCATTGGTGCTTGTGGAGGATTGTCTTCATGCAAAAAAGGGCGAAAAGACGTCCCGGGATCGTCATGTTGATGTGAGGGAAGCTTATCCTTGAAAGGGAAAACATCTTCATGAAAGATGATGTCTCGGCTAACGAAGAATCTTCCAGTAGATGGATCAAGTACCAAATATCCTTTTTGAAGAGTAGGATACCCCATAAATATGCAAGAAAAGGCACGAGGACCCAATTTGTCCCGAGGGCCTGTGGTAGATACATAACATAAACATCCAAAAACACGAAGATGACGAGTGTCGGGACGTTTCCAAACAATGACTCGAATGGGGTCTTCCCACTCAAAACTCGAGATGGCATTCGATTGATTAGATATGCTCTTTGTGACCACACAGTCTCCCCAAAACTTTTCGGGAATTGAAGCTTGATACTTAAGGGCTCGAGCAACTTCTAACAAGTGACGGTGTTTCCTTTCTACAATCCCATTTTGTTGAGGAGTATAGACACAGGAGCTCTCATGAAGAATGCCATTCGAAATAAATAATGAAGAACATTCATGATTAAAGAATTCTCGTCCATTGTCAGTACGAATCCGTTGTACGGATTTGTTAAACTGATTTTGGATGAGAATAATAAAATTTTTGAGATGTGAGAGAACTTGGGCTTTGGATTGCATAAGAAAAACCCAAGTTGCTCGAGTATGATCATCCACAATAGTAAGAAAGAAACGTGACCCATCACGATGAGGGGTGTGATATGAGCCCCAGATGTCTATATGTAATAGCGAGAAAGCTCTAGCAGCACGTGATGTACTTTGTGGAAAAGACATTCTGGACTGTTTAGCCAATGGGCATATAGGACACTTGGGATGAGGAAAAGCGGCACTATGGCCTAGACGCTGATGGGATAAAGAGATATTTTTATTATGATTGGCATTACATAAGATGCTCTTATTGAAGGAAAAATTCTTTGGAAATGCTGTCCAAAAATAGAGTCCCTCGAAATTCCTACCCGAGCCCATCAGTGTCCCAGTCAAAGGGGCCTGAAAGAGACAAATGTCAGAATCAAAAATGACCCGACAGAGATTGTCTTGACAAATCTTGGATACGGAAATGAGATTGAACTGGAAATTTGGAATAAAAAGGACATTTTTAAGTGTGATGGAAGGGCTCAACTCAACATCTCCAATTTTATCTACTGAAACATCACTTCCATTTGGGAGGCGAACAGAAGTATGTTTTGAGGATTTGTCTAATTTAGAAAAGAAACGTTCATCACAGACTATGTGGTCACTAGCCCCTGAATCAATAATCCATGCGTTGCTCGAAATATTACTCATCAAACAATAAGAAATACCTGCATAGCTAGGCATTTTTTCTTGAATTCCCGTCTGGTTTAGGGTCCTCATGATTTGTTGGAGCCGATCATTGCCGATGGGTTGATTCACCTTAGCATTTCTTTGCTACGAGAAAATTCCCGTTCTTTCTTCTCCCCGGTCTTCCATGCAATTTCCAACAATTTTCTTTGGTATGATAGGGTTTTTTGCAATAATCACAAAATTTACCTTTCCATTTTCCCGAATTATTTTTATTCGAGGATATGCTCGAATTTTGGCCGTTGGATCGCTTGAACACGGATGCGGATGGACCGTCAGATCGTGGCGCGGCAAGGGCGAAAGGAGAGCCGTCCGATCGCGCGAAGGAGCTTCCACCGTCAGATCCGAAGGACGAATCTCGCCCGTTCGTCCCTCGTGAGTACCCTCCACCGTCAGATCCGAAGGACGAATCTCGGCCGTTCGTCCCTCGCGAGCTGCCCGAGCCGTCCGATCTCCCGAAGTAATCCTGGCCGTCCGTTTGAGGGAAATAAAATCCCTCTTCTTCTTCCTCTCGTAACCCTAGTAGCTCTGTTCTCTTCGGAAAAACTCCATGGCCGGATCTGGAAAATCCCATTCGGTGCTCCGACGAAGCCTTTGCCGCAAGCACGACGCGCTCGCCTGTCTTCGTATACTCGGACGACGCCAGTCTCTGAGATTCTTCTTGGACCGCGAGTTGATATATGCGGCCGAGTGGGGGGACCGGATCCATGGCCAAGATTTGGCTTCGAAATGGTAAGTAGGTCTCGTTTAACACGAGTAGGAACCTTGTAGTTCTCTCACGATCCTTCATAGCCCGATATTGAGCCAATGTCGCCTCGGGTCCGTCTAGTTTTTCCTTTGTCATTTCGATTTCATTCCATAGAGCAGAGAGTTTATTGTAGATGGCCGAGATTGACAAATTTCCCTGCTTGAGATCTGATAAAGCTTGTGTTAATGTGAAAATTTTTGCTCTATCTAACTTACCATACATCTCCCGTAGATTTTCCCAAAATTTTTGGGCATCCTCGGTCGGTGGTACCCCAGCGGCGACCTCGGTGGTGAGGCAATTGCCTATCCAAGTCCGAACGAGTTGATTACACTTCCGCCATTGTCGTGCAAGTCGCTCGTCGGACGGTATCGAGACTATGCCGTCCAAAAAAGCATCCTTGTCCTTGGTCACGAGCGCTCGCCGGAGCTCCCGAGACCACAAGGAGTAATTCTCGGATCCCGACAGCTGCTGGGAAATCAAGCGAAGCTCCGGTCCGTCGGCGGTGGCGGTGTACAGTGGGTCTCCGGGTTCCGGCCGACCAACTCCGGCAAAAGGGAAGATTCGGGTCCGTAGGTCGGGTAGTTTCTTGGGACCCGAACTACTTTGACCCGGAAAGTCCGGCTCGGCCCGTATCCGGGACCCGAGCTGGTATGTGCGAGTTCGTTTCTTCCGGTCCACCACTCCTTCCAGCCGCGATTTGAGGTGAGTTCTGATTTGGCTGAATTGGTACAGGTATCCATTGAATGTATGATCCTGCAAATCCTGTGTTGGGCGGTACGAGGCTCGCTTGATTATCTGGTGGATTCGTCAGTTGTTCTGTAGAAACGACATCTCCCCTTTGATTGTTGGGAGACTGTGGATTTCCCTCAGAAACAACAGAAGTTGAATCCTCAACCTTCGACATGGTTTCTCCAAAAAAGGCGTTGCGGAAGCTAGGCCAAGGCGGGAGGCTCTGATACCATGTCAGAAAAGTAGAAAGCTTAAGGTTTGGGAGAATTGTATTCGCTTTCTATATTTCCTCAGTATGTAATTACAATCTATTTATAATACAAAGTGTCTAAATAACTAAGGAATAAAGATATACACAATATCACGATGATATACATAATATTCCATAAAATATTCTCCCAAAGATCAATCGGCAACAGTATCTTCAACATCCACTTTAGATTCGTGAAATCGAAAAGGTTGATAGCAAAGTTCGACATTCGCCTTGTTTGGAACGCCTTTGAATTGAACACACAATCGTTTGTTCCTATAGATTTGAATTGCTAGAGAGATTGGGTATGCGGTCGGCTTCTTCTGGAAATTCGAGCAGTTATACCTAGGTGCATAATATGTTTCATGGCATGAAATTAATGGCGAAGGTTTTATCTCCAGAGACGGAAGTTCGGTAATGGTAATTGCATCGTGGAAGAGCCTCCCGACCTGTTGATTTTTGGTTTTTGTATTTGTTTTCTTATCTGGGCATCGCGAACCTCGATCGATGGTAGTTAGCTAGCGAGGTTCACAATTTGGAAATGAAAAAATGGCGTCAAACATCAATGCTTGTCCAAAAGAGATTGCATGGAATCTTCAATGTGGCAGAGATTGTCCTCGTGGACACAGTATAAAAAGACAAAAAGGGGTAACACTTTGTCATGTTATGGCATGTTTTGCGCGTATTTCATATTTGAACTTGTTTCGTGGTAACGTTATCTGGGGGCGCCAGAAATCACTGACTTGAAGATTCCGGATCTTTTCGGATCGAGTCTTTCTCCGGTTCAAATAATAGAACCAAGAAAAAAAAAAGCGTAATAGTTTTGAATCGAATCGGGTAAGGTACTTGACTTGAGCCGAAACACGTTAAAGAACACACTCTATTGCTAGAGCACGTGAATAATCCCTCCAAGAATGTTTCATTCTCCGTCGTCATCTGCACCTCGATCAACAAGAACGCGACTCTCGACTCTCGACTCCTTTCCTCGTCTGCAACTCGATCACAATTTTGGTCTCCCTCTTCGTTTGGTTGCCGCTTCTCTAGTCCTCGCGCAATGTCCTCAGCCCTCTGTGCCTTCCATCGCCCGTCCCCATCTGTAGTGACCTTGAATGCGTCTCTTTGGCTGTGTTTAGTTTAGCATTTGTAAGGGGCTTTGAGTCCGATGCAAATGCTAAAAGTCCAAAGCTACTTGAGGAAATGCAATTGTGTTTGGTAAAAAAATTTTGCAAATGAACTTTGAGTTGAATGTGCGTTTGGTAAAGAAAGCTTTCGCAATTAGTTTTGATGGGTATAATATATATATTTAAAAAATGAACTAAACCCTTCGCCGGTCCGGCAAAGGGTTTACGGTGAGCTTGATGAGCCAAATCTTGCGCCGGCAGCTGTCGGTTGAGGTCGCCCGAGGTCGAGCGACCTCTGGCAAGGGTCGCGCGACCCAACCGAGGGCCGCCAAACCTCGGGCAACCCTCGATGAGGGTCGCACACCCCGCCTAGGGCCGCCGTTGCGCGACCCTCGCGAGACCTAGGCAAGGGCCACTCAGGCTGCAAGACCCAGGCGGCGAGTCACCTGGGTTGCACGGCCCACGGGTCAAGCGACCCTCGGTGAGGGTCGCTTGAAGTAGGGTGACCTTCGGCGGCCCTCGGCTAGGTTGCATGACCCTCGCCGAGGAGGCCGTTGGCGCCAGATCTGGCTCGCCGGCGGTCGTAGCCCTTCGCCGATTCGGGAAGGGCTGCCTCCTTTTCAATTATAAATAAATAAATAACCGGGGGTAAAATTGAAAATATGAAAAATTAATAAGGGTAATTTTGGAAGAGAAAAAATAATTTTAGCATTCAGCGGAATGCTGAAAGCCCAAAGCTAATCCCTACTAGCTTTGGGCTTTCGGCATTTTGAAGGCAAGTTGAAAGCTGAAAGCCAGCTTTAAAGTTGAACCAAACGATCCAGCATTTCCCCAAGGGGCTTTCAGGGCTGAAAGCCCCTTGGAAATGCTGAACCTTTGTCTACTTGCACCCACAAGATGCTACGTGACCAAAGCCTTCCCTCGTTAACATGGTTAAAAGGCGACGACAACATGCCAAGATATAGGGCATGCCTTCGATGGAGCCTGACTGGACCTTGAATCAGGGTTGATCCTATGTCAAGGGCTCGAATAAGCCCCAGTCTTAGGTCAAAAGGGAAAAAGTGATGCAGGAGCATCATGCTGTACTTGCAAGCTCAACTCACACATCGTCAATTAATAGAATTCAATTCTTACTATTCAAAGCAAAGCAAAATTTCAACTACAATCTCATTTGATGGATCCAAGTTTGAAGATGTCAATTCTACCTACTAGTTGCAGACTCGCAAGAATAGTTGTCAATTTCATGATTGTCGATCGACTCTCTAGATGTTTAGTTATAAGTTTACTATCGACACTAAGGTCACTAAGGATACGCATGATAATCATTCTATTTTCATTCCAAAACAATTTTTTTATTGCAGATTTGTTTCTGGAACATAAATCCATTTGGTAAAATTATTTCATTTTTTTTAAGTAGATTTTACTCCAGAAATAGGTTGAGAATATAAAGCAGAAGTGAATTTTTTTTACTTCTCTATATCTGGAACAACAATAAAAAATAAAAACTATTTTCATCGTTTGTTCTTACTATTAGTCAACCGTCCATCCGCCACCGCCGCCAGCCACCATCTACCGTTTGCTCGGTCCTAGTCCGTCGATCACTACCCATCACTCGCTATCCTCCACTGCCACCCGCTAGCCGTTGTTCGCTCGTCGCAATCCAAGAGGGAGAAATTTTGTTTCGTTATCAAAAGAATTTCTATTATGGGAGTATAATTTTTGTATTGTTATAAAATATATATTTGTACTTAGAAACTCTTCCAAGAATAAAAAAATAAAAAATAAAAACTAATTTTCTTCCAAAAATCAATTTTTGGCCATTAGGACGTGCATAATAACTATTTTGTTTTCTATTTTTAGAACAAAAAGTGAGAAATGAAAACTTTTCTCATCATTCATTATTGTCACTGCCCGTCGCCCACCCGCCACCTATGGGACATCAGATGCCTATTGTCGATCACCGAACACTAGATGCCGAATGCCAGCCATCGGCCGCTGATTTTCAAACATCCAACACCAGCCACTAGCCCTCGGACACCGGCCCTCGACTGCCAATCGCTGGCCACTAAGCCGCCGCCAGTCGCCCGAAGGTTGCTAGACATCGGATGCCTCTCGCCACCACTCAAGATGGAGAAATTTTATCTATCTAAGGAACAAAAATATTATAAGATTATCAAAATTGTATTTTTGCTAATAAACTTGTCCGATATATAAAAATCAATTTCTAGCAAAAATTAATGTCTAGAATAGAATGATTATCATGTGCGTAACAATTGGAGGCTATTTTGATCGATTTACATCTTTATTGGTCAATCTTCAAAGGTGTCTATATAGTCTACCCATGTTGGGGAACGAATATAGAGTATAATTTTATTTACTTTGCATCTTCTCAAATATATTTAGCCCTATAATTTTATGAATATGAAGTTCGTTGTAGGTTTCAAGAGTTTAAGTTCAAGTTTCTATGCGTTTTAAATGCATTTTCTAGTTCCTAGGATTTTATTATGTTTTCTAATTCCCATGTCTTTGATATTTGGGTAGTTTCCTTGTCTTTAATATTTGGCTAGTTTCCATGTCTTAGTCCCCAATAAACAAAGGTATAATCTCATTTGTAGAGAAAGCTTGACTATTGATAATACTTGAGATTTTCTCATGTGTGAGTTAATAATTAGACTAGTTCTTTATCCTCAAAAAGTGAATTCTTTTCTGATGGTGAATGAAGAAGCCTTTTATCCTTGGTCGATAGTTTTCCTTTAGATTTTGGTAATGAGCTTCTCCTATTACGAAATCGTTTATTCTTGTCGGGTGGCTTGTCTTCTAAATCTCGATAGTTAAATTTGTTAATCCCAATCTTTATCCTTAATCGGTGGCGCCTCATTTATGCCTCGATGATGATTGTAATCTATCCCCCTATCACTCAAAATGCAATCGACCACCTCGCACCCGCATCAAAGAAGATAGAGAGAGAGAGAGAGAGAGAGAGAGAGAGAGAGAGAGAGAGAGAGAGAGAGGTGATATCGGGTGGATCTAGGTGGCTCGGTTCTTGCTATCAAGCTCAGAGGTGGGGCACAGGGTTGCCTCTAACATTGGGATTGGGGGACAATGGTCGGTAGAGGATAAAGAAGAAGGAAGGAGAGAGAAAATGAGATAGTTACATAGAGTGAGCTACACGACGACAAAAATAAAAACATTGACCCAATCCAAACAGTATTGACCAGAGTCGTCTCTTTTCTAATTTGGGTTCTATGCAGTTTGGGTTGCACTAAACATACATCGATCATGTTGGAGTCAAGGTAAGTCTGTATGTAAACTCAATCCTATCCGAAATATTTGACACTGCTGGTGTTATTCGAAGGGTTTTGCTAACATAATAATTAGTGAGATATTGTGAATATAACAGTATATTATGAATCATAAATTTTTGAAGTATCATTTAATTTTTTATAATCCGAAATAGATCATGACATATTAAATAATGTCAAGCAATTATTTCTCTTGTTCGTACGGCTCGAGATAAACGTTGTCCGGATGGAGCCAATAACGACAAGGGGGCGTCCGTCGACTAGACATAAAAGAGGCTCCACCTCTCCAAAAGAAGAGCAGCGGAGGTGAGGGGCAAACGAGTCATTCCGCCACTCCATCAGGACCGAAGAACTCCTTCCCCGCCTATAAAATCTCACTTCCCCTCCACCCTTTCCCTCTCACACTGGGCCAGTTGCCTCTCTCTCTCTCTCTCTGTCAAAATGGCTCGCTCCGCCGCCTCGCTCCTCTTCGCCACCGCCGCCGTCCTCCTCCTCCTCGCCCTCCGCGCCCCGTCCCCGTCCCAAGCGCTCACCCTGACCCTGGTCAACAACTGCCCCTTCACGGTGTGGCCGGCCATCCAGCCCAACGCCGGCCACCCCGTCCTCGAGCGCGGCGGCTTCCCCCTCCCCACCCTCACCCACCGCTCCTTCCCCGCCCCCGACGCCCCCTGGTCCGGCCGCGTCTGGGCCCGCACCGACTGCTCCCACGGCCACGGCGGCCGCTTCTCCTGCGCCACCGGCGACTGCGGCGGCCGCCTCGAGTGCAGGGGCCTCGGCGGCGCCACCCCGCCACCCTCGCCCAGTTCACCCTCCACCACGGCCACGCCGACTTCTCCTCCTACGCCGTCAGCCTCGTGGACGGCTTCAACGTCCCCATGACGGTGACCCCGCACGAGGGGAAGGGCGTGTGCCCCGTCGTGGGCTGCCGGGCCAACCTGCTCGCCACGTGCCCGCCGCAGCTGCAGATGCGGTCCCCGGCGGGGCACGGCCCCGTGGTGGCGTGCAAGAGCGGGTGCGAGGCCTTCCGCACCGACGAGCTGTGCTGCAGGAACCACTTCAACAGCAAGGACACGTGCCGGCCGTCGAGCTACTCGGACTTCTTCAAGCACGCGTGCCCCGCCACGTTCACGTACGCCCACGACAGCCCCTCGCTGATGCACGAGTGCTCCTCCCCGCGCGAGCTCAAGGTCATCTTCTGCCACTGACCCGCCGCGCGCGAGAGCACGACCACCACGTCCAAGTCCAGCGTAGTGGAGTGTAGCTCTAGTTCCTAGGTTTCTCGAAATAAACAGACATTGGTCTTTCTAGGAAAGACCGGCACGAAATGTGTTGGCTTCGTTGTGAGTGTGTGGAGCTGGAAGATGATGTGAAGATTTCGATGTGCATTACTTTCTTCATGTTTGAAATGGGCATGAGCTCGTTTTCTGTAATGAAAAAGGTGCATCTTTCAGAACTACCCATGAAGGGCTGCATGCCAAGCGAGTCGATCTTAAAGTGAAAAAAAGCTTGAAAGTAAAAGAAGATAAAGATCGCTTTCTCTTTTTTTTATGCATGCCAGGGGTGGTGGTTCGGTGGGCAAGGCGACATTGGTAGCGACGAGGGGCGCAGAATCTCTGTCATCTGCGTCTGAGGAAAGCTGTCTGACTGGGACAGCAGGCTGGTCTTCTTTCTTGCTCGCTCTCGAGATTTCCAATTTGGCACGCACTGTCACGTGCAAGGCTGATTGTGCACGTAGGATGTTCATCGACGTTTTCCCTTTTCTAACTCCAACGTGCTCCGACCCCAAAAAGTTCAAAAAAATAAAAAATACTCCAACGTGCATATCCTGAACGTGACTTGTCTTCTCAATTTTTCGGGGTACGTGCATGGTATCGCGGATCAAAATCATAATATCTACGAGCATGGGCCATGGCCCCCGAAATAGAGTAATGGAATACGCTATACCGAGATGATTTACTTTTTCATTTTGGGAGACGGGAGCGGGGGAGAAAATATTGTGCATATCTTGTGTGCTATCATGACAAACGAAAAGGGATGTGACGATGCGACACGTATTGTGTGTGGGGGCTCAAATTGTTAAGTCACTTTAAACTGTCCTCTTTCTTCTCTCTCCCCTCTCCGAGATGCTCATAGCCTCATATCTTGTGTGCTATCATGAAAAACAAAAATGGATGTGACGATGCGACACGAATTGCGTGTGGGGCTCAAATTGTTGAGTCACTTTAAACTGTCATCTTTGTTCTCTCTCCCCTCTCCGAGATGCTCTCTCCCGTCGAGCCCTTGTCCAACTAATGAACCGCCGCATCACTCCTCCGGCTCAGGTGTCCCTTGCGCTCTCGGCCGGGTCGCCTCCCCTCTTCCTCGCTGGCAAGAACTGTTGTAATTATGATTATAATTATAGTTAATGGATCAACGAAAGCTATTTATTATGATACGTCCTTTCTATTCATGTATCTATTTTGGATTCATGTATTTCCTAATCTTTTATGTTCGTATCTATTGATTTCATGAATTTCCTAGATTCATGTATATTTCGGTTAAATGTATTTATTGAGTTCATGAATCTCTTGAATTCACGTATCTTTGGATACACGTGAATCTCTTGGATTCACGTATATCTTTAGTCATGAATCTCGTGGATACACGCGTCTATTTAATTCATGTATCTCTTTAGTACATGAACCAAAAGCTCTATAAATAGATAGAAGCATAGAGCTTCATAACACACAAATACACAAACGGTTTTTGGTTTACTTGATTCCAAAAAGCTTTGAAATACTTTCTCTCTTCTCGTTTTTTCCGAGTGTCTTTGGTTTAATTGAACGATTCGATTGAGTCGTGTTTGCATAGTCGATCCAAACAGTTCGAGGTGTTGTATCTTGGGATGCATAGTTCGTGAATCGCGGAGCACCTTTGGCGAGAACTAATCGCCTTAAGGAGATTCGGATATCCGTACCTCACCTCCAATTTTATATTCTGATTACAACAAACAGTGTGTATTTTCTGGATTATTTTCCAACAAGAACCTCTCCGGCTACATCCCCTCTGAGCTCGGCCTCCTCAGCTCGCTCAGACGGCTTAACCTTGCCAGCAACGACTTCTCGAAGCCCATTCTTTCCTGCCTCTTCAGTGCGACCTCACTCATCTCTCTCAACCTCTCCTGAAACTCGCTCTTCAGTCCGATCCTGACCCTAATCGAGAACCTCTGCAACCTCACCTGCTTGAACCTATCCTCCAACTTGCTCAATGGATCGCTCCCTAGAGTGCTCGCAAAGCTTGGGAGCCTCTATGGGATGCTGAACCTATTATACAATGAGGCTATATTTGATCGTCCGGATTTCTAATCGGAATATGATTGGATAGAATAGGATATGATATGAAATTCTATGATTTTTTTATATCCTATCTATTGTTTAAAGAATCACAGTATTAAAGTCATATATATTCACATCATATTATGTACATTTTTTTTATATAAACGGTATATCATTATAAATGAATCTAAAAGTTCATAAACAGATATGATAAAAATCTCTCGTAACACTATTTCTTAATTTATTTTTATTTTATTTTTCCTCTTTTTTATATTATTTTCTTTATTATTTTTTCCCCTTTCATCATTCTTTAATAAAATTTTATCAAATATTAAATTGTACTAACATACCTAAATATATAATAAATATAAATATTTAATGTATAGATTGAATGTTTATTATAAGATAGAATTAAAGTTGAATATATAAATTAAAATAAAATTAATTACAAATAAATTTTTATTTTTAATTTCTTAAATTATAATTCAAATATAATTTCAATTTTGTCAATTTAATAAGTTTGTTATTCGAGAAAAATAACTTTCCTATTATGAACGTTAGAAATCCTATCCACATTTATCCCACCTCCCCATTGGATAATTTTATCATGTTTATATCCCCCTTATATCCGACTTTATCCTGTTCTAAGCGAGCACCAAACGTAAGATATGATTTATCATATCCTATCCCGAATTTTATCCCGACTGCCAAATGCAACCTGAGTTCTTCGAAGAGGTCCCGAATTTTATCCCGACTCCCCCATTGGATAATTTTATCATGTTTATATCCCCCTTATATCCGACTTTATCCTATTCTAAGCGAGCACCAAACGTAAGATATGATTTATCATATCCTATCCCGAATTTTATCCCGACTGCCAAACGCAACCTGAGTTCTTGAAGAGGTCCCGGCTATACCATCTCTTTCCCCCTTTGAGTCACAACTGAGCCCTTGTCCAATGAACCACTATACAGCCTCTGCCTCTACCTTGAAAGGTTTGCCTTCGCTGTCGCAAAGTTCATCAGTCGGGCGTGATAGTTCATTGATTGGCCGAGAGCTCGGGAAGAGAGAGAGAGAGAATTCAAAATGGCCTAACCACTTAGGCTACGTTTGGTTTGGCATTTGCAATGGGCTTTGAGTTCAATGCAAATGTTGAAAGCCCAAAGCTATTTAGGGAAATGCAATTGTCTGGTAAAATTTTTTTTGCAAATGGGCTTTTAGTTGAATATGCGTTTGGTAAAGAAAACTTTCATAATGGGCTTTGAATGGTATAATATATATACAATTATTATTATTATTTTATTTATTTTTTTTTTTTAAATTGAACTAAACCCTTCGTCGGTCCGGCGAAGGGCTACGTGTCACGGCCCGAACCTCGAGCGCACCAACATCCCACCATGGTCTTGCAAATGCGACATTCCCAGGTAGTGTCGCCAACCCCATTCATTTTCTTATTTGCGCAAGCGAAACGTATTATAAAAACGCTTGACAATGAAATACGGGATAGAAAGGTAGGAAGCAAAACCACAACATTACACTTTCATAATTCAACAGAATTACAAACAAAGGCCTACAGCCAAAAGTCTACAAAAGACCGGCTCTTAAAAAGGAACTGTCCTACGACCAACAAGTCGGACACGTTCTCCAATCCTTATGACTTCACCTCCGCAACTCCTCGAGCCAACCAAAGCTATCTAGCCGCTCCATCCAGCAGGGACCTGAAATTGTAATCCCCAAACCGGGATGAGACAATGTCTCAGCAAGTTTAACCCCCTAAACCCATATTAGAAAGAAAATACACCTCGGGTGGCATAGCCACCTCACACGGAAGACTTACATCGTCTTAATTCTTTTCCTGTAGGTTAGCACAATCTATATCACACAATCTCAGGTAATAATAAGAATTTAAATAATTGGAACGGCATCACTTTCATATAAATCACAATCGCACTCAGCACACATTCTAATTATTCACCGCCACACAAGGGCATAGCCTACTCGCAATTCAGCTATCTACTAACACTCATGTCAGGCATTGCCTCCCCCCTATGGAGCGCGGCTTTGTCACTACGTCGACGGCATTCTCGAAGGAGCATAGAT
Source organism: Eucalyptus sp. ANBG9806169 (assembly GCA_014182395.1). Classification (NCBI taxonomy): domain Eukaryota; kingdom Viridiplantae; phylum Streptophyta; class Magnoliopsida; order Myrtales; family Myrtaceae; genus Eucalyptus; species Eucalyptus sp. ANBG9806169. Next base: position 27,943,117 of record CM024582.1, read on the forward strand.
TTAGTTGGCCTAGCCTCTACTGCGATCCAAGCCACGTCACTACACCGACGACAATCCACAAAGAATACAGATTCAGTTGGCCTAGCCACTACTGCGACCGAGTCTATCAACCAACACACGACAAATCATTATTGACTTCCGGACACTCCGCATTTCATTCACATACTTCAATTTCAATAGTAAATCATAACAATCAAATTTCTGCATCAAAATCATTTTCTCCATTTTGTACGTATGATAATTTTAGAAAAAACTAATTTAAGTGTCCTCGAGAATTAATATTTCTAATAAGAACAATCGGTTTAGAGTTTATCATAACCGAATTCTTGTACATATAAGGGTGTGTTTGGTAAGGATTCTTTTTCCTATAATATTTTTTATTATAAATTATTATTTTTATTTTATTTTATTTCCGGGAACAATTTATGAGCAAAAGAACGTGCTTAGTAACTGTCCAAAATTTATATTCCCGATATAAAAATGCATTTTGTAGAATTCTTAATTTTTTTTAATAATTTTATTATATTTTTCTCTTTTTCCTTTTTCTTTTTCTCTCATTCTTTGTAGTCGATCGCCGCCCACTGTCGTGACTGGCGATTGGCTGGGCGAGGTCCGGCAAGCCTCAACCTTTGCTAGCCCATTGGTGAGGCTCAACCTCGCCCAAGCGGCACAAGGTCAGCCTCACTTTGGCCTAGCAAGGTCGAGCCTCGCGCCGGCCAACAAGGTCGACCTCACCCGGATCTAACGAGGCCAAGCTCGCCAAGCCACCAACGAGACTCAACCTCGCCATGCCACTGCTAGGTGACACCAACCTGGAGGTGGCCTAGCAAGGCCAAGTCTCGGGCCAACGAGCCTCGCCATGGCTCGGCATTGCCGGGGGCCGGCGATGCTCCAACGAGGTCACCGGCCCTCGTCTGGCCTGTCGTTGGCTATGGCCGAGGCCGACAATCGGCCAAAAGGAAAAAAAAAAAAGGAAAAGGGAAGAGAAGAAGAGAAAAAAAAAAGATTTTTGTTTATGAGAACCAAAATTTTATCAAACAAATTTTTGTTCTTTTTTTTTTGCTCTCAAAAATAAAATAATAGAATCAGTTGTTCCCGAGAGTGTTACCAAACAAGGCCTAACTTATCCAATGGTCTGATAAGAAATGAAAGGACAGATTTAATAAAATTGAAAAACTTAGGGGATTTGTAAGTTCCTTTTCACTAGCTTTGAAGCTCTTATTAATTTTATTGATAATCTTTTTATCCGCAGCAAAAGAGTCTCGTGAGGCATGTCCTTCTACTCTACACATAAGATGGATTTAGTACTCGGTTTGTCGACGTCAAAAAAAATAAAAAATAAATAACACTTTCATCATTGGATAGACAAGTTATGTACATAGCGATAGTTATGAAGCCGACTCCATCCACACGTCGATTATCCAATAGTTCAAGTGTAATTTATTCCTTATAGTGGCAATGGACATATTAAATATACATGCATATATTACGATAATATCCTCGTCACAAAAAAAAGTTTTGGCGTCTTTTTCCCCACAAAAGTAGCAAATCACATATGCACTAATCGTAACTCGTCGATGACGAAGAAACTTGTATATTTTCAATTTTAGCATGGTGGCCTAAATTTAGAGATATTGTAATATCTACGATATGCGATGTTTTATATTATGTCCGTGAAACTTTATTTTTTATACTGACTAGTTGTTTTGTGTTTTGATAATTTAGTTTTTGTGTACCGGTACGCTAAAATAGTGATGAATATACTTCAAGAAAAAATTTAATGATACTTGTGTGTGACGATCCGTGTAGCGGGAGAAGGCCAAAAAACGCAGTTAGGAAAATCGGACATGGCTCACGTATGCCTCTGGCTGGGATGGGCCTAGCTGACCTTCTCTTGATTTTTGTGGTGATAACCCAAATAATGAAAATATCAATTTTCAGATTCTGTCCACTAAACAAATTGGCCGACACGTTGTTTACGAAATTAATAAATCTCTTGACAGATATAATACTACCTTCCATAATCTTGAGGACCATTGTATTTTCATCTAAATAATTCGATCCTATAACTACATTCAATAAATTACAAAAATATTCATAACCCTGGCTACCAACCATAGAAATGCAATTGAAAATGTCTCGACATCCAAAATTAATTTTATGTTTGATTTTCCTAACGTGCTTCATCATGTTCACGAGCAAAGCAACATACATAGGAGGTTAGGATCCAAACCACCGTCGGGATTTCTCCTGACCTACAGTTACCCCTGTAGCTATAGGCCCCTCGTTTCCAGGGTTATTTTTCTTCCCCTGGAAAGGAATATAGGGCAAGCGGGGAATCCCACCCCATGATAGTTCTCCCGCCTGTTATCCCTTTAAGCAGTTTAAGGACCTGCTCAGGTCCATATACTTATAAGTCGAGATAAAGACAATTGTATCATAATTTTTATACGGTAATCACTTTAGTATCAAAACTTTTTGTGCGATAACTTGAGCATGATAGCTGTTAAAAATCAATCGTTAAGTGCTATTAACAATTTGTCTCGCCGAAAATTCCGGTGTCTCGTCAATTTATTACATAATATGCAACGTGGCTCACAATGAAATATAGTCAGCAAGTGAGCCTTTAAATGACCTAGGGATCTATTTGCCCTGATTGAAGGAATTGGGGACAAATTCAAGGTGTTCTGGAAAAACCCTAGCTCAATTCCTCGAATTGGAGCAAAATCAACTTATCAAATTTGCAATGAAGAATGGGATCGAGAGAAACAGCTCATGATCGTGTCAAGAGAGCCATGACGAAGTTCAGTAATTTGCTATCGTGAGTCGAGAAAGAGTTCGAATGGTTCAATGACTCCTCGCTGGCAAGACAATCGACTTTTACTCGGGGTTGGTGGAGATATTCGAATCAATCGTGGGGAGAGGAGAGATTCACAATTGGAAATTGTTCAAACCTTGTTCTTGATGCGATTTTAACGCGAAGTCTTGCCTTCAATCCTCCACTCATGGTCTCGTCTTCATTGCAAGGCCTCCTCTTCCTTCTCCAAGCCCGAAGGCTAGTTCCATATTCACTCGTTCTTTGGGTTTTGTCGTCTGAGGCTGCATTTGGCAACTTGCCAGATAATAACGATTTAAGTTCTTTTGTTTTCTCTTATTTTTTCTTGTTCTTCTTCCCTCTCTTTTCTTCTTCAATTGCCACCACCCACCATCCTTGGTCGTGGGCGATCGGTGAGGCTCAGCCTCGCGAGATTTAGCGAGGCTAAGCCTCACCGATGGCCAGGCAGGCCTCCCCCGGCCACCGGTGAGGCTTGGCCAAGCCTTGCCTTATTGTCAGCGACGCTCCAACGAGGTTGTCGGCCCTCATTTGGCCGGTCGTCGGTCATCCCAAGATTGGTGACCAGAGAAAGAAAATGATAAAAAAATGATTTGGATTATAAATTTCCAGATGAGTATCAAATGCAATTCTATTTTAGGAATAAAAATTTTGAACATTTATCAAACGACTTAAAATACTTAAAAATTATTCCCTGGAACGAGAATAAAAAATAATAATTTATGATAATAAATTATTTCCGGGAATGAAATGGTTACCAAACGAGCCATCTATCTTCGTCAAGAAAACAAAGCCTTGCCCATTCAGCTCTAGAGATAGAGAGTTTTCCCCAACTTCCAATGAAGCGTGGCCCTCTTATTCATTTTGCCACATTGGATGAACAATTTTCCATGTTGGAATCAAAATCAATTTTAAAAAGTCTAGTAAAATGAATCATCAGAAGTTGTCACGGGAGACATTTAGGTGATTATTTTTCCACAAACGCAATTCTCGAATAATTGCTCTAATATCTTTTTTTTTTTTCCTTTTAAACCGGCGTGATTTTATTGGATGTTAATTGATTTTACTTCCTATTCTCATCAAATTTGTCCACATTTATTTATGTCTTTATAATACATATATATATATTTGTAGCAGATTGCTTGACAATATTATCAGCTAAATAATACTATTCAAACTGATTAAAGTCGATACATTTAAAAGTTAAAACGACAAAAGCGCGGGTCTAGCAAGAGGCCGAAAAAAAATTAAAAAAGTGGCAGCCTTGTATTTAGATAATCCCGCCAAAGGAGAAGCACACGTCCCGCGGCCCGGTAATCCGAATCTGGCTCAAGCCCATCTCTCGACCGTGGATATTTCCCCATCAACGACCCAGATTCGACATCTCAAAGTCACGCGGATCGCTAGGCACAGCCGTCGATGAGTTCCCGATCCGACGCCTCACATCTGCCCCCCACTTATCCCCGCGCTCCCTCCAGTCACACCTTATAAGTCCCCCGGTTCTGCTCCGTCACTTCAGAAACGAAAACCAGAAAATCCTCCGTTTGCCGCTTCGTCTTCTTCGAATCTTCTGCAGCTTCGAGCGCAAGAAAAATGTCGGGCCGTGGGAAGGGAGGCAAGGGTCTGGGCAAGGGCGGCGCGAAGAGGCACAGGAAGGTCCTGCGCGACAACATCCAGGGCATCACGAAGCCGGCGATCCGGCGGCTGGCCCGCCGTGGCGGGGTGAAGCGGATCAGTGGGCTGATCTACGAGGAGACCCGCGGGGTGCTGAAGATCTTCCTGGAGAACGTGATCCGCGACGCCGTGACTTACACGGAGCACGCGCGCCGGAAGACGGTGACCGCCATGGACGTCGTGTACGCGCTCAAGAGGCAGGGCAGGACCCTGTACGGCTTCGGCGGCTGAGGACACTGTTTTCCTCTGCTGTTCGAGGGTTCTTAGATTTAGTTTGTGATGTAGTTGTAGTGCGTTTTTGTGCTTCAGATGAAATGAACTTGTGGGTTTAGTTTCTGGTTCTATGTAAGAATTGGATCTATATTTGAGTGAATAGAATTTCAGCTTTAAAAAGATGTTTTGCCAAGAATGATGGTCGATGGTGTTTGATTTTTCCTTTTTTGAAGTAAATTGGGTTCCATAGCAATTTGGGCATGAAAGAATGGAGAGTAACTGTATAAAGAATTAAACTTGTGGATAAAAAATGGATGAAGCAAATTTGTAGAAAAAAATTGATAATTGTGATTAATCGTGGTTTTTTTAAACAATTGGCTGTTGTCGGCTTTATATAATCTATCAAGTGTAATCGTCAAGAACAGTTATCATTGGAATTACAAATTCTAAATTTTAAACTTCAGCTTTGATCTGTTTATAACTGTGCTTTTTTATCCGTAGCCGTAGGCGGTCACAATTCAAGCTCCGTCTTTGTTTCTGCAGCTTTTGTCGATCCAGTAATCGCTTGTTACCTTTCTATGGTTTCTCGACTTTTGGTCTTTACTGATTCATTCTCATCAAATGGCGGTCACTTAAATTAGTCGCAGATTGGCATTGGTAGCCCGTAGCTGTCATGTCGACAACCCACCATGCACCTCTACCGATCCCTCAAAGACTAGAGTTATGTTCGGGTGTCGGACACGTTCTATCTGATTTCATTCGTGCGGTTCTTGTGTTTCTGGGTTTGGCGTTCAAAGCAGAGTCGGATGCAAAGAACAGGTTTGTGAGCTGCAACTCGTAACTCCAAGCAAAAGGGTCGAGTAAATAAGGCCTGATTAAAAAGAGCAAAGTGGTGTCGTGGTGTAGTTGGTTATCACGTCAGTCTAACACACTGAAGGTCTCCGGTTCGAACCCGGGCGACGCCATCTTTGTTCACTTTTGGACATTTTGCATCGTGGAGCTCGTGGAGCAGGCGAAACAAAAATAAATGCCAAAAGGTAGAAACCAGAAAGGGCCCAACCGGGTTCGAACCGGTGACCTCTTGATCTGCAGTCAAATGCTCTACCACTGAGCTATGGACCCTTTGATGTTAAGAAGCCGTACATTAACAACTATAACTATTAAAACTTTTCTGTCCATTTAACCATCATCGAAGTCATAGAGTTTGAACTAGTGAACAATCCAATCTGGCAAAACTGCGGGGACATGATCATCGGTTAAAATCAAGCAGGCATTTAACCAAAAACCGAAAGGGGACAGTGAGTTGATACGCATTTGGACAATTGAGCAAATTAGACTCATGAACACGCATCTTTGATCGAAGCGGAGTATTGTGCCCAATAAAGGGAAGATCTTTGTACTTCAATCCCAAGAACACCCAACTAGTCATCACAAAAGAGTACACGACCAAAAAAATAAAAAAGAAACGAGTGGACCTGCTAGAGCAGCAACTGTAAAGTTTGAGTGAAATCCCAATTTTCTCACGAACCAAGCTCTCCCAAACTTCATTACAAATAGATCCAAGTGACAAGTTCAAGAGAGGTCTAGTTTCTGCATTATCATCAAGTCCCCTCCAGATATAGCTAACCACTACCTAAAAGCCAACAAGAACCTGCGAAATGAACAATTTTCAACTGTATCCCTCAACCTGCTCGAATCAAATGATCTATCGCAATGCCAAATACTTCAACCACAGTACACTTTGGCAAGCAATCGGCCTTGCAATCTGATTAACTAGATAACCCTCCCCTAATCCCCCAAATACTCTGAGACTTTCAGAACAGTCGCATCATAACCCACCCATGGTTTTATGTATTGTGATCATGCTATAACAAATATCCTTCGATTCCAATAACATTCATAAAGCTCAAAGACCCCGTAGAACATCCGTCCACAAGACAAGGACATGAACTAGCTCAAGAAAACAGGGCGCCAATAAAGAGATAATCGCATGAGAAACTCATAGCTTGGCAGTTTGAACCCGACAATCACAGTACTAAGCAACAAATATGAATCAATTTGCAGGGAGAATTAGTACAACATATACTTCATTCAAAAGTGAAACCATCATTGCTTCAATGAAGTCGCTTCTTTACATCACACGAGCCAGTGACCCACTACCACTAAACCCCCAAACCATCGTCACATATCTAAAGACAGCATAGTCCCCCCTCGAAAAAAAGAAAAAAAATCAATTTCCTCGTATCTGCACGAAGACCCACGACATCGCAGACACTCTAGGAGCTGGTGAACTTGGTCACGGCCTTGGTGCCCTCGGAGACGGCGTGCTTGGCGAGCTCGCCGGGGAGGACGAGCCGGACGGCGGTCTGGATCTCCCGGGAGGTGATGGTGGGCTTCTTGTTGTAGCGGGCGAGGCGGGAGGACTCCTGGGCGAGCTTCTCGAAGATGTCGTTGATGAAGGAGTTCATGATGCCCATGGCCTTGCTGGAGATCCCGATGTCCGGGTGCACCTGCTTCAGCACCTTGAAGATGTAGATCTTGTACGTCTCCACGCTCTTCTTGTTCCTCTTCTTCTTCTTGTCGCCGGAGGCGGCGCCGGCCTCCTTGGGGAGCTTCTTCCCGGCCTTGGGCTTCTTCTCCGCCGGGCCCTTCTCGGCGACGGCGGCGGATTTCTTCTCCTCCGCTGGCTTCTCGGCGGCCGGCTTCTTCTCGGCGGGCTTCTTCTCTGCTTTGGGCGCCATTGGAATCGCTAGGATTAGAGAGAGAGAGAGAGAGAGAGAGTTTGAAATTTCTCGGGTAAAGATGGAGGGAGGATTGGTGAGAAGAAAGGAGATCGAGGTTTGGGTTTTATAGGTGGGAGTGATGCGTTTTGATTGGTCGGAGGAGGAGAGACGCGGATCGGTGACGTGGCGAGGCGCCCATCATGCGCGCGGGCCTTTGGAGGGAAGTTCGAAAGAAGGGCGGATTTTCAGTGGGAGAAAATCCGCGTGTTTCGGATTTTCAATTCGGACATCCCCCCGCCGCGCGGAATGAAACTTTTTATCATGGGACAAATCATTTTCTTGATTTATAGAATTCGACACGAGCAAATAATTACGGCATGAAAACTCATTTATTACAAGTGCCGACGAAGAAAAATTCTGGAGACATTTCATCAACAATTTTAAATCAATGGATTAAGCAAATTAGCTATGAATTTAGGCCGCCGATTATTTCCACCTCATTTGTTTCTAATAATTAGTCGAAATACCCTTCTTTATTTGATCGTGGCCAGATTTCACTCTCCCTCCTTTATTAAGTCGATTTTTTTAGTTGTGACTTTAAGTATTTTATTTCTTGGCTTGATTGAGCTGAACAAAAAGGCGCACCACAAAAAATGTTACTTCTTGTTGGTATTGCTTCCGATGACAATATCGCTATCCACCGCGTGAAGACCACAGCTAGATTGCACCACCACCACTCTTCATTTCTATACCCTGTCCTTACGCGTGCTCCTTTTTCTCTCTATTTGTGTGGTTGGTGATGGCCATAACCTCGAATCGACATTGATTCGAGCCTGCAAAAGCCCCTAGTTCAATTTGGGGCTTCGATTGGTCTCTTGAGTTGAGGTTCTGGCCGCACGGGCTTGGAGTTAGATGTAGGGAGGAGCATGGCCAAGGGCCAATGCGTCGACGCGACAATGGAGAGAGAGAGAAGAGAGATGGTCGTGCTATGACTATGAGTGTAGAGGAGAACGATTAAAGAGTGAGGCCTAAAATTAGGCACTTAGTGTTTGCTAGGATTGGTGGCATGTCGTTTGGGAGTTCACGTAGGGTAGGGGTGGGGGTGTGTCCCTTCGAAGCTTTGAGGCATCAAGAGAGTCCGATAATTGTTTTAAGAGATAATAAAATTGATAAAACTTTCTTTCTGGTGAATTGGCACTATCTTAGTTGTGAAAAAAAAAATGCTTCGAGTAGCAGCAAAAGCATCGACTTATCAAAATAAAGACCCAACACAAAAACATGAGGGAGAGAAAGTGAGATCTTGTCATGAGGAGAGGAATGTAATTAAAAGGATGAGTTTTTAATTCTAATGTAATTTTGGTCAAACTATTTACAAGTAGTAATTTTTACAACAAATGGAATGGAAATGGCAATTGGCTAAATTTTAGTGTATGATTATTGGGATTTGGTACATAACAAAAAGAACAATTGATATCGCCCCCTCGTAATTATAGACTTATTATAAATTTAAATGTAGTACATGCATTATTGAGATTTCAAGCTAAGCTTTCTAAATTGATCAAATTACAAATGTTGAAATATAAGAATGAGAGACGCACAAAGGAAGAAGAGTTGTTTGCTTAAGTATTTATTAAACTGACACCATAACCTTTATATAGGTTTTGCACCAACAGGTTGCTACCCACAACCCACTAAATTAAGCAACAATCCCATGGAATAGGAGTACTGCTCAACAGACTACTAACACATGAAAAACAAATTAAAAAGGAAATAGAATCATTTAACATTCCCTCCCTTAAACCGATGTTGCAAACAATCAGTTTAAAGGATCTTCTCTTAATTTGGAATATCCAACAAGCAGACACCTTCTCAGTTTCTAAAATGTGGGCAACTTTAGAGGCTCGATGAATCTATCGTCCACTAGATCTTCACTTCTACATAAACCTAGCTCAATTACTTTATCCTCTGTAAGATCCCTGAAGAAGTGATACTTCATATCTATATGCTTGCTCCTCCCATGTGGAATCGGATCTTTGGAGAGTTTGATGGTCGAGCTGTTGTCACAATAGATTGTAGTTGCTTCTTGTTGTTTGAATTGAAGTTCTCCAAGAATCTTCTGTAACCATATGGCTTGACAAGCGCATGAAGCTGCAGCTACAAATTTTGCTTCAGTTGTTGATAAAACAGCCGTGAAGTACTTCTTCTATCATCAACATCTCCAACATAATCGCTATTTGTAAATCTAAACAAATATGACTTTTCCCATTTTTTATAAAACAGCCCAAAATTCTTAGTTCCTTGCAAATAGCGAAATTCCCTTTTTGTAGCTTGCAAATGTAACACTATCGGGTGCTCCATACACCAGCTTATAAGGCTCATAGCATGCATGATATTTGGTCTTGTCCCCGTCAAATACCTTAGGCTTCCAACAATTTCCTTGTAGAGAATGCTATCCACTTTGCTTCCATCAGGGTCCTTCAAGAGCTTCAATCCAAATTCAATTGGAGTAGTCACAGGGTTGCAATCATTCATTTGAAACTTGTCCCAAATCTCTTGAGCATACTTCTTGTGGACATAAAGATTCTAGTTGCCAATTGAATCACTTGTATGCCTATAAAATAATGCCTCAATCCAAGATCAGTCTTTTTAAATTCATCCATCGTAGACTTCTTGAATTTGTCAAACATTGCACTATCATTTATAGTAAAAATAAGATCATCCATGAATAAGCATACAAGAAGCTACTTTCCACCATCACCAATTTTAATAAATAGTGTATGCTTATATGGACATTTTCTAAATCCAACCTTCAAAAAATAGGCATCAATACGACTATACCAAGCTCGGAGAGCTTGTTTTAAGCCACATAGTGCATTTTTTTCAATTTATACCCTTTATGTTCACTGCCAAGCTTCACATAACCCAAAGGTTGATCAACAAATACCTTTTCTTGGAGGTCACCATGCAAGAATGCTGACTTCACATCAAGTTGGAAGATAGCCATGAATTCTACGCTGCTAATGTAATCACCAATATAATTGTGTCAAGTCTTGCTACAAGTGTAAATCCATATTTGTAATCCACTCCAGGCTTCGCTATCAAGCGCACCTTGTACTTGTCAACTTCACCATTCTTGTTCAATTTTGTCTTGTACACCCACTTGAGCACTATTTTTTTTTGTCTTTTTGGAAGGTCTGTCGAGTCCCAAGTGTTATTCCTCTCAATAGCTGCAATTTCTTCATCCATTGCTATCCTCCAATTTTCTTTTGTACTGCGTCATCAAAGGTTCTTGGATCACAATATGAAAACAAAGCAAAATGGTAAAGTGATCCACCGCGAGGCTTTGGTAGCTCTAAGCTACTTCCGGTGTCAAATCATGAACAGCTAGAGCGGGACTTCTGTTCAAAATATGAATGCTCCAATTGATTGCTTCGAGCTAGAAACTCTTTGGAATTCTACTGCTCCTCAAGAAACTTCGCACCATATTCAGATTGGTACAATTCTTCCTCTCATATACGCCATTTTGTTGTGGTGTATAGGCTGCTGTAAATTGTCTCTTGATACCATGCTTCACACAAATATTTATAAACTCGAGTGAGTTGTGCTCTCCACCACGATCCATGCGGAGGACCTTTATTTGATTTTCTCCATCTTTTTCAACAAGTGCTTTGAAGTTCTTGAAGGCTATAAAAACTTAAGATTTTTCCTATAAGAGATACACCCAAATCTTTCAGTTAAAATCATTAATGAAGGTAATGATATACCATTTACCTCCATCGGAAATTGAAGATATTGTTCTGCATATATTCGAATGGATCAACGCCAGCAAGTTCTTTGCTTCCATGATTTTCCTTGTAGAAATTGAGCACGGTGTTGCTTGCTAACAACACAATCTTCACATATTTCCAAAGGAGCAGAGATCTGAGGAAGACCTTCCACCTTCTTCTTCTTCTTATTCTTTTATGTAGTGTTTGCAACCCGTCGAAATTGAGATACCCATAGTAGAAATGCCATAGCCAAGCTTCTTCCTTCGATATTGTAGAGAAAGATGAATTTGTAGTGTTGTGGAGATACAACGGAAGCATCAAATTGCCCGTCATTTTAACTTGGGCAATTAAACCTAATTTCTCATCTTGGATTCTGCAAATTCCACTTTTGATAGAGATTTTATATCCCTTCTCTTGCAGTTGACCAGCATTGAGCAGATTAATCTTCAATCCAGGGACATACATTACATTTGAGATGGTCTGTATCGAAGTCCCTTTTGGATGAATTGTCACCATTCCTTTCCCCATCACAAACACAATAGAATTGTTTCCTAACTTCACGATATTGTGGTGCGACTCGTCTAGATCAAAAAACATCTTCTTGGGAATCCCATATAAATTATGACTTGAATCAGATCAATTCTTTTTCGAATTTCTATGCGTGCAATTCCCTCCACACCAGAGGATATCTCCACACATGTGGTTGTTACAGCTAGTGTCGAGATACCGCATGTTTTGTTGAGTTTCTTCATTCTCATGGCACACCATCAACAAACACACTTCTTCTTCTTTTTCTACAAAGTTAATTCTTTTCACGCTTTGTCTATTCAAATTAGTTTGACATTCGAATTTTTAATGCTCATACTCGTGGCATTTGAAACACTCCACTTTGGATTTGTTTGATGATCTTGGTCTAAAACCAATTGAATGTCGTCCTCCACGACCTCTTCCTCTCCCTCGAGGATCACGATAGGAATGGCTTTCAAGCTTTTGATCAAAGCTGAAGCTGTTGTGATTGTTGTTCCCTCTTCCTTTGCCTCTTCCTTTATTCGTCGTTGCTGCCAATAAAGAATGACACTAGTTGAGGCTTTCAAAGCTTGCTCTTCTGTCTCTTGTTGTAGGAGTTTTTGTTCATGAACTAACAAGAATCTTTGCAACTCATCAATGGAGACTTCTTCGATATCCTTGGCGTCTTCTATGGAACAAAAAACAAAGTTGAACTTTGGTGTCAAAGATTGAAGATTCTTTTCAACAATGGTGACATCCTCCATCTTGTTGCTATGAATTTGCATCTTATTGACAATTGCCATTGTTCAGGAGAAGAAATCTATGATTGTCTCTCCCGACTTCATTTGTAGCATTTCAAACTCCGAACGAAGCATTTGAAGCTACTGCCTTTTTGCTCTTGCTGAGCCTTGATACTTCCTATTCATGGAATCCCATATTTGCTTGAAGGTATCCTTGCAAAGAATTATATCCAAAATGGATATGTCGATTGCTTGAAAAAGGTTGTTTTGGCCTTTAGATCCTTCAATTTTGATGCATCCAAAGCTGTTCTTTGTGCTGCTGTTAACGCAACTCCTTCTTTAGGTTCGACAACTCCTAAGGTAACAACTAATGACATCCCAATACTCCTTGGACTCGAGAAAATTCTGCATTAACATGCTCCATTGATCATAGTGACCATCAAATTGTGGAATAGCTTGGTTGTATGAATGTTTCTAAGGCCATTACTACTGCTTCAAAAATGGAAATACTACTGAAGTAACCTGCTTCTGCTACCAATGAAAAATGGCTTGCTGAAGACTCTTTTTATCGCTACAAATGGAAGTGCTTGTTGCAAAAAACTTTCTTTTAATTCTCACTTTTTACAACACTAAAACACACACTTTTCTTCCTAACCTTGCTCGAATACCACTGTTGAAATATAAGAACAAGAGACACACACAAAGGAAGAAGAGGTCCATTTGCTTAAGTATTTATTAAACCAACACCATAGCCTTTATTTAAGCTTTACACCAACAACTAACTACCTACAAGCTACAAACTTAATATGTGTAGCAACAACCCCATAGAATAGGAGTACTACTCAATAGACTACTAACACGTGAAAAACAAATTAAAAAGGAGATTGACTCATTCAATAATGAAACCTACTCATCATTCAGGGGTTTTGGTTCATTGATCTAATTGAGGCACACTCAAGTCTTCTTTAGCGTTTATACGAAATTAAGAAAACTAGTGATGTTGTCCCATTATAATTCAATAATTTTATAGACAAAAGCGAACTGAATTGCTTCAAAAAAGTATTGTTCGTAATTCGGGAGAAAGGAAATTAATAGAAAAAAATTAAATAGGAAATAATAACAAAATAACATAAGACTACAACATAAACAATACATTAAAGAGAAATATATTATAGTGCGTTGAATAAAATAAAAGCAACTAGATCTAACAAATCGTTATAGTTTCATTGAAATATCACATTATCCCTTAAAGTGCAAAAAAAAAGGGAAGAAATTTAATTGGCGCTTTCAAACTAAATTAAAAAACAAAAGATGATTTGGAAAGTTATAATTGGAACAAAAAAAAGGGTAAGGGAGTGATATAAAAAGATTTTTAGCAAAATTAGATCAGGAAAAGAGAAAAAAAGAGAAAAGGAGGGAGGTACTAAAAGAAAAATAAAAAAGATAAGTCACAAAATATAATACAAATTAAAAAAGAAAGAAAGAAAACACTATGACTTTTTTTTTTTTTTGAAAAATAAATGATTTAAAAAATCTAATTGTGTCACTTGAAATAATAGTCCACAAAAATTTTTTGGTACATATTCGATATAGCCATTGAATTATATAAAAAGTTCAATGTTATCAATAAACTTGAAGTTTCATATAATTTAGAGATTAAATTAAACACGTGACTACATTGAACAAATTAAAATTTTAAATATCGCATTGCATATTAGGTTAAATTTTAGGAGCCGTGTTGAATAAATTAAAATTATAAGGATCACGTTGCATGTTGGACCAAAATTAATAAATCATATGGGTCGTTCTCCCATAAATAAAATCTAGAGATAATCATATAGCTTTTGGGGGCCTTTTCTCCTCCCGATTGGGCCACTGCGAACCTCGTACAGACCAAGAAATTGGGCTCAGTTTCAAAGCCCACGAATCCGTTTTCGCTTCGGCTTCGATCTTCTTCTTCCGCCGCACCTGCACAACACACGAGCGAATCCTCAGAGCTCCGCCGTGCAGCTCCGTCGCCGCCGCCCCCATTAATGGCTCGCGCTCTTCGTTCCATCGGCGCGACAAAATGAAGCTCGCTCGCTCGCGAAAACCCTTCATCAGCCGCCGCTTCCGGGCTCTGTCGCGGCCCTTCTGCGACGGAGCCTTCGCCGGCCCCGGCGACGAGGAGGAGGACTCGCGGTTCGTGGCGACCCTCTCGAGCATCGTCCGGGGGAAGAAGAGCTGGAGGGATGCGTTCGACAACCCGTTCGTCGCGAGCTCCCTGACGCCCCGTCGCGTCGAGAAGGTGCTGATCGGGACCTTGGACGACTGCAGGTTAGCCCTCCGGTTCTTCAATTTCCTGGGCCTCCACCGGGGCTTCGTCCATTCCACCGCGTCGTTCTGCATCTTGGTCCACGCCCTCGCCCAGGGCGGCCTCTTCTGGCCCGCTTCGTCGCTGCTGCAGACGCTGCTGCTCCGCGAGCTGAGCCCGAGGGAAGTTTTCGGGGAGCTCTTGAAGTGTTACGAGAAATGCGGGTTCGCTTCGAGCCTGGGTTTTGATCTGTTGATTCAGAGCTATGTGCAGAAAGGAAGGGTCTTTGACGCCTGTGCGGTTTTCGAGCTCGCGGCGGAGCACAAGTTGCTGCCAGAGACGAGGACTTTGAGTGCCCTTTTGAGCGGGCTTGTGAAAGTTAGGCAGTTTCCAATGGTCGTGGAATTGTTCGATTTTATTCTGAGCTTAGGCGTCTCGCCGGATGTTTACATGTATACGATGATAATCAGGAGCCTGTGTGAGACAAAGGATTTCGTGAGAGCCAGAGAAGTAATCGGTTTGATGGAGCACTCCGGGTGTCAGTTGAATGTAGTACCTTACAATGTGTTGATTAACGGGCTTTGCAAGAATCAGAGGATTGGGGATGCGGTCACGATTAAGAATTCTCTCGGAAGAGGTGGACTGCAAGCGGACGCCGTAACATACTGTACATTAGTGCTCGGGCTTTGCAAAGCACAAGAGTATGAGGTTGCATTGGAGTATATGAATGAAATGCTTGAGTCAGGACTTTGTCCGACTGAAGCGGCGCTTTCTGGCCTTATGGAGGGGCTGAGGAGGAAGGATAAGATCATGGATGCTTATTATTGGGTTGATAGAGTGGGGAAGCTTGGAGTGTTGCCTAACTTGTTTGTTTGTAATGGTTTAATAAGTTCTCTGTGCAAAATCAGCAAGTTGGATCAAGCTAAGTCGCTTCTTGATAAGATGAGGAAGGACGGTCCATCTCCGAATGATGTTACATACACCATTTTTATTGATTTCTTCTGCAAGAAAGGAGAGTTGGAAAGTGCTCTCCATTTTCTTGATGATATGGGCAAGGCAGGAATAAGAGCTACTGTTTATACCTACAATTCTTTAATAGGTGGACACTGCAGGCTAGGAAATTTGTCCGCTGCCAAGTCTATCTTTCGCGAGATGACTGAGAAGAGATTAACACCAACCGTAATAACTTATTCGTTATTAGTTGATGGATACTGCAAAGAAGGAGAAATGCATGAGGCATTCAGGCTGTACCATGAAATGACCGGGAAGGGTATAGCACCTAATATCTACACCTTTACTGCGCTCATTTCTGGTCTCTGTCGTGTAAATATGGTTGATGAAGCCTGTAAATTATTTGATGAAATGGTGGAAAAGAATGTTATCCCAAATGGGGTAACGTACAATGTTATGATTGATGGGTATTGCAAAGTAGGCAACGTAGTTAGAGCCTTTGAATTGTTTAATGAAATGCAAAGGAGGGGCCTTGTGCCCGACACATACACATATAGGTCCTTAATCGGTGGCCTTTGTTTAATTGGTAAAGTAACTGAAGCCAAAGATTTTTTGGATAACCTATGCCAGCAGCATATTAAGTTAAATGAGATGTGCTATGGTACACTTTTACATGGATTTTGCAAAGAAGGAAGATTAGAGGAGGCAATGACAACTGTTTCTGAGATGGTTGAAAGAGGTATAAATGTGGATCTTCTGTGTTATGCTGTACTTATATACGGAATTCTCAAAAGGCATGACATAAAAAGGTTACTTTGTGTCCTAAAAGAGATGCAGGATCTTGGTTTAAGGCCTGATAGTGTAATATATACCAACATGATTGATGCTTATGGCAAAGCAGGGAAGTTGAAAGAGGCATTCGGTTTTTGGGATGTGATGATTACTGAAGGCTGTAGCCCGAATGTGGTGACATACACTGTCCTAATAGATTGCTTATGTAAGGCGGGATTCATAGATAAAGCTGAGCTTCTTCTAAAGGAAATGCTAGTTACCAATTGCCTCCCGAACCATGTAACATATGGTTGCTTTCTTGACCACTTGACCTTAACAGGTGATATGGAAAATGCTGTCAAGCTGCATAAAGCAATGCTTAAAGGGTTTTTGGCGAACTCCACCACTTACAATATGTTGATCCGTGGTTTCTGCAGATTGGCTAAAATTCAAGAGGCTTCGAACTTCTAGTTGAGATGACTGCAAATGGCATATTTCCAGATTGTATATCTTATTCAACCTTGATTTACAACTATTGTAGAATGGGTCATCTACAGGAAGCAGTCAAATTATGGGAAAATATGCTCAACAAGGGTCTGAAGGCAGATACAATAGCATATAATCTCTTAATTTATGGTTGTTGTGTGACTGGAAACCTTAAGAAAGCTTTTGAATTGCGGGATGATATGATAAGAAGGGGTGTGACGCCAAATCAGGTTACATATAGTAATCTCAGCCATGGAGCTTCTTTTAACATTTTACCATAAGATGAAGTAGATCAAACTATTCAATGTTGAATGAACCCAAGATGGAATACTCTGTGAGCTTTGGCTGTGAAGTTATCATGTGCGGCACTCTACTGTACTTGGATCAGGACCATAGGGGTCCAGGTAAGCACTGCTCTTTCTTGGTTTTGGCATAACAATCGAGTTTGTGGTCAAGTAACTAGTTTTCTACTTTTCCCTTCCTTCTTTTTAGGATTGACTAATCCTGTATACGTTAGGCAAGAAAAAGATGAATTTTAGAATTCGAGGATGATGCTTATCCTATGGCTATGGTTATTAGGATTATTTTATCTGATGGTAGACGTTCCCACATGAAATGTGTGCCAACTTTACCTGCCTGAATTTATTAATTCATATGGCTTGTACATTCAATTGTAAACCTCAAACATTCATTATGCATATAATGGCAGTTTGTGGTTCTCTGGGCCATCATATTTGTGATTGCTCGATCACCTGCATGTCTTTCTTATTTTTACTTGTGATTGTACACATAGTCACTTACCTGTAATCTCAGGACTGAGCAAACGGCACAACACAATGGCGTTAACTGCTTTGGTGAAATCTTTACATCTCTCTGTCCAAATGTGCAGGTGAGTTTTTGCATTTCCTATTTCCTTTCCCGGTTTGGATCAGTGACTGTCAAGAATTGCAGATTGCATGGATGTTGAGTTTCTTCTGGATTTGTTTCCTCATAAGTAGCCTTTATAGAGTTTCAAAGCATATGCCTACCTCTCATCATCATTTTAGACATTATAATCCTCACTGCTGTTTATTTATTTATCAGATGAATGCGGCTAAGCACAGAAAAGGAGTCGGCATAATACAGCTATAAAATTTGAGGGATTGAGGCATAAAGAAAAGCAAGCTTTTCCAATTTCGAATTCATTTTCTCGTAATGATATGAGATTGGTTGAAATGTCATTTGCCTTGATCATAGTGGAATGATATGTGAATTTCCAACCATGGAACCAAGACATGGGTCAGGAACTAAAGGTATGTACAGATCCTTCTAATTTAGAATAATTCAGCTATTTTTTAAGTAAGTTTGACTGATTATCAGTCATAGCTTGGTCCTTTTTGGGGATTTGTTGTTTACAAGTCGAAGATCAGCTCACATGATTTATAAGGCCTTGAATAGCAGGGAATTTTTCTCTTCTTCCTTTTCAATGCTATTGAATGATATGTCTGTTTTCAGTTGAGAGATATTTTGTTTGTCGGTACCAACTGCTGGATAGTTCCTCTTGGAGTGGTTTATCTTACAAAGATGAATGCAAGTATGGTCTTTTCTGTATATGAAATTTCCAGGTCTCTGGAATTTTTTAATATCAAAACATTATATAAAATGTCTTAGGTCTGTGATGAATGACCTTTTTTTTTAAGTATATGCTTTGAATAACTGGTTGGGCTTGTATCTGGACTAATACTTCTGTGGAATAGGTGCATAAAACATAATGTTTGCTGTACAAGAGGTGATCTCGTCATTATATCAGTGATTTTTTCCTCAGGAAGCTGAAATTGCTCTATGATTTAATACAACCTACACAGTTTATCTCGGTTATTCTATGAAGAGGGTTCTAGCAAGATTGTCATGCAGCATCTTTTACTTCATGCTTATCTGGGAGCAAAAGTGTCAATACTTCAAGCAGATCGTGAAGCTGATATTGTTATTGGAATCTGCGAAAGTCAGAGGGCGTAAAACACCCACTGCACTTGATGACTGTTCTCTAGAAGGCATGGCATCAAATTGGAGTGCGTAGGAATCTGTTTCGTACAGATTTAGATTAGGATGCGATGACTGAAGTGACTAGTGATTGTTATAGTCATGATGAGGTGCAGCTGGCCTATGATGCCCCTGATTCCTTAAAAGTGATTGTGAGATGTTGTGGTCGTGAGGATGCTATCGTGAGGTTTTAGTGTTTGTCTATGACCTTGTGGAAGTTAAAAATACTGTTGTTGCTGTGAAGAATTGGTACAAACCACGTTCTTACTGTGGTTTTGTTCTCCATGTTCACGCATTCAATGACCGTCCAGGGAAAACCTGGTGTAGGAATGATTTGAGGTAAAGAGTTGCCAGTGTAAAGCTCTTCTTTAGTATAAAATTGTTGGTATTCCCTATATTGTGGGGAAGAAAAATATACACATACAACTAGAGGGTACAGGGCGTGCTTCAAGAGAACAACTTCGTTGCAATTTCACAAAATTATATGGATGGAGCCACTTTAATCACAAAGATTGAGATTGAGGATGAATTTCACTTGTTTCATTGTGACACTCAATTACTGTGTTAAGAACCAGAGAACAACTTCATTGCAATTTCAGAAAGTTATATGGATGGGTCGCTTTGATCTCAAAGATTGAGATTGAGGATGGATTTCATTTGTTTCAGTATTGACACTCTCGATCACTGTGTTAAGAACGAGAGAACTTTTATGACACAAAAGAAATGCAACAAGAAACATGAAAAGGTTTTGCAAAACACTGCTGTTCAGATAACAGGCTTGTCATGTTTTGCACCAGGAGCATCAAGGAGGGATATCAAGAAAACAACGGGGTCATGGTGTTACAATCATGTAGCCTTTGAAAGTTTTCCTGGATGATCTTGAATTAAACCCCCTGCTCCCACATTTCCTGGATTTCCTAGAGGCCTCCTTCCACATCGATTCTCCCAATATTAAAGAGGAGGAGGAGGAGGAGGAGGTTCCCATGGAACCCATCTTGGAGTTAGAAAGTGGTCTCCTTTGCTTCTTTGAACTACAGTATCAGATTTATTACAATCACGCAGCCTTTGAAAGTTTGAGATTAATCCCTCAGTAATTTCTCTACAACACCAAATAACCCATCAAGCAATTCCCCAGCAGATGAAGTAATTGGATCTGGTGTTGTAAGCGCCATCACTTGTTCCAACTCCGAATCATCTTGTCTTCAAGATCACCCAATCTGGATATTGAAGTTCCACATGCAAAATGAATGTCATATAGGATGCATAGGGGGAGGGCAAACCTGCCCAGCAATCAAATTCTTAGTTGTATATTGACATCTTCATTTCTCTTAAAAATAACATTGTGACAATACCAAAATGAGATTTTTCATTTCAGTTTTTCTCATTTTTTTAATTAAAAAATAATCGAATAAAATTATATTCATTTGAGAGTAACTGGTAGAGATTTAACGAAATGTTCAAGAATTAAAATAGTCGAAAGTTTTAAACTTTAAAGTCGACGAAGCGTGACGAGAGTTTGGTGAAATCTACGAAAGGATTATATCCTGATATTATTTTTTTATTAAGCCTCTGATCATTTCATGAAAGACTAATGAGATTAGAAAATGCGTTTAGGAAGAGATTGTTCTAGAGAATTGGTTTAATTTTCACATGCTTCAACGGCGGAAAATGAGCAAAAACAAAACGAACGTGGTAGTATCCTTCAACGGGTGGAAGAAACAAAACTTGTCTCAGAAATACTGCAAATTTCAAGGAGTCGCTTCGATAGGCTCTGAAGGGTACGTACGATGATGCGGGGTCTGGGTGCTCGCATCGCTCGTCGCTCACCCGCCTCTCCGCTCGCCGGAGGGATATTCTCTCGCGGTTCTTGCACCAAATTGTTCGTGGGAGGTATCGCCCTCTTATCTTTTCTTGATTCCTCGTCTGGGTTTTCTTTAAATTTCCTCTTCCGCATCCGTTCCGAATAGATTCCGTCCTGATCTTTATGTTCCCTCTGTTTCTTCTTTTCGATTGTGATTGGAAGTGGATGTTCCATTTGAGAACTAATGCTATGGCGAGTTTGACCGGTGTTTATGCTTGAACTTACTGCTGGTGATGGGGAGAATGCTACTTTTAGAGTTCGAACCGGTTGTGGGTTACTGGGTTTACTGTGGAATGTGCTCTGTTGAGCGCGAACGTCGAAGCATAATTAATAGGTATGAGTTGGGCTGAATGTACCTATATGCTTGAATAGCTGTGTTTCTTCCCCATGTTCATGATTGTCACGTGAAACTTGGGACTGTTTTCGCATATATAAGCTAAACAAGGATTGGACATGCATAAAGCCGCAGAACCCGGAAATCTGAAGATACGTCACATATCTTCGAATAACTTCCTTCTTTTGTTCGAGAATCGGCGAGTGCTTTATTCTTCTTCCTAGTGCCGGTCATGTCTGGATGTCTGTGGAACATTTGAACGCAAAGGCTCAGCCAAGTTGTTAGAATCCTTTACTGGTAGATGAATTAAGTGCGTGCATGGCAAAATATTCTACGGACAGCCTTCGAGCTTTGGCGGTCTTTGTTTTCTTAAAATAAGTGTTGTTCGAGCTGCAGGACTTTCTTATGATACTAATGAACCTGTTCTGAAGGATGCTTTTTGCCAATTTGGTGATATAATTGAAGGTATGTCAGAAGAGAGGTTTGAACACCTTGTGTTCTCTTCTCATGGTGGCTTAAATTTTGTTGAGGTGACTAAATTGACGATTTTGGCAGTTAAGGTGATATGTGATCACGTGAGTGGAAAATCCAAAGGATATGGGTTTGTGCAGTTCGAATCTGAAGCTGCGGCCAGCACAGCTCTGAATGAAATGGATGGTAAGGTTAGTTATTTCTAACTTACTTTGTCATTCAATGTACAAAACTGGTACTTAGATTCTCTCATGGCAGTCATTGGACGGAAGGGACATTCGTGTACACTATGCGCAGAAGAGAAATGGTGGACTATGATGATCTTTGTATTGACATAGGTAAGTTTCTTTCACTTCCTTACACTGCTATTTGGCTGATGATGTTTTGTTTGTAATGGACTGATGTTCCATAAAACCACACTTTATCAAACCTGTGAAAGCAAATTGGATGGCTGTACAGGAATTATAGGTGGCCTCTTCTATTTTCTCATGTGTTAGCACAATTTACCAGTATAAAATTTTCTTTCAATCAAGCAAGTAATAACGGTCACACTCTCACCCTCCCCTTCCCTTTTTCCCAATAAACATATGAACAGTGAATTTAGGCAGGATACTTCATAGTAGCAGATGGCTGCTTCCTCATGTTATAGCAGGTTGCTTACATCCTTTGAATTACTACTTTACATTCTTGTCCTAGATTAATGATATTTGTGTCAATTCAAAGTATAGGGATGCTGGGATTGCATGTTGATTCCGTAAAAGCAATTTCAAATGCACTATTGCTTCAGGAGCTGATCTCATTCATGCTACAATACAAGAAATTGGTTTTCATTCGCTGTGCACTACAATTAATGTACCTATCTTTATGTTAAAACTGTTAGGTAATATCAAACGAGAGCAGTATTGCATTCTTTTACTCTGGAGGTCTCAAGTAAAATGCATTAGGTGGTGAGGCTTCTAAGACCATCGTCGATTGTGGGTCTTAAGGAAAAGGCTTTGGAGATTTACTAAGTTATTTCATGCTTTTGATGGCTGATTCAATCCAGTGTTAGAGCAAATACTAGAGGCATTGATGTTTTCCAGTTTCATATGTTCCTCATTCGTGGTGATTAGGAAACAAACTTTGCAGTAAAGAAGGAAAGTTGCAGATTCTGAGTCTGATTACGTCATTCTTTCTTCATAAGCACAGTGCAGTCATTTGTTCTTGTGGGTGGGATTTGAAATAAATGATTCAGTTTTAACAAATCTAGTGAGAGTAGTTCCTCGTGCATCCACCAGCTGCTCCATTCCGGGCAGCTGGCTCTAGAAGGTTCATAAAGCTTGACCACTTGGAACTCTCATTCGTGCTATGCTGGTGTATGCAGTCCCCATCTTGGTTCAAGATATCATTTCAATTTTAAGGAAGTGCTCCATAGATGCGAAAATACATGAATGCGGGAGCTTCTTATGAGGGAGAAACACAGCAATCTGGACTGCTAGTATCAATCCAAGCACTACATTCAGGACGTGTTCATCCCAGGCTCAATGAAGTATCTTTTCTAAGTCTCTAAATTTGAAGAATGCAGCAACTGTGCATGTTCACCGTCACAGGTAGCGAGCAAGGTCTTATTACGCATTCTAGATTATTTGGTGGTGCAACTCCTGCTTCTTGTTAAAGGAAAAATTGTACTCCCATACAAGACATCGTTGTTTTGGAACAATGTCTATGAACAAGAGCAATGTCATCTTGGTTATTCTGGAGGGTTGTGAGGATCTCTGTGTTTTGCACGAAAGGCACACTACTTTTACCAATAACTGAACTGCCTTTCTAGTTATCAGTCGAGTTCCGAAGAAAAGATTGAAAATGTTTTCTTTGAAGACCTCTTATAAATGTCCACAAACAAGAAGATAAGCATGCGTTGAATTGATAAACAAAATAAAGACGTGGTCCAAAAAAGGATTTGCAAACAAAGAACTGTCTATTTAGCAAATGGTATAATTGATTTTGAGTTCGTGCTCCTTGGATGAAATATGACATTCTATAACACCAAGAGAGATTGCAAATTAGACATAATGATGTCCTTATGGAGGAATGGGTGTGCGAGCCTGCCCCCGTGGTTAGACCCGGTACGAGTGTGTTACATCTGTATCTTGCAGTGGAAGATAAGACAGATTGTACTTGTTTAGAGACTCTCTTTGTGAAGATGCTGCAGAGCAAGAGTGCTGGATCCAATCGAGGATGTCCATATGATGTATGAGAAACAGTCGATGAAGTTGCTCCTCGATCCTCCATAAAGAGCTGCTATGAGCTTTTGGGTTAAAAATTGCCGTTGCAGCTAGTGTACTAACCCTTGCGAGGGGAAAATAGGAGTATCTCCGGAAACTGAAGGCTAGTTAGGTCGGCAATCCTTAGTTATCAATTCAAATGGCCTGGAATAGATACTCTAAATTTTAGAATTTCCAACAGCCCAAACGAAACTACATTGCACAAAATGGGAGAAAACACTAGTTGCATCGAGGGGAGTACACTCAACGTACACGTCCTTAGAACATGTAGGACCTATGCCCTCTAAATCCAAGGACGGAGGGTGTATTGGGTGCACCCTACGCATTGCACCTTAAAAACTCTCAAGAAATAGGGGCGAGCACTGCCCAACTTGCTGAGTCAAGCACTAAACACGCCCTGCCAATGCGCAAGGTGAATTGCTATTCAGATGATTCAGAGAACTCGGAAGGCGGAACAGATACCTGCAAGGCTCAAATTCTGAACTTTAAAGCAGAACCGAGAGCGCTAGCTCAACTGGCAATATCCTGGTCTCTTAGACGAGGATATCAATTTGGGTCATCTTCTGAACTAACGGGGATCGTAAAGAAAATTCATTGATTGTTTTTGTTGGTGCGTCAACATTGCTTTGGCATATTCTTGTTTCTTGAGTAATGGGAATTTTCATTCTGTTGAAAGGAGGAAAGCGAAATCATTCTCAAAGAAATAATACACATCGCAATCAAGTTTTGCCTTGGAAACCGGAGAACCTGACTGCAGTGAATAAGTCCCATTGAAGGTGGAAGTAACCATCAGCATCAGATCCTAATCCTTTCATATGTAACCATCAGCATCAGATCCTGATTACTTGGCTCTTATTAGCACTTACGGAAACTCTGCTGGAGATGTATGCAAAAAGGATCCACAATTCCATTTTCCTATTCCTCTTCAACCGATATTATCCGATGCATCTTCTCGAGAATCAGCAGCCTTTTTAGGCCCTCTAGTTTGTGCAAATTCCACAAAGATCAGCCTTCCATCAACAATCTGCATACAATATCAGCACGAATCATTAAGCTGAAGCTCTCACAAGTGCATACTCAGTCCTGCCCAGCAAAGGGGAGAGAGTATCATTGAATTCTTGATTCCCCAACAGAAGGACGTCGATGTTTCAGCTACTTTAATTTCTTACAGACAATGAGTAAGAAATCAAAGTACAAGCAGAACTTAATAAGAGGAGTACATTACATCCTGCGAATGATGGACAAAAGCAACTTCACCCATAGTACAATAGAGCCAACCTAAATCACAACATCCATAATAATATTCGAGCACTCTGCATAATTTCATTATAAGGAGTCACAACTATCAGAACACTTGCTGGATATTGGATACGTGAGTAGGGCGTAATAAGCAGTTATGACACTTCACATTGCAAATGTGACACAATTCAATATGAAGAACAATGCCTGCTCAATCGATGAGGCAATTTATTCCCATTCGTTCAAACTTGAAACAATTCATTTACTGTATGACTTAAAATACCTAGTAAGACTTTAACCAGAGTTCCTATATCATAATTCTTTCTTTACCCAGCATCGCCATATTGGGGAAGAAGAGTTTCATAGAACTGCAGCCTTATCGATCATAAACACCTTAGAAAAGGAGGAGTTCTGGCTCCTAGCATCTAAACATTCATGGAAACCCATCTTACTAGAGAACACATTTGAAATACATGACCGCCTGAATTAATCCAAACTGAATTATATAGGAGTAAGGTCATTTTAGCTTCCCGACGACATATGATCACAGAGATGACAATGCGACCGCCCCTCCATTGATCAACCATTTGCAGGCACAAAGCTACCAACAGAGTCCAAGACTCCAACTCATGACATTCCCACCTCGCCATGATCAAATTCATTCCAGGCACAAGCTCCGACAGGTCAGCCATAACAGACCTGGGAAAGGCTTCCCAACATGTTTCAACGAGCCCAAGGTTTCCAGAGACCCCGATAACTTCACAAGCTTGTTATAGTTCCACCAACTACAGTTTCTGAGGGATAAATCACTTTTAGACAAACCATCAAGCACATGGTGACCGTAAATCCGATCGGTGTCCAATGCCATAGAAAAGGGAGGAAGAAGAAGAAGAAGAAGATTACCCTTCCGTTCAAGGCCTTCAATGCTCTATCTGCTTCGACCTCCGACTCGTAAGCAACAAACCCGAAACCTTTGGGCCTTTGAGTACTTGGGTCTTTAATCAACCTGACTGCAAACACCAGCCAATGTAAGTTAAACAAAGCTGTGCTCTCTGCTAAGGATCGAGCCGGACTCACCTTCCTTAATTGAACCGAATGGTGAAAACAGTCTTCTCAGTCCTTCCTCCGTGGTGTAGAATGACAATTCTAAAAATTTTTTGAAAAGGGAAGAAAGAAAACGAATCAGAGACAAATCAGAACTGAACGGAAATAAACGGTGGCTAACTCGGGAGGATGAGGAGCTTTACTGCTGACGAATAGCTCGGAGCAGACTCGCTTTGCCATGTTGCGATGATGGTTATGATGGTCTTCTCGAGCGAGACAGAGAGACAGAGACAGAGAGACGGGGGTTGCAAGAAGAGCACGAGCGTTGGGAGTTGGGAGTTGGTAGTTGGGAGTTGGGAGTTTTGACGACAGGCCGAGATAACGAGCACTTTACTACAGAAATTGGAGAAGTACGAGAGGATTGTCCTGAGGCTATACTTTGACTAGCCTGATAAATGGAAAGAATAGGCCGTCAGGATTTTACCACTTGTACTTACGTCTAAGCTCCTAAATTAGGGGACGTGCTTCCTTGCTTTGAGATGATGCGGACACGTTGTAATTACTTCAGAAGTTCGACAAGTTATATCTACTTTCTTCACGCATGTGACAACGTTTGAGTCCCAATCATATGTAGATTTCACAATCATAAATTTTCTCGTTAGCGCGTCCACACGTACCGGTCGCATCTATCTGAAACAGCTCTCAACCGCCCCGCGGCCAAGAACCAAAAGACACTGTTTGGATCACTAGAAACGTCGCCCTTAAGTTGCTGAAAATGTAACCATAGTTGGCGAGAGTCTTTTTCCTACTTTTTTTCCCTTTTGAGGATCGAACGCCAAAATTAGATCACGTGAATCAATCCAAAACTCAGATATACCCCCCTCGTCATGAAAGCAATAGCAACGTAAATCACCTTCAAAGCATCAAGGACGCGAGCGAACGACCACCGATGGCAAGATATCCTTCCTCCATAGCTGCTGCTGCTGCTGCTGCTTCTCCCTCCATCCAACATGAACGCGCCCTCGGGGCACATCAAACGTCAGTCCCTTCTTTGAAAAGTGCAACGAACGGGCATCAAACACATCATAACAGTTAACCCTTTTGGCCTTCAATTCTCCAAAAACGACTGGAGCAACTTTCACACCAGCTGCTGCCCCTTAACTTCGCAGTAACAGCAGAGTCACTACGTCACAGTTTGGATCTTAAAAGACATAACTCTCATCAAACACAGACCTCGTAAAGCCCCATCAGTCGCATGAACAAGCAACTCCCAAAAATTCTAAACCTGTTTTTTATCCACCTTATGCAACTCCCAAAGCAAAAAATAGACAAGGTGACCACCAAATATTGCACCAGTCCTTTGCCTAAAAGCATAAGAACTGCTTAGTTAGGACTTGCCTTTCTTCGCCAGAGTTCAAGGACTTGTTTCGAACAAGCTCTCAAGTACTAGAGCACTGTTTCGATAATTTGGACAAACTGCATACCTCAACTCAATGCAGTCGAAGGATTACGACAAGGCTTTAATAGTTTCAAGACAGGCCGAAAGAATCGCTTCACTCCAATGAAGGCACCAACCCTTACAATCCCTCAGCCACCACCTTAAAAAGGACCGAAATTCACACCAGTTTTCGTGACAATATTGAACACAAAGATGAGAAATTGCAACCTTCATTTCGCAAATTCGCACTTCAAAGAGTTAGAGAGCGTGAAGCAGCAACAAAAGTCGAGAGTCGAGAGCAATCCAATAAGGTAAGAGGGGTTGTAACGGATCTATCACGATTCATTCATTCGCCATCCACGGCAGAATCTAAAACAGAAACCGAACTTCACATAGTGCTTAATAAACACGCAAATACATTTCAAGAAGAATCGAAACCCTACCAAGCTAAAAAGTTAAAGCCTATCTACCAAACCCCAACCCCGATCCACAGATCCATCGACACGGGAACACATAACTTCCTCCTCGCTCACGAGCTGGTGAACTTGGTCACGGCCTTGGTCCCCTCGGAGACGGCGTGCTTGGCTAGCTCCCCGGGGAGCACGAGCCTGACCGCGGTCTGGATCTCCCGGGAGGTGATGGTGGGCTTCTTGTTGTACCTGGCTAGCCTCGAGGCCTCCTGGGCGAGCTTCTCGAAGATATCGTTGATGAAGGAGTTCATGATGCCCATGGCCTTGCTGGAGATCCCGATGTCCGGGTGCACCTGCTTCAGCACCTTGAAGATGTAGATCTTGTACGTCTCCACGCTCTTCTTCACCCGCTTCTTCTTCTTGTCCGCCACGCCGGCGGCGCCGCCCTCCTTGGGGAGCTTCTTGCCGGCCTTGGGCTTCTTCTCGGCGGGCGCCTTCTCGGCCACCGCCGACTTCTTCTCCTCCGCCGGCTTCTTCTCCGCGGGCTTCTTCTCCGCCTTCGGTGCCATCAGGTACCGACCAGGGAGAAACGAATCGGAACGACGGAGATAAAAGATGTAGGTTATTTGGAGCAGACGATGGCAGAAGAATCGATCGGAGTTTGCAGGATGAAGTTACGCCCAGGGTTGCGCAGAGGTTATATAGGGGCAAGAGACGAGACCTGATTGGATCCGAGGGGAGCTCGCGGATAGTTGACCTGGCGGCGTCCGGAGCGTCGGATCGAGGCGGACTTGACTTTTCCGCGGAGGGCTCGGATTCCGTTTTAGACGTAAGTGAGGCGCTCGGATTGAGGAGAAGTGTCGTTTTTGCCCAATAGGCTAGCGTCCGCGCGATAATTTTTTGGGCGCCCCACACTTACGTCTTCGAAATTTCAAAAGATTATGAAAGTTATGTGTAATTTTAATTTTTAATTCAAGTGCAATTATAAGTATATTTTATGAACATTTGGTGTTTCGCATTAGTTTGAATCGCGAGAGTGACAAGCTCTGCAAACGAGATAACAGTTAAAGGTCTTTATGACGTTCACAGTTTGTCTTTTATTTGACATTAAAATTTGAGATATTTAGAGAAAATATAAACACCACGGTGAAAATGTACTTTAAGAATTATTTTTTTTGTATTTTATAAAGAAAGTATATACTTTTGTGGTTTTCATATCTTGGAAAAGAGTAAATACGAGATATGATGGGCTTATCAATTTACAAAATTAGCAAATTAAGTGATTTGACTAGCTCTAATTAGAAATATCACCGGTAATTTTGATATGCAAATTGTAATTTCTCAAGTGATTTAAATTACCGTTTTATAAACTAGTTTCCAATCATTAAATTCAGTGAAAGTGAGTTGATGTTAATATATCCTATCAAATTCCTCCCCAAGTTGATTCATCATGCTATTGTCATAGGTCGGCAATTTTTTTATCACGGAATAATTACTGATGGACTAGACACCCAAGCTAAGTCGAGCACGGTATAATCTCATATAAGCAAGTTATTGGTCGTATTATTTTTTGAAACAACTATAGAAGAAATGCTGGCCTGACGAAGCTTGAGTGTCTAGTCTATCGAGCGAGTCAGCAAATCTCTTTACGCTCAATAATTAGTTTCGACTTGCCATGACCTCATTAGAATAGTGATATCAACTTTTGATTAGTTTGTGCACGAGAGGCCAATCCCACCTTCAAACCTCTTAAATAATATAATCTTCTATCCTAAAACTCAACACTAATCATCTTAACGACACTCCCATGGACCAATTATGTTCATCTTCTCCGTATCTTCACTCTTCACTCAAGAACCCCAAGCTTGGATTCATGAGTATGGGAGAATTATGAACCATGACAAACTCTCCTACTTAATTTCACAACGCCCTCGTTGCAGGCTATTTTGCTATGTTCCCTAACCATCAATGCCACTCCCTGGGACTTACATAAGTGGCAACGCTCGCCCAACAAAATAGGCTACTCCACTCCATTAATTGCTCCCCCTGATCAAAGTCGTTCATGAATCTTTGGTCACTTGTGCTCCCTAACAAGTGTGGCACCGCTGGCCAATTGTGTTCCTTTTGGCAACACCTTCTTTTGCCTACTAAACTCCTCTTGATCTCTGCAAGCCAACGGAGGGTCCCCTTTGTTGTAAACGTGTTTCCAAACCCCCTCTTAAGATTTTCCCATTGATACAAGAACATTATTTCCATTTGGCAAGTAATTTGGTTATTTCCTATACCCTAATCGCCATCCTTGAAGCTAGGTAAGAGCCGCACGTTGTTTGAGCCTCCCTAGCCCAAGCAATTACTCTCCACCCTCATAGGATCGGAAAGACCACAGGCTTTCCCTCAAATGACTCACTTACTAGAGAGATCCCTACTCTAATATCATTTGTCATGGGTCGACAATTCTTTGGTTGTGGAATGACCCATGCAACGTTTGGCGAGCGAAATTTGTCAAGCCAACCTTCTTTCTATAGTTATTTCAGAAAATAATACGACGAATAACTTTTTTATACGAGATCGTATCATACCCAATTTATCTCGGACATCTAGTTTATCGAGTAAGATAGCAAATCTCTTTAGATTCAATAATTAGTTTCAGCCTGCTATGGCCTCATTAGAAAGGCGGCATCAGCTTCCAATTAGTCTGTGCACAAAAAGTCAATCCTTCCTTTAGAGTTCTTAAGTAATATAATCATTTTATCCTAAAATATCTAGCACCAACTATGCCGACGTCACTTCAAGGACCACTTGTGTTCATCCTCTCTACATCCTCACTATTCACTCAATAAACTCAAACTTCGCTCCCAAGGGTTCACTGATACGAGAGAATCACCAACCGTAACACTATCATATATCTAAATAAGATTTTTATGTTGGGTTAATATAAAAGAATAAAAAACATCTTTGGCAAAAAGAGATAGAAAAAACGTTGTTCTTCTTCTTTGAGACTTAACTATAATATTGTCTTTGAACTCTTCTCTCACATTTTTTTTAATCGTAAAGACTTTTTCCAAAAATTATATCATACTAAAAACGGTGCTTGGGGATAAGAAAAGAATGTTGGCGAGCAAACAGGCAGAGATTACATTTTACAAAGGTCTTTCGACTCTCGTTCATATCAATGATGGTTTCACCACTTAACTCTTCAGGTAAATAAAAGGCATCGCCATACATCAAGAGACCCTATTCGACGGAAAAAATAAAAGATTTAAAGGCAAGGCACAGGACGATGCTTATGCTAAGTCAACTCAATAGGTGTGATGTAATCAATTAAATAGAAGTTTTTACAGTTTGCGCCGTAATTAGTCTATCTATATATGTGTTATGCAATTTACTAGGTCAACTTCCTCATGCTTGTTTACCAAATAGAGATATGATAAGATTTGCACGTCGCCAACTGATTGTCAAATCATCAATCCAAAGAGACAAAAACCATCAAATTGAAGGGTGGGACTTGATCCCACCATGGAATCGTGAGACAAGATTTGATATCCAATATAACATATCTACATCATCGGATTAGTCGAGACGATGATTGAATCTCTCTACCACGACCAGAAATGAATTCCCACCATTAGAATGAGAGGCCATGTTAGCTTCTAAGAATAGATCTCTATGATAATATGAGAGATGAGACGAACGGTTGTAATTAGAAAGACTCTAATATAAATAAGGAACCCTCTACCCATTGGTATCGTCAAAAATTTGAACAATAAAAATACACTCACTTCCAGAATTTCCCTCTAAACGCTTTACGATTTCATATAGCTCGAGGATTCTTCTTTTTGGATACCTTTTTCATAAATGTGAACGCTCAACGGACAAGAATATGTGAACGAGCAAGAAGATAAGCACGGCCAGAAGCAAGGCGTGGTCCAGAAGAGGATCCCGAAGCAACGAACTGCTCGTACGGTAGTAGAATCCGAAGCAAAGAACTGCTTGTTAATAAGTAATAGGACTGTTTCGAGTTCATGCTCTTCGGACATATTACAGCATGCTATAAAGCTTAAACACCAACGGAGTTGCAGAATATACGGAGAAAACTCATTCCCACACGTGAGGTATACATTGCAATCAAGTTTCTTGAATTCGAAGAAGCTAACCACCGAAACGAATGAGTGCATGGAATGTGCATATCTATCATTGATCAGACTGAAAACTGTGCTCTTGTTATGTCAAACACTTTGACCAAACTCCACTGGAGATATATGCGAAATGGCTCAACTTCCGTTTTGCTTTTGGTGCGTTGGAAGAATACTCTTTAAAAGAGATTAGCTTCAAGGCATTTTCTCAAGAGTCGGCAGCTCTCAGCTTCTATCAAACAATCTCCATACAAGCTTAAATTTCTCACAACTACCTATTCAAAAAGGGGGAGAGAATGTTATCAGAATCTTGATTGCCAAACAGAAGCATGTCGACGTTTCAGCTTCTTTTAAAGAAAAAACTCTCAAGGGAACATGTCTAAGCTCATAGGAGGAAAGAAAATAACAGAGTAGAAGCAGAAAGGCAGTACTGAATAACAGAAGTATATTGATAACATTCTGTCCTGTGAATGGGACACCAAAGCAACCTCAAATAAATTACAATAGAACCATCCTAAATCGCATCCTAAATAAATTGGCACTCCGTATGGTATCATCATAAGCAGTCATGGATATGAGGACATCTGTTGAATCATGGAATATGAGAGTAGGACACCCTCCCGGAAGTATATTGATAACATTCTGTCCTGTGAATGGGACACCAAAGCAACCTCAAATAAATTACAATAGAACCATCCTAAATCGCATCCTAAATAAATTGGCACTCCGTATGGTATCATCATAAGCAGTCATGGATATGAGGACATCTGTTGAATCATGGAATATGAGAGTAGGACACCCTCCCGGAAGTATATTGATAACATTCTGTCCTGTGAATGGGACACCAAAGCAACCTCAAATAAATTACAATAGAACCATCCTAAATCGCATCCTAAATAAATTGGCACTCCGTATGGTATCATCATAAGCAGTCATGGATATGAGGACATCTGTTGAATCATGGAATATGAGAGTAGGACACCCTCCCTGCCGCCTATACGGCATGTTCAAATTAACAGAAAAATGCATCCTCCACAAATGAGGCAATTTCTTCTCAGTCTTTCAAACTTGACACTATTCAGTAATTGCACAACCTCCAATACCAACTCAAGACTTCAACCAGAATTTCAATTCTTTTTCTTTCTTTAACTGATGTAAGCAGCCTATGGATCACAAACTACCTTGATAGAGAACAAATTCAAATACATAGCCAATAAATTAATCTAGAGGAATGATATAGAAATAGATAATCAGACCATTACAGCTTCCCAACAAACCAATCACCAAGACAATATGGCAATCACACCTTTATCGAGAAAGCATTTGTAGAGACAAGGTATTGCCCGAGACTTACAATCATGAAATATCACACCCAAGCATCAAGTACATCCCATTCTCATGCTCCAGCAGGTCATCCATAGCTGCCTAAGGAAGGTTTACCATGATAGTTTCAACATGAATTGAGTATTCCTTAGACCTGGAAAGTACACATTTATTTTACCCAGAAAAATTTCTGCACATTTCATTTTTCTTCAGATAAATCACTCCTCCACCAACTACCTAAAACATTGGTGACCCAAGGAACCAAGATTTTCATAGAAAACAATCACATCCAATGGCACCCAAAAGCAAGAAGATAAGAAGAGTACCCTCCTGCTTGAGGGCTACTGTGACCTCTGGCTGGTAAGCAGCAAAACCGAAACCTTTCAGTCTCCCAGTACTTGGATACTTGATCAGCCTGACCACAAAGACCAGATATCAAGATCAATAACACCTCAAAGTTGTGCTCTCTAATAATGATCGAGCCAGACGTACCAAGCCAAATGGTGAAAACAATCTTCTCAGTCCTTTCTCCAAGGTGTAGCAACAAAATCCTAAATAATTTAATAGAAAAAACATACAGGAAATAAAGAAGTAAGGCAGACTATGATATGCATGAGACTTAACTCAGGAGAAGCGAATTGGAGAAACAGAGAGAGCGAGGTACTTTTATTACTAACAAATAGCTCGCAGCAGGGTAGTCTGGCCGTGTGTGGTGATGATGAACTTCATAAGCAAGCGGCTTTAGATTACTTAAAATAATAGGGGTCAGAGTTTTCCAACTGTTACTACAAACTCAGCAGCCAAGCCGGGGGACAATGCTCACTTGTTCTGAAATGAAAGATCTGGCCAAATAAAATGGAGCTTGACCGAGTCCATACTGCAAGCCATTACTTTAGTTTCTTATGTCTCCATAAGAGAATAATTCACACTTACTTTCCTTAGTTACGTCGCGAGTTAAGGGTTTAAGACCAAAATTTAGATCATATTCCTAGCACATGTTTCACAGCTACAGCCAGGTTATTTTAAAATCCATCCCAAAATCAGATTCCCCCCTAAACAAGCAATAGCAACATAAATCACCCTCCTATAAACCCCTTTGTTTTGGTTTGGCTTGGTGAGGGCATTAGCAAAATATCCTTTCTTTATAGCTACTTACCCCTCCAAGCACTGCATAAAATTCCTCGTCATGAAAGCACCTCAGAAAGTCGTTAAGTCTCTTCAAACGGTGCAACAGGAGGCATCAAGGACCAAATAAGAGACACCCCTTTCGTTCCAAAAGAAGAATATATGCTGCTCCCAACTTTGCAGCAACAGCACTTCCACTACATGACAGTCTCAACCTTAGATGACATGTCTTTCGCCCAACTTAGCCCTAGCCAATGGAAGAAATCATCCAATCAAATTCCCAAGGGAAACCCATTAGCTGAATAATGATTCGGCAAGCAGCTTCCCTTACTTCTTTACTCGACCTATCACATCATGCAATCCAGCAAAAATGATGGCATACATGAATTGGAGACGCAGTTTAAGAACTCGGGTGGTAATTATCATTTAAAAAGGATGCTTACAAGACAACCTACTATCCTGTAAGACTCAGAAATTCAAACCCATTTTCATGACAACATTCAACAAAAAGATTTAAAAAAAAAAAAAAACTGCAACTTTAATCGATCATTTCACAATTCAAAGAGATAAAGGAAATGCAACGAAAATCAAGCCGAAGAGTAATTCATAAATTAAGGTGTTGTAACAGATCTATCATCGACCAGACCAATCGTTCATACGTCATTCACAGCAGGATCCAAACTTCATATGACGTTTTATAAAAACGAAAAAAAGCTTTAAAAGAAAAAAAGAAAAAGGAACGGCCAAACTAAATCCTAAACCCTAATCCGCTAAAAATAAAGCCTATCTACCGAACGCCGCCGCGATCCACAGACGATCCACCGCCACGGAGCTTCCCACCTCCGCTTCAAGAGCTGGTGAACTTGGTCACGGCCTTGGTGCCCTCGGAGACGGCGTGCTTGGCGAGCTCACCGGGGAGGACAAGCCTGACGGCGGTCTGGATCTCCCGGGAGGTGATGGTGGGCTTCTTGTTGTAGCGGGCGAGGCGGGAGGACTCCTGGGCGAGCTTCTCGAAGATGTCGTTGATGAAGGAGTTCATGATGCCCATGGCCTTGCTGGAGATCCCGATGTCCGGGTGCACCTGCTTCAGCACCTTGAAGATGTAGATCTTGTACGTCTCCACGCTCTTCTTGGTCCTCTTCTTCTTCTTGTCCGACCCGCCCTCCTTGGGGAGCTTCTTGCCGGCCTTGGGCTTCTTCTCGGCGGGGGCCTTCTCCGCCACCGCGGACTTCTTCTCCTCCGCCGGCTTCTTCTCCGCGGGCTTCTTCTCCGCCTTCGGTGCCATCAGGAATCGAACAGGGGAAAAAGGAATCGGGACGAGGGATTGAAGGAGACGGCAGAGAAATTCGAGAACCGTGTGCGGTGGTGACCTTGAGATGGATGAGAAAGAGGGGTTCTGTCGAGAGTTTATATAGGGGTGGGAGATTGCATTTGATTGGTTGCAAGGGGAGCTCGCGGA
Organism: Eucalyptus sp. ANBG9806169; assembly: GCA_014182395.1. Lineage (NCBI taxonomy): Eukaryota > Viridiplantae > Streptophyta > Magnoliopsida > Myrtales > Myrtaceae > Eucalyptus > Eucalyptus sp. ANBG9806169. The sequence goes on from CM024582.1 coordinate 27,979,195, forward strand.
TCCGTGACTTGGCGGCTTTAGGAACGTCCGATTGAGATGGAGGTACTTTTGTGTGTAGGGCTGGGATTTGATTTAGACTATGAGTTAGACGAGGATCGGTTGACTTGTCGCTGGGCGGGAACCGAACTTTAGCATCAGAGCCAAATATTTGGGCAAACTTTTTTAAATTTTCCTTCGAAAGTTTAAAAAAAAGGTCTTAGATTTTAATAAAAATTTCACACGTCACTGACTTCCTGCCGTATATATAATATATTATATATGCATATCTAAAATTAAGATATTTGTTTATTGAATAATATTTTAATCATGAGAGTATGCAAAATTCTTATTACTTTAGACCCGCTAAGTACAAGGTGTTTGGATGATATGAGTTTGGTCATGACCTGTAGATTCTCTGTGGCTAAATATATAACAAATTTGGCTTCCATTTTCAAGCATACCAAACATGACACGTACTCTTACAACACACAAAAATGATAATAAAAAATTCTCTAAGACTATGTTTGATCGACTTAACATATTATGTGAATAGAATAAGAAAATGATAAGATTCCAAATATCCCATCTAATAAGGGTGTACAACCGGACCGGATATACTCGGTTCTCGAACTGGCCCGCTCGGAAAATAGGGTAACCGGTTCCTGTTGAAACCAATCGAGAATCGGTTCCCAAAATTCGAAACCGATTTAAACCGTTCTGGGAATAGGTTTCGAGTGATTACCCGCCCGAAAACCAGTTCCTGGATTGGTTTTGTAACTAGAGATCTAAAACATTTTTTCCCCCAATTTCTATTCTTACTCCGTAATCACACGATATTTTTCCTCTGTCATTTCTCTTCCTCACTTGCTTCCCTCCCTCGCCGGCTCCCTCTCGCACAATCCGATGGACGAACGGTGTTTGTCGCCGCCAAATTCTTGTGTATTATGTGGATTTGATTGCTTAATTTCTCTTTTGTAGGAGGAGTTATGCTTGCATGAATGAATAGCTTCATGTAGTAGTTGTGGGAATAAGACTAATATTATACCCATATTTGTTGCTAATTATTTGCCTTATGATTTTATTTATTATAATTAGCCTTGTCATTCCTTAACTTTTCATTTAGTCAAAAAGTTCATGTATTTATTTATTACAAGTGCTTAATGTTTCAATACAAATTAGGAGGATTACGTTATTTTTCGCATATTAATATAAAATTCAAAGTCGTATAAGATATCGGGAGATTGCAAAATAAGTTTTAATGAAAACAGGGTTGACTCTAGAATCAAATCGGAAAAACATTGTGAGTTGGGTACAAGGTTAAATACAAACAGGGTCAGGTATAGGGTCCAGAAAATAGGAATCGGTTATAATCTAGGTTACACTGACACGGACGCGTGACACGACACGACACGCCGACACGTCATTTCTCAAAAGTAGATAATTTCGATACGTTCTGACACGTTATATATTAAATAAATTTTTTAACATATAAATGCATAAATAAATAATAATAATAATAATAATAATAATAATAATAGCCTAGAATTAATATATACTAAAAACATTAATCATACATTTGTTAATATTATTCATTATTTTAATTTGACAAATTCAACTACATTTCATTGTAATAATCTATAAAACTTGGAGGAAAAACAAGTAATCCATGATCCACTACTAAATTTAAAATTTAACAATAAGAAAAAAAATAATCAACATTCCATCATCAAATATAACAAAAAATCATTTATCCACATTATCCACTTATTTTGAAAAAAAAATAAAATCAGACTCCATCTCGACTCATCAAGTGAAAAATTTGTAACTTCAAGCACCCCAACACCTTCAAACGAGTATTGGAAATTTTTTATAGCTTTTATTTATTTTTTTCATATATTTATATTTAGACCCCAGAAGTTTTGGAAATTTGAAAAAATAACCCCGTGCGTGTCGGAATTTCCAACTCACGTGTCGGAGCGTGTTGAAGATAGTTGACCGCTATTGGATTTTCCGACACGCATCGACCACATCTCGGACATGTGTCAGAGTGTCGGACGCGACATAAAGGGTCCCGCAGAGTGTCCGTGCAACCTAGGTTATAATAGGGTCAGGTATAAAGTTTAGGTCTAGACCCTACCCCCTTAGATCACCCCTATCATCTAACATTTATTAATGTCCAGATATAATATGAATTCAAATAATTTAGCATCCGACGATGGAGGCAATACGGACGAGAGTGGATTTATGGATCAGAGACTAGTAGGCAAAGTTCCTCAAGGTGTCATGGGGCCCGCCGAGACGATGGTTCGTGAACAAGCAGCTCCTTCGGTCCAACTCGCTCTGAGCGATGCGATTGAGGAGTCTGTCGCCATGACTACCGCCTTCGGTGGATCATCTTCTCCGCAAAGGAGTTGCCAGGCTCTAATTAAGATCATGAGTTTCCCCACCAAGATGGAGTTGAGCAACATAATTTTTCCTAGTAGTCAGAGGCGAGAAGTAGGTCATGCCTTACTTTCTAGGGGAAAGAACCCATTTTTTTTTTTTTTTTTTAGTTTTTGAAATTTCATATGCACTATATGGGTCTATCCCACTCTCTTTATCCCGACTATATCTGAGCTATATCCGAATTTCATGCCATTCCAAACATCAAATTGAATAAAAGTTGTCCTATTAAGAGTTTTATCTAGCTCACTAAATGTAGCCTAAAAATACGGAAAATGACATAATCTTGATCTTTTTAAATGGGCTTATGATTAACATCTATTTTGGTTGCTCCTAAATCGGAGAAGAGAGATGAAACAGCATTTAAGGTTTAGTATCAAAACTCTTATGACTAATGATAGAGTTCGATTATGGTTTTGATCTCGAGCCATAACTAAAAATAAATAAAATCGACAATGCTATTAAATGGCTCGTGGCCCTTAGTATTGCACTCATTCAATCTCAACGTGAATGCAATCTTTAATATTTTCAGACCTATGAACTGCCGGAAAAACTAAAATTTTAGATTCTTGCCTAATTTGCATCCAAATTGTGAAACTGTAACTCAATTAGTTTGAGCTTGCCAAAGAAAAAACGACGTCGTTTCCTCACTATTGTTGTGCCCATCAGGTGGTGTATTGTGTACATTAGCCGATCTGCCACATCTAGTGACATGTGATTTTTTTTAGAATGATTGCCCATATTGCCAACAAAAATGAATATTAACAAAAAATATGTTCATCATTCACGAAAATATTTTAAACATAAATCGTTGTCAATAATGAATTTTTTTTTTCATTGATTAATTATTCCAAGTAATATAAATGATTGTATTTTAAGAAAATATTTTTGAATCATTTATTTTTCCATAAAATTGACGGAATATAATATCGCACAAGATCTCCCCTTGCTAGATACATTCAACCTCTAAACGATGTTTTTCTTCACCTTTGTCTTCCGCAAGAATGGTATGGACTGTGACCATGATGGTGCAATGAGCAGTCAGGAGACAGGAGGGAGGGAGGAGAGAGCCCGCCCTACCCCTTCTTCTATCTCGCTTAGTTAAACAAAAAAGGAAATGACACAAATGATTCATAAAGTTTGACCCAATATATAATGTGATCCCTTAATTTTTTGTTTAATGTGGTTGAACTGTAACTCAATGTGTAATGTGGTTCATGAACTTTCAATTTGTTCGATGTGATCCTTGCACTTTTGGTACATAATCAATAAAATCCCTAAATTATATGAGAACATTTAATGTTAACCCTAAACTTGCCTTAATGGAATGACAACATTTAATACTTTCGTATTGTTTGGAGACTAAGTCTAGCATATATTCAAAAGTTCAATGATTACATTGAATAAATTAAAAGTTTGGGGATCATATTGCACGTTAAGTTAAAGTTGAGAACTAAAATAAACAAATTAATAGTTCGGGCATTATATTACACATTTGGTCAAAATTCAACAACTATTTGTGTCATTGTCCCCAAACAAAAACACCAACTTTTATAAAATGCTAAATGGCTTAATAAAAACCAAAAAAATGAGAAAACATGTTTTTATTGATCCTCAATTAAAGGAAAATCTTGTAATTGATGAGATACGGAGAAGAATCTCGCGCATGTTTATATTTGGTTAAAATTTGATTGTGAGTATTGTTCATAACTTGTAACTCATTAATCAGTGACATAATTTGAGGAAGTTTTCTCAATGAGAGATGGAGGATAATATAGCATAGAGAAAGAATGGTTTATGACGATAAGGACTCATATCATTCATCACGCTTTCCAAATGAAACATCTTTGGTGCTACCAAAAATAAATTAAGAAAAACATTTTGTCTAATATCAGTAATTTCCGCCTCCTAGGTTACATTTAGCGATTATGATAAAATTCATGATAGGATAAGATTTATCCTATCTTGTGTTTGTTTCCTATTTAAGATATGAAAAAGTCGGATAAAATTATCCCATGAGGGAGATAGGATAAATGTGGATAGAATTTTTAATATCGATAATAAGAAAATTATTTTTCTCAAATAACAAACTTCTTAAATGAACAAAACTAAAATGATATTTCAATATAAATCATATTTGAATTATAATATAAGAAATTCAAAATAACAAAAAATATCAATTTAGTTTTTAATCTTTTATTTATATATTTGAATTTAATTATATCTTGCAATATAAATTCAATACGTAAATATATATTTATTTGCATATTTTGTGTTTTAGTATTTTAGGTATATTAGTATAATTTTATATTTAATAAAATTTTATTTGAGAATGATGGAAGGGGAAGAAAGAAATAAAAAAATTAATTAAAAAATAGAGTAAAATACATTAAAAAGAAAATCAAAATAAAGTAGACAAAAGCATCGCGAGAGATTTTTGTCATCTTCATTAAAAAATTCATGGTTCATTTATATTGATATGATGTGAATATATTCGACTTTATTACTGTAATTACAAAACAATAAATAGCAAAATATCATAAATTTTATATCATATTTTTTCCACTCCTATTTTGATTAGAAATCTACACAACCAAACTTAACCTTAGGGTCATCCTTTCGGCTCATACAATCGCTAGACCTAATCACGAGCCTAACCGTCATGGGTCTACCAAGGCCATTCAGGGCTAGAATGGGCCAAAGACCCCTTTTAGATGGGTTTGGACTAAACATTTTACTTTTAAACATGGGCTGAAAAGTTAAATTGAATTTATATGCGATGAGAGGATATGGGCTTTAAGTTAGACTCAGCCTCAACTCTCCATCCTAACCGAAGCCTCCCTTTATCATTTCCGGTGAAGGCCGGGGCTACACTTTTGGTCGATCAGGAGGAAAAACGCTTGGCACATTTTATCATTCCTTCTAATGCCGACCAGCCATACACCTGTGCAAGTTCAATACATTGATCACCAAGTTGTAGTTCTTGTTGTAGGTGTGCATAGAGGCTATTCTGAGATGATCGATTTCAAGGTGGGTCGAATTCTCAACCCATGAAACTAGCTTGTCCACCTTTAGATTGGTCTGGTTATTGGGTTGTCTCGCGAACTGACGGTATTATATTTTAATGGTTTTTGCTATATATATATGGTCATTACCGTTCCTTTCTTGGAATCTATAACTAATCAGAATTGGTCAATCCAGTTCTCCGGTTGAACCAGAACCGATACACATCCTTATGCTTATCACAAGTACTAAGTAGGACATAGGCTCTTTCATTTCCTTGCGCCTTTTTTTAAAAACTTCATACCCTTTGCCCTATCAAGCCTCGTTGGCTCGTGGTAATCAAATCCCACGACTACCAATTAAACTAGTCTATGATAGGAAATACAAGAAAAGATGAGGAAATTGTCTGTATATTCATTGATTTCTATACAAGCACATTAATACATTTATAGTGCAGGAATGGAAGAGAATAAAAGGGAAATAATATACAGAGAATTATAAATTTCCTATTTACTAAAACTATCACATATTCACTAAATCAGTCAATCCACAATTAAAATCAATCCACAATCACAATCTTTAGCTGTATCTCCAACACTCCCCTTCAAGCTGATGGCTTATATATATCAAGGACACCCAGCTTGCTCAGTAGGTAAGTATGTTGTCTCTGACATAATGGCTTAGTGAAGATGTCTGTAGGTTGATCTATCCCTTTGCTACGAGGACTCCTTCTTTGATATTGTCTCGTGTGAAGTGGCAATCAACTTCTTTATATTTTGTCCTTTTGTGAAAAGATAGATTTGCTGCCAATTTAAGTGCAGCATCGTTGTCACAAAATAATTTAGTTGGTCCACTAACCTATAACCCGAGATTTGAGAGTAACTCTTGAATCCAAACCACTTTGCAAGTACTTTTTGCCATGGCTCGATACTCTAATTTGGCCGATGATAATGACACGGTTGATTGCTTCTTCATCTTCAACGAGATTAATGACTTTCCTAACTTGATGCAAAAACCGTAATTGATCTTCTAGTCATTGGACAAGTAGCATAATCCGTATCACAGAAAGCTGTCATCTTCATATTGCAGTCATGGGATAAGAAAATTTCAAGTCCTGGACATCCCTTCAAGCATTTCACAACCTTTAGGGTTGCATTCATATGAGATTGTTTTTGACCATCCATAAATTGATTGAGTATTTACGCTACATAACATCTATCATGTCTTGTCATAGTAAGATATATTAATTTACCAACAAGTCACCGATATCCTAACGGATCTTTGAGTAGTGGGTCCTCAATAGATGAAGAAGAGTTCAAATTATATTCATGGGTAGTCAACTTGGCATTTCGTTTAGCGGTATGATAGCCGGTTTGCATCCGGATAATCCAGCTTCATAAACAATTTGAGGATGAACTTCCTCGACCGAGATTGATACCTTTATCGGATCGAACAATTTCAATCCCAAGAAAATATTTGGGCGGTCCCAAATCCTTGATATGGAAAGTAGAATGCAATTATTTTTTAAATTTTGCAACATGAGAGTCATTGTTTCCTATAACAAGTATATCAACAAATATACTGATGAATTACCTTTATTCCATGTAAACAAGGCATAATCATGCTTAGAATGCCAAAATCCTACATTAGTCAGCGCATAGTGAACTTGGCATATCATTGCCTAGATGCTTGTTTCAATCCATATAGGGATTTGTGTAGATAATGTACCCGAGACTCCTCTTGTCTGCGTAATCCCTGTGGAAGCTCCATATAGATCTCTTCATCTAGATCGCGGTGAAGGAATGCATATGATGTAATGACCAATTTTTGATGGCTGCAATGGATAAGAAAAATTATATTATATGTTGAGTTAAAGTTCAAGAACTACAATAAACAAATTAATAGTTTGGGCATTATATTGCACATTTGGTCAAAGTTCAACTACTATTTGTGTCCTTGTCCCCAAACAAAAACACCAACTTTTATAAATGCTAAATGGCTTAATAAAAACCAAAAAAATAAGAAAACATGTTTTTATAATCCTCGATTGAAGGAAAATCTTGTAATTGATGAGATACAAAGATGAATCTCGCACATGTTTATATTTGGTTAAATTTGATTGTGAGTTTTGTTTATAACTTGTAACTCATTAATCAGTGACTTGATTTGAGGGAGTTTTCTCAACGAGAGATGGAGGATAATATAGCATAGAGAAAGAATGGTTTATGATGATAGGAATGACGATAAGAACTCATATCATTCATCACACTTTCCAAATGAAACATCTCCGGTGCTAAAAAAAATAAATTAAGGAAACCATTTTGTCTAATATTAGTAATTTCTACCTCCTAGGTTACGTTTAGCGACTATGATAAAATTCATGCTAGGATAAGATTTATCCTATCTTGCGTTTGGTTCCTATTCAAGACAGGAAAAAGTCAGATAAAATTATCTCACGAGGAAGTGGGATAAATGTGAATAGAACTTCTAATATTAATAATAAGAAAGATATTTTCTCAAATAACAAACTTCTTAAATGAACAAAACCAAAATTATATTTCAATATAAATAATATTTGAATTATAATATAAGAAATTCAAAATAACAAAAAATGACAATTTAGTTTTTAATATTTTTATTTATATATTTGAATATAATTATATATTACAATATAAATTCAATACATAAATATATATTTATTGCATATTATATGTGTTTTAGTATTTTAGGTATATTATTATAATTTTCTATTTAATAAAATTTTATTTGAGAACGATGGAAGGGGAAGAAAGAAATAAAAAAAAAAGAAAATAATTTAAAAAATAGAGTAAAATACAATAAAAATAAAATAAAAATAAAGGAGACAAAAGTGTCGCGAGAGATTTTTATTATCTCCGTTTAGAAATTCGTGGTTCATATATATTGATATATTATGAATATATTCGATTTTATTACTGTAATCACAAAACAGTAAATAGTAAAATATCATAAATTTTATATCATATTTTTTCTACTCCTATCCTGATTATAAATTTACACAACCAAACTTAACCTTAGGGTCATCATTTCGGCTCATATAATCACTCGACCTAATCACGAGCCTAATTGTCACGGGTCTACCAAGGCCATTCAGGGCTAGAATGGGCCGAAGACCCTTTTTAGATGGGCTTGGACTAAACATTTTACTTTTAAACATGGCCTGAAAAGTTATATTGAATTTATATGTGATGAGAGTATCCGGGCTTTAAGTTAGAATCGGCCTCAACTCTCCGTCCTAATCGAAGCCTCCCTTGATCATTTCCGGTGAAGGTCGGGGCTACACTTCTGGTCGATCGGGAGGAAAAACACTCAACACATTTTATCATTTCCTTCTAATGTCTACAAGCCATACACCTGTGCAAGTTCAATACATTGATCACCAAGTTGTAGTTCTTGGTGCAAGTGTGCATAGAGGCTATTCTCGAGATGATCGATTTCAAGGTGGGTCGAATTCTTAACTCATGAAACTAGCTTAGTCCACCTTTAGACTGGTCTGATTATTGGGTTGTCCCGTGAACCGACGGTATTATATTTTAATGGTTTTTGCTGTATCTATGGTCATTACAGTTTCTTTCTTGGAATCTAAAACTAATCAGAATCAGTTAATATGGTTATCACAAGTATTAAGTAGTACATAGGCTCTTTCATTTCCTTGCACCTCTTTTTAAAACCTCATACCCTTCGCCCTATCGAGCCTTGTTGGCTCGTGGTAATCGAATCCTACTGTCACGACTACCGATTAAACTAATCTAAGTCCCCATTTGCTCGGGACGGCGCACGATATTTCACCATGTTTTAAAGTGCCAAAGGATGTCCTAATTCACGGCTCTCTTGGGCCGTACCGAGAGGGAAACAGCGAAGCACAGGCGAGGGAAAGAAAAGAGCGGGAACCGAACAAGACCTGAACAACGGATTAGGTCCACCACATAACACCTTAGGCAAGGCGAATAAAAGCTTTAAAATAACGAGCAAATCGGAACACAATCCAAAGGAGCAGCTAACGATATTACATTCAACCTGCGAATATTACACCCGTGTCGGAGGAAAGAACGAATTCGAACACGATCGGTCCTGATGCCTTACCCGATGCGTTCTCCTCTGTCACGACTCGCGGGTTGATAAACTGCTCTTTCGTAATCCATGGTGAAAAACCCACCAGGATATAAGAGCTTGGGAGAGAAGAAAGAGACGTGGCCGAACCGAACCGGCCTCCTGATAACAAATTTGCCGATACACTAATGCCAAAGGGACCCCAGTTGCCCAAAACCACAAACGCCTAATACAGAGCTACTAGCATTCTTTCACAAAAGCAAACGTCCTCCGCCGTCGGCCGTCGTGGCCATCGATGGACAGCGCCAGGATCGCTTCTCCCCGGAGGCGCAGGCTAGAGCAATGGACTTCGGGATGTGGGAATGGAGGCCGCTGGGAAAGGGGATTCCCAGGGCTCAGAGGGAGTGGCAACAATGGCAGTTCCTCAGATTTAAAAGGGAAATGAAAGGCCAAAGAGAGAGAGAGAGAGAAGGGTATCTTCCGAAGCATATGCTTGAAGCATTACTGATCCGATTGGATTGCTGACCCATCTCTGTCCTCCAATCGCCTTTCGGTTTTGTTAGACTTTCCTTTTGTGAACTCGTGATTAGGATCGATGGTGAAAAGGTGGGTTCTCTCTGGAAAGTTGTGGCAGCCTCCCTGCCACCACCTGCATTTCGGGTTTGATTACCTCGTTTTCGGATCCTATTCGAACCCATTATCGGGTTTATGCTCTTCTTTTCAGAGTGTGCATCATTTTTATGTCTACTTTAATCCGACACCGGGAGAGGTAACGACCTTTGGGGGCGGCCAAGGGTCGAGTCGCAAGCCGTTGATAATTCTCGGCAGAAAAGATTCAACAAAAAAATTCATCAAAAAAAATAGTTTTTTTGTCACGTTTATGAATTGAGACGGATCACTTTTTCTTAGATTATACAGCGTATGTGAAATTCATAAATTAAGCCGATTTTTTTCTTATGTAAATATGCACGTCTTCTTAATAAAAGCACGGTCAAGCATATATTTTACATGCTTTTTTTAACGCTCGTTGTCCATCACAAAATACCTGGTTTTACATGCCTATCAAACTTTTTTTGTATGCGTGTGGAGTAGAAGAATGGATGAATGTGTGAAACTTGAGTAAGCAATTATTTATTTACTTTAAAAAGGGCATTTTTTCACTCAGATAAAATAAAAAAAGTCCCATCAAAATTTGTAATGTACTCAGAATCCGAAAGTTATGAAAAGTTATATACAAATCTACATATTAACATCTTAAAATTGTAAAAAAGTCCAATTGTTAAATCCGTGAAAATTAAATTGAAGAGTTAAATGATCAAGTGCGAGCAAATGGGTGTTCCATGGTGTTCCATATGGTTGGTTGGAAAACCATTAGCATATCTATAATAAAGCACTGGTCATTTTTACGGTAACACTTTCATTGTAACTACACATATCAATGTACGATCACGCGTGTTTGTTCTATAAAAAGGCATATGCTTTTACTCAATCATCTCGAAACCTTTTGTTTGGAGTAGACTTTTTATATTGTGACTCCTACAACGGTAGAAGAGAAAGACTTCCTCTCTACACTTATATCTCGAGGTTCTTTGTAAGTTTTGTTTGAACAAACCATTTGTCGTTTCTTTTTATAAGTCTGTAAAAGTTCTACTCTGAAAAAAGGATTATGAGGTGAGTCGAGTGAAGGTAGATGCCTATCTATAAAACAATGCACGTGATTGTACAATGATATCTATGTAATTACGGTAAAAAAAAAAAAAAAAGTTCAGTGAACAGTAATTGGACGTGCTGTTATAGTGTGCTTGATTTTGGTATACTAATTGAACGATGTTTTGTCTGCTGTAGTTTTGACAGACCATTTGCTCCGGGTGATTTTATTTTTTTCATCATTTGATAAGTTGATTCCACAACGGTCGTCTTCATTTTGTATTACCGCTATGGTGCAATTGGCTGGAACTACTGTCGGAGCCTCTGATTTCTAACAGGATTGGTTCCATGACTGCAACACCATCATCTCGTGATTTTGTGACCGTCAGCTGTGTAGTAATATGCGTGTATGTATGTGTATGTGTATATATATATATATAATGAATTTGAGAAAAGCAGGCAAAAATAGGCCAATTAGCATGCTTTATGCGAAGAAAATACACCGATCGTGGTTTTGACCAGGAGATCACTCTGCACTTGACCCCTGCATGATCCAATCATTTCACATGAGCCTCTCTTTATAATTGGATCGAGAGGTGTCGTGTCACCCTAGTGTTGGGTTCTGCCATCATGCTTCTTACCTGCTGGAGGGAGTCAACTGGTGCATTGATGAAGGAGAAACAAAACGAGAAAGAGAATCGATGGAAGGAGGCCGGATGCAATGTTCGAGCATTCGAGGAGCCCTAGTGGATGAAAAAATTAACCAAAAGTTGCATGAAAAGTTGATACGATGCAATTTATAATAAATCAATTGAGAAGTTAACCGCATAATTTGGATGCGCCCTATTCTATATTTGAATTATAGCACCTCGTGAACATCGGTTAGGCCATGCCCACGCATTTATCAGTCAAATTTTACCCAAAATGTATATAGATGGTGCGATTTACAAGCGCTCACGAGAATTAATTGATTCAAAGGTTTGAATACTCCACGCTATAAAAGGGAAAACAAATGGATAGTAGATGCCAAACACTATTTGCTTGGGTAATTATTCAAAAAGTCTTAATACTATTTTATAATAGTTAATTTAGTCATAAAATTTTTAATTATGTCAATTTGGTCATAAACTTTTTGACAATTTACGAATCTAGTTAATATAGCAAATTTTGGCTGGCGATCGCTAATATAAATATCAATCGTTTTATGGGATGTGATTGGTGTCGATGTATACAATTTTTGCAATTTTATTTTCCCCCACCCCCATTAAGAGCAAATGGGCCCTTGCCGGTTGTTGGTCGAGGCCCAATGCCCTTGACCATTGAGCGAAGGTTGCGAACCTTACCGAATTTGGGCAAGGATCGTGATGCCCTCGTCCATGGTGGGCAAGGTAGGTGGGCGATGCTCTCGCCTTCGGCTAGTGGAGGGAAATAGGAAAAAAGAACGAAAAGAAAAGAAAATGAGAACATCGATAAAAATTCCCGACAATACAAAAAATTACAAAAACTATCTACGTCGGTACTATTCATATCACATAGGATGATTGGCGTTTACGTCGGTGATTTTCATGTAAAATTGACCAGAAAAACTAAATTGATAAATCATCTAAATGTTTAGGAGTAAATTGGTATAATTAAAAGATTTAAAACTGATTCGACTGGTTTAGATTATGATGGAAACTTTTCAGACAATTTTTCTCTATTCACTGCAGTAATTGTCCACCTATTGGCTCTCGCTCGGTTTCTCTTTCTCCATATTAATTTGTTTGTATCCGATTGCCAATGTGCAAAATGGATCAGTACCAACACTTGGATTTTTTAGGTGCACATAAGCTCATTATATACTCGTTGAATTTTATGGACTCGACACATGTTCCGGTTGATCCAATGATTGAGGCTAGCTAGTCCCATTGGGCCCACGTACTAATTTTTAGAGATGATGGCACAGCTAATCATCAATTTTTTTTTCAATTTGCTGAATCTCATCTTTATGCTTTTTTTTTTAAGTCAAGGTGGTGCCCAAACTATGTTTTTTTTTTTTCTTGTTCTAGTTGTTGGTTCCTTGAAAAAAGGTATGAGATGGCCATTCGATTGTGATGTGGTGCCAACATGGCATCCTACGGACGTTTTAATTTTTTTTTAAACATACAAAACAAAAATAAATGCATTTTAAACAAAAAAGAAGTTTGAAATCAGGGAAAAAGAGAGAGACGACCAACCCTAGCAAGCACCGGTTCCATTTATTGGGGCCAGCAGCCACTGTCTAGTGATTGTCGACAATAACCTCGGCAAAGGCCGACCAAGATTGCTCGACCTCGCTTCAACGGCCTTGATGGCCATCACTTCTCTCTCTAGCTTTGTCTCTCGACTTCGTCCTTGTTTGCTCACGTGATTCAATTGGAGACGGTAATGGCCTCATCGTGGTGGGCTGGAGGCTAGCAAGTACACAACGGTCCTCATCAATGCTTGGGCAAAGTTGTTGTAGTTTCATGTTTGAGTTTTTATCTTTTGTTTCTCTCTAAAAAAGTCTAATAATTTAACTCACTTAGTATCTAACATGGCTCTCAAATAGGTGGGTTGAGGCAAATTTGATCAAACTCAAATAAACTCATTTACATATAATGCAAATTTAATAACTCATACCTAACTAGCCATAATCCATATTGCTAAAACATTTTCATATCCAACCCATTTTGCAGAAACTCATACCAAAATTGAAGTGATGATGTAGATCGAGATTGGGCGAGAAAGAATGAGAAGAAAATAAGGCAGTTGAGTTTAAGTAAGTTGTAAATCAATTTATTAAATGTAACATATTTATGTAATAATTCAGTCCGTTATATATGAGTTAAGAAATGAGTTTATGAGATCCGCTCATTCTCCTTTGCATTTGTACTGGAAGGCTAGCTCAAAAGGGGATACAAAAAAACTCAGGAATAATTATGCAGGAACGAGATTGAATAAAAATTGAAGGTCACCACCGCACTAACGGCGCCGTTACGTCCCTAGTCGACGACCGGTATCGACGAGGAGACAGCGTCATGGTCTGAGAAGCACGTGCGGTCTGGTCCGGTGGAAGTTGACCTGGCTCTCTCCTACCGAGGAAACGGTAAAACGACACGGCTGTCACGAAGAGAGACGGACTCACAGGCCCTTGACCTAAAGGAAAATAAAAAAGAGCGAAAAAGCCCAGGCCCACATGCACTCGGTCGCAGCATGCGCTCCGTGACCATTTCAAATTTCGGTACTCGGCCTTCGTCCAAAGCTATAGACAAAAGACTATTTCAATGCACAACCCGGCATGGACCATGCGCGCGGTCCACCAAATGCGTGCCGCTGTCCATAAAAAATACAATCCATCCCGATCATTTCCGGATTGCTTCATCCGCCACGCCAAAAAAGGAGGAAAAAAAAAAAATTAATCTGAAATTCTCGAGTGTCCAATTAATTTACAAAAGTGGCAGAGATTTTGTCCACATCGAGAAAAGGGTTGAGGTGATTTGACCTAACATGCGGGATTGCGAAGGAGTGACGTTGAGTCGACTTTTTTTGGAAAAAAAATTAGAAGACTGAATTGTGCAATACAGCTTTAATACGATAAATACTATATGAAAAATTTGTTGCTATTTCAATTTTTATACCTCCTAATGAGCATCTATTTTGGTGGCACATGGTGTCGACTTAGTTGATAATAATTGATAGCATAAAAAAAAAAAGAAAAAAGCTTAGCTGATAATTGGGGTGGGGGAGAGAGAAGAACCGGATTGGTGGGGGGCCCGAGTTGCTAGGGTGCGCAGGTGGGTGACCTGCGCATCCCGCGAGTTAGGCAGGACAGGAAAAGGAAAGCGAACGGGGGTAAAAAACAGAAATAATTTTTTTTTTTTTTTGTCTTTCTATTTCCCCAGATAGAAGGGAAAATCGATTATAATTAGGGGGAGTTGGCAGGAAAAGAAAAGAAAAGAAAAAGAAGAAAAAAAGAGGAGAAAGAAAAAAAAAGAAACGAACGCAGGGGGTGCGCAGTTTAGCCAACCCACCATTGTCGGAGCAGCTTCGCTTGCGCCTTGCGGGTGGTGAACCGATCAAGGTTGTTCCCCTATTTCGGTCCCCACCCTCCCTCCCTCCCCTCTCTCTCTCTCTCTCTCTAAATCTGCATGGACCTCCATTTCTGACACTCGGAGACCTTCGCTCTCCCTCTCCTCTCGCCCTCTCTCTCTCTCTCTCTCTCTGGAATCTCTCTTCCTCTCTGATCTGGTCTCTCTCTCTCTCTCTCTCTCTTCGGCGATTTGATTTTGTGTGTGCCGATTCGGTCGTGACCTCGTCTTGACGCGGCGGTGGCCGGATTCTCTCCTCGCGCAGGTTGCCTGGGAATTGAAATGGCGGCTCCACCGGCGAGGGCACGAGCAGATTACGATTACCTCATCAAGCTCCTCTTGATTGGCGATAGCGGTAACTCTCTCTCTCTCTCTCTCTCTCTCTCTCTCTCTCTCTCTCTGTATAGGGCTAAAAGTCTGGGGGATGCGCAGCCTTAGATCTCCGATTCTGCGCTGCCTGATTTTGATTATTCGATGCGGAGATGTTTCGCGCAGCTTGATCCCGTGAAGGCAGGTCTTAGCTCGGTCCGTCTTTACTTTTTTTTTTTTTTTTTGATTTTTTGATTTTTTTTTGGTTTTGGGTGAGGTGAATAGGAAAGAGGGTCGTGCGACTCCGTGCTTTGGCATGGATCTGTTGATATTTGGGGATTCGACGTGAGGAAGTGCCGACATTAATGAAATTGCTGATGAAGCATTTGTTTTCCGAATGACATTAAATGAATTTGGCCCTAGTCTAGACGCGGATGATCATCATTAGCTCACATTGTTTGGTGGGATACGTCACGCATCTAGTTGTACAGTAGAGGGAGTCCAGGCATTTGTCTTCTACCGTTGTGCTTGTTTTACTGGCTGTGTTGTTGGATTCCGGACATCGCGAGCTCTGAGAAAATTATGGTTGCGACACAGTGGGAAGGCGGTATTATTCGATATTTGCCATTTAAGAGGGACTTCCATCCCCTCAGGCAGTTGGGAGCTGGCCTTCATGGTGTTTGGGAGGATGGGAGTGGGGTTTGGGGTTGTGAGGGAATTTTGGCCATCGGGCTGAAGTTGCTATGAAGTTTACAGCTGGTATCATGAATATGGTGTGTTGTCATTGCTATAGTGAGTTGTTGATTGGAACGAGTCGTGATTCTAGCAAGATTTACAATGACTGTGAATTTGGAGCTTACTGTTGCTATCGTTATCCTTTTTGCTTCGATTGCTCTGTGGTTAGAAATCGTATGAGTGCAACCTCATCTTTGAGATCTGTAACCATTCTGCTAACGTGGGATCCTGATTATGATTTTTTGCTCCAAATGGGTAACATTCTCACATGTTGGTATATACCTTGGCCAGGTGTGGGAAAGAGTTGTCTCCTATTGCGATTCTCAGATGGTTCGTTCACAACAAGTTTTATCACCACAATTGGGTGAGTATTCTTTGAACTTAGTTTCTTTCTCCCATAAGGTTTTCACTGATCTTCGCATGCCATTTGTACCTAATGCAGCATAGATTTTAAGATAAGAACTATAGACCTTGATGGAAAAAGAATCAAGCTTCAAATATGGGATACTGCTGGTCAGGAGCGATTCCGTACAATCACCACTGGTAAGGTTTTGCAAATATTGGCAAGTGGACTCCACTATAGAAGATCAAGATAGCTCTAAAAGCTGGCCAAAGCCAAAACACTCTTTGTGTTGAATACTGCAATCCTTGCAATCATACAGACTACGATAACAAGTTTGATTCTTCTGAAAATGGTAGACAAAATTTTGGTTGGCTGCATCTTCTAGATAAATTATGCAAAGAAAAAAGGACACTTCCAATGCAAAGTTGGCCTTATTGTATAGTAGATCTTGTTGGAAAGAATGTCCAGGTGAAGTGTGGACATTTTTAACCTCTTTTCTTGGAAAGTTAGTATATCTCCGGGAGAGATACTGTTACTGTTAAAACATATAGAGCACAATTCCAGCTTTAGTGCAGCTAAAAGGTAATCACAGAAAAATTGACCTTGTTGGCTGCCAGCTCAGTCTGTAATTTGATTATGGGATGTATTGCTCCCAGGTCTACATGTTGCATGGTTTAAGCTTTTGCAGCTCTCTTTGAGCATAGGGGCCAGGTTTTTCTGGCCGAGCTCTTGCTATTCCATAAAACAACAATCAAGGCATGGTTCATTGATGTCTTGGTCAAGATTTGGCCTTTGAGATGTAATTTGATTTAGTCACCTAGTGGTAAATGTGTTCTAGTCTATAATTAGTGGTTGGGTATTAGGACATTGGACACATGGCACTACAGTCCTGTATTTGCTCTTTGCAGAATGTTTCCTTATCAGGAAGCAATGAGGTTCGATTCCTTATAAATTGGTTTGATATAAGCTGCGTCACTGGTATTAAGTTGTGGACGTGGTGGTGCTAGATCCTTGTATGCACTAGTTCTGCAGTTATTTGATTTATTACTCATATTTTTAGCCTCACTATTGACTGCTTCTGCACTAATTAAGTTTATCTTTTTTTATTATGTTACCAATATTTGAAGTTTGCACTCATATATGCTACATTTGTTTCCTCTACCTTCAGCTTACTATCGAGGAGCCATGGGTATTTTGCTGGTTTACGATGTGACTGATGAATCATCTTTCAACAGTAACTTTCTTTACCTCCCTCTTAGTAACGAACTTTGCATGTAGGTGTTAAGTCTGTTTGTGTCTTTCTTTCTGTGTTTACTGCTTTGATTGGATGTGAATTAAGTTGGTGCATGCAGCTTTAAACTTTCTGTAGCGTTTGAAATTTTTTTGGGAACTTGCATCCCATAATAGACACGGCATTATGTCATTTTTCAGACATAAGGAACTGGATTCGCAATATCGAACAGCATGCATCCGACAATGTTAATAAGATACTGGTTGGGAACAAAGCTGACATGGATGAAAGCAAAAGGGTATGTTGCATCTTACGCTTATCATCTCTCAAAATCTCTTTGTTAATGACACAAAGATAAGGGTGCTTTTGCCACAAGTTCAATAGAAAACACAACTGCCTTTGTGCTGGCGATGCTTCTCTGATAAATCTATCATCCATGTCTAGCTATCATGCTTGATAACAAGCTCTCTGATATTTCTTCAGAAAAAGGAAAAGAATAGGAAAAGAAGGATAGGAATTTTTTAAATCCACCCACTTGCTCATCATCTTCGTGATATTTTTGTTCATGTTTAGGCCGTGCCTACTGCCAAGGGCCAAGCACTTGCTGATGAGTATGGAATTAAGTTCTTCGAGACTGTAAGTAGCAGCTTGCTGATGGCTTGATCTAATTGGAAGTCCCATTTATACACTGAAACATATTTTCCTGCAGAGTGCTAAAACAAATCTTAATGTGGAACAAGTGTTCTTTTCAATAGCGAGGGATATAAAGCAGAGGCTCTCAGACACAGATTCTAAGGCTGAGGTATCTTCATTCACCACTCTACTCAGGAAACTTATTCCGAACTAAATCCGGCATCTATGTCTTTTAATTCCTTCCTCTGGTTCTGTAATTACAGCATCCTTCAACTATTAAAATTAACCAACCGGACCAAGCATCTGGAGCTGGTCAGGCTGCATCGAGATCTGCTTGCTGTGGCTCGTAAGATGCAAGACGTGGGAGCTTGTGTTGGCCTCGACACTGGCTTGAAAAGGGAGAAAAGGGCAAGGGGAGAAACTAATCGTGATGACAAGATCACAGTGTTTGTAATTTCCTAATTGTGATTCTTTCCAGATGGATTTATAGTGTGTGGAAAGTAGGTTCTCGAATTCTAAACATTTTTTACTTTGTGGCGGCAGACAGACGTGTTTATTCTATATAGCCGACATTCCCTCCTCTCTTGTCCTCTCTGCTTTGGTCCTGTCTCGGAATGAAACAGGGTTTTTTGTGCGCGTCAAATATGAAATATGAGACTGATGCTGATACAAAGTACGAGGGTTTCAGAGGGTTTTGCTCATAACCCTCCCATGTTGAACAGACGCTGATGTATAATCGACAGATGAAATTTGATGTAGTCACTTTTTGTCGCTTCGGAGGGAAATGAAGTATCTAAGTATCTAACAACGAGCCCATGGCTTGTGATTTCCCCAAATAAAAGCCAGTGAAATCGTGTTCTAGAGGAGTCTCTGTCCGACACAATCATCGGTTAAGGGATTCTTGAGAAACGAAGCCGTGAACCAGAATGAAGGAGGGTGAGGTTCTAGGAGTCGCCCGTGAACCAGAACAAAGGAGTGAGCTTCTAGCCGTCGCCAGTTCCAGCCAGACAAAATGGGAGCACCACCCAAAGGGGTGTCAAATGCGGAAATTGAACCTCGACTTCCAATGTTCGGCGGTCCTTCCTCCCGATCCATGCGAACAGCTCACAATTGACCTCTGCTGGATCCATCGCCCATGGTCGTTCAACTCTTCAAGCAATCCAGATCTCAATTCATCCACGGACTTCCCAATCGACAGAGCTGCGTCCAAGGTTTTGCCGATGGGTGTTCAAATTCCTGCTCAGGCCATGGCTTCTTCCAGAGAGCTTGCCATCAATCCAACCGAAAATGGTGAAACTGCGCAGTTGAATTCAGACCCGGCCATTAAGAGCGCTAAATCTGCAGCAAAGATGGTTTCATGGCTGGTGAGTGTCGAAAGATTTGTTGTTACATAAGCATGTC
The DNA here is from genome assembly GCA_014182395.1 of Eucalyptus sp. ANBG9806169. Taxonomy (NCBI): domain Eukaryota; kingdom Viridiplantae; phylum Streptophyta; class Magnoliopsida; order Myrtales; family Myrtaceae; genus Eucalyptus; species Eucalyptus sp. ANBG9806169. Next base: position 27,999,095 of record CM024582.1, read on the forward strand.
ATGTGAAGAGAAATTTTCGGGGGCTTTACCTGAACCAAACGGGAACCCACGCCGTTGGCTACGATCTGATTGTGCAGGCAACATTGAAAGCAATCGAATGCCTGAAAACTCTTCCCACCCCCTCCCCCACCTCTCAGTTCATCATGAAACGTACTCATCAGTTTCCTGCGCACAACGAGTTGGAACACGAGAAGGGAACCGAGTTATAGATATAAGACCAAAATCAAAAGAGAGCGTAATAAGTCCCCACGTTGGGTGGCGTCTCCAGTCCAGAATTAGACCTCGAATAGCTGCTGCTCTCCAATTTCTACCACAGAGCTTCTTTGCTCAAAGCTTTTTCACGAGACAAATTCTCACACCGGTACCGCCTTTTCTTCACATCCATCGTCACCCTCGCGTAGAGGAAAACCGGTATGCGATGGCCCTCATCGTCGCGCATCTCCTTGAGCTGGCGACACGGTCACTCTCTCGTGATGTTCTGCGCTTCGTCGAAGGAAATGGTCGAAGAAGCTCAGCTTGTCCCACATCGCAAACACTCGCGGATTAGAAACAGTTAATAACCCTCGCGCACGTGAGAGACGATCGCCGAGCTCAGTAGCGAGAGCTTGTAACCCGAGCGGGGGCACCAAGGTGTGGGACGTGGGCTCGAATCCTTTGGGTCGGGTCTGCAGAGGCTTCTTTCTGGCCCGCCCGTTCCAAGCCGAGAGCTGATACATGTGGTTCGGGCGAAGGCTCGGGCCACGTGTGTCCTAAAGCGGAGGTCACCGCGTGAGGCTGGTTTCACAGAGCAGCGAAAACCTCCCGCTCCCGGCAATGGAAGGATAACGGGCCGGTGCCAATCAGCACCCGCCATGGCCCAATGGGCCGGTCCCTACTGGACCACCACCTTTTTTCCTTTTTCGTTTTTTTGGACTTATTTTCTGAATTTTGTATTTAAATTGTCTTTGTAAATCTAGGTTCTTTGTTCAACATGATTTTTTATAATTTTTTTATTTAAATTAAAACTGATTTTGATTTGTATGACATGTTATATAGAGAGGTGTTAAGCTAAATTTTAAAAAAAATGACCTTACCTTTACATGAACACGTGGCGAAGATCGGTTCTTTTCCATGATGCCATCTACTAGTACAGCTAAGGAAGAATCAACTGAACTATTGCTAATAGAATTGAATCCGTAATTTTATTCATGATTTGATTTTTTGTGTACATTGGATAGTAAGAATGAAGTATATAGTCGATGCAAATTTCAACGGGACCTTTTGTATAGCTTCTAGATCGCTCATTATAATTCAAAGCCGAATTCATAAATGATGTTTACATGAAACATGATTAAATAATAGACCCATAAAATGGGTGGGTCTGATAAAAAATAATCCGATCTAAGTTGACCTGTTTATCGGTAATACAATTGCAAAGACTTGGAATCGACCTAACTTAAATTTGACCCAACCCAAGCTCCATTCTTAGCAATTTTTCTCACTAAATTTACTTTGAAGTAGACACATCAAATGTGTGGGTTGGGTCAGGTTGAAAATGATCCGACTCATATTGATCCATATTCATATAGTGTAGATTTAGTGATCTATACCCGACATGACCCGTACCCAAACCGACTCGTATTGCTAAAACCTATTAATATTCTAGAAAAATACACACTCACTTTAAGCTCTATGCTAATTAGATAAAAACTTCAAATAAAAAAAAAAAATAATAAATAGAATAAAAAATATAAGAAACCTATAAATTGAAATATTTATAAAGAACCCGAGCAACAAAATATATATATTTTTAAAAAACTTAGAGTGGATAAATCCATTTTGCAACTTGGATTTAATGAGCTCAATTTCATGTGGGTAGTTATTTTATTTTTAAATGGTTTACAAATGAGTTAAGAAAAAATAAAACTCAAAAAAATAGATTATTAGTAACCAATAATTTAACCCATTTTTCAAAACCAACACCCACTCACGATGTGGTCTAATTCTACGAACATTTTGGAGGTCTTCAGGGATCAAATTGATGTTCATAAGATCCTATGAAAAGCTATTGTATGCAAGTGCATGAGATTAGGGGCAAGCACAAAGAATAAGACCTTGAATTCAAACTCAATACATGTGGAATTAGAATAATACATGATATAGATGCAACTAGAAAGTATAACAGTAAAAATGGATCTCCAGCATTTGATGTCATATCTATATATTCCATTTTAATGAAATCTTGAACTTCTAAAACTAAAGCACAATACAAAGCAGAAGAAATCTAGATTGGGAAGAAGCTACTTGCTCTGCTATGCGAAAAGCAGAACACCAACAATTACAAAGCTTTAACATCGTAGGCGTCTGGCAGCAAATCTGGCAGCAAAACAGGAAATCAATCGAGAAAGGTTTCAGTTATGTGCATCACATCAAGGAAAACACAAAAAAATCAAAACCCACATTTGATGCAAAACAGCACAAAAGTCTACTGAACAAGAAACCAATGATTACCTCGAGAAATTACCTAACCTTCAAAGAGTGAATGACACGCGGGGAGAGAGTATAGGGTTCGTAAGCAAGAGAAGGCCCGGAATCACACTAGAGCTCGACATTGGATCAACAAGACTCTACAAGAACCGCGAACTAACGAAATTCAGGAGATGACGAGGACAACAGGATATGCATGAGGGTCGATCACACGCTCGTAGAGTCAGCTTTGACTACGCTGTTGAGGCAAATATCGATGCCCGGGAGCTAGATTTTCACGGGTGAGGCCAAAGCTCATCGTTTGGGGAGCAGCAGAGGCGGCTCGGTTAGTCGCGGAGGCGGCTTGGAGGCAAGTGGTGGAGGCAAGTGGTGGAGGTGAGCGAAGGAGGCAAGCAGTCGAGGCAGGCAAGTGTCATGGACCGATCGATTGGGATCATGACCACGCGGCGACTCAGGCACTTTTGAATTGACTTGGATCGTTGGGATGCCTAAGCCAAGCCTTGCTTGATCGATCGCACACTCACTTAGGTGAAGCCTTGCTCGATCGATCGCACGCTCACTTGGATCATAGAGAGAGTTTTTAGAGAGAAAAAATGCCAAATGAAACTAGATCCATTTTTTTTCATTCCCGAAGAAGTGCATATTTTCCCTGAATCTTCTTCGATAATGGTACGGAACAATAGTCTGATTGGAGTAGATACACGAATCGCTTTGCTCTGAAAGAAATGAGCTTTGGATGCTTATAAATGAGGGGGAGAGCACCCCTTCTTATACTTGAGGTTTCAAATTACATCCATTGATCAACTTTCATTTGGTGGATGGGATCGTGCCGCCAAACCTACCAACTACCAACACTAATGACAAGAGACATTTAAACTTCGGCTCAATTACCGTATTGCCCGCCCTTGGAATGTTCCAGAAGTCTTCTTGTCGGGAATCCTAACGATTGCAAGTGGTCCTCCTCGGAAAGGCATGGCCCTTTAGCTACAGAAACCTCTTGGTTGTGACACAAGTATCTAAGGAAACTTTGCGTTTTAGCCTTTTAGGTTACCTATTTGGGTAACTTAATGTCGAAAATGTGTCAAAAATGAGTCAGACGTTCCAACCCATTTTCCATCAATATAAATTAGCTTAAAATTTATTGGACCCATTTTAACTGGGCCTCTATATTTTTATAATCCACGTACAATCTATTAACACAAAGTATGAGTCGGAAAGTGGATTTTACACTCATTTTACCACTCCTGCTCTGAAGAATGAATGACTCCGTGGACCAACTAATTGAGTCAATGGGGTGCTCAGGCATCAAGTTATGGACGAAAGCATGAAAATGTCGATGAGGCAAAGGCTATTTCTCATTTATTAAGACCTCTCTCGATACTGTAATGTCTCATTGTATTACTTTTTAATACATTGCGGTTTTAGATCACGCGTTATCAAATTCATGCACAAGTCACAAGACGATGATTCTAACAAAATTAACTACAAAGACGTCCAGTTACAGCTTTCATTGAATTTTCAGCATGTCGCCCGTACCGTACCAACTACCGACCGTAGCAGTTCGACAATGGAGGGTGATGCCCTTTCAGAAAATCGACGGTACCTTCCAAAGTATATTCCACAACGCCCGTAGAACACGTTCACAGATTTTCCTGCGTTTCCATTAGTCAGGATTTTGACAATACAATTGTAGTTAACGAGATTTTTGTACTGCAAAAAGAACAGTAGCGTGTGATAAGATTGACAGAAACAAATAAAGCAAATTCCGTGCTGATCGATCAAGTACCATTCCGAAAGATGCCTTATGAACCTTCAAATGTTGGCAATGGATCACCTGTAGTCCGACAAGCCCCAGCCTCGTTCAAATTGGGCAGACCCATCAAGTAGTGAACATAGCGCTGCTCGACAGTTTCCGCACAAGCTGATGTCATCATTAATTTGCACAAATGAAAGGTTACACCATAAAGACTTGTCCAAAGGTTTTCGTTATCAAAACAATTTACATACCTTCACTTGCAAGTAGCTTAATGTCGTTTCACAACAGAAGAAGCTAATATTTATACAATCTACAAATTGAAAAGAAAAGAAGAAACTAATGGAGAAAAATAACCAAAAAGGCACAGAATTACTGAAGATTGACATACTTTATGCACAAGGGCCGCATCCAGATTGCACTATATTACAAGTAGACTTCCTCGAGACTCACATAGGAGTCTCCTTTCGCAGTTTCAACTCTTCCTTCCCATAAATTCGTTGAAGTTCACGAGTTGCGGCTTGGTAAGATTCTGGAAAATAGAATAATGAACTTATCGGAAGGTACAATTCGCCAAAACAACAAAAATTCTTCAACTTGACATAAAAACTTGTGGTGTATTAATGAGAAGTTTCCATGGTAAAGTATGGCAAAACTACCCAATTTTCAAAGAAGTTAAGAAGAAGCAAACTTGTAGTTATTGAATAGAGTGCCTCCATCCTGAGATTGTCAGGAAAGATAAGGAGAATATTATACAAGCGAGGGGAGATACTCATATCATCCAGGTAAAAGGTCGGACGTTAATCTATAAAATTCATCTGCTTATCCACATTACCAATTCCAGAATTTCTACAACATATCTCTATGACCTGAACAGAAGCAATAATTTTCTTGACTTTACACCTGACCAGTCACAAAAAATTATCGTTCTGCTAGGCAAAAAACGGAGTGTTACCAGTCGCTCGCATAACATATTATAGGATAGGAGACGTAAGGAAGAAAGGAGTTGTTCCATAATTTTTGACATGAAAATAACATGCAAATCCTCATATATAATATGTAGGGTTGAAGGACATTTTGCGGTAATAAATACAGATCAAAGGATTCCTTGAACATGTGTCAGGAGGTGATTTTATTATTTCTTGACCTTGTTGGTAAATGCTCTCCACATATAAGTAAAACTCCTGATTTCTTGAATGATTAGAGATTTCTAGCAGATGCACAATCACCTTTTAGTCTGAGTTCGAGATGCATGGATTTATTTGCACATCCACATTATCAATGTGTGCACAAATTCTTGGATTCATGTTTGTGTGTACGTGTGTGCATGTGCATGCGTGTGTGGTGGGTGGAGAGAGAGAGAGAGAGAGAGAGAGAGAGAGAGAGAGAGAGATGAATGATCTTTCTCCAATAAACTGCATATAATACCGAGAAAGATATCTATTTTACCTTTCCAAATGCGAAAAGATTTCTGATTAATTGTTGCACCAAACACAGTCTGAATTGTATCAAACAGCAAGCTCTCAGGAGTGCTCCGTAGTTCTTGAACTATTTGATAGATGGTCTTCCCATTCTCAAAGTATATATGATTGTTTGGATGCTTTGTCTTGCAACCGGCATGTTGCTCGAATTCATACGCATTAAGCACCTTACAGCAAAAATTGACAAAGTATAAGCTCTCTATAGAACATGACTCCGCCACGATCTCCTTATGCAGCAGTAAAAGGTCTTACCTTCGAATGATTGCATGATTGACAGCCACAAAGATAGCCAGAACCCTTTATGATTCCCCGAAGCTCCTTATTGGAGTATTATGACTATAAGTCACTCAGCAGCAATGAATGGAAAGGAATGAATGGAAACAATCTAAGGCAGGTTACCTCACATGACACAGAAACATACTTTACTGGGATGCCGTCAACCATGCCAGTAGATATCAGGCTTCTGACATTTGAAGGGAAGCTATTGGGGGCTTCTTTTCTAGATGGTTTTGACTCTGGCTTATTCTTGGAAACAAAATCACTTCTAGACTTGACCACCCTCATGACATTCACATTTGAAGTGGCCACCTGCTTCCTACCATCTTCTTTTGATATTTGAAGTGAAGACTGACTGTCTGACTCATCTAAGCCACCGACTGATCTTCCTACAGGGATAATGTCCCGTTCATCATTAAAACCATCAAAGGAGATAATGTTGCCTTCCTCCTTATATGCATCAGCTACGGAGACAGCAGTAGGATCTTCCTTGTAATATGCAAAGTCCCTTGATTTGATTTGAGCACATTCCTCATATGCGTGCCTCATTAAATTGACATTCTCAATGTCCTTATTGTAGTCCTGTCCCACTGGTATAATGACCATCTTGTTTTGTCTGTCATAAGCCAGAGCACTATGCATATCAATATGATTTTCCCTGTCAAAGCTATTCATCTTCAGGCTGTAGATTCCAGTTTCAGAATCCTTAACCCGATTAGCCTTAACTTGTCCAATTCCATTGTAGCTGAGACACATCTCTGGGTCCTCCGTGGATTGAGATATGGACAAACCTACAGATATGTCATCCTCATACTGATCTTCTACATCCTTTTCACTCAAATTTGCCCCACCCGCTTCTACAAGAGAAATACTCCTTTCAGTGAAGTCAACAGGCCTTGTAGTTTCGGATCCAAACAACCTGTCAACAAATTGGTTGGATGTAGGCTGAAAACTGGCTAGACTCTCCCATGCAGGAATGTTGGAATGTGAAATTCTGGAAATTGACTGGGCACTTGGAGATTGTACTACATGCTTCTTGCTAGAGAAAAAATCTGCCTCGCCAGAATCTGCTAACCATCGATGAGTCCGTTTTGTTTCAATTCTGGAGGGGTTATCAAATGTTGGACCTCTTTCAGCACCTTTGGCCATCCATAAACTCTTATCCTGAAATGACCAGCCAAACAACACAATCACCGATGATGGTTAAAGTTTTAATATGCCTTCACATTCCCTCGCAAGTATGGGTGGCGAGAGACGAGAAAGGATGGCAATCTTCAGCTTTATGACTGAGTGCACACATAGGCACACGGCACGAATCCAAAAGCTAAAGCCAGCACAATTTCTAATAGGTTATACCAACTGATGCCTATAGCCTCTAACAGGAAATGCAATCACGTGCTAGCTCCCTCTTTAATCCAAATGACACTAAAAAGAAAGTATATAAACACTAGAAATGCGCCTCCCTCCCTCTCGGGGGAACTAATCAACACTCCCCCACTCTCCCCCACACACAGAAAAAAAAGAAGTTAAAAAGAAAAGAAAAAAGAGAAGGAAAAAAGAAAAAAGAAAAAGCTTTCCATAGAAACTCTCATGCATTGGTTATCACTCATCATGTCTACATTCCACTCACCATGGCTCGATAAAACTCAAAGGATTGCTTATGCTTTGCTTCTTTCTAATATCCAATATCCCAATCGTTACCAATATTGCTATGAGTACGAAGCTCTCACGTTTCTAGCTAAATAGCCATAGTTCAATTTGTACACAATACTTGAGATCTTCCTTGATCTTAACGAAACATTAGCACCTAACTATCTTTCTTACCAGTTGATATTCAATGCCCAACAGCAAATAGAAATGAGAAACCTAGCCAACGTTACCATTTCGCTTCTCCAAGTCTAATGAGGAAACAGCATCATGCGATACCACTCCAGCTGTCGTCCCCGCTGCTGCAAAGCCTTCCTTCCTTCCTTCCTTCCTTCTATCCACGAGTATGCGTGCGAACCGGTGACGCCGAATCCACGTCAAAACCTCTGCAACGGCTCAAAAAGAAGCTCGTTCAGCGCACAGTAAACACAAACAACAACCGATACGCATCGACCTGCAAACAAGCAATAAACCACCCCACTTCTGCACAAGCGCCACGCACGAAATCGATCCAACATTCCGCCAGAGCAGCGAAAGAAATCCGACGCAAGCACCTCGTTCGCGGCCAATAGCACTTCTCAAGACGACGCAATACATTCTCAAAGTCATTCCTCGAGGTTTTCGGAAAATCGAAATCCGAGCCAAAAAATGCCCTAGGCCTGCAGACACCACGGAACACGAAAATCGACGAGAGCCGTAGCTTACGGTGATCGTCGACGAAACGGAGACGACCGGAAACGCGATCGCCGGTCACGGAGTCGACTCGCTCGTCGCCGGCGACGGAACAGCCGGCGCCTGCTCGGAGGACATCATGGCGCTGTGTCGGAGAGAGAAGCGGTTGAAGTTGGAGTGGGCGTGTCACACTGGATTGTAGCTCGCGCGGAGGAGCATCGTAAGCAGGGTGCGCCCGCATGGCCATGGTGGCAGGCGATGCGCATCTCTACCGTACACGTCTCGTGTCAAGCTGTGGAAATGAATTCACGCCGTCCGCTGCAAATACTTGATATATTTATGTAGTTTCCTTCTTCTTCTTTTTTTTGGTCGGACCGTTTTTGGTTCTTACGTTATGCTTTTTCCTACACCTTTCCCTTCCTTCCAACTCTTTAAAAAGTTCCATAAAATATTTCAAATTATTCTACTTTTACCAAATTACTGAAATAATTTCCATGGCTTAAAAACGTTAATATTGATGTAATGTATTTTGGAAAAGTCGAGAGATTTAACACCAATGGTGCATTTGTTTAATTGAAAATGAACGATTCATAAAATATGTATATATTTTTAAAATGATTGATTATATCGCTTACAAAAATGAATGAACAGAAAATATTTTCATACTTCACAAAAATGTGTAAACATAAATTATTATTGATATGTTTATTGACCTATCATTTCAAGCGATATAAGTGAATGCTTTTTGAGAAAATATTTTTCAAATCACTTGTGAAAGAAATGAAGCTCAAATTAATAATTAAATTTTAAAAATGAACATTTTAGGGTATTATCTTGACATATTGTATTAGTGCCTTGAGGCACAAGTAAAATACCTACATCGAGATCGGGTCCATGTAGCATCATTCATGACATGTGACGTGCCATGTTGTGTCATTATGGCCATTTTCATATCGCAACACAAGTCGCATCCCTTGTAATATAACAATCGAGGCAGGTACTACATTGCGCTGATACTGAGTCTCCAACATCTTACAATGATGGTGCGACGTGCCTCATGCTTCCTTCGACCTTCCCCGGGATCGGCGTATGGTTGTCGCCCGGGTTTCGCAATGCCTCGAGTCCTGCCTTTTGTCGAGGTTCATTCTCCGGCAAGTGTTCAAAGACAGGCTACAAATGGGTAGTTGCTAACTTGCTGCTGAGTTTGCGCGCGCGAGCAGTCATTCGACTACCTCAAAAAGAAAGTTTCAGTTTTGGATAGTAACGTGACAACCAGTGATGAGGTTATGCAGATGCGATGTAGTTGTTTCTGATGCTTCTATATGCGATTCCAGCGAACGAGATACTCGCAAAGTTTCTTCACCAACAAACCGAGGCCAGAGTGTTTGGACAGCTTGGTCGGTCTGGTCGGGACTCGGGACGTTCAGCAGCCGAAATAACGGGCAAGATGCTTGTGCTCAAAAGAGTTCAAGAGGAAAGAAAGTGAAGAATGGAAACATGTCCATTTGATAGCGCGAATATGTTCGGAAACTTGTATGAAGTTCAATCCCTTGTAGTAATATTGGTTGGTCTGAAAAAGAAGATGGAAGGCAGTGTGTTTGGACGCATTGCTTATTCAGACATGTTGCAAGTGGGTTGAAAGTTCTCTTCGTGCATCGCAGATCAGCTTGATATGGTTAGAAGTCGGTGCTATGGATTCAACAAGGCAAGTTCCAAATACCATCGTTTGCTTCACATTCGCCATGTACCGTCGAAGAATGTGGAGCCGTTTTACTTTGCGAGCAGTGAACAATCATGGTCCTAGTCGAGAGAGCAAACGGCATTGAAGAAAGAATCGACGGCAAGAGCTACCTCTCGGAATGACATTTGTTGCTGGAGTACCAACCGGCCCTCTCAAAGCGCATTTAGTTAGCTCATTTACCTGGTGCGCTCTAATGAAATATGCAGCAACATTCTTCCCTTTGTTTTCCTTTGAAGGACTCCTCTTGACCCTGGATGCTCCCTTCGTGCTAGGTGAGCTCATCACCTATCTTGCACAATGTACGGTAGTTCAACTGGGTTTACTTCAGTACAAGTTCTTGGACTGACAAAAAAACAATCATTTCGAGAGATGAAAACAGCGATCAATCAAGCATATATCTGATTTTATCTCCATAATGTCAGTTTAAAAGTGATCCTGCTTCTATCCTTCGAACTTACAATATCAAAACCAGGAACCAGCAACTTGGAACTAGGGGGAATCGGCCTCATGGATTGAGCTAAAAGATTTAAGGTGGAGGGCCTCCAGTCAGGTGAAGATAGAGTCTATCTCTCAGAGATGCACCTTTAATGTCGCCTACTCCACATGTTTGCTGGGGCCATCCCGACTCGCAATGGTGAGACACTGTCGTCACGTCCTGAACTTTATCTTCCATTTCAATGACGATATTGTGAAGAAGGCAACAAACCAGAATAATCCTTGGCAACCTCTGTCTGTCGGGTCTCCACATGACTCCACGGATGATCCTCCAAGAGTCCTTCAACCTTGCGAGTGCGCTCTCTGCCACCCCTGCAGCTGCAATGAGCTGCCTATTGAACTCGGATCTTGGTTCGGAAAATTCTTTCCCTTCATATGGCGTGATGAGATAAGGAAGTAACTGATAGCCTGAGCCCCCAACAACATATTCCCTCACCTTTGATCCATCCAAAAGCTCGAATGCGTTCCCATTCAATCTCTGTCCCTGGTTGCACAGTTGATAGAAGCCTGAATTCTGAAAGACTGACCATCTGTTCATTTTACCCCCTGGCCATCCAGTGACTATGTCTTGAAATCTCATATCTGGGTCCACTATCGCTTGCAAGACCATACTGTAACGCTTCTCGTGGTCAAGCCACAAGGTACTATTGGGGTCTGATGTGGACAAGTTCATCAAGATGTGAGTAAAAGCAATGGCACCGCAGCAATTAGGCAAGCCGCACATCTTCTCGAACTTGGCTTTTGTGTTTGCTATTTCCATTGTAGTGGAGGGCCAACGCAGATGATGACTTGCCCTCTCTTCCATGGCTTCAATAAAACGCCAAGTAGCTTGGGACACAGTTGAGTGGTTCAGGCCAAATGAATCTCCTACAGTTATGAGCGACTCTCCAGAGCTCAGCCTTCTCAAAGCTACGGCTACTTGGTCATGTAAAGATAAAGGGCTGCCATTTCTGAACACTAAGTTTGCCGGCTTGGCCGTAATATCTTCCTTTACAAGTGAACATATGTAATCGAAGGTTCTCTTGGAAATTCCAAAAACGGATTTGAACTCATCCAGTCCATTCTTTGAAGGAAGATGACCTGCAAAGAATTGGGTAAAAAAAAGATAAAAGTTAAAACTGTCAAACCACATCAGGCTTTTATTCTGCTAATAGCATTACTTTCACTGTTGCTGCAGCAAACATTATCAAAATACAAGGATAAGATCATGAAGCAAGAGGAAAGTTTCATTATATATATATACAATGGAAAAAGAGTATCTGAAAAGAAGGAAACAGGAGGTCCTTATTTCCTGTCAGGAAGATGAGACCAAATCCAGACATATGCTCACCAAATTCAGAGATCAAGCAGTATACTTTTGTTTGCTACAAAACATGCCAACAGAAACTAAGAAATGCTTTCATTGACTATCAATCTCATTGAACTCAAGAGGGTGGTTTTGAGACGTATGTATGACCCCAGAAGCTCTAATCGATTTGATCTGACAGAATAACAGTATCAACATTTTTTATGGAACCTGATTTATACATTACCACCTCAAGCTGATGATGCCACTCTGTATACTTCACACATCAGACAGGGTCACATATCTCATTACAACGAAGACAACCCTTGTTTTATCATCCCCCGACATACTTTAGGGGATGGAGCAGGCGCTATTCAAGAAAATATGGAGATTTTGATGAATTTTTAATTGTCGGAACTACGATTTTCTTTCCATGCTACCAATTGACTAAATCATCATGTCTTTTTGAATGCTTTGTCCCAGTATAAAACATGAGCTGCTGCCAAAATCTTTTAAGAAAAACTGGCATCAAATCTTTTTTCATCATCGGGGTTCATATATAACCTAGGTTATCCTTAACCTTTACCCAATCAATTTCCAAAGAATACGAAATGTTTGTGAACCTCCAAGCTTATTTTTTCTTCTTTTTCTGCTGAGAAACATTTAGGCATATTAAAGACAGAAACTAGCACGACTGTAAGCCTAACTGTAGTAGGAATGAGGTGATTCAAATAAGCTAAAGAAAATTATCCTGCTGAGTTACTTCCTAATCAATAACCATTTCAAAAATGAATGGAGAGTGTTCTCGGGAAATATTAAGTGCCTAGACCAAGACTTGAGCCAAGAAATAGTACGCAGCATATTAAAATTGAAGAGCTAATAATTGACTACTGAACCAAGCACAACGGAGGATGCGGAATCGTAAGTTAGGAAAAGATATAGTAGCATCTTGGTGAAAGTTTAAAAAACATTTACATCATATGCAAGGATGGCTACATGTGCAACACCATTCTTTTTATATAGAAATCAAAAAGTGGAGCCGAAGCGAAGCACCCAAAACCAAATTCATGATTCATTTTGACAACTTCAAGCAAGATATCTCCAAGATGTCTTGATGCATACTTGAACAAAAGTTGAGTTTGGCCAGCTCTTTTTCTAGATCAATGGCAAAAATAGCTTCCCCAAGTCTTGGTTATCAAAGACAAATAGATGGATGACATTTCTGCTCGAACCAGCCAATGGCCAGTTATATTAAATTTTGAGAACTCGCATGGAATGAAAAAAGGACAGATTTAAGAGCAATAATCATGATGATGAAGAGCCCTACATTCTAATTCAATTGATATATTTGTGCATCAAACATAGGGATCTAAAAGCAGATATCCTAAAAAGAGTAAGAAGCAGCATGGCCCAGAGAGTGCAACATTCATTAATTGGCGAGAACCATAGGACAGTCTGTGCACTGTTTCTCTTTCTGTTTTTTGTCATGAAATTATAGACCTTTTATTCATTTGACAGCGAACTAGTGCTCATAAAACTACTGACCAAAACAGAAAATTTTCTATTAGATTATTCTCGGCTGGAGGTATCATTAAAGATCATGTAGAGCACTCGTTCAGCTCTGTGAAGTTCACACAGTTACTTTGTTTATAACAGGAAAAGAAAGGAGTTCTAAGCAGCAGATATGAAATAACAACTGAGACTTTCTTCTTGAGTGAATATTTGACTTGCAGTTGACTCCAGAACACAACAAAATCAAATAATTTTACAAATGAAATGCAGAATTTTTCTTTGCATCATACTCTTATTCACTTTACCTTACACTCCCCCAGAGTTCACCTGAAAAGGATATGGAGATAGTAATAGGACTTCATTATGAACTCAGAACTGTCACATTTCTACAGACCCCCTATGTTCCCTCTCTTTTGCAGAGTGACATCCGTATGTATGAATATGATGTAAAATTTCTCCCAGTCATCTTATTGTCTGACATTTTTTCAGACTTTTTCCCTTGTTTAAAGTAGTTAATTCAGACTTAATCAATGGCATTGCAGAAAAGGACGGCTCAGATTGCAATCCAATTCAATGCAGAGCCTGATCAGTGGTTTTTCTTGCATTTGAAAGATCAAGCATCTCACTTTCAGTCACGCGCAAATGTTCAAAAGAGAGAGACTAGTCAAGTAGAAACGTCTGATGAAGAAAAAGGTTTTTTTTTTTTTTTTTTTTTTAAATATATATATTTTTTTCCAAGATCAAGAAATGTGGCATTGACCGAGTTGGATACAATGACAGTCAATTCGTTAAATTGATTTCCACATAAAAGAAGCATGTCAATCCCATTACAAAATCTCTGCGAGAGCAGAATGAAGATATCATCATGCACAGCGAACGAAACAAAGAAAACTAAAACAGCCAAAGGCATCGTCCTAGCAAACAATAACCGAAAAAAAAAAGAAAAATCAGAAAGAAAGAAACAGCCAGAAGACACACGCGACGGAGCAATAACAGTAGATAGAGAATACCATTGCTTCTTCTGCAGAACTCGCCAAACCAATCTGCAGACTCCTCCTTCTGAGAAGACCCAGAAGCGGAAACATCCGCTTCACTCCTCCTCTTCTTCATACTCTCTCTCTTCCTCTTCTTCCTCAGGTTTCTGCCAGGACCCATGATCTGACAGACACCCAATTCAGCCCAAGACTCGAAATTTAATGACTTCCCGATAAATCATAATCATTGACGAAACAAAAGAGAGACTCATGTCACAGCACGACGAATACCCATCACACACGACACCAAGTGGGACTCAGAATCCATTACCTTTCAATGCACAAACTTCATGGGGCGACGGGGGCACTAACAGCGAGGCGCATCATGCAAGGGGAGGGAGCTTTTTTCTATGGTAATCAATGAGGCGCGAGTGCTTCGTGCCCCGTGTTTGAAGCATGCAACAGTAGAGGGAGGGAGGCAACAAGGAAAAGAAAAACCAAAAAACGGAACTGAAGAGAGGAGAAAAGAAACAAAGAATGAGATAGAGAGAGAGAGAGAGAGCTTTCTTATATATCGGGGCAACCGGGAGCAATCTAAGCAAAGCACGCACAGGTTGGTTCGCATTTGTTTAGGACAATGCGGCAAGAGCTTCTTTCCTGAAAATTAAAAAAGCGATCTTTAACGGTGACTTTCAGAAAAAGAATCGCTTTTTGTTGCCTATAAACTTTTTTCTACTGCGTATGAAAAGGGAGAAAAAAAAAAGTGAAATACTCAACAAGACAAATCTGAGGAAAGCAAATTCCAAGCTTGCTTCAATTAATTAATTGAAAAAAGTATTAAAAGCATACTCTTTTTTTTTCTTTTTTTCTCTGGTGAAAAAGCATACTTCGCTACTTACATATCTTTATTTCTTGCAAATATGACCGTGTTAACAACACAAGCGCCTCCTCAGCACCGGCTAAGCATAGTTAATGAGGGATTATTTAATTTTGAAAATACTGATTTTGTATATCATGAGAGCAGCACTGAAAATTTGCAACATTTTCTTATTTGGCTGTTTATCAAGGGCTTCTATGCAAATACCATTCGCATACCCCTTAAAGGAACCCCCAACTGAAAAGACTGAATGAGCCCCCTCTTCAGGGTCCGGGCGATTGGGTTTTAAGGTGATTTTGAGTGTTTTGGATTGGTGTGACTGTTTAGGATTTTCAGAATTGACAATTTCGGCAAGAAAATTGTGTTTTCGTAAATAGGGGCATGAAAATAATTGATGTGAAGGTGCAAATTGGTCTTCGAAGTTAAAACTGGGGTACGAAATTCTCGTTTTCAAAAATAGAGATACGCAAGTGATCCTCGAATGAAAGACAAGGCATGTTCTCCAATCAAATCGTCAAGATGGGTGATTTTCCTGAAGAAAATGTGACGAAATAATTTTACCTTGGAGTAAATGATGAGATCCCGAGGGACTTTTGATACTAGAAGAACAAGAGAAGCTATACCCACAAAGAGATATACGGTGGTAAGAATACCTCGAGTCTCGGTTCTTAATATATGATGACTTTGTGTTTGAGGAATATACTATTTATAATCGAGAATGCGCGTGCTACTTGAATAATTGTCTTTCCAGGCATTAATTGTATTACCAGCTTGTTGTTTGCCATTAATGGACATGTCAACTCCAAAGTTCTTTTTAGGTTGGATTGTGGAGTATATATGATTGGATCTATTTAATTTTTCAGATTTTTTCGACAATACCTATGCCATAATTGAAAATGACTGCCTTTTTCTTATTTTCATAAATGGGAAAACCGAATCGCACGAGACAAAAGAATAGAGACATCTTTTTTAATGTAGTCCCCTCGGTTCGATTGTCCTTTCTATAAGAGTTTTCGAATAATCTTGTCAAGACGAAAATTTTTGTACGACGATTCATCTTTGAAATAATTCACATGGACCTTGCTTTCTAATGTTCACGAATCTGGTCGTGACATTTCACTCTAGGACAATAACAGTGATGTAATTATGTCAGGCTTAAAGTGGTCAACAAAAGCAGCATTTGGTAATGAGATCGGTTCTTAGCCTCCATGTTGTTTCTGTTGAACTGACGAGCGCCAATGTAAATAAATAGAGCAAGGCCCGTACGCTCTCGAGCCTCTTCTTGGAGACTCCAGCTCTAGGTCAATATTGGGAACGTGTTTGGGCTTGGGCTTGGGCTTGGGCTTGGGCTTGGGCCGATCCGTCAAGGCCATTATTAGGTCCGATATGCTATTGATAGACTCCGTTCACGTGAATCAAATCAGGTTAAGCGAGGATTTTACCTAATGTTTGGAGACGAAGTTAACGTGTTGGCTTTAGGCTTTAAATGGAAATAAGCCGTTCTCTCTTTCCTTGTTCTTTTGGGCAGCACGGTTAGGTGCTGTCCTGGCCAACTCGCGCAAATGTATTACCATCCAAACCGACATTCGACGGGGCACCGTGATGCATGGCTGGGAAGCCTAGTGCTTGAATCATGGAAGACTCGATTTGTATGCGTGAGCTTGGCTCGGCTATGCATTGTACGCTTTCCCGATCGAGTACGTGACGAAGACAACTATGAAAGTGCAATTTGGCGACAGAAGAAGAAGAAGAAGAAGCCAACCACATCGATTCACTTAATGCTCATCTATGAAGTTATTCACTTGATAGTCGATGATTTCCCCATTTTCAAAGAGGATTGACAACCTGGTCAAAATCTCGACAGTTTTCTAAGAAAATGTATCTTTCTCGTTTGAATATGAGCATATAGTTAGAAACCAGAGGTGGTTATTGAACCCGACTCAACTCGGATAGCTAATCGAGCCTATCTTTAGTATCCAAACTCGTCCACATAAAAAAAAATCAAAAATTGAAAACAACATCGTAGAGTTCGTCGGCTGGGTTGGGCCCGTGTTAAGAATGAGCGGGCTGAGCTTCAATGTAAGAATCTTGACCCTGCCACCGTGGGCCGAGCAAGATTGGGTGGGCTGAATGGTTTGCCCAGCTTAAAATCATCTCTATTAAGAAGTGCTTTGGGCGCCGGTTAGAACGCGAGGAGATTACATTTTACTCACGGCGATATTTTAAAAATGGAAGATGTAGATTACAAGATAGATCATATTTCCAAGATTATAAAATATAATGTGGCTCGATAAGTGCTCTAAAGACCATTTAGCGATATTTCCTAAATTTGTAACAAAAAATCCCATATATGTATTAATACGTTGAGACTCAATAAATAAGAATTTTAAATATTCGATTTTGTGTGCGTGCGTGCGTGTGTGTGTTTTTTTTTAGTTAGCTTTGTAATTTTTTAACTTTGAAGTAGCTTAATTTTCAAACGATCGGCTATCTTTAGCTGAATAAATACATTCGGCATGAATAAAGATGGGCCCAAAAATGGCCTTCATGCACGAGCAATTGATTCGGCCCATGGGCCGAGTAATCGCAGCTGGCGCTTCATAGTGCTGCTACTGAGTGGTAATAATACGGGGATATAAATCAAACACTCAAACATCTTTTCCTTTCTTAAAAGTAAGGACATCGGGGTGGGGAACTGACCATCCAAAGGCTCATGAAACATCTTGCAAACCCCATTAACCGATTTGGTTCGGGACTTTGGTTTGTGCAACTAGGTTTGACACGAAGTAGTTTGCACTCAATTTGTGGAATTTCAACGAGTGGCATTGATTTCCTCATCCCAGGCCAGTCGCGCAGTTGGTACGTAGGGCCTGACAAGAGGTCGACATGTGAATATCTCGCACTCCAAATACGAATAATAATATTTGGATGCGAAATTATTGTCCATATAGGAGTAAAAGGTGCGGGGGACCTCAACTCTTTTCTCCTCCATCTTGGAAACCTCAAATTTATACTCTATTCATATATAGTCGATACACTGCCAAGTCTATCACAATTTGAAATATTTTTTTTTACCCTAAACTTGGGTTTAGTAGACTGAATTAATCACAACCAATGATTACGTTATTTTCATGTGGGCCCCTCTCATGGGTGTCACGAAACCAACTGCTATAATTATATCTAATTCATGGATCTCAATTTAAATAATATTGTTTCCATGTTGTTCGACATGGTAATTAATAATTAGTGCGTTGGGGCGCAACTCCTTAAAAATGCATCCCCTTTTGTCTCATCTCGCGACCAATCGAGATAACTTGCGACATAAAGAGGTTCTTCTTTGATCTATGGACCGACGTTTCGGTTCAGTTCTAATAAACAAAGAATGGTTATCTCTTGCACGTCACCTACTCCTTTAAGTTTCTAGCGGTATAAACTCGAATCACAAATGGTAAATTATTACCTATAAATCCTAAGGTTGACATAACTGGTTAGGTGTTGGACGCTTTCTGTTCGGATCCCATAAACTACGTGCAAACTGCTCTGCATCGAGCCACCAGCTTAGGCAAAAAATTTAGACTTAACCGATTCTTGAGGTCGATATCATGCTTCACGAATCACAAATGATAAATTATTACCTATAAATCCTAAGGTTGACATAGCTGGTCAGGCATTGAACGCTTTCCACCTTAAGAAAGGGGGGTTACATGTTCGGATCCCACAAACTACGTGCAAACTGATCTGCATCGAGCCACCTGCTCAGGCAAAATAATTAAAACTCAATCGATTCTTGACTTTGATATCATGCTTCACGAATGTCCAAACAGGCCGATCTCCGTGCCCATTTCCCCGAATTATAAAAGCGAAATTATAGCGACGGGTGGTCTTCACATGCTTGACAAATGTCGATAACAATGCCACATGATCTGGATAAAGCGAAAAAGGTCGAGCTCGAAGCTTCGTACCAACCGGGCCGGAACGAACCTTTTTACCGGCTCTTTCGAAACCAGTAAAGCGCTCTTTCCTCGCGCCCGCCAATCGCCGCCCTGCGTCCTCCCCTCCTGCCCAAGCAAAAGGCTCTCTCTCCTAACGAGTCAAGTCAAAATTTCGTCCATCAAAATCTACCGGATCTTCCTTCTTCTTCTTCGGTGGCGTACAAGGAACAAACTTGGCTAAAGCCAAAAGCATAATGACAAACTAGACTGCTTTTCACCCTACTTTTCTCATCCTGCCTTTTCACCCCTTTTTGCTAGGAATACGAAATGACGTTCGTCACTCATGGATTTCCCTATTGTTGTCCTGTTTCTGGGACCCCTTGTCAAACGATGGAGCGGTGAAATCAAGCTTTGATTTAACCCATAATAGTTTGCACGCAATTATGGACTTTCAAATCCACGATCTTCGATTTTTGAGCTGAAAATTTTCGGAAGTCCTTAGTGCCGATCCAAGGGCTATAAACACTAAGGCTACGTATTGGTAGTCGGGATAAAATTCGGGATATGATATGATTTATTCTATCATATGTTTGGTGCTCACTCAATACATGATAAAGTTGGATATAAGGGGGATATAGACATGGAGGTGGGATAAATGTGAATAGGATTTCTAATGTTCATAATAGGAAAGTTATTTTCTTGAATAACAAACTTATTAAATTAACAAAATTGAAATTATATTTCAATATAAATAATATTTGAATTCTAATTTAAGAAATTAAAAAAAAATCTTATTTTAATTTATATATTCAACTTTAATTCTATTTTATAATAAACATTCAATCTATAAATTAAATATTTATATTTATTATATATTTTAGGTATTTTTGTATTTTAGGTATGTTAGTACAATTTACTATTTGATAAATTTTTATTAAAGAATGATGAAAGGGGAAAAAATAAATAATATAAAAAAAGAGGAAAAATAAAATAAATTAAGGAATATTGTTACAAGAGATTTTTACCATTTCCATTTATGAACATTCGGGTTCATTTTTACCAAAAAAAAAAAACATTTAGGTTCATTTATAATGATATGTTGTTTATATAAAAAAAAAAATGTACATTATATGATGTGAATATATCTGCCTTTAATATTGCGATTCACCAAATAATGGACGGGATATAAAAAATTCAAAGATTTCATATCATATCCTATCCAGTTCTATCCCGAATTTTATCCCGACTGCCAAACGCAGCCTAAATACATAATTGTAAGGCCGATTTACCACGATTGTTTCACACGAATGCCTTCTTGCGGACATCCTCTCTATCCACCAGCCTTAGCATGTCAAGTTAGAATCAGGAATTGAGCACAGCGTGATCCGTAATTTGGCTAGGGGATATGTTTTAACATCCTCTGGAAATGTCGGAAGGCAATGAATTATGCTAATTTGGTTGGTCAAGGACAGGTAATTTCACTAAATCACGAGATTCTTCGAGCGTGTACCCATTGGGTCTTTTTTCCTCTCTCTCGGAGACCTCAAATTTAAGCTCATCCTGTGCATGATCGAGACACTGCCAAGCCTCTCACAATTCGGAATTCTTGTTCACCGATTGGACACCTTTTCCTAGATTCAGTAGACTTGGATTAATCATGAACATCGATCACACTATTCCCATGTGAGTCCCACGAAAGACCACGACTCGTGAATCCTGGTCCATACAATAATTTCCCCCCCTCTCCATTTCGCTGGACAATTATTGCGCAGTGACGGAAAATCGACCGTGAAAATCCAGGTTCGAGGAATTCAACTCTTCGCGCACTTCTCCCCTCTAATCTCCTCTCTCGTGAGGTGAGTCGTGATAGACTCGCAACATCGAGAGGTCTCGCTCGATCTATGAACCCACGGTTCGGTGCCAATCCTAATAAGCATAAAATGGCCCTCTTGCGCATGATCCCTACTACTCTAAGGTGTATGATCCCTACTACTCTAACGTTCTAGAAGTAAAAACTAGAACTACATATGGTAACCTAAGAAGCACCAACACCTCCGGAAACTTTCGTGTCGTGTCCGACATTCCGACACGTGTCCGACACGCTCCGACACACTCCGACACATGGTCAACGAGTGTCGGAAAATCTGACACGTTCCGACACGCGATCAACGAGTGTTGGAAAATCCGACACGTGGTCAACTCTTTCCGACACGCTCCGACATGCGATTCGACACGCACGTGGTCAATTTTAAAATTTTTCAGTATTTGAGGGGTCATAATGTAAATATATGAAAAAATAATGAAAATAACAAAAATAAATGGGAAAGAAGAAAATTCTTACTCTCAAATTTCTCACTTATAAGTTCTGATCTTCCCGTGAGTGATAATGGAACGCTTCTTTTCTTGTCGGTGTCATTCCGTTTCCCCCACATACTTAAAGTTATAATTTTTTTTGCTTCTTTTCGCCTCTCGCAAGCATCACTTGCGAGTTATCTTTTTTGATCTATGTTATTGGCTTGTGAGTTATCTTTCACATTTTCCGTGATAAATTTAGTGATTTTATTTTCTTTTTGTCATACTTCGAGAGTTCTTGTCTTTGATTTTCATTTTTCTCGAACCTTGTTTTGCAGAGGAGCTCCAAGCTAGTCTATATCATAAACTCCGAACTCTATCTAGGACTATAAAAAATCTCACTAATCTCCAACAAGTATAAGAAAACAGAAAATGTTCCTTTAAGTTTACTCTTTCATGTTTGCAATTTTTGAATTTCCTATTCAATATCTATCAAATTAAAACAATGAATGATATTAACAAATGTTGGATTAATATTTTCAGTATAAAATAATTCTATGCTCTTTTTATTATTATTTATTTATTTTTATATTTATATATAAAAATATATATTTAATATATAACGTGTCGACATGTCGTGTCGTGTGTCCGTGTCGGTGTTATATAGATGGTAACTTATTATTCCAAGGTTGGCACGGTTGATTAGAGCATCGGAGGAGTTCCAGCTCAAGAAATGAATGTCACACACTCAAATCCTACGAATGCTTGCAAATTGCATTGGGATAAGGCCACCTACACTAGCCAAAGACACGATGAAGTTAACCTAATTCACAGGGCTTGCACAACGTTCCATAGGCCTCAAGGTAACTAAACTCATTTGTCTAAGAGTGAGAGTTAGAATAGGAGTAGAGTAGGACCGACTAAAAAAAAAAAAAAGTAACTAAACTCCTTTGTCTTAGCGCCATGCATCCTCCATCCCAAGCAAGGCTGTCTCAACGGGTCTAAGTCAATTTTGTCCATCGAGTTCTTCCTGATCTTATCTGGTGGAGGAGAAAGAAACAAACTTTGACTTACCCAAAAAGCATAATGACAAATTGGACCGTTGATTCCGCTCTTTTCACCCTTACTTTCTCATCCTGCTTTTTATTTTAACCCATCTTTACTAGGATCGCAGCAATGACAATGATCCTCCATCGATTTCACTGTCGTTGTCTCGACCCTGAAACCCCCTCGTCAGAGAAAAGATCTTTATTAAGGCCGGATAAGATCAAGAGTAATCGGTGCTTCATATATAAACGAAAAATGCGTTTGGCAATCCCCACTTGACTACTCGACGCATATAAAGAATGGCCGTGGTTTTCCAATATACCGCTTTTCTCGCGCTTACATGATCGACACTTGGAATTTCGAAACTTTCCCCATCATATATGCTTAAGAGTATCTCGATGCACATGATAACAACTTAGAAAAGTTATCCAACCAATTCTAGATTTATTAAAATTTTGAGTTTTGTTGATTAGAAATCTTTGTGCGAAATTTCAATGTAACCCCTTCCGATCGATTTTCCGCTAGGAATCATTGACATGACAATCCAATCATCATTGGTTTTTCTAGGTGACATCTTTGCTAGGCCAACGATTTTCAGCGAAAGTTGATAAGATCATATCGAAATTTCATGTGAAGATTTAAAACTAAATTGACAAAAAGTGAAAAAATTTAAAACTGAACTGGCATCCATATAATAGATTTCGGATTGGTCGAGTCATTTCCTCCCTCAACAAGAAGCTTGGCATAATTCAATCCTCAGATGGCGTTCATCCTACGACCCCAACATTTCCACGCACTAAGCTCAATCTTGGCGGCGGTGAAAGGGGGACCGATTAGGGATTTAACAGCAAATTGGGCATTAAGAGTGTTGTGGGGGGGGGGGATTAAACAAAGCATTACGAAAGATTTGCCGTGAATTGACCTACGGGAGATAAGGTCTCGCACTCTTGCGCACCATCTTAGTGCATGGGATAAGCTTACGTAGGCCTCTAGATAATGTCGCTCCACTGAGGGTTTTGAGAAGAAGAATATAAAAAAGAAAGGATCTCTGCAAATTTGTCGGATGCTCCTTTCAATGATCTCATCATTGTGAGTTACGTCCCGGCGAGGTCTTTGAATCCTGAAATTAGTAAGTCTTATTTTAATCGAATTGGAAAGACAAGACTGAACCTTAAAAAACTTATATCAGTGATCTTGATTTTTGGAACAAAATTGGATTCTTTATTTTCAAACATTGGAAAAGAAATCTTCGAGTTCAAGTTTAGCCCCTCTACTAATTTTCTGTTTTTTTTTTTTTTTAATTCAGAAGTATAGGTGTGGAGACTCGACTATTTGGAAATTCATGAGTACCCTATAAGCCCATGAAACAGTTAGACTTGGACATATGGCCTTTGTAGTTTGGCTTAAACATAAAGTAATTTGCATGCAATTCATGAGATTCAAGCAAGTAACCTCTAGTTTTTGAGGTGGGAATCTCCCCGCTTCCCTCTCTTAATTTGGGTTCTGACCTATAATATTTTCTCAAAACTTGTGCTTGGAATATGTTCATGGACTAGATTTTTTATTAGCTTGAAGATGGGAAACCTAATTTCTTTTATGATGAAATCTCATTTGTTTAGGGTAGCTCAAACATTCAAATTTTGTTTTATGACATTATCTCGTCAAAGTATGATGACAGCTCCTTGCAACATAACACTAAAGTTTATAGAGGAGATTTTTAGGACCCCCTGATGGGATTTCTTTCGCCTCCAATGGAATTTGGCATTGAAGCTTAATCACTCGAAACTTTTCGTAACTTTATATTTCAGCTCATGAGTCGCTTGCTTGCACTTCGATTTCTTCATTCAAGCTTTCTATTCGTTACAAACGATTAGTTGAGTGCTCCCGAATTTCAGTGCTTTTAACATGTAATTCGAGAGTCATGATGAAATGAAGAGATAAATTTGTGATATCAAGTAGATTATAGAGTCGATTTCATACCATTTTATGATTCGAGGACTCGAAATGGAACCCTGCCTCAAATCTCAATGGTCTTTTCACGATCCTCGCTCGAAGAAGAAACTCAAGACGTGGGGAGGGGGGGAGTGTCGCCAGATTGCATAAGCTAATGCGCGTTTCATCCCCAATGATGTCCCTCCGCAATAGACTAGCAAGCACAACACCAGGGCGTGGACCGTGCAACAGCCTACGATCCGTACGTCCTTTTCGACGGCCATTGTTTAGTATTATCAGATTAGCTGGTAGAAGCTTCGTCCTTGGCCCTCTTGCCCCCGCCAAGCCGCACGTTAGCAAAGCACTCGGGATTCCTCCCCCACTAAAATCCATCCCCCCTCGAAAGAGGAGCCCCCTCGCAGCATCGACATCCCGACCGCTAGTCTTTTCTTTTGGAGCACTTATCAGAGGAATCGGGCATAAGATGATGATCGCGACTTATCGAAGTCCATTCTCTAGAGCCACTAACTTTAACTTTAGCAAAAGGGGACGGGATCACTACCACTACTATACTATAAAGTAAATGATGAGGGGGCTCAGTGGAGCATGAGATAAGATATGGTGATAAGATAGGTGTGAACTATTGGGCGATTTTGTCTCCTCTGTGAAGACTTGCTTCCACACGCACGTTGCCCTCTAGCAGTTTGCCAGATTACCCTTTTGCGTTTCGTTGGATGGAATAAGTCAAAAGTGGAATCATCCACGCTTCCTCCATTAAGGAGGAAGAAGGAAGAAGAAGACGACGAGAGTAAGAGTTTTCAATTGGGAAGCAAGCGAAACGAAGATCTGCATTGGCCCGAAAAAGAAAGTTAGCTGATTAGAATCCATATGTTCCGCCAAAAATGTTACATTTCTAGAAATTATCTTTCAGGAAATCATTTTTTCGAAAAAAAAAATGATAATATTCTTTGATATTTGGCTAAAATATGAGAAACAACTGAAAAATATTTGATATTATGTAAAAAGGAAAATCTGATTTGATTTTTTTTAATAGACGTACATTATTTGGGCACTAATGACTTGTGCACAAGTAGTCAAGGAACCAAACACGGGAAGTAAGATCTCAAGTCCAGGCTTGATGGACCCAAGTTCGGGCTGGTATTGGGGCCTCGAACTCGAGCGTCGGGATTTGATCCCGCTCGGGCCTTGATGGACTCAAGCTTGACCACAAGGGATTTGAGCACTGATTGGCTTCTTGAGCTCGAGTGTCAAGGACCTAGGCAAGGCTCAGTCTCGATGCACCCAGGCTCAAGCACATAGAATCTAAGCATGAGCATTATGATTTCGAGCTTGAGTGTCAAGCACCTGGGCATGGGCATCGAGGTTTCAAGCCCAATCCCAATGGATCTACGCCAAGTGCCTGAGACTCAAGCCTCGGCCTCAATGGATCTGAGCTTAGGCACGAGCACAAGCATTTGAGGCTTAGCCTCAATGTATTTGAGGTTACATGCTAGGTATCTGAGCATGGGATTTGGGAGCCATGACTGATTTTTGTGGATCTAAGCCTGCCTCAATGGATTGAGGTGCGAGCATCAGGAACCCAACCAATGGTACTAGAGTCCTAGGCTCGACCATTGTGGACATGAGGCTAGTGTCATGAGCCCCCACCTTTGTTGACTTGAGCTGGGCACTAGGGTTTCGAGCCCGACCTCTTTGGACTGACTGAAGCTTAGCCTTGATGGACCTTAGTGGACCCAAACCCGACCCCAGCCTATAAATCCAAGCTTGCTATGAAGGGCTAGGAACGAGCGTTAGGGATCTCATGCCCAAGCACAGAGTTGAGTCTGAACGTTCATATCTAGTTATATATTTTGAAAAATGACTTCTGATTTTTATAAAAGTAGAAAATCATTTTCTTGAATTTGAGTATAAGTTTTCCATTGACTAGGAAAACATTGTCTTTTGACTCATTTTTTTAAACATCCAAACACTAAAAAATGAGGAAAATATTTTCCATAAAATCATCGGGCCCTCAATCGACCCTCCTCAATCTAATATTAACTTATCTTGAACCAAGTGCGGTATGGACTTGGAAATTTTTACGATGTCAAAAGTAACATATCCAGTTCTTTTACAGATTTATAGAAGGTAACGGCAAAGGTTCTCCGCCAACATCGGCGATTTTTACGATGTCAAAAGTAAGTTGAGAGTCAGGATAACTGAGCAGTTGAGCATGTCCATGTGATGAATGATGCTCGTACAGAAAGGACTTCCACCATCCCTATTCCCTAGTAGACCTACTAAAAATCAATGTCTGGTCCCTCCCTTTCCCCTCGAATCATTCCAAAACTCAAACCGCACGAATCACTGCAAGCCAAGAGGATCAGAATATTTCTTCAAACCCTAAAAGCATGCCTCTGCGACCGTCCCACAAGTACGCCGGTACAACATTTTGGGCCGGTCTTCCTTTTCTTCACCACTTTATGATAGACTAATGTATTGATACTTCCATACTTTATGATAAAGACCATAACCACACTTATCCAGCATCAACACGTGGAGCACAAGTGTAAAGGTACGAATACGCATGGATTCTGCATCGCCATCGAATGTGATGTACGCATATCTGCTCGATCCTCAAGGCCACGCGATCACCGACTCAACAGTAAGTAGTGAGGTCCTACATGCTTGTGAATATTCTGCAGCGTAGTTTCCTACGCACAGGTGTGCACACAAAATGCATAACACGTACAAAGATATATACATCTACGAATGGTATTTGGTTTCATGACCCCATGTAGCAATTTTTTATAAGTCCACTCATCACTTGCATCTGATCTATCCTGCAAATATACCTGTTTGTGCAATTTGATTTCACAGAATCAACAGAGCCACACAGACGGAGGGAGGGAGGGAGGGGAAGAGAGAGAGAGAGAGAGAGAGGCTTACATATATTAAGCAGAGATAAAAATAAGTGGAGTGGCCAATAAACCAGTGGAATCCACGTCACGCGGGTTCCTCTTTTGGCAATTCTTTCAAAGCCTTCCACTCCACTTTCGAGAGCCCTGAAGCGAGGAGCCACCATCCCCCTTTCTTTGCCTTTCCCATAACCTTTTCTTTTCCATCGCTCATCGACCAATGCTGGATACAGTCCTGGCATTACCACCACACAAATTGTCGTTAGTATAAGAGAGGCATGTGGTGGCATATTTCACTTTACATTTTCCATTGCCATATAATATACAAAGCTCCCCCTATCTCTAGCTTTCAATGCACATCGTCAATTAAATATTAAAATAGCACAAAAGAAAAGGAGAACACGGAATGGACACGCCGCACTCTAATTGCAATCACCACAGTATCGCGAGACAACGACTCAGCTGTGCACATTCCTAAATAAATCTAAAACCCGGTACATGTTGTCACGTCATTTCAAGGACAATTCCAGAAGAATGAACCGAGACAACGCCAAGACCAAAATAAATTTGTAATATGAGCAAAGCAAGTGCAAAGGAAGCTTAATTTTAACTTAAAAATCAACACGAGTAGTTCTTTCTACTCTATCGGAGCGATATTTCATTACTGCACAAGTCGAAAGTACTTTGTGGATATTGAGAGAGCACAACATATGTCCGTTGAAGTAAGACTAGATCTTAATCACGAAAGGCAAAAGTGTAATCAAAACCAATTTTCAGGCTTTATAAGCATATCTATCTCATCACTGATTTAAAAAAGTACTTCCCTCACCGGCGAGGTATTAACTTAGATAGCGAGGGAGTTTGATTCTTTCCTCGTGATTTTAGCCTCAAGTTTTGTTGGGGGCACTTCAATAGTTAAATCTTAATGCATCGGGCCGATGCAGAGGAATGCACTCATAGTTCACCTGGGGAAGTGGACCAGTTGAGGTGCATGAAAGCCGGCCCTAGTACCGCCGGACCGTTCAAAAACAAAAAGTCCTTTACTCAAAGTAGTTTAGAAACGTTGTTTTTCAAATTCTGCTCTAAACATCTACAACTACAATTGAATTTAAAACGCATGCATATCTTCACTCATAACAAGTCTATAGTGACTCTAAAGCTCAGATAAAGCTTATCATAACCTTTCTAACACTTCATACAGTATAAACTAGAATATTCATTTAATTCAATGTTTTATTTAAGTAAGAAGAGTCCATAAGCACCTCTTGCCTCAAAAAGATGCTGGCATTACATAAAGTATGTCTCATATGTTTTTGTACGATAAATCCATTTGGTCTTGAAATCCAAATGTAATGCAACGATCAAAGATTGAGGAAGAGAAGGAGAACTTGACAAATGGACATATAAAAAAAGCCAACTATCCACAATAAGCATACAATTACCTTTTCTGTTGTCAAGTTAACATAAATGGAAGTTCATCACTATCCACTTTTTTATTTTTCGGAGTGGAGGTGGAGATTATGGAGGCAGTTTTTGCACAAACTTTACATACTAAATGGGAATTTTGATTAGTACCACTACCAATAGTAGTATAATGCAAATGAGTCCACCAGCCCAATAGAATCCACCTTTTCAGTGAATCTTCTAGGATATACAACGCAATTAGATTACCCTCCAATTAAATAAACTAATTGCAGCTTTCGGGGTTTTAAATTCTCTTCGACTGACTGAATGCCTCAGTAGCAAAGTAGCAATGAAACTCTAAATAATTTAGTCATTCATATGGCAAATTTTACTAGCTTTGCGCAGCTTTAGTTATTTCGCATTAAGCATCTATAGAGAGCAGCAAAAGGCAATAAACATTTCTTGGTCCATGGCTCTTTCAAGTAGGAAGTTCACTTATTGTATGAGGACGGAGTCCAAAAAAATGATGCCCTCTTGTTACATGAACAGTCACCTAAGAGACACCTAAGCAGCGAAATCTTGCTTTGCAAAATTTGTCGTCTTCTATCTTGCCATTTATCATTTACTTCACTTGGCTGCTAACTAGTGGCCTTCACAGAAGTCAAGGGACGACGATCATTTTCCCATTTTGATTTGAAAGCAAAGAAGACCTAGTCCCTTTCAATTAGAATATTGGTTGCTAGTTCTCAGGTCATGCTAAACACTCGTTTCAATTCAGTCTGTTCACCTAAATTGTTACATGTCCTCTGTCTAAACTTTCACTCAAGAACCACAGATTTAGAAAAATAACTTCATTCCAGAACATCACATCTTCTTACAGGGTGCTTATAAAATGTCAACATTCATCTCAAAGGCATCTTTGGCTCAAACAACATTGATCAGACTCAAAAAGTAGCCAACTGTATTGTCAGTTAGAGAAGCAAAAATACATCCTCTGTGAACCTGAGGATTTCCACTATGAAAGCTACATCTACGTATCACTTGCTAGCCCTGGTTATATAAGCATAAATCTGACGTCACATGCATAAGGTGCCTATCAGAAAATAAAGTGCTTGCACCAGTGTATGAAGATGGAAATATGATAATGTAAAGAAGAAGGGCTATCGCATAGAGATTCAACACTGGAACTTGCTAATATATATAGCTAGAGGATACCTAGATATCTCCATACAAAAGAATACCTAAAGCAGGTTCCCTTATCAGACATAAGTGAAAGAGACGAGATACAAGAGAAGATGGCGCAAGAAGAAATCCGGAAGGGTCCATGGACAGAACAGGAGGACTTCAAGCTGGTCTGCTTTGTGGGCTTGTTTGGAGATCGACGATGGGATTTTATAGCCAAGGTTTCAGGTTTGAAGGTGGCGGGAGACAAATAATAGGTAGGCTTATCTTGAAGATAAAGGTTCTTGGAAGGGGCTACCACTGATAGCATGGTTTTGATGTAGGTTTGAACAGAACAGGGAAGAGTTGCAGGTTACGTTGGGTTAACTACCTCCACCCAGGTCTCAAGCGAGGGAAGATGACACCTCAAGAGGAGAAACTTGTGGTTGAACTTCATGCCAAATGGGGAAACAGGTCCTAAGACTTTGTTATCTATTCTTAGCTTCAATTTATCAGCCAGTATATTATACTGCTTTACAGTTCTTAATGCAATGAACAAATTCAAAATGTTGCTTATCTACTTCTTCTAAAGTACAGCACTTATGTGATGCAGATGGTCCAGAATTGCTCGTAAATTACCGGGACGCACAGATAACGAAATCAAAAACTACTGGAGAACTTATATGAGGAAAAAAGCTCAGGAAAGGAAACATCCCATTCCGCCATCATCATCATCATCATCTTCTAATTGCTATTCATCCACATCAAACAATCCTCCTGCTGATTCGTTACCCTTCCAAGAGACTGGAGAAGTAAGCTACTATGACACAGGTGGTCCAAATGTATCAGCTCCAACAAGAAAGAAGAGTGAAGAAAAAGAAGACCATGAAAAGGGGGACTCCATGGATGATATATGGAAAGATATTGCTGCTTCAGAGGAGACTAATGATATCACACAGTCTTACAACTGCTTTAGTGATGAGAGTTACAGTTTCACCTGTCCTCAAATGGCTTCACCAGCATGGGAATTATACTCTGACTCACTCTGGAAAATGGATGAAGAAGAAGGCGAGATGCTTCTCCCCATGAGCAATCATTACTCTTCCTGGTAAATACAGGAGTCAAGAGAGGGTCCTTTGTTGGTTGATCAGAATTTCATTAATTAATATTTCTCCAGTTAAGCAGTATCTTTATAAGGAAGCGCTAACCCGTATAGCATGGTTTAGTATAAGATGTGAAGATAGGTCTCAGTCCACAGAAATGCCTGTCATTTCATGCATGCTGGAGTCCTTCATCCCTAGATAATGTTTTGTTATAAAGCAGGAAAAATAACCTCATTGATCTTCAATGAGGTAGTAATCCCATTGATGGGTTTCTTGTAATATAGATTTGCAACTCTTCTTATGTTCCTTAAGGGAATGGTAGCCTTCCTATTTTAGCCAATGCTTAACAAAAAATCGACATGCTTTAACATGACCAGATTCTGTCAAATATGCCTGAAATAATCACATCTAATTGATTTTCCAGGGCTAGTAGCTCAGGCATCATTACCACTATAACCAAATCCATGGTCCAGATAATGCTGGCAATAGCTGAAAGGTAAAACAAGTAAGCAATTCCAACTAAAGAAGCTAGAGCAAAATGAATATGGCAGGATAAAGTAGAATATCCTACCATGAATAAAGAAATACATGACTCGACAAGATATCTCAAGATCCTTTATTTTAGCAGGCACATCCGTTAACAGACATACTTTATTTGGTGTTTCTGATGTAGAGTAAGTGTAAAACCATTTAAACCAAGCATCCCACCAATATTAACCATTTTTAGTGGATTTTGTACGTTTCACTGAGATATCATCAAAGTATATATTCAACTTAATAAAACATCATCACTTGTGAAGATGCTCAGGAAAAATCTCCCCTTTTACCCAGCCTGGTCTATGACAGGCTATGTGAAGACAACGATTACCACTCGATAGACAAAATAAGGAAAGAGAAATTTGAGAAGAACAAAGCCAAATATAAAGGAAAAGATATTTGCTACATTCAGTAACACCACCTCGACACTATTTAATATCTCTATGATCTATACCAGTAGCCATTTAGAACAAAAAAAAAAAAAAATAAATAGGCATCTAAAACGGGAAAAGACTGCAGAATATAGATAATAAACCATATTATGACCTTTCATGTCTTCAAGGAGTATAAAAGTGCAAAGTACCTATTCAAGTTTTTCCCGTGTAAAACCAAGACATGTTTAAATCTATTAGAGGTAAAATTTATTTTCAGGCGAATACGCCACTTATCATCAAGAAATGAATTATGCTGGTCTCATATGTTCATATAACACTAACTGTGTTTAAAATCTTGCATTGCCATTCATAAGTGGTGGTGGACCAAGAACTATCTCACCCTTGATGAATAGAATGAAGCATCTGGTGTTGCAACCAATTGTTTCCTTCAGAAAAGACCCATGGCGCTTTACCAAGGTACACAACTTAACTGTCAACACTGATCCAATATTACCCAATAATAATAACGTGAATTTCAGAAGAAAGATTAGGCATCTCTCGTAAGACAAGTTAGACTCCTTCATATTACATGTTCCCCTATTTGGATCTGGACTTCCCCTTTAATCCTGTGTGACAGCAGTTTTATCGTCCATGGAAATTCACTTATTACCAGGGAAGCAGGATGATAATACCCACTAAGAGTATAACATTTTAATCCGTTACATCATTAGACCAGTCGTGAATTCACCTAATGATCTTTGCAAAAACCTCAATTTACAATTGGAATTTCACTGTGATGATCTCTGACTTCAGTTTCATCTTATGGAGCACAGAAATTAGAGATCTACTTCAATGATTCACTCATTTGAGGAATCTTTGCCACCAAATTAGAGAAATAATTCTTCTGCTATTGATAAAGTATTTGCACATGTAAATAGGGACAGCCATACTGGAAATACAAGAATGCTATTGCTTTTTTATTTTGGCAGAACATCTAGTCGATCAAATGCTAATCCCAAGCCATACTTTTATCTTTTCCCAGCCTAATGGATTTTTAGCAAGAACTGAGGCAGTCTCATGCTCATATAGCCGTATCTAGTAAAATCAAAATTCACAGTGTAACTCGAATCTGCACGTATTAAGACTCCATCCTGTCTTCTCCATTACCAGCACAAAATTTATGCACTAAAACCTTGGTCGTTAGATATTCATCATTCATCAAAATCTAATCGGGAGTACAGTCTTCCTCCACCACTCAATCGGGCAGAATCCTCTCCACAATATCTGACTTCTGAACGCATTCTTTGCCCAAGAAAAGGTCAGATATACATCCACGCAAACTGGCACGCATAAAAAACTTTATCCTCTAGAAAGTTGATTCATATTCAGCACAATCAAGCCAGCAATGATAATCCAAACACGTCACCAGTCACTCTAAAATATGTCAACTGATCACAGAGACCTTATTCAGGAAGGGGCCCTCCTTCGACCCCTATCTGACATAAGATCTCCGCTGTTAACAACCAACTCCTCCATACAATTTGTACCAAATAGCACAGAGCCCTCGCTCACCCCTACCGATCGTGTCCTAATGCGAGCGCGCCACGAAACGAGTTACTCAATCGAGTTCATACGCGACACGGAATGACATGGACATACGTCCAGGAAGACGGTCGCTTAGGTCAGAAATAGAACCGCGGTTCCCCAGGAAAGGCTAACGCCCAACGGAGGACACGGGGATAGAACTGAAACCGGCGACGAATCCAGCGATCGCGACGCACGCCCGTTCAAAGAAACGAGCCGTCAGGCGCAAACGCGCGCAGCGAACGACCGCCGTACCGACGGCCGAGCCGTAACCGAACGAGAAAGCAAGGAGAGATCGAATGGAGATTACCTCCGCGCGGTGTCCGGATCGAAAGCCCTAGGCCAGGGCGGCCGGAGGGAACAAGAGGCGACGCCATTTTCGCCGGAGCTACGCTCGCCGCTTGCGACTCCGAGGATCGGAACGGCGGAGCGGAGGGCGAGAACGGAGGAACGCTGTGACGGAAGGGAGTAGGCGATGGCCGTTGAGCTCTCGACAGTTCGGCTTTCGTCGCTCGTTTTGGCGGGCGTTCCGATCTCGGTTCGAGGCCTTCGCGCTCGGCCCAGATCGCCGTGGACCGGCCCAAATCCAATGATGAGCGGTCAGAATCGGATCCGATCCGACCCGACCCGAACCGACCGGAGCAACCCTCGATAGGGGACGGGAAAAAGAGGATATTCGGACCGGTGCCGAATTTGATCCGCCCGCTACTAATCCTATGGCATGCAAATACGACCGTTCTTAAAACATAGGAATCTTGCACCGATCATTATTTTGCGATTAATGTTGATTGTGAAGTGACCGGCCATAACTACAGTCGAAGGAAATGATAACTCGCTGACTCGTTTGCAACTTCCAATGATGCAAATTGCATCTCAACGATCCTAAATGTTATTAAGTTTCTCTAGGGAATTATGTCGGCTCCATGTCATTTTTCTCGCCCAATGTTGACTTCAAAATAGTTATCATGTTTCGTCCTTTTCTTTTCTTTTGGGAAATTTAAGACAAAAGAGGCAATGATGACATCCATAGAAAATGTACCCAAAATCGAGGGCTACCATTCAAATGTGAAATTGTAACGCGTTTCCGTCTTGACATCTCGATATTTTTGTTATCAATTTTGATGCGCATATGGTATCTCCATCTTATATATACATATCAGATATCAAATAAGAACAATCCCCCAAAAAATATGTGAATTTTTCTATTTGGTGCAAATTTCTTTTTTTCATTTTTCTTGTTCAAACCGTTTTTGGCCTGTCTACCATGGCAAGGTTACCTTACCATTAGGTGAAGGTAAATTTTCACAGCAACAGATTACCAAATTATCTACAGTAAACCATGTTCGTTAAGTTAAGTGGATTTCTTTCTCGTAAATCTATATTTTTTAGAACGAAATTTAGAATTTATTGCGTGATAATGAATGATTATTTTTAGTATCCTCATATATTTTGTGATATTCACTATCATCATTAGTTAACTTAGCCTATTTGGGGCAAACTAGTTTACTAGCGACAACCCTTATAGTGTCATGATCAATCTTCCTACTTTCGAAAGATAATTTCAACTATTAATGAAAAAGTGCATAAATTGACAGTAATTTCTTCTTTTTTAAATGAATATAAATTAGATTTTTTTCCTCAGTGAAGTAGAGTCATCTTATAGTGTCATGATCAATCTTCCTACTTTCGAAAGATAATTTCAACTTAGTCTATTGTTTTGAAGGCCAAGGCTTGAATCCCACGCTAACGACTCTCAACTTGTTTGAGCTCTCTCCTTATCCCTTTGGTGATAGCTTGCCCTCTACCCAAAACCCTAATTTCCTAAACCCTAAATCTCTATCTTCATGGCAAAATCAGTGCCTCCTCCACTAGATCTAACATTTCATATCCTTATTCTTCTATGCGATCCATTTGGAATGAAAGAATCATCGCATCTCTTTCAATATCTTCCCTTGCGGCATAGCTAGATGCAATGAAGTTCCCTCAAGGTTAATTGAAGCTGGATCTAATCATCAATGGGAGAATCCTACACTATTAATGTGACATCCCGATTTTTCCAATTTTATTTTTAGTAAATTGAGACGGGCATTTCATCTGCACGCATATAGTTCTTTTCCTTGATTTGGCTACTCATGTGAAAACCAGTCTATCAGGTGAAGTCGGTAAGAGATTCTAATGCATCAAACTCGAGAATTTGACCAGGAAACGATCTTTCGACCGAGCTAATCTGCAAGGGTCATTATGGCACAGTTAAAAATCGATCAGAAGCCGAAGATATGTCGGCTCGACAGAGGCATGTGATCGAGTGTGGGTGATTCCACTAGGTCACACTGTTCTTGTCAATTGGCACTAGACCGACTTTTCTGTCGATTGGGTCCCCTGTGTCCGTATTTGAAACCTTGAGATTTCCACGACAACCGACGGTCGCCAATGTGTCAAAGATGTACATTGTGGCTTGAGATTGATCAACCACAGGTCGAATGCATAAAAATTTCTAAAAGCTACTCGATAGGTCAGGACGCGCTAATATCGTGCCAAAGTGAAATTAACCGTGAAATTGTGATTGAATTAAGAAATTGGAAGTCTTGGGGAGTCACATATCTTATGCAAAACATGTATTAATTTTATGGATTTTAATTGGACTCAATTGGAAGAGAATTGAGTGGAATTGAGAAATTTAAGGTACGAAATTTTATGCCCCGGCGGAAAATGAAATTGGACCTATTGAAGATTGTTGTGAGAGATAGTGGAAGATGATGTCATCTTAGGTCATGTGGGCCATTTTTTGTTGGATTAAAGAAAAATAAAAGAAAAGAAAATGGCCCCCCCTTCTCTCTCCTTCCTCTTTCTTCTTCTTCTTCCCCGTTGGTCTTCCTCCATTTTTCTGCTCCTTGCTGCTTGGAAACCAGCAACCAGAGAAGCTTGGGGTCGGAACTAGCTTGCCGTCGCAGCCGCAGCCGGGGACGCTGCTCGCCGTCGCGCCGGATCGCCCGTCACCGTCCGTCGCCGCTTCGCCCCAGCCCACGCGCCGCTCCGCCCCAACTTGCGCGCCCGCTCCGCCCGGCCCGTTGCGCCCAGCCCGCCCAGCCGTCGCGCCGTCCCTTCGCCGCCAGCTCACCGCCGCCCTCCTCGCCGAACCGCGCCCAAGCCGCCCCCAATCCCCCTCCGTTCGGCCTTGGACAGAGGCTGAAGTTCCAGCCCAGATCTGGAACTTCGGGGGCCATTTTGGTCGGCCTCTCGACCCCGATTGCTCGATCTGCCTTGAGAAAAGTTGATTCTCGCGTCGGCCCCGTCGTTTTGGTGCGCTCAGCTCGCTAATCCGGTGAGTTTAGCTTACTAAATATTGATTAGAGGGTTAATGATGCCCTAAGTGTGCTTAGTCTAAGTTAATTAGGTTTAGGTGGTTAGTTTAGTTGATTTAAGTGTGATTTGGATTAAGAGATTTAATTATTTTTAAGTGTGTTTAGTTTAAAGTTAAGTGGGTTTATTTACTATAAGCTTTGATGTGACTTAATGGTTTTACTTTTGATTTATTTTAATGTTTCGAAATTTTGGAAAATGTAATAATATATTATATTCCAAAAATCATTAAAATATTAATAAAAAAAAACTCAAAAAATTATTTTTGACCCAAATTGCTTAGAATTTCGTGTTGATCGTAGTTGTGCATTTAGAATTTGAATTTGATGAATGGATGTGGCAAATTGAGTGTTGATTGTGATAAATAGGGCTTTTAGCCATAAAAACCTAAGTGTTGGATTTTGATGCAGAAATTATAATGTTAAGAATTACTATTGTAATTGGAGTATGTAAATGAAATGTGGAGTGTCATCATTTTCTCAAAAGATGATCTTGAAGGCCGGCGAGGGTTGGACGCCTGTTGCCGATAGTAGGCGAGGGCCATTAAGCCCTCGCTGGCCGTGGGTGAGGGCTTGCGGGTCAACCCTTGCCAGATTTGGTGAGGGTGGCCTTGGCTGCGGCCGGTGAGGGCCATCGAGCCCTCGCTAGTTGCGGGCGAGGGCTTGCAGGCCCTTATCAATGGCCATTGAGGTGGGTGAGCCCTCACCCAAGGCTAGCGAGGGGTGACCTTGTTGATGGCCGTGAGGGGCAACCTCCCCCACCTCCGCCCACTTTGCTCCACCAACAACCTCGTCTTCGCTAGGCTGCCGCGACCGGGACGCTTGTGTCGCTTTCTTCATCCCTTCCTCCCACCATCGTTCCTAGATCGATGACTTCTTTAGCTACCCCTTTTGCCCTCGAAGACCTTCTTGTAGGGCCTTGATTTGGATGACCCCCCTCCCCATGGCCAGTGAGGGCTCGATGGCCCTCGCCCATTATCGTGATGGGTATCGAGCCCGTCCGTATTTGAAATTTTCCCATAATAATTTGTCGTGTGCTGGTTGATAGACTCGGTCTCAGTAGTGGCTAGGCCAACTAGACCTGTTCTCCTTGTGAATTGCCGTCATTGAGTGACGTGGCTCGGGTCGCAATAGAGGCTAGGCCAACTGGACCCATGCTCCTTCGGGAATGCCGTCGACATAGTGACAAAGCCGAGCTCCATGGGAGGGAGGCGATGCCTGACATGAGTGTAAGTAGATAGCTAAAGTGCGAGTAGGTTATGCCCTTGTGTGGCAGTGAATAGTTGGAGTGTGTGCTGAGTGCGATTGTGATTTATATGAAAGTGATGCCGTTCCAATTATTTAAACTTTATTATTACCTGAGTTTGTGTGATATAAATTGTGCTAACCTGCAGGGAGAATTTAAGACAAGGTAAGTCGTCTGTGTGAGGGGGCTAGGCTACCCTGGGTGTATTTTCTTTCTAATAGGAGTTTAGGGGGTTGAACTTGCTGAGACGATGTTCTCACTCCGTTGTGAGCCAAAATTTTCAGGACTGTAGATGGAGGAATCACCGCCTCTGGAGACTGTCCAGTCTGAAGTGGGATCGAAGAGCGGGTCCGACTAGTAATCCTAGGACCGTCTATTTTTTTTGTTGAACTGATCCTTTTTTGTAAGTTGGCCCATTTTTGGTATATATGTAAACCTTGGGAGGTTATTTGTTTATGGAAGCACGTTTGTTATGATTGTAATTATTTCATGCTTTCCTATCTCGTGAGTTTTTGTCAGGGGTTAGACAACACGTTCCGCATGCGCATAATGAATTAATTGGGTCGTCGACACTATCTGTGATTGTCGCATTTGTATGACCATGGTGAGATGTTCACGTGTCTCGGGGTTCGGGGCGTGACAATTAATCCCAACACAACCATTATATAGATAGCCACCCCTTGTCCAAATCCCATTACCTAGCAAAACCCAGTTACAAACATATACCCATTCTCAAATCCATCAACCATTGAACCCACATTTCGTTGAATGCAGGTGCTTACCCATCCTAGGGCTCCCTTCACCATTACCCAAAACCTTCTCACTTTCAACCAACCTAGCACAACTTGCAAGAGATGGAAGGTGTGGATGATAACCAACTTAGATTGATTATCCTATGTAGGAGCATGGGAGATCTGTGGTCCAAAGAGGATATAAGCGAACTAGGAGCTAAAATTCCAGAGGAAGAAAAACAGAAAAATGAGCCAACTCTCTATGGGAAGCTGTATTCAAAGCCAAATGTCAATTTCTAGGCATTTCTTAGCACAATAAGGTAGCATGGAAGATAGATTTAGTCAAATGTAAGTTGATCAAACAAGGTTTCTTTTTCCTTTTTATTTAGTTCAATTGAAGAAAAAAGAAGAGTGTTAGATTTTGGACCCTAGTCTTTTGCAAGTAACCTACTAGTCCTACAAGAAGAAGATCCAAACATACCCGAACACTATTATGAGTTCATGCATTATGCGTTTTTGGTGCACATTTTGGAACTCCCTTGTGCTTGAGTAATTGAAGATTCAATGCATCTCATTGCCTCTAAATTCAGGAAGGTTGAGGAGGTAAAACTCGAGGCGAGGAACAATAATTTGCGCAAAAGTGGAAAGGCAAAGGTGCAGCTGAACGTGTCTTGTCCCCTTAATATATGAACAATTATCAATGTGGGTGAAAAAAAATGGTGGTGAGATTTTAAATATGAAAGGCTTTCACATTTTTGCTATTCATGTGGTCGTATAGGACATTATGCAAACTTCTGTTTAGAAATACCTTATGAAGAAATAGGACTAGCCTAGGATAAACCGGGTCGATATGGCTCGTGGTTAAAGACAAAAGCTAGAGAATTTAGTCCATATTTGAGGGCTTTTCATGGGGAAAATTGAACTTTCTGCTGCCGATGAAGAGATTGTGCTGGAAACTCCCACAATTGCTACTGAAGAGCCCTTGAGAATAGAAGATGCCGAACAGAACAAAATGGTAATTGTTATTGCAAATTCCATTGAAAATAAGTTTATGGAAGACTCAAGAAAGGAAGAATATGCGCCTTCAAGCAGTGGTAAAAAAGCACAACAAAATCCAGTATTACTACCTTATTCAACAAGCAATGATATGCATACAGGGAATTCCAAGAAAGAAAATGTAGCGTACAAAACTTCAGTGGCAAAGAAACAAAAACTTGTCAATCTCTATGAGAAAAAAGACCTCATCGATCTTCTTAGTGGATGATGAACAACTTTTTGATACCCCAATTCAGTCATGGAAATGGGTCCAGGCATGGGCTTTGGGGCTAGCTCTAATAAGCCACCAAAGAATAGATGGAGATTTTGAACTGGAATTGTCAGAGGTTGGCACACTTTTGACAGTCTAGCACCTTAGAGGCTTAGTAGCTCATGAAAGACTCAATTTGGTTTTTCTCATGGAAACCAAGAATAAAACTAATGTAGTTGAGAGAGTAAAGAGACGTCTTTAGCTTGATTATTCTTTTATCATCGATCTGGTTGGTATTGCGGGAGGCTTAGCACTTATGTGAAATGAGAAGGTTAAGGTGGAAGTGGAGTTTAGTTCTAGGGAGCTTATTGATATTTAATGCGAGAACCTAAAGAGTGGCAACTTAATGCATGTGTCTTTCCTACATGCATCAATTAATGGTCAGGATAGATTAAGGCTATGGTAGTCCTTGAAACTTAGCAATTTAGCCAATTCACTCCTTTGGTTATGCATAGGAGAATTTAATGAAGTGTTATATCATTGGGAAAAGATCGGGTGTTGAGAGGTGAATCGTTATAAAATTACAGCTTTCCAAGAGTTTCTGAATGCTTGTCCAGTGATGGAAATTAAAAGCAAAGATTGTGCTTATACATAGTCAAACAATAGGGAAGAAAATACATTAGTTAAGAAGAGATTGGATAGAACAATTTGCAGTCTAGAATGGCAAGTCATTTTCCAAATGCGGAGGCCTTTGCCCTACTAGCAATAGGATTGGATCATAGCCCGATTCTACTTTCTCTAGATCCAAATGAAGCAAAAAGATATTCGGGTTTGAAGCATATTGGCTAGAGGATCCTGAGTACGAAGAGGTGGTCAAGCGAGCTTGGAATGAGAATAGAACCAACTAGACCAACTTTGCAAGAAAAACAAGGAAAATAGCTAATGAATTAAGTAAATGGAGCAATGGAAATTTTCAGAATGCCCAAAAACATATCATTCTACTCAAATTAAGGCTCATGGAGTTGACTAATGGTGCTGAAAGGGGAAGAAAATAAGGAGGAATTTAGCAACATTGTAACCAAAATAGAAGAATTATGGAGACAAGAAGAAATGTATTGGTATATGCGGTCTATAATTAACTGAATGCAATGGGGAGACCAAAATATCGAGTACTTTCATGCCACAATAGTTCAAAGAAGACAGTGGAACAAAATATCTATGTTACGAATCGACGACTAGACTTGGAGCTAGGACTCTTCAATCCTTAAACAACGTATCGAAGCTTTCACCAATCTCTATTTACCTTAGTGGGAGACTGTTGACACCTAATTTTGGAAAAATAAAATTGCATTTTGAACAAATAAAAGGAAAAAATGAAAGAAAATGGGGGCAATTGATTTGATTGATTATGCATGGAAATTTGAAATTCTGATGGGTATTCGGATTTTGTTAAATGCAGAAGCAATTGAATAAGGGGCAAGAATTTTTGTAAAATGGAAGGAATCAAGTAAAATCGAGCTGATTGCGAAATCACGTTCCGATTTGCATGCTTGATTTAATGCAACAAGAAATGGCAACTCAGGAAATGCCATGTAAAGAGACCGTTTCGAATCACTATAAAAGAGAGGCTCACTTTTCATGACAGGGGGAGGAGAGTGGAGCTCACAAGGGGAAAAAATGGTGAGAAAACGTAGAGAGGTTCGATAGACAATCTCTCAGAGGGGAGGCGATTTTCAAAAAATTCAGAGCAAATGTGAGGAAGGTTTTCTCCTTCGTTTCTTTCGAGTTCAAATTTCTTTAGGGGAGAGGCACACACCCTCAAGGATCTCGGACGATGGTATAGTCTTCTTGACGATGCCCCATGTTCATCATGCTTCATGGATATTGACGACAAGCATAAAGCTAAGTCGAGCTTCTTTTTTTTTTTAAGTTTGATTGTGTGCAATTCCAATTTGCTATTCGCACTAAGGTGATTTTATTTTTCTTACCTAGATTAAACTCCTACACCTCCGACAATAATTCCAAAGCGAGACATCGAAGTGGCCAACGTACCTAAGCGGCGGTGCCATCCGGTGATTTCACTGTGATAAAACCGGGTTGTTTCTCTCCCTATTAAAGTTGTTCACCCCATATTTTCACCTAATTTACTTTGTTATGATGTTGTGGTCACAGGCAATTCAATGCCGAACAAAAGGCCACACAATTCCATATTCCACCATAATTGACAAGAGAGAGACGACAAGAGAAGGGGGGCGTCCACTCAAAAAGTTCTCGGAGGAGACTAGCAAATGATCGAAAAAAGAACTAGCCATATGCCCACCGACGCTGCTGCAATTACCCTCCTTTAGTTTTATTTTTATTTCTTTCTTTTGCTTATTTTATGTTATATTATTGCGTTTTAAATTTTGTTATTATTGTTTAATTTAGAATATGGTTTGTCAATGTTAATATTTGTGCATTTTGTATGCATTATCCGTAGGGATTTTGTCCGAAATTAATGTAATTATTAATTTGATCCGAGAGACATCGGATCATTTTTTTTTATTATATTAATTTTTGGGCTTTTTGGTGAAATTTTAATTGTTAAATCACAATAATTATTTAATTTGGTCCGTAGGACTTCGGACCAGATTTGTAATTGTTTTGATCTCCTTGTTGTGATAATTAAGGTTAGAAAAACCGTTAATTTGACCTGTGAGACAATAGGTTATTTTTTCGATTATTTTAATCATTTCTTGCTTTATTTTGTTGATAGTTTAGATTTAATATTTACTTAATAATTAATTATTTAAAAAAAAAAAAATCAAAATTCTGCTGAGCATATAGGTTTAGTAAATCGAGACATGTAGGATTAGGTTTATGAAATTTTCGTCATCTAGTGATTGTTGCTAAGTTTATTGCTCGTCATTAGAACTAGGTCATTTGATTAAATTGCATATTTAATTGTTGCATTTCTTTAATTTCGAAATTCATGGAAAAAATACAAAAAATTAGAATAAATTCATTTCATGCTTTAAGATGGATTGCATGCTTATTCATGTTATATAGTTTAGGTCATATTGCCAAGTCATATCATTTCATGTTAAATTAGTAGCATGCATTGCATGACTTTCATTAAATAAAGTGAAAACAAAAAATTGAGTGATTGTTTATTAATTAGAAATCATATTTAGGATTATTGATATGAATTCCGACCTAACATCGCAGTTGCTTTCGTTGCTTTGAGGTAAGTCCTGCATTATTTTATTCGCTTTCTCGGGTGTTAAATTGGTGGTTTGTGCACTCGCATGATCGCCTCACATGTTAGAAAAATGAATTAAAATCAAATCAAGCTGCCTGCAAAACATTTTTGAAAATTAAAAAGAAATGGTACCGAAAGGGCACTAGGATAGTCTAGTGTAACCAAGTCCCCATACCCTTAGTCTCGGTTCGTAGGAGTAAAATAATTCTCCCATTATTTTGCTTAGGTGTCTAATCGACCTACCAAAAACATATTAGTGGCGACTCCTAGATAGTATTTTGCATGTTTAAAAAGTTTAGACTCAAGTCGCGATTTGGTATGGGCTTGGGAGAGCCCGAGCTAAGTTTAAAAAACTTAGCAATCCATTAACCTAGTTTTAGGCGGTGAACCCGAAAAAATTAGGTCGCGACAGAGACAGAAGCTATCAAACTGTATTAGACCATTGTTAACTAGTGGTCAATGAGGAGATGAATGAAACTTTGATTAAACCGGTATTTAAAGAGAAATAAAACTGCTGTTTTTTTAGTCAGGGCTACAAAAGCGCTAGGTCTAGATGAGCTTAGGGTGCGTTTGGTTCAGCATTTGCAATGGGCTTTGAGTCCAATGCAAATGCTGAAAGCCTAAAGCTATTTGGGGAAGATGCAATTGTGTTTGGTAAATTGTTTTTGCAAATGGACTTTGAGTTGGATGTGCGTTTGGTAAAACACACATTCGCAAAGGGCTTTGAGGGGTATATTATATATATATATATATATATTTTAATTGAAAAGGAGTAGCCCCCTTCGCCGGACCGGCGGGCGGCGGCCGCCGGCGCGGATCGGCTTGCGGCGGCCGTCGCCCGCCGGTCCGGCGAAGGGGGCTCTTCCTTTTTCAATTAAAAATAAAATAAATACGGGGACAATAACGGAAATATGAAAAATCAATGAGGGTAATTTAGGAAAAAAAGTTTTCGGCATTCCCAAGGCCCGGCTTTCATTTGAAAGCTCCTTGAGGTTAGTTGCCAAACACCCATATTTGGAAATTTGAAGGGGCTTTGAGGGTGAAGGGGCTTTACGAATGCCCTCCATGGGCTTAATGGACTATTCTACCAAAGTCATTGGCCTATAATATATGAAGACATCTTTAGCATGGTTGAGTTTTTCTTCAGCCAAGGTATGTTCAATCCAAAGATTAATAAACTGTATATTACTCTCAGTCCTAAAGTAACAAATTTTGAAGATATCACCTAATTCAGACCTACTAGTTTATGCAATTTTAATTATAAGATTATCGGGAAGGTGATGGCAAATAGGCTAAAACTGTGGCTTTCAAAGATTATCTCTATGGAGCAAAGTGCCTTCATAAGTGGTTGCTAGATACAGGATAATATCTTTATAGTTTATGAGGTGCTTCATCAATTAAGAGTATGAAGAAGAAAGCGTAAATTCTAGATCATTTTGAAACTAGATATGCAAAAAGCCTATGACAAGGTCGAATGGGACTTCATTTG
This sequence comes from Eucalyptus sp. ANBG9806169, assembly GCA_014182395.1. Lineage (NCBI taxonomy): Eukaryota > Viridiplantae > Streptophyta > Magnoliopsida > Myrtales > Myrtaceae > Eucalyptus > Eucalyptus sp. ANBG9806169. The sequence goes on from CM024582.1 coordinate 28,043,870, forward strand.
TGGTTATATGCTAAGATTGAGTTTTAATTAGAAATGAGTCAAATGGATCAAACAATGCATCTCATTGGTTTCCTTCAATATCTAAGTAAATGGAGACCCTTTGGCTGTGTTTCGGCCAACTAAAGGAATTAGGCAATGTGATCCTTTTTCCACTATTTATTTATCATTATGGCTGATGTCCTCTCTTCCCTCATGACCAAAGTAGTAGAGGATAGAAGCATTAAGGGTATTTGACTAAATCCTACCTGTCCAACTTCTATTTGCTGATGATGCAATCTTTTTCCTAGACAGTACAATAAGAGAGGCTCAGAACCTAGCTTATATATTGAATCAGTATTGTCATGTGTCGAGACAAGTCATAAATCTTAACAAGTTAGGCCTCTTCATAGGGAGAGACTGCCCTTAGGGTCTCAAACTAAATTTAACTGCTAAATTGAGAGTTCCAATCATAGAAAAAATAGGGAAGTATCTTGGAATATCCTTTGACTGGGGTTAAAAAAAAAAAAAACGTTTGCTTGGATTCTTGCTAAGGTTGAAAGGAAACTCGAAGGATAGAAGGAGAAGTTGATTTCAAAGGCGGGAAAGGAAGTCCTAATTAAGAAAGATATCCAAGCTTTACCTCAATATGCTATGTCTATTTTCAAAATTCCGATATACTTTTGCCGCACTATTGAGAAGAGAATAGCTTTGTTCTAGTGGAAAAATATGTAGTAAGGAGGGGCATTCATTGGAAGAATGGGAAGATTTGAAAACTAGAAAAGATTGAGGGGGCCTAAGTTTTAAAGACTTAGTATAGATCTTAATAAAGGAATGCAGAGGAAGCAAGCCTAGAGACTTGTCCAAATATCTGATGCAGTATGCAGTAGAGTCCTAAAAGTATTCACTTCCCTAGAGGTTATTTCTGGAATGCAAACAAAAGCTCCCGACCTTCGTGGGGGTGGCAAAGTTTGTTGATGGAAAGAGATGTAATTGAACCTAAAACTAGATAGGAAGTTGGAGATGGAAAAATGATGAGAATCAAAGAAGATAAGTGATTGCCCTCAGGCAAGATAATTGGCCCAACAAATCGAGATGACTCATGCTTTGTTGCTGAATTAATTGATCAAGAATCTAAGGAATGGGAAACTCGACGACTAAATGACTTGTCTGAGTGAAGTGTAGTAAAAGAGATATTAGCTACTCCTCTTAGCCTAAATCCTGATCTAGATGTACTTTTGTGGACAACAAGCAGTTCGGATTCCTATAAAGTGAAGAGTGGCTATATTAGAATCCATAACATGGGAGACTTCCCAACATCAAATAATCCATCAATATCCTACTAGACTCCTAAGTCACTGTCGCACGAGATATGAAAGATTACAGATGTTCCCAAAATCCAATTTCTACTATGGAGTACATGCAGCAATGCACTTCCTACTAAGGACAATCTTCATTGGAGGAGAATGTTACCTGATTCAACATACCAACTATGTGGGAAAGCATCGTAAACGACAGAGCACATGTTACCTAGCCAAATCAATTGTTGGGTTGTGTAGAAACAATGAAGGGCTCCTCAACAATGGCTTCACCAAGTAGATCCATGCTCCTTCGATTTTGGTGGTCGAAACCCTAGCTGTGTGAGAAGCACTAATGTGGTTAAAGAATAGAAGAGAGTCATAAACTGATCTGGAACAAAAACTAAAGTGTGGAACTGATTTGTGAGTGCACTTATCATCAGACAACTTATTAGTGACCAAGTGCTTATCAAGCCAAGTGGATCTTCCATGGGCGGCCCAGTCCATTGTCAAAGATTGTAAAGAACCTTTTGGCCCAACTCAGTGGAGTTTCCGTGAGCTATGAGCCGAGAGAATCAAACCAGATCACGGATTGGGTTGCCAAGTTCCACCGAGCCAACTCCTTCCCATCGAATTGGATTTCTAATCCTCCTCATTCTCTATGTTTAATTTTTTGTCTCAACTTTGAAACTATTGGTGTCCCTTTTGTAGGTTAGTAATGAAAATCACTATCTTTTCGATTAAAAAAAAAAGATAGAAGAGAATTTAGATTTGTCATGACCAAGCTATTTTTACCACAAACAACTCATATTTATAAAGAATAGCTTGTGTTAACGAAAAAACAACTTGAGCCCATCAAGATCAACTTGTATTTACTAAGAGCAACTTGAATTTATTGAGAAGAAGTTACTTTTAGAAATATAGAGGCGAACATTACCCTTCGGTTTATGCAATTTGTCCTTTGTAAATCTCAGGCATTCTTCGTAAATATAAGTCGACCAAAAAAACTATATTTAAATTTCATGAAAAGTTTTATGGCTTAAATTTATGACTAAATTGACATTTAACATTCGTATAACAAAGAGGAACTTGTTTGATTAGTCCTAAACTTATTAATGGATGATAGTTCAATCTTAAAATTTTCGATATTGTCAATTTAATCCTAACTCTTTACATAAATTTCCATCTAATCATTTTGGTCAAGTTTCATAAAGAATCGCCAATGTGACAATATGCCACGTAAGGCGGCAGGCAATGATTGGGATGGTCATGACTTCCGACAAAATTGGCCAAAAAATTTATGTTTAACTTTTGCGAAAATATAAAAATTTTATAATTAAATTGGCATTCGACATTTGTCCAATAAGTTTAGAACTGATAGTCTATTTTAGTTCTTATTCATGTCCAATTATTTAAGAGCTAGACAATACTCTCTTTGTTATTACATACTCACCTACTTCTTTTCATTTTCAGGGGCTCAAATTGTCATATTCGGCGCAGAGGTTTTAGACAGGCTTTGCTCTTATTCTCGAAATCGAAACATGCGATGAAGATCCCAAAATTTTTCAACGAGAAAGCAAAAAAAATCGATTCACTTGCAACGGGAATTGACAAAAACAGCCAGAGGTACAGAAACAACACTTACGACAAACCCACCCCAATTTTTTTTTTTTTTTTTTTTTTTGGTCTTAAAACCCACCCCAATTCAGAAACCCAAAAAAACACAACTTCGACGTCAACGGCTCGCGACCTTAGAATTCAGTGGTGGGGAGCTGCTCGTGGGTCTGGTTGATGAAGAACAGCTCGTAGATGAGGGCGGCGATCCCGGCGCCGAGGAACGGGCCGAGCCAGTACACCCAGTGGCTGCTCCACGACCAGCTCACGACGGCGGGGCCGAAGGAGACGGCCGGGTTCATGGACGCTCCGTCGAAGGCCCCGCCGGCCAAGATGTTGGCGCCGACGATGAGGCCGATGGCGAGGGGGGCGATGATCCCGATGTTGCCCTTCTTCGGGTCGACGGCGGTGGCGTAGACGGTGTAGACCAGGCCGAAGGTCATCACGATCTCGAACACCAGCGCGTTCCACACGGTCACGCCGGAGGACAGGGAGAATGCCGAGGTTTCCTGTAATAATTTACATGAATGCAAAATTGTTAATTTGCTTTTCTTGTTTATTTTTTTTTAAAGCAACAATATTGAAAAGTCGACAGTTGACTTTTCCCGCAATGGACAGACTGCGTCGTTCCATTTTCCCTCAAACTTTACTATTTTCTTTGGCAATTTGACCTTATGATATTTCATTTTCCCCCATTTTTGATATTTTGATTTGCATTAGGACCATTCATTGGCGAAATCATCTTACCAGTCCACCGGTGGCGAACTTGAGGAGCAAGCAAGCAACCACCGATCCGGCACATTGGGCGATCCAGTACACGACACTCCTGAACAAGGTGATGTGGCCGCCCACGAAGGCGCCGAAGGTGACGGCCGGGTTCACGTGGCCACCGGAGATGTTCGCACCGACCGAAACGGCCACGAACAGCGCAAAGGCGTGAGCCAACGATGCTTGCACAAGGCCGGCGGGGGTCGTCGACCCATCATCGGTGACCTTGTCTGTACAAAAATGAGTCACACGTTAGGTTGTTGAGGATATACTAGTGGAACACATGGTTGCTCTCCTCGCATGCTCATGTATTATATAGTAAATCGACATTTTATAATCTCTCTAATAAATCATGATTTAAATTGATGGAACAATGAGTTTAAAACTAACACACAATTCAGAACTCGTTTTCATTGAAATTTATTGAGAGAAAAACCTCGGATTTAAAGCTAACGAAATGGCAAAGAAGTTAGCATGAGCAAGGCTATCTTGACAACAATGTTTAAAGGGATGGAGGAGACTTACTGAAGGCCATGCCCGCGCCTTCGCCGGCGAAGACGAAAATGAGCATCGAAATGAACTCGGCCAGACCCGCTTTGAGGGTATCGGCCTGGCCAACCTCGGCCGGAGACCCGACGGCGATCCTGGAAATCGGCATTCTCGGAAGATTCGGTTTTCGCTTAGCGCTTTGCTAGAGTGCTTAGAAAAACCAAATCTAAATCTGCTCGTTCGCTCGCTCGCTCACTCACTGACTTCTTTGCCTCAAAAGCGACCGAAGCCTTTCCCATATATAGCGCGCCCAAACGCGCCCCGTCGCAACCGGACTAGCCGGTCTCCATCCGGTCACAACGAATGTTCAAACGTGGGGACCGGGATGGGCCCCCTCCTCTCTCCTCAGCGACGGGCCTCCAGTTCGTTCCCGTCGCGACACGTGTAGGGCGTGATGTGACGCTGACCGACTAGTAGGCGAGCATCACCGCCCAGTGACAAAGGGTTCTGCGGTGGGGGGTGGGGCCCCGCGCCAATGATGGCGTTGTTTTCATTTTACCTCAGACCGACCACGGGATTTGTTTATGGTCGGGCTGACGTGGACCGCGGCGCGGGGTGGTTAGCTGGCGTTGGTCTCTCGTTATCCCTCGGCCCCTCGAAAATCTAATATAATCAAAATCGATCGATGCGAGAAATATCAAAATCAACTCCAATTTCGGCCATTGTTTAAGTCCTGCCAACGGGAGATCGTGCGCGGTCGTGGACCGCGCGAAGGACACGGCCGCGCGGTTCGAGATCTCGAACCCGTGATTCGGTACGTGTGGAGCTGCACGAACTCTCTCGCTGTCGTTTCGGGGTGCGATGGGGCACGGCGGAATGCTGTTCACGTCCGCAGAATAAAACTCTCGAAGAGATACGGATGAGGATTTGCTTGCGATATTCATTGTGGAATGAATTCATGTGAGGGACGAGTCGATTTTGGGAAGTGCGGATGGAGGAGGGTGCTGCTGAAATGAGGTCGGCACGACACGTTTTTTTTCTATAGATGTAAAGCTTTTCACATTTATGCATGTGGGGATTCATACCCAGTTGAATAAAGCCTCGAATTGTCCCTTTCGAAATTAAAGGTGAGAATGCCTTGATGTGACTTTTTCTTTGGAAAATTTAATTAGTCTCTCGAGGAGAGTCTCGTTGCAAAACAGGAAGATTAAAAGAGCGCATGATAAAATTTCTATTTCTCTATTTTGTTTCTCTTCCAGAACAGGTTTGGAATAGAAATCAATTCGGTAATGTAAAAATAGATTTGAAGAAAAAATCAGAAGTTAAAACTTTTAACTTCTTAATTTCTAAAATAAAAATTAAAAAATCAATTTCTGATCAAAAATCAATTTTTACTCTAGAAATTTTATCATCCGAACTCTAATATACTACTCGATTAAAATGGGTTTCATGTGGCACCACTTTTGTAGGGTGAGATGCTTTTGACGTGGCGGTAGCCACCTCTGTCTTTTCTGGCCAGCAGCACTGTTGGGCATGTGCGTTCCTGGGCTCCATTCGGATCCAATGCACATGCTCTTTTTCTTCTTTGAGTAATAATTGCGCTCGCCGTAACCACATGTTCTAGGGAGCTTCTGCACCTTTCTAGAGCAACATGCAAGATCATCACTTCGTCGGGATAATCTAATTTAGGCCAAATCTGCTCATTCCTCTGCGTGCACGCAGTTAACGCATCATATGCGATGTTGGGTATTTTTTTTCTTCTTTTCCCCCTCTGGTTATAAACATTATGATCACTTTTAACCCTAAATACATTACACCGGAACTGAGTAAAGTAAGAATTGAAAGTTCGTTGAGAAGCACTCGTCCCATGATCAAATCCGTTCGATGCTAATCAACGTTCGATTAGATACGAGATCAAGTTCAAAAAAATTGCAGCTCCTTAAACGTCACTCTCTTCACTGTCGCATTCCCAGGACTTACATCATCGTCTGATGCAAATGACTGTAATACTAAAGGACCAAATTCAAATCTAATCATCCAATCATTCACGAGGGGGGTCAAGTCAACCAAACCCCACCTTCTCCTCGTCACGCCCATTTAATGCGAAATTCGCAAGCAATAAAATAAATGATGATGCCAAAATTATGCTAGGACCGTACTAGAGTGACTAGCTAATGACAAAAGGAAAAAACAACTAGGGTTTGGTAGTAGGTAAATGATACCAATGGTCTCTCAATCTTGATTAGGCGTGCAATGCGGTTGCAATTTCTAAACTTTAAATTTGTTCAAAATGTGATATGTAATGTTATTCATAAATTTTTAATTTATTCAATGTGGTTTATAAACTTTAGATATATGTTCAATTTAGTCCATGAACTATAGAAAATATTGAATATTTCATATAATTTTAGACTAAATTAAACATGTATCAAAAGTATATGGACTAAATTGTATAAATTAAAACTTTAGGGTGATATTGCACATCGGGTTAAAGTTCAAGAACCGCATTACACGTTGAGCCAAAATTCATAAATAATTTGTGTTGTTATCTCTTGGATAGTTATCGAGACTTAGCCACATGACCTTTTAGTGTTTAGCGGCCTCTAACTTAGTTTAATTAATCAAAATTACGTGGTGCCAGAAAAGCAAAGTGAGCTGTGCTGATATGGATTAAAAACTGAGGGAGTGGTTGATTAGGGACAGTCCCGGTCACGGTGGACTTTTGGGTGCATTTGGAAATTGAATAATTTGGCTTACGTGGCCAACTCACCGAGCAGAAAAAACATACCAATTTTTTTTCCCACAATCGAACATATAACATAATGTCCAGACCCAAAAATAAAAAAATAAAAAGGCGACATATAACATAATGTGACGGCCAGAAATACATATAAACATATGACAATACGGGATCTGATCTCAAGCTGCGCTTTTAATTAACACTAGCCATCATTTGTATTCGTCTTGTCTAGGGAATATTGAACGAGCGGGTGCCATCTTCTTTAATTAAATTAACATTTCCCGGCACATCTCTTCCCTAAATCTTAATGTTTTGTGCAATTTTTTTAGCTTATCTCGTCTTGCATTTGTTTATTATGGACGGCTCGGTGGTTTTCTGGCAAAATAGATTGAATTTGAAAAAAAAAAGAAAAAAAAGATTATGGGATGCCTATCCGCTTCCTGTTTAATTAGTAGTTAATGACGTTCTTTGAGGTCTTACAATAATAGCTTTTTTCGCGTATTGCATGTTAAACGGATCTAATAATGATGCCAAGATAATATACCCTCTTGTAGCTCTGTATCGTCAGAGCTATGCGATCAAGTGACCAGCAAGGAGAACACATTTTTTTTTTTTTATTTAATGGAAAATGCTTAGTATGGACCCGGTTCGTTAGTCGACGGCCCGTCATAGTCGTTGACCGTGCATGTAGGCCCCCATGGGGTCCCAAGCAAGACCCATATGGTCGATCATTGTAATAAATCCGGTCCATATAGATTAGGGTCTAGATAAGACGGACGTTATTTTCATTCGTGTTTCCATTCACATTCTATTCACCTTCAGTGACAGAAATCGTTTTCACCTGTAAGAGTAACATATGATCACACATGCGATTGGACCAATATAATATGAGGACCTGAAGTAAACACAATCCTGGAAAACAACAAGCAAAATGAAAATGATGAATAATAAATTTGTGCTATGATATTATCTTAGATAATTGTCATTTTCAAGGGTTTAGATACATAGTCAAAATATATTAAATATTTGATTGGATCTTGTCGCAAGATCAAACAAGGGAAGATACCAAAAACATTATTCACATCTCCCCCAACGTACCACTTTAGCACATTTATTTTTATAAATACCATTCGCACACCTCTATACAAAACTCACATTGAAAATATCAAATTCCTTCTCTTCACAAATTTATCTTGATTAAGATTTGGGTGGTTTGTCTTTGAATGTTTTGAGTAAGTGTAAGAATTTAAGGTTTGGGGATGTGAATTTTTTGTTGAAAAAAAAAAGGTGCTTTTGTAAATAGTAGAAATAACTAATTAAGGCAAAGATGTAAAGTGGCTTCTAAAGATAAAAGTCAAGTATATATCCGGTATTTTTGAAAGTGGAGGAATGTAAATGGCGTGCATGATAAAATTTATACTTATCTATTTCTCTGTTTCTCTGTTCCCCAGAATAGGTTTGAAACATAAATCCGTTTGATAACGCAATTTGATTTTTCTATTTTTGGAACAAATTTCTATCCCAGAAATAGATTTGAAGAAGAAATCGGAAGCTAAAATTTTTAACTTCTTAGTTTCTAAAATAGAAATTGAGAAATCAATTTCTGTTCCAGAAATGTTGTCATGCACACCCTAAATGACCACTGCAAAAAGATATTGGATTGCTATTTACATACATCTTTTACTCAAGCCTAAAGACTAGAGGCATCATTACTTGTAGCAAAAGTATGAGGTAAAAAAAAAATATTTATCGACAATCGACTTCATCTATCTTGTTTGCGAGTCAATAAATTGCTATATCAAGCTGTCAATGCTTTTCGGGGGGCTCAAAAAGAGACTATATATTCCTCGATTTCGGCCCCTCCACTACGAAACCATCATGTCATTTTCATCCCCTTTTCCCATTAACTTTTTGACATATGGTCGAGCAGGTGATGGGCGTCTCATGTCTAAAAAACAAGGCATTGGAGTTTGCTGACATCGACGACACTAATTTAAAGTTTTTCGACCGACAAGCTAAATTTGGCACCATGTTATTTTAACTTTAAATCAGCATAAGTCAAAAGGGTAATGATAGGATGCGTAACTTACGAATAATTTTAATAAGCAGCGCGGTAAAATATAAACGATGGGCCATATTCAAATATTTAATGAGTGTCTCTCATGTCATTATTTTATATACTGTCTATCCTACTTAACACAATGCCGCGACTCAACGCGTTATGAAGTAGATGTATCAACGAATCTCATTTTTCCTCACGAAAGAAGCATATCATTATTATGAGGAGAGAATCATTTGACAATCTCGAGGCAAGGGTGAGGCGATCTAATGATAATTTGTTATCGTATGCACTGGTCGGGCACACAAATTTTGATGGGTGAGTTTTGATTACACTTGGCCTTAGATCATCACGAAACATTTCAAAGAGTTTGCAAGTACTCAGCTTCTCAATAGCGACTCTCCCTTCCTCTCTCTTCTTCTCTGAACCTTTCTTCGTCGCTTCCACTTCTGGAGGGAAGGCTTTGAGTCATTTGACTTAGCTCTCTCCCTCCCCCTCCTACTTGTTTTTCCTTTTATTTTCTTCTTACTCTCTCGATCTAATTTTAGATATGTAAGCTTTGCATTTTCTTTTTGAACTAATTTTTTATTTTTGAGTTTTAATGAATAAGTACTTCATTTCTAGTTTCAATGGTGTTCAACGGTAGTTTCGATGTCAATCTATACTTGTTCAACGTGTTTTAGTTATAAGTTTTGGTGCTTCGCATTGACTACATGGCTCGCTCTTACAAATGTTAGATCTGAGATTTTTCAAAATATTCATGTGTCTCTGTACAGTTGGTGATGTTGGGGACATTGAATCTAGGCGCACATTGTCAAAAGGCAAAGACATAACTACAAATGGAGATCCCGATGTGTGCATATCACTAATGATGTTGTGTAAGGCCATTGATTCTTTCGCTTAGATGTAATCACATATTTGTCCTTGAAGGACAAGCCTCTAATTCTTTCGGCCAACCATACTCTGATGATATGCCTTGATATCTAGTTTTTACTTTGTTTTGGAAGTCTATGATCTTATCTTGTTGTCGTGAGTTTTGAAAATTTTCTATGACATATCATTTTGGTAATGAATGGAGATTTCTTTTGAAATGGATGAAATGGGAAGCAGGTCCGGACACTGCGCGAGTGCCTTAGATCGAATAAGGACTAAAGGAGTCGGCTCCCTCGGATAAGGGAATCCCAACCTGAGGTCAAGGCATGCCTAAACTCTCTCACTTACATTAAGCACCTTTATTATGATCTCATCATTACCACGCATGTGTCTAACTTGAGCGCTAGCTCTAGCCCTCTAGGGGCTCATCGTGCTCCTCTTGTGCTTTAAGGTGATCGATTTGTGGCACTCAGAGAGATGGAGCACCCAGCATTTGATAATAGGAATGAGCATGGGTCTTAAGTAGAATCAGGAATCGGACCAGACCGACCTTAAAAATTGGCCTGGTTCCCGATTCCAAAGAATCTGGAACCGGTGTCATGCGGTCTAATTCTTGCTTCTCGGGTGGAACCAAACTGAACTAGACAGAGAAACATAGAATTGAAGAATCGGACTGAACCGAGGTAACCCTAGAATCAGTAGTATCTATGATCTTTTCATCGACTTCCATACCTAGTATTATCAAACTTTCACAATCAGAACATCATTTCACTAATGTTCTTTCTTTACTAGGATTAGTTTTAAACTTGCTCTGGTGTCGATGGAAGGTATGTAGCTATGTATCCATTAGAACCCACCTGCAGCATAAATGTATATCATTCCCAACCGAATGCTTCTATTAAATCAATCATCCGGTAAGATTCAAATCCAATCCAAATCTAATGAAACATAAATTTACAGGAACCACACCCGAATGTCGAGCTCCAGCCCAGTAAAATCCATTAGGCCCATTTTTCCTCTCAGGAAGTTTGTGGGCCAAATTTGGCCCATTGGGCTTGTTACGACCTGAACGTTGAAGGGTTACGTGGTGCAGGCCCAGCTTAGCCATTGCTACTCTTGAAAAAGTTCCGTCAAGTCCATGGTCGATCCGAATTTCACAATCAAGTCCCTCCCACCAACGCCTCTCGTCGCTCCCCGTGTCCAATAGGCAGTGCGATGCTATGGCGAATGATGTGGCGCCACGTCATCAAGCACGGAAGAAATCTTAGAGTGCACTACTTGGAGGCTCGCGTGATCCCCGTGCATGGTAATGGTGCACGTTTTTATTTTTAGATTCCATTTGTTTTGTAAAAAACAAATAATTTAAAAAATAATTTTCTAAAAATATCATTTGTATCGCTTATAAAAATGATGAACAAAAAATATGTTCATTCTTATTGTTGATGAAAATATTTAAATGTAATTTATTGTTGATGATGAAAATATTTTCCATTGAATAATTGTTTTAAATTATACAAGTGATTGTTTTTAGGAAAATATTTTCCAAATCATTAGTTTCTTGTGAAACAAATTGAACTTTGAAGAAAAATCCACGAGACACGGCCAAGATACATGTATATACACACTTAACATCTATCCAACAAAAAAGAGCATCCATTATCTGGCAACATAATAATTTTAGAATAATATTGCAACCCATCTTTAAATAATATATTTAATAAATAATGTGGCAAAACTGAGAGACTTCAATGTGTTCACTAACTTCAATAATCACTCACAAACTATTTGAACTGATTTGGTTTGCAAGTTCTAATATTACTGATAATAGTCTAATCACCATATAATTTTCATGACGGGAAGGCCTAGTGTTGTGCAACATGACATAAACGTCCTCGTGATCGTCCGGGGTAATTCCAATTCCGATCGATTGACTTATGGTAACATACGATCTTTAGCACAAAAAGACTTATGTAAAAATTTATGGAGCGAAAAGGAAAACCAAATTTCACTTTAGTTTTGCAATTCTTAAATTCCAATCTCAATGAGGTTCCTTAACCCAGCTGATTAACCTATTCCCTGGGTCCCCCAAGATAGGTTCAGCCCTCGCTGGTCCGCCTAGCCGCGACAACCTCCCACAATCGCCATCATCGGTCGGAGGGTCTCTGGTTAGGTACCTGCATTTATCATGATGATGGCGATTATGTCGTTGAAAGGAACTCGGTATTGACTTTTGCCCTTGACTAGATTCTCTCTCTCTCTCTCTCTCTCCCGCGTGGGGGGAGATCGGAGTCGGCAGTTGTGATCTTGAAAGGTGGAAGGAGACGGATATCGCCAAGTCTCCGTTCAAACTCTAGGTTACCTGTTTCCGGATGGACCCAAAAGCCAAAAAGCTCCTCTTTCCGTCGCCTCAGTCAAAGCTAAACACAGGAGAGAGAGAGAGAAAGAGGGGAGAAAGCTCATGGAGATGGAAGCTTTGTCAACTGTCCATTTACCCCCTTTATCGCAAAGGGGAAAGCTCGCTTTGTGGCCAAAGAGAATCCAATGGATCCTCCATCTTTGCCTCCTGCTTTTGCCACCATCTTCGATTCGCGGGCGAATAAAGATTTTGATCCTCATGTTTCTTTCCCTCTCCCTGGATCGGATGGTGTCGTCGTGGTCTCGAGTGAATTCTCTCGATTCAGGGACGGTGTCGAAAGCCGAAGAGGGTCGATGGCTTTCTGCTATGGATAACAAGTATATGTTGCAGCGAAAATTATGATGACAGAGTAAACGAGTTGTGAAACGTGCAAACCCGACATCACATGGAAAAACACTATGATAGCGATATATAATGTCATTATACACTATGCTCTTTGCGAGCATAGAAGAGGTCTGTAGTTAATGGCAAGTCGAGTTGACCCGAATACTCTAATCTTTGAATTTCTTTTGGTAAAGGCATATTCAGTTCATTCTTCTTTCCTGGAGAAATCATAATGATCCCGAGATTATCATATCTCCCCACCAAATTTTCCGACCTGCTAGCCGCGTGCCTGTTGAAATGGAATCCAAAAGAAAGAGAAAATGGGTGGGAAAGGTCGTGCAGATAATGGATAGATTCTCTGACCTTTAATGGTTGCTATTTTTCCAAACCTACAGCAACCTAGATTTGGCATGTACAAGGTAAAATCTAACTGGAACCAGGGCGGATGAGCAAAAACTCGTCGCCAGTGCAACCCCACATATACCTCGGATGGTAATAAGCAAGGTAGATATGGAATATCTGGAATTTCTGCAATTTCTGCAATTGGAATGTCTTGAATAATTGGATTTTTTATATCCCTTGACGCGGACTTTCCTTTTAGATATGGACCTTAACGCGGGGTCCAAAGCCATCGCGCTCTACTGTTGTCTTTATTTTGCCTCCTCGTCTATAAAAATGTCAAGCGCTCACCTTTCCTGAGCACTCTCTCCTATTCCTAGTTTCATCGTCATTCCTCTCCCATGGAGGAGCTGGGCTCTCTTTGGAGTCACCCACATGTAAGTCCCGTCGCATTCTCATCGTCGCCAATCTTCCTTGCTTCGATGTGTCTTTCGATGTGCGAATACCATTAACTTCTGCTAAAACTGTTCGCCTCTCGTTTACATGCTTCTGTAATGCCTTGTTTTGTCGGAAACTCGAATGTTGAGGAAAAAAGGAGGACTTTCGACAGTAGTTACATAGGACTAGGATTTCAACAAAAGGGAAGAGGAAGAGGATATTTAGAGTGAATTTGCTTCTTCTAGCTTCGTCCGAAGCATCTCATACATACAATTTCTCATGCCTACCTCAGTTTCTTATGGCGTCGTCGTCCTGTGGCATCAGTTTTTGCTTCATATTTTTCTGTGGCATTAGTTGGCCAGGTAGGACGTGTTCATTTTCGTCTCCGTTTATTGAGGTGAGCAACCACTGCAAAATTAACCATAAGAGAGTTGGATTTAGACAGTCGAGTCCGTACTGAAACCTACATTAGGTATGAAAGAAAATTGCCAAATGCAATGTAGTCTGCTCATCTCGACTCGATCTGCCTGTCGAGTCAACCAGTTTCTCCGAAATGGAGTCTCGATTGACCACAAATGTAAGGATCAAAATGCATCGATTGGCCGTTGCAACATACTATTCAATCCGAGTTTGAAATTGTAGTCGATAGAGTAGATATTTAGGGAACTCGTGATCCTCGTTGCAGAATCTTAAGCATTTCAAAGGGGTCGGTTGGTGTCCCTATCTTGTCTGCGTGTTTTATTCTTTTCCTGGTTGAAAGCATTGACTTTTAGTTTGATATTTCCTTTTTGTTGCAATAATTAAGTAGGTTTTTCTTTCTATTTCTCTGCATGTCTATCTTTTATTGTTCTTTATCTGTCGAAATCCTGTTTCCGATAATGCAGCAAATAAAGTAAATCAGGAGGCAGATTCCTCATGATGAATCAATCTTCTTATGATCCTTTATTCAATTACACACAGAGGCTAACGCATTGTTTCCATCTTTCATATTTTTCGATTTGACAGAGCATGGATGAACTGAAGCAGATGATCTTGTATAACACCACCGACCTCGAGTCTGAGAAAACAAAAGCTTTCGAGGAAATGAGAAAGAACAAGGAGAATCTGATGCATCTGCTTCGACTCCTGAAAACAGCTTACCAGGAAAGAGATGAAGCAAGAAATCAGCTGCAGAAACTCCTCAGAAACGTCACTCCTAGTCCTTGCCCTTCAGGACTCCAATGGAGCTTCCTAGCACCACTAAAAGCGAACGCAGTGACAAGCCGAATCCATCACACCCCCGAATCAGATGGCTACTATCTACGACACCACTCTTCTACCTCTCATTTTCCACTCGAGGCGACTCCTCTGTTGGATTTCTTGAATGCCGACATGGCCAGTTCAAGTAATGATCCATGCAGCGTCCCTTGCACTCCGGGTTTTTTAAATCCAGGAAAAGCCAATCCTGTCAATCGAGCTTCGGATGTGATTGATGATCTTGTTGTGGGAAAAGCACTTCCTGAGAAAGGCAAGCTCTTGCAGGCCGTGATGGAAGCAGGTCCACTCCTGCAGACGCTTATTTGGTCCGGCACTCTTCCTAGGTGGAGGAATCCTCCTCCCCTGAAACCCTTCAGCATCCCACCAGTTAACATCACTGGTTATGACCCTTTTTCGAGCGTGCAGGCTCACATTTCGGACTCTAGTCGCGCGATTCAGAGATTCACGAGCCCGTCGCCAAGTCTCGAAGCACCAGAAGTGGCTCCTGGGACGCGCTCGGGGTCGATGCCTAATTTTATTGGTAGTTATTCTGGTTCGCCCCAAGGGAACAGCCAGACTTTGTCATCGGGTTTTAGCATTACGACCAACAGCCAATTACGCACTAGCCATAAACGTCGGAAACTTCAATGAAGTCGCTGAACTTTTTTCTTGGTAGGAAATATTACCGAAATTTGGTAGTTATTTTTCATTAGATAAACCGAAAAAGGCCCCCCTTCGTGCCTTGAGGTTTAGAAATGTAAATGCACTAATCAATTATTATAGCCAGTTTTAAAGATAGTGCTGGATTCGTTGTGCTTCCTGCTTCATACAAAAAGCAAACATGTTTAGCACCGGCTTTTCCTTTCTTTTGTTTCAAACCATATGTTAATTCCCCAATTATGTGATAGTAAATCAGGAATCTATACAGTCTAATAGCGATAGCAGGATCCTGAAACACAAAATAGAAAGGCCTAAGCACATTAATGAAATGAGAAAATGACTAACCTTTTCTGAAGGGGCCAACTAGAAGCACAAACATACCCCCTTGGTTAGTGATGGAACAGCTTTTGTCTTAAGTGAGTATAGTTTGCTTCACTATGACTGGGTTGAAATGCTCAAGATTGTTACCCAGGCACGACAAAATTAATCGGTTCACTTCAAGGCAATTAAACACTAAACACTTGACAGGAGGAAGGATGGCTGGACACCATCAGAAAGCGGCATTTGAGTAGAGTTAATGTAGAAGGAAATATGTACTTACGACTGATTTGCTTCAATGTAAATCTAATCACTCCACCACTTCAAATCTGAATTTTCAGAGCGCCAAAAATATTTAACTAACAGTAGCATCACATTACAAATGAGTCCATTCTCAACTCCTCAACAAAATTGTCTTAACACTAAGAGAAGAATGATGATCAAACTGAAAAAACAATTCCAACTTAGATAATGCCGATTTTGTTCGCCACATCCAGAGCATCAAAGTCTGGAGTAAGCCTAACATATGCCTTCTTCGTACCATCAGGCCTGCATCACAATAATGATTCACATTAGTCCCATTATTTTCAAAATTAAAAGGAACAGAGAGAACAAGTTGCACTACCAAAAAGCAAATTGAAAGACAACCAAAAACCGGTTTGGAAGATAGAAGAGGTAAACAGATTCTTACTTTGCTGGATTAAAGCAGTTCATACAAGAAAACTGCCTCAAGGCAAAACAAACACTCATAGAATGGCATATGAACACAGTTCAACACATCAAAGATGGACACAAAACAATAGGCTTTGACACAAGCACATAATATCCATAGGTGAACCAAAATGGTCTACTGCTAGACTAGTGGGTATTTTTACCCCCTTCAGTGAAATGCATGTCCACATTCTATAAGATTCAGAGATATTTATTGATAAAATCTAAGTTAACAGAAATATAAACAATCACAACAACCATGCCGCATTAAAGTTCACACAAAACCATATAGCAAGAAGTTAAAATTAACGAAGAGATAGACAACATGAATATGTGTTTATGTGAACCCATGCAGCCAGCTCTTATTCACATTAACAACTACCCAAGGAGGAATGCTTTTATTCATTGGCAACAAACTAACATAAACTAATTTATGCACCTATCAATTATCTAGATAAACTTAAACTAGGTAGGTTGCCATGCTGAAATGGTCGTAGATACATGAGCAACTACGGAGGGATTACCTGATCAAGGTGTTGACTTTCTTGGCCTGAATTTCATACATTTTCTTGACTGCATCCTTGATCTTCTTCTTATCAGCTCGGATGTCTACAATGAATACCAAAGTATTGTTATCCTCAATCTTCTTCATCGCAGACTCCGTAGTGAGGGGATACTTGAGGATCTGATAATGGTCGAGTTTGTTCCTCGGTGGAGCGCTGATGCGAGGATACTTGGGGTTTCTGTCCTTCTTCAGGGTCCTTGGCCTGTGAAAGGTAACTGAAGTCCGGATCTTCTTGGCCTTCTTCTTGAAGGTCGGTCCTGATTTGACTGCCTTCGCAGCCTTCAAGGCCTGAGCCTTTGGATCGGACTTCTTCGCATTGTCACCTGCAGGCGACAAGACACATAAGATGGGTTCCTAAGGTTGAAATCACAATCAGAAACCCTCAAATAATCTGATAGAGAGCATGTTTGGTGGCGAAACCTTCCAACAACAAACCAACCATCCCCAGACAAAATTAAAAACAGACATTGTCACTTTCAGTTCATGTAGCAATGAAACATAGTCACAAGCTGCAGAGGGGAGCTTTTAGCCTCAAGAACAGCAGGAATTATAGCTCCCACATCCGCGACATATCCGAATAGAATCAATCTACCCGATAATTTCAAATACCAAGAACCGCCAATATCTACCAAACGACAGAAGCCGAGAAATCCACAATCATGGTAAAAGCCAAAAACCAAAACGAGCGTGACATAGGATAAAGCGACAGGGTCAGGTGCACTTCACGGACACTGGGCGACGGCATCTTGCGATTGGCCAAGGCAACGAAGGAACCGCAAACCATCGTGGCAGCATTTCTAAGCCGCGACGCCGGCGAATGTTCCCAAACCCAACGCCGTCCGCCGAGCTAAATCGGCACTACTACGGAACCGAGCTAAAACGCGGCACAAGGCGAAATGTCGATCCGTGCCGCTAAACCATCGTCGCCGGACATCGACAGTAACGAAGCTCGTTCACTAGATATCGAGCGACGCCGCGCGCATACACGCGGACAGATGGGGAGTACAAATGGGGGATTTCGAGGTACCTTTAGGAGGGGCCATGGCGGCTGGATAACGTCCTTCTGAAACCCTCTGGATCCTGCGAAAACCCTAACGACAAATGCAAGACAAGAAGCCATCAGTACAACTTCCATTGGCGTGAAAGACATTGCTTGCGAGAGAGAGAGAGAGAGAGAGAGACCTACGGCCGGTGGACTGGTTCAGAGAGGTCGCCTAGGGTTTTTCTCGGAGGGAGAATAAGATGGGGATTATATAAGAAGGGGCCACCACTTATTGGGCCGATTGAGCCTTTTCGGCCCATTCGATTCGGCCCACATATTGGGACGTTCGGTTCGTGCACGTTAGAGATCCATGCTGCTCTCCCTTGACCTTGGAAAAATATGAAATTAAATTTCACGATAAAAATATAGTTACATAACAACAATGACAAAAGCAAAAAAAAAAATTGATTAACGCCTCCGAAAAATATGTGTATCGTAAATATATTCAGCACTCATATGATTTGAAAAAGAGAGGAAAGCCACCAGACATTTTCTTTTCCTTACTAATTCTATTTATTCACTAAAATCAAAGCAAACATGAATTTTCTTGTACTCAAATTCGCTATAAAACTTTGTAATTTGAATTGAAAGATTCGGGAATCGCATCACAAAAAATTTGATGACCGATCTAAAGTGAATCTAGAAGAGTAACGGCATCTAAGATGTACGGCTTCTTGTTAATATGTCATGGCAAATTATCTGGTAGATTCTCCGATCGAGACCTTAAGGGAGATCTTGACGCAAAATTCACATCAAGTGAGCAACATTTAGCTTCGGATATCTTTAGGAGTTAAAATATATTTAAAGTTAGAACATGTTCAGATGTTGGCATTCGCAGATCAGGGACACGAAACATAAAAGAAAAGAAGGAAGGAAAAATGGGATTTTGATAAATGAGAGTATAATTACAGATATGTACGTAAATATAGAAACTTGCGTTTTCTATGCTAATGCATCGAAGTGTGCTTTGATTGATCACCCCTATCCATCCTCCATCGTCCGTAGTTTCATTGAGCCTAAGCTGGAACAAGCTGTCTAGGAACAAGCGGTCTGATGAATTCAAAAGTTCCAGCTCTTTAAGGTACGAACGAGCGCCTGTCGGCATTATCCAGGCCGTGTACCATTCATGAAGCCCCCGTCGAGTCATCCTCGCCTGTATTCGGATCGACGAATCCGGAAAGCGGTTCCTGAATGTCGGAGCCGTAGATATGGCCCATTTTCTCGCGCTTCGTCTCCAGGTATCTCTTGTTTTCCTCCGTGATGGACGTCAGCACCGGAACCCGGCCGATGACGGCTAATCCGTAGCCCTTCAGGCCGGTGAACTTGGCCGGGTTGTTAGTCATCAGCCGCATGGTCCGGACTCCAACATCTCTCAGGATCTGATCCATTTTGAACGTCGCAGAACTTAGAGAAGCATGGTGAACAGACAGTACATGGCATGGCAAAAGTATCATCAATTGACTTGTAAATCAAAGGTCATTTCGGTTTTGCACTACTCGCTGATTAAATGAAGTTATCTTTCGCAGTATGGTTCTCAGTTAGAAGATCAGCAGAAATTGCAGATGCTTCAGTACCATCTTCCTTCTCAGGTTATATCATTTCGTATCACATGCATCAATCTAACCTTGCTAATGATGTGACTGAGCTAAGAGGAGGAGGTAAAATATACGGACCTGGGCACCGATGCCGTATTCTCGAGCATCGATGGCTAACCCGAGTTCTAGATTGGCCTGAACCGTATCATGGCCTTGGTCCTGTAAGTTGTATGCCTGCAGCTTATGTCCCAGGCCGATCCCCCTTCCTTCGTGACCTCGGAGATAGACTACGGCTCCCCTCCCGGCCTTCTCTATCAGCTGCATCGCCAAGTCCAGCTGGTTCCCACAGTCACACCGGGCCGACCCGAATATATCCCCCGTTAAACACTCAGAGTGAACCCTCACTAGGACGTCTTCCCCATTACCAATGTTCCCCTGATTATGCATCGTGCAAAAGCATTAAACCAATCAACGGAGTAGGGAAAACAGAGGAAGCGAACTTATAACTCGCATGCTACCTTTACGACAGCAATGTGTTCTGTCCCGTCGAGCTTGGAGCGGTAGCAGTAAGCTTGGAATAATCCCCACTTAGTAGGCAAACGCGATATGGCAGTTCTTTCGACCAGTTTTTCCCTCTTTCTTCGATACCTGAGAAAAGAACAAAAAGGATGATCTCTCACTACCACAAAATAGATCAAAATTACACGGTCACCAAGTTGCTGCATATGCAGCAGATTTAGATTAACGTTATAAAGTTTTGACGTTTGAACGGTAGCAAATTCCGAGCATCATCCAACAAGTAAGATGAGCTCCTGTATATAATTTTTCAGGCCAAGTCGATCTTTAGGTCTAAAATGTTAATCTTTCTATTTGGCAAATTCCACTGTTCAATCTCTTTTGGGCAATTTTGTCTCGGCAATGGTAATTTGCGGATGCAATGGAGAAGAGAACTTTGAGTAAATTGAAAGGACTTATATGCTATGGTAACCAATGATGCTGTCACCTGATCAAATCTGTTATTGAAACGACTGGAAGGCTGTACTGCAATGCCAACTTTCTCAAGCTGGGAAGCGAAGCCATGGAACCGTCTTCTGCATCCATTACGGACGTAAGAAGAGAAACTGGTCGCAGGCCGGCAAGCATAACTAAGTCCACCGAAGCCTCGGTATGACCGGCCCTTCTCAGGACACCCCCGTTCCGGTACTTGAGGGGAAACACATGGCCCGGCTTTCTGAAGTCTTCTGGCTTGGACTCGGGAGATGAAAGAGCGAGAACTGTCCTCGCCCTGTCAAAAGCAGAAACCCCTGTCGACGTGCCTGATTTCGCATCCTGCACAGGCGCAAGATGTAACTGGCATTAATCTTTATCGTCGTTAACTACTTCCAACAGCTTTCTAAAGTGGCAGATACAGTCAATGCATGCATAGAAACTCAAGAGTGCTGCATGCGTAAAGGTGATACCACGGTGATCGTGAAGGTGGGAGCAGACGAGTCCTCTTCCTCAGTCTTGGGCGACATAAGAGGAAGCTTCAGTCTCTGCAGATCCTCCTCTTTCATGCCGACAGAGATTATTCCAGAACCGTGCCTCACCATGAAGGCGACATCGCGAGGACTCGTAAGAGCGGCTGCCATGACAAGGTTTCCTTCAATATTCCCACTTTCATCATCTACCACAATCACAATCTAAGAACGGGCAATGATGGTTAACAACAGTATGTTCATCTTGCTCAGGCCAAGTACAAAAAGGAAGAAGAAAAGGTGCATCGAGTTTGGAATTTAACAGATATCTCTTCATAATTGTGGAATCCATTGCAAAATTTTGGTAAGATGTACTAATATTGTTCATCTAATGTCTGTCTTCTTCATTGACAACAAGCATCAGTTGCAGGCTCAGGGAAAGGAATAGTTAACTTTCTTCTGCATAAACTCTCTAGTGGTAGTGAAACGGAATCTGCGGAAGCAATGCGAAGCAACTTGCGTGTTTACTGACCTTTCCTTCGCGCAGAGAATTAAGCGCCTGCTCGATCGAAGAATACCCTTCTGACGGGCTATCGGGGTCACCCTCGGCATCACTGACGAAGAAATCGATGGTCTCCTGCGTGATCTCGGCATCCACAGTCCCGAATGGCACCGAGGCCGAGCCCTCGAGGGCGCTCAACAAAGAGCCATTTTCACTTCCCTTCAGCGAGCTCTTGCCTAATAGGTCTCCCGAATCGCTTCGGACAGCCCAACAAGCGGAGCTCAACCCCTGCCGCCGGTACACTCCGATCCTCGCGCCCTGATGAGCTGCGAGAAGCACACGAACACTGCAACAACAGAACAAGCACCCCGACATTATCGTCACAAAAGGGTGAGCGAAACAAGCCGTCGTTTGAGCGAATTCAACCTCGACTTGACGGCGACGCGAGGGGAGAAAGGAGGCGGGAACAGAATGCATTCCATGAGCCGCAACGGCAGCTCACAAGACGTGCCTTGAAGATTGGATCCTGCTGTTCTGTCCGGTCTCTCGATAAACTTGCCTTCATGATTTCGCGTGTTGCGTGCATATAACGCAGGAAAGTACGGCCTCTGGTTGTGGATATATGCTCGTGGACGTCGCGGAGACCGTTATCCGGAAGTTTTAACTAGAATTGTACGGATAGAATCGCCAATGCGGTACCGGGTTTAACTAGCTTCTCAAGTTGTACTTCTTTTCTCTTTTCCGATGCTTCATGTTTTTTCCCTAAAGGATGATTTTTTTTTTTTTTTTTCCCTAAAGGATGATGACGGCGCTGTTTTTTTTTTTTTTTTTTCAATGTTGGATGTCCTCCTAAACATTAATTTTAATTCGTTCTAGCCTCTGAAATCTTCGAAATTAATTCAACGTAGTCCTTTCGTCAAATGCATTTCCAATTTCGTGCGGTTTTTCTTGGCGTGATTGCCATATAAATTGATGCTAGGGGGCAGTAGAATGACACGGATGCTCAACTGGCCCGGTCCATGTTGTGTTGTGGGTTAATTTCCTATTAAGATTCGTCGCATAATCACAAAGAAAATAAAAAGTAAAAATTTGAGATGCAAAGTTTTATGATTATTCACTCTTAAACTAGGATTACATGCAATTGAGGATTCTATTATAATTAGTATTTCACAACTCTATGTTATATTCCTCAATTTATAAGAGAAAAGAGAATGTATATATATATATTCATGGATTCAAACCCAAACTATAAATAAAATATAAATATAAATTATAAAAGCCCTTTGGCGTCACGAGGCATTGCTGCTACAACCCGGCCGGGGCAGCTCTAGACCCTCGCGCCATCCTTTCCATGGAAAGTAAGCCCCAACATTTCTGAGCACTAATAGATGTGTCGTGCACGTGCATTTGCTATTCTAAAAAACAAATTTAATGCCACGAACGTAAAAATATTTGTTATCAAAATTGATTTTCAATTGCGTCGTGACAATCTCAAAAATATCATCCCAACCTCGTAACATCATGGAGTTCTGTAATGCCTCGAGTCCCACATCAGACGCCTTATAAGGTGGTTTATAAGTAAGACGTACTACTAAGTACCGTCATCTTGAGTACTACTTTTGATTTTGAAGACCTTAATCCACGCGTCAACAAGTTAGGCCGTTACATTTAGGCTTCTCAATAGTATGTTTTCCTTTTCATAATACATGGCTCGAATTTGGTACGGGTTACGGGCCACAACATAGAGGTCCAACGCACGCTTGGCAATGCCCTTATCGCACCGAAGCTGGAGATCGATGGCGAGGCCGCGAGAGTCTCAAACTCGAAACTTACAAAACTTGAATTGAATCCAATTCTTTCCAGACTCGAGGTGGATCACAAATAAATAAATAAATAAAGAGTCCTTACTTTGTCCGAATCATACTCACCACGAAATTTTTTGGTCGGCAGAATCGAAAAGCGACTGAAATAGCAATTTAGGGCTACCCACAATCTTAAATTGTGCGTTTTTCCAATGCAAATAGTTAGATTTGGCATTCAGAATAAAATTCAAAATAGGCACCCTCATGGGAGTTCCACTTCCCGAGACCGAGGAACCTACCCTCCCAACGGTCGGGGATGAGGATATCATATTTTATTTTTGTTGCCTACTTAAGATGGGATAAAGTTGAATTATAAGAAAAATATAGAGTGGATAAAATTATTTTATAAGTGAGGTAGGATAAAGATTTATAGAATTTTTAATATCCATACTAGGAAAGTTATTTTTCTTAAATTAACAAAATTAAAATTATATTTCAATATAGATAATATTTGAATTATAATATAGTAAATTAAAAATAACAAAAATATCGATTTAGTTATTTTAATTTAGTCTTATTTTTATTTATATATTCAAATTTAATTATATTTTATAATATAAAGTCAATATATAAAAATAAAAATATATTTATGTTTTTTTTTACATATTTTAGGTATTTCAGTTTCTAGGTATATTGATATAGTTTACTATTTAATTTTTTTTTATTATAGAATGATAGAAGGAAAGAAAGAAATTAAAAAGAAATTAAATAAAAATAGAGGAAAATAAAATAGAAAAGTAAATAAAAATAAAGTAGGTAAGAGTGTCATGAGAGATTTTTACTATCTTCATTTGAAAACTTTCTAGTTCATTTATACTAATATATCGTTTATAATAAATAATATACATAATATGATATAAATATATTGCACTTTGTGGATATGATATAATAAAATCCTTGATTTTTATATTATATCTTATTAATCCTATCATAGTTAGAAATCTAGACCAGCAAACATAGCCTTAAGGAATTAATGATACTTTCCGTCATTTATGGTGCGTTTAATAACATTTTTGTTTCGATGAATAATTTCTTTTTAAAATATTCTTTGGACCAATTTTTGAGTAAACAACACGTTTGTTGACTACATAAAATTTCTATTTGAGAAATATAAAAAGAAAAAGAATGCGTTTGATAGGATTTACAATTTTTTTTGTGCAGTAAAATTTCTTTTAATTTTTAATAATTTTTTAAGAACTTTCTATTTTCTTTTCTCTTTTTCCTCCTTCTCTAGGCCGTGGTGGCAACTAGTGGTGGGGGTTGATGATCGATGGCAAGTGTCAAGTCTCCACTAGTCGATTATAAGTGGAAGAAGAAGAAAAAAAAAAAAAAAGAATATATTCATTTTTAGGAATTGTTTTTCAAAATAAGAAGTTACTTCCTATTTCTGTTCAAAATCTATGGTTACTTTTCTACCTCGAGAAACAAAAAAAATAATTGATATAACCAAATAAATTTTTATTTTTTTTATTTCGAGAAAAAAGAATCATGAAACAATGTTACCATGCATACCGTTGTCGGATTGTCATCACATGACAACGGGGTTCGTACGCATAAAAAGAGTTTGACTTTAACCGCCCTCCCCAGGAGGATCGCACCGTTCCGTTCGAGGCCTAGGGTTTGACCAATCTCAGGCCGCTCGTTCGCGTACGGGACCCGCCACCAACCGCTGACGTGGCAGCCCATCCGGCCCCCAATCTTTTGAATTTGTTCCCGAGAAACGGAAAACGCACACACGAAAAATGAGAAAAAAAGGAGTTGGAAAGCGAAACCGAACGAAAGAGAAATAACAGGCGTACGAAGCAGAGAGCGACTCCTGAACCAGAAAAAAGGAGGAAAAAATAAATAATTTAAAAAGCAGAGCGACAGCGAAGAAGACGATCGTCGTCGTCGTCGTCGCAGGTACCTCCTCCTTCGAATCGAATCGCACTTCGCTCGAGCTCCTCTCCTTCCCTCCACGCTCGCGCGCGCGCCCCAATCGGAGATCCATCGATCGGTCGGTCGTCGAGGCTTCGATTTCTCGGCTGCCGGGCAGTCGCGAGAGGCGTCGGGCTTCGAGGTTCCGGATGCGGCATTGAGAGCTGCTGAATCGTCCGGGAGGGAGAGGATTTTTTTGGATGGTTTATGGCCGAAGAATCGGCTGCACCGGCGGAGAGGGCGAGCGAGGGCAAGAGCAAGCTATGGAAGGGCGTTTTCGCCGTCACCGGCATCATGACGACTCTCGTCATCTACGGAGTTCTGCAGGTCTCTTAACATCGCGTCTTCTGAATGCATGCATCTCGACATGTTCACTCCGTTTTTCATGGGCGGAGCTGGATTTTCGGCGTCGATAGGGAGAACAGATCGGGCATTTCTTGTGAACGAAATTCTTTAGGCGGTTCTTGTGGTTTTGATCAATGGAATTTTAGCTAGTTGGCTAGCGTTTTTAGATTAGAAGTGGAGTTGGAGATTCGCTGGCTCGGTTGTTGGAGACTTGCTATGTGGATTGTGTCGATACTCAGTACTCTGACCTAATTGTGTTAGGAAATGCTGAGTGTCTGATATTTTATTGCAAGTGTTGAAAATTTCTTTTTTTTCTCCTTTTTGCTGGGTCTCTGAGCCGACCACTTTGAACTGGCTAATGTGGGTTTCCTCTGGAAGGTGGGTTTGCGTGTAAGTAGCATCCTTTGATGGCAGATGGCCATGATATGGCATCATCTAGCTCGAATAAATTTGTATATAACTGCTTATGTAGAGCAATTTTATGCAGGGATTCTGCTCAGAGAGCTCTGAGAGCAGTTGCAAGTGTATAGGATGTATATATATCTAACCAATTGTACATTGGTGATACTCGATAAACTGGCTTTTTTGCATATTCCAGAACTAGCAGAGTTTGCTTCAGGGGTCCTTAAATTATTTTTTTTAATCTGTTATTTTTTAATGGCTATACTTATCTAGCCACTGATAATAAATGCAATCTGCAAGTGATTATGCTGAAATTTGCACCTTTTGGAATTGAAAGGCTGCCTTCCTTTCCGGAACTTTCAAACTATTTTCTCTGTTTTATTAATGTTATCCTCACTGCTTCTGTACCCCTTTATCCTTTTCCATTGTCATCTGTAGTTGTTTATTGTCTTTTGATTTGTTTAAAGTCCTTTCATGCAGGAAAAGATCATGAGAGTGCCTTATGGTGCTGGGCCAGACAAGGAATTCTTTAAGTATTCTCTGTTTCTCGTGTTCTGCAACCGCATCACGACATCTGCTGTTTCTGCGGGTGTTTTGCTTGTAAGTTGATATTATCTGCATGCTGCTACCTTATGTAATCTGTCTATGGGGAATAAATTCCTGTTGAGAGGATAAGAAGAGTAGTTGGTGCATAAACCTTTATCAAGATGGATGTTACTTAACCCGTGATGGTGCAAGAGTAAGCAGCCAAATGTCTAGGCTGGTTGGTCAAAATTGTTCCTTAGGCATTTAACAAATCAAATTTGATCAGTTTTTCATTTTTGCTGCCATTTATGATCATATATTTCATTATTTTTAGGCAAGTAAGAAGGCCTTGGATCCTGTTGCTCCGATTTATAAATATGGCCTTGTATCAATATCAAACATCCTGACAACGACATGTCAGTATGAGGTAAGATGTTCCTTTTTGCTTAATTATGTTAAGATTCCAAAACTTATAACAATTAGCTTATTAGCTTTATCGCAAATTCTCTATGCAATATGAATGCATTAGATCACATACATAAAGAGATATACATATATGTGGACATATCTGATGGCACATGCTTTCTGTAGGCACTGAAGTATGTCAGTTTTCCTGTTCAGACTCTGGCAAAATGTGCAAAGATGATACCTGTCATGGTGAGCTTAATGTTATCAACACCTTAAGAAAATTGGTTATATCTTTTGCTTTTCACAATAAGCATTTGCTGGGGAAGTTTTTGTCTCTGTAAATCATTTATGTAATAGGCAGGAGACAAAATGTGTCTGATTGATATGGTTTTAAAGTGCAATGTCATAATGACTTCAGTTGTATAGATCTGCCTAGGTGCATGCTGCTTAAGTGCATCCACCTAACGGTATAATTAGCACCTTACTCCTATTTTTACTTAGGGGAATGGAGGATTTTGAAACTTTGCTAATTGGACAGTTTATTGCCGCATTTCAAAGACACAAAGCTTTGTCTTTGGAGAAGATATGATCAGGAATTAGTCATGAATGCAGATTGTCCATGACCTCTATTATTGATGATCAATATGAGCTGTTTTTATTCATCACTAAATGAAACATAGGCTATTTTCCTACGCTGTTTCCAGTTAATCTGGTAGGTCCACTAAAGTTCATAATCAACAAGTTGTTTTGGGGTGGAAAATATTATGATTTTTACTTGATTTGTGAATTATTACTAGCTTTGTCCACGTTTCTTCTAGAGCTAGAAACCTTAGTGTTATATATGCATGATACATGCTTTATCTTGAGTGGTTATTTGTAAACTGTGCATTTCCATTGATTTTCTGCAGGTTTGGGGGACTGTAATCATGCAAAAGAGATACAAGGGTCCGGACTATTTGATAGCTTTTCTGGTGACACTGGGGTGCTCGATATTTATTTTATATCCAGTGAGCAATGTGGTCCCAACCTTTTTTTTAACCTTTCTCAGTTGTGTTTTGAATTCACTACCTCTATGTTCCTTTGAATTTCTGTACAATTTAAATGGATGGAATATGTGAGCTTGCCATTTTGACTTAAGATATAACTAGTTTGCTGGGAGTTTTCATACCATCTACACTAAGTATTGCAGCATAGTTTAGAACCATCTTTTTTCGAAAAGAAAAGTAGTATTCTCTGCATTAATTGATTTGAGCTTTAGATTTGTACTTTTCAACTTCTTTATCAACCTGCTTATAGTTGCTTATGTGTCCTAGAAGTTTTAATAGGTAGTGTCTGCTTTACCTATCGAACTCTGCTATACATTAGTTAAGCCTTAAATTAGTTTCTATGCATATATGTTATCACATCCAAGATATCATCTTTTCTCCTTCTATTGGTACTCATTTTTGTGCAATGTGTTAGGTGTCTTAGCCGTAAAAAGATCACTAAAATACACAAAGTACCTCAGGCTTAAATGACTATTGTTATCACTTGCCTAGCAAAATAATAATAATAAAATTTCATGTTGTTATTAATTCCTCTCTCCTCAGTATTTATTTCAGATCTTCTTGGACATGCCGCAGTGTTTTCATCCAATCTAAGCTCATTTTCTAAGGTGTTGCTCCATAGGGCACCAGCATCCACCTCGATTTAGCAAAACATTCTAATAACAATTTTCCAAATTAGGTTTAGCGTGTCTATTGTTCTACAATTCTGTGACCATTGTAGTAACCCCTCAAATTCTCCTTTTTACTAACCTTTTTGAAATTCTTGCTTCATATTATGGGACATACTTGTTCTTTGGCATCTGAGCTCATAACATCTGAGGGAGTGACATAAACTTATGAATGTTAAGCTTAAGAACTTAAATCCATGCTGCCTGTGATGGGATAACTTCAAAGAACTATTTCTCTACTTTGGCTGATGGTTTTTCTTTTTGCTAGTCACTAATGTCGAAAGATACTCAGTGGTGTTCTTGTATGGCTCTCTGGTAGTTCAATTATGCAAAATTTTTCAAATCTTATACTTTCTTTGCCGGATTGAAGTAGATGTGCTATTAGCTTTAGACTTGGAAAGGAAGAAGCAGATAGAAGGTGAAGCACTAATATCCATTGTTCTGAACATTCTTTAGTTGGTGTGGAGGAGAAATAGAATAATTCCAAGTTTAGATTAGATTTCTATTTCACAGAGGATAGATGGCTCCAAACTCTCAATTTCTATAAAATACTGGATGAGATTTTCGTGAATATATATGCAGTTTTTCAGCCTTGAGAGAATGATTTGGAGAAGTGCTGGATACCCCCCTTGGTGCCTTGTTTGAATATATTGTTTACTCAGATGTCTTCTGATCCAGTTGCTTTTTCCTTCTCATTGTAGGCAGGTCCTGACATTAGCCCATACAGCAGAGGAAGGGAAAATACTGTTTGGGGTGTTTCCCTCATGGTTGGTTATCTTGGGTATTTAACCATTCCCTTCCAGCATTTCTTACATAACTTTAAGAATTTCATTTATGGTTTTGTTTCCTCATATGCTTTTTTCGGAGAGGTGTGTACTATATTTCATGCTCACTAAGTGAGATTCTATGCTTATTGGGCACATACTAGCTTGGAGAAGTAGCTCTTTCTTTCTTCTCGATTTTTTGTGTTTGTGACTTGGACAATTATCTGTCGTTTACTAGGTTTGATGGCTTTACTAGCACATTCCAGGACAAGTTATTTAAGGGCTACAATATGGAGATACACACCCAAATTTTCTATACAACGATATGTTCCTGTATTCTCAGTTTGACAGGCAAGTGCTATTTTTATTGAGTTTAACATCGTCTTCTAGTAGTGTTTTGCATTCTGTATCTCTAGTGTTCATGTTTATTCGATTCATATATGTGCTTATGTTCAAGTATGAATAACAAAATCATATGATCTCATACTGAAAAAAAGTTCCTTGACGATTTTAATCTAGGTCTTCCAAACGTTTTTGGAAGAGATGGTCTTTGGAATGATGTGTCATGACAAATTGCAAATTCTCTACCCTTCAATTTTTATTGATTGCATGCAGTCGTTGAACTTTTCTAATTCAATCAGGTATTATATTACAAGGACACCTTCTTCCAGCCGTGGATTTTGTTTATCGGCATAATGATTGTTTCTTAGATGTTGCCTTGCTTTCTACTGTAAGTGATTTTTTCCATTCCTGCTGTAACTTGACTAGTTGAGTTCAGTATTTTCCTCTTGTCTTATACTTTGTGCAACATCCTGCTTTACTTATCAGGTAGCAACAACCAGTCAATTTTTTATTTCCTACACTATTCGGAACTTTGGGGCTCTTACATTTGCGACGATAATGACCACAAGACAGGTATTATATCTCTGACCCCTGCAGTCGTAGGCTCATAAAGGATTCTTTTGACTTCAGTTTTTTTTTTTTTTTGGTAGTTGGCCAGCATTTTGCTGTCATGTGTATGGTTTGCCCATCCTCTTAGCTGGGAACAGTGGATTGGAGCGGTAAGCATCTGCCTGATTCTTTCCAAGCATTTCACTAAATCGCCTTTGACCTAGCTGACTCACTTCTGTTGTGTTGAACAGGTTATTGTCTTTGGCTCCCTTTATACAAAAACCTTCCTGCGAAAGGCACCTCAAAAGGCATCGCTCCCCGAGCAAATGCCAAATGGAGCTGCTGGTGCTGTAAAGTCTTGAGAATATCGGTCACTGCTATTGGGGATTAGTCTTCCGTTAACGAGGTATGGAGCAGCAGGTGTTAGTCTAGAGCTGCTGTAAGTCTAATTCCGTTCGAGTTTAGTCAGCCTAATCAACACTACAAGAAGCATACATTTACAGAACAATGAGTTACACATTAACCAAAGCAAGTAGATATGTTTCCCATTTTTCTGATCTTACGAACTAATTTTCAGTTTTGAGAGCATTTGCTTGTCTGGAATTTTGTATAACTCAGTCATCAAATACTTCTTCGTTTTATAGATAGTCATTTTAGAGACGAATCTTATCTCCTCGAGCTCAGGTTCGTCTTAAAAGGCAGGCAAGTGCATCACTTTGGGTATTGCCTCCGTTGCCTTTAAGTAACATAACGATTCATGTGCATTGTCACGTAGAGTTTTCTTTGTTATGGCCACCGGTTGAAGTTATCCAACTGAATCAAACCGTAAGGAAAAAATTCCGAACCGAACCGAATGGGACCCGAACCGAATACAAATTGAGGTTTGGTTTGGTTCGGTTCGGTTTTTTCGGTTTTTACATTTTTTTTTTCTGTTGTATATATTTTCGTTTCCAAAAAATAAGCTCTTATCGGTTTGTTGGTTCGGTTCGGTTCAGTTAATCGATAAAAACCGAATTGATAAAAAAAATTTCAGTTTTTAATGAGAACCGAACCAAAAAAACCGAATTTTTTGGTTCGGTTTTTGACACCCCTACAAGTTATGTCGCACTGGACCACTTTACTTGAAAAAGCAAGACAGCATCGGACATCTGGAAAGCCGTTTTGAGTAATTGCGCTGTTGTCCTAGAAGCTACCGTATCCTGACCGATATACGCCGGGGTCCAAACAGTGCATGAGGCACTCGTGTTGATCATCATAATCAATTGATCGTTGCTATGGAGTTTCCTGACATAATTAATGCAATGTTCATCGGCACTTGGTGCACGCGGTGGAGAATAAGATGGGCCTGACAAGTTTATTACCCTGACTACCTATGATAATACTTCGGGTGTCTCTAGTTCCACAGCCAAAATGGCCAGATTCACGGCGATTTAATTTGAAAGACGAAAGTACCCTCGTGTTTCAGATTTTCTTTTCCCTCATTTCCCAAGAGAATTCGTGGATGCGTGGGATCATGTTCAAGTTGGGTTTTCACCTTAAAAATTCCTGCGGAGTCAGCTGTGAAGCCTCGTCCCTGTTTTACTGACTTTGCATCTGCTGCCATCAGTTTCTAGCTTGATGAATGATCGATCTGTCACTTGTAAATCTCATTGTCATAAGCTCAACAGAGAGAGGAGAGAAGAGAAGACAAATCCCACCCACGCACCGAGTAATCTCTCTTTGCTAGATCTAATCCCCCTCCCTGGAACTCATAAAATGAGCCACAAGCCCCTCAAAAGACATTTTAGCGAAAGTTAGATACGAGTTATGATAGAACACATCTTGCCATGGATTTTTAGGTTTTGAGAAGACACACTTGAGCCTCAAAAGGGTTCTAGTAAAGCATGGTTCCTTTCATTTTGACCGCCGGTTTTGCTTCCTTTTATTCGCCAAGGAGGTTCGATTGATTGAATCTCATAGGATGATTCGAGGATTCCTATATGATTTATAGTATAAATTTGAAGATTAACCTTCAACCTATGGAAACATGTAATGGATAGGATGTGACGAGATTATTGAAGTCATGTCTTGATCATGGATGAACACCTCTTGGCATGAGCTTTAGAATAGAAAACCTCCTGAAAAGTCATGTCTAGCACTTGCAGATTGTCGCTTGCTTGCGGGCCGAGACCTCTCGTGTTCACTTCTCCGTCAATCTGATGTGATTTTATGGATGAAATCTTTTGACGTCTCAATTTGTTGAGTAGTTTGAATTTATTCCATTTCCAATGCATATTCGAAGAAAATTCATTCATGTTTGATCAAGCTTGTTCATGATGTTATAGGATGCTAATTAGGAGTGTTTTCTACTTTTTCCATGCAAGTTAAGTAAAGATAAAACCGATTCTATCCAAAACAATCGAATCTGGTTAACTCTAGGGGAGGGAAAGAAGGAAGTAGCTAGGTCCCACACATGCCGACTTGTCTCTCATGCAAAAGATGCTTGTCTTCATCTCTTAGTGGAGTTCAACCCTTATTTAGTTAAATGATATCTCCATGAATCGTTACAATTAAGAAACCTTTCCTAATAAAATGATTTGGAAACTACTCTGGATATATCAAAGACTATTTTTAAAGGCGACAAAATTCATTTTCTCGTTAGCGATTTCTTTAAGCCGAATTAGTAATTATCTACTTTCCGAGGCGCGGATGAGATCCATTAATTTTATATATAGAATTTGAAAATAGAATGCAAAATTCTCCACTTTTTCCATGCAAATTAAGTAAAGATAAAACCAACTACATTCGAAACAATCGAATCTGGTTAACTCTAGGGGAGGCAAAGCATGATGTAGTTGGGTCCCACACATGCCGACATGTCTCTCATGCAAAAGACATTGTGTTTATCTCTTGACAGGATCCGAAATGATATCACCATAAATCATTATGGATAAGAGACTCTTTTTAGTCAAACGATTCGGAAATTATTTTAAATATATTAAGGACTATTATGGAAGGCGAAGAAATTCATTTTCTATCCCGCGATTTATTCGGGCCATCTGGTTTTTGTGAGGGGCGGACGAGATCCTCTAACCTTACAGACGATTTCGTAAACAGATTGGGGGGAATTCTCCGCCGTTTTTCGACGCAAGATGAAAAAAAAACCGGCATTATCCAAAGACCGATCGAACCGGTTTGTTGGGTGGTCCCACGCACGCCGACACCGACACTGACGTGTCTCTCTCATGCAAAAAAGATTCCCTCCATCTCTGTCTCGAGCACTCTAAGTGACGTCATATCTTCGTCACCGTCGTGACCGCTACGATTCCGGTGACGGAACGGAAGCCTCCCCCGAGAAAATTCACATCCTCCCCACCCCAACTCGGTCAGTCAACTCGCTTCGCTCTCCTTTCGCTTTCCTTCTTCCTTCTCTCTCTCTCTCTCTCTCTCTCTCTCTCTCCCCTCCGCTGCGCTTGGCTCCTCCTCCTCCTCTTCCGTCCGGCCAGCCGCCATGGATCTCGACCTCTCCCCGAAGCACGCGAGGAAGGTGTACGGCGGGGACGGCGGGTCGTACCTCGCGTGGTGCCCGTCCGAGCTCCCGATGCTCCGGAAGGGCAACATCGGCGCCGCCAAGCTATCCCTCAAGAAGGACGGCCTCGCCCTCCCCTGCTACTCCGACTCCGCCAAGGTCGCTTACGTCCTCCATGGTGCGCCCCATCGATCGGCCCCCCTCCTCCTCTCGTTTCTCTCCCTCGTGTGCTTCTATCCCGCTTTCGTTCGGCGCGGTTATTCCGTTCGCCTGCTTTCGCACGCGAGGTTCGATTCCGCTTTTCTTAAGACTTGATCATGTGATCGAGGTCCTCTGCCCCCTGTCGAATCGTCGAAGTCGTAACGACTCGCTTCAAATTCCATTTGGATGACGACCGCTTTTTCGCGCGAGGTTGGTGGTACTGTGCGTAGATGGATCGCTCGCTGGGCTGCGGTTCTAACAGTAATCGAAATCGGACTCTCTTTCGCAGCGATCCTTTTTCGATCATGGAAATGTCAATATGACGCGCTTGCTTGATTACTCTCTTTTGTCCTCGTGATTTGAGTCTATGCTGAAAGTTGCATTTTTTGGTTTTCCCTTCTTTTTTTGTGGTGGTGTGATCCCTTAGGGCATGGAGTTGCTGGAATCGTCCTCCCTGAATCCGAGGAGAAGGTCATAGCGATCAAGAAGGGCGACGCCATCGCCCTCCCTTTTGGCGTCGTCACCTGGTGGTACAACAAGGAGGACACGAGTTTAGTCGTCCTCTTCCTGGGCGACACGTCGAAGGCGCACAAGGCCGGGCAGTTCACCGATTTCTTCCTGACCGGTTCCAACGGCATCTTCACCGGCTTCACCACCGAGTTCGTCAGCCGAGCGTGGGACTTGGCCAAAAACTTCATCAAGATGCTCCTCGGCAGTCAACCGGACAACGGCATTGTGAAGCTCGACGCCGGGTTCAAGATGCCGGAGCCGAAGGAGGAGCACCGGAAAGGCATGGTCCTGAACTGCGGGGAGGCTCCGTTGAATGTCGACATTAAGCATGGCGGGCGAGTCGTCGTTCTGAACACCAAGAACCTCCCTCTGATCAGTCAGGTTGGTCTTGGGGCCGATCTTGTCTGGCTGGATCCAAGCGCTATGTGCTCGCCGGGCTTTTCTTGCGATTCCGCGCTGCAGGTGACCTACATCGTCAGTGGCAGTGGCCGCGCCCAGGTCGTTAGCGTCGACGGCAAGAGGGTCCTGGAGACCACCGTGAAGGCTGGGAACCTGTTCATCGTGCCGAGGTTCTTTGTTGTCTCGAAGATTGCCGATCCAGAGGGGATGTCCTGGTTCTCTATCATTACAACTCCCAAGTAAGCGTTTGTCCTGATAAATCTCGTCACCTCTGTATACACAACAAACTCTAAAATGCTTTCCATGTGGTTGTGTATTGCAGTCCTATATTCACTCATCTTGCCGGGAGAACCTCGGTTTGGAAGGCCTTATCGCCTGAAGTGCTCCAAGCATCTTTCAACGTTCCCCCGGACGTGGAGAAGGCCTTCCGCTCCAAAAGGATGGATTCGGAGATCTTCTTCCCTCCCAACTGAGTCAGGCGGAGAATACATAAACGTTTGTTCTGGTTTTTAAAGGTCTAATAATACAAACCCACACCCCCGCCCGGTTCGAGGATGTCTCTTTTCTTTAAAGGTCTTCATGCGGTAACTACTGGTGTATTGCTAATTTGCCAATCGCCTCTCTGTTTGTAATATATCACCATGGTTTGAATTGAATATTTCGTTCTTGTGTTTTGTCGACTTGCTTGATGATAGTGAAAGGGGGATGGACCATCCAATGAAGTCGGGCTCTCCCGCAAGAAGAAGTTGAGATATTATTACTAAAACATGTTAACTACGTGAAACCAGTCGCACCGTGCGAATAAGGCTTTTCTACCTGTTAAAAAAAAAGGCTTTTTTACTTGCCGGACGGAAAAATAGGAAAGACGAAATAAAAACTCACTGCAATCAATTGCTGTCCTTTTAGAATTAGAAACTGTACCTCATCGCCATCGGAGATGATGAGCGTGCTAATCCGAGGAAAACGTGATTGTTAGATTCATTTCCAAGGGATACAAATACGCCAAGCAAGATCAACCTCATGGCACAACATAGATTTGAAATTTCACTTCCCAAAATCGTGCGTGAGAAAACAACAGCAGGGCAAAGCTTTAATTCGTGGGAAGAACCTATGGCAAAAGATCAAACCAAGAACTTGAAGTGTCGACACTACTGCCAACTACATTGTATGGTACGAACGGGCCAATTTATCACCTAAGATTCTCTGAACTAAGGATTATCTTCGTGTCTCCTGACATTCAAACCAAATTGCTGCCACATGAGTATGTTTCTTGAGATAACCATTAGTTGTTTGCCTTGATATCGAGCAACACATGTACCGGGTATGCTTCTTATATGAATGAAAACTTGTGTTTCCAATGGACAGGCTAAGTCCCACATCCGCGCCTCAATGCACTACACAGTATAAAATTTAACACACTGGTCAAACTACGTTGCCTAAAGCCTACAGGGGCTGCTACCAATCCAAAAGCAGATGATTCGAACAAAGAGATATCATTGATGGGACCATAATATCTTACAATTGCAACGACATCACAACTTTTTTGATGACACGGAAGACTTGTCATCATCCCGTGAAGTTACTAGCAGCTCCACTATGGTGCTCTGGCTTGCTCAATCATATGATGACCTTGGTGTTGGGAAAAATATGGTTTCGAATTGGGTAGAACAATAAAGATGAATCTTTAGAGTAATCAAGTCGAACTTTGAGCCGTGATATCACTTTCTTTAAGGATTTATTTGTCTCACAAAATTTTTAATGGTCACCAACAAATTTCCTCCAGAATATAACAAAGTCTCAAAAAGAATACTAGATAACAATTTTAGTATTTCTTCAGAGTTTCTAGGAAAACAATTGGAAACAATGGCTATAATTTTTTTTTTTTCGAAAGAAGATGAAAATGGAAGAAAATAATTGTTTGATCTTAAAACAACATTACTTATCTTTGTCTTTCGAGTAGGGGCAACTCTTCAAAAGGTTGCAAAAAAGAACAAAGGCAATCTTTCAGGAAAGGTTGCAAAATGAACAAGTACGTCTCAAATGTTACGTTGAAAAGATATAAAAAAATTCAAAAATAAATAAATAACTATAACTTTTTGTGAACAGTTGCACTGTTTCAATAAGACTTTATAGTTAATTTTTATAGATATAAATTCGAATTTTTTCAATAAATAAAAATAATGATTGTTGGTTAATGCCAAAGTTTGTTCACGTGCACACTCACATCTTTTCGATGTGAGACAAGACACCTCTTCATTTGTTTAATAAACAAATTACCAATAATCCCCCACTTTTGTTTATAAAACAAAAACAAGAAATAAAACGTTCTAAATATACAACCAAAATTTCCGTGAGATTAATATACATACATAAAGGTCTCTTTCGAGTTAAACCTTTACTTAGTGCAAGTATCTCAAAACTCTATCAAACTTGTATTTTTATATAATAGAACCGGACATACCGCACATGCACTAACCTCTTGTTTCAGCCAGAAGTTCTATATTACTCCGCACTATTATGGCCTTATGCTTGATCCTGTTTCATAAGCTCTCTAAAAAGCAACCCTAACTTTCGTAAAGAGTGGCTCCACTTCTAAGCTCATATAGGTGAAGTATCTACCGTGTGTTTCTGTTACTATCAACTAGGGGTGAGCATGGTCCGGGTTGGGCCGGTCCACCCCCTAACCCTAAGACCAACATGCACAATGTCGGTCCTCAATTTTTGGGACCGAGGACCGACCTTATTGAGCTTGGGACCGAAGACCGGACCGACCCAATGGGTTCGGTCCGGTTCCAGGGTCAACCCGGGACCAAACGATAATTTTTATTTCATTTTTTGTTTTCCTTAAAAAAACGATTGAGGACCGGATTGACCCAATGAGTTCGGTCCGATTTCCAAGTCAACCTAGGAACAACCAATAATTTTTTATTTCATTTTTTGTACTCATTGAAAGGGCAACCGAGGACCGTACCAACCTAAAGATTCGATAATGAGCGAGTCAGTTAAGAAAAGCAAGCGGTGAGGGTCAAGTGGGGTGAGCGGCGAATAGAATGAACATCGAATGTCAAGCGGGAAGCAACAAGCTAAGCGAGCATCGAGCAGTGAGCGACATGAATGACCCAAAGTGAGCAAGATGAGTGTCAAGTGGCGAGCGGAGGAATTGTTACTTTCGATTTTGACAAATTGAAGACTAAAATGACAAATAAAACATAAGATAACGAATCTATAGGAGGATGCCATAAGGAGCTGTTTATGCCTTTTTAGACGCCGTGAAGACTCCTCACAAAAACAATTTCCTCCTTCGTAAATTATGACTATTGACACTGTAAAAAACATTAAAAATATAAGTTATTAAAGAATAATGTAAAATTACTTAAACTCCTCACTAATGAGCTATTTAATGTTGTTGACGCTATTTATTTTAATGTTTTCCCTATATAAAAATTTATAAATAATATATATATAATCGAGTTGGTTCGGGTTGGACCGACCCGAACTCTCGGGACCGAGGACCAACCCGTACAGTGCTGGTCCAAAATTCTAGGACCAAGGACCGACTCGATCACCCTGGGAATCGGACCAACACCAGCAGGGTTGGGCCGGTCCAGGGTCGGTCTAGGGTTGACCCTAGACCGATGCTCACCCCTACTATCAACACATTATAAGTTTGTACTATACTTCATTAAGAATTCAATCCAACCTACAAAATGTAACGGACGATACTAACTTCTCATATTAGGGCTACGTTAGTATCAAACAATCACATTCAATAACTTTTTCTTACCCATTAAACCTTGTAATTAATGATGTTCTAGAAAAATTTCGAGTTACTATTATTGGTGATTTCAATTAAAGGATTTCGGCCCCGTATCTTATGAGATCATTATTACCATATCTCTTGGTAAAACATTCGTCAAAGGATCGGCAAGATTATTACTTGACCTTACGTAGACAATTGTTATGGTATCATCCTTAATCAATCGTCTCACATACTCATGTCTTAGACTAATATGTTTAGACTTACCATTATAGGTGCTATTATAAACTCTTGCCAAAGTAGCATGACTATCATAATGGGTAGAAATAGGAGACGTGTGACTAGGCTATAATTTGATATGGTTGCCCAGGTGAGTATGCAACATCAATTATTATTTTTTTTTTTATG
Source organism: Eucalyptus sp. ANBG9806169 (assembly GCA_014182395.1). Classification (NCBI taxonomy): domain Eukaryota; kingdom Viridiplantae; phylum Streptophyta; class Magnoliopsida; order Myrtales; family Myrtaceae; genus Eucalyptus; species Eucalyptus sp. ANBG9806169. The sequence goes on from CM024582.1 coordinate 28,082,841, forward strand.
ATCAAGAAACAAATATACCAATTATAGAAAACTAGTGGAACCGCTATGATGCCTCTCTAACTTCTATAGACATCATAAAACCACATGAGTCAACTTTACTTGCCTTATTAACCTCAAAGGAAGAGTGAGCAGATGATTTTTATTTTTATTTTTATTTTTAACAGCGTCACCAAGACAAGCCAACGGTTGAACAAAGATTGCCCCATAATAAGGATGACTCATCATCCCAACAAGAGCTTTTGATTGGGTGCATTCAAATTCGTCAACAACAAAACCAAGAAAGTGTATCCGAATTTTGACCTCAAAACAGGCGAACGCTTGAACAAAAACCAAAAGACGGTCATAATTTCTCGAATGCAGGACCAAAAAAAAAAAAGGACGTGCTTCTACCAATCAGAACCAATTCAGGGCAAATTAGTAGAGAAAACGATGGAGCATGAAACTAACATCTCCAAGTGCCCTCCTTGTCAAGCTTTTCTCGTACATCTTCAAGTTTTTCACTGAATCAACATTATGCATGATACTACAAGGCACAACTTCAAAACCCACAAAATTGTTGGGAAACCAGAACGACTCAAACGGTGGGTGCGGCCGGTCATGGAGAAGCATCGTGGCTGGGTTGAACTGCGAACGGGGAACATCGGGGAGGCCTTTTTTTTTTTTTTTGGTATGTTGCTTTTTGTCTTTTCTCCAGCGCGTTATTCACTGAGTAAAGCCCATAAGGATAAAAAAAAATTCGTTGTGATAGGATGCCTCCCTTGACCCGCCAACTCTCTTCTTCTCTCTCTTTTACTTTGTGCCAGACTCTCCTTCCTGCGAACTCTCTCTCTCTCTGCCCTTCCTCCTCACACAAGCCCACGATCTCAGCCAACTAGACCGAGGCGGACTCAGAGTGAACCACTGCAACACTCCCTTTTGCCACTTTGGCCTCTTTCTTCCACCGTCGTCTTCTGCTGCCCACTCCAAAAAACCCTCTCTCATTCACGGTCCTCAATGGCGCATTTGTAAGTAATTTGTTCATATAAACAAATAATTAATCAAGAAGAAATGGATCCATATATGATTGTAAAACACCAAGATCAATAAACACAGCGGAATTAAAGCGAACCTGTTTGAGCCATTGCTTTTTTTTTTTTTTTTTTTTTGAGCCATTGCTTTACTTGAAGGAAAATATATCAATCTGATAACCAGTGATCTATTGGAATGCCAGATCTTCCTCTTTATGACCTATTTCAGTATAGCAGCTTTCAATGAGATTAAAGCAACTGATAAATATAATCTACCCTTTTATAGGCTAGAGAGGGGACCTAGAAAACCCTAATCAACACTGTGTCAACTGGGCCCTTCCCATTACGGGCTTCAGTTAAACACAATTGCCTACACTTTAATGCTCAACTAGGCTTGTTTTAATAGATGCCAATACCTTATTTAATCAGATCACTGTAGGGTTAAACAAATATTGGAATATCCATTAACCCGATTATTTAAAATAGAAAATCAATTAATTAATGTTTGCCCATATTATAGGAAATTTCCAACATTCTCCCACTTGGGCTACATTAATTAACTTATTTTATTTTGAAAAGGATTTGAAAACGACACTATCGGGTTAATAATTGAAAATTTTGTTTTATGTGGCCACAACTTTAAAAAATAATATTCCAATAACGGCATCTCAATACCAATCCAATCCTATATAACCTCAGTATAGGACTATGGAGATCAATGTGTTAAGAAAATGCTACAACACAAGACCTTCCATAATCACATATAATAAGTATTATATTTTCATGGATCATGGGCCTAGTAGTGTAGTAAGAAATAGTGCTAACGTGTGATCAAAATATACATTATTTCTTATCGGTCCTTAATGCAATTTCTCAACGACATGAAACTGCATTAACGCAATTTCTAAACAACATGAAATTGCACAACTATGTCACAATTCAACATGAGATCTCATAATCGGTGACATCCAGTCATCTTTAAACCAAAATTTGTTTAAAGATACTGTTTTATACTTCCATTTCTCAGTCAACGGGAGAAAGAATAATAATATAATCAATAACAGTTATTAAAATAAATGCTTTAATAAACATCATAAAAGCATTATCGTCGCATATAACTATAATCTCTAGATATGCAATTTGTATAACTCCCACTAACAAAAGAAATCAAAAGAGTCTAAGACATCCATATTCTTTACATGTTCTTTAAACAAAATGGGTCATAAGCCTTTTTATTAGAAGATCAGCCAACATGGACTTAGTTCTAATATTCTCAATCACAATGTATCCCTTTTTTACCAAGTCATTAACAGTATAATATTTGATCCAATTAACATTTCAACCGTGGCATTGTTGTTATTTATAGCAAAAGTAACTGTTTATCACACATAATGCAATAAGATCAATTATGGGCAATAAGTATTTCAACAAAAATAATTAGTACATTATAAACTCCCCTTTGGGCAGAGTGTATAATGCATAATTATTTTTCACAGCATGAAGTTTATAAAGCAACAATAATGATAATTACATATAATTGTCAATGATCCATCCCCTTGGGCAGACAAATCATTTAAATTATACATCTCCATGATATTAATATATAGAGACGATAAAAGAGAATTACATATAATCTTCAAGGATCAATCCCCTTTGGGCAGACAAATCCTTTAAATTATATATATCTCCATTATCTCAACATAGAGGGGAATTACACATAACTCTCAAAAATCTATCCCCTTTAGGCAGATAAACATTTTGAGTCACACATCCCCATCATTCATCTCTAATATATCAATATAGAGGGGAATTACATATAACTTTAAAAAATTTATCTGCCCAAAGGGGATAAATCTTTTTGAGTCATACATCCCCATATTTTAATTTTGGAATTTATCTTCATGCAATTTTCAAATTAATATACACAATAACTCCCTTTGGGTGAGTAATTGTATATACTAATTTTTATCAATACGAAGCTCCAAAAAAAAAATATATGCCCAAATTTCATCTAACAATATGAAGCACTTTATAGCATGTGCTTCCCAAGATCATATTGCATATATCAAATTACAATTTTTGCCACAATTTCATTTATTTATTTATTTATATGCAGCATCCAATCTAAGCTTACACCCAGAATTTACCACAATTCCAACTATTCCTTAATATATCACTAACCTATCACACACAAGAAAGACTCGTACTTTTCCGAGCCATGAATTCTAGAAATAAATCTGAGTCAACCAGAGCAACTTGATGACAATCAGGAAAGAAATGCAGCCCAAAAAAAAAAAAAAATATCGTGATGAAAAATAAAGATGACACAAGATTGTAAATCCACAAAACGCAATAGAACTAAACACATTAAGAATTTCTCATTGTTGTGCTGTTATGAACCAATCCAAACACAATAACTCAAAAGGAAACATCTTTCAATGTAGAGGAAACACTTGGAATAAAAGATTATGCAATACATCTCATATGAACAATGAGACATGGTAATTTTATGATGAAACAAAGTAATTTATGAAAAACCATTCAAAGCACCTTTAAGTAAATGCCAAAGGAAGTCTTGTTTCATCATCTTTAGTGAAGATTTCATACCCCAACAAGCATCTGTTTAAAGATATCATTTAACCTCCAAGAGTTTGCTCCTTAATATAGATGAGGGTGCTTTGACAAACCACTTGGGAAACTTGATCATCATTATGATTTTTTTAGGATTAACCAAGATTTATGAAACTTTGATGAACAGAGGAAAACATGGTGGCATTGAGGATAAGTCAAACACGCTGCATAAGATTGGACAAGAATAACAGAAGCTTGGAATGTAAAAATTGCAACGGCATAGCAAGCAAAGGGCTAACATAGGAAATTCAGAACTCAAGGAGAATGTATAATGCAGGCGACGAGAATAATTGTCCCAAGTCATACTACTCTTTAAGTACATTGGACTCCTCCTTCAAGTTAAGCATGCCAACAAAACAACTCGTGTATCAGCAATTTCCAGTGCAGTGGCATAAGACTAAATTATCACTCATCAAAAGCACCTTTATTGGGCATCCTTATCTTTCAACAAATTTCCTCAAGTTGAGGATTCAAGTCAGAAGTCTAGCCCGTAGTTTTTCTGCGTATTCGATATCATAAACCTTAATAATATTGAAAAAATTAAACCAAACCACGCCCATAGGATTCGGATTTCCTCCTGGTTTCCTTCTCTTTCCCTTCCCTTTGAGTTACACACTAAGACCATTAGATCATCAGAACTTTTCCTGAACTAATCTTTTGCTCTTTCCGCAGGGCAATCAGCGCATGTTCACAATCATTAGAAAACTCGACTGGATCACGAATTGCGAAGGCACCCAATTACTTACTACATACCAACAGCACGACTCATGTCACCAAATCCAAAACAAAGGCACCCAGACAGAAACTACAATTTTTACAAGAAAAAAAAAATGGCACCCAAGTTGCGTACATTCATCAATCTCGACCTCAACTAAAACAGAATGAAGGACACTCTAAGCAAGCACCGTAACCAATTACTTCAGACAGGGAAAACAACCCACCATTCTATCACCTTTAGTCAATAGGTCCTCATGTTTAAATTAATAAATAAAAGCCACACCAGCAAATCTTAAGCACTCACGTCAAGTCCCAAGTACATATAGGCAAGAGACCAAGACAAAACAGCAAATAGAAAAGTGAACGCTGATTCTACAATAAGAATTGCAATATGTTATGAAAGAAAGCATCACTTCCACAAATTTTGGGCCCGAGATCCTAACTACCCGTAGGCTAAGCTCTCCGACAATGGGCGACCGGAAGCAAGAAAAGTGTCATATATTTCTCAAATTAGTAACATATAAAAAATCAGAATAAAGGCACGAAACTCAGCACTAAGGACAGAAGAGAGAGACATCAACAACCAACCAACGATACAAAAATCACTCCCACAGATGATGATCCCGCACAACATGTACGTGATGCAAGTTCAAGATCATTCTCTAACTTCCCACAGACAACACAGATTAGCAAAGTATTTGAATGAATGGATTTCATCACAAATCGAACGAGCGTGCTGTTTGAGCCATTGCTTTACTTGAAGGAAAATAGATCAATCTGATAACCAGTGATTTATCGGAATGCCAGATCTTCCTCTCTATGACCTATTTCAGTATAGCAGCTTTCAATGGGATTAAAGCAACTGATAGGTATAACCTACCCTTTTATAGGCTAGAGAGGGGATCTAGCAAACCTTAATCAACAGTGTGTCAACTGGGCCTTTCCCATTACGGTCTTCAGTTAAACACAATTGCCTACACTTTGCTACTCAACTAGGCCCGTTATTAATAGATGCCAATACCCTATTTAATCATATCACTGTAGGGTTAAACAAATATTGGAATATCCATCAACCCGATTATTTAAAATAGAAAATCAATTAATTAATATAAGCCCATATTATAGAAAATTTCCAACAGCATTCTCTTCAGGAGTTCGACCCTCCTATGGATGCTGCTGCTTCACCAACGTCGTCATGCTTTGAAGACAATGATGGCGGAGTCTTGAATTATGACGCTAATTTCCCAAAGCAAAAGGTGATGAACGAGGCTCTTGCTCACTATACGAAATCCATCGTGGACATTTCACATGAGACGACATCTCATCTCATAAAAACAACGTCGAGGATGCCGAGACTCAGATCCATGAGATCGAGTGCAAGTTACAAAGGCTTCGGTTAACATTGACTATTGGAGTTATGGCCAACAGAAAGGTCTTAATTGAGATCCAATCGCTTCAAGCTCTCAGCCATGAAGCAGTGCAGAACAGAACACTCGGTGCTTCTTCGAAACTATGGCCAACGGCGATGAGTGATGATTGTTGGCGTCGGCTAGAAGCCATCGAGGAACAGACCTATTGGGAAGTGAAAGAACCTGTCCACTTGCATGCGTTTGGTGCTCGCATCACGCATCGGCGAACCTGGCCTCTTGCATCTTTATCCACGGTCACACATTGCCTCGAGATTTGCGGCCACCCGTTGCCTTGAGATTTACGGATTGGCATTGGCAAGGGACTCGATTTCAACTGCTTCCTCAAGATAGCATTCCACGACATGTACGCCAAATATGAACGCTTGGCTGCTGCTAGGCGAATTTTTTTTTTTTTTTTTTTGATCTGGGCCCCACAAGAATACTGTCACATGGAATGTCATGACCTTGGCTAGATGCTGAATAAGGATGTGGCCTCCTGGAACTCCAAGATCCTTCATTTTCACGTACTCTTGATCTCTTGGACGCCCATGGGTGTGGTAGGGAACCTTTGTACTTGGCGAGAGGGGAAACATTCGCCATCATCATCATCTTCTTCTTCTTCTTCTTCTTCTTCTTCTTCTTCTTCTTCTTCTTCTTCTTAGTCTTCTCCTCATAAATTGAATTGGACTCTTGACTCCATTTTTGCAAAAATAAATCCTTAAAATTATTGGGAAAAATATGGTTTCGAATTAAGTAAAACAATAAAGTCGAATCTTTAGAGTAATCAAGTCGGACTTTGAGGCATGATATCACTTTCTTTAAGGATTTTTTTGCCCTACAAAGTTGCTAATGGTCACCGGCAAATTTCCTCCAAGATACAACAAAGTCTCAAAATTGAGAATACTAGATAGCAATTTTAATATTTCTCCAAGGTCTCTCTAGGAAAACAATTGGAAACAATGGCAATAATTTTTTTTTTTTCGAAAGAAGATGAAAATGGAAGAAGATAATTGTTTGATGTCAAAACAACATTACTTATCTTTGTCTTTCGAATAGAGGCAAAATGAACAAAGGCAACCTTTCGGGAAATCTGGCAAAATGAACAAGTACGTCTCAAAGGTTACGTTGAAAATATATAAAAAATTTGGAATTAAATAAATAATAAAAAAAAAAAATCGTAATTTTTGTGAATAGTTGTACTGTTTCAACAAGACTTTATAGTTAATTTTTATAGATATAAACCGAATTTTTCAATAAAAAAAAAAAAAATGATCGTTGGTTAATGCTAAATCTCGTCCACGTGCGCACTTACATCTTTTCGATGTGGGACAAGGCACCTCTTCATTTGTTTAATAAACAAACTACCAACACCTGGTCATTCTTGGATAAAATTGATTGGTATGAGTCTCGTATTGCATGGGGAATCTGTAGCATTGCTTGATAACCATCCAATGTTCCACTGCATGCAATATTTACAAATCATTTGCCGCAAGAAACTTTATCGCAGAGCCTTATTTTCTCCATTCTTCTCAAACACGGGCCAAACTAGACATTTGATGTCCACATTCCAGTAGCTCAGACAGTACGTTTCTCATTTTATCAAGAGACACAGGTTTCTGGATAACACCATCCATCCCAAACCTCATGCAATTCTCTTTGTGCAACATCCTGCTTTACATATCAGGTAGCAACAACCGGTCAATTTTTTATTTCCTACACTATTCGGAACTTTGGAGCTCTTACATTTGCGACGATAATGACCAAAGAACAGGTATTATATCTCTGACCCCTGAAGTCGTAGGGTCATAAAGGATTCTTTTGACTTCAGTTTTTTTGTTGTTGTTGTAGTTGGTCAGCATTTTGCTGTCATGTGTATGGTTTGCCCATCCTCTTAGCTGGGAACAGTGGATTGGAGCGGTAAGCGTCTACCTGATTCTTTCCAAGCATTTCACTAAATCACCTTTGACCTAGCTGACTCACTCCTGTTGCGTTGAACAGGTTATTGTCTTTGGCTCCCTTTATACAAAAACCTTCCTGCGAAAAGCACCTCAAAAGGCATCGCTCCCCGAGCAAATGCCAAATGGAGCTGCTGGTGCTGGGAAGTCTTGAGAATATCGGTCACTGCTATCAGGAATTAGTCTTCGGTTAACGAGGTATGGAGCAGCAGCTGTTAGTCTAGACCTGCTGTAAGTCTAATTCCGTTCGAGTTTAGTCTGCCTAATCAACACTACAAGAAGCATACATTTACAGGACAATGAGTTACACATTAACAAAAACAAGTAGATATGTTTCCCATTTTTCTGATTTTTACGAACTAATTTTCGGTTTTGAGAGCATTTGCTTGTCTGGAATTTTGTATAACTCAGTCATCGAATACTTCTTCGTTTTATAGATAGTCATTTTAGAGCCGAATCTTATCTCCTTGAGGTCAGCTTCGTCTTAAAAGGCGGGCAAGTGCATCACTTTGGGTATTGCCTCCGTTGCCTTTAAGTAACATAACGATTCATATGCATTGTCCCATAGAGTTTTCTTTGTTATGGCCACCAGTTGAAGTTATGTTGCACTGACCACTTTCCTTGAAAAAGCAAGATAGCATCGGTCACCTGGAAAGCCGTTTTGAGTAATTGCGCTGTTGTCCTAGAAGTTACTGTATCCTGACCGATATACGCGGGGTCCAAACTGTGCATGAGGCACTCGTGTTGACCATCATAATCAAATGATCGTTGCTATGGAGTTTCCTGACATAATTAATGCGATGTTCATCGGCACTTCGTGCATGCGGTGGAGAATAAGATGGGCCTGATAATACTTCGGGTGTCTCTAGTTCCACTGCCAAAATGGCCAGATTCACGGCGATTTAATTTGAAAGACGAAAGTACCCTTCTGTTTCAGATTTTGTTTTCCCTCATTTCCCAAGAGAACTCGTGGCTGCGTGGGATCATGTTCAAGTTGGGTTTTCACCTTAAAAATTCCTGCGGAGTCAGCTGTGAAGCCTCGTCCCTGTTTTACTAACTTTGCATCTGCTGCCATCAGTTTCTAGCTTGATGAATTATCGATCTGTCACTTGTAAATCTCATTGTCATAAGCTCAACAGAGAGAGGAGAGAAGAGAAGACAAGTCCCACCCATGCACCAAGTAATCTCTCTTTGCTAGATCTAATCCCCCTCCCTGGAACTCATAAAATGAACCACAAGCCCCTCAAAAGACATTTTAGTGAAAGTTAGATACGAGTTATGATAGAACACGTCTTGCTATGGATTTTTTGGTTATGCTAACACACTTGAGGCTCAAAAGGGTTCTAGTATAGGATGGTTCTTTTCATTTTGACTGCCGGTTTCGCTTCCTTTCATTCGCCAAGGAGCTTGATTGATTGAATCTCATAGGATGATTCGAGGATTCCTATTTGATTTATAGTATAAATTTGAAGATTGACCTTCAACCTATGGAAACATATAATGGATAGGATGTGATGAGATTATTGAAGTAATAATGTCTTGATTATGGATGAACACCTCTTGGCATGAGCTTTAGAATAGAAAACCTCCTGAAAAATCATGTCTTGCACTTGTAGGATTGTGGCTTGCTTGCTGGCCGAGACCTCTCGTGTTCACTTCTCCGTCAATCTGATGTGATTTTACGGATGAAATCTCATTGACGTCTCAATTTGTTGAGTATTTTGAATTGAAATAAATTTCAATTCGTATTCGAAGAAAATTCGTTCATGTTTGATCAAGCTTGTTCATGATGTCATGGGTTGCTAATTAGGAGTGTTTTGAGCTTGTATGAACTTATTTTGATGATTACCACACTCGAGGGATAGTCGATTGCATGTTTGTGTAAGGTTTATATTTTGAGTTCATTGAGGTAGTCTCAGTAATTAGGTGATTAAACCTAATAAATATCAAAATTTCAAAAATGGTCTACTAATGAAATGATCCTAACATTCTTAGCTTCAATTTGATAGGTCGTCGTAAAAATCTGAGTATCGTTTTTATGATCAAAATCCACCTCAAAACTTCGGTGAGAATCAGAAAAACTAAAATCTGTTCGTAAAACCCTAAACAAACTTATCTCGTAATCTGAATAATGCTATCGAGATTGGATGTGAAAATGCAGTGAGTTGGATAGGAAAGGGACGCTTAATTTGTAAATTATTGAGTTAGTCAACTCACTGCTCCGTGAATTTTTGTTTAGTGGAGTTTGACCCTTATTTAGTCAAATGATCCGGCCATAACTTGTTATGAATAAGACACCTTTCTTGAAAAACTACTATGGATATATCAAAGGCGACAAAATTCATTTTCTCGCCAATGATTTATTAAAGCCAGATTAGTAATTATCTGCTTTTTGAGGTGTGGATAAGATCCATTAATTTTACGAACAATTTTGAAAATAGGATGGAGAATTTCCCGATTTTTCCATGCAAGTAAAGATAAAACCGATTATATTCAAAATAATCGAATTTCGTTAACTCTAGGGGAGGGAAAGAAGGACGTAGCTAGCTCCCACACATGCCGACCTGTCTCTCATGCAAAAGATGCTTGTCTTCATATTTAAGTGGAGTTTGACCCTTATTTAATCAAATGATATCTCTATGAGTTGTTGCTAATAAGAAATCTTTCCTAATCAAATGATTTAAAAACTACTCTAGATATATCAAAGACTTTTTTTTAAAGCCAACAAAATTCATTTTCTCGTTAGTGACTTATTTAAGTTGGATTAGTAATTATCTTCTTTCCGAGGCGCAGATGAGATCCATTAATTTTATAGATAGATTTTGAAAATAGAATGCAGAATTCCCCACTTTTTCCATGCAAATTAAGTAAATATAAATTCAATTACATTCGAAACAATTGAATCTGATTAACTCCCAAGGGAGAGAAAGAAGGGCGTAGCTGGGTCCCACACATGCCGGCCTGTCTCTCATGCAAAAGATGCCGTCGTCATCTCTTAGCGAAGTCCGAAATGATATCACCATAAGTCATTACAGATAATAGACTCTTCCTAATCAAACGATTTGAAAACTACTTTAGATATATTAAGGATTGTTGCGGAAGGCGAAAAAATTCGTTTTCTTGTCGGCGATTTATTCAAGCTATCTGGTTTTTTTTTTTTTTTAAGGTGCGGACGAGATCCTCTAACCTGACAGACGATTTCGAAAACAGATTGGGGGAATTCTCCCCCATTTTTTCCACGCAAGATGAAAAAAAACCGATATATTATCCGAAGACCGATCGAACCGGTTTTTCACTCCCCCGCGGCGGAAAAGAAGGGGACGCAGTTGGGGTGGGTCCTACGCACGCCGACACTCACGTCCCCCTCTCGTGCGAAAAAGATTCCCTCCACATCTCTCTCTCTCTCTCTCCCACTCTCTAAGTGACGTCATATCTTCGTCACCGTCGTCATCCGCTACGATTCCGGTAACGGAACGGAACGGAACGGAAGCCTTCCCCCCACTATAAATTCACGCCCCTCTCCACCCCAACTCGCTGAGTCAACTCGCTTCCGCTTCCGCTTCCGCTTCCGCTCTCCTTTCGCTTCCCTTCTTGCTTCTCTCTCTCTCCGTCGCGCTTGGCTCCTCCGCCATGGATCTCGACCTCTCCCCGAAGCTCGCGAAGAAGGTGTACGGCGGGGACGGCGGGTCGTACCTCGCGTGGTGCCCGACCGAGCTCCCGATGCTCCGCGAGGGCAACATCGGCGCCGCCAAGCTCGCCCTCGAGAAGGACGGCCTCGCCCTCCCCCGCTACTCCGACTCCGCCAAGGTCGCCTACGTCCTCCAAGGTGCGCCCCATCGATCGGGCCCCCACTCCTCCTCCTCTCGTTCCTCTCGTCCGTGCTTTTATCCCGCTTTCGTTCGACGCGGTTACTCCGTTCCCCTGCTTTTGCACGCGAGGTTCGATTCCGGTTTTCTTAGACTCGATCATGTGATCGAGGTCCCCTGCCACCTGTCGAATTGTCGGAGTCGTCGCGACGCGCTTAAAATTCCATTTTTGATGACCATTTTTTAACTTTGATCACTGCTTGTCGTGTTCTCGTTGGGCGCTTTTTCACGCGAGGTTGATGGTACTGTGGGTAGATGGATCGCTCGCTGGGCTGTGGTTCTATCAGTAATCGAAATCGGACTCTCTTTCGCAGCGATCCTTTCTCGATCGTGGAAATGTTCATATGACGCGCTTGATTACTCTCTTCCGTCATCGTGATTTGAGTCTATGGTGAAAGTTGCATTTTTTTTCCCCTTCTTTTTTGTGGTGTTGTAATCGCTTAGGTTCTGGAGTTGCTGGAATCGTCCTCCCTGAATCCGAGGAGAAGGTCATAGCGATCAAGAAGGGCGACGCCATCGCCCTCCCTTTTGGCGTCGTCACCTGGTGGTACAACAAGGAGGACACGGGTTTGGTCGTCCTCTTCCTGGGCGACACGTCGAAGGCGCACAAGGCCGGGCAGTTCACCGATTTCTTCCTGACCGGTTCCAACGGCATCTTCACCGGCTTCTCCACCGAGTTCGTCAGCCGAGCGTGGGACTTGGGCGAAGACGTCGTCGAGAAGCTCGTCGGTAGCCAACCGGACAGCGGCATTGTGAAGGTCGATGCCGGCTTCAAGATGCCGGAGCCGAAGAAGGGGCACCGGAATGGCATGGTCCTGAACTGCGAGGAGGCTCCGTTGGACGTCGACATTAAGAATGGGGGGCGAGTCGTCGTGTTGAACACCAACAACCTCCCTCTGGTCAGTCAGGTTGGTCTCGGGGCCGATCTCGTTAGGCTGGATGGAAGCGCTATGTGCTCGCCGGGCTTTTCTTGCGATTCGGCGCTGCAGGTGACCTACATCGTCAGCGGCAGTGGCCGTGCCCAGGTTGTTGGTGTCGATGGCAAGAGGGTCCTGGAGATCACCGTGAAGGCCGGGAACCTGTTCATCGTGCCGAGGTTCTTTGTCGTCTCGAAGATTGCCGATCCGGACGGGATGTCCTGGTTCTCTATCATTACAACTCCCAAGTGAGCGTTTGTCCTGATAAATTTCGTCAACTCTTTATACGCATCAAACTCTAAAATGCTTTCTATGTGGTTGTGCATTGCAGTCCTATATTCACTCATCTTGCCGGGAGAACCTCGGTTTGGAAGGCCTTATCGCCTGAAGTGCTCCAAGCATCTTTCAACGTTCCCCCGGACGTGGAGCAGGCCTTCAGCTCCAAGAGGATGGATTCGGAGATCTTCTTCCCTCCCAACTGAGTCAGGCGTAGAGTACATAAACGTTTGTTCTGGTTTTTAGAGGTCTAATAATACAAACCCACACCCCCGCCCGGTTCGAGGATGTCTCTTTTCGTTAAGGTCTTCATGCGGTAACTACTGGTGTATTGCTTATTTGCCAATCGCCTCTCTGTTTTCAAATATATCACCATGGTTTGAATATTTCGTTCTCGGGACTTGTCGACGTGCTTGACGATGGTGAAGGGGGGATGGACCATTCGATGAAGTCGGACTCCCCCACGAGAAGAATTGAGATTTTATTCCTAACACATGTTTAACTTATATAGAACCAGTCGCACTGTGTGAATAAGGCTTTTCTACCTGCCGGACGGAAAAATAGAAAGGATGAAATAAAAACTCATTGATTATTGCTGTCCTTTTAGAATTTGAAACCATACCTCATCGCCATCGAAGATGATGAGTGTGCTAATCCGAGGATAACGTGATTCTTAGATACATTTCTAAGGGATACAAATATACTATACCAAGCAAGATCGACTTCACGGCACGACATAGGGTTGAAATTTCATTTTCCAAAATCGTGATCAAAACAATAACTCGAAGTGTCCACACTACAGCCAACTACATTTTATGGTACGAACGGGCCAATTTATTACCTAAGATTCTCTGAACTAAGGATTATCTTCGTGTCTCCTGCATTTACATTCAAACCAAATTGCTGCTACATGAGTATGCTTCTTGAGATAACCATTAGTTGTTTGCCTTGATATCAAGCAACACATGTTCCGGGTATGCTTCTTATATGAATGAAAACTTGTGTTTCCAACGGACAGGCCAAGTCCCACATCCATGCCCCAACACACTACACAGTATAACACTTAACACACTGGTCAAACTACGTTGCCTATAGCCTACAGGGGCTGCTACCAATCCAAAAGCAGATGATTCAAACAAAGAGATATCATCGGTGGGACCATAGTATCTTACAATTGCAACGTCATCACAACTTTGTCGACGACGCATAAGACTGTCATCATCCTGTGAAGTTAATAGCAGCTTCACTATGGTGCTGCGGGTTGTTCAATCATTTGATGACTTTGGTCATTCTTGGATAAAAATGATCGGTATGAGTCTCACATTACATGGCGTATCTGTAGCATTGCTCGATAACCCTCCAATGTTCCACTGCATGCGGCATTTACACATCATTGCCGCAAGAAGCTTTATTGTACAGTCTTATTTTATCTATTCTTCTCAAAGACGGGCCAAACTAGACATTTAATGTCCACGTTCCAGTAGCTCAGACAGTACGTTTCTCATTTTATCAAGCGACACAGGTTTCTGGATAAAACCATCCATCCCAACCCTCATGCAATTCTCTTTGGTTACCTTGTCAGTGCTTCCAGTAAGTGCCAGCAAGAGGGGCCTCTCATGATGTTTCGAATACAGCCAGTGTATCTGGACGGTAACTTCGTAACTGTCTATACCAGCGTGCAAACATCCATAAGAACTACCTTGTGTTCCTGAGAGACAACAAGCAACAACTCATCTCCTGAGCTTACGGTTGTCACATCACATCCCAGATGTAGGAGAAGTCCCTTGGTCACTGCCCCGCGAGCACCGGATATATATTACCATATAAAAAAAAATCGACAACAGTAAGCATGACATGAATAAGTACTTTCACGCCACAACATCACTGGATAGACCCGTCCAACTGCATGGATTTGAAGAAGAGATCAAGTGAGTCAAATGGCAAGGACAAGTTGTTATCATCAAACAGCGTGACATCACTATATTATCTAGGTGAAAAAACAAATGAGTAATCTTGCCTGTAGTTTTTACAGAGAACTTTAACTCCGTAATTACTCTATCCCATAGAACTTTAGATAGTTTAGCTCTTAAAATTGCATCTTGACTCGGCCTGGCTAAGTGACTGCCTCTACATTAATAGCCTAATTATAGAGATGCAACAGAGGAACTTGCACGGTGACAAATGTTGGATGTATGCTCTAAAGTTACCATGTATTTGTTACATGTTAGGGATTTCAATAGTACTATCAATTTTATTATTTAATGACAAAGACGTATTCATTCATTTACCTAATTATATATACATGATTCCATAAGATCGGTTGTAACTAACCTATTCTTGAGATGTTAAATCTATTCTTGAGACGTTAAGAATATGTGTAATAGGTTCACAATTAGATTGAATCTTTAAATTGTTCCGAGTCGATAAATCATTAAATAGATATTAATAATCTTGTTGAGATTGGTGTGTTCTTAACTTCACCATTAAGTATTGGATGCTTCAAGGAATGACTAGTCATTAGTCATTGGGTATTATGATGCCTGAGTTAAAACACAAGTACTTGTAATAGACAAGTTCATTGAACATAACATGTATAAAATGATCAGCGACATGGAAGCTTTAAATGTGGTCAATATCTAATCATTCATGCTCTAGTCTTGTGTAAATAATCCTTAGACCTGAGGCATAGTGTTAACTTGTATGTAGGACGGCTATGGTTTATGGGCGTGCATATTGCCTGGTCATTGATCCATCTATGTACTTGAGGGTCATAGTTTGGGTCATAATTCACATACGAAGTTACATGCATACACAATACATAATCTGTCTCCCATTGTTACATGTAAGTTACAATAATAATGTTCTATACGATCTAATTGTGACACTGCATTAAAATCCTCAACTGGGGTTGTAATAGAGAATGAACTATTTATGTCTCATATAAAATGCATGTCAATTAAGTTTGTACATATGATCGAATTGATGACTTGACAAGTATTCCATGATATTTGTTTGATCGGGACATAGTAAGACAAAATGATTAAATTACATTGTAGCTAAAGCTGACATGTTTATTATGTTCTTAAAATATTCACACTGTTTAGGTAGCCACAACATATTGCTAAATGTCAATCATAACTTGTACAACTTGGAGATTGATCATGACAATCAAGTCTCTTGGGAATACTAATGTGTCAGTGCAAGTCTTACTATTAGTTCGATGATGAATCTAGGGATGTCACACACCAAAACCAATTCAAGATAACGTTGAATGAAAGGGATAATATTGCAAATACATTTGCAATCATAGCAATTGAATTGAGTAGAGCTAAAATTAAATTAAATGAGATTTAATTTAATTTTTATTTTGGTCATGAGCGTATGTGCA
Source organism: Eucalyptus sp. ANBG9806169 (assembly GCA_014182395.1). NCBI lineage: Eukaryota > Viridiplantae > Streptophyta > Magnoliopsida > Myrtales > Myrtaceae > Eucalyptus > Eucalyptus sp. ANBG9806169. The sequence continues at coordinate 28,099,007 of CM024582.1, forward strand.
TATGGTGCACGTGCATGCCCAAAGTAGACACATTTTAATGTGCCGTGACTTAAATATCGAGAGTACGGTGAGTAATCTCCACGAGATTGCTAGCACAATTTTAGTAGTGATTACCCACGAGTTCTTTCTTACGTTCAACGTGCGATTGGAACTAGAGGTATGATGTTTGTGGGGCTCAAACTGAAGAACATCCAAATTAAGTCATTGAAGGCACGCTACAAGAGGTAATCCGTTTAACCTCCTTTGATATTCTGATTTTTGATTAAAAAGCACGAACGATGCCTTTGGAGATACATGTATAGTAAAATTTCATCTTTTCCTCTACTGCGTTTATGTTTATTTTACCTATGCATGTTCTATAAACTCCAACAATAACCTCACCAGGAATGGATTTTCCAGCAACAGGACATATTCTTGCAACATGTGAATTTGGTGATATCTTCACCGCACAATTGCTGCTAAACACTTGATTGATCACGGGAAGATGAATGGGTACAATGTATCCAACTAGATTCTGCTGCTGATGGAGAGTGTAGGATAGCTCAAGCTCCAAGCCACTTCATGCTGGCATCCACAGAGGCACACTCTTTCAGTGCCAAGTTTTGCCCAGTTCAACCAGTGTAGTTTTCAAAATAGTATGTCTTTCAAGAGTGCTTCTGTATAGTGTCAAAAGAAACGAACTTCAACAAAGAATGTGGTAATAAAAGAACAAGAGCATTTTGAGCTTACCAATAGTAAAGGAGCTTTTCAAATCGCGGGGTCAAAATAGGGATACGGGTTGGGCGAAAACAAGAAGAAATGTTGCCAAGAAATAGTAGAAAAAATGGAGAAGCTTCTTCTTCGGCGTTTGCTTTCCCAAAACTTAGGTGACAGAAAGGAGCAAAGCACATGCAAGGTTCAACTCGAGCTCGTTGGAGCCACCGATGGGGCTCTGAGAGGCGATGGCGGAGGTGAAGGCGGCAGCGTGGTCCATCCCCAAATAGAGAGAAGCCCTCGCAGTAATGGAAGGGAAGAGTGAGAGGCCTTCTTTGAAATTTTTGAGGAAATGAAGAGGATCGGAAGTTTTCTTGAGTGGGAGGGAGGGAGAGGAGAGGAGAGAGTGTCAATACTTTTCAGGGGAAATTAAGAGAGGGATAAGGCTTTCCGACCGTGATAGGGCTTAGGCAACACGTGTCACTTAGTGAATGAGATAGGATTTTGCCATGCTGGAATTCAAGTCATACCTAATATTTTCTTATGGATTTTAGGTTTTGAGAAGACACGCTTGAGTGGTGTAATATACATATCTTTGGGTCAACGAATTCCGGTAGTCAAATTTTTTCCCCAAACTCACCCCATTTGTCGAGTCGTGCGGTTTTTGCAATTGGGTTTTTGTTGATATGTAATTTTTTTTGTATTTTAAAAAATAGAAAATGAGAATAATAAAGTCTTGGGCTCCTTCTTCAAGATGGGAGCCCGCAGCCCAAATTCGTGATTTCAGTCCACGCTCGGATCGGACAAGGGAATTTGATCCATAAAGCTTAAGGAACCCATTTAAAGAAAATCAGAAGAGGGGCCGAAGGAGAGGAGAGCACACCCATAGAACTTCATGGGGCCAATCCGTTTTTTTTACGTAGCCTATAAAATTGTTGTAGAAAGAGGGCCCAGTCACAAGTCTTAGCTTCAACGCGCGCGAGCGAGGATGGAAGGAAGGAGAGCGAAGCAGAATCGACGGCGACTGAGATCCCAAGGATGCGGACGCCCCATAACCGAAGGAGTCTCTCTCTTCTTCTAACCACTTTACGATCCCCAACACATAAACTAGAGCACGCTCGGAATGGGCTCCTAGAAAACCCATTTATGGCCCACTTTAGTTTTTGCCAATTTGGACCACTTTAGTTGAATTTCAATATTTTAAACCCATTTTCACCCAACCCTTCATATGTCTAACAGCTCATTTATAACTCCGTCTCAACTATATGAGTCAAAAAATGGATCCACAACCCATTTTAACACCTCCACTTAGGCTTGTTAAACAGATGGGTTGGGTCAGTTTTGATTTGAGTGGATTATAAATAGTTTGACCTAAATTGACCAATATAATTTGTTTATGATCGATTTATTGAAATGCAAATATCTTGACCCACATTTGAATGACCCATATCCAATTTGTCTTGAGATTTATTTTGAACGTTTTTCTCTTTATAATGTTGTCTTTGAAGAACAGATGGCTCTATGAACCAATTCATCAAGTTAGTAAGGGAGCTTGGGAGTCGAGTTAGTGAGGGAGAGTTATTAATGAAATGTATTTATTATGTTTTGAAACTTGTGTCCAAATCAACCAAGTAAGCAAATTATAGATAGCATGGTTACTTCCATTGAACGAGGACATGATAAGATAAACGGCAAGAAAACAACTGGAAAAAAGTGGAAAAGAAAACCCAATCCTCGAAGATGAAAGGAACAAGACAATGACGCAACCCAATCTGCAAACCCTACTCGAATAAACAATTCTCTTTCGTTACAATTGGCGTTAAGGCTTTCTTGTTCAAATTATTCTCTTGAATTGTGAAATGCCATTGAAATTGAACCTAAACTAAGAGTGTGCAATGAGAATCGCCTTAATCAAGGATCACTCGAACTAACCAAACCGGCCGGTTTGATCCAGTTCCCAGGAGTCCTAATTCCTAAAAACGGAGCCGATGTCTACGCCGTTTGATTCCCAATTTTAAAGGAAGAATTGGGCAACTACTTCACTTTTTTAAAAAATTTAAAAATTAAACCTAATAATCCTAATCTAAGCCAAGCTAGCAATAAACCTCATTCCCTGAGATTGTCAGAGGAAAGTACTTGTATTGTCCTCAAAAGTCATCCTAGTCCCTTCACCTCATTTGCCTACTTTTTTTCCTCATCTGATTTCACTCCTCCTCGTTACCTAGAGATGTGAGCCCTTCCTCACCCCTTGAACACAAAATCCAGCTCCACTTTGAGAAGGCCGCCGAGAAGAAGCACGCCATTGACCAGCAGAAGAAGGAGCTCCAGTGCTCCACCACCTCTTCCTCCTCTTCTTCATCTTTCAACGCCTTCTCTCAACTGTTGTCTCACCTCCAACGTCGCCACGCTGGCCCTGATCTCCCTCAGCCCCTCGTCTCTTTACGTCTTTGTTGCTCATCAACGGCTTCAAGTATCAGTGGCGATGCCTCAGGATCAATTCCACAAGACTGCCTCGGGAAATGGATCGGTCTCCAATTTCGAAAACTAAGAATCGCTTTCTCTGGATCAGAATCGATAACTCTTAGGTCAAGTAGAACCAAGAAGTGCCTAAATGGTCCTAAACTCGTTTATAAACGGGCCTCTTAAAATTTCGCAAATGGGTTAGATTATGAACTCATTTGCAACCCATTTAAATCATTTTCATAAAAGGCTCGGCTCCCTGTCACTAACCTGCTTAATCCATTCTTCAAATTTTCCTTCATGTGAAACACAATTTTGTCATCGTCATTTCTCGAATGCAAGGGTGTGTAAGGAAAAGAGAGACTTTACTAGGATTAAGAAGGTACTCTACAGTTAAGAAACTACGAGGAAAATCAGGAAAATCGGTATGGTGAATTTAGGGGTTGTTTGGTAACTTGCCAAACTGTGTTTATTTATGTTCTTTTGTTCTTGGGAGTAAATTTGAAATAGAAATGCGTTTGGTTTTATTTTCGGGAACAAATTTCTATTTTTTTGTTCATAGAATTAGATTTTGAACATAATTGAAAAGTAAAAAAAAATTGATTATTTGTTCCTGGGAAAAAACATAGAATCAAACATCTATTTTCTCTCTATTCTAGAATCAAACACCTATTTTCTCTCTTTTCTTTTCTTTTTTCTTGTTCTTCTTCGTTCTTTCTTCTTCTTCAAATACCGTCGCCGTCGCTGCCGTTGCCCAGCGCCATCCGCCGTTGGTCGCCGATGACCATTCCAGTGAGCTCATTAGAGGCTCGCCTAGCCACTAGTGAGGTGGGCCTTGCCAAGCCAGTGGCCAAGCGGGCCTCGCCGGGGCCTCCCTCGGCCATAGGTGAGGCTCACCTAGCCACTAGCGAGCTCGACCTCCCTGCATTTGGGCGAGGCCGCTTGTTTAGCCAAGGCTCGGCCAAGCCTCGCCCAACTACCGGCAAGGCTCACTGACGAGGCACGGCCTCGCCAAGGGTCAACGACGATCCGATGAGGTCGCCGACTCGTCAGGCGGGTCGTCGGTCATCCCAAGTCCGACCACCTTTAAGAAGAAGAAGCGGAGAAAGAAAGGAAAAAAATAAAATAAAATAATCTAAAAATTTTAAAAAATGATTTGATTTCTTTGTATTCTTAAATATATATTTGCTATATATAGAATACATATTTAATTTGTATTTTAATTTATTATTTAGTATTTATATTTAGTACATATTTTAGGATTATTAGTATAGTTTATTATTTAGTATTTAATAAAAAATTGATTAGTTAATTTTTTTAATTATTATAAATATAATTAATCATTAGAATTTCTATGATTTGATAGAATTTTAGAATTGGATAGAATTCTAAATTCGAATTCTTTTGAAATAGAAAATGGTTAATATTCGAAAAATCCCAACCCGGTATACCCGTGACAAATTTACCCAAAATTATTTTTTTGACCACAAAAAACCCCAAATCGGTACACTTGTGACAAATTTGCCCTATGTTAGTTTTTATTAAATTTTATTAACAAATTATTAAGTTAAATGACACGTGATGCTTAATTGATATACCAATTTGGGATTTTACGCTCCGTTTGTCACAGTTTACAATTTTTGTGATTTTTTTGTATTAATCCAATTTAGCGGAAGGTATATTTGTCACAAATTTATCAGTTTAGAGTTTTTGTGGTCGAATAAATTAGTTTGGGGGTAAATTTGTCATAAATGTACAAGTTTAGAGTTTTTTTATGGTTAGTCGGGTAAATTTGTCACGGGTGTACCAGTTTGGGGTTTTTTATGGTCAAAAAATAGTTTTGGGTAAATTTGTCACGAGTGTAATCAGGTTTGGGGTTTTCGGGGTATTAACCCAATAGAAAATATAATAAAATATAATATGATTTTTTTTCACTCATAAAAAGACAATTATATTTGTGAGTGGTTCATGAGAATTCAATATCAAATTTACACTAATCTAAAAAGGTAATTGAAAAAAAATTGTAATAGTAATTTTATGCGGTTATCAAATATATTTATGTTCTTTTTTTATTTTAATCAAAATTTTGTGTAGTTATAAGACATTCTTTTCGCTTCGAAATTATTCTCGAGAAGAATAAAAAAAAAATCATTTTTGATCAAAAATTATTTATGAATAGATAGTGACAGAGAGTGAGGGTAAGCGCTTTCTTCTTAAGGGTGCGTTTAATAATTATTAATTTTCAAAAATAATTTATGATAAAAAAATGCTTTATGCTTCACTCCTGTCGCAGGAACGAGAAGAAAGCGCTAACTCTCACTCTCTGTCACTATGAGTCACTATCTATTTCATAGTGAAATAGATAGTGACAAAGAGTGAAGGTAGCGGTATGAAATAGATAGCGACAGGAGTGAGCCCGCTCTCCCTCACTCCTTGTCACTATCTATTTCAATTATTTCATATCGCTACCCTCACTCCCTCCCTGTCACTATCTGCTTCAACTATTCATACATTGTACGACGATATGAAATAGCTGAAGCAGATAGTGACAGGGAGGGAGTGAGGGTTAGCGCTTTCTTCTCGTTCCCGCGACAGGAGTGAAGCATAAAGCACTTTTTCCCCGCACGGCAGTTGAGCATAGGCACTTTTTTCTCCTTCTCATTTGGTCAGTTCCACATGAGTCATTGAACTTAGGTACTTTTTTTCCTTTCTCATCTGTATCGTGCCACTCCAATAGCCGAGCCTTTTGCCCTATATATAGCCTCTTTACCTTCTTAACCGGAGTTAAGCCTCTCGTCATTCGAGATATTGCCTGTTACCGTCTTAACCATATTAAAGCCTCTCTCTCTTCCTTCCGCAAGCTCGAGAAATGATGACCAGGACAAGTAAGTTTTTGGTTAAACGTGCGCCTCGTCTCCTGTCGCTTCCCTCTTTCACGACCTTTTGCGAGCACACCTCCCTCCCTACGGATGGGTGGCCCTCATTTCACGGTGCTGTGAGGCCTGCAATGTACGGATTTCGATCGCCCATCTTGGAACAAGGGGTCGCAAGCATCACAACACAACAAAGCTTTGATCGATTGGATATCGGACGACGGAGTATTGACCGGTCATACTTAGGTCAGTCCTGTCCCGTCCTTCGGTTCGGTGCTAGTAAAACTTCCACTCATTCTGAATTTTCATGCACAGTTTCGAGGAAGTGCTTGATGAGCAAAGAGGAGACTCATAATAATGGGCTTCTCGGCAAAGAGGAGACTGCTATTAATGAGCTTCCCAATGAACACCATGACGAGGTGCGTGTTGCCATTTGGTCTCTGAATTTCTCCTCCGTGATTTTTGTGGAGTTTCGATTCTTGAGTGTTTGTTGAGATTATTTTTTCTGATTCTTCTATCTGAGGTCTTTTGCGGAAAATTTTTCCATTGTCCACTTTAGTGATTGAGAAAACATTCTCCACCAACGGAAAAAAGGCCTATGCCACCTTGCTCAAGGCTGTCAGGCGAGCTCAAGTGGTCAAAGGTTGGGGAGTCTCTAGTGACCTTGGGAAGAAAAAGATTAAAAAGAAAGAAAATAATAATTAAAAATTAATTTTAAAAATATTGAAAAAAAATATTGAAAAAGAGTGTACGGAAAACGGGAAATTTTTCACTTCATTTTTAGATTTTAAATGAATATCGAAAAATAATTATATTTCCCTAAAAATTAAATTCTCTTGTCTTTCTTTCTGGAATTCATAGGAAATAGTCACTTTTCTCTTCTAAAATGACAAGGCATAAACTTGAAAACCATAAAAGAAGATCTTACGAAAGGAAGTTCTACATTTTAGACGACGGAGGGAAAACTTCTCTTTGATTTCAATTTTTTTTTTGCCTTTCCTCGAACCACATGAAAAGAGAAATTTTTTTTTTTTTTCCTTTCCTGTTTCATCTGTCTGCTTTTTCCTCGTTACAATAGTGTCTAACCGGTGGGGAGTGCAGAAACAGATCGCGGAGACTTGTGTGGATGGCACGCCATCATCAGGCTTCGGGTATGATGTGTTCTTGAGCTTCCGAGGGCCTGATGTTCGCCGCACGTTCGTGGATTGCCTCTACCATAGCCTAGTTGACTCTGGAATTACTGTCTTCAAAGATGACAAAGAGCTTCCTGTAGGCGGGGAAATTGGACCGGAGTTCAAGCGCGCTATCGACAACTCAAGGCTCCACCTGCCGATTTTCTCGGAAGGTTATGCATCTAGCTCTTGGTGCCTCCAGGAGCTAGCGTACATGGTGAAGTGCCGGAAAGAATCCGTGGGACACGAAATCACTCCTATTTTCTATGGAGTGAGTCCTTCAGATGTCAGGTTCAGGAGTGGTTCATACGGCGATGACCTGCTTAAGCATGAGCGGTATTACGGCAAGGAGACGGTGCGAGAGTGGAAGGAGGCTCTAATAGAGGTCGCAGATCTATCAGGATGGGACGCAAACAATTTAGAGTAAGTAAAATTTAGAAACTTTTATGGCCATTACACCCTTTTCTTTATTCAATCTCTCTCTCTCTCTCTCTCTCTCTCTCTCTATATATATATATATATATATTGCAATCCAAAAAGAAGGGTAATTTTAATTGGCAATTTAAGGTTCCATATCATGGTCAATCATAATGATATTGAATGGTATGGTAAAGACATTATAAAGCTTCTTCGTGTTATGGTCAAATGTGCTATGTTAGAAATGAACTTTGAGCTAGTCTCTGTCTGTGTTGCTTGTTTCATGCTATTTCTGAGATTCAAAAAGTAGAAGTATTTATCAAGCCAACACGATCCACTTTGCTGATTATCAACAATACAAATGCACTTGGGAGATGGCTAGTGGGTTGCAATACCTTCAACTGAATGGTTAATAGAAATTGTTTGTTCGATCACCATCATAAATTCCTGTGAGAGAGAGACAGAGATGCTGTTAGGGAGTGTTTCCAGCCAAATAAAGATTGAAAGTATGTTCTGGAGAATTCCTAGATATCCTCGTATATTGCTGATACGATTGCTCCTCTTTTCTTTGAAGATGATGATTTATTTTCGTGGCAGGCATGGTAGACTTATCAAAGATATTGTTCTAAAGATTTATTTTAAGTTGAAGAAGAGACAAAAGGTTCTTCCCGATCATTTAGTTGGAATTGATGATCAAGTCAAAGATGTGGTGCGGCAGTTGGACCCCGGCTCCCTGGACGTACGATTACTTAGTGTGCATGGTATGGAAGGAATTGGCAAGACAACTCTTGCCAAGTCAGTTTTCAACGAGATAGCACCTCTGTTTGATGGTTGTAGCTTCCTTTCAGACATCCGAAAAAGCTCACAAGTCGGTGGCATCATAAGGTTTCAAAAACAGCTGTTATCCGATATCCTGAAGAAGAACGTAGATGTCCAGGACGTTGATGATGGTATCAACATGATACGAGAAAAGTTTTGCAACAAGAGGGTCCTCATTGTCTTTGATAATGTGGATAAGCCAGAGCAGCTCCTGAAACTGATGGGGAACCGTGACTCGCTTGGCCCTGGAAGCAAGGTGATTGTCACAACTAGGAATGTGGGTCTTACGGCATTTCTGCCTAAACAGCATCTTGCTTATGAGATGAGACAGTTGAATCCTTGGCATGCTCTTCAACTTTTCAGTAAGCATGCCTTTGGAGATAGGCTACCTCCAGATGATTACGAAAATTTTTCCAGTGAAATAGCGGCCACAAGCGGAGGAAATCCTTTGGCTCTTGAAGCTTCAGGTTCTTTCCTCCGTGGCAAAAGTCTCGGGATATGGTCAGAAGAATTGGAGCGTTCAACGAAAGTACCTAATAGGGTAGTCCTAGAGGAGTTGAGGAAAATTTATAAGGCATTAAGCTTTCAGGAGAAGCAAATTTTTTTAGACATTGCAACCTTTTATGACGGCATGGATAGCACAACTGCAACATATATGTGGAAAAGTCGTGGTTATTTCCCTGAAAGCGGACTTGCTACTCTCACTGCTTTGTCTCTGTTGAATATAGACCATCACAATATTTTTCGGATGCATGACCTGATCAGAGATTTTGGAAGGGAAATTGTTCGAGAGGAGAATTATCTGAGTCTGGGAAGTCAAAGCAGATTGTGGGAATCAGAGGAATGCCTTCGCATCCTTTGTGATCCGGTAAAGTCATTGATATGATAAAAATGCAATTTTGTTTGTAAAATTTGACAGAATTCTGTTCTTTTATAAGTTTTCTGTTTGATGTTAGAGTTCACTGATGCTTGCTATATTTACTAGATTGATTGCCGGCGAAAGAGTAGTGTTCAATTACTTAGCTTAAAAGTCCCTGAGGGACGGACGCTTACGAGTCAACAATTTGCTGCTCTGCCAAATCTAAGGATTCTTCATGTTGAAGGGGGAAACTTCACTGGAGATTATGAGAATGTTTTCAGAGAATTAAGATCGCTATATTGGAATTGTTGTCCTGCAGACTTTGATGCGATCAATTTCTCTCCAAGCAATCTAGTTGTTCTCAAGCTTTCTGGTACTGAACTTAGAGATGATTGGCCTGGATGGCACCAAATCCTGGTATGAACAGTTACACATGCATCTATTTCTATTTTTATTGTTTATGAAACATGCCTGCAATTGTTGATTCCCCTTTCGATATTCTGGTGACCAACAGAAATCATCCAAATTGAAAGAACTGGAACTTGGAGAATGCAGCCACTTAACTAGATTGCCTGACCTCTCTGCCCTCTCAACATTGGAAAGACTGACCATACGAAATTGCCAAAGCTTAGTTGAAATTGGTAAATCAATTGGTAAGCTAGTACACCTGAATTACTTGGAAATTGATGCGTGCAATCGTCTGAGAGAGTTGCCTGAAGAAGTTGGTTGTTTAAAGGCTTTGAAAGAGCTGATTGTGAGAGGGACAATACTTGGTCCTGTTGGTTCATATCTTCCCCACTCGATTGGTAATCTACAGTGTTTGACAAGGCTAGAGATGGAAAGTGTTGGAATTGGCGAACTTCCAAAATCAATCGGACAGCTAAAGGACCTTAAATTGTTGAGTTTATCCAGATGCAATGAGCTAAGAAAGCTTCCAGATTCGATTGGGGGATTGGAATCACTACGTGAGTTGGATGTGTCTCATACAAAAGTAACGGAATTACCTGATTCAATTGGAAACCTGAGGAAGTTAGAAGTGATAAGGATAGATCATAGCAAGATAAGGAAGATCCTGGGGACTATAGGAATGGTGCAAAAGCTAGAGGAATTTCATGCCAAAAAATGCGTGAATTTGAAGGGAGATATTCCTAGAGGAATTGGGCTCCTATCCTTTCTGAAAATCCTAGACTTATCTCACACTTGCATTCGATCTGTGCCAACAACAATCAACCAGCTTTCTCATCTCCAAGAACTTTATTTGGAAAGTTGCCATAAAATTAAACAAATCCCAGAGCTTCCCGCGAGTTTGATTACCCTGTATGTCGAGTCTCGCTCATTGAAGAGAGTCCCAAACCTCGCAAACCTCACCAATTTAGTCAATTTAATTGTATCCGACTGCTCTGAGGAATCTCTTTCTAGCCCTCAGTTTGCCGATTTTAGCCAGTCTCCAAACCTGGAGTGGATTGGGAAGTTGTCTAGACTGGAGAGCCTGAAATTGGTTCATAAAAGCATCAGTTCACTGCCGATTAAGTTAGCTTCCCTTCCTCGCCTGGAGCGACTAGTTCTGTCTTGTTTTAACCTGCAATGCCTCACTCAGCCGCTTCCTTCCACACTCTCCAAGCTGAAGTTTATAAACTTAAACTCATTGGCAGAATTACCGCCCTGTTCTGACTTGAAAAATATGTCGAGGTTGGAGCTGTGTAAATCGTTGCTGACAGAAATTCCACTCAGTCAGTTTGGACAATTGGAGAATCTGAGGGAACTGACCGTGTTGAACTGCACATATCTGCAGCTGTTGTCCTGTCTGTCAGGGTTGAAGAAGCTCAGAGTGTTGTGCTTGTCGAATTGCCCGAGGCTAGTTGAGATCCAAGGTCTCAAAGAACTGGAATCGCTGGAAAGTATAAGGATTGACGAGTGCAGCTCCCTAGTAAGGTTGCCTAAACTCTTGAAGTTGAAGAAGTTGAAGACCATGGAATTTATATCCTGCAGATCGTTAGAAAAATTGCCTTCTCTATCTCCGGCAGCTTTCAAACAATGTCATCTAGTAGTTGACAGATGTGATAAGCTAGCCGACCACAATGGCCCTTGCTGGAGTTAAGCTAGCCAACCACAATGGCCCTCGCTGGAGTCACAAAGACAAAAGGCAATGTCCATACACCATTGCCCCTATGAGCCGGGCAGACAACACTCACCTTGTCCGGTTTGCTTATAGCTTCCCTGAGAATGAGATTTCTTTGGTAGAGAGGATATGCTGGTAACTTCTCTTTCGTTTTTTTTTTTTTTCCCAGGTTGTGCTCCTTTTCATTCTCAACTTTCCAATTAGTATACTCTGGATTAACAGGGGAAGCTCACATGTGTGAGGGCATTACATATGCATGATCAGTCTAGTATGCTCTCTCTTTAGTCTTCACTTTACTCTAAATTAAAACAGGAATCTCGTTTGATCATAAGGTGTCTTCTTGTAGATAACTAATGAATTTATTTAATAAAACTGCATAAGCATTTAAAATAGATTGAATCTGGAAATTGGACAGGAAAAAAGGAATAATAATGGGTTTACTAAAACAAGTGCAGTGGAGGACTCGGAGACTTCTCATGGAAATTCTTGAGGTTGCATGGGGTGATGGTGCCATTCCGTTATTTGGTTCCTTAACCAACGAAAGAATCTTTGTTTCTTAAGGAACCAGCTTTCAATTTGGTGTCCATGGCTGAGATGACATGAAAAATGTCCGCATAAAAGTGGCTTCGTTAGGTCATGTCTCAAGCTTCAATGTTTTGCAGTCCACTGAGTTGGGCATGGCTGAGACGTTTTTATTTTCAGTTAAATTTTTTTGTAAGCAGGAAGTGCCAGATCTGTTGACATTTCCATGTTAAAACTTCTCCTTCATTATCACCAGAAAAGGAAAATAAAAAGACTCATCTTTTCAATGATTAACTTGTTTAAATGGACGATGACAATGGTGATGCAGAACCCCAATGTAGAATTTTCGAGCATTGTCCAGTCTAGGCAGGCAATACATTCTACATAACCTTTACGTCCATAGACAACTAGGTTTATTTACTAACCTCAGGTGGGTGTATCATGTGGAAGCAGGCCCTCAATTGTAGACAAAGTCCGAATTTGTGATGCGGAAATGATTGAAGTACACAGTCTTGATCAGGTACCAGCTCTTCCCTCAGTCTTGAGTTTTCCGATCTCTTGATTCAGCCCCAAGCACACCTTCTCCAGAGGTCTGTTCTATCGTGTCCTTGGCTCAAATATCCAACTCCAAGCTGCAGTGCTCATAAAATATTCACTCATTTGTGAAGTTTTTCGTTCTGAAGTTTGATGGGCAGTTTTCAGGATGTGCTCGACAAGCAAAGACGAGACTCTTATTGATGGGCTTCCTAAGGAGCACTATGATGATGTTGTAAGAATTAATGTGGCCCACATGATATGATTTATGTTACATAGTTTAATAATTATTGTTATGTTATAAAATAATTAATTATTGGTTACGAGAAGTTACGACTCTAATAAAATGAAGAGGTACGACTATATTGAAATGGTATATCGCTTTGATGGAAGGCACATTTTCATCGGACGTACAAATAGAGTTCGGTCCTCTCTCCACCCACAATTAACAACAATAACCTAAATGATTTTGGTATTCTCTTCTCCATCGAAAGAATACATCAAGAATAGTGGGTTAAGGGAGAGAAAATCGGATTTCTTCTTTGGTTCGTGTTCATCAGGTTTTGTACAACGATCATCGTCAAGTGCAACGCTATGGATAAAGGTTTTGTACAACGATCATCGTCAAGTGCAACGCTATGGATAAATGTATGTCATCATCTATTTGTGAGAATCATGAAGATCAAAAGATCACTGTTTGTATTATGAGTTTCCGCATGATAGATTTATGATGTATAATAACTTACAGTTGGTATCAGAGCCAATGGTTTATGATCTCATGATTTTTCCGTTTATAAAAATATTATGATTTATGTTTGATGATTTGTTAAACGATCTTGTTCGTAGCATTTATTATTGTTGAAATATTTTTGGATGGTTCTGTCGATGAAAATCCGATTGATGGAAGTTCTCATTGAGAAAAATGTCTAAATATGGAAGAATTCGGGGAAACAGAGAAGGAAATGGCGAAGAAAAAGTTATTGTCGCGCGGGGGAAGAAGGCGCGTGGGTCCACGCGCGCGCTGCAGTCGCTGGCGCGTGGACCCACGCGCCACGCGCCGTTTCGTGCGCGCCAACCGCAGGCGCGTGGGATCACGCGCGCATGAAACGGCGCAGCGCTTGACAGGACGGCACGCGTCCCGCGGGGCCCTTTTTACGCTTTTGCCCCTCCCTCAGCTCCTATTTACTGTTTTGCCCTTCCTTTTATGTTTATTTACGGTTCTGCCCTTTCTGTTTATTTACCATTTTGCCATTGGATTATAAATTTATTATTCTGCCCTTATGGAATTATGATTTTACGGTTCTACCCTTACTGGTTATTTACCATTTTGCCCCTGGATTATAAATTTATGTTTTTGCCCTTATGGAATTATGATTTTACGATTTTACCCTTATGCTTTTATTACGGTTTTGTCCCTGTGTGCAATTTGGTAAATATTTGTAATTTACAATATTAAAAATTCATATTATGAATGGTTTGTTAGTCACCAAAGTGGCCAAACCTTGAAGTCTTTTGAATTTTTTTAATATTGTAAATTGTTTTATTCAATTACCCATGATTAATTGATGCTATTTATGAAATTGATATGTTGCATATCATTATTGGGATTATGGGTATATTGAAGTTCATTTATTATAAGAACTTAGGGATTAACCCAAAGGTTAATTATTTTCTATAATTCATGAACGTTATAGTTGATAATTAATATGACTTATTACTTTTGTTTGTATATCCAAAGATAGCAAATAAATTTTAATAAGATATATTTACAATTATCAAATAAAATTTATTAGCATCATTATAGTTTTTTTTTTATATATTTGTATATCATAGGATCGCCCAAAGGAGAACTATGATGTACATGTGTAGTTTAGTTTGAATCTGATTAGGTGATATTCTCAAGGCATTAATGTATGAGTATTTTCTTGCATATGTTTGCAGTTTCTGTACCTGTTTCACTCCATTCACACGCCTCATCAATTCCCTTATTCAATGGGATAAATTTTCCTGATTGGAGTGAACAAGTCCAGTTTCACTTAGGTGTCCTGGATCTTGATTTAGCACTTCAAGCTGAGAAACCAGCTGCTATTACTGATGAAAGTAGCAATGATGAAAAGTCTTTCTATAAAGTTTGGGAAAGATCGAACATACTGAGCTTAATGTTCATGCGAATGACGGTTGCAAACAATTTAAAGACTTCTCTTCTCAAAACTGACAATGCTAAGGAATTTATGAAATTTGTGAAAGAGCGTTCTCAAACTACTGATAAGTCACTTGCTGGTACATTGATGAGTACACTGACCACCATGAAATATGATGGTTCGCGTACCATGCATGAGCATATACTTGAGATGACGAATTTAGCAGCAAAGTTAAGGACTTTAGGGATGAACGTTGATGAGTACTTTTTAGTACAATTTATACTTAATTCCTTGCCTCATGAGCAATATGGGTCATTTCAAATAAATTACAACACTATAAAGGATAAGTGGAATGTAAATGAATTGGCCAGTATGCTAGTTCAAGAGGAAACAAGGATAAAGAATCAAAAGGCTCATTATGTTCATCTCTCAAGTCATCAAGATGTTCGAAAGAATTTCAAAAGGAAAGGTGGAAGGAGCAAGAAGAAAGGACTACACGTCCTGAATGACTCTTCAAAGGCTTCTCAAATCCACAATAAAGAACACAATCTTATTAAGTGTCATTTTTGCAGCAAAATTAGACACTTTTGAAAAAAAGATTGTCTGAAACGTAAAGCTTGGTTCGAAAAGAAATGTAAGCCTTGTGCTTTAGTATGTTTTGAATCAAACTTTACTGAAGTTCCTCATAATACTTGGTAGATTGATTCTGGTGCCATCACTCATGTGTCAAATACGATGCAGGGATTCCTTACAATCCAAACTATAAAGCCAAATGAAAGTTATGTGATTACGGGGAACAGAAACAAAGCTCTAGTTGAAGGCATTGGCACTTATCGTTTGATCTTAGATACTAGGCATTATTTGGATTTGTTTCGAACCCTTTATGTACCTACATTTTCTCGCAATTTAGTTTCTTTGCCAAGACTTGACGTGGCAGGATTTTATTGTAAGTTTGGTTCTAAATCTTTCAGTCTATTTAAGAGTGATACTCTTATTGGAACTGGAACTTTATGTGATGGTCTCTATAAATTTAGACTTAATAATACTTTTGTTGAGTCATTAATGACATTGCATCATAATGTTGGCACTAAACGAAGTTTGGTGGATGAAAATTCTGCTTACTTGTGGCATAAACGTTTGGGTCATATATTTACAAAAAAAAAAAAGAATGCAAAGATTAGTGAATAATGAAATTCTTCCAAATTTGGATTTTACTGACCTTGGAGTGTGTATTAATTGTATTAAAGGTAAACAAACAAAGCACACTAAGAAATGTGCCACAAGAAGCACAGAACTTCTTGAAATTATACATACTGATATATGCGGTCCATTTGATGTTCCATCTTTTGGTAAGGAAAGTTACTTCATTACCTTTATTGATGATTTTTCACGTTATGATTATATTTATCTATTGCATGATAAGTCTCAATCAATAAATGCACTTGAAGTGTATATTAAAGAGGTTGAGAGGCAATTAGATAAAAAGGTGAAAATAGTAAGATCAGATAGAGGCGGTGAATATTATGGAAAGTATAATGAATCGGGACAATGTCCAGGTCCATTTGCTAAATTCCTTGAAAGACATGGCATTTGTGCTCAATACACAATGCCAGGTACACCACAACAAAATGGTGTAGCAGAAAGGCGTAATCGTACTTTAATGGAAATTGTTAGGAGTATGATGAGTCATTCATCTTTACCATTGTCTTTGTGGATGTATGTTTTAAAGACTTCTATGTATTTATTAAACAGGGTTCCTAGTAAGGCAGTTCCAAAGACTCCCTTTGAACTGTGGACGGGAAGGAAACCTAGTTTACGACACCTGCATGTTTGGGGTTATCAAGCAGAAGTAAGAATTTACAATCCACATGAAAGAAAATTGGATTCAAGAACAACCAGTGGTTATTTCATTGGTTATGCAGAGAAATCCAAAGGGTATAAATTTTATTGTACTAATCATAGTACAAGAATTGTTGAATCTGGAAATGCTAGGTTCATTGAGAATGGTGACATTAGTGGGAGTGAAAGAATGCGTGATGCTTGCATTCAAGAAGTAAGGGTAGAAGTTCTTATACCCGAAACTTCTAAAGTTGTTGTTCCTGATATTATAGCACAATCTAACAATAATCAAGAACAACAATTTAATGAACAACCACTCCATAATAAATATGTCAATATTGAACCTCCAATAGCTAAGTCACAAGAAATAGCATTAAGAAGATCTCAAAGAGAAAAGATGTCGGCTATTTCTGATGACTATATGGTTTATCTACAAGAGTCGAAATTGACTTAGGAATTGGAAATGATCCGATTCATTTTCCCAAGCCAAGGAATGTGAAGATTCTAATGAATGGTTTAATGCCATGCAAGAAGAGTTAAAATCCATGCATCAAAATCAAGTTTGGGATATTGTTGAATTGCCTAAAGGATGTAAGAAGGTCGGTGTAAATGGGTCTTTAAGACCAAGCGCGACTCGAAAGGCAATATTGAACGACATAAAGCTAGACTTGTTGCAAAGGGTTTTACGCAAAAAGAAGGCATTGAATATAAATAGACATTTTCACCGGTCTCTAAGAAAGACTCACTTAGAATCATTATGGCTTTGATGGCTCATTATGACATAGAGTTACACCAAATTGATGTAAAAACCGCATTTCTTAATGGGAATTTAGAAGAAGATGTTTACATGAACCAACCCGAAGGCTTTTCAATTAAAGGAAAGGAACACAAAGTATGTAAATTAAAGAAATCAATATATGGACTTAAACAAGCTTCCCGACAATGGTATATTAAGTTTAACGATACCATAACTTCATTTGGATTTAAGGAAAACACCGTTGATCGGTGTATATATATGAAGATTAGTGGGAGCAAATTTATTTTTCTAGTTCTGTATGTTGATGATATTTTGCTTGCCGCTAATGATCTTGGTTTGTTACATGAAACCAAGAAGTTTCTCTCTAAGAATTTTGAAATGAAGGATATGGGAGAGGCAACCTATGTGATGGGAATAGAAATATTCCGTGATAGATCACAAGGATTATTAGGATTGTCTCAGAAAGCCTACATTGAGAAAATTTTAGAGAGATTTAATATGAGTAAATGTTCAAAAGGAATAGTTCCAATTCAGAAAGGTGATAAATTTAGCCTTATGCAATGTCCAAAAAGTGAATTGGAACGAGAACAAATGAAGAATATTCCTTATGCATCTGTTGTGGGGAGTTTAATGTATGCACAAACTTATACCGACTAGACATCGCTTTCTTTGTCGGAATGGGCGTGTATCAAAGTAATCCTAGAATTGATCATTGGAAAGCCGCAAAGAAAGTTCTTAGATACCTGCAAGGAACTAAGAATCATATGCTTACTTATAAAAGATCCGATCATCTCGAGGTGATTGGGTATTCAGATTCAGATTTAGCCGGTTGTGCCGATACAAGAAAGTCAACATTTGGTTACTTGTTTCTTCCGCCGGAGGGGCAATTTCATGGAAGAGTGCGAAGCGATCGCTTATTGCTGCATCCACTATGGAAGCTGAATTTGTGGCATGCTTTGAGGCCACTATTCATGAATTATGGCTGCGGAATTTTATTTCAGGGCTTGTGGTTGTCGACAGTATTGCCAAGCCGCTGAAAATTTATTGTGATAACTCTGTAGCAGTTTTCTTCTCCAAGAATGACAAGTATTCTAAGGGTGCTAAGCATATGGAGATCAAATACTTGTCTGTTAAAAAAGAAGTTCAGAAACAAAGAGTGTCAATTGAGCACATTAGTACCAAACTTATGATAGCAGATCCCTTAACAAAAGGACTGCCGCCCAAAACATTTAATGAGCATGTTGAAAGGATGGACATTATTGAACGTCATTAGTGTTTGTATTATGATTGTATTAAGTTTATGTATTTGACACTTTGAGCTCACTTACGTGAATCTGATATTTCCTATTCTATTTAGTATACATTATGGAAATAGATGAATGTTAAACAGGATAGTTTCTAAGGAAACATTATAGTTGGACTATTACTATACTTCTCATTTATGGATCATGTTAAGTAAAGTGCTATAGTTGTAGTGCATAGATGGGACTATGTCGATTAATGACATACAACCGCTATGACTCGCATTAGTTTTCTTTACTTAATTGTGATTATTATGCGATTGCCAATTTGATGAAATTTTATAGCATAATGTTATTGTGCACATTACGGTCTTTATTAAACTATGAAAGGAATATCATATGAGCCAAGTGGGAGAATGTAAGAATTAATGTGGCCCACATGATATGATTTATGTTATATAGTTTAATAATTATTGTTATGTTATAAAATAATTAATTATTGGTTACAATGAGTTACGACTCTAATAAAATGAAGAGGTACGACTAAATTGAAAGGGTATATCGCTTTCATGGAAGGCACCTTTTCATCGGACGTACAAATAGAGTTCGGTCCTCTCTCCACCCACAATTAACAACAATAACCTAAAGGATTTTGGTATTCTCTCCTCCATCGAAAGAATACATCAAGAATAGTGGGTTAAGGGAGAGAAATCGGATTTCTTCTTTGGTTCGTGTTCATCAGGTTTTGTACAACGATCATCGTCAAGTGCAACGCTATGGATAAAGGTATGTCATCATCTATTTGTGAGAATCATGAAGATCAAAAGATCACTGTTTGTATTATGAGTTTATGCATTACAGATTTATGATGTATAATAACTTACAGATGTGTGTTGCCATTTGTCCTTGTGTTTCTTCTTCGTGATTGTCATGGAGTTTTGATTGTTGAGTGTTTGTCGAGATAAGTTTTGCTGGCTTTTCTGTCTACTTTAAGTCTTGCATGAGTAAATTATGTATCCAAAGTGATGATTGGGAAGCTGTTGAGCTATTCTAAAATCTTGTTGCAAAGATAATTGAGGACATTCTGTAAAGGGCTAGCTAACTTGTAATGTACTTGACATTCAGAACCATGGCCTTGTAATCATTTTGACACGAAATAGTTGGCACAAGTGTAGGATTGATCCTCGGAATTAAATTCTCTTTTCTTCGTTTCTGGAATTCATAGAAAGCTTCGGTTCTTGCTTTCTAATATGACAAGGCATAATCTTGAAACCATAATACATGGAACTTGTCGGGCATGTTGAAGTTGTGAACGTCTTTGGCTAGACAAAGCTCTATGTGATGGTATATGTCACACCCCAAAACCATCATGAATGGGGGATGACACGCCATCCTTTGGAAGGACGCAGCCTCAGAGCTCTCAAAATCCAACTCTCCCCACAGCCATATCCCTCTCGTACCTACTGATCGTTAGTCGAGGAAGTAAAAAAGATTGGAAAATAGAGGGGTAAGTAATCACAGCTCAGTAAGTAGTGCATCTCTTCTAAGCGGATCAAGCACTCATTATGCATATTTACAAAACCAAACTGCAACTTTTTTAACTCAAATCTAGAATATAACAAACGTACAGTAAAATAATAAATACATATACTTCAACATAGCTATATTTATAACAGAAATAATCATTTCACAATAATATCAAAATAAACATCAAAGGTCTAATCCATTGATCAATCTCATTAATTTGCATGTCAATGGTCCATTCCATTAATTAATCTCACACCACATATCAATGATCTAATGAAATTACATGTCGATGGTCCATTCCAACAACTAATTTCAAATCATACGGCCATGGTCCATTCCATCAACTAAACTCAAATTACACATCGATAGCCCATTTTATCAACCAAACTCATGTCACATGTCAATAGTCTACTCCATTAATCAATCCGTTGCTCAATATCAAACCATGGTCATGATACAATGCTTGGTGACGAGGCGACCAAGATTCCCCCTTGGCAAGGTCTCCATCTATTATTAGTTGTGGCTTAGCCCACAAGAATATTCTAGACTAGTATGCACATACCTACAAACCCCTCGCTGGGCTCATAGCGATATTGAGCATTAATATCAATCCAGAACAACACCATCCACAATTCACAAAACAAAATCCATAAATCATTTCATATATCATCAAAAGATTTCGCAACTCAACCCATCCACCAAAAATACTTTTCATAAAACATTCTCGAATATTTTCAAGACTCGCCTCATAAATCAATTTTACAAACCGAATCAAATCAAACACATTTTAGAAAACTTATCACAAATCAATATCTATATAACATTCCATAAACTATCTCAAAGTCAAGCTTTTCGTAAGAAAGGTTTCACAAATCCAAAACATGTAATATTTTTCAACTTCGTTCATCAAACAAAGTATATATTTCCACCAAAAAGTCCTCATACTATTATCAAATACCAAAATGTAGTAAATGTCCGATCCAAATTTTATGCAACAAATATGCTTCTTCATATCTCGTAAAATATCAAATATTTGTCATTTTGAAGACATGGTGCTATCTCACCTGGATATGCCCTAGACCAAACAATAAATAATACTCGTATCGTCGAACTTGCAATCCTATCAAATAAGCGAGAAGCAACATTATATTCGAGTAAAATGCTACATCAACTAGATTCAACTAAACTAAGCAAAACGACTCCCACACGCCAACAAATCGCTCACCCAAAGCAATTTCTCAAATCTGTCCATAGCCCAAAGCTTAAGCGTGAAATTTTTGTCATGCCATAACTTTCTCCTCTAAATCCCGTTCTAAACGTATTTATAGTCAATAGAAAACCTTTCACACATACTACAAGAATCCCAACTTGACCATCCCAAAATCAAGCCGAAAATCAACAAAATATGGGCGTGAAGCTGCTGGACGCGCATTGTTCATTGCGCGCAGGAAACTTCGAAATTTTGTTTTGTGCAAACCGTAAGCTCAAATCACGATCCGTAAAATCCTATGGCTCCATAACACCCTAAACTATCATCTCTATAAAAATGCGTGGCTCAACGACTCAAAAATCATCATTCGCCGCTTGATTTTCCTAAAATTCCGAATTTGAATCCTAAACCCCAAAAATACTTCGATTGGATGAAGGAGGGGCGCAATCACTTACCGGGCATCGCATTACATAGGGTTGGGTCGGCTTGACAAGGCATCCATGATGAGAATCCCCTCCCTTTCCTCCTCCTCCTTCTTCTTCTTCTTTCCGTTCATTTCTCTCCTCCCTCTTCTTTTCATTCTGCCCGAACGTGCCTCCTTCTTCTCCTTTTATCTCCTCTTCTTTTTCCTTTTTCCTTTTTTTCTTTTCTTTCCTCTCTCTCTGTCCTTTTTTTTCTTCTCTCCCGAAGACTCTCGATCTCTCCTCCTCCTCCTCCTTTTTCCTTCTCTTCTTTTCTTCTTCTTTTCTTTTCTACTTGTGGGCCCTACTCTTTAGACTAAGTCAAATATTACAGTATAGGCTAAGCCTAGAATGTCGTCCAGGTTCAGTTGGTTGAACTCGTCTAATAATCAATTTCTATTACACGCTCCTGTGTTTGCAAATAGAAAGTGCTGATGAAATCTTGTCGAGGAATAGGTGATTCATCTTATTTTCTGATTTCTTTACAAGTTTTTGCTTTATTAAATGGTTAACCTAGGAGCAACTGGAAACTTATTGCTGCTGACCATCTTTTACTTTTTCTGTTAAATCTTTTAAGGTTTTCTCGGTGCCAGGAATGGGAAGCTCGTCAAATAGAGAAGACGAAGGAGCTGCATCGTAAGCGACAGGAGGAAGACGAATAAGAAGAAGAAAGGAGGGTTGAGGAGTATAGTGAAATTGCAGTGAGGCTGACGTTCGAAAGGCAAGGAGATTAGTATCAAGCTTTCTGAGATTGGAGGAAGAAGTTGAAGAGGTGCTTTGGTATTCTTTTAGTGTTTCTTATTGGGAGAAGTGCCAAAAAAGTCCTAAACATTTTGCCTTTATGCCGAATTAGTCCTAAACCTTTTTTTGGTGCCGATTCGGTCCTAAACCTTTTTATGTGGTACCGATTCAGTCCTTTCCGGCCAATTTTGCCGGATTTTGCTGACTAGACACCGGCCGGGCGACGTGGCCCGATCGGGGCTGATGTGGACAACTTTTAATAATATTTTATTTTATTTTATTTTATTTTTATTTTTATTTATTTTTTGTCTTTTTCCTCCGGCCGGTCACCGAGGTCCCGACCGCCGGAGCCGAAGGCCGGCGAGGGCGAGGCCGACCTCGCCGACCACCTCACGGGCAAGGCCGACCTCGCCGGCCATGGGCGAGGGCCTCACTCGCGAGCCATGGACGAGCTAGGCTTGCGTCCATGGACAGTACCAGATCTGGAGGCACGACACCAGTCCAGATCTGGACAGGTAACGGCCATGAGCAGCTGTGACGATGGAGGGGTTGCTCGGCCATGGACGAGGCCGACCACGAGCCACCTGCGGGCGACGACGGAGGGGACAATGGCAGTCCATAAGCCATCGTTGCTCGCGACGGACTTCCGATCTGCAGCCATGGCTCCGGTGGCAGCGGCTCGTCCATGGCTGCGAGCGACGGTGGTCGACTTCCAGATCTGCAACTCCGTTGCTATGGACGGCCAGATTTCGAGATCTGTAGAACGATGAGACGGACAAATCAGAGGAAGCCGGCCATGCTCGGCTTGGACATAGCGAGGGTCGCCTAATCAAGGCGCGGTAACTCCGCCGTTGGCGAGCGGAGGAGGGGTGGAGATCGGGCGGCGTGGACGAAGGAGGAGGAACGAGAGGGCTGAAGAGAAGATCTTTTAATTTTTCTTCACCGGGAATCAACACCCCGACCGAATTGACGCCGAAATCACTTCCGCATCGGAGATCTACTTCGACCCACCATAAGCAACAAGCTCCGGTTCACGTAATCACTCGGAACCCATGGAAGCACGCACACAGAGAGGAGGTGAACTTCAGAGAAGCGATTCCGAAGCTTCCGATTCAACCATTGGACAGACCACCCAATCAATCGCTCCAAGAAAACAGAAGGATGGCTCGCGAGCCTCGCCGGCCATGGGCGAGCGAGGCCCTCGCCCATGGCCGGCGAGGTCGGCCTTGCCCGCGAGGTGGCCGGCGAGGTCGGCCTCGCCCTCGCCGGCCTTTGGCTCTGGCCGGTCGCCGGACCTCGGTGACCGGCCAGAGGAAAAAGACAAAAAAATAAAAATAAAAATTAAAAAATTAAATTAAATTAAATTAAATTTAAAAACTTAAAAATAATTTTAAAAATATTAAAATATTATTAAAAGTTGTCTACGTCAGCCCGGCCGACGTCCGTCAGCAAAATCCGGCCAAAATTGGCCGGAAAGGACTGAATTGGCACAACATAAAAATGTTTAGGACCGAATTGGCACAACATAAAAAGGTTTATGACTGAATTGGCACCAAAAAAATGTTTAGGACTAATTCGGCACAAAGGCAAAAGGTTTAGGATTTTTTGGCACTTCTCCCGTTTCTTATTTGAAGAGGTGCGTTGGTATTCTTTTAGTGCTTGTTAGTATCAACCCCCTCTTATTCCCGTTGGCATTATCATGTAGGCCCTCTCACCCGTGTTGATTGGATTAAGTGTAACTGAAACATTCCACTGGGGTGTCGTTGAAGATAAACTTTGGGAGACCAGAAATCACTTCTGAGACCATCGAGTCACTTAGCTTTGAAGAGTAGAAAAGCTATTGATTTTGGCTGTAATCTCCGGAATGATTGCAATTTAGAAGTCTTTCGAGTTTGCTTTCTTATTCGGAGGTCCCTTTTTTTTCTTTTTAAATAATTGTTCGTGTTTTCCACGTCACTCTATACTCCAAAATGAAGCCATGTGTTTACTGACGCTTTGACCTAAGAAACTTACAAGGTCTTAATTCTCCACCCCACGTACTCTGCCACGGAAAATAGATTGGGAATTTTCCTTTTACCATGAAAATGAAGTAGATAAAACTGATTATATACGAGACAATCAAATCGGTCAACTCTAGCGCGGGAAAGAAGGCTGTAGCTCGATCCCACACATGCTGACCTGTCTCTCATGTATATGTCTCTTTCTCCTAATTATGAGCTGAGTTATTTCTTATCTTCGTCGTCGCCGGCCACTCCAATTCAAGTAACGGAAAACTCCGTCTCTCGCCGAACCCCAAAAGCTCGCGAAGAAGGTCTACGTAGGCGACGGCAGATCTTTACCACGCCTGGTGTCCGTCCGAGCTCCCGATGCTCCGCGAGGGCAACATTGGTGCCGCCGAGCTCGCGCTCAAGAAGAACGGCCTCGCCCTCCTCACTACCCCGATTCCGCCAAGGTCGCTTACCTTCTTCAACGTGCGATCGGCCTCTCGTTTTCGTGCTTTTCGCCCTTCCTGCTTTAGTTCGCTGCAGTGTTGCATTTGCAGGCGAGGTTGATTGGGTTTTACCGTGTGTGGATGGATCGCTCGGTTGGTTGTGTTTCTTAGACTGATCTTAATCAAGCTTCCACCCTGTCGAATTGTCCAAGATGTTGTGAGGCACTTAAATTTATTTGGATGATGATCTGTGACTCTGATTATTTTTTTTCAATGCTTTATCCTGCTTGTCGTATTCTCGTTGCCTGCCTTTTACGCGAGGTTGATTATACTGTGCATCGATGGATTGCTCGGAGTCGGACTCTTTTTAGTGGTGATCCTTTCTTTTTCTTTTTCTTCTTTTTTAATGGAAATGTTAATATAAGTCGCTTAATTAGTTCTTTTTCGTGGTCAATATTTTTCAGGCTGGTTGTTTTCTCTGTTTCTAGTTTTCTCAGTGGATGGTCACATTGTTCTTTTTGTGCGCCCGTGTTAAGATGTTGGATCCTTTGTGTTCATCTGTGAGCTATAATCATGTCGATCAGTGCTAGAATGTGTCGCACCAGATATTGGTTAAGGTGCACGTTTGAGGCTTGTTTCTTCAATTGATACGAAAGAGTTTCATGATTGCTTCCTAGTGTGGAACTCTGTAGTCTTCTTATATTATGATCTGTTTCTACCATGCAATTTTTTTGGCTATAAAGTACCTGATTATCAATTATGCAATTATTGATTGTACAGTTGTTTTTGGTCCCTATCAGAACTTTTTGTCACAGGCGAAACGCAGGAATTTTGTAATTGCTAAAGTTACTAGATAATCTGTTAGCCTTTGGTAAATTTCAAGGATACTTTTATCGCTAAATTTACGTACATGTCAGTTTTTAATATAGAGGTTGATTATTAGCAGTTGCCTTTGTCATCATGATATAAGCCTACGGTGAGAAATGCCCTTCTTCTTCTTCTTTTTGTGGTGTAATCCCTTAGGGTGTGGAGTTGCTGGAATTGTCCTCCCTGCAGACGAGGAGAAGGTCATAGCAATCCAGAAGGACGATGCCATTGCCCTCCCTTTTGGTGTTTTTGCCTGGTGGTACGAGGATGACACAGATTTAGTTGTTCCCTTTTTGGGTGTTACATCAAAGGCTCACAAAGCCGGACAATTCACCGATTTCTTCCTAACCGGTTCTAATGGCATCTTCACTGGCTTCACCACTGAGTTTGTGAGCCAAGCATGGGACTTGGAAGAAGACATTGTCAAGTCGCTCGTTGGTAGTCAACCACAGGCAGTGGCATTGTGAAGCTTGATGCCAGCTTCCAGATGCTAGAACCAAAGGAGCACTGAAATGGTATGGTTTTTGAACTGAGAGGAGGCTCCATTGGATGTTGACATTAAGAATGGCGGAAGAGGAGTTGTTTTCTAAACCAACAACAAGCCTTTGGTTAGTCAGGTCGGTCTTGGGCCTGATCTTGTTTAGCTGGATGGAAATGCTATGTGCTCTCCGGGCTTTTCTTGTGATTCGGCACTGCAGGTGACCTGCATTGTTAGGGGCAGTGGCAGAGCCCAGGTTGTTGGTGTGGACGGCAAAAGGGTCCTTGAGACCACTGTGAAGGTCTGAAACTTGTTCATCGCGCTGAGGTGCTTTGTTGTCTCGAAGATTGCTGATCAGGATGGGATGTCCTGGTTCTCTATTTTTCCGACTCCAAAGTAAGTCGTTTGTCTTAATAAATTTTGTCACCTCTGTACAGAGTCAGCGTTTTCGCCCCCATATTCTCTTTTGCTACTGGACATTAATATCAAATACGCAGGACTCTCTGAGGAAAGGTTGCTAATCCTCGTGTTGAATACCTAAATTGGACTGTTACAAGAAAATGTTTTATCTTGCGAGACAGGATTAATATGCGCTTGAAGCCTAGGAAAATCACAAGATTTATATCTTATTGACATACGTACATATCAACTCTATAATACTTTCTATATGGTTGTGTATTGCAGTCCTATATTCACTCATCTTGCTGGCAGAACTTCGGTTTGGAAGGCCTTTATCGCCTGAAGTGCTCCAAGCATCTTTCAACGTTCCCCCGGACGTGGAGGAGGCTCTCAGCTCAAAAAGGATGGATTTGGAGATCTTTTTCCCTCCAAACTGAGTCAGGCAGTACATAAACGTTTGTTCTGGTGGAAAAGCGTTCTATATTTTTTTCAGAAGATGGGGGTTTAGGTTTTCATGAGGTAAAAACTGGGACTTAAGGTTTTCAATACATCACCGTGGTTGAATATTTCATGCTTTGCTTTGATGGTGAAGGGGGATGGCCTCAGAGGAAAATCAAAAGGGCTAACCTTTGATTTTATCGAAGATTTTCACTGGGCTGGTATATATATAATTTTAATCTGAGCTGGAAAAATATATAGTGGTCTTTTAAACTTGTTGGACGAATGTTTAACGGTGAAATGGTCTTGGTACAAAAGCAAGTTCTGTGACAAAAGCAAGTCCAGACCAAATTTTAGAAAGTTTCTGAGTATTCAATTGAAAATCCCAAAAAGTATAGCTTTTTACCGTTTGCGAAAACGAAATGTTTTGGACTACATAATTAGTTTGATTGGACATCTTCTTCCTTTTCAGAGAAGCTAAGACTTTCGGCTGTCTGATTTTTACTTTGGAGTTTGGAGAATGGATTTCCCAAGAAAATATGTTAGAATATTTTTCTTCCTTAACTAGAGGACAACTTGCACTACCAAATAAAAAAAATTATGTTACAAATAAAAATCCGTCATAAAATCATACAATGTCCTTGTTCATTATTTGGTGTTCAAGAAAATTGAGTTTTATTCCTAAAACATGTAAACTAAGAACTGGCCACAATGTGCAAATATAGCTTTTCTACCTATCTGAGGACAAATAGAAAAGACGAAATAAAACGCATCCTAATCAATTGCTGTCCTAGTAGAAACTGGACCTTAACGGAGACAATGAACGTGCCAATACGTAAAATTAACGTCGATAGTGCATGGAGCAGCTTCACGATGTCTGGTTCGGTAGCTGGGGTAGTTCAAAATAGCTGCAGACTACTTGTCGACGGCTTCGCGAAACCCATCCATGCGTCTTCAGTCTTAATCGCCGAAACCCTTGCAGTGAGGGAAGCGTTACTTTGGCTGAAGAAGATTGAACGGGACAGAAGTGCACGAACTAAAGTGTACTTGGGAAGTGAACAAGGGTTCCAAACTCACTTCAAACAATCTAGAAGCTGTTCAAGGTATCCTAGGCCAAAAAGAATCTCCATGAGCTGCCTGACAGTAATTGAAGACTGCAGACTCCTCTTGAACCACATGCCAAGCGTAAAATTAGTCCACAAGCTCAGAGAAGCCAATCAAGCAGCGGATTGGATTGCAAAGGCCCACCAAACGGGAGAACTTCTCTGAACTGGATTACTTGTCCACCCCTGTTCTCTTTGGTTAATTTTAGGCTTAGATGTTGAGATTTTATGGTGTTATGATGTTGGTTAAGTAATGAAAGCTATATTTTCTGACAAAAAGAAAAAAAGAAAAAAAGATGCATTTCCAAGGGATATTGATATACCAAGCAAGATCAACTAAACAGCAACTCAACTTGGGGTTGAAATTTCACTTCACAAAATCGAGTGCAAGAAAACAACCGTAGGCGAAGATATAACTTGTGAGAATAATCTAATCCAAGATAAAAACAAGAACTTGAGGTGTCAACACTTCTGCCGACTACATTGTATGGTATGAATGGGCCAATTATTGCTTAAGATTCTTTGAACTAAGGATCCTCTTCATGTCCCCCGTATTTACATTCAACCAAATTGCCCCTAAATGAGTATGCTTCTTGAGATAATCATTAGTTATTTGCCTTAATATCAAGCAACATATGTCCCGGATATGCTTCTTATATGAACGAAAACTTTTGTCCCATCCCATGCATAGGCTAAGTCTCACATCCATGCCCCAACACCCTACACATTATAAATCTTAAACTGGGGTCGAGCTATTCAAACAAAGAGATACCATTGATAGGACCATAGTATCTTACAATTGCAATGACATCACAACTTTGTCGAGGGCACGCAAGACTTGTCATCATCCCGTGAAGTTACTAGCAACTTCACTATGGTGCTCCCGGTTATTCAATCATTTGATGACCATGGTCATTCTTGGATAAAATGATCGGTATGTCTCGTATTACGTGGGGTATATGTAGCATTGCTCCATAACCCTCCAATGTTCTTAGACTTGATCATATGCTTGGGTTCCGTTACCCCTTCGACTCGTCGAAGTTGTTACGATGCGCTTAAAATTCCATTTTGGATGATGATTTTGTAACTTTAGTCATCTTTTTCCAATGCCCTATCCTGCTTGTCATATTCTCACCGCCGGCCTCTTACGCGAGGTTGATTGTACTGTGCATTGATGGATCGCTCGCCGGGCTGTGGTTCTTCTAAAAGTGATTGGAATCGGGCTCTCTGCCGGGGCGATCCTTTTTTTATGATGGAAATGTCAAAATGACGCGCTTGATTACTCTCTTTTGTCATCATGATTTGAGTCTATGGCGAAATTTGCCTCTTTTTTTCATTTTTTTTTCTTGTGACGGTGTGATCCCACATGGTGTGGAGTTGCTGGAATTATCCTCCCTGAATCTGAGAAGGTCGTAGCGATCAAGGAGGGCGATGTCATCGTCCTCCCTTTTGACGTCGTCACCTGGTGGTACAACAAGGACGACACGACCTCTTCCTGGGCGACGACACGTCGAAGGCGCACAAGGCCGGGCAGTTCACCGATTTCTTCCTGACCGGTTCCAACGGCATCTTCACTGGGTTCACCACCGAGTTCGTGAGCAAGCGTGGGACTTGGGCGAAGACGTCGTCAAGATGCTCGTCGGCAGTCAACCAGGCAGCGGCATTGTGAAGGTCGATGCTGGCTTCAAGATGCCGGAGCTGAAGAAGGGGCACCGCCGCACCAGAATGGCATGGTCCTGAACTGCGAGAAGGCTTCGTTGGAGGTCGACATTAAGAATGGCGGGCGAGTCATCGTTTTGAACACCAACAACCTCCCTCTGGTCAGTCAGGTTGGTCTCGGGGCCGATCTCGTTAGGCTGGATGGAAGCGCTATGTGCTCGCCGGGCTTTTCTTGCGATTCGGCGCTGCAGGTGACCTACATCGTCAGCGGCAGTGGCCGTGCCCAGGTTGTTGGTGTCGATGGCAAAAGGGTCCTGGAGATCACGGTGAAGGCCGGGAACCTGTTCATCGTGCCGAGGTTCTTTGTCGTCTCGAAGATTGCCGATCCGGACGGGATGTCTTGGTTCTCTATCATTACAACTCCCAAGTGAGCGTTTGTCCTGATAAATTTCGTCACCTCTTTATACGCATCAAACTCTAAAATGCTTTCCATGTGGTTGTGTATTGCAGTCCTATATTCACTCATCTTGCCGGGAGAACCTCGGTTTGGAAGGCCTTATCGCCTGAAGTGCTCCAAGCATCTTTCAACGTTCCCCCGGACGTGGAGAAGGCCTTCAACTCCAAAAGGATGGATTCGGAGATCTTCTTCCCTCCCAACTGAGTCAGGCCAAGAATACATAAACGTTTGTTTTGGTTTTTAGAGGTCTAATATAATAAACCCACCCCCCGCCCGGTTCGAGGATGTCTCTTTTCGTTAAGGTCTTCATGCGGTAACTACTGGCGTATTGCTAATTTGCCAATCGCCTCTCTGTTTTCAATATATCACCATGGTTTGAATATTTCGTCCTCGGGACTTGTCGACGTGCTTGATGATGGTGAAAGGGGGATGGACCATCCAATGAAGTCGGACTCTCCCGCAAGAAGAAGTTGAGATTTTATTCCTAAAACATGTTAACTATATGGAACCAGTCGCACCATGCGAATAAGGCTTTTCTACCTGCCGTACGGAAAAATAGGAAAGACGAAATAAAAACTCACTGCAATCAATTGCCGTAGCGTCGACACTACTGCCGGCCAATCTATTACCTAAGATTCTCCGAACTAAGGATTATCTTCGTGTCTCCTGCATTTACATTCAAACCAAATTGCTGATACATGAGTACGCTTCTTGAGATAACCATTAGTTGTTTGCCTTGATATCAAGCAACACATTACCGGGTATGCTTCTTATATGAATGAAAACTTGTGTTTCCAATGGACAGGCTAAGTCCCACATCCACGCCCCAATACACCACACGGTATAAAACTTAACACACTGGTCAAACTACGTTGCCTATATAGCCTACAGGGGCTGCTACCAATCCCAAAGCAGATGATTCGAACAAAGAGATATCATTGATGGGACCATAATATCTTACACTTGCAACGACATCACAACTTTGTCGATGACACGTAAGACTTGTCATCATCTCGTGAAGTCACTAGCAGCTCCACTATGGTGCTCCAGCTTGTTCAATCATCTGATGACCTTGGTCATTCTTGGATAAAAATGACCGGTATGAGTCTCGTATTACATGGGGTATCTGTAGCATTGCTTGATAACCCTCCAATGTTCCACTGCATGCAGTATTTACAAATCATTTGCCGCAAGAAACTTTATCGCAGTCTTATTTTCTCCATTCTTCTCAAACACGGGCCAAACTAGACATTTGATGTCCACATTCCAGTAGCTCAGATAGTACGTTTCTCATTTTATCAAGCGACACAGGTTTCTGGATAACACCATCCATCCCAACCCTCATGCAATTCTCTTTGGTTACCCTGTCAGTGCTTCCAGTGATTGCCACCAAGAGTGGCCTCTCATGATGTTGTGAATACAACCTGTGTATCTGGACGGCAACTTCGTAACTGTCTATACCAGGCATGCAAATATCCATAAGAACTACCTTGTGTTCCTGAGAGATAGCATGCAACAACTCATCCCCTGAGCTTACGGTTGTCACGTCACATCCCAGATGTAGGAGAAGTCCTTTGGTCGCTGCCCTGCCAACACTGGAGCATCATAAAAAAAGTCGACCACAGTAAGCATGACATGAACAAGTATGTTTTCACCACAAGATCACTGGATAAAACCATCAAACTGCATGGATTTGAGGAAAGAGATTGAGTGAGTCAAATGGCAAGGATAAGTTGTTATCATCAAACAGCAAGACATCACTATATATCTCCGTGAAAAAACAAATGAGTAATCTCGCCTGTTGTTTTTACAGACATTTAATTCCATAATTACTCTATCCTCTAGAAATTAAGACTAGACAGTTTAGCTCTTAAAATTGCATTTTGAAATTATTTGCTCACTTGACCTGACTAAGTGACTGCCCCGCCTCTACATCAATAGCTAATTAGATAAATTTTCACCTTTTTATAACCCCTGTATGTGATCGATCATTAACTAATATCAAAATAATTAACACATACAAGGAACAAGGAAGATTTTGTGTTGCTTTCAAAGCATTCTAGAATACTGAGGAAACATATGATCCCACATATTCTGGAGTCATCCAGCACCCATCCAATGTTAACCCTAGTTGGATTTTACATTGGATGGTACATTGGATTATGAGCTCTCTATATTGACAATTTCCAAGCAAGTATATGCTATATAGCAGCCACTGGTCACAATAACATGCTAATATAGAACTTAGCCTTAACATCATGGGAAAGAGCATGCTAAAAATAAAAGGAGTATGTGACTGACCCATTGTCATCCATAACAAGCACTTTGAGCCCAGAAAAATTGGCCTGGACATGATTTGATGGCCCTTTGGGTAATACAGGGAACTTAGATTCATTCAACTTCTCTGGGATTCCCAGCCTTACAATAAACGTGGCGGTACATCCTTTGCCAAGGCCTTCGCTTTCAATCCATATGTGTCCATCCATGAGAGCTACAAACCTGGACACCCATCCATAAAAGTAGATCTCAGTACAGTCCCACAGGATTTTATTAACAACTCTTGAGGCCATCTGACTCTGTCTCGAAATATGCAAGCAATTTTATAGAACAAGTACAAAAACATGTTGAACTTGCGATGAGACCTGAAGAGGTAAATAACTAACAACCAAGAGTACCTTTTACAAATTGCAAGACCTAGTCCACTCCCACCAGAATTTCTGGTTGCTAATGATTGGTTATGTGCAAATTTTGTGAATAACTTGGGAATATCTTGAGGGTTAATACCTGATCCAGAATCTCTCACCTGCACAAGGTAGAAACCATTGTATATATCAGTAGAAAATACCTAAGAGCAATCGATTGGGCATAGGAAAGCATGAGCATTTCAAGCAAGTGAAGAAGAAAAAATGCACCTGTGCACATAAAAAGAAGTGATTATCACTTAGCACTGGAAGAAATTCGGGAGTCCTGGCTTCTCTTAGAAAATCTGCTTTAGCCACAAAGGCGGTTATCGAAATGCCACCTTCTTTAGAAAATTTAACTGCATTACCAACAACATTTAAAATGACTTGCATGAGGCGTTTTTCATCCCCAACAGCGTACTCAGGCAAATCTGGGGCTAAATTCAATGTGATGAGCAGTTTCTTCACAGATGCCACCGGTTTAATCAAATTAAGGACCTGCAGAAGGGAGGAAAAGTGTGCAAGTTCACGAAGTTCATGAAGCAGTCAGAAGCAATCAAATTCAATTCCCAACAAATGCAAATCATACCTCTCTAAACACAGCATGAAGATTAAACGTGGTGATGTTAAGTTGAAAGCTTCCATCTTCAAGCCTTGAAAGATCTAGTACATCATTTATCAAAGTAGCCAAAAGATTACTGCTCTTCATTATCGTTTCAACCATTAGACGCTGCTCAGGGGTCAGTTCAGTTTCCTGCAGTAAGGAAGAAAGGGCAATAATTGCATGCATGGGAGTTCTCATTTCATGGTTCATAACAGCCAAAAAATCATTGCGAGCACGAATAGCTGTTTCCGCTTCTCTTCTGGCCAGATCAAGTGCAACATTTTGCTCCATGAGAAGATCCCTTGCCCGCATAGACTCTTCTAGTATTGCAGCATGGGAGAGAGCAACTGCAACCTGGATTCACAATACAATCTTGTAAATGCTCCAACACATGTATCCAGATAAGGAAGCAAAGTGAATTTTCCTGAGACAATATGCAAATAATAATTTGCTATTGGCCAAATTGCTAAAGTTTACACAAGTACTCTACTGGCAAATGTGTATGTCCTAAGTTATCAATGGGTCTGAAGAGACGCAACATTTCTTTGTAAATACATTGGATTGATTAATAAATGACAACATCAGGAGAAGATCAAGTATCATGCCTGATCAGCTACCACTTCAACGAGCT
This sequence comes from Eucalyptus sp. ANBG9806169, assembly GCA_014182395.1. NCBI lineage: Eukaryota > Viridiplantae > Streptophyta > Magnoliopsida > Myrtales > Myrtaceae > Eucalyptus > Eucalyptus sp. ANBG9806169. The sequence goes on from CM024582.1 coordinate 28,133,140, forward strand.
CCAGCTCATGGACATGCCACTGCCTAGCACTGTCGGATGGAAGCATCAACACCATTAAAGCATACCGTTTCGTTGAAAGCTCAGGCCAGTCATTAATCTGGAAATTAGAGAGATGCAGCAGAGGAACCCGCACAGCAACAACCTCACCGGGAATGTATTTCCCTGCAAGAGGACGTATTCTCGCAACGGGTGAATTGGGTGATATCTTCAACGCACGATTGCTGCTAAACACTCGATTGATAACAGGAAGATGAATGGGTACTGTGTATCCAACTGGATTCTGCTGCTGACGGAGAGTGTAGGATAGCTGAAGCTCCAAGCCACTTCGTGTTGGCATCCACAGAGCACACTCTTCCAATCCCAAAGTTCTGCCCAGTTCAACCAGAGTAGTTTTCAAAATAGTATGTCGATCAAGAGTGCTTCTGATTTCGTGCGTTAGCATCCTGACATGTCTGCCAGTTTCCTCCTGAGTACGAATTAAGCCCATTTCCCTGTCAAGTTCTGCGGCTTTGTTTTTCAGAAATAGTTCCCTGGTTTTCACACTAAGTAGATCGGGGATGATATGCACAAGCATGAGAGCCGTAATACATGATACCAAAGCAGTTAAAGCCTTTGCAATGGTCATAACAATTGCTACAGTTCTTGAGTGCATGGCAAATGTCCATAAGTTGATCAGGTGGGTTGCTCCGCACAGAACTATGAAGGCACCAAACTGAACAAGAACCCATCTATAGGGAAATACAGAAGACTTCTTGACAAAGTAGATGAGTTCTAGAGGGATGGAAAAGTAAGCCAGAGCAATAAAGAAATCTGAGAGGTACTGATACTTCATCAAAAGCTCATCAGCTGGCCACTGTGGCTCAACGCAGTTGCAGGACTCCATCATGTTGTTCAACAATCTGAGCAGTCAAAGATTCTTTTTCACATGCCTGCAACCAAAAAGTTTCACCTTCTAAGTGCCATGATTTCTTAAGAAACATCTGTATCATGATTGATCATGTAACAAGGAAAGGAATTGACAAACATAACCATTCAGTGATCGATGGATGGCACACAAAGAAAAGGTGTAATGAAGATCAGAATTAAACTTGCAATCTCTAGTGGATAATCCAAACATTACATCCGGCAAGAATTACAAATCAATCATCAGCTATAAATAGAAGATAATATGAAGGCATAACCAAATTTAGGGAATGCGTAATATCCATATAATGTCATAAATTATACACTCTGAAAAGCTAGTCTATCTAGGCCTATGTGATGGATTTGTGAAGTTGCTGGAGACAGCCAAAAGGAATAAAATTGACAAAGGAATTTGGAAACAGAAATTACTTGCACATTGCGGCCTCTTTTGTTAGGGAGGAACAAAAAATGCAAAATACAAAAGCTTAAGGACATGGCATGCATCTTTAGATACTGGGACATTGCTTGATTCTTCATGACAAACTCATCTTTAGTTAAGCATGCTTTATAGACATTTGGATGCACGCCTCCCTTCCACAAAATGAAGGTCATAACAATAGTAATTACAAAGAATTGCTTTTATCCCCTCCCCCTAGAAGAAGTTACATGCACATCAGTCTCAGAATACCATGTATAAACAAAGACAAAGAAGTCTCCAAGCAGTCAAACAAATATAAGTCTCTTAAGCTAAGTTTCTCCAAAATTATGATAAAGTACTTAAGAATGTCAGTCTTCTGATGCATATTGGCACCCTGACAAAAAGCTCTTTCAGCCTTCATTCGGCAGAAAGAGAGGTGAGGAGGATATAGGGTGGGTGATGAAAATTTTAACAATTTCCCTCGAAATCCTTCTCACAGAAAATTCAAATTCTTCCCCTCCATTCACTCCAAAACGAAGCCTAAAAGAAGAGAGGATACTTTGCAATTCTTCCTCCTACTGATAACCACTACTAAGATCCCATGTCTTATTATATCATGATTAATCAAAGCCATCTATTGCTGGGCCTAGCAAATATGATGAACACAATTTGCCACCTACTGAAACTCAAAAAACAGAAAAATAGCTTCTGGAAACTGGGACTTTTGTAAAACAGAGTAAACTAGGAGTTCTTACGATTCACGTATTACGCTCTGACGGAAACAACCTAAAACTTCCCTGCTCGCAATCTATATACATTCCCCATCCCAGCTCCGAGTCCCACGGGCTCTAAATATGCAGGCGGGGATCACACTCCGTTACCACTATTTATCCCCGCCACAATCCACAAGGCCATCCTCACGAGCTCTCTTTCCCTCTAAGTTCGATAAAGATACACAAACCCATCACGTAAAATCCAATGGAAAAATCCCGACATGGAATTGCCGGCACAGCACTTAACTTTCACTGGTCCGCAAGGCGAGCCCATATCCTCCTTACCTCATCAAATAACCCGAAACGGAGAGTCAATCCACTGCCCAGTCCGAACCAAGCGAGAGATCATCCACCCCGACGGCAATCAACCGGGAGGCAAAGCCCGATAGCAGCTTCCAGCTGAGACGGAATCTTCTAGAAGACCGGCGCAGCGTGGAGAGAAGGAAACGGAAAATCCTATGCCGAAATAGCGAGAGCAGAGAAGCTTGACCTAGACCCAGAGGACAGAAATCTCGCCCAATCCGAAACACGGAAAACCGAGCTGCCGATGAGGTCGGGAATCCCGTGATCTCCAGATAAACAGCCACGGAATCAAGATCTGCGCGCAGCAGCAGCAGCCGCCGCCGCCGAGCGAAAGAGACGGAAACGAAGCAACGAGGAGAGAGAGAGAGAGGAAGCACCCGACTAATCAAGTCCCCCAAGCTCGAAGGCGGAGTCGGGAGGGCCGGGAGCGAGAAGTCAACACACGGTGGAAGGCCGCGCCGCCGCTACCGCCGCCGCCGCCGCTACTGCGCCGCCGTCTCTGGATCGGCATCGTCCGCGCATCATCATCGTCGTCGTCTCCTCTTCCTCCTCCTCCATCGCCGTCTCTCTCCTCTTCCTTTCTCTCTATCTGTATCCAAGCTTAGAAACCCTCGAAAGAGGAAAGGCTCTGCTTTTTACTGCCTTGGCACTTCGGGCAAGAAGTCAAAACTTCCGCTATTGAAAAAGGGCCAAATTAGGCGCAGTCGTGTCCGTGGTTGGCCCAGCGGCTACTCCTTGCGGATACTCGATTTCTTTATTATCGGCTCTGTTTTCTTTATTCTCCGGCAAAAAAAAAAAATTAAAAATTAAAAATCTTCGTTTATAAAAATAAATGAAGAGGAAATGAAAATAGTTAGGCATAATTGATGTCGATTATAAAAAAAAAGTAATCAATTGATTGTTTGTGGTTGTATAAGTAGTTATTTTCAAGAAAATATTAGTTGGAGTTGTAAAGTGATGTATTTAATACCCAATATTTCTTTTTCAAGAGAAAATGAAAAGTCGGTGCCCTAGATAATATTGTTCTATTCGATTGCTTATTGATATACCTAACTCTGTATCACAGATTAGTTTATTTGATCATCGAGATATAACTTTAAAATTCAAATCTTAATAAAGAATTCTTTACTTTTTCATCATAATTTTTGAGTTGCGCTTTTACTAATCCTCCTTTGACTTAAACACTTCATTTTTTTTTAATGTTTTGACTATATTATTCCCTGTGGGGGTCCATCTCTCCTCGTACAGCTCTATAAATGTGAGTTCTTTTAATCTTTTAATCAATTCTTTTTATTATTTTTTCTTTTTTTACTTTCCTCCTACTTTCTTTCCATGCTTTTGACATTGCTCTACCCTTGTATATTGTACCTCTAAATTTTTCTCTTGTAAATCAATATGTTCTTTCTACGCCTTCCGCTCCTTCTTCTTCTTTCACAATTCTCTTTTGCATTTGCAATCCCCATAAGAATTGCTTCCTTCAGCAATTTGTGTCATCCTCATTCACTATTGGAAGTTCGGTTCTAGTGAAAGCTTGTTTTTTTCCTTTTCAGTTTTCTTGGTCTTGAATCATGCTCATTCCAATCGCTAGAGTGTTTCTTGATATCTTTTTCTTAAAATTGAATTTGAGTTTGGGGTCATGGAAATGCTTGATATCGTGTTTCACTCCTACATTTAAAACTTAGCATACATCAAAAAAGGGTTTCAACAATCAGACACGACATTGAAAATTGCAATCAAATTAAATTACTAATTTGGATCCCGCTTCATATTACTTAAAAGAACACAACTCACCTATTGCCCTCAACTTTTATGCCTATATATGGTGAAGACATCTTTTCTTTCTCTAACTTTCACATGTGCAAGAAGAGAAACAAAAAGGAGTAGAGAAAAGCGGTGCTTCTCAATATCACCTTCCATGGTGCAAGAAGAGGTGTGTGGTGGAGAAAAAAGGGCTCAATGGGGAATTTACTGGGGAGCCCAATGCTCGTGCCAGTGAATGTGTGGAGGACAACGGGGTTGGCGTCATTGATAGAAAATAAAGGACAATGGGTTTATGGAAGAAAAAGAACAAGAAGAAGGAGTAGGAGGCGTTAGGGGTGAGCATGGTCTAGATAGGTGATTTTCACCATTAAATTAGGAACCGTCCACCAAAGATCGGTTTTGAAAAATTGGAACTAAGAATCTCTAGTTAACTCCATAAATCCACTCGAGAATTGGACCATTAAGCTTCACGCGTCAATGTTGTAATGTGAAATAAAGAATTACATAACATAATCACCTCATGAAAGAGACACCCAGTCAAAAGCCAATAAATCAACAATGTTAGCATGTTAGGAAGTGTGTAAGCAAGAAAGCACACTTGCTAAACTTGTTATGAATGGGAAAAAGCAAACATTTATCCAACATAAAAAATAGTCAATAGTCAAGGGATATATGATTTTTCATTTTTTTTTAAATTAATAATTAAATATATATTATATATTATCAAAGTTTGGTCTGGGCGGGCGAGCGGGCGGTTCCATAGATGGAATAGAGAATTGGATCGGTACACATTAGTCCCAATAGATTGGAAATGGGAATCGATTCCCAAATCAACTCCCTTAGAAACCATCAGTTCTTGGGTGATTCGGTCTTGTTTCAAGCGGTTTAGGCATTTCCTAATTCTTTTGCACACCTTTAGAAAATATGGAAAGAAGAAAATGGCTTGTAAGAGAGGAAATAGAGAGACAATTTACAAAAAAGGAGAATTGATGAGATGGCGTGGAAAGAAAGAATAGTGAGGAAAATGAGACCTAAAAAGAAAAAGAAACAAAATAAAAATAGTTGATCAAATTATAAAAAAAAGGTATCACTTTAGTAGAATTGTACAAAAAAGTTAAAAGTCTCCCAAGGAATGGATGGCTAAACATAAAATAAAAAAAAAAAAAAAAGATATTGTCTAAGTTAAAGGAGAAGTGGGAAAAGCCCGACCCTAATTTTAACTACGCTATTTGAAATAAAAAGTCTAAAATGTTCTTTTATTTGACAAGATATTTTTACTCCAGGCGAATATCCATTTATGATTCAACCAAAAATCATAAATGTTGTGCATATTGTACTATTTGAAGGCTAATTCCATCTCTAGAAAATACAATATATCAAAAATTGGAAAATTTTTTATTGAAGACTCTAATTTATTTTCTGCATTTCTATTAGATTATCGTAACGAACTATGAGTTTTCAAGACTCCATAGAAATTCGAGTTATTTCCATCATCCGGTATTTCCTCTCTCACATACTTTTGGAAACAATGAAAACACAAAAACTATGCTCCTAAACGTGACTTAAGAAAAATAAAAAAAAGTGAAATTTTTTTAAAACTTATCACAACAGTACACTTGAATTTTTAAACATTCAGTTTGTGCATTTAAATTTCAAAACGTATGGAGTTCTTCCATGACTATATTAAATTTTAGTATGCTAAGAATTTATACGACTCTTTTTTCTTTTCGAATTGAAAAGATAATAAAAAAAAGCCATGGGAATTTTTTTTTTTAATCACTGTCATGGAAAGGTCGAAATGAACTGAAATTACACAGTTTAAAATATACGGCTCGTTATTATCAAAATCAAAAAAAAAAAAAAAATTACATAAATTAGCGAAATTGGGAGGCGCTTTACCGCAAGAAGAGTCAATCGAAAGAAGGCCAGCGAGGAGCTCAGGAGTCACACTCCTGCTGCTCTGCTCTGCTCGTCTCGTCGCCAGCTTCGGGAAGGTGAAGATCGTGCAGGGAATGGCGTCCTTGAAGCAGCTGGAGACGGAATTCCCGATCCTGGACCCCGATTTCCAGAGCTTCTGCGCTCTTCGCGGCATCTTCACAGGTTTCTCGACCCTCTCCACTCTCTCTGTTCTTACCCGTTTGGATACAGAGGAAAGAAAGGAAGAAAACGTCCCAAGATCAGAAAAATTCCAAAAGGGAAGTTTGGTTTTGCCGGGAATGGAAATGGGGAGTGTGGAAGATCGAATATTGACTCTCTTTCTGGATTTTTTTTTTCCTTTGCCTCAGTACAAGATTTTCTCATTCGCGACCTCCAGTCTTTAGTGGCGGACGCGGAGCAACAACCCTCGTCGGAGAGATTTATGCAGGTCAGGTTTCTCACAGATTCTTCCTTTCCAAGCTGTTTTGCAATGGGTTGCCATGAACTGTTTGTTCTTATCTCGGGATTAACATTTAGTGAGGTCTCTCAATTACCCGTGTTGGATTAGTGGTTAAGGAATGGACTTTGTATGTGTTGAGGCTATAGTACGTTCTGGATTCTCTGCATGTACCGATAATTCAGAGAGTGGGGAAATTCATAGGCTAAGTTTCGATATGGGCTACCTCGTGTTCGAGGAAAAAAAGATTATCTGGGTCTTCTTGTTATTCACTTAAATAGCTTTTCTGCCTATGAAGGCGATAAACCAGGTCCTCTATGTCATAGACGGCCTGCACCAACCATGGTTGAATGGAGTGGACCTAATGGAAGATGCTCAAAAGAATAAGCATGTATTGTCTACTGGATGCGAAGGGTGATCACTGCCAAAGCATACCTTTCAGTTCCATCGAATTTTGGGATCGATGCTATTTATGAACTTACTCATCCTTTTTGGCTGTTTGAATCAGGATGGACTTTCTACTTAGAGGTGGACTTCGCAGGGGGCAAGTGACTGAGCTAGCAGGGCCATCTTCTTCTGGTAAAACACAAGTATGGATTAACTCTTCTTGGACACTATCAGGACAATGACTATACCCGAATGCCCCTAAATCTTGTTGCTTTCCATCTAATTGGCAATTCGCCATTGACTCTTGTGCAAAATGCTCGAGGACATACTCCTTTTCCACCTATTGCAACCAATCATGAGTCCATTTCAACCATGTATGATTTAAAAATGTACATCACAAAACATTAGTTTAATTTGCTGTATTAACTGAATATTACCATTAACCACTATTTCCGACGTGCTGACACGTTTTTGCTCTTTTGTGTCAGTTTTGTCTACTGACCGCATCAACTGTTGCCTACAAGCATATGGGTGGTGTTATATACATAGATACAGGAAATTCTTTCTCGGCAAAGCGCATTGCACGCTTTCTGAACCAGATTTCATGTCCTGCTTCTGAGGAGGTGCATATCAATGTACTATTGCTACTCTTCCTTTTTGTTTTATTCCTTCTTCCCTAAATGTTTTCATTTGAAATCACCCGTTTAGTGCTATATCCAGAATGGAAGTGCTGTTTGCGACATCATTTGTGCCCAGACAATAGTTTGAGTACAGCGGTGCCCTTCTCTTAGTCTGTTTCAAGAACATCCAACTCTTCAGTTTTGGATTAAGTATAACCATGTTTTATTCGTAAACAGCACTTGTTAGCACAGATTACTGAGATTTATGTGAGTAAATGATGTATCATTAACATTGATCACGGGAAAAATGGAGTTTCTGTCTGTCTTAGCAGCCAATAATAGCTATTCTTTGTAAAGGAGTGCTGCATTTCCATGATGAAATTTCTGTCCTCTAAATGTTGGGTTATTTCTGTTTGCAGATGCAACCAAGGGTTCTTCAAGAAGTGATGAACAGCATATTGTGCCACTCTGCATATGACATCTTTTCTATGTTTGACGTGCTACACTGTTTGGAGTCCAAGTTGAAGTATCAGGTTGTTGTGAAGATGAAGAAGTTTAATTGCTTGACAATGGTAGAACTCTTTAGTTTATGTAAATTGTGAAGTTTGAGTGTCTGCTGCAGATGTGCAGAGGAGACAATGATGAAAGATTAATAATCATTGATTCGATTTCATCCCTGATCACGCCAATTCTTGGCAGCAGTGGTTCACAGGGTACACACTCTTGAATGTATGCGCGGTTTCCATGTCTTCTAAAGCACTAAATTGATATGTTTTATGTATTGCCATGCTCTACAATATGTGACTATTACTCATCTATGTTCTTCTAATTTGTCAACCAGAAGATAATACTGCTGAACATGCTAATTTTAAGATTAGGCAAGTTTCTAGGAATCAAAATCCATTAGATTGTAGTTTGCCAATTTTTGGGCCAGCTTATGCTCCCTTAGTTGGGCAAATTTTCTTCTTTTTTCTTCCATTATTTTAAGAAGAATGATGATGTCGAATGTTTATTGGTTGGCTCTGTATGCTTCATACAGAATCAACTCACAAGAAAAAATAATTGCTATTAGTTTAAGATTATTTTTTTAATTACGTTTGGAACAGTTGAGAATGGAAGAACTTGTGTGGTGCTGTAGCTGTATTCTGTTTCAGCTTTAAAAATATATTCCAATTGTATTTTACCATGATGTTCACTGTGCATGCTTCGCAAAGGAAGTATAGAAAAAATCTCATGCAGTAGAAAGATTGCCTGCTAATCTGAATCAAATCGCTTTTAATTGATCAGTAAACTGACCAGTGGAGGATTCCGTTGCTTGCCCATCTGTGTTGATGCTTCTGGAAAGGATAACTACTGATATATATTGTTTGACACTGAATGGGTCATCAGGCTGCTATTCAAACTGGTTCTTAGTTTTCAAGCTTAGAGAAATATTCTGTTGTTTGTCCACCCATTTTCTAAATAATTTCTGTTTGCAGTTGCGTTTTGGTTTTCACATTATCCGGCTGTACTTGTTTATATTGATATATGGGATGACTCCAGGACGTGCTTTGATGGTATCTGCTATGTCTCTTCTGAAGAAGTTGGCCCATGAATACAATCTTGCAGTTCTGGTGAGTTTTTCCTGTAAATCATTGCATGTTCATTCTTTGAAGTACTCATCCCTGGATAGTATACTCTTAGAAGAGGAAAGGTCAAGAATAAAGTGCATTAATGTCTAACTGTGAATTGCATGTATTTTATTTTCCTTATCCTCACAGGGTTGGTGGCTTTGGTTTCTGTTACCTAAAAATTAAAATGAGTGCAGCTGGCCTGGTTATTTTTGCCTTGGAACCACTAAGCATTCGGAAGCATGTAAAGACGGAGGATGATGCATGATGCACTATTTTGACTCATTTTCATGGTGATTAATGTTGCAGTTGCTTATTCATAGAAGTTCTCATTTGGTGATGCATCCTTAATTTTATTTTCCCCATGATTTCATGTCTCTCTTCCTGAATCCAACCCTCTGTCTTAATTTTTCTTTTTCCAATAAAGTAATGCTGCATAAAGATGAGTGAAATTTAGAAATTCACTCGTGTTTTTAATGGAAGAATGAGAGGTTTTATCATCATGTTGGCTGAAAATGGAAGCATTCGTTTCAGGTAACAAATCACACTGTTGGAGGAGATGGAGGTATTCCTAAACCGGCTCTTGGGGAGAGTTGGAAAACCCTCCCCCATGTGAGGCTTCTGCTCTCCCGTGATTGTGGGAGTGATACGTATCACGTGTCTCTACTTAAACATCCATCCATTGTAAGTTCGTCTGCCCCATCAACTAAAAGCGTTGATATTTATCTATACATCCTCTCCTCTATTGCATCGCATCCATTTGTCAATCATGAATTACTATGATCTGTGGCAAAGATGGCCTCAACCAGAGTAGAGTGATTTTGTTCTGGCACCATCAATATCTAGAAATAGATTGCTTTTCTCTGTATTTTGGACATGATCTTCATGAAGACTAAAGCGTTGCACTCTCTTTCAGGCTTCTGGTAAGGCAGCAAAGTTGATCATCAACGACTAAACACACGTTTAAATTTATGGACGAGCAACAAAGTGAGTTGTGGAGATGCATTTTGTGAAATGTATCTTTTTGGTTAGCGATTTACTGACCATTCAGAAGAATGTATAATGATCAAGCCCCTTAAAATAGACCAATCTTGTAAATTTTTTCAGTGACGCCAATGCAGTTTGTGTTGAAGCCACTCGTGTTTGTGTTCATTGAGAGTGTAATGCTGATCGCCAATTCGTATTCAAGACGTACTCGGCGCTTTTGTTGTTTGGCTAGATCAAATACACCAACTGCATGCATGGTTGTTCAATATTGGTTTAGATGTGCTTACTGCTGGCGGATGAAGCCAAATTTTTTTGGGGGCTTTGTCTTTTCTATTAATTTTGCTTTTAAGTTAAAAACCACACCTTTATATTAGCGATAGCTAGACACTCATCTTTCAGGTGTTGAAAAAGAAAATGGAGAAAAAGGAAAAAAAAAAAAAAAAAAAGTGATTTTTTTTTTTTTTTTTTTTATTGTGAGGATTCTTAATCTCTTTGTACTTTGATCTTGAAAGAAGATCATCATTATATTTTAACTTTCTTCGAAGTTTAGTGAATTCGCTTGTAGCTCAAATTTGAATTTAGTGAATTCGCTTGTAGCTCAAATTTGGATAAAATTTGGATGAACTTCGATAACAAATATTCTGGTGTGTTTTTCCGATTTTGCTCTTTGTTATTATATTTTGCCTGGACAGATTGTTTGCGTGCATTATTTTTTTGGAATTGACGTGGGATTCCGTAACACAGCTGAAAAATAACTGAAAGGAATTCACCCAACTCAATCGATTTGGACATTCTTATGCACATTGCAGCCGAAGTTGAGTTTTGGGACGTTGAGGAATCATTCAGAATAGATAAGTTTTGGGACGTGTATTAGCTAAATTGATGAGCTAAGCTTTCTGCTGAATATATGGTAATTAAAAACACAAGAGGTGGTTCAGGTTTTCTTTTTGTTTCTGAACCAAAACACTTCAGACTCCTATTCCAGCACCTACTCCAATTCATCAACTCCACATTACTTTCAGTCCTCTCTCATCTCTTCATGCTATATAAACCTTCTAGTCCTCCAGATATCCTCATTCCCAAGCCAACGAAAAACATCTCGCAGCTGTTTGCGCTAGCAAAATTTCTCACGCAGACCGTCGAAGCAATGGCATCGCCGAAGATTGCGTTCGTCCAACACAAGTGCGCAGCGTTCTTGCTTCTCTGGGCTCTAACCATTCAGTGCGTAGCTTGTTCTCGGGCGCTCAGCGAGGACGCAACCTCCGTTCCTGCATTCACGCCGCCGTTGCCCAATCCGGCTCAAACACTGACCAACCCGTCAGCTCCTGTGGCTGCATCAACGGCCACAGGTCCCGCTTCCACGGGAAGCAACGCCGATCTTCACCCGATGCTCTTTTACATGCACGACATACTTGGCGGCTCGAACCCCTCGGCTCGAGCCGTGACCGGCATTGTTGCGAACCCCGCAGCGAGTGCTCAAGTGCCCTTCGCTAAACCGAATGGAGCTAACCTCCCCATCAACAGCGGGGTTCCGCAAAACAGTGCCAACACTGGACTCATCAACAACAACAATGTCCCGTTCCTAACCGGACTGGGCGGGAACACAGGCAATGTGATGCAGAACAACGGAGGGAACAACGGAGCGAACTTGATCAACGGCGGACCCGGGTTCCCGGTCCTGAGCGGCGGTCAGCTCCCTCAGGGAATGACCCTCCAGAAGCTGATGTTTGGGACCCTCACTGTTTTCGATGATGAGCTGACCGACGGGCACGATCTCGGTTCCGGATTGGTTGGCAAGGCACAAGGGTTCTACGTGGCGAGCTCCGAGGACGGGAATAGCCAAACCATCACATTCACAGCCATGTTCGAGAGTGGCGGCTACGTCGACAGCCTCAGCTTCTTCGGCGTCCACCGGACCGCCGTTTCGCAATCGCAGCTTGCCATCATGGGAGGCACCGGGAAGTATGTGAATGCCAGAGGATACGCCACGGTCAAGACCTTCCCGGCCTCGAACCAGCATGTCACTGATGGAATGGAGACTGTTCTCGAGTTCACTGTATATCTGGCATAGTGATATCTGTCTGAGAGAGTGATTGTATCTGAAATTCTGTGTGTTTGCTTGAGTCGGCGTGGTTCTAATTCGGCAATTCAATCGGAAAGGCCGTTCAAAAGAAATGGGTTTTACCTTTGTATTAGCATCTCTGTTCATGAAGTAAGTCGATTGTTAAAAGAAAACGGTATTGGTTCTGGACATTTCATTTCAACAAATCGCACCATATACAGTAGAATTCTCTGATTCACTTGCAACTTTGCTAATGAATTGTCGTAATGTTTCGTTCAAATCTTCAATGGTAACTGCGGACATTTACTGCTAGGAGAAATCTTCTTAAAACAGATAGATGCCGGTTGTTTGGATAAGGAGGAAATCAACATTCCAGTTCCTCCAATATCAATAAACTTCCAATTCGCCAACATCAGTATTCTCGGAGGCAGTTTGTTTGAGACCCAGTCAATCCAGGCACAAGAAGAAACCAAAGGGCAAATCTGAAAATCTGGCATGAACACAAGCAAAGGCGTACTTGTATTGATTGCCAGGGATGAAATCCTGAGAAGGCTTGAAAAAACCTAACTAATTGAATGCTTGTCTAAACAGTCTCAGATCGCTCTGAAGAGTCTTTTGATTCAATTATCACATTTTATAACAGTAACTTGTCAAATGGTTGACCTCTTTCCAAATTGTTTTGGGACTGCAACATGCCATTCCTATGCAAATCATTAAGAACATAATCAACAGATAAACTAGCTTTGGAATGTCTGAACTAGTTTGAAGGGGCTGTGTACTTGACAAACAAAATCGAATGGATCCATCGGCATATGTGTATATAAACACAAACTACACAGAAATATAGTTCTATCGACCAAGTATTAGATCTAGTTGACTGAGCTGATTATGTTAGCAGATTATCCATTTTTGGACAATACATTGAATACCATTTCTGCCTAACCGAGCTGTAGTTTGTAACCGTTTTCTGATCCGTTCTTGGAGAAACTTCGTTGGGGACGTACCCAACACAAAGACAAGGCTAAAAGGAGGAAAAAAGAAGCTAGCTCCAGACCAGTCAGGGAATTAATAATGGTCTGGTGTGAGGATTAGGTGGTCTTCTGGGCAATTATTTTTTAAACGAAAGCACCAGCAGAGACACAAAGGAAAGAGTAAATGCATTACCAGAACCAAACCCAACTCAACAACTCCATTTTAGCATTTGAGATGGACAGGACATCATTACATAAACAAACCCAACAATTTCTTCCTACTGTCATCATCTTCACAATCATCATCAATTCACCATCATCTCCTTCACACAGAAAAAGGAAGAAGAGAAATAACTTCTCCAGAGCCATTTTTGCGTAATCCCTCTTGATTTTGGTCGATGACTACTCACAAGTCTGCGCCTGCGCAACTAAAATCCACAGCCCCTTTCCTTCTCTTGGCTCTCGCCATCCAATGCGTCGCGTGTTCTCGATCTCTCATCAAGGATGCAACTTCGTCCGCTCCTAATAATGCCGTTCCATCGGTAACAAATCCAGCTCAGTCAGCCGTGCTCAGTCCGGTTGCTCCTGTGGCACCGGCTGTGACTACAACCAGCACCACGGTCAGTGGCGCCGAGCTTCATCCGTTGACCTTCTACATGCACGAGATACTCGGCGGCTCAAACCCATCAGCTCGGGCCGTGACCGGCATTGTGGCCAACCCAGCGCTCAGCGCTCAAGTCCCCTTTGCCAAGCCTAACGGCGCAAACCTCCCTATCAATAGTGGAATTCCACAGAACAGCGCCAATAACGGACTCATCAACAACAACAACGTTCCGTTCCTGACCGGATTGAGTGGAAATACAGGTAACGTGATTTAGAATCATGACACTGAACCGGAGACTTATGTTCCGAGCAATCCGCGTTTGGTAACATTTATTCCGAATTAGGGACTACTACGCATTTGGATGAATTTGATCATATTCCGTCATGAACAAATCATGGTTATAAAAATCCTTACAAAAGATAGAAATAGCATAGTGTGCTAGTGTTAAAGAGCGATTGGTGTTCCAGGTAACGTCATTCAAAACAACGGAGTCAACCTGATCAACGGCGGGGTCGGGTTCCCGGTACTGAACGGCGGCCAGCTCCCCCAGGGAATGACCCTTCAGAAGCTGATGTTCGGGACGCTCACCGTCTTCGACGACGAGCTGACCGAGGGCCACGAGCTCGGTTCCGGCCTCGTCGGCAAGGCGCAGGGGTTCTACGTGGCGAGCTCCGAGGACGGGCACGGCCAAACCATCGCCCTGACCGCCATGTTCGAGGGCGGGGGCTACGTCGACAGCCTCAGCTTCTTCGGGGTGCACCGGACCGCCGTGTCGGAGTCGCAGCTTGCCATAATGGGAGGGACCGGGAAGTACGTGGACGCCCGAGGGTACGCCACGGTGAAGACGTTCCCGGCTCCTCCGAACCAGCAAATTACGGATGGGACGGAGACCGTGCTCGAGTTCACCGTGTACCTCGCTTAATATACTTTTTCTCAAGAAAAGTAGAGAGAAACTCTTCTCTTGTCGAACGCGTTCTCGTGCTTCTTGTGACTGCAGCAAATCTCAATCTGAACAAATTTTTCAATTGGAGATCGTGCGGTGATTGTCCGTGCTGGGAAGAAAAAGACATTCAAAATTGAAAAGAAGGAACAAAAAAATAAAACGGAAAAAGGTGAAATCGACCACAGTGGGAGTCGAACCCACGACCTTTTGATCCGAAGTCAAACGCGCTAATCCACTGCGCTATGCGGTCATTCTGTTGCTTGTTTTCCCACAGACTTAAGGTTTATATGTGTTCGACTCTTCATTTCGGATCCTCCGGATGATGGCGACAGACTGACCAACCGACCGCTGCAACATCCAAGCTGCCGCCGCTACATGAAATCGAAGTGTACTTCGAATTTTGACATTCTGGGCGGCCAGAATGCTGCTTCTCTCTCTTCCTTCTCAAGGGTTTTCCATGGGAGAAAGTCAAATAAAAGACAAGAAGTACTAGAATAACGACAAGACAACGAGAGGTTGGTGTGGTTTGGCTAGCCAATGGGGTGTTCTCCTATCCAATTTTTTTTTCCTTCATGTGTTTGTACTCCGATCCTTCCGAGTTCTCATTGTAGCATGTGTTTACACTAGGCACGAGTCAATGTGAACGTGCAATTTCTTATTATTGAGCTATCTTTTCTCACAATGATCAGTTTTAATGTTACAATTCTGTTCATTTCGTATGTTCTATATTTAGAATTATTGATTTACATGATCTGTTCTGATTACAAGATATCGAATTGTACATCATCGATTAATAAGATTGTAACATAATCTAATTTGGAGACCCTTAATTTTAACCAATTTCAGCGGCCAACTCCCCCATCTCGCCCCAATGGCCCTCCACCCCTAAAATGAGCTTCGTCCACCAACTGTAAGTGTCACGGGTTCTATGTAGTATCTTAAATGAAACAAGGCTCGAACATCGTATCTACCCAACAACCTTAATAACGAATTAGGCGCTTCGAAGAGATCCTAGCAGCAATAAATGTGTACGTACCTAGCCGCAAAAATCTAAAAGGGAACACGGAATGTTTGCAAACATCTTCTATCTCCAAAGCATGTAAGTGTTCAGTAGTATACTAGTATATTTGTTCCACTAAAATATATATACACATAGGGAAATAAAGAAAGAGAGAATCAAATAATGTTGCTAATTCTTTTCTTTTCTTTTTGTTTCTGACAAAAATTACACATCGCCGGCTCTCGACTTTTCTCGGCGCCCCCCTTTGACCAGACGAAGCAGGGACGGCCAGTGAATGGACGACCGGGACGACGCCGTCGACGAACTCTCCGAGCCACCGCCAGTGGCACGCAACATGCCGGCCAAGTAATCATCCAAATCGTCAGGGGTGAATCTGACCACCGGATCTCCCCTCCGACAGCCGTCGTAGAGTCGCCGATAAGCCGGCACGAGCTTCTGCGCCAGCGACGAGGCGATCTCGTCCCTCAGCTTCGGGTCGGGCACCGCCCATCCCACCTGCTTTGCTCGGACCTCCTCCAGCGCCGCGTTGAACTTCCTCAGCGATTCCTTCGCCTGGCCGGAAGATATCTCGACGGTGAGATCGGCCAGCGATGAGAAGACCTTGCTCCACCCCGTCCGCTCGTAGTTGCTCGCGTAGAGCTTCAACTTCGACTCGTGCTTCTTCACCCAGTGCTCACCGAGGAGGTGCCTCAAGTTGGACCGACCCACCTTGTCGATGACGTACCGGAGGTTGTTGGCGAGGAAGAGGTAAGAGAGAGCCACGTCCTTGTACTGCTCGGCCTTCACGTCGATCTTGCACAGCAGGACAAGAACGAGCCACGCAAAATGCGTGAACATTGCTGACGCATCGCCATCTCCGGTGGCCACGGAGGCGGCAGAGTCGCAGTCGGTGAAGTAGGAGTCCGGGAACCGTGGGTGCTCAGGGCTACTGTCGACGGGCCAGTCGGCGAGTATGTCGGCAAGTACACCGCTATAGTCAGCGAGGTGGGCTAGGTATTTCACGACGTTGCGCGTCAGCGGGTGTATGCCGCCGCTGGAGATAGCGGACTGCTTGGCAGAGTCCTTCTGGATGGCTGCCTCGTAGTTGCCAAGCGTCAAGCGGACTG
This sequence comes from Eucalyptus sp. ANBG9806169, assembly GCA_014182395.1. Classification (NCBI taxonomy): domain Eukaryota; kingdom Viridiplantae; phylum Streptophyta; class Magnoliopsida; order Myrtales; family Myrtaceae; genus Eucalyptus; species Eucalyptus sp. ANBG9806169. The sequence continues at coordinate 28,149,983 of CM024582.1, forward strand.
CCTCTCCGAGCTTGATCAGCGAATTGATCGCAAGCGATCGGACAGCGGATGTGGCGTCGGAGGAGAAGGTGGACTCAATGTCCGGCCAGAGGTTGGCAATGGCCTCGTAGAGGTCGAGCAGGCAGAAGATTCTCTCTGGAGACTTCTTTAAAGCCTTTGCTGCCCCCTCTGCGAACCCAAACAGCGCGACCGCGGCGTCCTGTGCAATGTTGGAGAAGACAGACTCCCTGAGCGAGGCGGGCGAAGCCGCGAAGACCTGGTCGCAAAGGATCCTCTCGCCAGAGAAGAGCCTCCGGACCGCCGGCTTCACGGCGCTCAGCCAGCTCTTGATCTTCACTTCCAGAACCTCCCAATCCATCTTCTGCATCTGCGAAGGGCCAATCAGCCTCTCGAACCCGAGATGATACAGTTCCTCGTCGATGACCGATCTTCGCACGATTTTGTAGATGCCCATGCACTCTTTGCCGTGCCCACAAGCGATCATGCAGTCTGCGATGGCCTTTAGATCGGAAACCACTGAATTAGGAAATCGCTCGTCTTCCTGCATCCCTGGCTCAGCAGCAAAATGCTTTGCTGATAACTCGTCCTCCGACTCATATTCAAAATCCGAGAAGCTCGACCGGGTAGAAATTCGTGAAGACGGGCTCGAGACCGATTCTGGGTGATCGGGATACGGAAGTTGCGCCGACAGGATCCGGTGGAACTCCTGGGAGAGCCGCCTCACTGCGGTCTGCAACAGCTCATGAGCCCGCACGATCACGCGCGAGTTGGAGCCTTCGCCGATGCAGAGCAGCATCGCGGAGTGCAGGTCCTTGACGCGGCTGAGGTAGAGCTTGGCTTCGTGGCGGCCCTCATGGAAGAGATGAGCAGCGCCGGCATATCCCGAGGTGGACGGGGATTGGGAAGACTCGGGGCTGGAGGAGGAGTCGACGGCCCACTTTCCGATCAAAGGCTCCGCGCTGGCGATTCGCTCCGCCATTAACGTGTCCGCAAAGGGGTCGCCGCGGGTCGGGGCAGCGGGTCTCGCCGGAGAGTCGGAGGGCGATGGCCGGAAGAAGATGGTCCTCATTCCTTTTCTCGGCATGATCTCGTGTTGCTGTCACAGTGTGAAAATCTGTGTCTTTGTATCAGCTTCTCTGAACTCAGCAGATTTGAGAGAGAGAGAGAGAGAGAGAGATGTGTTGCTGAGAGGGTTGATTTTGAACGGTGAAGAGAGCATGGAAGGGGGATATATAGAGACAGAAAGGGAGGATTGTGCGGGGGAGGAAAGCGGAGAGATTGCGAGACGTGATTGGAGGAATGGCGAGTGAGGTCTGACTTTGAAGTGCGTGCGTGGGTGGGGATCGCAGTGGACGATCGGAACGCGGTACGCGGCTGCGTAAACTGTGCTGCTGTCGCAAGGAATTACGCCATCGAAAGGCCCCGCCATGAAGGCTACGTAAGACGAGACGACAGCTTGCCCTAGAAAATCTTACCGCTTTCATATTAGGAGTTCTCTCGAGTCCGAAGTTTGTGTATTTTTTTCTTTTTATACGACCTATTTTTATCCCCATTAATTCGATAGTTCGAAAAATCCGTCAGTTATCACGGCAATCGTGATGACAGAACCTTGTACACACGTTTATACTTAAAATAGGCTATCAAACACATCACTTAATAAACCAATATTAGTAAGTCACATGTTTCTTTTATGAGACTCTTATGACCAAATTAATTATGGGCAGTTTAAAAAATTGACATCTCATGAAAAATGAATGATGTCTATGTTTATAACCTATTAATTAGATGTATGACTAGAGTGAATTACCCTGAATCAGAAATGGGAAAACGCGCTTCTCATGTACAAATCACGGTACTTAAAATTCTTTCTTCCTTGATCATCTCACCTTTGAAAATGAATTGGGTAGCCGTGGAAAGCGTAGACCCGCATTAATTGGACAGGGACAATTCCCTTCTTCACAGGTCTTTGCGTGGAAGACAAGTAGGCATTCTCCATAACCTAAGTTACACTATAAACATTGTAAATTAAGAAAAATTAAACTCACTATTGGCTTATTTCATGCAGGAGAGATATTCGGGAGCATTCCGTTCGATGCCGCATTGCCACTAAAAATATATTATTATTTTTTAAAAAAACGAGAAATAAAGTTAGGGTCGTGTATCCAAAGAGATGGGCCTACACAAGCAAACGGCACTATCCAAAAAAATGGTAAAAAAATATTTAAAAGAAGAAGAAGAAGAATTAATGGTTTTGGAATTGCGTGCCCACTTGACAGCCAATAAGGAGGTGCTTGGAAACATCCTCTTTCGGTTTTTTCGAGCGGCGGCCGAGTGATTACGAACTTCTTTCGAACCGCCCGAAGTCAGCCGCGGCCGCACGGCAGCATCTTGTCCGGTGGCCAGACCAAGAGGAAAGGGACGAGCGGGTCAACAGAGACTCCGCAGAAATCGTTGCGGGTCTCGGGGCGATACAGGGCGAAGACGCCAGAGACGTAACGAGAGATGGGAAAACGACGAGCGCAAGCGGACACTTGAGAGCCCGAGCCGCGTAATCTTACGCTACTACAGCTAATGATCCTCCTCATCTTTTACTCTTCCGTTTTCTCCGTAGCTGGAGCCAACTCTCCGCGACCGCGCGGGCTTAACGTATGAGGAAACCCCCGTGCTTTGTTCTCAAGCGAGACACCCTGTTTGTAGACGAGCTGAACCAGCTGATGATGACCCTGGACGACGGCCGTCGTGACCACCGTCCGAGCACGGGAGGACAACCAAACCTTGTTTTTATCGGCAGTTGTTTTATGACGGCAAAGTCCTCGTAAAAACGAAGTAAGTGAAAGCTCATTGGACATGTCTGTGGAGAGACAAATTGAGTGGTTTGTAAATGTTTGAACCTCCGACAGGACTATTAGAATTACGAGTTTTCATAAAAAGATCGCATGTCGTGACCGAATCTCGTGATAAATCCGCGCTATTCAATAAAGAAATCCCAAGAATATCATATTACTTATGTGAATATGAGAATGCAACGGTCAGATCTTTCGGGCATATTTATAAAGACAACGTCTGATCCTGGACCACTAACGGTGGGCATGATGCAGCGGTTGGAACTTGGAGGGCATGGTCATTTGTTTTAGTTTAGTATTTTGCCAACGCATGCAGTCTCGTCATCCTCGAACTTGGGGGAAAAGGAAAAGAAAAGATCGTCCATCCCCTCTTTCGGCGTTGACAAAAGAAGCCCTAAAAGGCAAAGAGAAAGTTACCGTGATCATCACGCTGGCCGGAGACAACATCCTATCGCGGGACATCAATATGCACTATCGCACTTTTCTTTTTTGCTTCCTTTTGGATCGGCAAATGGGTCGAACCAGGTCAACATCATCTAGATTGTTGACTTGTGCAGAGTGCCGGCTAAACTGACTTCTGCCGGCTAAAACATTCTTTCCAAGAAATACTCACACCCATACCGTATCAAAAAGTTAGTTTTTGTGCAAACACTATCGTCTTTTAAGCGGTTTCTTGTACACTTCGACGAGTTTCCCGTGATTTAATTTGATTGATGTTGTTCATTTAACGCGTTCATGAGGACGCGCATCTTTTTTGAAATCGGGAGTAAGATTAGGGAGAAAGAACCGACTTGTGAAATTCATATAGAAATGATGTGATGGGTCATAAGTGAATATCTATATCAACATATTATTTTCTTAAGAACTTGCCATGTCAATTTCTCAAGTAAACCATCGTATACTTTTCTTTAAAAAAAAATCAACGGTCCCTTACATCTCTAGCATTTTCAAACTCTCTGAGACACTTCAAACTAAAAATCGACCTTGCAACTACTTGATGTTGAGTCTTTTCAACGGATTTTGTAAATTATATTTTTTAATAAAAAAATTCAGGACTTGGCCAGTAAGTAAACCTTGTTTCCAAAAGCATGTAAAGACCGTAGATTCCTTACTCTAGACAGAACGAGTCTATTGCAATATACTCTTCCAATCATTTGGTAACACAAAAATGATATACCCACATGCTTTAAAAGGTTACACAAAGAGATTCCCCCATTTTTGGGTCTAACACTGACTGTGAGATTCTCGTTAACAACTGGTATCAAAAGGTTTGGAAGTTGCCTACTACAACAGAGCTTGATGTTGATGTTCTCGAGGGAGAGAGAGAGAGAACAAAGCACGGCATGTGAGAAAAGGCAGAATTTTTCAGCACAATTACTTAATATTAAAATTCAGGAACTGACTCATGAATGACGTCCTAAATTACTCTCCTTTTCCTCTCTCTCTAGGTAGTCTATGTTTCCCATTGTTGGGTCAAAATCTAATGTTGGCTGGGCCTATAATTTCCAGGAAACAAGGATGTTCAGTTCAGACTCTCTGCGAGCGGGATCCACCTTGCCATGTGTCGATCGATAAATGGAATGATCTGTCGCGGACGTGGAAAATTAGGGCTGCTCAATATTTTCATCTTGGAGATCTTTCATAGAGAGGGGTCTCCATTAAATCACAGCCCTCCGCCGCTGAATTTGTCCAGTTTTGAAAAGCCTGATCATTTGTCAAGTCCGAAATCATCGGCCTTCCTGGCAGTGATTAATGATGTCCCGCGTGTAACCAAGTTGCCTCGATTCAACCTGTGGATGATAATATTACTCATGGCATGACAAAATTCTATGGCCTGTGTCCACGTTCAACGTGGGACCACTATTCGACCCCCCAAAAAAAAAAAAGTGGGACCACTAGTTCATGAAAATGAGAAAACGGGGTCCTTGGTATCTTCTCCGCAACATCGATTTTCTGCCGACTTACTGACGTTAATGTAAAAATATCTTAAATTTATTACACTTATATTAATTCAATTATAAACTTATTTTTTGACAAATTAAGTTATAAATTTTACAATTGTGTCAATTCAGTCCATTCGATTAAATTTGAACAACTGGCACCGACATTAACAATTTTATTTAATAATATTATATTTTTATGAATTTTTTTCTATTATTTTATTTTCCTCTATTTTTTGTCCTCCTTTCTTTGGTTGGTCGCCAGAATGAGGCGCAGTGGCGAGCTCACCCTTGTCCAGCTCCTAAAAGATCAGTACACGTTAATATTACACATCATCACATTACTTTCTTTAATTTCTTCTACGAGAGTCAATATTATTAATCTAGCTGTTCCATGACAAGAAATCCTCGAAATGCTATTTGCCCCAGCAGCCATCACTTCATCTCTCACCACCCTCCTCCACCCCCAAAGGGAGCTTCGTTTGCCGAAGATGGGCGTTGTGTGTCCTAACTACTATCTCGAATGAAACAGGAGCTTGTAGTCTCGCAATGTTAAACTTAACTTACGTTAGGATACATCGAAAACGCCTAACAACCTTAATATTGAATTAAGTGTTTTGAAGAGATCCAGAGATCCGGGCAGCGATAAGAGTCCAAGCGCCCCAGCCGCAAAAATCTGGAAGGAGCACGGAATGTTCGCAAACATATTCTAATCTCCAACGCATATAACTATACTGCACTTTGGTTGATTTTTTAAATATCATGAAACGTTCTTTTCCGTTTAAGAAAAGAAAGAGAGAATCAAATGATCTTGCGAATCATTTTTATTCTCCACAAAAATTTTCTGTCTCTTTTTCTTTGTTCCAACAAAAAATTACACAAAAAATTACACACGGCCGACTTTTCTCAAAAACTCCCTTTTCCCTGCCAAACCGGGGACGGCCAGCGACTGGACGACCAAGACGCTGCCGTCGACAAGGTCGCGGACCCTCCACCAGTGGCGCGCAACATGCCGGCCAGGTAATTATCCAAATCCGTAGGGGTGAATTTGACCGCCGGATCCCCCTCGGACAGCCATCGTAGAGTCGCCGATAAGCGGGCACGAGCTTCTCCGCCAGCGACGACGCAATCTCGTCCCTCAGCTTCTGGTCGGGCACGGCCCATCCCGCCTGCTTGGCCCGAACCTCCTCCAGGGCCGCGTCAAACTTCCTCAGCGATTCCTTCGCCAACGAAGCGAAGACCTTGCTCCATCCCATCCGCTCATAGTTGCTCGCGTAGAGCTTCACCCTGGACTCGTGCTTTGCCACCCATTGCTCGCCGAAGAGGTGCCTCAGGCTAGGCTGAGCCACCTTGTCGACGACGTACCGGAGGTTGTTGGCGAGGAAGAGGTAAGAGAGAGCCACGTCCTTGTACCACTCGGCCTTCGCGTCAAGCTTACTCAGCAGGATGAGAACGAGCCATGCAAACCGTGCGAACTTTGCCGACGCATCGCTGTCTCTGGCGGCGATGGAAGCGGCAGAGTTGCAGCTAGCAAAGTAGGAGTCCGGGAAACCCCGGGTGCTTGGGGCTGCCATCAACGGGCAAGTTGACGAGTATGTCTTTGAGGACACCGCCATAGTCCGCGAGCAAGGCAAGGTAGTTCATGACGTTGACCGTGAGCGGGTCGATGCCGCCACTGAGGACTGCTGATTGCTTGGAGGAGTCCTTCTGGATGACCGCCTCAAAGTTGCTGAGCATCACGCGGACCGCCTCGCCAAGCTTGATAAGTGAATTGATCGCATGTGATCTGACAACGATAGGTTCGATTAAAAGACAATACCTTGACATGACTATTGGTAGAACTAGGAACTGAAGCCACCTGTGATCTGACAACGATAGGTTCGATTAAAAGACAATACATTGACATGACTATTGGTAGAACTAGGAACTGAAATCACCAATCCTTTCAATTTCTTCCCTTTCTTGTCCTCAGAAGTCACCGCCGACTCAGGTGTCGACGAATTTGACACACCCCTTTTGGACACCATTTCGCTCGCTCCGAGCAAGATGATAGAACGACCAACCCAAAATCTCCGAGCAGCCACGAAGCTACAACGTGCGAAAAAGTTAGCAACTTTTTAAGGAACCAAAGCAAGCTTTAGCATCACAGAGCGAAACCCAAGATTCGAAACTGCCATTGCATTGTTGCTTTGCAGTCACTTTTGTTGAAGGACCGATCGAAGTGAAAAGGGTAGTCATCTGGAAAGAAAGAATATGAGAGAGAGAGAGAGAGAGAGAGAGAGAGAGAGAGAGAGAGAGAGAGGCAGTACAGTGTTGCTAAGCAAGGAAGAAGAGATGTAGCACGAGGGCATACCTGAGACCTCACCGAACCGCGAGGGAAGAACCGCCAAAAGCGTGGAGGTCGTGGGAGAGGCGAGCGAAATCGGCCATCAGGAGAGAGTGCGATTTAGGAAGAAGTGCACCGAGAGAATGGAGCCATGAGATGAGGCTGTCGAGTGGAGAGAGAAATGCTGTCGTTAGGAGGGAGCAACAGTTATCAGAGGAATCGCTAGACTGGAAGGAGCGTCGGAGGAGGAAGAGAGAGCAAAGAGGAGAGAGAAGACAGAGGAGAGAGAATGCCCTGCCCATCACCCGCGCGTTGATTTGAATTGGAACGACGTGGTAGAGAAGAGAGAGCAGACGTGGACTAGCCGTTGGACAGGTGTCAAAGTGTGAATCATTCAGAGCACAAATGACGTGATCCCTTTAAGGTACCTAATATTTTCTCCTATAATTTCCAGGAAACAAGGATGTTCAGACTCTTTGCGAGCTGGACCCACCTTGCCATGTGTCGATCGATAAATGGAATGATCTATTGCGGACGTGGAAAATTAGGGTGAGAAGTCAATCGAGAAGGTTTCAAAAAAATGATACTCGAGACAAGTCAAGAGGAAGGTTGAAATCAAGACCGAGAAGGAGTGTGAAGTGTTATAATTGCGGCAAAATGAGACATTATGCAAAAGAGTGTTGGTTGCCAAAGAGAGATAGATCCCATGATAGAAATGGAGATCAAAAGAAATAAGAGAAACAAGCTACAACGGCGGTTGCATCCGATGGCAATATTGTGTTTGTATGTGATGACGGATATGTGAATCTTACATGCCGGGACTCTACGTGGGTTGTTGATTCTGCGGCTTCTTTTCATGTCATCTCACGGTGTGATTACTTTGCTTCTTATCACAGCGGCGACTTTGGTTGTATTAGGATGAGAAATAGTAATGTTTCCAAGGTTATTGCATGTAATATGTTTATTTGGAAACTGATGTCGGATGGAATTTGCTTTTGAAAAATGTGAGACATGTTCCGGATATTCGCCTTATATGATGATGGTTATTGTAATTCCTTCTTGTTGACACCCGATTTTTTGTCGACATTTTAAACATTCTTTTTGCAAAAATATAAAAATAAAAATAAATAAAGAGCCACAAAGATTTTAAAAAAATGAATGAATGAAAACATAAAAAAAAAATGAAAAGAAATAAAAAGAAAATAAGAAAAAAAATGTAAAGAAAACAAAAAAAAAAAAAAGAAGAAGAGAGAAAACAAAAAGAAAGGGGGCATTTTCACGAGGGGCCTCTCCGACGCGCTCTGGGGATTGGTTTTCTTTCCCGCGCGCTCGCTCCATCTCTCTCTCTCGGGTAGACTCTCTCTCGCGGATCGGCTCATCATCTGGTGCATTCGAAACCCTAGATTGGAGCTCGGAATCCAATCGCGAATCGGCGAAGCAACTCTGTTCGATTCCCACATCGTCGCAAATTGCATCAGGCGACGTCGAAGAGCAGCGTCGCCACCACCACTGATTGGAGGCTCTCGATCCGACCGCTTGGGGTGGCTCGGCCGAATCGACGAACGCTCTCAAAGGGATCTCTCTCTGGATTCGTGAGGGTTCAATCGTTCTTTCGAAAGCTCCTTCTCCATCGAAGCTCGGGTCGAAGGCTAGGATTTTTCCTTCATTAGCGGGGATCGGAGATCGGAGATCGAAGACCGACAGTCTGGAGTATCGAGGAAGGATCGTCTCGCTCCTTACCCCGATCTCTTTCCCTCTCGGATCCGATTCTCTCTTGGCGGATCTCTCTTCTTCGTTCTCTCGCTCGTCGGATTTCACTCGATCCGAAACGGAATAGCGAGGATTGATGACAGCGGCGGTGATGGCAACAATAGTGACGGCGACAGCCACGACGACGACGACGATTAACTAATCTTCTCTCTGTACCGGGCTCACCGGATTGATCCGATTCTCTGTTGCTCGCTCGACGATTGTGTCCTTCTGGAGCTCGAGGTGCAGGGGTTCGGATCCACACCGAGTCTAGAGGTTTCGGTTCAGCTCCAAGGACAAAACTCGAAACCCCTCGGCGACGCGGCTCTGTTTCTAGATCGATCAGGTTCTCTCTCTCGACCACTCTTTCTCTTTCGATTTTGTACTTGTATTTGCTTTCTAGCTCCGAAGTTGTGTGCCTTCATTAGCTTCTTTCGCCAAGTCACTTTAGCTTGTGTGTTGTTCATGATAATTGCCGTGTTTGTGATGTTCTGTTTGGTGCCATTTGCTCCATAACCTAGAAATGTCCTCCACCTGCTTGATGTGATAAACAACGGCCGCCTTGTCCTTGCTGAAGAAAAATGGTCTTTCGAGGCATGTATGGAATATCTGTTCATTTTGATATGAAAAGTTCGAAGCTCGGCCTTTAGCTAAAGATTATGATGCATGGGCTTAATGACGAATCATATTAGCTGATTTCCTGTGCTTATTTTCTCTCCTCATCTTCAATCTACTTGTTGTGCTGTGTGATTTTTGACTCAGTCATAATAGTTAGTTCTTATCGCATTATGTTTCGCGATGTTTCAAGTCCCATTGAAGTTGCACTGCTTGTGTTTTACTGCATTTCCCGTATAAAGTTTATTAGAATGCAATTATGTGCACTTTTAGTGGGTCAAATGTGGGTCACGTGCATTTGATGTTTGTTGTTCATGCGCGTATTTGCTATGTTAACTGATGTTGGAATGGTGGGTATGACTATTCGCATTGACTTTTCTGTTTTTCGTTCCTCTGAATTACATTAGAGTGGCTTTGCAGTTGGGCAGTATATGCGATTTAAGTGAATACATGCAGCATGTATGCAGTAGATAGAGCTTGAGGACTTAAATATCTGCTGTTCTGAACCTCGAAGTTATTGAAATTGTTTGGACAATGCTCTTTCTCTGAGGTTTCACTTCAAGTAATCAAAGAAAATGAACTCTTCACTGAGCACGGTTTTACGTAATGAGTTAGACGATTAGAGGACCACCATGCATCCTCTATGGCTACGGTTCCCATGGTCCACAAAAGATAAGAGTAATCATTCAATCGTTGTTTGCAGAAGAAGAGTGGCTGGAGTTGTGTATTGCATTTCCATTAATGAAATGTACAAATTGTTGATGGTCTAGCATTAGATTAACTCTTGCTGAGTTTTTTTTTTTTTTTTTTTTTGTACTGAATTCCTTGTGGGATCTATGAAAACCTTCCTTTTTGGCTTCCTGTACTGTAATGTGGCTGTTAGTTTTCCTTGGCACGTATTGGCATTTAGCACCAGTTTTCTGGAAATTTGTTCTAACTTGTGCTCTGTTTTGAATAACCTTCTGTGCAAATGACCTGATATGAGCTGGTTGCTATGTTTTTCTGTGATTGATGCTTTCATGAGAGTTGAAGATGGTTCGACTAGCTTTCCAATGAGCTATAATACACCCTGATCTGATATCATTAGCCACATGAAATCTTCTTTAAAAGTTAGGAAGTAATTCTGGAAAATTGTTATGTTCTGCTCTGATGTGCAATTTCGTATATCTGATATTCCACTTTCTGTTTTGGCTGAAACGAGATGCTAGATATGTTTTTTTGACCTCGAGCCCTTCTAGACATAGAAAATAGACTTCTCAAGCTTCGATTTGATATGTCGCACGCCCTGAACGGATGTCATTCGGTCATCAAAAAACACCTACAAAATCTGTCAATTCTGCAGCAATTTTAGATCTTTTTGCTGTTTCTGTGTAATGATTTTGCTGGTTCTTTATGTTAAGGGCCAAATCATGCCTCATTGTTTTCTTGACATTTGAAACACATGTTACAAGTTTCGCATTGATGCATGGCATATCATTTTTGAATCTTGTTTGATGTGAATATCATGCATCCATTTGGCTAATCGCAATTGAAATTTGCCAAGCATGACATTCCTAATTCTAAGTCACTTGGCAATGTTAATGACTTGTGTGACTTCTTTGCATTTTGATTTAGGGTTAAATGTTTACCCAAACCTTTTCGCATTCAACCTTATGTCATGTGCAAGTTTCACATTTTTGTACATTGTTTAGGTGGTCTTACGAACCATTAAATATGCATTGTATTTTGTCATGTTCATGACTTGAATTTGCTGGATTCATGTTCATGTCTAATGCCTATGTCTATTCGTTGTAATAACGATTTCAATGCGTTGTCTTAGTCATATAAGACGAGGCAAGGAATCCTTTTTTCTTAGATTGAGTTTAGATTAGGATTCCAAAGATGGACTTTGGTGTGAAGACGATGGAAGTCGATGTCCATTCCGACTATTATCTTGTATCATTTGTTTTCCCGACATATGTTTCGGGTTTCATGCATTGTATAAAACCCGACGAGTTGCGGGTTTATTTTCTTTCCCGATTGTTTTCTCTTTCATATTCTTTAGGATTGCATGATTAGATTTACTGCTTTTTCTTGATTGTTTACTTCATGTCTTGCACTTTCAATTTCTCTGATTGATTTCTTTTATTGTTTTTTCTTTTAGAAATAGAATAGCATAAAAGTAATCCACCACGCATGATCACTTAGTTTAGAATTGATAATCCCGAAAATATAAAAAGAGATGCATGGGCATGTTAGGAAAAACACGACATACTATTAGGTACCGAAAGGGCACTAATAGCTATATTAGCGTAACCCAAGTCCCCGAATCTAGATATCTGGTTGCGTAGGAATCGAGGGAACTCTCCCAACCCTCGATTGGGTTTTCTAGCCGACCCCCAAAAAAATATATAAGGCTAGTGGCGACTCCTGTATGTTCTTAGGTTGTTAAATACCTAGATCGTATAAATAAATTCTCTGTCACGCGGGGTACGAGCTTGGGAGAGCTCGCGATCTTATGATCAAGTACTCCTAAATCCGACCTTTCCCCCTTCGACATCGGAGGGCGGCGAGATCGGGTCGCGACACTTCTTTAATGGCAAATGGAAGTTGACTAAAGTTTCCATGGTAGTGGCAAAAGGTAAGAAGACAGGCTCTCTCTACACCATGCAAGCTAACTTAATTAAAGAAGAGGTAAATGCAGTGGAGGATTCCTCGGTTGATTTATGGCATATGAGGCTGGGTCATCTTAGCGAGAAAGGACTTGAAAATTTTGCTAGAAATAACCTTTTACCTTTGAAGGAGAAAAATCTAAAGCAATGCACTCATTGTCTTACAAGTAAGCAACATAGATTCTCATTCCATAGTTCCTCTCCACACACGAAATTAAATGTACTTGATTTAGTTTACACTAATGTTTGTTGCATGGATGCTAGAACTCTTGGGGGTGTATTATACTTTGTGACATTTATTGATGACTATTCTAAAAAAGTGTGGGCTATTGCTTTGAAATCTAAAGATCAGGTACTTGCAGCTTTCAAGCAATTCCATGTCAATGTGGAAAGAGAAATCGGGAAGAAGTTGAAATGTGTTCGGATTGACAATAGTGGTGAATATAGAGGTCCATTTGAACATTATTGCAGGGATTATGACATCAAGCTTGAGAAGACTGTTTCAAAAACACCATAGCATAATGGAGTAGTAGAGAGAATGAACCGAACAATTAATGATCGGATTCGATGTATGCTTTCTCATGTGAAATTGCCTAAGTCATTTTGGGGTGAAGCAGTGGACTTGATAAATTTATCTCCATCGGTTCCTCTTAAGGGGGATATTCCACAAAGAGTTTGAAGTGGCAAAGATGTTTCCTACAGCCATCTAAAAGTGTTTGGTTGTCGGGCATTTGTGCGTGTTCCAAGAGACGAAAATCCAAGCTTGATGACAAGTCTAAACAGTGTATCTTCTTAGGTTATGGACATGAAGAGTTTGGCTACAGGTTATGGGATTCAGTTGCAAAGAAAGTCATTAGAAGCTGAGATGTAGTGTTTTGTGAGTATCAAACTATTGAAGACATTGACAAGGCTCAGAGACCAAAGAATATAGCTCAACGTTCAGTTAGTTTCAGCCAAAATCCTTCTCATATTAATAGAAATCATGGGGGAGAAGTGCATGGAAATCATGAAAATGGTGAATCATCAAATAATGTTGATTCTTCAGCTGAGACGGGTGAAATAGCTAAGTAAGAGCAATCTATCCTACCTCAAGTTAGAAGATCTGAAAGAGAGCATAGGCCTTCTCAAAAAAATTTGCCGCATGAGTATGTGTTACTCATTGATGCAAGGGAGCCAGAAACTTATGAAGAGTCTATATCATGTGAACGAAAGAATTAGTGGCATGAAGCTATGCAAGAGAAGCTTAAATCCTTGCATGAGAACCACACATTTGAGTTGGTGAAGTTGCCTAAGGGTAAGAGAACACTCACAAATAAAGTGGGTGTATAAGTTAAAAGCATAAGAAAATGGTTTGCAACCACAATACAAGACTAGACTTGTTGTGAAAGGCTTTCGTCAAAAGAATGGCATAGACTTTGAAGAGATTTTTTCACATGTTGTAAAGATGTCTTCTATTTGAGTTGTTCTTGGGTTGGCCGCCAGTTTGAATTTAGAAATTGAACAACTTGATGTAAAGACGTCTTTTCTTTTATGGAAACCTAGAAGAAGAGATATATATGAAGCAACCGCAGGGTTTTGAAGTTGAAGGCAAGGAGCACCTTGTATGTAGATTGAGGAAAAGCTTATATGGTCTCAAGCAAGCGCCAAGGCAATGGTATATGAAGTTTGAACCATTCATGGAAGAACAAGGATACGGTAAGACAAACTCCGATTCTTGTGTCTTTATGAAAAGATTCTCACATAATGATTTTCTTATTCTCCTACTTTATGTGGATGATATGTTGATTGTTGGGCATGATGCCAAGAAAATCAAGAGCTTGAAAAATGAGTTGAGTAAAGCTTTTGCAATAAAAGACCTAGGTCCGACTAAGCAAATCTTAGGCATGAGAATTACTTGTGATAGGAAGAATAAGAAACTGTGGTTATCTCAAGAGAAGTATATTGAAAAAGTGCTTGAAAGATTCAACATGAGCACAAGTAAACCGGTGAGTACTCCACTTGCAAGCCATTTCAAGTTGAGTAGTAATGAATGTCCTTCAAGTGAGAAAGAAAATGTTGAGATGATGAAAATTTCTTATGCATCGGCCGTGGGTAGTTTGATATACGCTATGATTTGTATAAGACCTGATATTGCTCATGCAGTTGGTGTTATGAGTAGATTTCTCTCTAATCCAAGTAAGGAGCATTGGATCGCTGTTAAATGGATTTTGAAATATCTTAGAGGCACTTCTACACTTTGCTTGTGTTATAGAAATGCGAAGCCTGAGTCGAGTGGCTACTCGGATGCAGACTATGCCGATGATGTTGATTCTCGAAAATTCACATCGGGTTATATAATAATCTTTGTAGGGGGAGCTGTTTCTTGGCAATCAAGATTGCAAAAATGTACTGCTTTGTCTAAAACTAAAGCGGAGTATATTGCTATTACCGAAGGAGGTAAAGAACTTTTGTGGATGCAAAAATTCCTACGAGAGTTTGGCTTGAAGCAAGAGAAGTTTGTTCTATATTGCGATAGCATGAGTGCCATCCATCTTAGCAAGAATCCGGTGTTGCATTCAAGATTGAAGTATGTTGATGTGAAGTATCATTGGATCCGAGAAAAGCTAGAAGAGAAGTTCTTCCTACTTGAGAAAGTTCATACCGATAACAATAGGTCCGACATGATGACCAAAGCCTTGCCCGTGGTGAAGCTTGATGCTTGTAGAAGAAAAGTGGGCATGACGAACCTTCCCACATGATGTGTTGGGGGAGATTTGTTGGCTGGGTCCACCTTCATATGAGGCCCAGCTAGCATCAAATAAAAAAAAACAAAATGAAAAGAAAAGAACAAAAAGAAGTGGAAGTGGGGTCGTGCGTTTGTGCTTCCAAAAAGTGAAGAGGAGAGAGAAAACGAAAAAAAAAATTGTAGAAGCAAGGGAGAAGAGAAAAAAGGAAGAGGGCTGCAACTTTGCGGCTTTGATTTGAAGGCCATATATTGACGGAATCGGCTCAAATTTCAGTATGTTGTTCGTGAGACCAAGAGCTACAAGTTGATGGTTTTTGTTCGTCAAGAACCGTCTCCAAATTCTCCAGTTGCGGTTAAGGTTTTCTTGCTCCAAATTTATTTGTCTACCTATTTGGTGAGAAAAAGATTATTGTGATGTTGATGTTGAGCTTCTAGTGTGTGACTAGAGAAGAATACTTTGTGTATCCTACTATTCTTGGTGATTAGTGGATGTTTTGGGTGGTCCATGGTTTTTCCTGCATCGGGTTTTCCATATTAAATCCTTGGTGTCAATATTTGCTTTGTCTACTTATCATTTCGGTATTATACTTGTATATTGTGAGGTTATACATTGCTCGTTGTTGCTGGGGGTTAAGAGATTTTTAGTTTATATAGTTTCGAGGGAGAAATTGATCCCGGAATGCGTTTGGCTGTGGTGAATTTGTTGTACCGAGTTCTCTCCAACATCGTCATCCTCGAAAGTGGGGGAAAAGGAAGAGAAAAGATCATTTATCCCCTCTTTTAGCATTGACAAAAAGAGAGTTTGGGACACCTGGAGTGCCAAAACTTGGCATTAAGTGACACTTAAGTGCCAAAACTTTGGAAATGTACACTTAGGTGCTACATGGTAACCTTCCCCAGCCCAAAAATTTCTATTCTTTTGTTCCCTGAAACAAAAAAAGAATAGAAACCTGATTGATAACGGCAAGTTAGTTTTTTGTTTCCGGGAACAAAAAGTTAGCCTAGGAATGGTTTTGGAATATAAATGAGAAGTAAAAAAGTTGCTTCTTGTTTCTGGGAATAAGTTTCAGAAATAAGTGAATTTTTTTATTTTTTTATATATCTCTTGCCGCCGCCGCCGGTCGCCGGCCGCCACCGCCGGATCACCGCCGCCGCCATCGCCCGCCGCCGCCGCCGCTGCACGTCCGCCGGGCGCGCCGCCACCACCGCCACCTCCCGCGGCCGCCGCCCGCCTCCGGCGGTCGTCGGCGGCCGATGGGCTGGGCGCGCCCGCGAACGTGCGGTGCGACGGCGACGGCGGATGACGGCGGCGGCGGCGATCCAAAGAACAAGAATAAAAATGAAGAAATACAAAAGAGAAATTGTTGCGTTACCAAACGCATTTCTATTATTTTTCTATTCCAATAGTAGAAATTTTATGTAGTTACAAAACGAGTTTTTTTACTCAGAAATTGTTCCCCGGAATAGAAATAGAAAAGAACTATTTCTGAAAAAAAAAAAAAAAACTCTTTCCTAGCCGAGAAGTGTTATCATGCGTAGCCTTATTAAGTGCTAAAATCGGAGTAAAGTGGAACACTTAAGGGGTGCATGATAACCTCCAATTTATGTTCCAGAAACAATTTTTCTATTCCAGACCAATTTTTGGAATAGAAACCCGTTTGATAAACCTATTTTGTTTTTCAATTTCTGGAATAGATTTCATTCCTTAAATTGGTTTAGAATAGAAATCGAAATTAAAATTTTCTATTTCTGATTTTTGGAATAGAAATCAGAAATTATTTCTCCCACAAAACTCTCAACCCTAATTTCGGTGACTCCTCCCTCATCTCCTCTACGACGTCTCTGCCTCCTCCTCCTCCTCCGCCTCTCCTCATCTCCTCAAGACATCGTTTTCCCCATTTCACGCTCGAATTGTCTCCTCCACTGGACGCTCTCTGCCTCTCCTCATCTCCTCGAGACATCGTCTCCTCCACCGGACGCTCGAATCGTCTCCTCCATTGGATGCTCGGATCGTCTCCTCATCTCCTCGAGACATCGTCTCCTCCATTGGACGCTCGGATCGTCTCCTCCACCTTGGATGCTCTCGCCTCTCCTCATCTCATCAACATCTGCTCGCGAATCCGCCCCCTCGCCTCGACCCACTGTCCCCGCTTGTCGTCTGAACACCCCTCGGCAACAGATCTCGCGCCTGCACCCCGCCGCTCGTTCCCCTGCGATGCCAGAAGCTCTCTACAGCAAATCTCGAGCACCGACGCCTGAGCCGCTCCTACTCTGCTCCGTCTCACCATAAGCTGCCACCGCCCCACGACCTCAGCAACGCCCGGCGACGCCCTTTCCTTTTCATCCACACAGTGCAAGTTTTGGAACTTGGCCCCCTACTCTTCAAACTGCCCAATTGAGTCTCTCTTCGATTCTGCTTTCCTGGGTCAATCTGTCAGCTCGAGTTCGTCTGACGAGTCCCAAGACCGCGAAGTGCGCAAACAAGCATAACTACCCGTCTCCTCCCTTCTTTGGTTCGTGCCGATATCACCTTCAAAATCGCGTCTTTCGTTTTCCTCTTCTTTTTGCGTGGGTTCGTGTGCTGGAGTTGGGGTTGCTGCTCATGGGTATGAATAGTAGATGGCTAGATTCGCCTGTCTTTGAATTTATTGGTTGTTGTCGCTTTTTGAGGATGAAAGGACGATGGGAAATCAAGCAGGCATTGACCGGTGGTGGCGAATGCTCATATTCGCATGTCTAGTTTTGGGTTGCTTTTAGTTTTCCTCGTGAATCGAATCTGTGATAGAGAAAGTATATGTGCTCTCGAATTATGTCTTGAGAAGTTGTTGGAATTGGTTGTGATCCTGCGAAATGGGTGTGATTAATCATTGTAATCTAGCTTCTGTGACCAAAGCTGTCTCTTGTTTCCTCTGCCACCACCCCGCGACCTCAGCAACGCCGCCCGACGCCCTCTCCTCATCTCCTCGATGTCGTCTCCTCCACTGGTTAGCTCTGCCTCTCCCTCATCTCTCCCTCATTTGTAAATTCTAGGGGCCCTACTAGATTAAATGTTGCAGTTTTATATGAGTGTATGCATAACTCAACATCTTTCTAAGAGGAGGAGAAAGAGTAACAGATATGATGCTAATGACACCTTCAAACTGCTCAATCGACAAGTGGCTCTGTGACTTCAAATGCCCCATCAACTGTAGATCCCTACTCCACAGAAGCCGTGGTTGCCGTCCTAAATGGCATGCCTAATTTAGAGCAGAATATTTACAATAAAGCTGTGAACCAATCATGTCTTAATGCCACTTGGAGAGAGGCTTTCATGACAATGCTACCTGAAAGAAGACATGGATTTCTTGAATCTCTTTAGACAGATGTTCAGCAATATGCTATGGATTTATATATTTTGTTTAATTTCACTCTATGACTTATGTATTTGAGATACTTTGTCTTTTTATGATGCAATTATGAAAACTTTGTGGCTATTGTTGATTATTATTAGATTCCATATTTAAGTATTGTGTTTATCTTCTTTTTTCATGTGATGGCATAGGTGATATGGAGGGGGATGGAAGTAGCATGTATAGTGATCAAGTAGCAACATGTGAATCGGTTGAACTAAACTTTGATGATTTTGATGACGATATTGTGATGGCATGGTTGAGCATGGTTACGGTGGATATGGCTATGCACTCGAGAAAACCTATTAGGGATAGCATATTGTCAGGACCCGAATGGATGAGGGAGATTCTTCAAGGACATTCAGATAGAATATATGAATCTTTTAGAATGGAGAGACACGTCTTCTTAACCTTTGTGATTTGATGAAGGCAAGAGGTTGGCTGGAAGATAGTCGATATATAAAGGTAGATGAACAAATTGGGATATTCTTATTTATGATTTGTCACAAGAACTCGAATAGAACTTTATGTGAGAGATTCCAACATTCGGGACAAACTATTAGCAAATACTTCACTATAGTGTTGAAAGCAGTTCTCAAACTTGCAAGAGAGATTATCATACCACCTTCCTTTGATGTGGTCCCAAATGAGATTCTTATGGATCCCAACCATAAACTTTACTTCAAGGTAAGATCTTCATACATTCATTTACAATATCGGTTTCATTTTGTTTCTAATCTTATATAACACTAGTATTTGATAAAACGACAGGATTGTGTGAGCGCTATTGATGGTACTCATGTTCATGCTTTCGTACCTCGTCGAAGCAAATTCCATTTAGAGGCGAAAAGGAATTACCACTCAAAATGTGATGTGTGTATGTTCGTTTGATATTGTTGACACCCGATTTTTGTCGACATTTTAAACATTCTTTTTTGCAAAAATATAAAAAAAAAAAATAAAAAAAATTAATAATAAAGAGCCAAAAAGAAAAAAAATGAAAATGAAATGAAAAGATAAAAAAAATATAAAGAAAACAAGAAAAGAAAAGAAAAAAGTAAAGAAATCAAGAAAACAAAAACAAAAACAAAAAAAAGAAAAAAGAAAAAGAAACCAAAATGAAAAAGGGGGCATTTTGGATGGGGGATGGAGTCTCTCCCGCGGGGTCTGGATGGTGGTCTCTCTCGGACGCTCGCTCTCTAAAAAAAAGGGCTCTGGCGGCAAAACGGAAAAGGGGGAAGGGGCTGGCACTCTCCCTCTCTTCGGGCGTAACAACCTCCTCTCGCTTTGGATTTCTTCCCCATCTTGGAGGTCGACGGGGAACTCTCCGGCGCTGGCCATAGCTTTGCTCCCTCCCTCGACGATCGCCTCCAGCTTCGGAGGCTCTCGATCGGACGTTTTCAGACTCATTCTCGGAAATCGGGCGCTGGCTCGCTTGATCGTCGGCTCTCGCTCTCGCTTGGCTCTCGCTCCCGGATCGACTCTCGAAGACAAAGCAATTGGTCGGTGGAAGAATTCGAAGAGCGAGGTTCGGATCCGTGCCGATTTTGGAGGTTTTGATTCGGCTCGAGAGTAAAGATCCGAAGCCGATCGATCAATATCGACGGCAACGGCGACGCGCTTGGATGCATGCCGAGTGTAGAGATATCGGCTCGATTCCGAAGATAGAGATACGAAGCCGATTGGCGGAGACATCGTCGCTGCGTAGACAAGGTGTGCAAGGCGAACGAATGTAACCTAATCTTCGAGCTCATTTCACGTCCGACGCCGCGAGCCAGGTAACAACCCTTGACCAACCGCATTGTTTTGCGTCTTCTTTGCGCATGTTTTCGGACTTGCCGGACTGAGTTGCTGTTGCCTGGTTCATGCGAGTTTTGGCCTTGTCTATATACATGCTGCGATTGCAAGGTCTTGAACGTTAATTGTTTTTGAATCCCTACTCAAGTTCAGTCCCGGTGCTCCCTGTTTTTTTTTTTCTCGCACTTATTAAGTGTTCGACAAAATGCTTAAGCTAAACGCACGTTCATGGTCTTTACTGTGCTTGATGTTTGCTGTCCTTTTGCTTGTACTGAGCATAGACTAGTTGTCCCTATGCCAAGGCTGAACCTAGCTCGTTCATTATTTGCTAATTTTGATCTAGGTTTGAGTCTCGGATAAGTTTGAAGCTCCCTTTTGCCGACGCCCTCCATATGTTTGTGAAAATGCCTGAGCTTCTAACATCCAACTTCATTACGTGACTGGAGACATTATCATACATATAGGACGGCATGTAATTGCCAAATTCTGGGATCGCTGGTCAATGAATGATGTTTTAGCATTGTAGGAGTTGTCTTGTGCCAACTATGATTCTTCCATTTCTTTTAGTGGTTTATGGTGGTGTTATATTTTTCTTATGCTCGATTCATTTGTCATTAGAACTCGATTACATGATTGAATGCTCTTTTGCTTTGCTTGGTTCATTGAATTTTTTTCAATGTCAACGTATACGGTTTTGTAGCTCTGTTCTACATGGGTTTGGTTGTTGTGAGCCCTTTTGTCTACCTCCTTATGTGGTACAAGAACATACACTTTGTAATGTGTTCTTATGTTGAAGTTCTGCTAATTTCAATCTGTAGACATTGCGATTGTGTCAACATAAAGGCATGTTTGGATAGATTTTGTTTCTTTCTTGATATTTTGTAATGCATGCCGTGAGCTCTTGGACTTGGTCACCATTTACTAGATTTGACAATTGTTACAAACAGAGCTACAGTTTGTAAATGATTAGGTGTTCTGTTTTCATGCTCTACTTTAAATGACCTGTGTTGTTTGCCATTTTCACATGATTTTTGTGATTAGATTCTGAAGTTGATGCCTAAATGAAAGTTGTTCATTAGGTTCCAATCTATATCAAATAAAAATATCGTGATAATTGAAGGTCATTTACCCAGGTCGAATATGTCTAGAATATCCCTGACCTTGTTTGAATTTTTTTGTTCTGACTTGTGCTCTGTTTTGAATAACCTTCTGTGCAAATTACCTGATATGAGTTGGTTGCTATGTTTTTCTGTGATTGATGCTTTCATGAGAGTTGAAGATGGTTCGACTAGCTTTCCAATGAGCTATAATACACCCTGATCTGATATCATCAGCCACATGAAATTTTCTTTAAAAGTTAGGAAGTAATTCTGGAAAATTGTTATGTTCTGCTCTGATGTGCAATTTCGTATATCTAATATTCCACTTTCTGTTTTGGCTGAAACGAGATGCTAGATATGCTTTTTTACCTCGAGCCCTTCTAGACATAGAAAATAGACTTCTCAAGCTTCGATTTGATATGTTGCACGCCCTGAACGGATGTCATTCAGTCATCAAAAAACACCTACAAAGTCTGTCAATTCTGCAGTAGTTTTTGGTTGATTTGCTGTTTTGACTTACTGCAGTTTTCTGTTTTAACTGGAACGAACTGGTAGATGATGTTATTAGGACTTAATGTCTTCTAGAGATTTGTAATAGACTTCTTAAGCTTTCCATAGACATATTATATGTGCGATTTAGTCATCATTTGCCTTGCTTCTCCATTTTTGAATCGAGCTTTGAAATCTGGAATTTGTCTTGAACTGCAGTGCTGTCTTGCCCTTATGAATCTGACTGTTTACCATTCTTGTGTGGTCTTATGCATGATGATTTTGAAGTTGAGTCTTCAATAAAATTTTGTCCACATCATCCATGTGATCACAATTAGGTTTTGAGTTCTAAATGAGAAATGTTTGTCATCCCTTATTCTATATGACACATCTTTGGTTAGATTCATGCTTATCTCTTAGTGAGCAAAATCATGCATGTTCTCAAATCTTGTTACAGAATTGAAGCCTTGATATATGCCCATCTTTTATACTTGATGGGTCTCTTAGAGGCCAAAGTTCATGTTAGTGCCCTCTCGACACTTGAACTACATATGGCAAGTTTATTGTGCATCTTGCTTGGGTTTTATGTGCAAGTACATAGTCACTATTAGCTTGCATAATCTTCATCTCGACATGTGCTATTTGTTGAATTTGTACATTTGCTGCATTGTGAGCTCGCTAGATATGTCTACTCTTACCATACATGGCTCAAGTTTACTGAATTCATTGTTGTTCTTGCTGAACATGCTGAATTTTTGGCTATGAATGTCATGTATGTTCATAATATGTTGTCGCCATATTATAATTGTTGTTTGTGACTTGAATTTGTTGGATTCGTATTCATGTCTGATGCCTATGTTCATTCGTCATAATAATGATTTCAATGCATTGTCTTAGTCATGTAAGATGAGGCAAGGAATCATTTTTTCTTAGATTGGGTTTAGATTAGGATTCCAAAGATGAACTTTGGTGTGAAGACGATGGAAGTCGATGTCCATTCCGACTATTATCTTGTACCATTTGTTTTCCCGACATATGTATCGGGTTTCATACATTGTATAAAACCCGACGAGTTGCGGGTTTCTTTTCTTTCCCAATTGTTTTCTCTTTCATATTCTTTAGAATTGCATGATTAGATTTATTGCTTTTCTTGATTGTTTACTTCATGTCTTGCACTTTCAATTTTTCTGATTGATTTCTTTTATTATTTTTCTTCTAGAAATAGAATAGCATAAAAGTAACCCACCACGCGTGATCACTTAGCTTAGAATTGGTGATCTCGAAAATATAAAAAGAGATGCATGGACATGTTAGGAAAAACACAACATACTGTTAGGTACCGAAAGGGCGCTAATAGTTATATTAGCGTAACCCAAGTCCCCGAATCTAGATATCGGTTGCGTAGGAATCGAGGGAATTCTCCCAATCCTCGATTGGGTTTTCTAGCCGACCTCCAAAAATATATATAAGGCTAGTGGCGACTCTGTATGTTCTTAGGTTGTTAAATACCTAGATTGTATAAATAAATTCGCTGTCACGCGGGGTACGAGCTTGGGAGAGCTCGCGATCTTATGATCAAGTATCCCTAAACCCGACCTTTCCCCTTTGACATTCGAAGGGCGGCGAGATCGGGTCACGACAGATATGAAATTCACTTTTGTGTATGCTGGTTGGGAAGGATCTGCCAACGATTGCCAAGTTCTATCAGCAGCACTTGAGACTCCTCGCTTGGAATATCCTCGACCACCACTAGGTATTTACTTGTTCTAGAATTATCAATTTTCTTTAAAATTGTATTGTATTTACAAATCACTACTAATATATGAATACTTTGTTATAGGCAAATACTATGTTGTAGATTCTAGTTATGCATCAATTCTGGGATTCTTGACTCCTTTTAGATGTGAACGATATCATCTAAATGATTATAGGGGTAGAGCAAGACGACTAACAACAGCAAGAGAGTTGTTCAACTATAGGCATTCTTCACTAAGGAATGTCATTGAGAGATCATTTGCGGCATTAAAGAATCGCTTCTTTATTTTGAAACACATGCCTGCATTTGCAATTCGAAAGCAAGCACATGTTGTAATTGCATGTTGTGCTATCCATAATTACATCCGTGATCAAGACAGGAGGGATAGAAACTTTTCCTTATATGGAGATCCAGTACTCATTTGAACCTACACAAAATGAGGTTATAGGCAATACATCGACCGAGGAGGAAACTGAGATGAATATGCTTAGAATAAGTATTGCCAATAAGATGGCAAGAGATCATAATATGCCGGAGATTCCATGAAATCGTGTTTTCAACTTTTGTAATGTATTTCTATTATTTTGTATTTGGGGATTTCCAATCTTTACTTTTGTAATGTAATACTGTATTTGATGATTCCTATCTCAATTCTTGTAATGTGATGTTTTACTTGAGGATTTCCCTTATTTGTAATGGTCTTTATGACAAGCTCTATTACACTTCGTAAAATTCGCCGATTTTGTAAAATTTGCCGCAAATTGCCCAATACATTTTTTTGTGTTTCTTTCTAAAATGATTGCTCGATATCGTAAACCGTGGCGGTGATCGACGTGACACACTAGCATGAAGGGGATTAGAATATGGTTGCTCACATTCATTCTACTAGAGTTTTGGGAACCTTCTATCATACTCAAGAGTAATTCATATGGATCTCTTTTTTCTATTGTATGAAGACTATTGATAAGTATATTATTTGATCGTAATCACCTATCTAGGTGGATGAGTTTAGAAAATTTGATATAACAACTCTTACTTTGTATTTTTTTTTTCCAAAAAAGGGAGACTTTACCAAGTCCCCAAAAAAAAAAAACTCTTACTTTGTATTTGGGTCAATGGGTTCATAAGCATATGAAATTTGTAAGAATGGACATCTCATTTGCTCCAAAAAAAAAAAAAAAAAAATTTGTTTTAAGAAATGGAAATTTTATACTGTTATCAAACGAATTTCTATTTCGAAATAGAAATTTTGTATTGTTATCAAACAGATTTTTTTGCTCAGAAACTCGTCCAAAAATAGAAATAGAATAATCTATTTCTGTTCCAGAAACTATTTCTGGAACATAAATTTTGTCATACATCCCCTTAAGTGCCACTCCGGTCAAAATCCGGCCAAATTGTTAACATGGCAATTTTCCGGCGAATTGGGGTGCAAAACAACGTCGTTTTGTATGCGACGTGGTGACAAATTGCAAAAACGACATCGTTTTTGGGTCGATATGTAAATAATTAATATAAAAATTAATTAAATTAAATTTAAACTTAACTTTATTTAAAATATTCTAAAAATTTAAAAACTAAAAAAAAAAAAAAGGGGGAGGGGGTCCGAAGGGGGTGGCGAGGGTTGAGCCCTCACCGTTGTCGTCGGGAAGGGCCGGTGATGGAGGGGGAGGGTCGGTCGGGGTCGCTAGCCCTCGGCCGACCGCGGCAAAGGCCTCGAGCCCTCGTCGGATCGCGGCGAGGGCCGTGACCCTCGCCGGCGACGGAGGGGGAGGGTCGGCCGGGTCGCCGGCCCTCGGCCGACTGTGGCGAGGGCCCACGAGCCCTCGTTGGATCCGGGCGAGGGCTCGCGGGCCCTTGCCGCCTCCCCGCCGTCGCCGGGAAGGGCCGGCGACAGTGGGGGAGCATCGCCCGAGGTCGTCGGGCCCCGGCCGGGGCGCGACGTCCGCCGACCGGCGGCGAGGGTTGCAAGCCTTTGCCCGGTCGGGCGGGAGTGTCGACCTCGGCCAACCCTCCCCCCCTTGCCGCCGAGGCGGCGGCGGCGGCAAGGGCTCCCCCTTTTTCGCCCCCCCCCCCTTTTAGTTTTTTAATTTTTAATTTTTAGTTTTTAAATTTTTAGAATATTTTAAATCTAATTTAATTAATTTTTATATTAATTATTTATATATCATACCTAAAAACGACGTCATTTTTGCAATTTGTCGCCACGTTAGCGTGTAAAACGACGCCATTTTGCACCCAACTCGCCGGAAAATTGTCACGTCAACAATTTGGCCGAATTTTGACCGGAGTGGCACTTAAGTATTCCACTTTATTTGAAACTGGCACTTAAGTATACCTTTCCGAAATTTTGGCACTTAAGTGTCTCTCCATGCCAAGTTTTGGCACTTGGGCTGTTCTTCTGCCGACAAAAAGAAGATCTAAAAGGCAAAGAGAAAGTTACCGTGATCATCATGTTGGCCGGAGACAAGATCCCATCACGGGACATCACATGCACCATCACAATCTTCTTTTTTGCTTCCCTTTGGATTAGCAAATGGGTCGAACCAAGTCAACAGCATCTAGATTGTTGACTTGCGCGAAGTGCTGGCTATATTGACTTCTGCTAGTTGAATATTCTTGCCAAGAAATACACACACATAACGTATCAAAAGTTAGATTTTGTACAAACACTATTATCTTTTAAGTGATTTCTTGACATTCTTGTACATTTCGACAAGTTTCTCGTGTTTTAATTTATTGGTGTTGTTCATTTGATGTGATTGTGAGGGCGCGCATCTTTGTTGAAATTAAGAGTAAGATTAGAGAGATAGAATCGACTTGCAAAATTCATAGAGAAATGACGCGACGGGTTATAAGTGAATATCTATATCAACATATCATATTCATAAGAACTTGCCATGTCAATTTCTCAAATAAACCATTGTATACTTTTCTTTCGAAAAAAATCATTGGTCCCTTACATCTCTAGCATTTTCAGACTTTCTTAGACACTTCAAAGTAAAAATCGACATTGGCAACTACTTGATGTCAAGTCTTTTTAATGGATCCGGTATATTATATTTTTTAATAAAAAATTCAGGACTTGGCCACTAAGTAAACCTTGTGTTGAAGAGCATGTAAAGACTTAGATTCTCTACTCTAGACAGAACGAGTCTATTGCAATATACTCTTCCACAAAATGATATACCCACATGATTCAAAAGGTTACATAAAGAGATTCCCCTTTTCGGCCAACATTGATTGTGAGATTCTCGTTAACAGCTGGTGTCAAAAGGTTTGAAAGTCGGCTACTAAAACAGAGGTTGATGTTGATGTTCTTGACGGAGAGAGAGCAAAGCACGGCAATGACGGCATGTGCAAGAAGGCAGAATTTTTCAGCACAATTACTTAATATTAAAATTCATGAACTGACTCATGAATGACGTCCTAAAATTACTCTATTTTTCCTCATTCCCTGGGTAGTCTATGTTTCCCATTGTTGGGTCAAAAACTAATGTTGGTGGGATCTCTCCAAATAGACTCAGAGTTCTCACTGAGGTCCTGGCTCTTCTTGGCTCCTTGATTGGTTGGCTGGACCTATAATTTGCAGGAAACAAGGATGTTCAGACTCTCTACGAGGGGACCCACCTTGCCATGTTTCGGTCGATATATGGAATGATTTGTCGCGGAGGCGGAAAATTAGGGCCACACAATATTTTCTCTTGATCTTTCATAGAGCGGGGTCTCCATCAAATCACAGCCCTCCGCCACTGAATTTGTCCAGTTTTGAAAAGCCTGATCATCTGTCAAGTCCGAAATCATCGACCTTCCTGGCGGTGATCAACGATGTCCCGCGTGGAGCCAAGTTGCCTCGATTCAACCTGTGGATGATATTACTCATGGGATGACAAAATTCTATGGCCTGTGCCCACGTTCAACGTGGGATCACTGGATCATGAAAAGGAGAAAACGGGGTCCTTGGCATCTTCTCCGCAACATGGAGTTTCTGCCCTAACTTACTGACGTTAATGGAAAAATACCATCTACGGGAGAATTACTAAAAATGTCATATAAACTTAAATTTTAATAAATAAAGTTTTAATTTTTTTATAATTGTGTCAATTCAATCTATTTGATCAAATCTGAATAGCTAGCACATTGATAATTTTTTTAATAATATTATATTTTTATGAACTTTTGTCTTTTCTTTTTTGTCCTCCTTCTTCTTTTGGTTGGTTGCCAGACTGAGGTGATCAGCCAGTGGCAAGCTCGCCCTTGTCCAGCTCCTCAAGATCATTACATGTTAATATTACACATTATTAAATTACTTTCTTTAATTTCTTCTACAAGAGTCAATATTATTAATCTAGTTGTTCCATGATGAGAAATCCTTGAAATGCTATTTGCCCCAGCAGCCATCGCTTCATCTCTCACAGCCCTCCTTCGCCCCTAAAAGGAGCTTCGTTTGCCGAAGATGGGTGTTGTGTGTCCTAACTAGTATCTCGAATGAAACAGGAGCTTGTAGTCACACAATGTTAAACTTAACCTACGTTAGGGTACATCGAAAACGCCCAACAACCTTAATATTTAATTAAGTGTTTTGAAGAGATCCAGAGGTCCAGGCAGCAATAAGAGTCCAAGCATCCAGCCGCAAAAATCTGGAAGGAGCACGGAATGTTCGCAAACATATTCGAATCTCCAAAGCATATGACTATACTGCACTTTGGTTGATTTTTTAAATATCATGGAACGTTCTTTTCCGTTTAAGAAAAGAAAGAATCAAATGATGTTGGGAATTATTTTTATTCTCCACAAAAATTTTCTGTCTCTTTTTCTTTGTTCCTACAAAAAATTACACACGGCCGACTTTTCTCAAAAACTCCCTTTTCCCTGCCAAACCGTGGACGGCCAGCGACTGGACGACCGAGACGCCGCCGTCGACAAGGTCGCGGACCCTCCACCAGTGGCGCGCAACATGCCGGCCAAGTAATTATCCAAATCATCAGGGGTGAATTTGACCGCCGGATTCCCCCTCGGACAGCCGTCGTAGAGTCGCCGATAAGTGGGCACGAGCTTCTCCGCCAGCGACGACGCAATCTCGTCCCTCAGCTTCTGGTCGGGCATGGCCCATCCCGCCTGCTTGGCCCGAACCTCCTCCAGGGCCGCGTCAAACTTCCTCAGCGATTCCTTCGCCTGGCCCGAAGAAATCTCGACACTCGGACCGGCCAACGAAGCGAAGACCTTGCTCCATCCCATCCGCTCGTAGTTGCTCGCGTAGAGCTTCACCATGGACTCGTGCTTCGCCACCCATTGCTCGCCGAAGAGGTGCCTCAGGCCGGGCTGAGCCACCTTGTCGACGACGTACCGGAGGTTGTTGGCGAGGAAGAGGTACGAGAGAGCCACGTCCTTGTACCGCTCGGCCTTCACGTCGAGCTTACTCAGCAGGACAAGGACGAGCCATGCAAACCGTGGGAACTTTGCCAACGCATCGCTATCTCCGGCGGCTATGGAGGCGGCAGAGTTGCAGCCAGCAAAGTAGGAGTCTGGGAACCCCGGGTGCTTGGGGCTGCCATCAACGGGCCAGTTGACGAGTATGTCTTTGAGGACACCGCCATAGTCCGCGAGCAAAGCGAGATAGTTCATGACGTTGACCGTGAGCGGGTCGATGCCGCCACTGGGGACTGCTGATTGCTTGGAGGAGTCCTTCTGGATGACCGCCTCAAAGTTGCTGAGCGTCACGCGGACCGCCTCGCCAAGCTTGATAAGTGAATTGATCGCATGTGATCTGACAGCGGATGTTGCGTCGTAGGAGAAGGTGGCCTTGATGCCCGGCCAGAGGTTGGCAATGGCCTCGTAGAGGTCGAGCAGGCAGAAGATTCTATCAGGAGATCTCTTGATAGCCTTCGCCGCCCCCTCTGCGAACCCAAACAGCACAACCGCGGCGTCCCGTGCAACGTGGGAGAAGACGGACTCCCTGACTGAGGCGGGTGCCCCGGTGAAGACCTGGTCGGAGAGTATCCTCTCACCATAGAAGAGCCTCTGGAATGCCGGTTTCACAGCGCTCAGCCAGCTCTTGACCTTCACTTCCAAAACCTTCCAATCCATCTTCTGCATCTTCCAAGGGTGGATCGGCCTCTCGAACCCTAGATGATACAGTTCCTCGTCAACGACTGATCTTCGCACGATTTTGTAGATGTCCATGCACTCTTTGCCGTACCCGCAAGCGATCATGCAGTCCACGATGACCCTTAGATCGGAAACCGCTGCATCAGGAACTCGCTCCTCTCCCTGCATTACCGGCTCAGCAGCGGACTGCTTCTTCCATAACTCGTCCTCCGACTCATATTCAAAATCGGAGAAGCTCGAGAGGGTAGACGTTCGTGAAGACCGGCTCGAGACC
This sequence comes from Eucalyptus sp. ANBG9806169, assembly GCA_014182395.1. Lineage (NCBI taxonomy): Eukaryota > Viridiplantae > Streptophyta > Magnoliopsida > Myrtales > Myrtaceae > Eucalyptus > Eucalyptus sp. ANBG9806169. The sequence continues at coordinate 28,179,745 of CM024582.1, forward strand.
GATTCGCCGTGGTCAGGATAGGGGAGTTGCGACGACAGGATCTGGTGGAACTCCAGGGAAAGCCGCCTCACTGCGGTCTGCAACAGCTCATGAGCCCGTACGATCACGCCCGAGTTCGAGACCTCACCGATGCAGAGCAGCATCGCAGAGTGCAGGTCCTTGACGCGGCTGAGGTAGAGCTCGGCTTCGTGGCGGCCCTCACGGAAGAGAAAAGCGGTGCTGGCGTACCTGGAGGTGCCGGAGGAGGAGTCGTCCGCCCACTTCTCGATCAAAGGCTCTGCGCTCGCAATCCGCTCCGCCATTGATGCGTCGGCGAAAGGGTCACCGCCAGTAGCGGGCCTCGCAGCACGGTCGGAGGGCGATGGCCGGAAGAAGATGGTCCTCATTCCTTTTCTCGGCATGTCTTGCGTTGCTATTTATGATGTGTGCGAATCTATGCTTTTGGTATCAGCTTCTCTCAACTCTGCAGATTAGAGAGAGAGAGAGAGGGAGAGTTGAGATGGCCAGAGGCTTGATCTGGAAGGGGAAGATGGCTTGGAAGGGGAATATATAATAGAGAGAGGGGGGCTACTGTGGGAGGAAATTGCAGAGGAGCGGGGCGAGTGAAGTTTGACTTGAGGCGTGAGTCTGTGTTTGGGAATCGTGTGGACTGGAAACGCGGAGCGGCAGCAGAAACTGTGTCGCTTTGGCACGGTGTTATGCCACCAAAAGGCCTGAAAAGCTTCCGCGAACAGACACAAAAAGCGCGACCCGCGTTAAATTACACCCATGAGAAATGATTGGGGGATGGTGAGAATAATATAAAGACTTTCTTAGCATAATAATTTTGGGATATCATGAAAATAACAGTCAAGTCACGAATTCTTGAAAAAATAGTCTCACAATAATTTATAATTTTTTATTCTTATTAAACATTGTCACATAATCATTTATCGAATCAAAAGAAATAATTGGGTAACAGTTTTAAATTTATTTGATCTACAATAAATAAATGAATAATTTATAACTTATAACAAATTGTTATGACTTTATAAAAAAATCTTAGGTGAAAAAACAAAATTATAAAAAATAATTATAAATTATTATGGGTTCATTTTTTAAGAATTTATGATTCGCAACAAGTGCTATTTCATATGATTATTTAAAGACTATTATGCTATCAAAATTCACTAATTATGAAACTTACTTTTTTAAGAATTCGTGGCCAACAAATCATACGATTAATGATCTCCCCATCTTTTCCGTCCATTTATCTGTAGCTGTTGCATGACTCTCGCCCATCACGACAATCCGCGTGCGCGATTTCCGAGTAAGCCGCTGTGCTCTTTTTCTCCTTCTCGAAGGCACATCCCCCACCACAGTCCGCGCGTTGATCTCACCCCGTAAAGTGAGAAAATAGTAGGCTTTAATTAAGAAAAGACATGCGACGACGGTCGGTCATGACGAGCGACGACTCTGACCAATCCCTACTTGGTACATTTAATGTTGTAGCCAGCGCGCGACGACGACAACGTACGCTTGAAAAGGAATGTGAATGGAAGAAAATATTAGGTGGACCGATCAGGCCATGCCATGTCATCACACCCGGGCCAATCGATGGACGACGTGTGGCGCCACGTGGGAAGCTCGTTTGTAGAATTCTATGGGTATTGTTCTGTGGAAAGACGTATTAAGCGACTTTTGAAGATATTTGAGTTTCTGCTAATGATATATACGAAGGGAATTATGTGATCCGAGATATAGATTGGTGCGTGTTGTTATTTTCGGTAAAAGTGAGGCTCTAGTATAATAGAATTGGGAGTCGCTACTATCTTTATATCGATTGTGCCATAAACAAGAAAAGCTTATTGCATTGTAAGAGGACCATTTTAATTACAAGGTTTTACTAAACCATCATGTTTTATGAGCAAATTTAGATACTAATTCCTACTATTCAATGAGGAATCATGATAGTATTAATTACATTTATGAGTATACGAAATACCACGGTCATGTTTTTTTTGGCATATATATGATCTTTCACATCTTACATCATAAATTGATAAATGAAAAGGTATGAAATAAAGTAAGTGTATTTTTTTTTGTATATTCAAAAAAAGTGCACGAGACGGGAGTTTCCTTTGAAAATGACCGATGTTTACGAAATACTTTAAGTATTCTACTAATAGAGATATGAACAACCACTCCATATTCTAGTATTGTGTGAAAATTTTATGGAATCGCTATTGAATATTATAAAAATTTAAGTTGGTAGATAAAAATATGATTTACAGTTTAGATGGCTTAATGCTTACTGAAAACTCTTTTAATCTTCATGGATTATGTTAAAAGCAAGTCACTGAGGGACGTGGCTCAAGCATGAAATTATTTGTATTTTATGATGTAGAGAATTACCCTCTTAGTCACATCAGAGACATCATGACTTGCTTGAAGGGCAAGTCAAATTAATTAGGGGTACAAGAACCAGCAATCCGTTAATTTTTGACTTTCCTAAAAGGCGGCTCATATTGCCCTGGACATTTCACCCATACCTTCTCGCCCTAAGCGTGGGAGGATATTATACTTACCTACTTGGTGATAGTCAAGGTTGAAACTTTGATGTGGTTTCCACCTTCGTTACCGAAGGACCCCCTAATTTTCAATCAATCTTTTTCTTCCTGATTGAATGGGAATAAGGAGGTGACATTGCGGGGCCTTCCATCTTAAGGCAGATCTCCTACCTATTTCTTTCTTTAGAGTTTGTTAAGGACTCACGCACTTCTATTATTGTGTTCCTTGAAATTAACAATGGACAAATTGTTGACTTGAATGAGAGTTCAAATTAGATTGACCTCTGCTCGCTGAGTATTCCTACCATGAAAAATGCTGTTTGAAAATTCAAATTTACTTGTTTACATATGTATTTGTCGCGTAGTAAAAGGTTAAATCTTGTTACAAACACCTTTATCTATTAAGTAATTAACGTTCACTTCGATGAGTTTCTTGTAATTAAATTTTATTCATGTAATTCATTTGATATCATTGCGAGGTGCCCGCCTCTATTGAAATTAAGAAAGTCAATAAAGCAGTCAAGCCAAGAGGAAAGGGATGAGTGGTCACTAACAAAGACTCGACATAAATTGCTACGGGGTGAGCTTCTTACAAGTTCCACCTAGAACCCGAAATCTATCCGTGTGTACATGTTTCTCATTTCTTTGGAGCCCGAAACTTATTCTGTCATTGGTTCTAATATCGATTTCAGAGTCTAACAAGTTCTTCTTCTTCTTCTTCTTTTTAATCTTTGTTTCGTTTGTAATTAAGCAAAACAAAAACGAACGAAACAATAAAAATGCTCTTCCTTCCATTTTCCTTGTAGCTGCGTGCGACATGCTTTCAGCACGACGACTCGCGCGCCCGCCTGACGTTCGAGAAAGCCCCCGTCCCTGGGTATCACCCCGCATAAAGTGAGAAAAGCTGTCCGAAGACTACAGTCGACTCATTCAAAAAAGGAGCCGCGGCGACGGTCGTCATGACGACCGACGACTAAAGGTGGAAGTCCGACCGATCCCTATTTTGGTATCCACGCATGTAATGCTCGCGTGACGACAAAGCCCCCGCGCAAAGACACGTGAACGGAAACTCGTTGGTAGAATTACGCGGGACCTTCGCATGGAAGAGACTAAATTAAGGGACTTTGAAGATGTTTTGAGTTTCTGTTCCCATCGTCTAGTGGTTCAGGACATCTCTCTTTCAAGGAGGCAGCGGGGATTCGACTTCCCCTCGGGGTAGGGTACTACGAAAGGAAGTTGATCGTGAATAATATACGAGAAGGAAGTTATATGATCTGGGATACAGATTGCTACGTACCGTTGTTTTTGTTAAAAGTAGTCGATGTGATCTTTATATTAATCGTGCTATAACACAAGAAAAGCTAATTGTATTGTAAGAGGACCATTTTAATTATGAGATTTTACTGAACGATGGTGTTTTATGAGAGAGCTTAGATACTAATTCCTACTATTCATTGAGGAATCATAATAGGATTAAACTATTAACTACATTCATGAGTATATGAAATACGACGGTTGTGTTTTTGGGCATATATACGATTCTCAACATGTGACATCGTTAATTGATCAAGGAATAAGTGCGTCGGAAGTGCTAAAACTTGTCATGAAAGTGCAATTGAGTATTGAAATTTAAAAAAAAATGCAATTAAATCCTAAAATTTATCAAATTAGTTCAATCAAGTCCTTTAATTGAATGCATTTTTTAAAATTTTAGGATTCGATTTCACTTTTATGATAAATTTTAGAATTTGAATGCATCTTTTGAAAGTTTTAGAACTTGATTGCATGAAATTATATGTATTCAATGATGTAGAGAATTTACCCTTTTCGTCGCATTAGAGGCAACATCCCTATTTTTGTGCTCCGTGAAATCGACAATGGATAATGCTAAGTCAACAGTCTGAATTGTTGACTCGCGCGAAAGTTCATATTAGATTGACTTCTGCTAGCTGAATATTCTTACCATGAAAAATGCTCTATTAAAATTCAAATTTACGTGTATAATATGTGTTTGTTACGTGGCAAAAAATTAAATCTTGTTACAAACACCATTATCTTAAAAGTAATTCACGTGCATTTCAACGAGATTCCTATAATTTAATTTAATTTATGTAATTTTTGACATCGTTGTGAGGTGCCCATCTTTATTGAAATTTAGAAAGCCCATTAAGCAGTCAAGCCGGGAGGAAAGGGACGAGTGGTCATCAACAAAGACAAAGCAGAAATCGCTGTGGGTCAAAGCAATACTAGGTGAAAGAGAGACCTACCTAATCTAGAGCTAATAGTCTCCCGATTTTTTCCTTCGTTCATTGATAGCCGTGACAATCTCATCATAATCGGTGCGTTTATTTTATAGAAAATGAATTATTTAAAAATATTTTCTTAATTATGATCATATTCTTTATAAAAATAAATGAGTGAACAATATCTTTATTGCACGAAGATATTAAGATATAAATTGTTATCGAAAATGATTTTTTTTTAATTACTTGATAATTTCAAGTGGTATGAATGTTTTTTTTTTTGAATTTTTCTTTTCGAAATGGAAATTTAATGTGATAAAGTCCTATGTTTTTTTTCGAGGGAGAAAGTTTGTAGATTACTTGACTTAGCTTAATGAAGACTTGTGATTTGAATTATTTTTTAATTACTTGATAATTTCAAGTGGTATGAATGACAGACAGATGAAATTTAATGTACGATAAAGTCCTATGTTTTTCTTCTCGAGGGAGAAAGTTTGTAGATTACTTGACTTAGCTTAATGAAGACTTGTGATGACAGGCATGATTAGGGATGATTATTTTTTAATTACTTGATAATTTCAAGTGGTATGAAATTTTTTTTTTGAATTTTTTTTTTCACGAAACAGATGAAATTTAATGATAAAGTCCTATGGCTTGACTTAGATGAAGACTTGTGATGATGGGCATGATGACGACCACGTCGGAGGGATGAATTATTTTTTAATTACTTGATAATTTCAAGTGGTATGAATGATTTTTTTTTGAATTTTTTATTCACGAAACAGACGAAATTTAATGTAAGATAAAGTCCTATGCTTTTCTTCTCAAGTGAGAAACCCGTTTGTAGATTACTTGACTTCTAGCTTAATGAAGACTTGTGATGACGGGCATGATGACGATCACGTCGGAGGGACGACGAAACTCTACTGTTATCTGTAATTTTTGCATGAAGACAAAAGTCCGTGTAAGAGAAAGTTAAACCAATACTCATTCGTAAAATTCTGTGGAATTTTCTTATGGAGAGACAAGTCAAGGGCTTAGAAAAGATTTGGACCTCCGTGAGTAATACGGTTTGGGATAAGGATGAGTATAGAGAAAATTACCAAACAAGTTCTAAATTTATTGCGCTTATCTCAATCAGTCCTAGGCTATTCAATTTAGTCAATTTAGTCTCAAAATTTTTAACAATTTACCAATAAAGTCCATTCGGTTAATTTTAACTCGAGATCGCTAGCGTAAACCCCAATTGTTCTATAGCATGGATAATTATTAATTTTTTTTTTTTTTTTCCTTTTCTTCTTTTTCTCTTATCTCCCTCTGCCAGACCACCACATTGACAATAGCTAGTGAAGGTTTCTAGCCACAGGTGAGAGCTCTAGCGTCCCCACTTGGCTTAGATCTTGCGAGGAAGCTGTGTGAGGAGCCACAAGTCCTCGCCCAATGACCAGCGAGGTGTGTTGCGCTCCTTACCCAAAGCTGGTAAAGGCCGCGACATCCTCGTACTGACAACATGCATGTGTGTCAATAATTTCTAGCTAAGATTGGCGGGATGAACTTCGTTCGTAACATAATAAATATATGACTTTTTTTTTAATAATTACCCCTGTTTTTGGGCATATATATGATGAATTTACGGTTGTTGTCACATCAGAGACATAATCCTTATTGTTGGACATATGGAGGGAGCACCATCACACTCCTCTATTTTGCTTTCCTTCAAATCAGCAATGGATCGTAGTAAGTCAACAGTATCCGAGCCATGAATCTTGTGCTCTAGTCCACATTACAGTGACTTCTGCTGGCCGACTACCCTTTCCAAGAAGAATGGTCTCTTAAGAATTTAAATTTAAATACATACCCAACGCAGCAAAAAGCCGCATCAGTTAACTTATGCAAATCGTTCGACACGATTGCGAGGTGCCCATCTCTATCGAAAGTAAGAAAAAGAGTAGGGAGATAATATTGACTTTATAAAAGCTGACGCGTCTTATCATAAGTGAGTATTTTGCTATATACAGACGCTTTAAGTTGATTAGAGTGGAAACACTTTGAAATTCCAAGTAAGAATCAACTCTCGTTGCCACTCACCATCGAGTCTTTTTAACTAATCAGATAAAGCGCGCGCAAAAAGCAAAAAAAAAAATGGAGACTTGGCACTAAATAAAACCTTGTATTTGAAAAGCATGTAAAGACATTTGAACTTTTAGGGCACATGTGACAAAATTTTCGTTTTTATATTTCTTTATTTTTCTGTTCTCCGAAATATGTTTTGAACAAAAATTCGCTTGGCAAGACAATTTCATTTTTCTATTTTTGAAATAGAAATTTTAAGCAAAAATCAAAAGTTAAATTTTTTAGCTTTTTTATATTCGGAACAAAAGTGAGAAATGAATTTTTTTTTTTTTTTATTGTTCACTCTTGTCACTACTCGTTGCCCACTCGCCGTCCGTGGGACATTGAATGCTCACCATTGGTTGCTTGTTGTTGGATGCCGAATGCCAGATGTCGGACACAAATCGCCCGTTGGTTGTTGCTCCCCTAAAAATAGAAATTTTATTATGTTATTAAATATATTTATGTTTGAAATAGAAATTTTAAGTTGTTATCAAACGCGTTTCTTTACTAAGAAACTCGTCTAGGGAATAGAAATTAAGAAATCAATGTCTAGCCAAAAACTAATTTCTATTCCAAAAATTTTGTATGTGCGCCCTTATACTCCAAATAAGATGCCTCTATGCAATATACTTTTTAAAAAAATGTTTTACTAACATAACAATCTTCAAGTCATTCTAAGAATAATAATTCCTTGTTAGTTACAAATTTTTGAAAGAGTAGATCTTACAATAATTTATAATTATTGATTATTTAGTTTTTGTGGTCAATAATAGATATTATTTCCTTACCAAAAAAAAAAATAGATATTATTCTCATGATAAATTAAAAATTATTAGCTAATTAAATCATCGAGGATTTATTTTTCAAAAATTTATGAATTACGACATCATACCGTTATTCTAAACCGTAGCCTGATAATTATTATGACAGCAAAATATTGTACTGACTTTTCTAACGTGAAGCAGATACGTTCTTGATGGAGAAAGCGCAAAGCGCCGCATGCGAAGGGGACAGAAATTTCCAGGTAATTATATTCGTGTGAACACCAAGAGCTGACTCGCGAGTCGCTGTCATAAATTAGTGGGTCCAAATCTTAAAGTTGGTCTCAGTGGACCGAGAGTTCTCACTGGGCGGCCCTTGACTCTTCTTTATTTGATAGGCAGGACTGGGAACGGATCTACGAATTTCCTGGAAACGATCGTGTTCAGACTCTCTTGATGACGAGCGTTTTGACTTTTCAGAAAGAAACAGAGTGGTGTCAATCAAATCACGAGATTAATCAGGTTTGGCAGAAAGCTTAATTGTCCGTGAAACATGAGATTATCGGCCTTTTTGACAAGCCATTGGTGTGTTTCTTTTGATCCCAAGTTGCCCCGATCAAAACTGTAGAATCAACAGTATGTATGGGTTGCCGTCAACTTCTGAACCGGTGCGAAAAAGTGGGGACAAACTCCATCGGGTTAGGTTTCCTTTGAGACTTTCCATCAGTAACTTTTGGAAATATTTTATTCTTTTGCTTACGTTTAGTTCGTTTAAAAAAATGAGTTAAAAAAGAAAAAGCAAAGAAAGAGAAAGAGAAAGAAAAATAAAAGAAAGAAAAATTGTTTTCGAAATATTTCGAGAACTAAAAACAAGTTTTTTTCTTCTTGTTTTTATTCCAAATTTGTTCCTTGGAACAAAAACGCAAATAAACGTGTTTTTGTTCTTTTTTTTGTTTCCCGAAATAAAAAAATAGAAATTGTATTCATAAACACGGATTAGGAATACAAACAAACAACCCATTATTGGCTATATCTCTTTGTTTCACGAGAAAAATATTTTTCTCATTTCTATTAGTAATTTTTACGGTCCCTATGCTCTGCGTGAACTAGTATGAAAAAGGGGGAAAATGTATTCATTTATTTCTACTTTGAGATTTTCTATCAATAAATTTTATTGGCTATCAATTTGTTTTGTGAGAAAAAAATTTCTTGTCTTTTGGTTAACTTAAGAAAAATGAGTTAACAAAAAAATTATATTTAAATTTTAAAAAATAATTTCCTCTTTAAAGAAAATATGACCAGGAATCCATGTTTGGATCTCATAGTCTATGCTTTGGGCATGAAACCTCATTTCCAGTGTTCATGACCAAGTCGTTTGGAAAAGCACCCTAAAGCACTTACTTCATGGGTACTTACCAAAGAGGTAGAGCTTATAGACAATCATATTAATGCTCCATTTATTTAGCAAAAAAGGAATGATTTATAAAATATTTTCCTAAAAATGATTAATTGTATCGCTTCAAATAATTAGTTAACAAAAAATGTTTGCATTATTTATAACAATTTATGTCTTTAACATTTTTTTGAATGATAAAACTATTTTTGTTCATTCACTTTTATAATCAAGACAAGTGATTATATTTGGGAAAATATTGTTTAAATCATTCATTTTTTTCGCAAAATAAACAGGGCCTAAGCACAACCGCTCTTTCATTCAATACTTCTAGCAATTGTCCGTAAAAGGATCTTATTTAATATTACAAGTTAACACATTACTCTCTTTACTTCTTTTCAACGAGAGTCAAGATTAGAATTTGGACACGTTTGGTTCCATGAGAAGGAATCCTCGAATGGAAAAATGAAAATCCCTTTTCAATTGCTTGGATTATAAGAATTTTTGCACTTATAAAAACGAATACTTTTCAAAGCAGACGGTGGTCAATGAATGGTGAATTGGGGCAGCGGCGACGACTGGGGTGGGGTGGGGGGCCGGTGGCGACATGAATCGGTTTTCATTCAATTGATGGATTGATGACTCAATTATAAGCCTCAGCAGTACTTGTTTGCAAAATGTGTTCCCCACCTAGAATATCTTATAATTTAGTCAAATTCATAAATAGATACAAACGGCTTGGAGCAACTTTTATTTCTATTTACTATCTCTTGTAATTTTCGCCACTCATATATCTCGACTTTTTCTCTTGTAAAAATTCAAAATGTATTCCGATGTAAACATATTAATATGTAAAATCATATATGTTTTTCTCATGATTTTTGAAGACATGAGTTAATTTTTCCTTTTCCACTTTTAAATTTTGGACTATTTGAAAGTGTGAATAGACCATGCTTTAGGGAGCGTTTGGTTAGACTTTTGAGAAAAGTTCTTAGGAAAATGCAAAGGACTTTAAGTGAAAGGGTTTGTTCAAAATGCAAATTGCGTTTGGAAAATTATAATCTAAAAGTCCATTATGAAATATCTTTGAACATAATGGCATTTAGAAGACTTATATTTACAAAACACCTTTATTACTAAAAAAAGAAAAAATAATATTTGGCCGATAAGGGCAGTGGCGCCGTTATGGGATATGGGATTCATCGAGGTCTAGTGACCTCGGGCGAGGAAATCATTGGACCTCAAGCGTCGTGTGAAACCGTGAGACCCTTGCATGAGGTCGGGGCCTCGGCGAGGGTCACGCGACCTTGCCGGTGGGGTCGCGCGACCTCGATCGGCCATTGTTGAGACCCTCGCCTGAGGTTCGAGGGGACCTTGGCGAGGGTCGCGCTTGGGTCACATGATCCGCCAGTGGTCGCGACCTCAATCGACTGTTGCTGAGATGCAAATCGCGCGGCCCCCCACAAAGGCCGCCGCGACCTAGATGGCGTGGAGGTCGCCATGACACTTTGGTGACATCGCTTGGGTCACCAACCTCCCTCCTTCTAGCTGGTCGCCGGCCCCTTGCAACCCTGAGCAATCCCGCCAACCGCCCTCAACAAATAAGATGAACAGTGAACGCCAAAGATGATGAATAGTAATGTTTACATTTGCAGAAGGCTGAAAGCCCAAGGCACCCCGAAAACCAGCCTTGGGCTTTCAACCTTGAGAAGGCTTGGCTTTTGGTTAATGGGACTTGTAAAATTGTTCACAAACACCTCATACTTGGCCCAAAGGACTTTTGGTGTTCAAAGCTCTTTGCAAAGTAGTTTCCAAATGTAGCCTTAGTATTTTCTTGAAAGCTATCAACGATAATTTCAGCCATTATGACAATTTGGGCCTTATGACCCATGTGGTTTGGGCTTTGAATATATTGAGCCATTAATCCGTCGATTGAATGAAAACCAATCCATGTCAAATGACTACATATTTTATGAGACAAGAAGGAACTCCCGCCTTTATTTTATGATACTCTTAAGACCAAATTAATTATGGACAATTCTGAAATCAATATAGAGCCGTATTTTCCTCCAATCTTGTCAATTATACCGTTGGTTACATGTTGTGCATATCGTCCATGTGCAAAAATTGACATCTCGCTAAAAATGAATGATGTTAAATATATGGTTGAAGGGAATTACCCTGTATCAGGGATGGAGAAACGCGTTGATCATGTACAAATCACCGTTGTTAATATTCTTTCTTCCACGATCGGTACGTTCATAAAAATCTCTCCATTGAAAATGAATACGGTGGCCACGGAAAGCGTAGACCGGCATTGAATGGGCAGGGACGATTCCCTTCTTCACTGATCTTAGCGTGGAAATCAAGGAAGGATTCTCCAAAACCTATTTCACCTTATAAACATTGTAAATAATAAAAAAAATAAACCAATTATCTTATTTCATGCAGGAGATATTCAGGAACATTCGGTTGGAGGGAGGCCGACCGTGACCTCGGGGGCCATGCAATTCCCAATCTACATGAGGACAAGTTGGTTGCATTTGCTGCCACATTCGCTCATCCGCTAGGAAGGGAACGGTTCCGTCGAGGAACCCATCCTTATCCTTAGTCACGAGAGCTCGCCGGAAGTCTCTCACCCAAGAAGCATAGTGATCGGGTCCGATGAGTTGAAGTGTTATTAGTCGTAGCTCCGGTTATCAGTCGTAGCTCCGGTTCGTTCGCTGGTGATGTGTCTAGAAGCTCTCTCAGTTCTGGTCGGCCGCCGATGGTCAAAAAAGCAAACGGCACGAAACCGGGTTGAAGACTCGGGTAAGGATTCGTCCCTGTAGGCTGCTGGGTTCGATTCGAGTTGGTAACCCGGCAAATTCGGGTCTGGATCTCCATTCAAGTGGAGCCCCAAATTGGTTTCTTGTCTTGGTGGGCCGTAACTCGCACACTATTAATTGAGGCCCGTAATCCATGGGCCTTGGACTGGAATCCATGGTATGAATGGCCATTAGGCTGAGGCAGGGAAATACGACATGGCTGGAGTAGAGGTTGGTCAAACTCTCTCTCTCTTCTTGTGCCTGATCGATATCTTCGGATGTGTGGTTGGACGACTCCTCCCTTGTAGGTACGGTCGGATCTTTGCCTCAATTGTTGTTTGGATTTTGCATATTGAACAAAACCGAATTCCAACCCGAGGTGCTAATTTGTTTTGCGGGACGGGATTTGCAGCAACAAACTGGAAGACAATCGGGGGCAACTCAGAAAAATATTTCCGGAAGTTAGGTCAGAATCGATGCTCTGATATCATGACAGGAAACGTGGAACATGAGGAAAATGTAAATGTATTTCTATTGATCTGTAAATTATACAAGCCTAAGACTGTATTTATAATACAAGAAATGAAAAATGGAAAGAATATACATAACATCGTCTTCCTTGAAATATTCTGTGCCCACGATTTACTATATTATTTACGAGATAGGAATCGCAATTAGGAATATATATATATATATATATATATATATATTATGAATCATACCTATTACATAATATTCGAACAACTTTTTTTATTATTTCAAGTAAAAAGCGGTAGCTTCACTTTCTGAACAAGGCAAGCATATTTCACTTCCATTGTTCGTTTGGGATACAAACAATTGAGAAAAGATTCGCTATTAATTTAGATAGATTAGTGTTTATTCTTTTATATTACGAATCATAGAATTCAGAAAACTGATGACTAGCACATGGAAATTATGTCCTCTGAATAAAAGTTACGAAACAAATTAATTACTACACCGAGGTATGATTCATTAGGTAATTTACTAACAATAGGGAAAGAAATTCACTATAGACTTAGGCAGATTTTTTATTTTTTTGCTTGGAATATTGCGAACCATATGATCCACAGAACTTGCGACAGAAAAAGGGAAACTATATTCTGTTTATGATATGATATGTAACAGGTATTACTATTATAGAGGCGATTACGAATGCCAAAGGAAATTTACAATCAATTAAGCTAGATCCAGTCCATTTTTCTCTGACGGGATTGTAAAAGGACCCATGGACGACGACATGATTTAGAAAATGCACGCAATAAAGCGAAACAAGGATCAACGCAGGGGGCGGCGCTAAACTCTTATCAAAACACAAAACTCGTGTTCATTTGTTTCTGGAAAAGTAAGGCTAACACATTCCAAATAAACAAAAGTTTCCATTAGCCTTTTAATCCACCCATAATTTGATGGTTAGTGAAATTAAATAGTGCATTAAACAAGTTGTACAGAGGTAAACGAAATCCTAAACCTTTCCATTTTGTCACTTTAGTGTTAAGTTTTTGCACGAAATTCCAATATAATCATTCGGGTCAATTCTTCCATTTAAACGAGTGCCATAAAATTTGATAAATATTTACAAATCTTTTAATATTTGAGGAACTCTGTACAGGCATGCGCAATAATCCGATGTCAAATGCTAAAATGAAAAATGCGAGTTAGAAAAATAATAAAAGTCGTTAGGGGAAACACCCTGAATTACTTTGCTTCATGGGTACTATGGGGTAACCAGAGAGTTAGAGCTTATAAGAAGTAATCAAGTGTACTCCACTTTAATTCAATACTTCTGATGGATGTACACGGTCCATAGCAGAATATTAAACGTTAACACGCTACTTCCTTTAATTTCCTCTACAAGAGTCGAGATTATTAACCAGACCGTTCCATGACGAGAAATCCTCAAATGCTATTTGCCCCGGCAGCCATCGCTTCGTCTCTCGCCACCCTCCTCCGCCCCTAAAAGGAGCTTCGAGTGCCGTAGATTGGTGTCGCGTGTCCTATATTAGTGTCTCGAAGGAAACAGGAGCTCGTCGTCACGCCACGTTAAACTCACGTTATGTGGTACATCGAATACACCCGACAACCTTAATATTCCATCACGTGTTTTGAAGGGAGCCAGGCAGCAGTAAGAGTCCAAGCATCCCGCCGCAAAAATCTGGAAGGAACGCGGAACGTTCGCAAACATGTTCGAATCTCCAAAGCATATAACTGTACAATACTTTAGTTGATTTTTTTTTTTTTTTTAAATATCATGGAATGCTCTTTCCATTCCAGCGGCTGGACGACCGCGACGCCGCCTCCGACACAGTCGCGGAGCCACCGCCAGTGGCACGCAACATGCCAGCCAAGTAATTATCCAAATCATCAGGGGTGAATTTGACCACCGGATCTCCCCTCGGACAGCCGTCGTAGAGTCGCCGATAAGCGGGCACGAGCTTCTCCGCCAGCGACAGCGCGATGTCGTCCCTCAGCTTCTGGTCGGTCACGGCCCATCCCGCCTGCTTGGCCTGAACCTCCTCCAGGGCCGCGTCGAACTTCCTCAGCGATTCCTTCGCCTGGCCCAAAGAAATCTCAACACTCGGACCGGACGAGGAAGCGAAGACCTTGCTCCATCCCGTCCGCTCGTAGTTGTCAGCGTAGAGCTTCACCATGGACTCGTGGTTCGCCACCCAGTGCTCGCCGAGGAGGTGCTTCAGGCTGGACTGAGCCACCTTGTTGACGACGTACTGGAGGTTGTTGGCGAGGAAGAGGTAAGAGAGAGCCGCGTCCTTGTACCGCTTGGCCTTCACGTCGAGCTTACACAGCAGGACGAGAACGAGCTGCGCAAACCGTGCGAACTTCGCCGACGCATCGCTGTCTCCAGCGGTGGTGGAGGTGGCAGGGTCACAGCCGGGAAAGTAGGAGTCTGGGAACCCCGGGTGCTTGGCGCTGCCATCAACGGGCCAGTCGGCGAGTATGTCTCTGAGGACACCGCCATAGTCGGCGAGCAAGGCGAGGTAGTTCATGACGTCACGCGTCAGCGGGTGGATGCCGCCACTGGGGACTGCTGACTGATTGGAGGAGTCCTTCTGGATGGCCGCCTCAAAGTTGCCGAGCATCACGCGGACCACCTCGCCAAGCTTGCTCAGTAAATTGATCGCATGCGATCTAACAGCGGATGTTTCGTCGGAGGAGAAGGTGGACTCGATATCCGGGCGGAGGTTTGCGACGGCCTCGTAGATGTCGAGCAGGCAGAAGATTCTCTCAGGAGACCTCTTGATAGCCTTCGCCGCCCCTTCTGCGAACCCAAACAGCGCAACTGCGGCATCCCGCGCAACGTGGGAGAAGACGGACTCCCTGACCGAGGCGGGCGCTGTGGTGAAGACCCGGTCGCAGAGCATCCTCTCAACATAGAAGAGCGTCTGGACCGCCGGCTTCACAGCCCTCAGCCAGCTCCTGACCTTCGCTTCCAAAACCTTCCAATCCATCTTCTGCGTCTTCCAAGACTCGATCGACCTCTCGAACCCTAGATGATACAGTTCCTCGTCGACGACTGATCTTCGCACGATTTTGTAGATGTCCATGCACTCTTTGCCGTACCCGCAAGCAATCATGCAGTCTGCGATGGTCTTTAGATCGGAAACCGCTTCATTAGGAACTCGCTCCTCTTCCTGCAGTACTGGCTCGGCAGCGGACTTCTTCTTCGATAACTTGCCCTCCGACTCGTATTCAAAGTCCGAGAAGCTCGATAGGGTAGATGTTCGCGAAGACTGGCTTGAGAACGATTCGGCGTGGTCAGGAAACGGGAGATGCGACGACAGGATCTGGTGGAATTCCAGGGAGAGCCGCCTCACTGCGGTCTGCAACAGCTCATGAGCCCGCACGATCACGCCCGAGTTTGAGACTTCACCGGTGCAGCGCAGCATCGCGGAGTGCAGGTCCTTGACGTGGCTGAGGTAGAGCGCGGCTTCGTGGCGCCCTTCATGGAAGAGAAAAGCGGCGCCAGTATATCTGGAGGTGCTGGAGGAGTCGGCGGCCCACTTCTTGACCAAAGGCTCCACGCTCACGATCTGCTCCGCCATTAATGCCTCGGCGAAAGGCTCGCTGCCAGTAGCGGGCCTCGCAGCATGGTCGGAGGGTGATGGCTTGAAGAAGCTGGTCCTCTTTCCTTTTCTCAGCATGTCTCGTGTTACTAATTTTCATGTGTGTGAATCCATGTCTTTTGTATCAGCTTCTATAAACTGTGCAGATTAGAGAGAGAGAGAGAATTGGGTGACAGTCGTTAAACCGTATTTCTAGAGAAATGGCTGGCAAAGATGGGAAAATCATTAGCAGTAGAAATAGTTAATGGAGCGGACAATAACAATTAGAAATTGTCGTGGGTTCACTCCTTTAATAATTTATGGCCCAAAAACTTTTATTCTAACAAAACTCTACAAGAAAATATTAAGTGCAACTAGGGTAACTATCTTACCAATTCACCAGTCCATTCCAAGAGTGACACATGTGACTTGTGGGCCTACCTTTAAGAAAAGTCACAAGTCTTCTCTCTCTCCTTGGTTTTTCTCTCTTCCTTCCTTTTCTTTTTGCCTTCTAGGGGCCATGGACGACACTCGTTTGCATCGGCCAGCCATGGACGAACCGCTCACGAGCATGGCAACATTCATCCATGGCCGTTGTTGGCATCGTTCGGGCATGCCGGAAGAAAGCAAAAGAAGGGGAAAAAAGAGAAAGAAGTGGTGAAGAAGAGAGGAACTAAGGCTACATTTGGTCGTCCGGATTTCTAATCGAGATATAATTGGATAGGATATGAAATCCTGTGATTTTTTATATCCTATCCATTATTTGGTGAATTGCAGTATTAAAGTCGGATATATTTATATCATATCATATATATTTTTTGTATATAAACGTCATATCATTATAAAAACCTAGATGGTAAAAATCAGATGGTAAACACTATTTCTTAATTTATTTTAATTTAATTTTAATTTGATTTTCCTCTTTTTTATATTATTTTCTTTATTATTTCTTTTTTCCCCTTTCATCATTCTTTAATAAAATTTTATCAAATAGTAAACTGTACTAACATACCTAAATATATAATAAATATAAATATTTAATTTATAGATTGAATGTTTATTATAAGATATAATTAAAGTTGAATATATAAATTAAAATAAGATTAATTAAAAATAATTTTTTATTTTAAATTTCTTAAATTAAAATTCAAATATTATTTATATTGAAATATAATTTCAATTTTTTTAATTTAATAAATTTGTTATTTGAGAAAATAAATTTTCTATTATGAACGTTAGAAATCATATCCACATTTATTTTACATTCTTCATGGGATAATTTTATCATGTCTATATTTCAATTATATCCGATTTTATCTTTTTCTAAATGAGCAGTAGGCGTAGGATAGAATAAATCATATTTTATATTAAATTTTATTCCGATTATCAAACGCAACCTAAAAAGATAGACGGGACCTATAGCCTTTTCTAAAGGGGATCTTTTTTAATGGGCTAGTACATTGCTGGGATAGTGACCGCCCGACAGGATACTGCTGATGATTTGCCCATGTTTTCCAGCCATTTCTCTGCAGCTGTCGCGTCGACCAGCTCATCACGACGACCCTTCCCAGAAAGCCCCCCGTGCTCTCTTTTTTCTGCCTTCTCTCCGAGGCACAACGCCCACCAAAGCTCGTGCGTTGATCTCACCCCGTAGAGCGAGAAAAGCTGTCCAAAAGATTACATTTGACTTAATTAAAAAAGACCCGCGACCACTGATGGTGGGGGAAGCACGACCAATCCCTATTTGGTGCATGTAATGTTATGCTGGCCCGACGAGAAAGCCCGCTTTAAAAAGAAATGTGAACGGGAGAAAATATCAGATGGGAAGTTCGTTTGTAGAATTTCGCGAGTACCTTTCTATGGAGAGACAGATTAAGGGACTTTCAAAGATGTTTGAGTTCATACGATATGAGATGTAGCTTGGCATGTATTATTATTTTCCTTGAAAGTGCGGCTTTAGTATAGTAGAATTGGGAGTCGTTATGATCTTTATATCGATTGTAATTAAATCAAGAAAAGCTTATTGTATTGTAAGAGGACCATTTTAATTACAAGATTTTACTAAATTATCGTGTTTTGAGACAGAATTTAGATACTAATTCTTACAATTCAATGAGAAATTATAATAGTATTAACTACATTCATGAGTATATGAAAAAAAAAGGGTCATGTTTCTAGGCATATTTACGATCCTCAACATCTTACTTCATTGATTGATCAATGAAAAGGTATGGACTAACGTGCGTGTATTCACCTCGCTCCAAAAGTACATGCATTTTTCTGTATATTCTAGAAAACGTGTAGGAGATGGAAGTTGCCTTTGAAAATCACATATGTTCACAAAACAGTATGAATATTCTACAAATGGAGATCCGAACTAACACTCTCTATTCTAATATCATGTGAATTTTTTTTATGAAAATGGGATTTACAATTTAGATGGTTTAACACTAATCGGATACTCTTATAACCTTCATGGATTAGGTAGAAAGCAAGTCATAAATTCAGGGAAGTGGCTCAAACATGAAATTATATTGGTATTTGACGATGTAGAGAATTTACCATTATTGTCACAACAGCGGCAACATCCGGATGTTGTCCAAGTCAACACTGTCTAAGTTGTTGACTCGTGCGAGAGTGCAGACTAGATCGACTTCTGCTAGCTGAATATTCTTTTCTTATTGTGCAAAATGCTCTCTTAAAATTCAACTTGTAGCAAAAAGTTAAATCTTGTTACAAACACCATTATCATACAAATAATTTAATTTAATTCATGTGATTCATTCGACATCGTTGCGAGGTGCCCGTCCCTATTGAGAGCCCAACCCCTGCAATCTACAGCTAATGGTCTCCTAATATTTTCCCTCGTCTCTTGGTAGCCGTGACCAACTCTTCACGATCAATGTGTTTATTTTGTGAAAAATGAATGATTTGAAATATATTTTCGTAAATATGATCGTAGTACTTACAAAAACAAATGAACAAACAATATCTTCATTATCCACGAAAATATTAAGATATAAATTATTATTGACAATGAAATTTTTTTAATTACCTGATTATTTCAATTACTATAAATGATTTTTTTTTTATAAAAATATTTTTCAAGTCAATTATTTTTTACGAAACAAATGAATCTTAATGCACGATAAAGTCCTATGCCTTTTTTTTTTTTTTTTTCTCAAGTGAGAAATCTGTTTGTAGATTAGTTGACTAAGCTTAATGAAGGCCCATGATGACGACAATGTTGGAAGGACGACGAAACGCTATTTTTATCTGTAATTTTTGCAAGAAGAAAAAAGTCCGCGCAAGAGAAAGTTAAATCGATGGTCGTTCTTAAAATTCTGTGGAACCTTATAATAGAGAGACAAGTTAAGCGTGTTCAAAAGGTTTGGACATCCGTGAGTAATATACGGGATGGAAATTATACAATTTGGGATATGAATTAATATAGAGAAAATTACTAAAAAAAAATCTAAATCTATTATATTTATGTCTATTTAGCCATAATCTTTTAATATAACCAATCTAGTTATAAATCTTTTAACATATAGCCAATAAAGTCCATTTGGCCAATTCTGGCCCAAAATCACTAATGTAAATGTTAATTGTCCTATGTGATATTATCAATGATGATGTGAATAATTTTTAATAATTTTTTAAATGTATATATTTTTGTTTTCCTTTTCTTCCTTTTCTCTTATTTCTTTTGGCTAGATTATTGGCTCAATGATAGCTAATGCAGGTGGCTAGCCACAGGTGAGGGCTGCGGTGCCCTCACTTACCCTAGATCTTGCGAGGGCATTTTGGCCATTGCCCGAAGTTGGTAAGAGTTGCAATGCCCTCACCTATCATTGGTCAGGGTTGATAGCCTCCTTTAAAAAAAAAAGAAAGAAAAAAAAAGAAAAGGAGAAGAAAGATAAAATTATTAAAAATTATTCATATTTCTAGCTTATGTGTTATGTAGGATAACTAATGTACACATCAGTAATTTCTGGTTAAAATTAACCGGATGAACTTCATCGTTGATTTGTTAAAACGTTTAACATTAAATTGGTTAAATAAAAAAATTTATTTTATTATTTTATTATATTTATTCCTATCTTTGGGCATATGTATGATGAATTTACCGTTGTTGTCACATCAGAGACATGATCACCATCACACTCCTGTTTTGCTTCCCCTCAAATCAGCAATGGGTCGTACTAAGTCAACAATAGCTGAGTCATGACTTGCGCGGGAGTCCACTTTACGCTGGACTTCTGCTGGCCGACGGTCCTTTCCAAGAAGAATGCCCTCTTCAAAATCAAATTTACGTATGTACCGCATGTAGCAAAAAGCCACGTCAGCTAACTCACGCAATTCGTTGGACCCCATTGTGAGGTGCCTGTCTTTATCGAAAATAAGAAAAAGATTAGGGTGATAATATTGACTTAGGAACTCATATAAAAGTTAACGTGTCACGTTATAATAATGAATCATACATGCAGGAATTGACTATATACAAACGTCTTTATAGACACTTTAAATTGATTAGAATGAAGACACTTTAAAATTTCGAGTAAGGATCAACTTTCATGACCACTTACCGTTCAATCTTCTCAACAAGTGGGAGAGAAAGCGCATGCCCAAAAAAAAAATAAAAAACGGGACTTGATACTAAATAAAACCGCCTCTTGAAAAGCATGTGACGACCCTTAAACTCAATACTCCGAATAGAATTTTCCACGTACTCAGTGTGAACATCAAGAGCTGGGCTCGTGAATGACGTCATAAGTTCCCCTCCTCTTTTCCTTATCTATGTAAGTTCATGTTTGCCGTTTTCATGTCCAAATCCAAAAATGTTCGTGGGGGTCCTCTCGACAGACAGACTGACAGACTGAGGGAGCCCTTGATTCTTCTTGATCGGTTGGCTGGTGGACCGGACTGAACCTATGAATTTCCAGGAAATGTTCGTGTTCAGACTCTTGTCAAAAAGTGTCTTGACCTTTTAGAGAGAGAGAGAGAGAGAGAGAGAGAAGACTCAATCAAATCACAAACCTCCACTACTGAATTTGATCGGGGGTTTGAAAACCTGGATCATTCCTGAAATACGAAATAATCGGGCATTTTGACAAGTGATTGCTGATGATTCTCTTAATCTCAAATTATACTTAAATTCAGAAAAAAAAATGATCATTTTCCAAAATACGATTAAGAATTTGCATTTGAATCCGGAACTTTACGCTCAAGCATGAAAATCCCATTCCCGGCGTCCACATCCAAGTCATTTGAAAAAAGACATCCTAAAGTACTTTACTTCATGGGTACTTACCAAAGAGGTTGAGCTTAGAAAACAATGCTATTAAAACTCCATTTATCTCGTGGAAAATGAATGATTTATAAAATATTTTCGTAAAAATGGTTGATTGTGTTACTTGAAATAATTAGTCAATTTTGCATTATTGATAACAATCCATGTCTTAATATTTTCACGAATTATAAAAAAAATAATTATTCATTAATTTATAAGCGATACGAGTTATTTTCATTCAATACTTTTGACATTTGTCTTTTTAGCCGCCCCCCTCCTTTCATTCAATACGTTTGACAGTTGTCCATAAAAAGAACCTTAATACTCTCTTTACTTCTTTTCAGCAAGAGTCAAGATTAGAAATTGGCCACGTTTTTTTTTTGGTCGGTAGAAATTGGCCACGTTTGGTTGTATGAGAAGGTATCCTAAATCCCTTTTCAATTGTTTGGATTGTAAGAATTTTATACTTATACAAAAGAATACTTCTCAAAGCCGATGGCGGTCATCGGATGGCGACTCGGGACAATGGTGGCAATGATGGTGGTGATCAGGAGGTGATGACATGGATTGGTTTTCATTCAATTGATGGATTCATGGCTTAATTATAAGCCTCAGCCATACCTGTTCGCAAAATGCTGTTCCCCATCTTGTACATCTTATAATGGAATCAAATTCATAAGTAGATCCAAATGGCTTGGAGCGACTTCTATTTTTATTTACTATTTCCTGTAATTTTCACTGCTCGTATATCTCAACTTTTTCTTTCGCAAAAAGTCGAAAATGTATTCTCATGTAAATGTATTAATATGCAAAATCATATATATTTTTTTCGTGATTTTTCAAGACATGAGATAATTTTTCCTTTTCCCACGTTTAGATTTGGGACCATTTTAAAGTGTGAATAGACCACGCTTTACTATGTTCGTAAAAGCTATCCACGATAATTTCGACCATTACGACTATTTGGGCTTTATGGCCAAATGGTTTGGGCTTTTAACATATTGAGCCATCAATCCATCAATTGAATGAAAATCAATCCATGTCGAATGGCCACATGCCTATTAAATTGATTGACATTTTCTAAATAATTGAAGGGTTTCTAGGTAGTGTGAATTTCCAAATACATCTTTCAAAGACATTTCAACTTTGTTATAACAATCGGGTGTCATAAGATGTAAGCAAATTTGCCTATTTGATTTTCAAATTATTATGACTTTGAAGGATAAGTGCCTTATCCAATAACTAGTCGCTTTTCTAGTTTTAAGGTGAATCATGACAACTCCTTCGTCATGAATATTGAGAGTCTATTTATTTGAAACAATACTATTTTCAAGAAATTATTTTATGACTTTTTAAATGAATTTTTTTTTAATGAAAGTGTTTTTAATGGATTGAAAATAACAAACTTAAATGGAGGAGAAAACAACTTCCGCTTTCTGCTATAAAGGAAATCATATCTTCTAAATCACTAAATAAATGAAAATTAACCATTTTTCTTAAAAGCGGTCTTTATGAAAAACTATTTTAATTCATCACTAAATTTTCAGTAAAATAAATACATCCTGAATTATAAAATATGGGGAAAATATTGAATTTGTGCAATCTGGTCTTTCGGTTGATCATTCTTCTCTAATTCTCCACCCCGACAGCCTCTGAAGCTGGGCAATCTTCGAAAACCGATGACAAGAAGGAACTGATTAAAGTGAACGACAACGACTCAAGAGAAAGAGGGAAAGGAAGGGGAGGCATCGCGGCATTCAATTTCACTCGTTTCTAGGACCGATTGATCGAGTCCGTGACGTGAAACCGGAGACCAGTGGAGCCTCAGGTCTCAGTTTGAACCCAGGTCCGTCCTCGATTTTTAAGTTTCTTTATTACCAACCTAACTCGAATGCTCCAACCGTATCCTCGTTAAATGCGGTCCTCACTTGTCCATAAATTCATCAAAATCACATGTGCCTTCGTTTCTCTTCCCAGCCAGCTCATCGTCCGAATTTGTATGAACTGAAACTGAAGAAGACCAGACAGACGAACCATCTTCTTTTCTTCTATTTTTTGTCTGAAACACTTCGTGAACGATGAATCATTGATGGCCCTGAACTCACGCCCTTCCCGTCGATCTCGATGAGCTTTCCCAGACTTGCCCACGTTTACCCGTGGGCTGGGTGATTGAAAGGAACTGCTGGTACATCCAAGCCGGTCCGCGTTTAATGCTGTGAGTCGACGCATTGATTGTTACGTTCCTTGTTTTAGCTTGAGCCCAGTTGAGTAATTTGACATTAAACTGATAGGCTATGAACTTTGTAAATGTCGACTCAAAGTGGGTATAATATGAGTGGTTACCACTGCCAAATGGTTGATTTTTCACATGATGCGGTATTCATAAAGTCTTGGAGATAGATTTGGGCAGTTGAGTCCATCGAGTGCTTTTATATAAGAGCTAAAAGCTCGAACTCAAAGATCGAGCACGAGTTTGATAATAGGCTTGGAGACTCAATACCTGGAAACGCATAAGATACTCTGTAAATCTACTCAACTTTTAGGCACATTTACCGTGTTATTGGAAGTAAATAGCCATGAAAGCACATGCTGCATGAAAATCAAAACTTGGCGAGGGTATAATGCTGGAAAATCTGAGTCGGGATTTGAGCTATTAGGAGGATGTACAATGCACACATCTATAAACAAAGCGATTATTAACCTTACTCGTGTTTGCACGCGTGCATATACATACACGGTTGAAATAACAAGCATAAATTCGGAAAAATGTCCTAGCAAGTTGAAATTTTAAGTTTGAGATGTCTTTAACTAATAACAACCATATCTAATCTCATCTGGTTCATGTCCATATGTTAGTTGACGTGGTGAAGCAAACCAGTCGCCTTTTCGTAGGGACAAGGAGTAAAGCAATCAAGAAAACCCGAGGTGTAATAGAATAGGCTGTTAAAAAGTTTTTTCCAACCGAACTTATAGAACATGAGTAGAAATAAAATTGCTACTCTTATGAAAATTTCTTACCCAGCTACATTCAAATGATCTCTTTGTAGTGCTCTAATTGGTTCATTTGTCAAGGCGCGACTAATAACTTCCAGGACATGATCCTCGAGTTCAAGTTTGACTTAATCATGTTAGTCTTATAAGCGAGCGATCAATTTTATTCGAGAACGATAAATGTGACGTGTATGGATTGATCATTTCATCCATTTATAACATGTTAAACAATCCATTAAAATAGAAAATGTTACATCAAAATGTATTAACATATTTATATTTGAGAGCTTCTTTAAATGTAGCAAACATGTTACACGAGGTGTAATATCATGTCATACTGTCTTGTTTGGATCACGAATACAGTTGCATTCATTGGATATGACAATGAATTACAAATTGCTGGCCCGACTTTATGGATCAAGGGTGGCCTATCTCCATTGAAACTTTGACTTTTCTACTGAAGTCCTGACAAAAGTGATCTCTGAACTTTGGTCAACTCCCTAAAATTTTAAATTATTTAATGTGGTCCCTGAATTTTAACCTAATGTGTAATGTTGTTTATGAACTTTTAATTTAGGGTTAATATTATAAAAACCCCAAACTAATATAGGTGTGATAAATTTACGTCAAAACAAGTTTTTGACTATGAAAGATCCCAAATTGATACACAAGTGACAAATGTACCTCAAATGATCACAAAAAATCCAAACTAGTACACTTGTAACTAATATATACCTCAAATGATCACAAAAAACTCCAAACTGGTACACTTGTGACAAATTTACCAAAAATAGTTTGTTTGATTACCAAAAACCCTGAAATGATATATTTGTGACAAATATACACTCTATTAAATTGGATCAATACAAAAAAAATCACAAAAATTACACAAATGTGACATATGAAGAGTAAAATCCAAAATTGATATACTAGTTAACTATAACGTATAATCAAACTTAACAATTTGATAGTAAAATTTAATAGAAACTAATAGAGGGTAAATTTGTCATCAGTGTACCGGTTCGGGGTAAATTTGTCGAAGATATATTAATTTGGGGTTTTTTATGGTAAAAAAATTAGTTAAACGGGCCATTCTTCTATTAAATTTGTCATATGTATACCAGTTTATGGACAACATTGCACATTGAATTAAAGTACATGCACCATATTGAATAAATGAAAAGTTCAAAAATCATATTATATATTAACCTAAAGTTTGTGAAGTATTTGCTGTCATTTTCCTCAACAAAATCTACGGTCTAGTGATTCTTATGCAACATAAATATAAAATAACTGTTTGTTTGATCTTATAAATTTATAAAAGTTACCTTTTGGTCTTGTATTGTTGCCCCCACTGATAAACTTCTTGTGCTCCGTCCCTGCCTTTTAATTAAGCGATGAGAAAACTATTTTATATTTGACACGTTTGTTTTCGTAGAAAATTAACAATTTTGGAATACATTTTTCTAAAAAATGATCGCTTGTATTGCTCAGAAAATTAATGGACAAAAGACATTCTTATCACCGACAAAAATGTTTATTCACAATTTGTTATTGATAATGAAAATATCATATGTTGACCATTTTTTCTAAGTCATAGATATAATCAACTTTAGAAAAAGGTTTTTCAAATCACTCATTTTTCGCAACACACTCGATCAATTTTCAGGAAAAAGATCCGATTACCTTCACCTGGGAATCCCTGAGAGCTCCAATGAGTTATGGGCTAATTTGAGTGTAGTAAGTACTTCTTACCACATCAATTTCTCGCCGTTAGATTTTTTTAATACAATTCACACGTGCATCTCGCCATCGCTTCCCAGTGGAGAGTTGTCAACTATGACCCCAGTGCATATACATAAAATACATTTTTTTTTTGTTGTGCACGCGTTTTCTCTTTATAAGAGCACGTGCATTATTGAAACAATAATTGAGGGGATTCCCAAATTATTGCATACGAGCCCATGAACGTGTAGAGCCTAAGTTAAGCGCGCGGGGATCGATCAGAGGTGCATAACGTGTAATTTTGCCTACCTTCGAGGCGGTATTCTCCAGCAGGCTGTAGCTCCTTTGAATGCCTTTCCCAATCCCATGTCTTTGTCCTTTTCCAAGAAAGACTTGCAGTTTCGTGATTTTGCTGACTAGTATGCAGAAACCATAAATGGTCCGTTGTCGCATAAGTTCTTGTATACCAGTCTTCGTAATTGTCTTGCTTATCTTTGCTTTGTCTCGCGGACAGATTGAAGTTGATGCCGCGATCGCAGCGCGCCGGTTTGCAGGATCCTTGCACGAAGTGAGAGCCTGCACGAAACTCCAGTATATTCTTGCAGGCACTAAAGCCAGGTCATTCTTTCCAAGAAACGTTATTTTAGCCTGACGATTTTTCGCTTCGTGAGCTGCATCCCATGCCCCAGCAAACACAAGCGCCGCAAGTCGCAGTCTGATGTTACATCAGATGTATCGTATAATAAGATTTTTCTCTCTTTGAAGTTGAATCTACAACTTGGTGTGTCATCTTTAATTCCCTGCTGTCACTCGGTACGGCCGTAACATTCACTCAAACACATGACTTTGCGACTTTCTCTCATTCCTGCAAATACAAATATGCCGTATAGTTCGTATAGGCGATTCTATCTACCGCCTGCGTCATTCTTAAATGCTGGTAACCCCACCGTCGAGTAAGCTCCTGGCTGCGAACTATGAAGGCGTCTCTTTATTTTGAGGCCCTGAGATATTTTTTCATTTTGAATCTCTCCCTCAAGTTTGGAAGTACACTTGCCTCGTGGGGTTCAGATTCAATTCACTTCGAATTAGCAAAGACTTTTCCATGGACGAGCAGTGCGCATTAGAGCTACCGACCCCTCCGCAAAAACGGGTATCAATAATTTCCAGGGGAGGTGCACGATGTTTATGGGACTTGTATATAAAGAGCTGTTTCTCACAATGCCAATCAAGGGCTGGCTTTGTCTAAGCATTTCTTATTGAAAGTTGAGTGTTGGGTGTGGGGGAGGGTGAGGGGAGAACTTAAAAGCAAAGTGAGCGAGTGTGTTTTAGCATATTTTCATGTCCGACTCATCGTATTCCCTCCTCTTTTCATCTGTGTGCTTCATTTGATACTTGAGATCTTCCAAAAGCTTATACTGCCTAGCTGTGCTGCTCCCATCCCCTAAAGTGATTCATTAACACATTCGAATAATTCCCTAGAATCATCCCTTTTGGCCCCTCTGTCGTGCGCGCGCACAAACACGCACTCATGGAGCTTCTCATGATAATGTATGCTTCATCCATCTTGTACCTCCTTTTCATCATATGGAAAAGGATTGATGAGAGGAGAGACAAGCACTGTTACATCTTGGACTGCCAGTGCTACAAGCCAACAGATGACAGGATGCTTGGCACTGGGTTCTGTGGAGAAATTATGAAGAGGACCAAGAATCATGGTCTCTTGGAGTACAAGTTCCTGCTTAAGGCCCTTGTCAGCTCCGGCATCGGAGAGCAGACCTATGGCCCGAGAATGGTCTTTGCCGGCCGCGAGGACAGTCCCGCATTAGCAGATGGGCTTGTCGAGATGGACGAGTTCTTCCACGACAGCATCCAGAAGCTCCTGGACAGGTCAGGAATTGCTCCTTCGCAGATCGACGTGCTCGTTGTGAACGTCTCAATACTCGCTTCCATCCCCTCCCTATCTGCCCGGATCATCAACCGCTACAAGCTGAGGCACGACGTGAAGGTGTTCAATCTCACTGGGATGGGGTGCAGCGCGAGCCTCATATCGATGGACATAGTGAGGAATATCTTCAAGTCCTACAAGAATGCGAACGCCCTCCTTGTGACCTCGGAGTCACTAAGCTCGAACTGGTACTCGGGCAACGACCGGTCCATGATCCTGGCTAACTGCCTGTTCCGGTCGGGTGGATGTGCCATGCTGCTGACCAACAATCGGGCCTTGAAGAGCCGCGCCGTGTTCAAACTGAAGTGCCTGGTTCGAACCCACCACGGGGCGCGGGACGAGTCCTATGGATGCTGCCTCCAGAAAGAGGACGACCAGGGCCTGCCTGGCTTCCACCTCGGCAAGAGCCTACCAAAGGCAGCCACCCTGGCTTTCATCGACAATATCAAGGTGATCGCCCCCAAGATCTTGCCAACCAGAGAACTGCTCCGCTATGGGGTGATGACTCTAGCCTGGAAAATAAGGCGGGGCTCAGCGAAATTGGCCGGGCCGAGGCCTGTTCTCGACTTCAGGACTGCGGTGGACCACTTCTGCATCCACACAGGCGGGAAGGCGGTGATCGATGGGATTGGGGCGAACCTCCAGCTGAGCGAGCACGACCTTGAGCCCGCAAGGATGACGCTGCACCGCTTCGGGAACACGTCCGCGAGCAGCCTCTGGTATGTGCTGGCATACATGGAGGCAAAGAGGAGGCTCAATAGAGGTGACAGGGTGTTCATGATCAGCTTCGGTGCTGGGTTCAAGTGCAACAGTTGCGTGTGGGAGGTGATGAGGGACTTGGGAAATGAGAAAGGCAAAGGCAATGTTTGGGAGGACTGCATTGAGTGCTACCCATCAAAGAACATGGTCAACCCTTTCATGGAGAAGTACGGTTGGATCAACCAGGAGGACCCAAGCACCTTTAACAAAGACTCCTTAGTAAGATGTAATTCAATTGAAGAAGAAGCAGCAGCAGCAGCACCTCATTTGGTTTTTGATTCCGTTGATCTAGATCTTAGTCGGCGGACGAGATCGCACCGCCTCAACTACCGACACTAATGGCGGCTACTAACCACCAACACTAATGGCGGCTACTAACTACCGACACTAATGGCGGCTACTAACCACCGACATAAATGAAAGCTATCAACTACCGACATAAATAGAGATAGATTCTAATTACGGTTTCGCCTGCACTTGGATACTTCGGGGAGAAGGCTTGGCGAGAACCCGAGTGAAAGCAGGAGATCCTCCAAGGCTGCGTCACGGTCGTCCTCGGGAACCTCTTGGGTTGGCCTTCTTTCGGCCCGTGACATTCTCCCCCACTCAATCGGCGACGCCCTCGTCGCTCACGGCTCGAGGCAGCCTTCCTCGCACGAGCACGGGCTCTCTTCTTTTGATTCTGCTTGGTACGGACGCTCACAAACGAAGGTCCACACCCTTCCATGATCAGCTCGGACTTGGCGCATGGTTCCACCTTCGGCTTGGACGGAGCACGAGGCGCGCACTCAACCTCGGGGAAGAGCACTTGGATTGGCATGGCATGTGTTGGAGTAGGATCCAACTCTACCTTCGGCTTCACCTCGATCAGCTTGTTTATACGCCTCACGGCCTTCAAGCTCTTGTCGAGGCGTCGGATTGACGCGATGGTCTTGGTGTCGACCACCCCTTTGATCATGGGGATCATCGACGGACACTTTGGATCGGGAACTTTGATACACTTGGTCCTCATGTCGATCAGAGCTCCCACACTATCGAAGAATTGCATACCCAAAATGAGATCATAGTCGTCAAGTGGGATTACCTCGAAAGTCATCTTGTCTCTCCATCCGCCAATCTTGACATCCACGTCGGGAGTTGCTCCTATGTCACGGAAGTCGCCCGAATTGATGGGTTTGTAGGACTTCGCGGATGGCTCCACGCGAAGACCCAAGGCTTTCGCTGCCTCAGTGGACATGAACATGTTCGATGCTCCCGTGTCGACCAAAGCATAGAGCGTTCGGCCACACACTTCGACCTCCACGAAGAACATGTCCGTGTTCGGGGTAATCCCTTTTTCTTTGGTTGGCGATTGAGCTTGGACGGCGTTGATCATCTTCACCGCTCCAATCTGGATCTGCCTCTTCTCTTCTTTGGGTTCTTCCTCCTCTTCGATGGCAAGGAGGGCGTTGATTCGACCCTTCTTCGGGCACTTTTGGGTCCAGTGCGGACCTTTGCAGATAAAATAAGGAGAAGGCGGGGGTTGATCGAACTTACTCACATAGTCCGTCTGTGGTCGACCCCTTTGGAAGGATGGCTTGGAAGTGCCTTCGCCCCATGTCTTGACTCAGCCGTGTTGATCTCTCGGCGCACGGGGAGCATTTCCAGCTTCATCCTCGGATCGATCTGTCCTCCACTCTCTTGTTCTATTCCTTGGTTCGGCTCTGGTGAGGTCGACGAGCGACTCGGCCGTGCTTAGTGCTCTCGTAAGACTACTCACGTCCGGCGCTTGAGCTCGAGTAGTGCCCATGGCTTCAACCCATCCATGAACGCTCCGAGGGCCTCCTCTTCGCTTAGGTTGCGAATGCGGAGTTTGAGTTCCGTGAACTCTTTCACGTACTCTCGGACCGTACCTCTTTGTTCGAGGCGATGGAGCTTGCTACGGGCTTCCTGCTGCGCGAACTCGGGGAAGAAGTAGTCCCGGAACTCCCTTACGAAGTCATCCCATGTGTCCACGGGATTGGCACCGCGCCTAGTCTCATCACACCTATTGCGCCACCAAAGCATTCCCGTATCAGTAAGGAACATAGAAGCGGTTCGTACCTTGATCGACTCGTCGTGTATGTTGACGGCGCCAAAGTATTGCTCCACGCTCCAGACGAAGTTGTCCACCTCCTTGGCAGATCGTTCGCCTTTGAATTCCTTCGGCTTCGGCACTTCAATTTTGGACACCGCTTGGGTAGGTGCCGCACCGTTGGTGATGCTAAGCTTGCATAGGGCGAGCTCGGTCTTGAGCTCTTGGATCTCCGCCTTCATGGCTTCGACCTCGTCCCTACATGGGCTCACCTCCTCGATCACTTGGACGCGCTCTTTCAACATATCGATCGATGCTTCAAGGGTTTCGTCCTTGTCGTGCAACGGGGCTGTAGCTTCGTTGAGGCCGGTCGTGGAGTCCTCACGGAGCGACGTCTCAACCTCCATGACCCGGTCTCTCACCTCGTCAAGACCTTCCATGAGTTCGAGCACGGCACTTCGGACCTTCCTGATCTTCTCGTCGAACGCAGCTGCAGCATCCATCGAGGCATCTCTTTTCTTTGCTCGACCGCTAGGTTCCTTGACTTGCACGGCCTCTCCATCCATGACAGCATCTTGGCTCGACATTCTCTCGAACAGTTGGCGCTCTTCAATCTCTGGAAGCGGATCTCTCCTTTGCTCTGATACCACTTGTCACGGGCCGATCGATTGGGATCGTGACCGCGCGGCGACTCGGGCAACTTTGGATCACCCAAGCCAAGCCTTGCTCGATTAATGCTCGCACACTCGCTTGCACACCCGGATCGTAGAGAGAGAAAGCTTCTAGAGAGAGGAGCTCTGGAGAGAAAGGGAACTTCTATTACTGAAAAGGATTTGGATGAATACAAAATGAGGGGGAGGGCACCCCTTCTTATACTCGAGGCCCTCTGATTACATCCGTTGATCTAGATCTTAGTCGGCGGACGATATCGCATCGCCTCAACTACCGACACTAATGGCGGCTACTAACCACCGACATAAATGAAAGCTATCAACTACCGACATAAATATTGATAGATTCTAATTACGGTTTCGCCTGCACTTGGATACTTCGGGGAGAAGGCTTGGCGAGAACCCGAGTGAAAGCAGGAGATCCTCCAAGGCTGTGTCACGGTCGTCCTCGGGGAACCTCTTGGGTTGGCCTTCTTTCGGCCCGTGACACTAGACTGTACTTCGATGGGTTTAAGGATGGGAAGACGAGACACATCTGTGGGAAAAGAGAGTGCAGGGTACATGATGGGAGTCACTTGAAGAAGAAGTGCTGACAAAGAGCACATACAAGAACGGGAAGAAGAAAGGCATCCGCGCACGGGCCCAAAAACCTAAATCCAAAGGGAGCATTTGTGTAGACACCTAAATTTCGGCGGCCTATTTAGTCATTAGGGGTTAATTTTATCTTTTGAAAATATTATAATTCATTTGCATAGCATTAATTTTAGTGGCGTTTATTTTTAATTTACATGATTTGCATTTTTAATTTTAGGACGGCAGATAGGTCAAATTAATGGTTTTGAGGTTTAAATTAACTGGCCAGACTAAGTCCATGAAAAGTGCAAATTGGCCCGAGCCCGTTTTCTGAAATTGAGATTTAAAATGAAGATTTTTTGGAATTTAAGAAAATCGGGTTGTAATCTTATCTTTAAAAATCAGTAGAAAATATTCAGGAGATAAAGAAAATAAGATGATTTTTATGATCAAGAGGTTAGAGGAAAATCTTCGTGCATTTTGAAAAGTGGATAAAATATTTCACGAAGATCGGATTTTTATTTGCTTATAAGGGGGCTTTTCATTCGGTTCTTAAGGGGTTTTCTTTTGAATCAAAAAGAGAAAAAGAACAAAAAGTCAAAGAAGGAAGAGAGGAGAGGGAATTCGTCCGTGCGTGGAGAAGAAGCAAAAAGCAAAAGTAAAAAGGTGAAAGTGTAACAGAGAAAGGGGGAAGTGACGTGAGGGTGCAGCAAAAAGAAAAGGAAAAAGCAAAACAAAAGCTACTGTTTTTCTTCCTCCTTGGCATCAGCCGGACGTGCCCCCATCCGTTGCCCACAGTCACCGATTCCACGCCGGCCCCCGCACCGGCGTCTCCTCCGCTAGGCCGTCGCCGTTCGTCCGCGAAGCCCTGCGCCGGAGGCCCCCGCGCCTTTGCGACCGACCGCCGTGCCTCAACCGCGACCCGCCTGCACGCCGCTCGGACCTCCGAAGCCCCCTGCAGCCCGCACCGCCGTCCACCGCCAGATCCCGACGCCTCCTTCGTTTTCCACCGGTGACAGGTCCGCCGAGCGATGCCGTGCCTCCGCCAAGGCCGGACCCAAGCTGAATCGCGCTCCCTACTGCAGCCCGACGAAGCCCATTGCATCTCGGCCGACCTCCGTCCCCGACGCGCTGTCCCTGCCGCGACCCGACGTTCCCTGAGTCCGCCGTCGGTCTGCTTTGCCACCGGTCCACCCGCCGCCGTCAGCCGCCCTTGCCGGATTTCCCTCGCCGGATCGATTGATCTACTGCCCATAGGAGACCCACCACCACGCACGAGCCTCGCGTGGAAAGGAAAAAACAGGAAAAAAACAAAAAAAGGAAAAAGGAAAATCAATTTAGGTAGTTTATTTCCTTTTTCTTTTTTTTTTTTCATTTATTTTATTTTATGTTATCTATTCTTTTAAGTTTAGTTATTTAAGTTATAACATGGGATGTCAATTTTAATTATTTGTATGGTTTAGACATTATCCTTAAGGTTTTGCCTAAAACTATGTAATTATTAATTTGGTCCGTAAAACGTCGGATCATTTTTTTAATTATATTAATTTTTGGGCATTTTGTTGGCAAGCGACATATTAATTGTTAAATTAATTTAATTATTAATTTGATCCGTAAGATTTCGGATCAGATTTTTAATTATTTTGATTTCTTGTCGATGTTCGGGGTTAAAAGTAATCGTTAATTTGACCGTGAGATAACGGGTTATTTTTCGTTTATTTTAATCATTTATTTTGTTGAATATATTGTTTGTTTAGATTTAAGGATAGTTGATAATGCTTGTTTTAGAAAAAGAAAAAAGATATTTGAATTAGGATTTCAATTGGTTTTGGAATATTTCTTGTTATTTTGCATATCTAGAATATAGGTTTTATTTTAGATTTAAAAAATATAAAAACAAAAAAATGCATTCATTTAGGATCTTAGTTTTTGTTTAATTTAAGTTGCATGTTTAATTACGTGGCATTTTTAGAATTTCGAACATTGTTAAAAATAAAAAAATATCATGCATATGTCATGTAAAATTAGGGCATGCTCCGCACGTCATTGCATATTAAATAGATTGCATGTTAGGTTGAGATAATGTCTTAATTTAAGTTAGGATTTAATATGACCTAATCCTTATTTTAAATTAGATAGAATTTCAATCTAGCTAGATCACTTTTGCATTCGAATTTCATGAAAGAAAATACAAAATTTGTCTTTGCATAAGTTAATTTCAATTTTTAGGATAGATTGCATTCTTAAAAATAGAAACATCAAATGCACGTCATTTAGTTTTCATTAAGTTCATTTAATTAGAACTCTCTTGTCGTTAGACTAAGTCATTCAATAAATGTTACGTGACATATAGCTTGCATATTAAATTGCATGAGGCATGTCATTTTAGTTTAAATAATTTGGTATGTCATTGCATCGCATTGCATGTCATTATAATTAGATAATTTAGATTGCATTTAATTATTGCATTTCTTCATGTCATATAGTTTAGGTCATGTTGCCATGTCATATTAGATTATTAGCATGCATCACATGACTTTCATTAAATAAAGTGAAAACAAAAAAAATTGATTGCTTGTTAATTATGAATCATATCTAGGATTGTTGATGTGAATTCCGATTTAACATTGATCTTTCGTTGCTTTAAGGTATGTTTTTGCATTATTTAATTGCTTTCTTGATGTGTTAAATTGGTGGTATGCGCATATGTATGATCACCTCACACGTTAGGAAGCTAAATTAAAATCAATTCAATTGCCAAACATTTTCTTAAAATTAAAAAGAAATGG
The DNA here is from genome assembly GCA_014182395.1 of Eucalyptus sp. ANBG9806169. Taxonomy (NCBI): domain Eukaryota; kingdom Viridiplantae; phylum Streptophyta; class Magnoliopsida; order Myrtales; family Myrtaceae; genus Eucalyptus; species Eucalyptus sp. ANBG9806169. The sequence goes on from CM024582.1 coordinate 28,214,491, forward strand.
TACCGAAAGCATTTAGGATAGTCTAGTGTAATCAAGTCCCCGTACCCAAAATCTGCAGTTCGTAGGAGTAAAATAGTACTCCCATTATTTTACTTAGGTGTCTAATCGACCTACCCTAAACCGATTAGTGGCGACTCTAGATAATAAATCTTTTGCATGTTAAAACTCTAAGTCGCGATTTGGTATGGGCAGGAGGCCTAGGCAAAAAGGCTTAGTAGTCCATCAACCTAGTTTTAGGTGCACTAGCCCAAAAACCTATATCCAAAGGGAGCATTTGTATGCATGGAAACACGGGAATTAGGAAAGAAATGTAGTATGATTTCTCAGGTCATAAAGACGACCTGCCGTTTTCAGTTATATACTATACTGCATCAGCATCACATGGCCAATATATATATAAATATATATAAATATGCTTGTGTTATATATTTGTTAATTTATTCATTTATTCATTAATACATATATATACACACACTAGTCACTGATCATGGTCCCCCTTTCTTCGAGTACAGTTCAGATTGAGTTAATGTAGGTGAAACACTTTGATGGTGAAATAGAAAGAGAAAGCGTGAAGTCTTCTTTACTTTCTCTTTTCGGGTCGATTCTCACTAAATGGAATATATCGCATTGGATTTGGAGTTTACCATTCTTGACCATGATGCCACAAATTTGATCAAGTTTTGGATTCTTGGGTCCACAGTTATTTGGCTCACATGTCACGAGATGATGCTAATTTCAAGTGTGACAGGATCAAAGGTGGATCCCGACTACAATGCTGTATTTGGGAAAGTAAGGAGAAATAAAAATTTATGGTGAAAATTGACAAAGTAAATTTTTTGTGCGGAAGAGAAGGACAATAGGGATATTTTGAAAAGTTAAAACGTACGTCATAATTCCATGTTTTAAATTGATATAATTCAATTGTTCTCTATGGCTACGCTTGTTTTGCAAAAAGCAATGATTTGAAAAAATATTTTTCTAGAGATAATTTTTCATATCGCTTACAAAGATGAATATATGAAATATTTTTATAGTTCATGAAAATATTTATACAAAAATTGCCGTTGATGACGGAAATATTTTCTTTTGACTACTTATTTCAAACAGCACAAGCAACAAAATTTTTGCAAAGCAAACGAAACTTTTGTAGAAAATGAATGATTTGGAAAATATTTTCCGAATAATGACCATTTGTATCACTTAAAATAAATAATCAATACAAAATATTTCCATCATTGAAAATAATTTATGTCTAAATATTTTCATGGATGACAAAAAAAAATCGTTACTTCACGAGACCATTTTTAGGAATTTTTCTCTAAGGGTCCGTTCGTTTCGCGGAAAATGTTTTCCGGAAAATGTTTTCCGGATTTTAGGTGTTCGTTTCACGGAAAATGAATTCTTAAGGAAAATGTTTTCCATGAAAGGAAAAAGTCTTCTAAATTTGGGGAAAATGTTTTCCACTTTTGAAAAGTGGAAAACATTTTCCTCACTGATCTCTCTTATCTCACACATCTACGAATCCTCACTTCCTCCTCCCATTTCTTCTTCTTTTTTTCTTTTTTATTCGAATTATTTTTAAATTGTATTTTTCTTTTTTTATTCAAATTAGTTTTAATTTTCTATTTCTTTTCTTTGTTTCTCATCTTCTTCTTTCTTGACTAGTCGTCGGCCATCACTAGGTGAACTGTCGTGGATCGCTCGTCGATCCTGGGCGAACTCGAACTTGACGCTTGTGCTCGCCAATCTAATGAGCGGAAAATATTTTCCTAGAACACGGAAAATATTTTCAGAAACATTTTCAAGTTTTTTAGCCGAACACTAGAAAATATTTCATTTTCTAAATCATTCATTTTCCGATAAATAAACAAAGCCTTGAAAAATAGGTAACTTTTCCCGTACATGTAAATATTGATATGTATTGGTAAGTGTTGTCGGTGGACCAGCCTAAGCCCGATCCGAGCTATAAAGGTCCGAAGACATTCCGTGGGTGGGCTTAAGCAAGAGCGTTTAGATCGAAAGCTCGGCCCGAAAACATGCATATAAAAATCTTACGACGGGCCGGATTCGGCAGAAACTTAGGCCCGACTTTAAGGCCCGCCCGATCCGACCCGCCCGATCGGATACCCGATCTCGTGGAATTTTTGCATCTCGTGGAATTTTTGCGCGCGATCGAAGGCTCTTCCCCCTCATCGGACGGAATATCCCGCCAAGAAGAACTCGAGCCCCGGCGTCGATGGATTCGCAGGCGCCGGCGACGGCGACGACGCGCTCCACGGCCGAAGATGGAGACGCTTCCACTCCTTACGATCTCCTCCTCTCGTGTCCTCTCGGCCTCTCTCCGTCGCAGGTGCCTCTTCCCTCGCTCCCTCCTGCTCTTCCGCCGGTTGCCTCTGAAACCGGCGGCGCACGGTCCGATTCGCTCTCGGAAGGCGCCGTCACGTGCGATCGCGCCTGTTTGTAGTAACCGCGTTCGCGGTGTTTCTCTTTTTTGAAGGTTTCTGCAGATTTCGATGGATCGCACGATAGGATTCCGCATCCGGACATCGACTTGGAGAATTCCATTACTGAGGTGAGATCTTTTCTGGCGCTTTCGATGTTCGATCGTCTTTCGCGATATCGTGAATAGCTTCGCCTTTCAGCTCTCGGATGGTGTTGAAGTTTGGTCTTATGGTTCTGGGCCTTCTGGCCATTGCGTTAAGTTGACGTACTTGTCAGATTGGCATGAGAATTTACAGTCAAATTAAACCTCGATCGAACTTTACTTTTGCTGTTACAGTACTTTGGTCGATTGCTTTCGCATTTGATTCCGTGATCCGCAGTAAAAGCGGTGACTGAGCTTTGATTGCTACATGAAGCGCCTTATTGACTGGATTAGTCGGATTTGTTCTAAGACGCCCGTTCCAAATTCCAGTAATCAGCTGTGTTGTTTTCTTCCTCACTTTGTCTCTCTTGTTCAGATATGGGACCAAAGAGTTCAGAAAAATGCTTCTCTGTACAATGGGACGAAGTTCAGGGTATGTCGATACTTCTTTTATTCTCTGGGCGTCTTGAGTTTAAGCACTTGCAGTTAGCTGGGTGCTTGATCAACTGTCGTATTTGTTATTGTGGCATCATGATTTGAAAGCCTATGGTTTCTTGTGGTAATGCTTAATGAAGGAATAGGGTGGTGAAGTTCCAAATAAGCTGCAGACTTTTGGCTGGGGCTGCCAGATGGAACTTTTGTGTTGAACGGTGTCTCTGAACATTTGGGATTGCATCACTCACTTTTAATCTTATACAATGGACTTTCTGAGATGTTGTGTATTAATAGTTATTTATGCACCTTCATACCTGATGACTTAGAGGCATGATCCCACTCTTTGCTGATCTGTTCTTGGTAAATGTCTCAGTTCAAAGTGTCCAACAGCCAAAATTAGAATAATCAATATGAAACTTGTGAGGTTGTAGATGCGCATGCTTACTCATGTGTGCTAAGATGAACTGCGGTTTGAGTAATTATAGATTCACAGTATGCAGGGTTCATCACACATAAGGAAGGAAGTGAATCTGATAAAATTTCTTGGGTATCACTCCACCTTGGCCTAACAGACTACAGGTTTGTCTTTTTCCCCCCTCTCTCTCTCTACCTCAATGAGGAATGTTTTGATTTTCAAGGCATAGATTATACATAACACAAGAAAGACAGTGCAAGGACGACTGCATACTTTCCTTATTTGGTTGCTTAGCAAGTTAGTGTCCATCACTAACGAAATTTGATGGATAATTATTATCTGATCCATGTCATGAGCACAAGAAGTCTAAGATAGCATTACTTGAAATGTCAATCCAATGACAATCATCAATATACAGATCAAATAAAACCAGGTGGTAGCTATTTATACCTATTGTTCCCATTTCTAATTTCACCAAGCACTCTGTTTTGAGTTAGTAATACTTTTGTTGCAGATAGGCAAAATTAAGGATTGCAGATTTAGAACCCTACTGTCTAACTGATGTACTAATTCTAAATGATGAATGGCAGTACCTCCCCTTCTTACTGCTTCTGATTCACTCAAGAGTCAAGATTACCATTCTGAAGTTGCTTTAAGGAGAAACTTTTTTTTTTTTTTTTTTTTTGGCAATATTTTAGTCATAAACATTGGCAAACGTTGTTAATTTCACAGCATATGGTTATTATGTGATTTTATGTTTTCATTAATGAATGTCTATGGTCTGCCGCTGTTATGATGCCATATACTTTGTTTCAGGACTTTTGTTGGGACAAACTTGAATCCTCTGTGGGAAAGGTTTCTGGTTCCATCACAAGGTATCTTCAGTTCTTGTTGAAATTCATCTGGAACTGTGCACTGTCTCTATTTCTCACACGCACACATATATGAATGAACTGCTTTCATGGCATGAGAATGTACCATTATTATGAAGGGGTTAATACCACAAAAGACATTAAACTATGCCCTCGGTGACACAAATACCCCAAACTTTATTTTGTGTCAAAAAACCCCGAACTTATATAAAACAAAGTTGGGGGTATTTGTGTTACAATGTGCAAGTTTAGGGTTTTTGGTGACAAAAAACAAAAAGTTTCAGGTATTTGTGTCACGGAGGGCATAGTTTGGGGTTTTTTTGTGGCATTTGCCCTATTATTAATATACTAATGTTAGATATAATTAGGTTGTTTTGCTTCTAAGAAGAAAATTAAGTGGAGACAAGCATACAATAGTTTTTAATGATTCATTTTCTGTAATTAGATGGTTAGGCATTATAGGACATAGCCTACAAGAGGTTCAGATGTCTTGGGGTTGCTTGGATCTTCTTCAGTCCCCCAACGATTTTCATATTGTCTCTATGCCGTTTGTTGCCTTTGTACAGAGGACACCATTCGCTGTCGACACACCTCCAGTCCGTTAGGCAATGGTGCAATTGTGGAGACATCAGACAAGAAAATACTGGTACTGCGAAGAAGCAATAATGTTGGGGAATTTCCTGGTCACTTTGTATTTCCAGGAGGCCATCCAGAGGTACTAAACACAAGATCATAAGAGCTTTTTTGCTTTTTCCAACCCAAAAGTGGAAATAAATTGGCACAGTACTACTTGTTTCTAATAGTATAACGTTTGTTGGATGGATGGTTAATGCTGTGAGAGAAAAGTTGGCATCACCATCATGACAGCATTCCATACTATCACTTGACCAGATCTATCGTAAGAGATTACATAGAATACGACCCTAATCGAAATGCATCCATTTGTCTCATACACTATGGGGATGGTGAGAAGAGATATATTTTACATCCTAGAGGGGCTATAATTGGAGATACATGCAGTAATGAATTTATCTTTTAGATTTTCCTGGAATTTTGGATTTTCAATGCCCTTATAATTGTTCACTTTTTTTTATCTTGATTACAGCCCCAAGAAATTGGAATAGCATGCCATCAGCCTGGCAAGAGTTTGAGGGAGTCTGAGATGCTCAACAAGAGAGTTTCTGAAGAGATGTTTGACAGCATTGTCCGAGAAGTGATTGAAGAAATTGGAGTGCCCGACTCATCCCTTGTGAGTTACTTCTGAACTTGAGTATAACCAAATCGTCTGTGTTTCACTTGCTTCCTGAACATATGGTCTGTGCTTCAATTTAGTTAACTCACTATGAAATTATTCTCAGACCATGTAGACTGAAAAATGGCATTGCTGGGTAGGCAGACCTACCTAGCTTGATGAAGCACATCTGTTGACCACTTGACATTCATGCAGAGCAATCCACTTTTTATTGGTGTATCTCGTCGGAAGATGAATGTTAGACCAGCTGCCTTTTTCTTCATGACATGTACTCTTCAGTCTGATGAAATTCAGAAATGCTATTCTAATGCACAAGATGGCTTTGAATCAACTCAACTTCATGAAGTGACACTGGTGAGTCCAAACTTCTGTTTTATTTGAGTTGCCGCCATAATCCTTGACATGTAATGTGCAAATTTCGCCTATTTGGCACAAATTACATTCAAGCATGAGCAATTATTCAGTCAAGGAAAAAAAGCTTGAGAAAATATAGATGTTGTATAGACCCACTTATACAATCGGAGCTGTATCTATAGTGTTGGAGCCCATAGGAAGTGGCATCGGTTGTTCTTATGGAACCTATGAAATAACTAATGGATATTCAAATCATGATGTTGGATGGTTGGTGCAGAATCAACTCCCAAAATAAGCTACAGTTCTTACGCATTACTTCTAAGCCAAGTGTGGAAAGCATGAATAGACTACCTACATGCCTTTCACAGCCCTTCGACTTCGATCTAATCAGTTACCTATTCTTCTGCTGTCAGATTGAATTGGAGAACTTGGCTTCTAAAATGCCCGGCTGCCATCAAGGTGGCCTTGCTCTCTATAAATTGATGTTGGAAGCTGGGAAGGACGCGAGATGAAAGCTCTGGACTCGTGGTCGACAAAGAAAATTCTCAGATGCATTGACAACGAAAATTCCCATAACTTCCCTCCTTTTGCTTAAAAATATAGAATCACATGCGTACTTAATGCCATCGAAATGGCGAGACCCACACGGGCTCCGTGGCCATGCGATCGAATGGTTGGGTCATGTTCTGCGAGACATGATGTAAAACTAGCACTTTGTTAATCCGATTTAGAATCCACACCGAGGATAAATATTCAATACGTAGGAACCACGAAGTTCTGGTTCAACATTCTGTCACCTTCCTTTGACAGTCTGCATGGATTATTTTGCCACAGTTTGTTCGACTTCATTATACTGTCAACAAAGGTTAATCTTATAATGTTGTTTCTGAATGATCATCGGACCTCCATCTCTAATTTTTTAAATCAGTTCTTTATTGTCGTTTACATTGACTGATGATTTTATTACAGTACTAGCTTGTAAAATGGGTCAGTAGAATGTTTTTACGTGACTCGCAGGGTCTAGGAAAGCTCCCTATATGGTTCCTGTGCTGGGGACACCTTCAATGAAAGGCAGGCAGTTGAATTTTGATTTCATATGTAGACATTTAAGGATGCATTTGATAATCATTTTATTTTTGTCGACAATTTTTCTTCAGAAATGATTTTTTTTATAATGTTCCAAAAAACAATTTCTAAGTATTTGAATGCGCTTGATAAATTATTCAAAATTTTTATTCCCGAAATAGAAATGTATTTGTTAAAGCCCTTAAAAAATCTAATCCAAGCCATTTTATTTTAATCTTTTGATAATTTTATTAAATTTTTCTCTCTTTTTCTTTCTTTTTCCCTATTCATCTTCTCCTTTCTTCGGTCGTTGGCTAGGCTGCCATGGTTGGTGATCTCGTCGGAGCATTGCCCAGCCCGGATAATTTGAGCCATGATGAGGCTCGTTGGCCCAAGCCTTGCCGTGAGCTAGGGAAGGTCAACCTTGCCCATATTTAGCAAGGCCGAGCCTCGTTGGTGATCGGGTGAGCTCGGCCTCACCTAGCCACGGCGAGGCTCGGACCAACCCTTGTTTGATTGGTCATCGGCCATGGCCGAGGCCGATGAGCCTAGGGCCGTCGCCAATCATGGTTGAGGCCTAGTGATCGGCCAAAGAAAGAAGAAGAAAAAGAAAAGGAAAAGAAAGAAAATAGGAGAAATGAAAGAAAAATAAGACTTGATTATAGGAATTGTTCTTGGAAATAAAAAAAAAAAAAACTTTTATTTTTTAATTCTATTTCAAATCTATTCTTAGGGAAAAAAATGGATTCTTTTTCTCGAAATCAAAAAATTTACCAATGAATTTTTATTATTTTTTTGTTCTTGGAAAAAAAATGGAATTAGTTAGTATTTAAAGTGTTACCAAACAAAGCTTAAGTTTTTGGAAGAATTTAGCTTCCATAAGAGGACGATTTTTTGTTAAAGAATGTCCTAAATAACGAATGCATGTCTCCAAAAAAACAGTTTTTTTAACTATGAAATAATTATTCTAAATTAATTTATTGTCTTAAAAAAAATCTCAAATCAGTATCCTCGATTTAAATCTACTGGTTGTGAGTATTTCCTTCAATATTTCATTAAAATGCTCGATGGGGCGATTCACAAAGCAGAAGAGACCAAAAAAACAAATTGATTGTTAAGATAAAATAGGGGATGAAATTCCAAAATTCAAGAATTACTGAAATGCTTAAAATCGCACGTAATCCCTCCTTGGCGATTTTCCAACTCCTCTTTCGGAGCGGCATTACGCAATCGAGGCTTTGCTAACTGACGCGATCGCGCTCGCGCTCGGGACAGCAAGCAGAGCGGAATTCTCCATCGGAAAACAACGCTTGCGATTCCTGCGGGAAGAACCATGGACGACGAGCTGCTGGAGCTGCAGAGGCAATTCGAGTTCGCGCAGCAGGCCAAATCCAGCGTCCGCCTCTCCGATCGCAACGTCGTCGAGCTGGTCCAGAAGCTCCACGAGCTCCGGATCATCGACTTCGATCTCCTCCACACCGTCTCCGGCAAGGAATACATCACTCCTGTACGCCTCTTCTCTCTCTCTCTCTCTCTCTAAAACAACATCAAGTCTGGTTTGGCTTTCGAGAGGAGACGAGAAAGAAACGTGCCCACTCGATCGTTCTATAGTTTTTGGCCGATGTACGATGGAGACGATTCGTTAATTCGTAGACAGTTGAACTCGTGTACTTTAAGATTGGCGCATGTCTGTTGGAGCGCCCGCCGCATTTTCCTATTAAGTTTGGGCGACCTCGAATTAGGGCGCGTTTTACGTTTCTTGAGTGCGGGTTTTTTTCTTTCCTTGTTTTCGCCGAGGAACCGTGGAACGGGAAATTTGGCTCGGTTGAGTTTACAAATGGTCAATCTTGGGCTTGTAGAGCTGAGAAACCAGTGAAAATTATGCTGTGTGCAAATAATTTTTTTGTGGTGCTCTTTCCTGATTTGATATAGTTTTCTAACAATTCTGATTGTTGTTTCATTGCAAATATTGTTTTATTGCTGGAGAATTTTCTAAATTTTGTTGTCTCTATAGGATCAACTGAGGCATGAAATGCTGTTGGAGGTACAGAAATTGGGGCGCATTTCTCTAATTGACCTTGCCGACACTACTGGGGTTGATTTGTACCATGTCGAGAAGCAAGCTCAAGTTATGGTGGCTGGTACTCCAGGCCTTACGTTTGTTCAAGGGGAAATCATATCGCAAAATTACTGGGACTCGGTTGCTGAAGAGGTCAATGAGCGGCTTCAAGAATGTAGTCAGATAGCTTTAGCAGAACTAGCTGCGCAATTACATGTTGGCTCGGAGTTATTGACATCAGTCCTGGAGCCTCGACTTGGGAGCACGGTATTATGATTTTCAAGGTCCCGTGAACTTAGCATGATGAGAGTGTACCTTATCTGCAATGAGTTTGTCCTGTTTTTAGGTGAAAGGAAGGCTTGAAGGTGGGCAGTTGTATACTCCAGCATATGTTGCTAGAGTTAGTGCTATGGTTCGTGGTGCTGCGAGAGCCATTTCTGTCCCTACAAATCTGTCTGCATTGTGGAGTTCTCTACAGCAACTTCTGCAGGAAATGGACGGAGCTACTGGAGTGTCCGTTGAAGCATCATTCTTCCAGTCCCTATTCAATGAGCTATTGAAGGGAGGAGAGATTCTGGGTTCACTCCGTGCAGGAGTGTACTGGACTCCAACTGTATGTGATTTGCTAATACATGCTTTCCTTCTAAGGACTATGGGATTGTCCAATAGGACTAATGAGATTGTATAACATCCATTGGAGTATCATAGTTGTGTATGGCTGCCAAAATTCGTCTCTAGTGGAATTGTCATCAATAGCTTCAACCGATTCTTTATTACTCCTTTCCTCAAGAATTATCAATTTCATATTAAAAAGGGTATATCTGCTGTTTTCACCAAACTTCTATAGGTTGAAAATGTTGAGTTTCTGATTTATGCAAGGGGAACTAAAAGATTGATTGGCAAGTATTGTCAACCTCGAGTGTAAGAGGCCCAAGGGACGAATAATAATGCTTTTATACACTGTCGTGTCCACTCTTCTTCATATGATATCGCATTTTTAGAGGCACTATATTGCATGTCGAGAAAATAGTTACCTTCAAGTTCCACGATGAGAATGTACTTAGATAACATTTGTTTGTGTTCTGCTAGCTACCTTCAGAAAAAGGCTGGAGGGTAAAAATATGGGGGTTGTGCAAGATGTAAAGTAGTCATAGTGTAGGTGCAGGTTCATTTTGTGTGCTGTAGCAAATATATTTTTTTCCTAAAGGAAAAGTATGCTTTTCATTTATTATGATCTCCACTTTGTCTCTTTCACTTACAATGTCAATATGCTACAGGTCTTTGCCATTGCTCAGAAGGAATGCGTTGATTCTTTTTTCTCACAGGTTTGTGGCTTTATGCTCCCAACACTCCTCCTTCTCCTCTCTCTCTCTCTGTGCCTTTTGGTTTAGTCATGCAGTACAGTGTTCTTGGCGGGGTGAAGAGGATGATGCTACTTAGGATAGTTACGAGGGTCAATAAAATTGAATATAGGATCAAATTGAACATTTCTAATTTTGGAAGGCATAACTCCAAGACCTATGTTTGTGTAGCACAAATTGTGCTGATTCATAGGAATAAGTGGGATGTTTAGAACTGAATCTGCTATATGTACTCACTGCGTCCTGCAAACTATTTTGCTGAGATGAGATGTGGTTCTGTAGCAAGAGCAAGAAATATAAATTGAATTACCTTTGAACAGCTCAAGTTTCTTACAAGCTGAAAGCCTGAAACATAAATTATGACGAAATTAATTGTTTCTTTAACAGAAAATTATGTAATTTATACTTTTAAATGATTTGACTTACTAGGTTTTGCCAAAGTAGGGGCAAAATTAGCAATTTATCTCATTAATGAGACAAAAATATGGGTAAATTTAATTGACAGCCACAAAATTTTAGTGGTTTTCAATCAGGCTGCTGAATTTCGGTTGGAATCACTCATTGCACTTGTTTTCAATCTTTTGCAATTGATGCACTTTGACTGGAACCTGACCAATCTTGTAGCAAGATGATATTATAGTGCCCACGTGGCAATAACGGTGGCTTCCAGAAAATTAACCACTTGTCTGGGACTTTATCATTTTGCAAGGAAATTGGCCGGATTTTCATTAAAGTGAATCAATGCGAATATTTGAAAATTTAGTTAGTTGGGTGATTGAAGTTAATGACCTAATTGCAAAATCTACTAAATTTCAATAACCACAGATAGATGGAATTTATCCCAAAAGTATGGTAGTAGAACTAGCACATGACGTATGTATTTACCTTTGTGAGTTTTGAGTTGCTGGATCTTAGTTTTCATTTTTTATCGAGTTCCATGGAGTGCTTTACTGTTTGTTTGTGTGGCAGAATTCCTTCGTCATATATGAAACGCTTAGCAGACTGGGAATATCGCAACCTGTTCAATTCTTACAGGTATTTTTGGATGTATGATTAATATTGATAGATAGCTCATTCTGCATCTCTTTGCTTATTTGTTTATTCTCTAATCATATTTTGGCCATGTAATTTAATTAGTCCAGGTATCCTGATGGATTACCGTTGGCAAATGCTTTTGTGCACCCCTCCTTGACAGAAATGGTGGATACTGCTATTGAAGATGCTGTTGAACGTTCTAGCTGGTAATGTCTACAGAAGTCTCTCTCTCTCTCTCTCTCTCTCTCTCTCTCTCTCTAGATATATATCTATATATCTATATATATGTATATGTATATGTATATGTATATGTAATGCACTCTCATATGTTTCTCATCATTAGGCAGCAAGGAAGCATTGATAACTGAATTCTTTTGTGTGTGCACGTGCATGTTAGAACATAAAACTATACTCATATGAATATCCCATGACGTTGCCTCTTGGATGATAATGGTGAATGCCTTCGTAGGCTATTTTCACTTTTGAATTTTTGAAATCTTTGTAAAAAGGATTTTCATAAAGCTCCTGAGTTTCTTTGTTAAGACTTTCTCCTATTTAGAAATTGAATGAGTCTTTTAAATGTGATTTGAGCTTTAAAATCCATTTTAAAAGGATTTTCATAAAGCTCTTCAAGTTTCTTTGCTAATATTAATGTAATTTAAGCTTATCTTATTTTTTGTGATCTATGATATATTTGTCTCATTATTTTTGGTATTGGGAGAACATGTTGGTTTTCTTGAATTGGACATTATGTTCACATTAAAATTCATTTATTCTCCACTCTTAGTCTGGACGGTAGGGTTCACGTATTAATGAGTTCATCTTAAATGTTTTGAACTCATAGTCACCTGTTTTGGAATGCTTTTGTTTATTCCTCTGGGATAAGTGCATAAGAAGTTCTAAAACTTACCACGAAAGTGCAGTTGAGTCCTAAAACTCTCAAAAAGTTAAATCAAGTCCTAGAACTTATCAAATTATTGCAATCAAGTCTCTTTGTTAACTTCGTCCAATATGAGTAATGAAAATCGCTGGTGTAGCTTTTATTATGGCTTTTTAAAAACAAGTGGTGCCAATGTGGAGTGCCACATCAGAAAAAATTGAAAATTTTAAAAAATAAAAAAAGAAGAAGATTAAACAACTAAAAAAAGAAACAAGTAATTAGTGTGCATTGTTTATCTTAATCTTTCAACTCCTTTCTCTCTTTACCTTCCTACAACTCGCTCTATACTATGTTCTTCTTCATCGCTGTCTTCTGTTCTCTTTCCTCTGTTTTTACTTTATTACTTGTTCTTCCTCAAGTCCTCTTCGTTACCCAAGTACAGAACAATTAGATCCTCGCTCTTTTCTCGACTCACTAACAAAGTGGGCACCTTGCGGAAGGACACAGAAGTCCTTACCCTTTACTGCCGGCAAAGTTCAGCTTCATTCAAATTGATCTCGAGCAAGTAATCCATAAAATTCACTGACTTGCTTTGGAGGAATTGGCTCTGGGGACCTGCTTAGTGTCTGGCAGCAAGTCCAACCCCATCAGCCTCGGGACCATCCTGCTGGCTTCTGTGTCAAACAGTGGGTCTTGATCGGGGTACATTTGGGCAATCATTGCCTTAAATATATCAGCCCAAGGAAACCCGACCTTAAGGAAAGAGATGAACAGCATTAATGGTTTTTTTATATTATTTTTTTGAATGTTTTCTGATGTGATGCCTACCAAGCACCATAGAGCATTGTATGTTTTAAGAAAATAATAAAAAAGCCACATAGCATTTTTTGTTGGTCAAATTGGATGGAGTTAACAGGAAACTTAATTACACTTTTTGAACATTTTAGGACTCAATTGTATTTCCTTGACAAGTTTTAAAACTTCTGGTGCAGTTAGTTCTTTTTAGTCTTTGTCACCCGGAATCAAGATTCATGCTTTCTGAATGACTTTACCTTAGCATATGTAACTCTGTTATCACAAGTTCTGTATCATTTTTTCTAGGGACAAAGAAATTGCAATGGACATTATCTCTGTCTGTTCATTTCTTGTACATTGCACTAATCTAGATAACTCTAATGAAATTTGTACGCATTACAATGCAAGAATTATATGGTCATTTAATTGATTATTTTTATCACGATATTGTATAAGACTTTCCTTTTTCTCTTGTTTGATATTACTTGTTCATGCAGGATTGACTCATTATCTGTATTACCTGCGTCCTTTGGTTGTCAAGATGCATCCACGATTTTATTACATTGTCCGTCTGTTCAGTCTGCTCTCAAGGTAACAGTTTGTCACATCTGTTCATGATACCTAAAGATTTAACAAGTTGTTTGATAATTATGAATGAAATGATTTCTGCAGTCTAATAAAGCTCTAATCCTTGGGGAGTCCTTTGTCTTTAGCAATGCCTTTATCAAGGTAAGTCTTTCTGTAACTATTGTTCCTTCATAATTTCCTTGGGAATCTGTTAATTGGAGAAATGATATTTTCTCTTGGAAAGGGATCATATTCTGATCCTAAATATGTTTTGGCTCACGAAGATTTGTGGGCCTATTCACTCCGTTCTATTTTTTAAAATAGATGCTTGATATGTCTATCTTAGCTATGTAGGTGTTTTCTAGTGCTTGATAGCTGGTCATCTTCTCTTACATGGAAACTTTGAACTGAGTTGCTTGATAGAGGTCGATGAATGTTCTAGATGTCAAATGTCCCTTCTACCTGAAAGTGTGTTACATTTTTATGGCTTAGGTTTTCTTTCTTTTCTTTGGGTTTTCTTTCTTGGCCTCATCTGGGTGGCCAAAAGCGCAATTTGTCCAAATCACACTAGAAACGTGCAATCTGTTTTTGACACTTTATATTGTGGTTTTTATTTAGGTTTATTTTCTTTTGTAATTTGAATAATTGTTTTTCACTTCTCTTCTTGGTTTTTACATTGAATTTACATGTCTTCTGTTCCTGTAGATTGACCTCACTTACTGGTTTCCGTCTAGCACCGTTTTTTTTCCGTCTCTCATTTCTAGTTAATTAGTTGCCAAATGAAAGATTTGGAACTTCTTTCCCTTTCTGTTCATACAGAGGCATGACCAATTGTTTGAGTTAGTCATGTTCTAAGTGATTACTCACTTACCTTTTTACAATTATGGCAGGATGTATATGATCGCCTGGAGAAAGAGATGGCAGTAGCTAATCTCTTAGGATCTGGTAGAGTTAATCTTTCTGATGATCGATCTTCAGCCAAGGATGCTAAAGGAGTGCATGATTCTGGCCTTTCCTCTGAGTTAAATGAAACTTCAAGTGAGAGTACGTCTATTAAACATGCTGTGGATAAAGGGGGAAGGAAAAAGAAGGGAAAATCTGCTGGAAATGCTAAATCTGGTGCAACTGAGAGTGGTCTGGACAATCAGGATTTTGTGCCGACAAAATCTAAGAAAAACCAGAAGAAGAGCAAAGATTTATCTTCTGTACATGTGTCAGAAGTGAAATCAAGCACTAAGAAAGATGCCAAATCCCAAGAAGAAAACCAGGGTATTCCTTCAGGAGAATGGATTGTGCAAATGATCACTACATCGTTTCCTGATTTTGAAGAGCAAGGTGTGATGCTTTATAATGCAGAGTTTTAATTCTGAATGTAGCATATGACTGACATAATCTGATTTTGATGTTATTGGTCATTAATTTTGGTAGGTGTTGATGATCCATCCAGTATAATTAGGTCTCTAGCCAACCACTTGAGACCTATGCTAATCAATTCATGGAAGGAAAAAAGAAAGGCAGTGTTTACAGAAAATGCAGAGAGAATGAAACGGTTGCTTGATGATTTGCAAAAGAAAATAGATGAAGTGAGCAAGATCATTCACTTCTTTGGTCTTGTTTGCCCTATACCATGACTATATTTGGCTAAATGAGTTATCTTTCCTCATGTATTTCTGATTGCAGGCTTTGTTAAATATACAGCTATATGAAAGGGCATTAGATTTGTTTGAAGACAATCCATCCACTTCAGTATGTCCTCCTTTATCTATTTATCAATTGAAATAGGAAGTTGTTTCTTATTAAATTTATTAAAGTGCAGTTTCATGTGCTTTACAGGTGGTTTTGCACAGGCATCTCTTAAGAACAACAGCTGCTTCTATTGTAGATACGCTATTTGTTGATCTGGTAGCTGTGTATATCCTGCTTCATCACTCTGTTGCATGAAATATATCTTTTATGAAGGGGTGTGTGATAGATTCGTGATTTGCAGGATGCCTACAACAAATTAAAGACTGGAGATGAAACCGAAAATCCTGAAAATTCACAGTGTGTCTCGTTTAGTTCTGCGGAAAGAACTGCTCTTGTATGGAGATTAAATCCCTTGATCTTCCTTTCATAAACTAAGCAATGATAATGTTTGGATGGGGTATTGACAGTTGAGTCTTATCTACACCTTTCTTCTGGTGCAGGCAAAGACATTTCCTGGAAGCCTTTCAAAGAAGGCTCTTGCAGTGGTTGACGCTTTGGAGGGAAAGGTCTGTCATTGAATTAAGTTAAATAATATTTCGGTTTTGATGTTTGATAATAAACTAAGGAGACTTCCCTACAGATCAATATTGTGTGTGAATTGTCTAATGTTCCAGGTCCTTGTCGTTGAACTCTGTCTGGTACTTCTCAGTAATTTTTGTTCTGCTTATCGGCAGATGTACCGTTTGATTATTTGCAGTGTTCAATGTTGTAGCTATCCTTTTACAGTTGTTTCAGTTTTCCTTATGTTGACAGACATCATAGTTGAATAGTTTTCAAATAGAGATTGAGATCTGCAATAATTTTGTGGATGTTGCAGTGGTAAAAATAATTCATTTTGTGATATCCTGGGTAATGGAATTCGCATGTTATATAGTAACTCCTCACTTTGTGCATATAAATTAATGACTACGAATATTACCAATGACAGAGTGTGGAAATTATCATGACTGCACTGACAGATTTTGCAGAGGAGAGGTACTTATGATGTTTTTATTTGTACTTCTTTAGTATGTGGTAGCATAAAACTCTTTTATTTACTATCCCTAGTCGAATGCTTTTTTCAGTGGATTGGTAGTGAAAAAGCTTGATAAGAAACTGGAAAGGGCACTTCTGCATTCTTACCGCAAGGTAAGCCTGCTTCACGCCATTAAGTAATGCCAGATATGGGAACATATATATTTGTCATCTTTATCTACTTATATTTTGATAAAGCTGATTTTGATCTCACATTTGGTCTTCGCTGTTGATGTAAAGTTTACAACCTTGGACCTTCTACTGATCATCTTATAATTCTCAAGCTTTCTTGCAACTGGAGATCTGTTGTCTACAAATAATCTTGAGTTTTGCTGTTTATCTACATGCAAATGAAGCAGCCAAGAGAAAATCATTTTATTTGGCCTTTGCACTTGATACTCTAGTTTGCATAATGAGTTCAGAGTGTCACTGTAGGATTTGACCTCTCAAGTGTCTACGGAAGAGGATCCTATCTCTCTTCTGCCAAAAGTAGTGTCACTGCTGTATATTCAGGTCAGTAATAGCTATTGTTTCTTTCTGTGTTTTGTCTGGTTCTCTTGGTTTGTTTGCTTTGGCGATTAAAACATCCCCAATGTGTAGGTTCACGGTAAGGCTCTTCAAGCTCCTGGGAGGGCCATTTCTATTGCCATTACCAGATTGAAGGTATTGTATTTGTGGGATACTGCTTGTGAAACCAGAAACTCCTTTATGTAATTCTGTCCAGCAAAAAAGTTGTCTTGCTACCAGAAGCATTTTTTTTCAAAGATTTTGTTGGAATATGGGTCTTATTATGGCGTTGGATAACTGGGAAGTGTGAGACAATGTAATACCATCTACAGTGCAACTATTTGCAATTTTTGTTGACATATTCTACTCTGGTAGTTTGGTTACCTTAATATGTCTATTTGTCAGGATAAGCTACAGGAATCGGCTTACAAGATTTTGACAGATTACCAAGCCGCTACAGTCACCCTCCTCTCACTGATTTCTGCCTCCACTGGTGACGTAAGAAAAAAATCCATGTTAGATAATAGATACGACATATATGTTATCATTGAAGTTTGTCTCCGTGTTCACAATTGGTCTGAAACCTTTCATTTGCTGTTTTGGCTGCTTTGTTCGAAAAGTTCCTTGAAAAGATTACCTTAATGGATCTGGTGTTTACTGTTCTCTCTCTTTCTCTCCTCCTCAGGAAGAGGATTGCACTTCTGAGAGAATTTCCAGTAAGAGGGAGCTTCTGGAGAGTCTAATGCCAGCACTGAAGAGCGTGGTGCTCAGCAAGCCTCAAGCCTGAGAATTAGCCAGAATTGTGCCATCTTACGGTTAGATCATAACTGACTTGGGGAATTTATGTTACGGCAATTTTTTAGACAATCAAATGATCTTGCGACGCTGGCAATTATGCTGGTAATGGGGGAGTTATCTTGTGCTGGGGAGGGAGGGAGGGAGGGAGGGACGCCTGAGGTTGCCCAATCTCGAGTGAGGCCATCCGGCGGCTAGATCTGGCCGCCTGTGGGTGATCTCCAAAAAAAATAAAAAAAATAAAATTAAGAACCTTTTTTTAAAAAAAATTAGTAGTTCTTCACAAATGTAATTTTTACCAAACAACATTTAAGTCAAAATTATTTCTCCATGTACTTTAAAATTATAATTTATCAAACTCTATTTGCTTTTCAGAAAACCTTTTAATCTAAAGATATTTACATTTTCCCATGAATATTTCTCCAAAACCGAACCAAACAGGGCCTCTGTTATTTCTTTCTTCACCACAATCAGAGCAGAAGATTGGATGGCCGACTTCTTTCTCGAGCATAACCGCCTCTACTATTAATAATCAAAGAAACGAAATTTGTCATGATCATCTGGCCGGCTACTGTGTTGGGCCTCGTTTTGTGGGCTTGGACGCACGGGCATGCGTCGTGCTTTGGGCTGGTCCCTATCCCTTTCGAACGGTTGCAGCGCCAGTTGGGCTACTGGACAGTGGATCACTGGCCCAAGTGCTGTCATAGGCCTAATGTTCAATTTCATCTCGAGCTTTTGATTTACTCAATTTGGTCCCTGAACTATTAACAAATGTTCCATCTAATTCCTGACTATTTGAAAATTGACCAATTTCGTCATTCCGTTAGTTAAAGTTAACGGAATCGGCTTACATCGTTTTTAGTCTCTTAAATATAAAATAAAAAATGACACATGGAAATTACCTTTAAAACATATCAAATTGTGGCCATCATCCAAAAAAGAGATACATAACTACTTATTCTCTCTGCTTTTGTGATCAGTGCTCTCATCTTTAATTGTCCTCTAATTTGTTTTCCTTTTTTAAGATACTCATAATTTTAGTAATTCAATTTAGTTTCACGTCATCAATTAATGCTCCACGTCATCACTTAATGATTTGAACAAACGGAATAACTAGATGGAACATTTGTTAATAGTTTAATGACCAAATTGAGCAAATCTAAAGCTCATGGATGAAATTGAACATTAGATAAAAGACCAAATTGAATAAATCGAAAGCTCATTGATGAAATTGAACATTAAATGAAAGTTGAGGGATCATTTGTGACATTTTCCCTAAAACAAAAGTCAACACATATAGGTTGGGCCGTTCGACACGACCTACAGAACTGGAGTTGGATTGGCCGGGAAGCGTCTTTGATTGGGCTTCTAAGGCTGAAATAACCTTTGGGCCCAAAAAGTTTAAAGGGCCCAAAATAGACCCTTGGTTTGAAAATTTTAAAATATAGGCCAGAACAATACAAGCTGGGCAGGCCTCTCAATGCCTAGGCTGGACGGGCCACAACTAGCCTGGACCGGATTGGATGAGACTAATTGAGCCTGTTAGATGACTTATTAAAATTGGAAGAAGTGCAGTAGAAATGTTAAAACTTATTAAACAAAGTATAATTGAATTATAAAACTTATAAAAAATGCACTTAAGTCATTTTTACGTAGCACTAACATAGCTAAAACATGAATTAGGTTAAAGCCATGTGATTTTGATTTCTAACCTAAATCCTAATCAAATTACATTAAAAATTAAAAAAAATAAATTAAATGAACACAAGGAAAAAAAAAAAAAAAAAAAAAAAAAGCCAAGGGTACAGCCACTGCAGCCCCACATTCACCAAAAAATCATGAATGGGGGCTCGAAGAGGGTCACCAATCCACCAAGAACTAGGTGAGGTTCATTGACCCTTGCCCAAATCAAGCAACTCTCAACCAGATCGCAACAAGGGCTAGCCTCAAGGGCTAGTCAGAGCAAGGCACCCTCACCATTGTTTGGCCAACGATTGCTTGATCTGAGCAAAGGGCAGCAACCCTTGCCCAAATCTGAGTGGAGGGCCACAACTCTTGCCTACGTTCGGTGACACCAGCCTCGACAGCCCCCGTCGGCCCTTTTGGCAACAATGACAGTGGGATAGCTAGTAAGGGCTTGCTACCCTTGCCCTTGCCTTCTATTGTGATTTTTTTTAAAGAACCACTTTTTTAATTAAAGTTTTAATAAAAATTAGGATTAGGCCAAAACAAAGTTATTTGAATCTTTTAATTCATGTTTTAATACAGTCAAAGCCATGCAGGAGAGAAAAAAATATTAAACAAATAGAAAAAAAAAACCCTTCGTATATAAAATAACTCAACTATACCAATTTAATAAGTTTCAAAACTCAATTACACTTTAAAATTTTTTAAAATTTTAATAATAAAAATTTTTACACTTATTCCTTTAAATTTTTACTTTAAATTTTTGACAACGAATTGCTTCACATTCAGATTGATAATCAGCTTTTTTTTTTTGGTCAGAACCTAACCACCATATACCTTCGCTGAAGGGTTTTGCATGCCAGATCGGGGAACAAACAGGTCAAATTGTCACCCGTCCACTCCAAGATCATTGTGAGTTTGGAAATGTTATCGTTTTTCCCCGGCCGAAGCATGTGCAAAAGAAAATCTAAGATTAGGCGGCAGATTAAAAAAGTTTCAGCCTCTTGACAAGTAATAAAACTGAATTTCAGGGACGCTAGATCTGAACCCTATGTCCATCCACAAAGCGGGACCCACCCAAAACACCACAAGATGTCTGACCAAAACTAAGGAAAAATAACAGAACGGGTGATTATATAAAAGCGGCAGTATGACAATACTAAGCTCTCTAAAGAAAAAGTATGGGGGCAATAACTGCTCATTGCATCCACCCCCAGTAGAATGAATAAAAGGGAAACAACCTTCCACTGCGTCAATATTCGCAATATTGACGCGTGATTTACTAAATGCAAGACTAAATGCATTTCAGACAAAAAAAGAAAATTGACGCGTGATTTACATCAGCTGGTTTGATGACTGTTTAGTGCTGAGGTAGGGCTGGTCTCTTTTCCAGCATCTCGAATTGAAGCACCATGTTATCCTGCAAAGGAGCTTACATCTTGAGCTTTGGAAGTGGCCTGGGTGACCAATGATTAAATGCAGAACAAGATAATATGGGAAAGAAGTTGCGACAGGTATTGATCAACCCAACCTTGCGAATTATCTCGAATGTGTTGGGATCGAAACAGTGATAAGATCCTCTCTCATACAATGGTGTCTTCAGTGTTTCCATGTTAGGGGCCCTCAAAAACCACACCCGATGCTCTTTGTGATAAACCCAACCTCTGTTGTAACTGCCAACAAAATGTTTCCAATTCTCTTAGAACCCTAAAATCAAGAGACTTTCTAACTTACATTGATAAGAGATGGAAGGGACCAAGTGTGCACAAAAGCACCAAACAAAGTTTCTTTTCTTGGCAAGAAGAAAAAAGGCATCCCTTGAGTAAAAGAGCATACAGTTCATTTGCGGCATATAATTGGGCTTCATCTTTAGGCATGCTGCAGAAGACCCAAAAAAAAAAAATAGCATGTTAGTAAATAATGAGTAATGCAATTTGCAGGAGCACTAAATGAATATACAGAGAAAAACCTGTAAAATATGTAAAATAATGTCTCCACAGAGAACTTCGCAAAATAACCTTGCTGCAACCGAACATAATATATTACTTTGAGATTGATAAGTGCAGCCGTAAAAGCTGATACATAACTGATAATGGGAACAAAATTGGAGGAACTAAAAGGAGGTTGGCTTACATGTAAAGTTGGGGGCTGTTTAGAATAATAACATTGTGGAACACTAAACTCTGGGTCACCCTTTGCTGGCTCATCGGACCATGGGGAACCAAAAGTCTTGTGAAGATCCTCAGAAGAATTCAAATTTAGCCCGAGTGTGGTCAAATCAATGCCAAGTGCGAGAGATGCCAGATCAGGATCACTTGTCCTTATAACACTTAGCAAGCCCAGCAACCCATATGGATCAGGAGTAGACTGTGATGTTTGCATAGGTCTCAAACCCTGCTCCCTAAATGACTGATTAACTGCAGACATCTGCTGCAAGCGAAATTGAGATTGGTTCTGCTGCTGCTGATATTGCTGGACAAGCTGGTCATACGAACCCATTCCAGATATAGTACTTGGTGAATTTAGAGGTCTAAGCCCAACCCCAGGAGGAGGTCCACTTGTTTGAAAGCCCTATCAACACAAAAAGTCCTTGTCAAAGACAACAATCGCTTGGACAAGCTAACTAAGCAAAAACAAGACGACAATGTTAAAAGGGATCACATCTCCCATAACATGCAAGTGATAAATTACAGTTCCTATCATTAATATAGAATTTAAAATCTTCTGTCACAGATAATGATGTCTCATCTGCCAGTCTGTATCCAATCCACTACCCCTGTATCCAACATCAAAGAGAATCCTTCCAAAATCTTTTAATCAAATGACACATAGCTAAACTACCAAACCTGAGA
Source organism: Eucalyptus sp. ANBG9806169 (assembly GCA_014182395.1). NCBI lineage: Eukaryota > Viridiplantae > Streptophyta > Magnoliopsida > Myrtales > Myrtaceae > Eucalyptus > Eucalyptus sp. ANBG9806169. The sequence continues at coordinate 28,236,765 of CM024582.1, forward strand.
GTGATATGTTGAATGGGAAGATGGAAATATATCTGATCCTTGCAAGTGTAAAGATCCTGATTGTTCCCAGGTGAAAAGGAAACCCCACCACCAGTGGCTGAAGGCACAGGTTGCTGTTGTTGCTGCTGCTGCTGAGGTCGATGAGATGAGTATGCTCCCCCTAAATTAAATCCAGCAGACCTTCCCATCTGCAAATGAATGTTTGTTATGTATCTCATAGCAGACTTGTGTGCAACTCAAGCAACTAGTAAAAAGGAAAGAAATTCTCCCAAGACATTTAGACTGACCGAGAAATGCTGGGATTGCATCATTGACATAGCATTGTCATGAAGTTGCTCCTTCTGGTGCAAGTCAATAGAATAATCTGAATTACCACCTGTAAAAGATCTAACAGCATGATCAGTAGTAATTAGAGAACAAAATTCCCTGCAGGATGCAGGGATGCATTGCATTCCAGAAATCATAAAATGAAGCTAGTAGAGCCTCAGAGTACATGATTTTTCTTCTTGCAAAGATATGGTAAGCAACAAATATCATGAAACATCATTTTGAGGAGTTGCTGGGTTATGAAAACCACTGTCACTGTCAGCAGACACATCCAACATGCATGCACTGCATCAGCTAAAATTGGATAGCGTATTGATCCATTGGAATTGGTAAAAAATGCTATATAATCATAAGTTGCACAAAAATCCACAGGAAGCACAACATTTTGTAATTTAAACATGTTTAAACAACAGCCGCCATAACAAATCCCTTTGATTGATACCCAACCATGCGTAGTGGCATTAAAAGAATAAAAAACTCCTTCATAGAGAATGATGAGCAAGGGAACAACAATTCAACTAGTCATATCTGAAAATGAGTAGCAAAAGAACCATATGAAGAAATGGACCAAACACTCCTCGGGTGGGAAATGAAAAATAATTATTAAAAGAGTTATACGGCTGAAATTATTTACCTTTAAATCCTGGTAAGGCAGGAAAATCCTCGTTCTGGATGCTGAATTCTTGATTCTGTTGAACAATTGGGCTAAGATTTTGTTTCCGAAGAGAACCTAAGATTTCAGCATTTATCGTAATACTTTCTAACATCTTCAAAACAATAATAACTCCAACATAGAAAAGAAGAGTATCCATCAACTAAAGATTTGAATTTTCCTCTTTACCTATTTGCCCTTGAGGCCCTCCAGCAGAACTAGGACGACTGGTCAGCTGAGGAAAATCTAAGTTTATGTCGAAAGGGGTACTGTCACTTGAGTTCAACTCATTCAACATTCCCATAGAGCTAAGATTATTCACTTGCTGCACATGACTTTGTGAAAGAGGATTTGCTGCCGAAGGATAAGAACTGCCTAACATTGAAAAAACCTGAGGAGATCCTGAAAACAAAAATGCAACATAAAGCAGCCCAGAGTTCAGTTTATCAGCAGATCAATCTTCCCATTATTTTTTCTTAATTCCTAATTTAAGACGGACATTATAGATTGCCAATATGAGCCAGACTTTATGTCAGAAAGTCATAAGACGCACAAGGTGTCACAAGGTTGAACAAAAATACTAGGTCTTGATTCTATTCTTTTCTCTTCTTCCTCTTTTGCTGCATTTGTCTATCTATCCCAAAACCTTTCTTCATCGGGGGGAAAAACTAAATCGCGAAAGGCTGATGTGACAAAACACCTTCTGACAAAAGCAGAACATAATGCTAATCCATCCGTTAAAGTGAGTGATCCAACATTACCAGAAAAGGTCACCTAGAAACTAAATATAGTATCCTCTAGTGTTAACCGACTGGAAATATCCACATTGTACTGGTGGACAACTATAATCCTTAGCCAGAGGGGCAATGAAACATTCTAGATAACATCAGACAGAAACAAAATGGACAAACTGTGTAAACAAGATTGAATGTTCAGAGAAAGGAAACCTTCATGTAACGACAGTAAAAATGGTTTTGTTCGAAAAGAAAGGAAACAAACATAGCAATCAAGTCGATAGGGGCGATTTCAAGACATGTTTACTTTTGATCACTCTGAGGTGTGCTAATTAGAAATAAAAATAAAATCAATATAGCCAGCAAGACCACGTACCCTGGGAAAGTACACCGCCCAATAATCTATTCTGGCCCTGTACACCCAAATTTCCAGATCCAGCATTAGAACTCAAATTTAGACGAGATGCAAGACCAGACACAGATACTCCTCCAGCAGCATTTAAATTCTTCCCAATGCTGCCACCTCCAACCATGTTACCAATAGAGCTTGAAATGCGAGAACTTGCATTTCCCAAAATTGGGGACACCCCCAGTCCAGGAACGCCATTCCGATTTCCAATCGTTGCAGACGTAGGCAGGATACCAGGGATGGAGCCTCCAACTCCATTTGCATTACTGCTAAATCCGGGGTTTCCTACAACGTTGAGACCCCCTCTATTTGCGACTCCTGAATGTCCATGAGAACTTCCATGAGATAGCTGCAAATTGCATTGAGGCAGTGATCATTTAGCAGTTGATGGCTTGCACAGCGGTCAAATTCAGAACCAACAATTGTCCATCACATCAAACTTCAACATCATGCAAAACCCTAGAGTACCTGAGAGAGTGCGACAGGAAGATTATTTGATGCAAATCGGCCACCAGAAAGGTTTCCAGCTGGTTGTTGGATGCCGCCAGACTGTAGATTATTTATTGTGGAGCTTCTTGATGGAATTGTGCCCGACATATTGGGAACATTAAAGCCCCCATGCATGTTATGCAACCCTTGAATAGTTCCTGAAAGACATTTAGCCTCAATATTATGAGAAGTTCTAGCAGTATTCGTGATAGCAACATTTAGCATATTTACCCACCACTATGATGAAAAACGGGGGAAGCAGCACCGGACTGACCAGAGAAGGATGTCGCAAAAGATCGTCCAGTGCCGTCTGGTAGATTCGACGTTGAGTTGTTAAGAGAAGACTGCAAGCACAATGGAGGTAAACATTTTACATACCAATTGACTCACTAAACCATACAAATTAATATAAGTAGTAAGTCCTGGTCCTTAATGTGGCGTAAAAAACAAGACATATATGGGAATGAAGTTCAACAAATAAAAAGAACACACGAAGAATCCAACATGGGTTTATTTGCATAGCATAGCTTATGACTTCACTTTATAACTTCATATATATATTATGGCAAGGCCTTCCCTTAATACCACAGTATTTTGAAATTCCCTAACTGAGCAGCTAAAAACATCTTCATTTTAAGAGGTACTCAACCCACGAATTTCAAGCAGTTGCACCAATTTGATGACCATTGATCATTATGTCCGTAAAATCATGGCACTTACAAGCTCAACTAAAAAATGGGAATAAAGGTTAGTGTAGTACATTTATCAACCCTGACATTGGATATATGTCAAAAGTATCAGTGAAAAATCATTCCTTGCAGAAAAGCAGCCGTTCCTTCTCTTGACAGTCAATAGAGAGAACTATGCGGATTTAACAAGCTTTTCTCCAGTTTATTCAATCTATAGCCTGAAAAGGACACATAACAGTAAGTAATTACTCAAAATTCAAGCCATGTGCACATATACATAACATATTGCATAATTCTCACTCAGCAGCCATAGTGTAAACTGTATAGATATACAGGTTTTTATTGTCCATGATTAAAAAGAGACCCTATCAGATTGTTCCACTACTAAATGCATATTGACAACTCGTTAGTACTCCATCCGTATCCATTCACGTTTAAGTGAGCCAACATTTGTCGACAATGGTATTATGTCAAAAGCTTAAATTTGCACAGGCATTCAATGATTTTTCTTTCTAATTTGCAGCACACATTCTAATTCTTCTAGAACAATTGGCTGGAAAAAAATGGAGACTAAGGGTGTGCATGACGAATAGAAATTGATTTTTGGTCAGAAATTGATTTCTCAATTTCTTGAGAATAGCTTCTAATTTCTTGAGAAGAGCTTCTGATTTCTTCTTCAAATCTATTTCTAGAACAAAACTGTTCCAGAAAAGAAAAATAAACTACACAAGCAAACAAAGAAATAGAGAAATTTTAGCCCTAAGAAAATTCTACCAAAAACAAGATAAACTACACAAGCAAACAGAGAAAATTCTCGAAACCCCACACAGAAAGGCAATTGCATGCTGACATGAGCCCTAAATGCTTATAATTGCACCATAAGCTCTCCAAGAGAACAAAAACACACGCACGTCAATGGCTGCAAAGCCACAGGCCTAGCAGTAAAACATCTATATGACTGCCCTACATCCCACGAGCACGACTCTCCACGAGTTCTACTCCTCAAATCCACTCCAAATGCACCTGGCTACGCCCCGGAACAAAAAAAAAGCATCCCGGTCCCAATCTCCTCGATCCAACTCCACCACTAGTCCTACCGCGATGCTCCTAAATTCCACATACAAATGACCTCTCCCGCATTACCACCGCCACGCCTCCTGAACACTCGCGCCCGCGCAAAACACAAAAAAAACACATCGAAAATCACATGACTCCATTTTGCAACCTTCCCCACCAGTCAACGACGACGACTCGACTGAATCCGCTCACGATGCACGGAGATCAAATCACCGCCGCGACACCGACTGCACTCCCCGGAGCTCCTACTCGACCGGACACCGGAGCACGCGGAGGGAGGGAGGGACGGACGGACGGACGGGATTCAAAGGATGACAGTGAATCTGAACTACGGCGGGGGCCTCCGGCGCGAGCAAACACTACCTCGGAACTCGCCGAGGGGAAGTACACCTTGCGAGACGGCGAGACAGCGAGGCGGCGAAGCGATCGATCGGCGGAGGAGCGAGGCGGCGGAGGCCGAGCTCGGGGACGGAGGAGCCAGTTCTCGCCTGCCCTAAATCGGATTGCGAACTCGAGGAGAGGGGAAAAGGGTTACAGGAGGCTGCACGAACGACGAGAGAGAAGGGAGATCTTACGCGTTTTCATTTATTTATTTATTCTCGTGTAACCCTTAAGCGAAACGACGACGACGTGGGGCCGGGGAGTGGCGTTTCGCCTTTTTTCTTTTTCGGTCTCTTATCTCCCGACATGGAGCAAAACTAAAAGAGAGAAAAGAACCGTCCGCTATTGATGATGGTGAACGAGATGGGCATCCTCGCGATCTTCTCCGCGTCGCCATCTGGTGCTCCTGCGGCAGGCATCGGAAGCAGCCGCCCTTCCTCAGGGGGTCGGCGAAATCTCCGCCCTCGTTGCTGAGGGAACCGTGTTTTTCGCAGCTACTAAATGGAGGGAAAAAAGAAGACAAAAACAATACCAGTTTTGGACGACCTATCATCATAAGTAGCTACAGAGTAGACTATTATTTATAGACAGATTATACTCACCACGGGATTCGCTTCCAGCTTTCCTCAGGTGGCATCTCTTGGGAATCGAGATAGCCGCGGCAGGGATGATCCGGACCTCCTTCGCTGCAGGGGAGAGAAGGACCAGCGCACAGGCAGCGAGGACCGATACCAATGAGCGTACTGACTTTGGCGCAGCAAGGAGGCGGCACCTTAGCCTGGGGGTCTCTAGCTGCCCCCATGCAAGGACTCAGCATGGCGAACCCTGACCTGATTGGGATCCTCCCGCTGCATTCTCTGGCAGCGCTGGCTTCCCGAATGAAGCCAGTCGCCAATGCTATCATGATGGACAAAAGCATAAAGATAGGCGTTTTGCCGCTCTCTCTCTTTTCTTTTTCGGTCTCTTATCTCCCGACATGGTCTCTTGTCTCCCGACATGGAGCAAACTAAAAGAGAGAAAAGAACCGTCTGCATGTTGCATCTCTTGGGAATCGAGATAGCCGCGGCAGGGATGATCCGGACCTCCTTCGCTGCAGGGGATAGAAGGACCAGCGCACAGGCAGCGAGGACCGATACCAATGAGCGTACTGACTTTGGCGCAGCAAGGAGGCGGCACCTTAGCCTGGGGGTCTCTAGCTGCCCTCATGCAAGGACTCAGCATGGCGAACCCTGACCTGATTGGGATCCTCCCGCTGCATTCTCCGGCAGCGCTCGCTTCCCGAATGTTGGGATCCTCCCGCTGCATTCTCTGGCAGCGCTCGCTTCCCGAATGAAGCCAGTCGCCAATGCTATCATGATGGACAAAAGCATAAAGATAGGCGTTTTGCCGCTCTCTCTCTTTTCTTTTTCGGTCTCTTATCTCCCGACATGGTCTCTTGTCTCCCGACATGGAGCAAACTAAAAGAGAGAAAAGAACCGTCTGCATGTTGCATCTCTTGGGAATCGAGATAGCCGCGGCAGGGATGATCCGGACCTCCTTCGCTGCAGGGGAGAGAAGGACCAGCGCACAGGCAGCGAGGACCGATACCAATGAGCGTACTGACTTTGGCGCAGCAAGGAGGCGGCACCTTAGCCTGGGGGTCTCTAGCTGCCCTCATGCAAGGACTCAGCATGGCGAACCCTGACCTGATTGGGATCCTCCCGCTGCATTCTCCGGCAGCGCTCGCTTCCCGAATGTTGGGATCCTCCCGCTGCATTCTCTGGCAGCGCTCGCTTCCCGAATGAAGCCAGTCGCCAATGCTATCATGATGGACAAAAGCATAAAGATAGGCGTTTTGCCGCTCTCTCTCTTTTCTTTTTCGGTCTCTTATCTCCCGACATGGTCTCTTGTCTCCCGACATGGAGCAAACTAAAAGAGAGAAAAGAACCGTCTGCATGTTGCATCTCTTGGGAATCGAGATAGCCGCGGCAGGGATGATCCGGACCTCCTTCGCTGCAGGGGATAGAAGGACCAGCGCACAGGCAGCGAGGACCGATACCAATGAGCGTACTGACTTTGGCGCAGCAAGGAGGCGGCACCTTAGCCTGGGGGTCTCTAGCTGCCCCCAGGCAAGGACTCAGCATGGCGAACCCTGACCTGATTGGGATCCTCCCGCATTCTCCGGCAGCGCTCGCTTCCCGAATGAAGCCAGTCGCCAATGCTATCACGATGGACAAAAGCATAAAGATAGCAACTCGAGAATTGTTGCCCATTTTCCTTTTTGGAGATTGCAGGAAAGGAAACGATTTCTGTACCCACACATATATACACACACGCATGTATGTCCAAAACAAGGGAGCAAAAAGGGCGTGAGACGTTGGATCTCTCATCTCCTCTCTGCGGAGAAAAGAGAGGAGATGAGAGAAAATTGGGAGGATCAACTCTTTTTACCGGTTTCCTCTTTCTAAGCACTGCTGTTATACCTTCACCATCGTCCATTGTCATCGGATTTTGTCTCCACCATCGCAAGTTATATCATTCTGGAATTTCATTCACGGAGGAGCTGGAGTAATAGTCTTTGTTCCCTCTTCCGGCGACGATTGGTACCCACGCCGTGGCTTCAAAGATCTTCTTCAGCGCCCCCCTCCGGCGCCGTGAGCTGTCGTCCCCGCATGTCTTTGCCATTCGAAAGTTTCACATTCCCGGTCCTGCTCCCCCCTTTTTTGCAGCTAAAGAATTCAAAGAGCGGCGATCTCATTCGGAGCTCTTCTACAAATCCTGATTTCGGTCAGTAAAGCATTTAGAGGCCATTTTCTCTCTTCGAGTCGCCAAACCGTTGCTCTAGCTGCCTTCATCAACAAGGTAATTCCCTTGAAAACGCCCTGTTTTGAGAATGAGGGAGGTAACCGAGTGTACTTTTCCGTTGGAATGGAAATTTAATTAGAAAATATTGGTTGGGTTTAATTCTCCACCTAGGCCAAATGTATCACCATTCAGAAGGCGATACGTGGCTCCACGTGTAAATGGTGTCAGAGGTTCATAATTTGCGCGCGCCGCTCATGGGGCCCACCACTCTGATGCTCTCTCTCCTCTGCTCTCCTCTGCGACCTGTCGCAGCGTCCTCTCTCTCCTCTCTCTCTCCCCGTTCTCCGTTCCGTTGCGGGGGGAGAACAAAAAACGAACCGTGCTTCCATTTGCTCTTCCCCTCCTCTGCTCTCTCTCCCCGTTCTCGCCGACGCTCCTCTGCACGACGCTGACGCCCCTCCACCTCCGCCTCCGCCTCCACAGGTTGCTTGCGACGCCGACGCCCTTTCCAGTGAACCGCGACGTCGATGCCCCTCCGCCGGTTGCCTCCGTCGCCCCCGACTTCGACGCCGATGCCCCTAAACCCGACTCGACACCGACGCCCCTCCGCCTCCGCCTCCGCTCCCGATGCCGTCGCCGACGCCCTTTCGCTTCCCTCTCGTGACCTCGGCTCCGCTCTCTCCCTCTTTCCTTTGCGGAGCGCCCTTGCTGGCGAACCCCGACGCCGACGAACCTCTGCTCGCGTTTTGGCCTCCCTCTCCGTGAACGAAGGTCGCTCTCTCTCTCTCTCTTTCCTCTGCGAAGCGCCCCCTGCTCCTGAACGAAGGTCGCTCTCTCTCTATCTATCTGAGTTCTTCCTCTTCTTAGTTCTCATTTCATGTTTACTCCATCACTTATCTGACTTTAACATGTTATTTGTGTAGTTGCGAGATGAGGAGCGAAAGGACCCGTGAATCCTTATGATGGCAAAGTGTATGTTCGACGGGATGCCATGTCAAATAAAGTCAGTGGCTTCTTTTCCCTGTTGAGATGTCTTGTTTGTTGTTGTCGTTGTTTGAACAATAAAGAAAATTCCATTAAAAAGGTACCAAGGGGGTACTGCCCCTATACAAAACGGCTGCAAAAGAAAAGCCACACATATGCAATTTTGTACAGAAAGAGGAACCCCTTCTAATATGTTGGTCATTACTCGTCATATGGAGATTGTGTGACGTTTAATTTGTTATTTGCTGCTATTTCCTTGATGTAGTCATCCTCCAAAGGTTTCAATCTTTTTGAAGAGTTGTGCTGACTGTTATAGGATAATAATCCATTAAGACTCTAAGGTACTCATTACAATAAATGTTAGTTCCATGAAATGAATCTAGGCTAGCTGAGACAGGTGCATACTTTACTTAGAGGAAAGGTACTTATGCATCAATATCTCTATAAAATGAGTCCTAGTGCTCTTGGCTGGCTTTTTTGTGTATTTTGTATTACTCCGCTCTGCTGTGTGATGTTTTTTTTTCCCCTTGTTTTGTGGTTAACTATTGCAAATATTCTGTTGTGATTACACTTGCATGGGTTAATGGAAGTTTACAGGGATCATACGTCTTCGTGCTTGTGAATTAAGAATATGTTTGTGAAATGTCGTCACAAATATTTTTATGATAACATGAGTGTTCTGCTTGGAAAAAAATATTGAATAGTTTCAGTCCCTTTTAGTGCAGTTATCAAGAACTGTTTGGTACTAATACTTTGTTGAAAATTGGAGGGGATGTAATTCTCAATTCAAACTTACCTTTTCATGCCAATTTTCTTTTGAGAGGTTGATGTAGGTAGTTGCCTATATACTTACACCCTACATGTCCTTTCTTGATACTTTTACAAGTTTGTTCTTCTTGTCTTTCTGTATGAAAACTGGAATTGTCTTTTTTAATTTTAAGAACTTTTACTGCTCTTAGAAGAATCTAATAAAATTCTGATGATAGTTTCGCTTGTTAACATTCAATTTTCGAAGTCATATGTGGATTGCCAATATTTGTGTTATGTGTGATTATCCAGGCTGCTTCAAGACTTCTCCACCATGAGTATTAGTTGCTGCATGACCAGCCTGCAAGATACCATACCCTTGGACGGATTGACCAAACTCACTATCTTGATGTCTTGGTGGATGGGCCAACTACCAGAGTGTCATCTATTCATGGAAGTGAGAAGCTACCTAGTGTTGATGGTGTTCGAGGTCACCAACTGCAAGTATGCCATGTCTTGCAAGAAGATAGAGAGCGAAACAGTGTTTTATCTGTTATAATATGTAATATATTTTATTATTCTGAATATGATCCCAATATTGTATTCCCAATTGTATTCCGATTTATTGCCCAATTTATTACTCACGTGTATTACGTGATATTTGCCCGTTAATACATTACCATAATGGTCTTGATGGAAGATATCGGTAATATAATAAATGGAATAAAAACGTTAGGTCATCTAGTTCAAACATTAATCACTACAGAAAACCATACTATCAAGTTTGAGGGGTATTGACTAGTAGAACAGGACGTACAAATCTGGTGTTCCCCATATTGCAGATCAATCGCGCTACGTGGATCCTTGAAGGTTTTGGGTCTTCTACTTTTACAAATTTCATCAATGGCCGGAGGTATGTTGATCTTTACGTTTCCGCAATTCGATCCCGAATTCTGTATGAATTTATCTATTATTGATAAATCGAGATCGCAAGGTTTTAAGTTTATATTTAGTCTAACAGTTGGTATCAGAGCATGTTTATCTATGCCTTGGTGAAACCTTTTGGAATTTATTTATTTTTTCATTGAATTATGTATTGGGGTAAATTCGGATTTTTATTGTTTGGTACGGAATTTTAAAATTCCGGTCAAATTCGGGCGACCCACCACGTGATAATGAATCTGCATGATCACACCGCCATTAGGAAGAAAAACCCTTAAATTTTTCGGCATATTATTGGTCGTCGGAGGTTAATCGAGCGGTGAAATTTTGGTGGTTAGGGTTTTTAGGGCAGATTGTTTTTTGGCTTAATTCTAGTTCATACATTGGTCGTTTTTGCCGGATCTTGAATTTATTTGTGCGTCCCGACGTTCTCTTCAAAACCCATCAACCGATTTGGTCAGACATGGGCTGTGGGAGGAGACCCAGACGGCGGAACAATGCTGGTCGCGGCGGAACAACGGTGGAAGAAAAGGGCTAAAAAGAAGCCTCGGGCGTGTGCGTCACACGCGCCCGAAGAGCTGCAGCGGGTGCGTGCGTCGCACGCGCCCGAGGGTTGCAGCGGGCGCGTGCTTCGCACTGAAGTGGGCGCGTGCAACGAACGCTCGCCTATGGTTTCTCGATTCTGCCCCTCCGCATTTCGGAAAATTGCGTTTCTGCTCTTGCCTGAATAAAATTCCGATTTTGCCCCCTGGGGCGTGCAAATTTACGATTTTGCCATTTTGGGTGTAAAATTCATGTTTTACCCCTTGTAAGTAAAATTCCAATTCTGGCCTTGCGTGCAAAATTCCAATTTTACCCCTTTTGCATGTGATTTTACTGTTCTACCCTAAGGTGCAATTTTATGAATATTTTTCATAAAATTAAATGTCTAGTGATTTGTATATATTTAATTAATTAAGGATTAGCCACAGCATCTTTGATTATATTAAATTATATAAATTAAGAGCCTTTGGATCACATATAGTCAAAGACAATAATTGTAATTATTCACATTAATATTATGAATTTTATCCCACATGAATTTTCAATATATTAATGTGATTAATTATGATGAAATATTATTTTATCTTTCTTAATTTACCCACAGGGATTAAGGAAGGGAATATAATTTGATAGTTTCATCATGAAGTAATTATGAATCAATTTAAATTAGAAACTTTGCCCACATGCAGTTTTTGATGTTATGTGATTCATATTTTATAACATGTTTTACATTGGTAAAATATGATTTAAGTTTATTAACCTCAAATATATTAATACATAAGTTTTCTTTGATTATGATGCAGTTTACCACCTACGATTAGTTCGGTATAATTGTTCCCGAGCTTAATGGAAATAACTTTAAAGAATGGAGAGAATTAGTTCTTCTTCAATTGGGGTGCATGGATCTTGATTATGCTCTAAGGTCAGATGAACCACCTGAACCTACTGAGAATAGTACTCATGTTGAACATACTCGTTATGCTCAATGGGAGCGGTCCAACCGTCTCAGTGTGATGTACATAAAGACAAAACTCTCTGCTAGCATTCGTGGTTAGTCATTCAAAGCATAACAATGTCAAGGAATTCTTTGGAGGCTATTGATGCACAATTTGAGTCTTCGAGAGAAGGCGCATGCCATGACCCTAATTATGAAGTTCTCATCATTGAAGCTTACCAGTGTAAGAGGTGTGCGTGAGCACATCATGAAGATGAGGGATATTGCAACTCAGCTGGAGAATCTTGAGGTTGGGATATTAGAATCCTTTCTTGTATACTATATCCTAAATACTCTCCCACAAGAGTATGCCCCTTTCAAGATCTCTTACAACACACATAATACTAAATGGTCAATCAATGAACTCATGACCATGTGTGTTCAAGAGGAAGAGAGGCTACTTATGGATAAAGGAGAAAGTGCTCATATGGCAACATAGGATAAGTATAAAGGTCAAGGCAAGCAAAAGGGAAAAGGTAAGATGCCTCTACCTCCCCAAGCTGGCATTAAGAAGGAATCCAAATGCTTCTTTTGTAAAAAGAAGAAGCACATGAAGAAGGATTGCGCTAAATTTAAGGCCTGGCTAAAAAAGAAAGGTAACCAACTTGCATGTGTTTGTTATGAAACTAATATGGTTGATGTGAGTCACAACACTTGGTGGATTGATTCTGGTTCTACAATCCACATTTCGAATTCCTTGTAGGGTTTTCAGAACCAGCGGAAACCAGTGGGAAATGAACAAGGCATCTATTCGGGAAACAAGATGCGCTCGCGTGTGGAAGCTATTGGGACATGCAGATTAGTTCTCAATAGTGGTTTTGTTTTAATTTTAGAAAGGACCTTTTATATTCCTAGTTTTTCTAGGAATTTAATTTCAATTTCAAGACTTGTACCTTTGGGATACTCCTTTGAATTTTCAGATTCAACATTTAATTTATCGTATAAATCTGAAATTGTTGGGAGTGGTATTTTGTCGACGGTCTCTTTCGAATTAATTTACAAGACAATGCCATTAATAATGCGATGCATGTTCATGACAATGCTGGTATAAAACGATGTGTTGTGAATGAGGATTCCTCTATGTTGTGGCACCGGAGGTTGGGACATATCTCCATGGATAGAATTAAGAGACTAGTAAATGATGGAGTACTTAATACTCTAGATTTTACTGATTATGACACTTGTGTGGACTGTATAAAGGGAAAACAGACCAACAAGCTAAAGAAATGTGCTAAGAGGAGTACAGAAATATTAGAAATCATACATACAGATATTTGTAGTCTAGATATGGACTCAAATGGTCAAAGATACTTCATTTCTTTCATAGACGATTATTCGCGATTCATGTATCTCTACTTGCTTCGTAATAAGCACGAAGCACTAGATGCCTTTAAGGTATTTAAAACCGAAGTAGAGAAACAATGCGACAAGCAAATTAAGATCGTGAGGTCAGATAGAGGTGGAGAATACTATGGTAGATACACTGAAGATGGACAAGCACCTGGTCCATTTGCAAAGTTTCTTGAAGAGCATGGGATTATTGCCCAATACACTATGCCTGGTTCACCGAATCAAAATGGTGTCGTAGAAAGAAGAAACCGAACATTATTGGACATGGTGCGGAGTATGCTCAGCAACTCCAAACTTCCTAAGTTTTTGTGGACTGAGGCTCTTAAAATGGCTGTGTACATATTAAACCGAGTTCCAACCAAGGCTGTTCCAAGGACACCTTTTGAGTTATCCAAAGGTTGGAAATCGAGTTTGCGACATGTACGTGTTTGGGGATGCCCATCTGAAGTAAGAGTCTACAATCCACAGGAAAAGAAGTTAGATCCAAGGACTATAAGTGGGTATTTCGTTGGATATGCCGAAAAGTCCAAAGGATATAGATTTTATTGTCCATCTCACACCACTAGGTTTGTGGAATCAAGAAATGCTAAATTTCTTGAGAATGATCCGATTAGTGGGAGTGATCAATTTAGGGACTTTGTTCCTGAAGAAGATAATTCAGATACTCAACCTTCCACCTCAGATACTGGATTGGTTGTTGCTTACAACGCCCCTTCAGTTCAATCGATCGTTGAGCAACCAATCATTGAAGATCCACAACCTGCTGATATTGATTTGGTAGACCCAATTGTTCAACAATTACCGGATCTTTGTTGAGCTTCCGGTTGAACAACAAACTCCTCGGGAGGATGTTGATGCAACATTAAGAAGGTCTACTAGAATGAAAAATCAACAATTCCTAATGACTATATTGTGTATCTACAAGAATCGACTATAATGTTGGAGCTGAAAGTGATCTGAGGCGTTTTCACAAGCCATGAGTTGTGATAAATCCAATTTATGGTACAATGCTATGAAGGAAGAGATGAATTCTATGGCATCAAATGAAGTCTGGGATTTAGTTGAGTTGCCTAATGGTGCGAAGGTCATTGGTTGTAAATGGATCTTCAAAACTAAGAAGGATTCAGTAGGCAATATTGAGAGATACAAAGCGGACTCGTTGCCAAGGGATTTACTCAAAAGGAGGGAATCGATTACGCGGAGACGTTTTCTCCTGTATCCAAGAAAGATTCTCTTCGTACTATTTTGGCATTGGTTGCTCATTTTGATATGGAATTACATCAAATGGATGTGAAAACGGCATTCCTCAATGGAAAATTGGAAGAAGTGGTTTACATGAAACAACCGAGAAGGATTCTTCTCTAGTGCTGGTGAGCATTTGGTATGCAAGCTTAAAAGGTCTCTATATGGCTTGAAACAAGCATCCCGCCAATGGTACTTAAGATTCCATGAGGTCATCTCTTCATTCGGTTTTATAGAGAATGTCATGGATCAATGTATATACCGGAAGGTTAGTGGGAGCAAAATTTGTTTCCTTGTCCTATATGTAGATGACATTTTACTTGCAACCAATGACAATGGGTTGTTATATGAAGTGAAATAATTTCTTTCTACGAGTTTTGATATGAAGGATATGGGTGAAGCGTCTTATGTCATTGGCATTAAGATCCATAGAGATAGACCTCGAGGTATATTAGGACTATCTCAAGAAACCTATATCAATAAGGTCTTAGAGAGGTTTCGGATGAAAGATTGTTCACCAAGTATAGCACCCATTGTGAAGGATAATAGGTTTAATTTAAACCAATGCCTGAAGAACGATTTTGAAAGGGAACAAATGAAGAACATCCCATATGCTTCTGCTGTTAGAAACTTGATATATGCTTAGGTTTGCACTCGACCTGACATAGCTTTTGCTGTGGGAATGTTGGGAAGATACCAAAGTAATCCAGGTATGGACCACTGGAGAGCTACAAAGAAGGTGATGAGGTACCTTCAAGGAACAAAGGGACACATGCTTATGTATAGACGGACGGACAACTTGGAAGTAGTTGGTTACTCGGACTTAGACTTTGCTGGCTGCATTGATTCCCGTAAATCAACATCGGGATATGTTTTTATGTTTGCTAGCGGAGCTGTATCCACGGAGGAGTGCAAAACAGACCTTGGTTGCCACTTCCACTATGGAAGCAGAGTTCGTTTCCTGTTTTGAGGCTACCTCACATGGTGTGTGGTTGAAAAGTTTCATATCGGGGCTTAGAGTTATGGATTCCATTGCTAGGTCATTAAGAATATTTTGTGACAATTCAGCTGCAGTTTTTATGGCTAAGAACCACAAAAGTGGTAGTCGAAGCAAGCACATCGACATCAAGTATTTAGCCATCAGAGAACGTGTTAAAGAGAAGAAAGTGATCATTGAACACATATGCACTGAATTGATGATAGCTGATTCTTTAACTAAAGGCATGCCACCAATGAGTTATAAGGATCATGTATCTAGAATGGGCATTGGTCCAATCATGTAAATTTTTCTTTATATAGAAGAATTTGTGAGACTTTTATTCATTTATAATGTTTTTCTCAATACAGTTGTATACATTCAGTTATTATGAGAAAAACAATTACGTTTGACCCCAGTTGGATAAGGCTCTCCAGTGAAGCTAACGAAAGTAAACACGTCGGGGTAAGGTCCTCTGCTAGCGTCGCCCCGGGGTTTACCCGCCGGCTACCGGGCATGTACGGGGTTCCACAGGTATTAAAAAAAAAAAAAAAAAAAAACAATTACGTTTTGGAGTAAACATAAGGTTTATTCATTAAGTTATTTGATCACATATGGACTGATGAAATACATTGTGATACACGGAAGATAATACTCGCTCTAAGAGGACTCATCGCCGTGATTCATGTGTTTTATTTCAGTATGAAGTTTATGTGGGTTTGGGTTAATAACTCATTTGATGGAATATTGGGATCAAGTGGGAGAATGTTATAATATGTAATATATTTTATTATTCTGAATATGATCCCAATATTGTATTCCTAATTGTATTCCGATTTATTACCCAATTTATTACCCACGTGTATTACGTGATATTTGCCCGTTAATACATTACCATAACGGTCTTGATGGAAGATATCGGTAATGTAATAAACGGAATAAAAACGTCAGGTCGTCTAGTTCAAACCCTAATCACTACAGAAAACCACACCATCGGGTTTGAGGGGTATTGACTAGTAGAACAGGACGTACAGATCTGGTGTTCCCCATATTGCAGATCAATCGCGCTACGTGGATCCTTGAAGGTTTTGGGTCTTCTACTTTTGCAAATTTCATCAATGGCCGGAGGTATGTTGATCTTTATGTTTCCGCAATTCGATCCCGAATTCTGTATGAATTTATCTGTTATTGATAAATCGGGATCGCCAGGTTTTAAGTTTATATTTAGTCTAACATTATCCCCTCTGAGAGATGATCATTCCCTTCAGCCGAGAGTCTTTTGTTAACATTCAAATGGATGCTCACCAAGGAAGCCATCCATTTATCGGTCAAGAAGATTCTTCTACCCTGCGTGACAGGACAATTTTGCATGATACTTCTAACCTGCATGTCAAGAGAAAACGCAAGGTAATTCGATGCTTCGAGAGCGAGTATTGTCATCACTTTTTGATATAGCTTTAGGGTGACCAAAAATGTCATTTTGTTGCAGATTGAAGAAGCCCAGATCGCTAGGGAAGTTGAAGCTAATGAAAACCAAATTCACAAAGCACTAGAGAAAAAATATTTTGAGGAGAAAGGTTTTCATTTATCACTTAAGGATATGTGAGCTTTGTGGAGAAAACTTTGGCATGTCTTGATATCTGTATTTTTCTATTGCAGGCTGAGGAACGAATGAGGAAAGAGATGGAAAGATTTGATCGTGAAAGAAGGAAGGAAGAAGAAAGGTTGATGCGTGAACAGCGAGAGAGAGGAGGAGAGATTGCTACGTGAGCAAAGGCGAGAATCGGAGCGACGGGAGAAGTATTTACTGAGAAAGAATCTATTAAGGTAAGTATTTGAGCTTGATATTGCATTTTCACTAGTTAGTTTCTTTTGCTTTATTTGATTGGTTAAGCAGCATCTCTTCTTTTCTCTTTTCTTTACCAACTTCTCTGGTTTTTTGTTTGGAAGGCGGAGAAAAAGAGACAAAAAGAAGAGCTTCTTTGAGAAAAAGAAGCAGAGAGACGAAAAGCTGCAGTGGAGAAGGCCACTGCTCGCTGAATTGCCAAGGAATCCATGGAGCTTATGGAGGATGAACAGCTAGAGCTGATGGAATTGGCCACTGCAAGCAAGGGGTTGCCTTCAATTGTTAATCTCAATCATGCCACTATGCAGAACCTTGAGTTGTTCCGAGGTAGCTTTTTTATAGCGATTACTGTTAAGACCAGTTTCACTCCATTGATTCATTGATTGTGTGATATTGTTGTTTTAACTAGGATTCTATGGTAGCTAAGACAAGCTTTTAAATTCCTATGCTCTGTTTTTATCGTGTACCTTAAATTCAGTAGAAAGGAAATAGGGCCCGATCCTTTCTAGAAAATTTACTGGTGTTCCATTGTTGTCAAGAATAATTCTAGATATACTAAAGTTATACAATCACCATCATACTAAATGATGTTAACATTGGATATATGAATAAGTCACCATCTTGTGATTTGAATCTACTCCTGTCATCACCAATTTAATTCATGTCACATAATTTAGTGTATCCATTTTGACACATTCTTGGTATACCTACATTAGTCATCTACCAATTTATGTCAAAGTAAGCTTTGCTTTAACTTAGCTTTGCTTTAACTTGTGCATATATCTTGTGGGATCACTTTAGCTTGCTTATACTGAGTCATTGGTTTAGATGCAATGAAGATTTGGACTTGATATTATGCCTAGATGCTTATCACAAGTTTGCTAGTATCATTGTACGGTTATCATACAGTACTTTAACATCAATACATTTCTTCTCATCTTTATGCAATGTCATGTTTTCTTTAGGCTGAGTTGAAAGAGGACATCACTATAGAAGAGTCATTTGAAACTAAGAAGTGTAAACTTGCGGAACTGGGAATTGCTCTGCTTGCTGACCCAGAGTCTAATATTAAACTGTTAAAAGAAATGCTGCAGATGTGCAATGATCACAATCATGCTATCGTTAAGCTTAGGCTTCTATCTTTGTTGGCTGTGTTCAAAGACATCATTCCTGGGTATGTTGCTGAGTTTATTTTGATGTGATCTTTACAGTTACGTCTACTCTCCATGTGTTCCCTCGGCACTGTTTTGATGTTTTCCTTTGTTGTGATATTATAGCTACCGCATTAGACTTCCTACTGAGAAGGAGCTGGAGATGAAAGTTTCAAAGGATGTCAAGAAGATGCGGTATTATGAATCGACACTTCTGTCTCCATACAAGGTTTTACTTGATTTTCTTGTGATTGTTGAATGAAGTGCACTCACCAGAAATGGGACAAAAAACACTACAAATCTTGGTTTACACATTCGTGTTTTAGTTCGTTTAATGTTGATTCAGAATTTGTTTCAATCCAATTTTATATACTCTGAGCTATTTCAAAATTTATTTAACAGGCCTACCTACAGAAGTTGATGGTTTTAGAAAAAGTCTCCTTGTATCAACATGCGGTGGTTCGCTGCATCTGTACTTTGTTAGATGCTGTTCCTCATTTCAATTATCGAGAGCTTGGTTGAAGTTGTTGTCAGAAACATAAGTTCCTCGGATGAAGTCATAAGGTTTAGCCATATATTTTTCACTTCTCATTATTCTTCTTATGTTAAGAGTTTGCAATAAAAATAAGACCTTTGGTTGACTAGATGAGGAGAATGGTTGAATAATTGAGAACTTCGAAGAATAGTCTTTTGATAATGTGGTCATTTGGGTGCAGAATTCTATTCTCATTTTGTGAATGGCTTGGGTGCTTCTGTGACAGATGAACTCATAAAATCACCAATGTTGTTTTATCTATGAATATAAGTTGTTGCTTGCTTTTGGTTTAAGTTCCCTGCCCAAACAAAAGGGAAATAGATGAAGCATCGCTTAGCAATCATTTAGAGATGCAATGGCTTATGTTTGTGGTTATGTACATCTGTGAGCATGTGTGCATGTGCCCTTGTATGAAGTCATGCATGCAATGTAGTATGATCTTTTTTATGTTTAAGTCTGAAAAATAGTAGATAACATTCTATTTATTGCACCTTTTTACTTTTTGGTACAGAGTTGGGACTACAAGAAAAGGAGCTACTCCTTAAAGAGTCAAGTGCTACAATGACACGTGATAGACAATTCTACTTCTAGTTTTCTGGTCATATTCCTTGAGCATTTCTTCGCATGTATATTTTTCCCTTTTCCTCTCTACTCTTCTCTTGAATAAAAGATGTGAATGTATATCATCAGGAAACTTTGTTGTGACACTATTAAGTCACTCTTTACAAGTGAGGGTAAACACAGTGGTGAAGTGACTGGAGCAGCTGTTCGATTGATTGCAAATTATGTGAAAGCTCATAATTGTCAGATGCATCCTGACTTGATTCAAGTATGTTCTCTTTTTGGTCAAATATCCACGTATGTTTAATAGGTCACTATTTTGAACTTTTGCGTTTCAATTACTTTGTTATTTTGTTTAATTCACCCCCTCCCCTCCTCTCTCTCTCTCTCTCTCTCTCTCTCTCTCTCTCTCTCTCTCTCTCTCTCTCTCTCTCTCTCTCTCTCTCTCTCTCTCTCTGTTATAACTATCAAAATGCTTTTTTAGGTACTTATGTCTTTGTCATTTGACGAGGACCTTCATAGATCTGAAGCACCAGATAAGGATAAAAAAGTTAAAAAGAAGAATTATAAGAAAGGAAACCGACTAGAGGAATCAAGCCATCCACAACCGAATGATAGAAAGAAATCTAGGCAAGAAATGATGTTGAAAATGAGGGAAGCGGTAGGGATTCTTATGCAACAACTGCCTACTTTCTTTGATTTTCTAATTTCATATCATAAAATTGAGGTGCTTGGTGGTGTAAACAGGTTGCCATAGGCGGTTCGAGAATTTCCAGAAGACAATTAATCCAGACAAGTAACTATTATCTTGTTCCTACTCTTTTCAGTTTGTCTGATTTGGTTTATTTTTCTCCCCATTTTGATATTTGGTTTTGTTTTTTTCCTGATATGGATCATCGACAGGCATCTCATCTCCATCTCCTCTTTGTGCATGTAGGATGAATTTTGTTAAACTGGTTGATGAACTAGATGAGGGGAAGATTTCTTGGAAGAAATTCAGTTCCAAAGTGAAGAAACTTCACAGAGATCGAACAGGAGCTCCGTATTTGAGGGAGTCCGGGGAATTCCCAAAACTAGAGGAAAGTTTTTATGCAAATCCGCTCCTTGGGTGCATTTGCGAATCAACAAAGAGAAGGAAGTAAGGCTAAAAGGAGACATGTCTCCTTTCTCCGTGATGCAATTTTGGGTGCATAAGAGAGACGAACGCATGCTGTCAAGGTTCAAGAAATCTCGTCAGCCAAAGATGCCACAGCTAAATCAGAAAGTTCCTTGGCCTAGTGCTCAGGCTGGCCGGTATTACATTAGCGTCATTGAGTTGCTGAATTTAAGACCGCTCAAGGGATTCTGGTGAATAATTTATTCAGAAGAAAATTTACAGAATACCATTGAAAGAAAGATTATGAGCCCATGGTGGCAAAAAAAGAAACAAAATGATAGGAGACTTTTCTGTTTAGGGGATTGGAGAAATCCCATGAAGTTAAATTATAGTGAATTCGATTGTGTGGCACAGAAGACCTCGTAATACTTCAAATTACACAATGAAAGATCTCCCTTCTTTATCTTTATCTGTAATTTTTCACTTTGGGTTGTCAAAATTTGGTTTAGTTACATCCCATATTCGAATGCAAGGCTGTTATTTCACTCATAGTTCCTGTACCATGCTTATCAACAACATCAGGTTTCAGGTTATATATATATGAAGTCGGCACGGAACAGGCGAATGCCATGCATACTTTTAAGCATAGATCTACAAGGTGCGAGAAATGACTTGAATAGCTGGAGTAGTTTCTTCCTAGACTAATAGTTTTATGTCTCTGCTACAGTCTCAATGACCACTTGCATCAAATCCCGAGGAATTCTAGTCTTAAAACGAGATTGCAGTTGGCAAATACTTTTCGTATTCAATGCCAACTCGTGATTATGTTATCGAACATTACAAGTTTTGAGAGATGATTCAAATGGAAGATTTTCAAAGCATGGGAGTACCAAATTTGTAGAAATCAATTCTTATTATGCTG
This sequence comes from Eucalyptus sp. ANBG9806169, assembly GCA_014182395.1. Classification (NCBI taxonomy): domain Eukaryota; kingdom Viridiplantae; phylum Streptophyta; class Magnoliopsida; order Myrtales; family Myrtaceae; genus Eucalyptus; species Eucalyptus sp. ANBG9806169. The sequence goes on from CM024582.1 coordinate 28,258,196, forward strand.
CAGAGAATTGCAAACTGACATGTTGTTTCAAGCATTTTCTATCGACAAACAAGCAAGGGCTTCTCTTGCAAGTCCCTCAAACGTCTTGAATGGACGAACTTCTTTCTACAGAAGGATCACAACATTCACAAAATGCTCTAAAACTACACTAAATGACATCGGGAGACCAAGAGTTTTTCTTGTTTGATGTACAGAATTTACACCAAATCAACATATATAAACACACCGAAGACAAGGCGATGAACTGAATCAAGATATCTCATTCACAAACGACGAAAAGAAGTTCGCCAAAAAATCTCAATCTAGATATCCAAAAGAAAGGGAAAAAGGGAAACAAGAAAACAAAGGATAAACAAAACCCCCCCACCACTACAATTGAAGAATAGATTCGACAAGTTCACTAAGCGGCGCAAGCTCCTCTTTGTTGATCAACCGAAATTCCTGCATCAAATTAAAGCCAATCAAGACTTGCCATCACAAGTCTTTTTTGTACTAGACTCTTGTTGTAAAGCTAATAACCTAACTAAACTACTGCTTGTGACTCATTAATATAGTAATTGAAAGTGTTTCCTTGACCCAAACTTAATAAGACTAAGAACATATCAAAGCCAATCTAAAAAGTATGCTAGAATCATATGGGTAAGTCATATCTGCAAAGCTTAGCAGCTATGCTTACTTACCCATGTGAAGAGAACGAAATGTTTGAAGCAAGTATTTAGATGAGCTTCTTCCTTCAAGTTCACGATTTTCTGAAAATGTGAATGGTAGATATGGGCGTAGACACGGAACAAGTGCTTGAAAATGGTTTTGACAACATCTTTGAAATTGCTCGGAAATGGAGCCCCTGTAAACATGTCAGCAGGGATAACTTAGCTTATCTAGTAAAAAGCAACTAACAAATTCATTAAATTTCTCTATGTTTTGAGTATAGAGTAAGCATGGACAAGATACAGCTGTATGATAAATTCAAATGTATAATTATCACATGACACCATAACTATTACTGAAACAAAACAAGAACTTTCTTCTAGTTGCCAGAAAAATTAGGCCACAATTCTCACCTGTAGTTCTTCCATGGAGGATGCCACACGGGACGTGGCCACCTGCTTGGAATTCTTTCCATAATGGCTGAGGTAGACAAATTCCTAAAAACGAGTGAGAGCATGAGGCCAAAGCAGATTAAGTACCTTAGAGCAGAACTTAAGATGACTCAGTGATCCTTGAATGCATGAGTCGAATTATGAGAATCCATGAAACAGCTTTTCAGAAACCATTAAGAAATGTTCTGATGTTACTTCAGTGGATTGTGCAAATAGATGCATGTCAACGTATTAAAAAAGTGATAATATAAAAGTCCTATTTTGACCAAAAATATAGGATACATAGGTATTTGCCCTAGTTTGTCGATGCCTCGAATAATTACAAAGCATAAGCAAGCGATGCATGTAACGAGACACTACCGGCTATGGGTCCAACGATAGGTGATGTAGAACAACTAGTCTAGATGCGAGATTAGTTTGAGCACGATTACAATGACCAGCAACTCATGAAGAGTAAATTTCTTTAGGCTCGACAGATGGTAATTCATAGAATCAAACAATTTAAAAATAAAAAACTTGCTAAATTACACAAATGTGATCTCTTAACTACCAAAAGGAAGAATTGCCAACACATATAGACCTTAACCTCTTCTATTCAAGGTTTTCTCTGTTTAAACCAAAAAATATAAATATAAAAAATATTCTTTTAGATTTAAGGTCTTTCCTATTGAAGAAAAGTCAAATTATGCGACCGATCGCCTTAAAGGGAAAAAGAAGAAGCAAAAAGACACTCCAACGAGACACTAAAATAGAATGCAATACAACATATTTTGTCGATGATCCGAAAGCGAGAGACAATAGCGGTGCCTTTTCCATGTAGACCAACATCGTTTCGAGGAAGATGAATGAACATGAGCAACATTATGTCGAATGTTCTACTGAAAAAGCTTTACAAACAAATTTAAATAAAATCCACAAAGAAAACTACAAAATTAAAAGAGCTGCAACACCTTAAAAAAAAAAAAAAACCTGGAAATCAGTAATACCACATACAGTGGCCAAAAATCTGAATGTTTTCTTTTTTGATAAGCAATTTAAAAAGCATAAAATGTGTGAGATATCTCAGTGAAGGTATGGAGGTAACTTGATTCTCTTGACCAAGGGATGGTCGTTTTAAAGAGAAGACGGTACTAACAATCCTTGAAGTCGTAATGATGGACCAACGGTTAAAGCATTTTGAGACTTTTCCATTGGTGGAATTTTAGAACCTTACGGACCTGCAAAGAGAAAGGAGTTTATATCCTTGGGATGAACGACATCCTTTAAAAGTACACCAAAGAAGAGCCGCCATCTGCATACTCCACCTCGTAGTCACATTGCTGCAGGTGGTCACATCGTAGTCGCTTTGAATGCGGGGACGCGCAAATTGGATCCCTTGATTACTAGGTCCTTGTTGGGTCTATAAAGCGGATGTGGCGTACGCAATAAGAAAATGATGAGAAGTTATTAGCACTTATCACCTGCGTAACATCATGAGACCATTCGAAACAAACATCGAGTAAAGTTTTAGGATTATCAACAAAAATTCATAGATTTGAGAAACAAATCATATGACATCGAAAACTAATAAAATCTACTGGGTGCATCGTACACAAGGGGCATCACATTGGAGCGATGTGAGGTCACTACTAGTGTCGGGATCAAGAAAGTAAGGCTTTGGTGGCTGCCCAATGAAGACGGTTGTGTTATATGACCTGAAAGGCGGTTCACTTGATCATCGAGTCTTGGCAAATACACAAGCTTTTATAATATTCAGATCTGATTATCGCATGAAGAGACATTATGCTTCAAAAGATCGAACAGTCAATTAGCGAAGTGTGATAGAAAAGGGACACAAAATGAATGACAAGCAAAGTGAGAATGAAGTTAACAATTGAGAAACACCCAGCGATCAAGAAAGAGAAGAAAAGCACTGCATCGTTATGACATATAGAATAAAAATGTATGGCCCGATAAAACACAACTTCCCCTTGAGAAAGAGACGCTTTAATGTGATGAAAACCATATAGAATCTTCCAAGCAATTTTCCCTTGGCATGAAAGATTTAATTTGATGATCAACATCGAAACTTCGGGAATTCCTAAGTGGGGTGATAATAGTATCTATGGTTACCACTTAGGGAGACATAAGTCACTATGACATTGGATTGGATGAATCTTGGTCATCAAACAGCAATCCAACGTAGTAACTAGCCAAACTGTAGGAACTTTTTGAACTTTTGGAGGAAAAAATACCTTTTCATATCACCAAAGACAGTTAAATGTGAGAGATGACCCATACTTTCTAAACGTGAACGGCACATCAGAGAGTCACCCAGGCATTCAAGAATTCATTGAAGGAGCAAAAATGCAGGTGCATCACCTCTCTCTCTCTCTCTCTCTCACTAATAAATGAAACGCCAGACTAAACTGAAGACAGGTCAAGAAGGGTACCCAGTTGGGAAAACATTGCCATGGAGTGGAAAGACAACCGATGACCCGACCCGATTGAGAACCAGCGACGACCACGCCGACCCAAAAGTCAAAGGCACCTTTTGCCTCTGCTCAGATCACCTCTGAAAGAAGAAGAAGAGGAGTAGGAGGACGACGATACACACCAGCTCGACACAATTATCAGCAACACGACCAAACCCGCTTTCTCTTTCCCCATTCTTCCCGCCTCTCTCTCCCTCTCTCTGTATTACAATTGACGAATAAGCAAGAAGGAAATGTTCTTGGCGAAACTCAAACCCGTCCCTGTTCTTGTCCGATTATTCGGACACGGCGCGAGAAAGACCGGAGTCCGGGGCAATTATAGGGCCGGTTTCTTGCATGATGGAGCAAATGCTTGGCGAGGATTTATGCTGATGTCTGTAGTAATTGAGGAACCATTTTCTCTAGGAAATCCAGGCTCCTACCTTAACTCGATAATCAATGGTAAACAGCTTTCGTTGGTTGTCAAACTTGGATTCGCAAATGAACAATCAGACACCAAGCGACATGCCTCTACAACTTTGTAAACTCCGGCGAGTTGCATTTTCTGTTTCTTGACCAATATCATAACAATGCATGTAAAGCCTCCAAATTGCACTTTCACAATGCATAATTGACCAAAAATTCTATCTTTGTTACGATCAAAATTATTGGTCAATGTAGCTTTACTGGTCCTGTTGAGCCAATGATTTCATTTGTTGATGAGCACTTAGCAAATAGGGAAAAAAAAATAGTCGATTGTATTTATCACTTTGTTTCACTGGATCGACAAAATTGAATGCAAAGTGACAGCTGAGTTCACAGCAAGCGCTCATTCAAAAATAGAAAAGACAAAACATCCGCACCATTTGAACATATAGCGATTAACTAATCCAACATTGTCAGAAAAACCAAAAAACTCTCCCATTCAAACATTTAGAAGTGCCTATAGCCGCAGTCTTCGACTTGAATGTCTCGACAATATGGAAAGGAACTCATCGGCGCGAAGATCCATATATAAACATCAAACGCGAGGCGTTGCGAAGCGCATCAAACGAACAATGATTAGATAATAAGTAAAATACAACTATCAAAACCAGCATGAGACCGGTAATGCACTCCAAGTGTAAACGAGATCAGTCTATAGACACAAACTATCACATCTCATAGTAAGAACACATGTCGAAGAGATAAAATGCACATCTTGGATTTGCAATCCACTCTATGAGACTAACCTTCGTGCCGAAAGGACCGATAGGATAATTGGCCGCGTTCTTCGGCAGGTCGTCGATGTCCCTCGCGGAGGCGAGGTGGAGCGTCGGCGTCGGCGTCGGAGTCGGGCGACGGAGGCAACCAGCGGAGGGCAGTCGGCGTCGCGGTTCACTGGAAAGGGCGTCGGCGTTGGCGTTGCGGGCAACCAGCGGAGGAGAGAGAGCCGAGGAGAGAGACCAGAGGAGGGGGAAGAGAATATGGAGAGAAGCACCTGCGTTTTGTTCTCCCGCAGAACGGAGAACGGGGAGAGAGAGAGAGGAGAGAGAGGATGAGTGATAGGTCGCAAAGGAGAGCAGAGGAGAGAGAGCATCAGAGTGGTGGGCCCCAGGAGCGGCGTGCGCAAATTTTGAACCTCTGACGCCGTCGCTACGTGGAGCCACGTGTCGACTCTGAGTGGTCTTACATTTGGCCTACGTGGAGGGTAAAACCAGCCAATATTTATTGGAAAATTCTTAACTGAAACAGATTAAAGGAAAGCAATGGAAGTTGAAAAGTGCCGTTGTATGTATATTTTCTTAAGCAAGTGTTTTTCAGCAGAAGAAAAGGCTTTAATACAGTGTTGTGCACATGAACGTATCCATGCCCATGACTAAACTCATTTGTGATCATCGACACAATATTTCCAATATCAAATGAGTAGAGACAGAGCTGAAAGAGGTCAAAACAGCTGAGAGTGCCTTAAGATCATTAGCTGGTCATCATATCTACCGATAGATGCCAAAAGTTTGCAAAACTATTTGCAAAAGTTTAAGAGAGTTTCTGCAGGTTAGTGAACCTCAGGATTAAATCAAAGGAATTGTGCAAAAAGAGAATGCCTAATAGACGTCTAAAAAATTATCCCGAAAGGCAATAATTTTCTAATGAGCAGCACTTCTGATAACAACAGAACCACAGAAAAAATCTCCTAGGCATTTAAAGCACATGAAGAACATTGACACATGGAAGATTATTCTAATTGTGTGATGGGCACTTCTAAATACAAACATGATCACCCATTTCATGTATGCAAGACAGATAATACATACAACAGCCTACACATATACATAACAACAATCTAATTGCGATGGGTCTGCATTGCCCAATCAAGTTAAATGCAGTAAGCGCGGACGGTGTTTTATTTTCCAAACTACACCTCGCTACTCTGCTTTGTTGTCAGCATACGTAGTCATATGAAGAAGCCTGTAAAGAAGTTTAATCTATTCAACCGATTATGGTATCTCGAAACTAGAGCTGGCAATATGGGTCAAAAACCCATATTATGACCCATTTTTAGTTAAATGAGTCATATATGGGTCAAGTGAAAGTTAAATATGGGTCAAAAATGGGTTAAGTGAAGGTTAAATATGGGTCAGAAATGGGTCAAGTGAAAATTAAATATGGGTCAGAAATGAGTCAATGAATGTAAATCACAAAAAGAAATAGTCTAAATGGGTTATAAGGAAACTCATTTTAAAGTTAAACCCTTAGCTTTTTTAAATTTATAAAAATGTTTTTTAATAAAAAATCGAAATTATAATTATTTTCATATTTCAATTTCTTTTCTTTTCTTTTTTTTCTTTTTATTTTTATTTCTTTTTCTTCATTCCTTACCGGCGGCCGGCGACAAGCCTCGCCAAATCGGCGGCCGAGGCCCGCCCGGTGCCGGCGAGCTCGAGCCTCGCCGGATCAGCGAGTCTCCGGCTTGGCCGGTCGTCGGTGAGGCTCGAGCTCGCCGGCGTTGGGCGGGGCTCGATCTCGCCCGTCTGGCAAGGCCGAGGCTGCGAGCTCGAGTCTTGCTAGATCCGGCAAGTCTCGAGCCTCGCCTCGGCCTTGCCGGATCGTTGAGATCGAGCCCGCCCGACGCCCGGCGAGCTCGATCTCGCCTATGGCCGGTCGCCGGTCGTCGTCGTGGCCGGCAACCGGCGAAGGAGAAGAAAAAAATATAAAAAAGCAAAAAATAAAAAATAAATATTAAAAAATAAAAATTATATTTTTAAAAAATAAAAATATTAAAAATTATATTAAAAAATTAAAAAATATATTTTTGAAAAAATTAAAAATTCAATTTTTAATAATATTTTAAAAAGAACTATAAAAAATTTCCATAAATTTTGTATTGCATAAAAATTGTTAAAAAATTTGTATTACATAAAAATATTTTAATAATAAATAGGTTTTTTAGCAATACGGGTCGGGTCGGGTCGGGTATGAGTCGGATATTGGTCGGGTCGGGTCGGGTACGGGTCACTAGATTTACATTAGAAGAATATGGGTCAAAACGGGTTAAATGGGTCAAATATGGGTTGACCCATTTTCAACCCGACCCGACCCACCCATTTGCCATCTCTACTCGAAACACAATTAAAGGGAGATCATAATGCACGAAGCATAGCATAAATTACCCAAAATATGCTCTGCTGGTTCATCTTCGGCCCCTATTTTCAGATTTACATGTACTACTTGCAATTGCCAAACAATTAAAAAACCAAACTTCTTTACAAAGCAAACACCCAGCAGGGAAAGTAAATTTAGATCAACAAACAAAAAAAATCGAACAATAACTTTGTCCCTTTTCCCAATTTGATACTTTTCCCTTTCCTATACCTACTAACCAAATTTTACCTCTAGTTGATGTGTGAAAGCGCCCGATGCTTACGAGCCTCCATAGGCCTTCAAGCATCACGACTTCCGGCTCGGGAGCACCTTCTATCTCCGGGACGTACGCCTTCAATATCAAAGTTCTCAGGGTGAAGACACTGAGAACTTCCAGAGCATGACAATTTGGTTGAGAGAGAGAGAGAGAGAGAGAGACAGAGAGACCTCCGGCTCAGGAAACGGGCAAGATGTTCTACCTCAGCGCAAACTATCTCTGCAGAAGTGATAAACACATACTTCATTGTCAAAACCAAATAGGCCACGAAACTCATTAACTTTCGAACATGGCAAGTTCATACAGAGACAGCAACATAATCCTAAGTTCTAGAACACAGAGAGAGAGACCTTGGCCGGAGCTTTGGCCACACGGTAAGCATTCGGTGTGAGCCCCACCAACCATAAACCAGGAAAGACAATCCGCAAGCGAAAACCAAATGAAACAAAGAGAATTTATCGTACGAAAGAGGAATGAATATCCCACATAGAAAAACATACATCAAGCTGCTTCTGCTCGTTCTTGGGCCTCCTCCTTGGCCTCCGGGCAGGCCTCGACCCCGTCATGATGAAAATGTCCTCCTCGATCTCCTCCTTCGACAGCGATATCCAGAACTTCCTCTTCTTCTCCTTCCTCTCGCCCTCCCCCACGAAGCCCTAGTGACCGCACGGATTTCGGCTGCGGCTGCAACTGCTGCTGCTGCTGCGCAGCGTAATTCTCCTTGTCCCCGCCGAGCGTGCCGCCTGTGGCGTCGTGAAACGCCTCGCCGTTCCTCAACAACAGCGGCGGAGGGTTCACCGCCCTCCTCGGCCTTAGATTCCACGGCCGCCGCGCCGCTTCGGCCTCCTCCGCCTTCTCGTCCTCGCTCGCGCCGCCGTCGCCTCCTCCGCCGGCTGCGTGGCTGGGGCGCTCCCCCTCCGGAGGCGGGGGTTGCTCGTGGGGTGGGGTGGGATGCGCTGAGAAAAGGAAACATAGGAAGTGCAGCTCGTTCTCTGCTCTTCACGAGGGAGAGAGAGAGACAAAACCCAAAATATTCAAGTGAGGAGAGAGAAATTTTAAGTGGGAGTCGTCCTTTCTTCTACCAGCCGAGCCGAGCCGCAGAGAGTTATTTCGGAGAGAGTGAGAAGAGAGAGGAGAGAGACAGAAGCGCAGAAGATTTCGAGAGAAGAGAGAAGACGTGGTGGGCCCGGAGGACAGGTGTCGATGCGTGAATGGTTTAAAGCACAAATGACGTGGCACTTTGAGGGTACCCAATATTTTCTTGATAGTCGGTAGTTGTCGAGACAAGCATTGGCTATGTGTGATTATCGGAGGGACATTGAAGCGAATGACAAGACAGTTAGGGTCAAGGGTACGTATGCTCGGAAGGAACAGTTATTGCTTAAAACATCATTGTAAGAAAGAAGATCATGGATCAGTTCAGAATTGGAAAACATGGGTGCGAAAGACCCGCGACTCGGAGAGAGAGAAGGAGAGAGAGAGGGGCGAGGGATAGAGCAGAGGGATGAACGAGTGTGTGTGAGTCTCTCTCTCTCGGCTGTAAGCCCAAATCTCCACTCAAATTTTCCCCTATTTTCCTCCTTTTTCTTTGCCTTTTTTTTTTTCCTTTAGCTTTCTTTGTTATATATATATTATCTGTTACTTTTTTTAATCGATAATTTGGTTGGCTCAATTTTCTATTTTTATTGGCTTATTAAGGTGCAACAATATAAATTCCTGTCCACCCCATGTGGTTGCCGCGCTGGCTTGGGCTTCCATCCCTCTCACGAAAGGGATGGGTTCAAACCCCGGTGTGCGTCGCTAGTGGTATTAAGTGTGACGCCGTGGTGCAGGACTAGCGTCACTAGGGGTTTACGGCGCGGTTTGTCATTTGCACCAAGCTGGTTCTTACGTCTCAAAAAAAAAAAAAAAAAAAAAATTCCGGCAGCGATTTTAATGATCGGCAAGTGAAATCAAGAGACGACAGTGAACATTAATCAGCCAATCATATCATCAATTTGATTTGACTTACGCTTGAATTTACGAACATCTTGTTTAGTAAAATAATGAATTTCTACCACTCTTATGATAATGGGACCTCTCCCAGCGCCGTCTGCTCCATGCACAAGGCTCGAACTCGAGACCTTGCTTCAGGGAACCCAAGCTCCTTACCACTTGCGCCAACAGACGATAGTGCTCTCTATTTTAGGAGAAAATAGAAAACGGTGGACTGTACTTTATTTTAATCTTATTTGATTATCGAATTAAGGAAAATATATATGCTTAGACCTTGTAGGAGTGTCTTTAGAAGAATTGAGAATGATAAAATAACAAGAAAGATGGAAGTAAAGAAGTGCTAGTTACGTAGAGATGTTTATTTGACTTTCTTTTTAACAAGTTTGAAATTTTACTTATTTATTTGTAAATCCAAAATGAGACCGGGATATCAAATGGGAAAGAAAAAAGTGAATTATAATAAGATATTTTTAGATTTCTTATTTTTTTTCTTTTGATTATTTTGATGATTCAAATTTTCATAATAATCGCTCTCTACGCACAAGATTATGATTAAGATCTTTTACAATTGCATGACTTCGTTTATACTTTTTAATATTTTACAATGTTATCACTTCCTTTTATCTATCTGTCTATTGTGACATCTAAAATTTTCTATATTCGATAATGATAGTTAAATTATAAATTCGAGTATTATTTGGCTTAAAGCTTTGATGGCATCTAGAGAATATCAGTTGGGTCGTTAACTTTATGAGGTGTGGAATATGTGAAGGATAATTTTTCGGATTAAAAATTCCGGACGTCACATCTATACTATATATAAAGCCAACTTTCAAATTTGGTTTCAACCTTATATTTGGTTAAGATACTCTTATCTTCCAATTAAAATTTGTTTAATGAAAATTTGATCCTGAGTAATTAGTAAACAATTATCCTATTTTCATATAGCATATATCTTATAGTGCAAAAGTCATAAAAAAAAACTTTAAATAATACCCATTGCAACACGATTATCTCAAATTTTTTTTGTAATACAAAAAATCCCAAACTCGTACTTCTGTGACACAATAACCCTCTATTAAAAATCTATTAATGGAAATTGTTTAAAATAAGCCTGTGTGGACACTAGAATACAAATAGTGTTAACAAAACGCCTGCATGGCTTAAGTGAAATAAAACAACATTATATTGATTGTAAAATTATCTAACGGAACATCGACAAGAGCTAAATGTGTCACAAAGGTATAAGTTTAAAAAAGAAAATTGGATATGTTTTACAATGAGCATGATTTGGGGATTTTTGATGTCACCAAAAAAGGTTCAAGATAAATGTGTAATGGTTGACATAATTTTGAGTTTTTGTGGCTTTTTCCCTATCTACGTCTATAATCTCCTATTAAAAACAATATGCACATGTCGCATATCCAACAACCCCCATGAATGTGCAAAGGATATAGTTTTGATTAATACCGTGCAAAGTCCTAAAAGTTTAAATTATCTAACACCAACACTAAAATCAAACATTAACAGAGAACATTCGAATCAAAACCTCGAAAACAAAGAACTGCATGAATTTATATATTTTTACTTTGTTTTTGGAAGGCCAGATTTTTCGTTGCATACAATGCTTTGCGAGCCTGCGAGCGTATTACGGAACTATCACGTATTCGATTATAGTAATATCTCTTAGCGCAATACAGTCAAAATTGTCATCGCCATAGCTGAACTTGCTTCTTCTTCTTCTTTTTCTATTTATGGCCGTTAAGCGCCAAACTTGCGATTATTTATTACGTAATTGTGGCCTCAATTTGCCATTGCTTTTCTTCATTGTATATGAACAAGCTCGTGGAAGAAAGAGCATAATAAAATGTACATCAAGTACTTACTTGAATACACATGATTTGATTGATATCGCTTGAATAATTATTACTTCATACGTGCCATGTGTATTGTTGAAGTTCTAATCTTTTTTTGCCTATGTCCATTAAATGCTGGATTTTTCTTATCGCTTACAGAGATTTATGTGTGCATTCACCGTGAATACGATTAGTTATAGAAAATCACGGGTCTCTAAAATCTAATCCTCGCAAGTCTTACGGCCGTGAGAAGCTTTCGGTTTCTTATGGGAAGCATTAAAATACATGTATACATTTTTTGGCCCATTTTAGCTTTTGAGAAAAGCAATTTGTCTTGCGTAATATCAAAGCACGGAGTCATGAGTTCGAATTCCATAACTCCTCGTATGTTGCTCTCGTTATCCTACATATGCGTTGACACCTAAATTTTGGCGGCTAGTTTAGTCATTTATCGCATTAAAAATTAGGGGTTAATTTTATCCCTGAAAAAAAAAATTAATTGTATAGCATATAGTTTTAGATGCATTTATTTTTAATTTACATTGGACTAGTGGTGGATGGATTTAAATTAGTGGTTCTGATCTTTAATTTGGCAGGCCGGACTAAGCCCACGAAGCAAGCAAATTGGCCTGAGCCCGTTTTCTTTTAATGACAAAAATTACCTAAATGGATATTTAAAATGATATTATGGTGGATTTTTGAAATTTAAGAAAATCGGTTTGCAATCTTATCTTTAGGCGATTAAATCAATGGAGAATATTCGGGAGATAAGGAAAATAAAAGGATTTTTTTTTTTTTTTTGGTGATTGGGAGGTTATAGGCAATTTTCGTGAAGAGATGAAATATTCCAAAAAAAAGATTGCATTTGTTTTGCCTATAAAAGGGTTAAACATATAGGGTTTCGGGGGCTCTGTCAGTTCGAAAAAATAGAAGAAGAAAGCAAAAGTCAAAAAGGGAGAGAAAGGAGGAAGAAACAAAAGTGAAAAGTGAAAAAGTGTGCTGCAAAAGTGTTTGCAAGGAGGGATACGTGCGACAGGTGAGAGAGAGAGAGAGAGAGAAAAGGAAAAGGCGCTACAGTGTCATCTTCTTCGAAGGGCCCTCGGCGCTACAGTGTCGTCTTCTCCGATAGGCGCCCGTCCGCGCCGGCCATTCTCCGCCCGACGACTGCCCGAAGCGTCGTCCATCGTCGGTTTACCCCTTAGGTAGTTTTGTTCTTTTTTTTTTTTTTTTTTTTTTTTTTTCACTTTTTACAGTTTAGTTTATTTTTTTACTCTCTTTATTTTTATGTTATTTTTATGTTTATTTTATTTGATAGCATTTTTTTTTAGTTTAATTATTTAAATTGTAATGTTGAATGTTAATATTGTAAATGTTGTTGGCATTACCCGCAGGGATTTTGTCGAAATTATTGTAATTATTTAATTTGATCGGTAAGACGTTGGATTATATTTTTAATTATATTAATTTTTGGGCATTTTGATAGTATTTTAATTGTTAAATCATTATAATTATTCATTTGATCCGTAAGACTTCAGATCAGATTTTTAATTATTTTGAACTTCTTGTCGTGATGTTTAGGGTTAGAGTAATCGTTAATTTAACCTGTGAGACAATATGTTATTTTTTCGATTATTTTAATCCTTTATTTGTTGAATATTATGATTGTTTAGATTTAATGTTTATTTGATAATTACTTGTCTAGGAAAAACACTAAAAAATAGAAAAATACTAAAAAATCAAAATCTTGCATGAGCATATAGGTTTAGTAAATTAGACATGTAGGTTAGTAAATTAGAATTTATTTTAGGATTACATTTTTAGGATTGCATTTTTAGAAATAAGTTAGGGTTGGACCTAAATAACCCTTTTTTAAATAGGGTTTTAGATTATGTTTGCGCATGTTAATTATCTCATTTTTCTAAAAAAAATAGTTTTCTAAAATAGGATAGGGTTTAAGTCAAATTAATCCTTAAAATAAATTAGAAAATTACTTTTTAGATAGTTTAATTAGGGTTTTTTATTAATTCCGAATTTCAATAAAAAAAATATAAAAATATTAGGTGCATGTCAATTAGTTTGCATAATAGGATCATTTAATTAGAATTTGTTTATTAGTAAAATTAAGTCATGTAGTTAAAATGCATGTTTTTATGAAAAATTCTAATTCCAAAAAACCCAAAAAAAAAAAAAATTGTTTGCTTTGTGTGATGCAATTTATTTATTTATTATTTTTTAGTGGATGAGCATCCGTGTGGTCACCATATCTACATGATAGTAATTTAGGTTAAAATAAATCCAAGCTGCCTGCAAAAATATTTTTGAAAATTAAAAAAGAAATGGTACCGAAATGGCATTAAAGAAATTTAGTGTAACCAAATCCCCGTACCCTTAGTCTCTAGTTTGTAGAAGTAAAATAATTCTCTCATTATTTTACTTAGGTGTCTAATCGACCTACCGAAAACTGATTAGTGATGACTTATAGATAATAATCATTTGCATATTTGAACCTTAAGTCGCGAATTGGTATGGGCTTGGGAGAGCCCGATCTAAGCTTAAAGACTTAGGATGCGTTTGGTAACGTTTCATTTTAAAAATTGTTCCGTGGGGAACAGAAATAGAAAAAAGTGTTTGTTCGGGGAATAATTTTTGAACAAAAAAAACGCGTTTGGTAACTATATAAAATTTCTGTTTGGAATAGAAAAAGAACAGAAACACGTTTAGTAAGCTGCACAAAATTTATGTTCCTATAATAAAAAAAGAATAGAAACACGTTTGATAAGCGCACAAAATTTTTGTTCCAAATTTTTTTCAAGTGTTTTTTTTTTTTAATTTTTAATAAAGTGTAAACTTGGTAGTGAATTATCATTCTCATGAAATGCTCATCAATTTAATTTTGTTCATGGTGAGTGAAAACAAACATCTGAACATGATCATATGTGCATACTTGGAAGAATTTTTTTAAGTTTGTACCAAATTTTTCTCAATTGTTTTTTTTTAATAAAGTGTAAACTTGGTTTTGAATTCTCATTCTCATGAAATGCTCATCAATTTAATTTTGTTCATGGTGAGTGAAAACAAACATTCTAAACATGATCATATGTGCATACTTGGAAGAAAATTTTTTAAGTTTGTACCAAATTTTTCTCAATTGTTTTTTTTTTTTAATAAAGTGTAAACTTGGTTTTGAATTCTCATTCTCATGAAATGCTCATCAATTTAATTTTGTTCATGGTGAGTGAAGACAAACATTCTAAACATGGTTATATGTGCATACTTGGAAGAAAATTTTTTATAAGTAAAGTTTGTACCAAATTTTTCTCACGTGCCTTTTTTTTTTTAATAAAGTGTAAACTTGGTATTGTATTATCAGTCTCATAAAATGCTCATCAATTTAATTTTGTAAGTAAAGTTTGTACAATAAGAGCTAGCTAAAAGAAGAGTATCTTATAGATCTCTACATAGACCCTTTCATACATGACATCACAATAATGAAGTAATATAGTTCATTGTTCAACTTCATCACATTGAATTTGATAAGTGAATACTTAAAAACAATATTACAAAAGTCGGAAACATAAAGTCATGAAATCTCAGGCATATTATGATCCCTTGCCATTTTATTTGCAATTCTTATCCTAAGCATGTTTATTCCAGGTGCATCATGCAATGTATCATCTGCAACCTCCACTTCTCTAGGTCCGAACGGATACTCCGGATCTCCATATAGGGAAAAGTTTCTGTCCATCGTATCTTGATCACGAATGTAATTATGGAGAGCACAACAAGCAATTACAACAAGTGCTTGCTTCCGAATTGTAAATGGAGGCATATGTCTCAAAATGGTGAAGCGATTCTTTAATGCCCCAAATGACCTCTCAATTACATTTCTTAGTGAAGAGTGCTTCTTGTTGAACAATTCTCTTACTGTCCTTAGTCGTCCCCCATTCCCTCTATACTTGTTAAGATGATATCGATCGTCTCTAAATGGAGTTAAAAATCCTGGAAGTGCTGCATAACCAGAATCTACCACGTAATATTTCCCTATAACATGATATATATAAATTTGTTGTGATATTCAACCATAATATATAATCATAAAATTGTCTTTATAAACAAAGTAAATACTAGGTGGTGGTCGGGGAAATTGTAGTTGAGGAGTTTCGAGTGCTGCCAAAAGTACTCGACAATTGTTGGCAAATCCTTCCCATCCAGCATACACGAAAGTAAATTTCATATCAAATGAGTAAACACACATCACATTCTGGGTTGTTTTCCCACTCCTACCTCTATATGGAATCTGCTGAGACACAGGGACGATAACATCTATATGGGTGCCATCCATAGCACCTACACAGCCCTCTCAATATATTAACAATCTAATATCATATAAGATTATCAACTACATGTATTTGACGGTATAAAATCGATATAAAAATCATACCTTGAAGTAGCATTTATGACTAGGATCAATAAGAATTTCTTGTGGAATGACATCAAAGGATGGTGGTTTGATTATCTCTTTTGAAAGTTTGATCATTGCTTTCAACACTTTGTTGAAATACTTGCTGATCGTTTCTCCTGAATGTTGGAATCTCTCACATAAATCTCTATTTGAGCTATTGTGAGTAACCAAACATAAGAATATCCCAACTTGTTCATCTATTCAAACATATCGACTATCTTTCAACCAACCTCTTACCCTCATTAAGTCACATAAATTCAGAAAAACATGTCTCCCCATCCTAAATGCTTCATATATCCTATCGGAATGTCCATGAACAATCTCCATTATCCATTAAGTCACGATAATTTTTTGTCCCTAATAGGTTCTCTCGTATGCATGGACGTGTCCATCGCAGCTAGGCACAACCACGCTATCAATATGTCAATATCATCATCATCCAAGAATTGTTCAACTGGTTGCACCTGCTCATTAGACACACTATTTGATCCCCCTTCCATAGTACCTATACAATCACAGAAATGTAAAAACATCAATACAGATTTTGAAAATACATCCAATAACAATCAATAACATAAGTCATAAAATCTCAATAAGATCTGCCATTACATATAAGTACAAGAGTCTTAACACTAATATTTTTATAAACTAAATATTAATAGATAACATAAGTTATACGGTCTAATGAAA
The DNA here is from genome assembly GCA_014182395.1 of Eucalyptus sp. ANBG9806169. Taxonomy (NCBI): domain Eukaryota; kingdom Viridiplantae; phylum Streptophyta; class Magnoliopsida; order Myrtales; family Myrtaceae; genus Eucalyptus; species Eucalyptus sp. ANBG9806169. The sequence continues at coordinate 28,274,650 of CM024582.1, forward strand.
CCCCATGCAATTCATAATATATTTCCAAACATCTACTAAAGCCATTGAAGAAGTCCATTTCTCCTTGGGTGTGGATGTAATGAAAGCCTCCCTCCATGGGGCGACGCATGCTCGTTCCCTTTGCTTTATTGTAAACATCTTGCTCTATCTCGGGCATACTCGGTAGAACATCGACCACGCAGATACGGAGAAAGGGTCTGGTGGTTGTGTAGCCCCTGAGCTCATGAGCCACTGCATTGACTTGATGACCTAACTTTCAAAAGATCTTGTATGGCTTTGCAAGTGTCGGCAATACCGGATTGGTTACTCTTTCTTCTCCTCTTAGTATTTGGAGTCCTATCCAATTTGTGCTTTCCACGAACTGAAGTTCCAGCATCGTCATTTGTAAAGACTCTCTCATTAGTGTGGTATTCACTTTGAAGTCATTTGTATTGCCACCATCATTGTCACCATATGCATTGCCACCACTGTTGTCACCACCTATATTGCCATCACCATTGTCATCTTCATCCGACAAAATCAAATCTTGAGCACTTCCTATGGCATGCTCCCCAGTAGCATATGTACCACCAAAAACAATACATAGTTCAGGATACTGAGGAAATCCATTCTTCTTGAATCTTGCCCACTCGACATTATCCTACAATTTTCACAACAATGACATTTCAGCAATATAATCATACATTTTAAAATTGACATCTATAATGATATCAAAATGACCAAAAAGTTATGAAATACCTTGATATGAGATTCTCATATACTTCGATCGTCGACAACAACTCTTTTATTCACATTATCCCAACCAAATCCGGATTGAGAAATGAGTTTCTGAAAACTGGCATACTATTTTTCGGTTTGTTAACCTTGTTCCTCATTTGTACCATGTTATATTGGAATCTTTATCGTGTAGTGAGTTCGGGCCCTGTATATTCCTCCACCCCGCTTTGTTGAAAGTGGAAGAGGTGCGGTTTTCCTTTTTTACCTCATCCACCAATAAACCGATAAGTATGTTGGTTACAAACTCCGTCCACCTTGCACTGAATGCCTGTCTCTCAGATGCCATTGAATCTTCGACCAGTTGAGCATCATATGAGTTATGAATTAAATCAATAACATAATACCATAAGAACTACACGCCATACACAAAATCAGCATGGTAACCTATATGGATCCGTATACCCTATCCTATTTTGTGCACAGTCCAACTAAATTATAAGATCTCTAAGATTAAGACAACGAAAAAAAACAAGCCGAAGGCCAACCTCGGCGTGCGGATAACTATTTCCAAAGTCAGCAAACTGCGATTTATGTGGCAGCCCTCTTTCAACCTTGCACCAAACAAATCATGGAATTAAACATTTAGCATAAAAATCAAGAATCATGTTTGAACAGAAATCTAAGATGGCCTTATGAAATCTATGGTGTTAACAATTTGCAGCTTATGCTTATCACATCAAAGTGCATGGAAGAAGAAGCAATTTGAAAGTGTCATGGGTAGATTCCTACATTTTCAGATCAAAGGCACATAACATAACTTATAAAGTAATTCCAACTCTAAGTATGTATTACTTCATAGCAAGAACAATTAGAGAAACATGCCATCTTCAGACATTTAGGCCTTGTTAGTAATTTCTCTGTTTAATTAGTGATTTTCAATTAACGACTTCCTCCTCTATTAAGTAAATATGCAGATAATAAAATGGCTCGAAATTAATAACATACACGCAGGTGGAAACCTTAATTTTTGCAAACCGCAATGACATTTTTAGCGATAATCGAAGTCTTGAAATTTCATTCATTTTTGAAACTCATGATACATTGATATCAAATAAATTATCCGTAAATAAATTTGAATAACAATGTATAATGACTTTTAAGCTGTTTAGGGATTAATTTACTATTGATAAATGATCATATAACTTGTTATAACAACATTATTTTTGAGTTTTTAACTCATTTATCAATAAATTTAATCAATGTACCAATTACATATCTAGAGGGTATATAGTGATCTACGCATTGGTGCAAGTGACAATTCGAATAACTTGAGAAAATTGCTAATATGGAAAATCTAGGCGTCCAAAAATTATTGATGGTGATTTAAGAGAAACAAGTTCATAAGCTCTCGAATTACGTAAAGATTCACGGAAGGTCTAATATATCCAATGACATACATAATACAGATTTGAAAAATAAATAACGTATAATACATACATTCTTGATATTACGAAGTTTAAAATATCAAATTCAGCAGGACAAAAAATCTTGCTGAAAATACAGCATTTAACCGAAGAACAGGGAGAGAGAAAAAAGGTGTCAAGGTGAAAGTATAGACAATGAATGACCTTCTTGTGCAAGTTCATGCAACATTAAGCACCAAGGACTGGGAAAATCACATCTAAGATATGGTCATCTCCCACTATGTTTCTAGATAAAATATCAAGCCTTCAAACAAACTTGTATCAAGAAAATAACCATGCAGCAATCACCTATTCAATTTTCACTAATCGCAAGCAAGCTGATCCAGATTATGACCTCTAATGGGTTAGAAAAGAGGATGGTGGGCGTGGTGTGGCGGACGAGAGAAGCGGCACGTCGGGCGGGCGTCGCGGATGAGCGACGGGGCCATGGCGTCGTCAAGTGAGCAGAGGAGGCGTAGCGTCAGGCTTCGGGCGAAGCTGGCAAATTGTGGACAGAGCAAGGGAAAAAAAAATCATTAATTGCTCAGAAAATAGGTCCATGATGGCATATATAGAACTCCGACATTCCAGCAAGATTCCATAATCTGAAAAGGAATCGTGGGTTGAGCCTCGCCATGCTCGCTGGAGCTGCGAGCGTGAGCAGCGAGCGTGCACAGCAGGGCTCGCTGCTATGCTTGCTCAAGCGTGAGCAGCGAGCAAATGCTCAAGCGAGCAGATGCTCGCTGCTCTGCTCACTTGAGCGTGCACAGTAGGGCTCGCTGCTTTGCTCGCCCGAGCGTGAGCAGCGAGCAGACACTCGAGCAAGCAAACAAGCGAGCGGAGAGCGGGGCTCGCTCGGCGACCATACAAGCGAGCAGAGCAGGGCTCGCTCGAGCGTGCATAGCAGCGCTCGCTGCTCTGCTCGTTCGATCGTGCACAACAGGCGCTCGCTGCTCTACTTGCTCAAGCGTGCAGAGCAGGGCTCGCGTGAGCAGCGAGCAGAGAAGTAAGCGCTCGTTTGCTCTGCTCGCTCGTGCGTGAGCAACGAGCAAACGCTTGAGTGAGCAGACGCTCGCTGCTCTGCTTGCTCGAGCGTGTAGAGCAGGGCTTGTTGCGACCAAACGCTCGAGCGTTTTTGCTCATCCAGGTGAGTAGACGAGCATTGCCGCACATCCGGGCGAGCGGACAAGCCGTTGCTGCGGATCTGGGGCGAGCTCGCCCCGGTCTGCGAGACTCTCGCTCGGGGCTTGAGCGCGAGGGCTCGCTCGAGCAAGCGTCTTGCGAGATCTGGGCAAGCACGGCTCGAGCGAGCCCTCATGCTTAAGCTCCGAGCAGCCATCGCCCGGATCTGCGAGGGGGTGGCTCTCGGCGAGCCCTCGTCAATCGGTGAAGGAGGAGCAGTAGCTAGTGACGATGGAACTTACCTCGAATCAGAAGGTTCAGCTGGTGAAGGAGCAACGGCTGTTGGCGTCGGAGAGGACGACGGTGGAGAAGCTGGATGGTCTCGAGACAGTGGGAGGCGCCGGAGAAGACGACGGTGGAGAAGCCGGAAGGTCACGGAGAGAAGATGCAAGAGGAGAATGCGGTGTTCGAATGGCTCAAAGAAGAAATAAAAGAAACAAGAAAGAAACACGTTTTTAATGTTTTTGTTCTTTTTTTGTTTTTAAAAGTTGTTCCAGTTTTTTTGTTTCTTGTTTTTGTTCCAAATGTGTTCCTGAGAACAAAAAAATAGATTTGAAACAAAAACGCAAACAAACGCGTTTCTGTTCTTTTTTTGTTCCCTGGAACAAAAAAACAGAAAATTTGTTTATAAACAGAAACAAGAAGTGTTAACAAACAGGCCCTTAGTAGTCCATTAACCTAGTTTTAGGTGGTGCACCTGAAATTTAGGTCGCGACTTGGTAACTCCGTTGGGGACCTGTGTTAAAACACTTAGTGGACTTAGACCAATTTTTCTTTTTCTTTTAAAATTTTTTTTGTTTGGTAGCAAGAACACCAGGTACGTCCCTAACATTTCTAAGGTGTTAAATGTTCTTGCAGATGGGAAGTATAAGGGGAGTAGTCTTTGCTAATCCTTGTCTTGCAGGAAGGTGTGGGATGAATGATTTATCTTTCCTGATTAGAAGTGTTGTTTGCATTTAAACTGTGTACATGTTTTACTGCTTTTAGCACTACACTATTGCACACACAACTTGCGGTCGGACCTGGGCTGCGATAGAATTTCTAAGATGGTGTTGAAAAGAATACTTCCTCCAAAGCGAGACTGCTATGTAGAGGTTGACATTCTCTTCCCCGCAATTTCTTTCATGGTGTCGAATGTGTTTGTCCATATCCGTGAGACTGCGTGACTATTGGACATTCCACTCGACTGAGCCGGAGTTAGGGGGGCCTGACACGTTAATGCGAGACTGCAACGATCATGTCATCCTCTTAGCTCCACTTTGTTTAGTCATCTAGATAGAAATTGAGCCTCACATTTCATGCATGTGTCTATGTGATTGTCATCCCTTTCTGGTAAAAGTAAGTTGTCTAAACTCTTACTTCGCAATTTACTTACTTTATTGCAATTTTGTCGGTCCATGACAATAGGTTTCGTCGTCAGTCTTGTTTTATATACAATGGGGAAAACTGACGTACAATTCATTTCCACTCCCCAAAAAGAGCTCCAAGTGTGGTTGGACCAGTTAGATCAAGATGGCTAGAAATATGTGAAAGCCAAAATCGCCCGACTTCTCCCACTGTTAGAGATCAACATCCACTCTGGTGTGATACAGGCACTCCCTCACTTCTGGTGTCCACAAACTTCCACCTTCATATTTGGTGAGTACGAGCTAACTCCAACACTAGAAGAATATAGTGTTGCCATTGGAATGCCCTTGGAAAAGGAACTTGTTAGACCGCCTATCGGTATAGATTCTATCTCTGAATTATCACAGTTTTTAGAAATCGAAGCTGAAAGGGTAAGGAAAGTTGTCAAAGCTAATTGTTTTGCATGCCCATTTTCATTTTTGGAAGAATGTTTTGCAAACCAATCAATGATTTCAAAAGCTAGGATTTTTATGTTAGCATTTTTTGAGCTAATCATTTTTCCTTATCGAAAAAATGCCATTAATCCTTCAATTTCATGGGTGGTTAATCGTGTTTGCGACGGATTAAATTACGTTAATATGGTTTTAGCTGAAACATTTTTATCATTAAACCATTTCAAACAAAATGAAGAAAAGACCATGTGTGCCCTCCCCGAACTTTTGCAAATATGGTTTTTCTTGCACATAAAAGGTTTTGGACACCTCATGAAACAATTCAAAATTGATGATTTAAGGCACCCCATACAAAAATTTGCGGTCCTGAAACGTTTTTCCCCAAATAAACAATACGCCCGTTGGGTTAATTTTTTTGAAAAATCCTAATCCTAAGACATTTCTATGGTATACTAAATGGCTCCATGTTGAGGAGGCTCTTTTCTCTCACAAGCATGATGAGCCAATCCCGTTGCTGGGCCTTTCTGGTGCTACTTCCTATTACCCATATAAGATAGCCCGTCAATATAGAGCTCTCCAAAAAGTTCCTCCACTCCTCAAGACGGAATTATTCCAAGTTCGTTTTGTTCATACGGACTCTGATTACTTCAACGAGGTCCAGATGATCATTGCTGCATGGAATGAATGCCATCTAGAGAAGAATTTGGTGCCCAAGAGACTGAAAGGCGAGGAGGAGATCCACCATGTGTCGGCATTCTACATCCAACAGCACCGAATTCCTGTTGCCTATCGTTCGGTGGTCCCTAATGTGACTGAGAAGCCCACTCAGCGAGCACAAATTGAGCATCTTAAGCGGAAAGTGAAAATGATTGAAGCTGAAAATAAGAAGCTTTGTAAGCCATTGGGATCCCGAAAGCATATAAAATGAGATGTTTTGAATTTTGATGTTTAGGGATCTTGATTTCAATTTTCAATTCAATGTTTTCAATTTTTAGTTCAATGTTTAGGGACTTGAATTTCAATTCTTAGTTCATTGTTAGGAAGTTTGATTCAATGTTTCAAGTGAATTTTGAATAAAATCAGGCGATTAGGCCATTGTTATGGGCCATTTTCCTATCTTGTCATTAGTTCTTACATTACATTTTTCCTCATTTAAGTGACAACGGGTCCACTGCGATCGCCTATTATTACACGGTCAAGAGCTAAAATGGCCGCCAAAACGAGATGCGCGACCGCATGTCCACCATGGAAGATCAACTCCGACAGTTAACCGCCTCCATGCAGCTTATAACAAATCAACTTCAATCCCTCCAGGTGAATCCAAATCCTGCACCCGCTCTCCCCGAGATAGCAGTCCCGAAACAGGTAAACAGGGCCCAAATGAGCGATGACGAAATGCCCGGCTGGAAGATGACTTGGCCCTTGTTGGAAAGGCTAAGCTTGACAGCGTTCCCAAGACAAATCAGGATGAGCATGTTGCAAAGCTAGAAGAGAAAGTGAGACAGTTGCAAGAGTCACAAAGCTCACTCCCGTTCGACCTCTCGGTCTATGAGAATGTCAAAATGCCGAGCAAGTTCAAAATGCCGGAGTTCGAGAAGTATGATGGTACATCTTGCCCAAAATCTCATCTGCAGATGTACCACGTGTGCATGGCCCAGCACGTAAAAAATGAGCCCCTCATGATCCAATTGTTTCATGCAAGTTTGACCGGACATGCACTAAACTGGTATATGATGAAGAATGTGAACCTCCTCGACACCTGGAACCAAGTGGCTGACGCGTTCCTCAAACAGTACAAGTTTAACATGGACATTGCACCTTCTTGAGAAGACTTGGAGCAAATGGAAAAGAAAAGGAGCGAGTCATTTAAAGAATATGCTGTGAGATGGAGAAACCTAACGGCTCAAATCACTCCTGAACCTACTAACAATGAACTGATGAAGTTATTCGTCGAGACTCTCCCGTTTGAGTTCCGCAACCGGATGGTTAGAATGTACGTCGAGAACTTCAACCAACTTATCCCGGTGGGTGAACAGATCGAGATGGGAATAAGAGAAGGGTGGTTTACTGAGCCATATAATAAGAGATTTTCTACCAAGAAGGAGAAGGACCTTGAAGTTGAGATTAATGTGGCCTATTCTCAACCGAATCGCGCTCCGGTAACTAAGATTTCTATTGAGCAACAAGGTGGAGGATATCAGTTCTCGGGTCGACGACGTAATGTTATGAGACAGCTTACACCTCTTCCTGGACTCCTATCCAAGGTTTTGCCTGTTCTCCAAAAGAAGGGATTACTCTCTACTGAGCCGAAGCGACCAAATCCCTAACATTATCCTGCATATAATCCCTCCGAGAAGTGTGACTATCACATGGGAAAGATTGGTCACTCCACTGATGATTGCTATGTTTTGAAGCATAAAGTCCAAGACCTCTTGGATACAAAGGCGTTCTCTTTCAGTAGTAATCAGAAAAATCCTCTGCCCAACCATGATGGAGGCGCAAACGCTGTCACTGAATGAAGAAGTTCTTATCGTCTAGGATTTCAAGTTTTGTATAGGATTTCCTACTTTTTGAAATTTCAATTATCGCTTTTGCTTTTAGAGTTTGGCTTGTTTGCATTTTCCATTCCAATAATGTAATTCATTTGATTCTATTCAATGAAATTACAATTTTATTTCAAATTTTGAGGACATGATGGGGTACACCAAACCAGCCTGGCGACGATATCCAACAATGAAAAAAAATTATCATCCATGGAGAAAATCTGAGGATTTGGCTTCTTCATGCTTCCTCATTAAAAAATTCCCAAAAAAAAAGAGAATAAAAAAAAATCATTTTTCCAGCCATTTCCAAAAGCATGCATTAGGTTAGCCTTGTTCAATTTTCTGACTCATTTACTTCATATTTTAGAGCATTACTTTCTTGCCCCGATGAGAAAGCATCTGAAAATAGCGCATCAAATGACAGATTGAGGGCATGGCAGATTTTGGTAGTGACCCAACTAAGATAAATCTCGATCCAAGCCAAAATGGATGTGCAATTTGAATTTACTTTGATGTTGTATAGTATCCTATTCATGCACGTTCTTTTGTGCAGGGGCAAAAACGGATTTTCACTTTTGATTGATAGAGACAATCCAAGGACATCCATTGCCGAGGCAATCCTTTTATGGAACGATCCCTTGAATGAATGCTTAAAACCATGTTTTGAGTGCGATAAATTATTTGTTTTGAAGTCACAAAAGCTTTTCATGCTTAAAGTTGCTGAATTCTTTTGAAAAGAGAATTTTCATATTGATTTAGCTCACCGATTTCATGTGGAGATTTGTCAAGATAGACAACTCAATAGAGTGACAGCAATACTTAAGAATGCTAAATGAGATGTATCAAGATGATGAAATGCAAGCCATATCTTATACACAGTCCCTTACTTATACACTTGTGAGATGATTGTAGGAAGTTCCATATCCGCAAAGTAAAGAGTTCTCTCGCGAAAGGTACGATAACCGAAATGATGAGGGGCAATTCATTTCTCTATCCTAAACACAACAAGTGATCAATTGCTTAATCTCTTTGAAGCTTCATACACTTGTGGAAATTCTTTCAAATTATCCCTGTCAAGAACCACCCCACATCGGGGCAAATCGGAGGTAAGGTGGCATCATGAGGTGAAGAAAATGAAAAGAAATTTTCTTGCTTTCACTTGCATCAATCTTCTAGTCATGCTATTACATTGAATTCATGTGGTAATTTAAGTGTCTTAGGATGACGAAGAGCATTTCTTTCTCTATCCTACATACTTATATCCATTGCTTAGCCCACTTGAGCTTGTAATTTCATTTCTTTAAACCTAGTTGGTGATCATCCCCCACACTAGGGCAAGGCAAAAGGCAGTGAAGACTCTTGAAAAGTTTGAGTGTCATTCAAAGTGTAATTGCATGATGCATGCATTGTGCGCAATAATTGAATTCAAAATAGAACTAAGGGGCATGAAAAATCAATGTGCCGGGTAAAAGCAAGGCCAATGTCCATGAAAAGAAGTGAAGAAAAAAATGCATGAGAACTAGGGGGCGGTGTGCTTGGTAAAAGTAAGGCCAATGCCCATAGATGAAAAAAGAAAGTCAAGATAGGTGACTGTTAATTGCAAGAATTGAATCCCAATGGAGCAATACTCAAAGAACTCAAATGCTGAGTTTTTACAATCAATGGGGCACTTCATGAAGACAATCCCCAATGGTGAAAAAGAAAACTGGTGGCAATGCCAAGATGATCATCAACTCTCACCTTTTACACACATTTTGAGCTTAATAATCCTTTCATTTCTCAACCCATGAACCCAACCTATGTTACGTCCCTTACAAAATCTCTTCAGATTAAGGCACTTGAATTAACATAGGAGTTCATATGTTTATAAGCATCGCTCGAAAAAGTGTGAGCAAGATTATTTCTTTCTCATTTTACAGGGTTCTTGACTTGTAAACCTGAGGATGATTATAAAATTGTTCTTTCAATGGCCTTGATTCGAAGAGTCCTTTTGTTATGCCATTGACCAAGCCCACATTACAGTCCCTATTAAAGACCTCTCAGATTGGTAAGGTCGTACTGTTTGCGAGAATACTCGGATCCTTGTTGGTATGATGATAGTGAGACTGAGTGATTCTCATAAAATAGCCTCTAAATGAGAGTGAGTGAAAGTCATTTCTAACTGAAAATCTCTCATTTAGTATTCTTAGGAAATCCATGTTATGAGTGAAAATTGTCTTGAATGATAATTTTCTCCAGTGAAAATTTGGGTGATGCAAAGGTCATTATGCATGAACCCCGATTGAATTAATAAAAACTTCAGTGAATTTTGAAGTGTGCATTCCAGAATAGCCTTAATTGCTTATTTATTTGGTAAATGCATTTTTGCTCTAAATCATGTTTGACAGGTAATGTTTTCTCAAAGATCCAAGAGCTCATGACATTCAGGTTTCTTTCAGAATGCCTCATGATGTAGAAACCTTCACGAACATTCAAGGTTCCTTGATATTCCAAAATTTATTTCTACCAAGAGGTGAGAGACCTCCATAGATATCTAAATTCCAAAAGACATATCCCCAAGAATCAGAGATATCATCAGGTAAGTATATCTCCGTCCATATACTTGTCATTGTACAAGTAATCCCTCTCCAGTGCATTGACACTTGACTCGATCAAGCTGTCCATTCATAATGACATGGCGTGCTTTCGTAGTCCAGAGTCCCTTTCATTGACCCCGCGTGCTTCCGTAGCCTGGTGTCCTTTATAATTGACCCGGCGTGCTTTCATAGCCCAGAGTCCTTTTCATCAACCCAACGTGCTTCCGTAGCCCGGTGTTCCTTTTCATGACCTGGCGTGCTTTCGTAGCCCGGAGTCCCATTCATCGACCAGGCGTGCTTCCGTAGTCCAGTGTCTTTTATATTGACCTGGCGTGCTTTCATAGCCCAGAGTCCTTTTCATGGACCCGGCGTGCTTCCGTAGCCTGGTGTCCTTTATATTGACCTGACGTGCTTTGTAGCCCAGCATTTCTTTTCATCGACTCGGCGTGCTTCCATAGCCTGATGTCCCTTTTAATATACTCAGCGTGCTTCCATAGTCTGGAGTTCCTGACCTGGCGTGCTTTCGTAGCCCAAAGTCCCTTTTATCGAACCGGCGTGCTTCCGTAGCCCGATTTTCTTTTATCGACCTGGCGTGCTTTCGTAGCCTAGAGTCCTTTACACCGACACTCGATTGAATTGTCCCCCAAAGATTTTTCTCCAGATTCAGTCTGATAAAGGCGATCGTAGAATGGTACGGGTCCTAAACAACATTTATTTCCCTATTCATGCAACCGTAGAATGGTACAGGTCCTAGAAGGTAAATCCCCATTTAGGCAACCGTAGAATGGTACGGGTCCTGGAAAAATAATTTTTTCGTCAAGGCGATCGTAGAATGGTACTAGTCCTAAACAACACATATTTCCCTATTCAGGCGACCGTATAATGGTACGAGTCCTAGAAGGTAAATCCCTGTTTAGGCGACCGTAGAATGGTGCGGGTCATAGACAACATCAAACACTGCCATACTAGGCGACTATAGAATGGTACAGGTCCTTGGAAAACAGTCTCTTTATAAAGCCATGTTACTATTCCGGGCGATCGTAGAATGGTACGGGTCATAGACATGTAACACCAACTATCTCGAATTACTCTATCCTCCTTGAAGGTAAGTTATTCCAGGTAAGTTCATTTATCATTTGCATTAGCGTTTCCATGCATCATAAAAATTGCATTAAAAAATGGAATTCATTTTCCAACAAAAATCATTCATTGCATGCGCATGATCAAAATTTAGGTTTCAATTTGTCTTTGAAAGCAACCTCTACGAGCTCACTTTCAAAGAGGGGCAGCTGTTGACACCTAAATTTTGGTGGCCAGTTTAGTCATTTATCGCATTAAAAATTATGGGTTAATTTTATCCTTGAAAGAAAATATTAATTGCATAGCATATAGTTTTAGATGCATTTATTTTTAATTTACATTGGACTAGTGGTGGATGGATTTAAATTAGTGGTTCTGATCTTTATTTTGGCAGGCTAGACTAAGCCCACGAAGCAAGCAAATTGGCATGCGCCCGTTTTCTTTTAATGACAAAAATTACCTAAATGGATATTTGAAATGATATTATGGTGGATTTTTTAAATTTAAGAAAATCGGTTCGCAATCTTATCTTTAGGCGATTAAATCAATGGAGAATATTCGGGAGATAAGGAAAATAAAAGGATTTTTTTTTTTTTTTTTTTTTGTGATTGGGAGGTTATAGGCAATCTTTGTGAAGAGATGAAATATTCAAAAAAAAAGATTGCATTTGTTTTGCCTATAAAAGGCTTAAACATATAGGGTTTCAGGGGCTCTCTCGGTTCGAAAAAAAATAGAAGAAGAAAGCAAAAGTCAAAAGTGGAGAGAAATGAGGAAGAAACAAAAGTGAAAAGTGAAAAAGTGTGCTGCAAAAGTGTTTGCAAGGAGGGAGACGTGCGACAGGTGAGAGAGAGAGAGAGAGAGAGAAGGAAAAGGCGCTACAGTGTCGTCTTCTCCGAAGGGCCCCAATCCGCGCTGGCCATTCTTCGCCCGACGACTACCCGACGTCGTCCATCGTCGTTTACCCCCTAGGTAGTTTTTGTTCTTTTTTTATTTTTTACATTTTTTCACTTTTTACAGTTTAGTTTATTTTTTTACTCTCTTTATTTTTATGTTATTTTTCTATTTATTTTATTTGATAGCATTTTTTTTTAGTTTAATTATTTAAATTGTAATGTTGAATGTTAATATTTGTAAATGTTGTTGGCATTACCCGCAGGGATTTTGTTCGAAATTATTGTAATTATTTAATTTGATCCATAAGACGTCGGATTATTTTTTAATTATATTATTTTTTGGGCATTTTGATAGTATTTTAATTGTTAAATCATTATAATTATTAATTTGATCCGTAAGACTTCGGATCAGATTTTTAATTATTTTGAACTTCTTCTCATGATGTTTAGGGTTAGAGTAATCGTTAATTTAACCTATGAGACAATAGGTTATTTTTTCGATTATTTTAATCATTTATTTGTTGAATATCTTGATTGTTTAGATTTAATGTTTATTTGATAATTACTTGTCTTGGAAAAACACTAAAAAAATAGAAAAATACTAAAAAATCAAAATCTTACATGAGCATATAGGTTTAGTAAATTAGACATGTAGGTTAGTAAATTAGAATTTATTTTTAGGATTAAATTTTTAGGATTGCATTTTTAGAAATAAGATAGGGTTGGACCTAAATAACCTTTTTTTTTAAATAGGGTTTTAGATGATGTTTGCGCATTTTAATTATCTCATTTTTTTCTAAAAAATAGTTTTCTAAAATAGGATAGGGTTTAAGTCATATTAATCCCTAAAATAAATTAGAAAATTACTTTTTTAGATAGTTTAATTAGGGTTTTTATTAATTCCGAATTTCAATAAAAAAAAAAAAAAATATTACGTGCATGTCAATTAGTTTGCATAATAGGATCATTTAATTAGAATTTTTTTATTAGTAAAATTAAGTCATGTAGTTAAAATGCATGTTTTTATGAAAAAATTCTAATTCCAAAAAACCAAAAAAAAAAAAAAAAAAAAATTGTTTGCTTTGCGTGATACAATTTATTTATTTATTATATTTTAGTAGATGAGCATCCGTGTGGTCACCATATCTGCATGATAGTAATTTAGATTAAAATAAATCCAAGCTGCCTGCAAAAATATTTTTGAAAATTAAAAAAAGAAATAGTACCGAAAAGGCATTAGAGAAATCTAGTGTAACCAAATCCCCGTAGCCTTAATCTCTGGTTCGTAGGAATAAAATAATTCTCTCATTATTTTACTTAGGTGTTTAATTGACCTACCGAAAACTTATTAGTGGCGACTCCTATATAATAATCATTTGCATATTTGAACCTTAAGTTGCGAATTGGTATGGGCTTAGGAGAGCCCGAGCTAAGCTTAAAGACTTAGTAGTCCATTAACCTAGTTTTAGGTGGTGCACCTGAAATTTAGGTCGCGACAATATGTTTTCCTTTCTCTAGTTGTTTATTTTGTATTGTAATGTCCACATCCCGACTTATGCTTACTAGGAAATTTTTGTTTGTTCGGCCCGTTCTCTAAAAACTTTTAAGTCTTCTTTAGGAAAAGACGATTCATTTAACATTTTGTAGCCCTGACTTATTTTTTTATTATTATTATGAAAGGTGTGTATGTCATGATGTCATCTATTCAAGGCTTCAGGTAAACAACTGGACGACAATGGTGTCTTAAGGACGTATAAAACAATACTTGAATGGCAAACGATATTGTTCAATTTCTTCTTATAATATTAATATTTGATAAGCAAGAATAAGTCCATTGGAAGTTCTGAAACTTATCACAAATGCAATTTAATTCTAAAGTTTTGAAAAAGTGCAATTAAATCATAAAATTTTGTCACGAAAGTATACTTAAGTCCTTAAGCGTTCTTTCTAAGGGGCTATTGGTAGGAGTGACTGGGTTGAATCCCTTTGAGTTGAGTCATAAATGTGTCAAATTGGTCTAATCAAATCTTTTTGTTGAGTGCACTTTTTGAAATTTTTATAACTCGATACTCAATTGCACTTTCTAAAAGTCTTATGACTTAATTACATTTTTTGAAATTTTTAGAATTCAATTACATTTTTGTGACAAGTTTTTGGGTTTATAATGTGCTTATCTCAATACTTTTAACCTCTCCATTGGATTATTGTGATGATATGCACAGTTTAGAGATCAATTCAATTCAATGAAATGTTATTGACTTAAAAACCTGTTCTCTTTGATTGTTTAATTTAATTAGAGATAATAAGCTACTTGATTAATTAGTCACAAAATGGAAAAATTGTCCAAAAAATCATAAACTTATTGTACGGTCATTAATTCAGTCATAAACTTTATAATTTAGCTAATATAGTCCTAAACCTTTGACAATTTTTTAATCTACCCTTTTTGGCTAATTTAGGTTAGAAATCACTGATGTGGTAGTTTAGTCAGCACTGACTGTACCATGTAGAATGACCAATGGCTAATGTGAATGATTTTATATGAAATGATGTCGTTTTGCTTTTTCCCCCCTTGTTTTCATTTTTTTTTTTCCTTTTCTCCACCACCTATGGCCAATGAGGCTCATGATGCTTGAGGTTGACGACCTTCACTAGCCATTGCCGGGGTCCACGCAACTTGCAAAAAGGAAGATGAATAGTAGAATAGAAAAGAAAAAAGCCAATATGATGTCGTTTCATTTAAAATTGGCCACATTAGTCACTAGCTACGCAATATTGGATGGCTGGCGATGATTGGTCTGCCATGTCATCGATTTTCGACCTAAATTGATCAAATGGACTATATTAAAAAATCGTTAAATATTTTTTACTATAATGACCAAATTGAAAATTTTATAATAGAATTGACAATTGTGCAATTAGAATTTTTTGGATGATTTTTTCGTCACAAATTAACTTGCATTACTTTGTCATTTGAATGGTTCCATGTGGAATTTATCAACCCTTTTCGCCAAATGGATGAACTTACATCATATAAAGACCTTTCAAGAGCCCCACATGTCTTTCAATCCATATCTATTCAATCATTCATTCAAAATAGTCATCCGCAAATGATATGGATATATCAAAAGGAAATGAGAAACAATTTCATTTTTTTTTTGCAAAATTACTAGAAAAACAATAAGTACACTACTCTTCATTATATCATCATTTTACCTATAAATCCTTTTCGTTTAGGAAAAAAAAACCTTCTACATATATAAAAAAGTTATACAAAATTAAAAATGAGAGATCTACACTCGTGCTCCCTAAATTTCAACTCAATATGCGATGTCATATTAGGATTTTCATTATGGTCAATATGGCTTTTGAACTATTCTAAAATGTTCAATTTAGTTCCAACACTTTTAATCTAGTTAATTGAGTCTCCTAACTTTCCGTAACAAAGTGAAATTAGAACCTCAATATAGTTGAGATAAAGACGAAAGATATTATGAGTTTTTTCCACCAAAAGATATGTTTTTTTTTTTTTTTTTTGATGATCGAGGATTCGGATGAGCCCCCTTACGGGGTCACACCGTCCGACTGTGCCCGGTGGCACCGTCGGACGTCGTCGCAAGCCACCATTCGGCGTCAATACCTCGGGGGAGATTGACCCAGCAACCCACGCCGGGGCCCCCCGCTTCAATCGCTACTAGCGCAAGGTTTCGAACCCTTGACCTCCATCAAAGGAAGGAGAGCTCTCAATCAACTACGTTGCCCACGGGTGGGTACCAAAAGATATGTGTTATGGTCTGTAAAGTCCTCAATATTTATGTACATAATAGTTTCTCCTAAGACAATGTAGTCGAAAGTGGTTATTTATCTTGCTGCCACTTTATATATTTCACAATACCTACGCAATCCGCAAGCATGTGTCTGGTAGTCTTGTAGTAAAATATCCAATTTTTTTCCTACTTATGCATACCATAAAATAGAATTAAAATCCAAGTTCTTCGTGCCAAAATAATACCCTGGACTTTTCCAATTCCATCTCAAACTGCTCGTCGACTTGGCTTAATTATTCAGAAGTCAACCACTCCTTTTCTAATTCAGCATAAAGGAAAAGAGACCTGACTCGTTCTCTTTGCAACGCAGTATACACAAATTGATAGAATGAGCACTATATAAAACTCTATTTATTTCGTAAAAAATAAATAATTTGAAAAATATTTTCCTAAAACTATAACTTATGTTTATTAAAATAATTAGTTAATAAAAAATATTTTGATTTTTTATTGAAAAAATGGTTTTTATAATCAACACTAATTTATGTCAATGAAAATATTTTTCATTTATTCATTTTGTAAGCAATGTATATAATCATTTAAAAATATATATTTTATAAATAATTCATTTTTGGCGGCAGTGTCTAAGATAATAATTTTGTTCAGGTCTTTGATAAGGAGTTGGAGCCGGTGACATTGACTCGTCATTTCATCCGAATTCAATTAGGAATCAATCACTCAGATCGGCGAGCATAATAAACGAGGCACTTGCGCGTGAATGGACATGGCACAGCATACAGCTAAAGCATAAAACAATTATTTACTAGACGTGTTGTCGTCAGCATTAGCAAATTGCAATTTGCAAAATCATTAGCTGTCGAAATCTCTATAAGAAGAACCGAGTCTTTCATTGAAGTCCAACGCCCTACAAGAGGTATTCTAGAATGGGAAGATCTGGTCATCGTGCCCTTCTATTGGGTCTTGTCTTCCTGCTCTCGTCGTCTCGCAATCTCGAGAACGTTGTCGTGCGTGCAGCCTTTGTCTGTGGAGTAGACAGCAATGACGGTCAGCACTCTTAATATCTCGCTTCTTAATGACTACGTTTCGAGTTTCGTATATACGTCCTGTATCATGTTTAGTTCTCGAGTTCCGTCTGCTTGTTGAGCTCCCCCTTGGTCCTGGCGCGCCGCATTAAAAATGGACTGAGTCATGCGATGGATTAGCCTCGCGATTCGCTTGGAAACATGGACGCTCGAGTACTCGTCGAGAAATACTACCCTAGCCTAAGTAAATTACGCCCTATGTTACTATCTGCTTGGAAATAATGTCACAAAGTAATCATGTTCCTCTTCTAGTTCGTCTTCATCACACTCTCCAGTGGCGGGTTTGAGCACTTTGATTGATACATTTCTCATACTGAACCTGTGGTATGGAGATCCATGCGTCGATGACTTCATATGGGACTGGGTCGAGTGCAGTTCGGATAACTCGCCTCACATAACGAACTGTAAGTAGAGCGAACATTTATTTTTCGCCACTATCATCATACTCAAAACTTATGTCTGAGATCAGTTGCGTTCCTTTCAGAGATCTCAAATGTTGGCTGGGTCCACCTTCATGTGGGGCCCAGCCAGCATTAAAAGAAAAACAAAAAGAAAAGAAAAGAACAAAAGAAATGGAAGTTGGGGTGTGCGGTGCGCGTCCGAAAAAGAGAAGTGAGAGAGTGAGAAAAGAAAAACTGCCGAGGGGAGAATAGAAGAAAAGAAGAAGGCTGCAACTTTGCAGCTTTGATTCGAAGGCCAAACATTGACGGAATCGGCTCAAATTTTAGTATGTTGTTCGTGAGACCGAGGGCTACAAGTTGATAGTTTTTGTTCGTCGAGAACCGTCTCTGAATTCTCCAGTTGCGGTTAAGGTTTTCTTACTTCAAACTTGTTTATCCACCTATGTTGTGAGAATAAGATGATTGTAATGTTGATGTTGAGCCTCTAGTGTGTGACTAGAGAATAATACTTTGTGTATCCTGCTATTCTTGGTGATTAGTGGATGTTTTTTGGGCGGTCCGTGGTTTTTCCTGTATAAGGTTTTCCACGTTAAATCCTTGGTGTCGTTATTTGCGTTGTCTACTTATCATTTCGGCATTATATTTGCATTTTGTGAGGCTATACATTGCTGGTTGTTGCTGGGAGTTAAGAGATTTTAAGTTGATTTAGTATCGGGGGAGAAATTGATCCTGGATTGCGTTTGGCCGTGATGAATTGTTGTACCCGAATTCTCCCCAACATCAGAGGCTGTGGATTCTATGGCAAACTCCCAAATTTTAGTGAAATGGACACTCTAGAAAAAATGTCAGTCAGTCGGAGAATTTAACAGTTGCTTTCTCTTCTAACAATCTCACTCTGAGGCATCCTTCATTTTCCCCCTTTATTCTTGGCTTTGAGGTTGCCAGAGATTTACACAATACCAGCTTGCGCGGGTCCATTCCTGAATTCCTTGGCAAGTTGCCCAACTTGAAAGAACTGTAAGTTCTTGAATTTTCCTCTCGAGTTAACCATGTGTGCAATCTCATTGACGTTGAACTATATTGCTTTCTCCAACAAGGGACCTGTCCAACAATATTTCAGCGGAACCATCCCAGCGTCAATATCGGGCAACACCAAAATTAATCTAGCGTAAGCGAAACGAATTTTACTCGCATATGCACGTATGGCATATGCTTACCCGAATGAGTTGCTTTCTATTTGGTACTTATTATGTCCATCATCACCTTTTATGCTGACTAATCATTGGCATGGACGACATGCTGATTCGCGCTCGAAACTGTTATCTTAAATGTGCCGGGAAACCCGAGGCTCTGCAGCTCCGGCAATTCGTGTTCCACAACGGGTAGCACCTCGTCCTCGTCTGATGCTGGCTCGGGCAACTCAGCCTCTTCAGGAAGTAGCGAAAAGAGTAATGGCAAGGTGAAAATCATGGTGGGAATTGCAGCTGCCGCTTTCTGTGCGATTTGGGTTGTGGTGGGACTCTTTGTCATTATGCACCACAGGCAGAGGTCACAAGCTGCTGCTGTAGCAGGTTTGTGATCAAATCAAATTAAAACTTTGGTTGAGCTCATTATAGGATTAACAATAAGGAGTCTCGTTTCCTTACACAACTTTTCCTTTTTCGTCACAACAATAGAGCCATCCGTAAGACCAAGCCCACGAAATACCCTGGAAATCCCTTAGGCCAAGATGAGACATGAGCAAGAACAGATTACATGGACCTTACATGGAATTGTTCGTACCGATGGTGTGGGAAATCGAACCTGGGGTTAGCAAACTGTTCCACGGACATGTGCCTTTTCCTTAACCACCTAAGCTTCGCCGGCGAGAACATATCTATTTTCCATGCGGTCCTTAAAACTTATTGGTAGAGTGATCATGAAAAATGAAATGCTGGGAAACAAAGAGGCATAGCTGTAACATCTCGGGTCTCCACTGTACACATATTGTCTGCTTTGGACACTAAGTCCTCATGGTTTTGTTCCTCTCGGGGCAGCTCATACCACCCCAAGAAAACGTGTATGTACATTTAGAAGAACTAAAGCATTATAAGCTAGTCCAGGACTCCCTCCCTAGGCGATATGGGAATATGGGACAAAAGAGAGACTCCTTCCTTGCGCACATCCAGGGACCGAGGCGCGAATGCATCGCCATCCCTCCTCCCCGCGCACCATTGCTCGGGCCGTCACACTCTCCACCCTTAACAGAATAGCGTCCTCACTGTGGCCCCACATACGGTCGGGAGTCGGCTTTGATACCACTTGTAACATCCCGGGTCTCCACTGTACACATATTGTCCGCTTTTGACACTAAGTCCTCACGATTTTGTTCCTCTCGGGGCAGCCTATACCACCCCAAGAAAACACGTATGTACAGTTAGAAGAACCCAAGCATTATAAGTTAGTCCAGTACTCCCTCCCTAGGCGATGTGGGACAAGAGAGGGACTCCTTCCTTGCACACGTCCAGGGACCGAGGCACGAATGCATCACCATCCCTCCTCTCTGCACACCGTCGCTTGGGCCGTTACACTGATCTTGTAACATCCCGGGCCCCACTGTGTAATATTGTCCGCTTTGGGGTCACCCGCCCTAGCGCGAACGAATCGCCATCCCAACCACGGTCTTTTCCCTCACGGCTTTAAAACGTGTTACACAAATTAGAGGGGCCCAAGCCTTATAAGCTAACCAAGACCTCCCTCCCTAGGTGATGTGGGACAAGAGAGAGAGTTGTCACACTCTCCACCTCTTAACAGAAGAGCGTCCTTGCTGTGGCCCAACACGAGGTCAGGAGTCAGAACAGCATTCGAGTTGTGGCCCCACACACGGTCAGAAGTCAGCTCTGATACCACTTGTAACATCCTGGGCCCCACTATGTAATATTGTCCGCTTTAGGTCACCCGCCCTAGCGCGGACGAACCGCCATCTTAGCCACAGTCTTTTCCCTCACGGCTTTAAAACGCCGCTTTGGGTCACCTGCCCTGGCGTGGATGAATCGTCATCCCAGCCACAGTCTTTTCCCTCACGGCTTTAAAATGCGTTATACAGATTAGAGGGACCCAAGCCTTATAAGCTAACCAAGACCTCCTTCCCTAGGCGATGTGGAACAAGAGAGGGAGCTGTCACAATAGCAATCAACACAGCAGCAGAGGGCATGATGGCACAGGGAGAAGAAGCGATTGGGATGGTGGGGACGGGTCAAGTGGAAGTGGCGGAACATGGACCGGACAATCGTCAGGCATCACCAGCAGACCGAGATCATCTCCCTTTGGACCCTTGAAAACCTCCTCTTCTTCTTCTTCTTTTCTTTTGGGGTTCCTTTTGTTGCTGTGATTCTCTTTTTCTTTTTTGGTTTGATGTGAGAAGAATGGTTCTTTTTCACAAAGAAATGGTAATTTTATGTGGCAATTCGAACTAGTACAGAAGACAAATAGGAGGCTTAAGACATGGCCCAGCTATTGCATGCTCCTCCTTCATATGAACTTAATAAATGTTGGCCGTTAGATTCAATGAAGACTAGATGGAACCCACATGATCTATGTGGCTGCCGTGGTCAAATGTTTTAAAACATAAGACTTATTAAATGCCTAGATATCTAATAATGATTACAGTTATTGGCTACTAGCAACTTCTGATGAGTAGGTTATTTGCATTTTGTTGACTCACATAAGTTTTAACCATAGAAAAAAAAAAAGTACACATCTTAAACCCTAACCTCTCCCCTTCCACTCGAATTGGAAAAATATGAACGTTGATTGGGCCAACACAGTAGCCACTTGATGGGCTATGTCCGCCTCGTTGGGCCTAACGCATCGTTAAAGAAGAAGAAGAAGAAGAAAAGTCAATAAAAAGGAAAGAAAAAAATGGCTGAACTTTCTTGAGAGTGAAGAGGGAGTTCGCACAAAAAGAAAAGAGGGAGAGGGATGGCAAGCTCAGAGGAGAAGACGCAATTCAGATTTGGCGGTGAAATCTTGTCAAAATCAACTGAAGTTTTAGTATGTTGTTCGTGAGTTTAAGATCTCAAGTTAATCAGTTTTGCTTGTTGAAGTCCTTCTCTAAATTGTCTCTCAATTTCTTCGGTAGTGGTTAGAGTCTTCTTGCCCCTTTTTTAATCTATCTTTGTGGTCGAAGGGTACATTTGGTTCAATTTTTGCCTTTCAGCCTCCAAAATCCCTTGAGGAAATGTTTGGGTGTTTGGCAAGTTTTTGAAATAGTTTTCGGCCAAATATTAGCTTTGGAAATGATGAAATCCCAAGACAAGTAGGGACTAACCTTTCAAAGTAGCATTTGTGGAATGCTAAAATTTGGGTTAAAATTTTTTTTCTTCCAAAAATATCCTCATAAATTCTTCAATTTTTTGGTTTTGCCCCTTATTGCTACTATTTATCTTCTTTGCGAGCACAACCAATGAGAGCCAACAAGATTAGATTTGGCCGATGAAGGGTCAGTGAGAGGCTAGTGAGGTCATGCGACCCATGTGATGGTTGCCTTGGGTCACATACCCTGATGAGGGCCGCTTGAGGTCACTCAACCCAGGCAATGGTCGCTCGAGTCATGTGACCTCATGCCTTATCACCTAGGTCTTGCGACTCTCATTAGGGTCGTCCAAGGTTGTGCGACCTCGGCTACTAGCCAAAGTCCTTTGTAAAAAAAAATTCATCAAATATTACTTCACCCAAAGTTGCTTTGTAAAGGAGTTTTGACCAAATAAAATTTGCATTCTCAAAGAGTTTTGACTTTTAGCATTTGCATTGCATCTAAAGCCCACGTAAAATTCGTGATTGTTGTTTTTCTGCTCCATCTTTAATTTTCATCACTATATTTATTAGTTTGGGACGATTGATCCTAAAACACGTTTAAGTTCTCAATGAATTCTTGTCGTCTCTCCCCAAGAAAGTTGTATTAGAGCCAGCATTTAATGGAAGAAATTAGTGGCACCATGTTTATGTTAAATGTCTCAAATTAATCTATTTGCAAGCCTCGGACTAAGGACATATTGTACAGTAAAAACTTGTACGACACTATAAATGGATATGAGGCTAAAGGAGACAAAGAAGATAAAAAAAATGGGAGCGAATGAATTGAAAAATGCTTGGCTTTATTCAACAATGAATTGATGATAGTATTTTTCATCATGTTGCTCACAAAACAAATGTTGAAACATTGTGGAAGAATATAAGATGTTTACGAGAGAAAGACCTCACAAAACAATTTATTTTTAGTTAACACTTGAGTCAATTTCAAATTGTTGTGAAGTAGTTGACAAATTTGGAAATTGATCTCAGTGATGAGTTGTAAATATGTTTATTACTTGGTACTCTCCTTGACAATTGGGATACATTCATTGTGGCATTAAGTAACTCTACTTATTATAGTGTGCTTTCTATGGGCATGAATAAAGAAAGCTTGTTAGATTAAGAAATAAGGAGAAAATGTATAAATTATACTTCTCACTCAGAGGCTCTGGTCAAAGAAAATAAGGGAGAAAACAATCAAGAAACTTCCAAAATTATAATAAAAGAGGCAAGTCAAGAGGAATATCCAAATTAAGGCTAAGGAGGAATGTGAAGTGCTACAATTGCGGTAAGATTAGAGATCATATTAAAGATTAAAGAATGCAAGTTCACAAAGAAAGATAAATCCCAAAATAGGATTAGAAATAGAAAAAAAACAAAAAAGAGATGCAAGATACAATGGCAATTGCATCTGATGTCGATATTGTGTTCATTAGTCATGGTGCTTGTGTGAACCTTATATGTCGAGACTTTAGTTGGGTTGTTGATTCCACAGCCTCAATTTATGTCACCTCACAATGTGACGACTTCACATCCTATCATAGTGATGATTTCGGTTGTATCAAAATGGGCAATCGTGGTGTTTTTAAGATTAGCGAATGAGATATGTTCATGTTGGATGTAAAGATCACATCGATGTGTAATGTCATTGGATCCAAGAGAAACTAGAGAAGAAGCAATGAGTTTAATGTGATGGTTAAAATCTTGGCCGCGGTAATATTTGATTTTTGTAGAGATAAAGTGGGCACCGTGGAGCTTTCCCTTATGATGCAAAGGGGGAGATTTGATGGGTTGGGACCGCCTCATGAGGCTTAGCATTCTTTTAAGATTAAAAGAAAAAAGAAAAAAAGAAAAATAGGACTGAACGTTCTTGATAGTGAAGAGAGAGAAAGGAGCATTCGCACAAAAAAACAAAGGGGGGGAGAAAGACAATAGTGGAGAAGAGACAATTTGGATTTGACGGTGATTTTTTTTTCAAAAATTAGTTAAGACTTTAGTATGTTGTCTGTGAGGTCAAGATCTACAAGTTGATTAGTTTTGTTTGTTGAATACATTCTCCAAATTGTCTCTTAATTTCTTCGATAGTGTTTAGAGTTTTCTTGCTTTTTTGTTAATCCATTTTTATGGTGATGATATATATTACTTTATTGTTGATGTGTTAAGTCTCTAACTGTGTGACTAGAGATGAATTATTATGTATTTCACAACTCTAGATGATTTATGGAAGTTTTTTAACGACCTCATAATTCTTCCCACATTGGGTTTTCAATGCCTCTCTAGGGTGACCCTTGCATATTTATGCGAAGACAACTAGCAAAGTCACAAAATTCACTCATTAAGGATGACGACTAACATTTTCATTTGGGGAGAGTGGCTATGTTGGTGAAGGTTAGCAGCTGTTATGATGACAATGGTGGTGGCCGTTAGGGGTGTGCAACCGGACCGAGTATACTTAGGAATAGGACCGGCCCACCCGAAAAATAGGGTCGGGAACCGGTTCCCAAAATTTGGAATCGATTTAAACCGGTCCGGAAATCAGGTCAAATTGATTACGCACCTAGGAAACGGTTCTTGGACCGGTTTTGTAAATATAAATCCAAAACCCTATTTTTTCCCTTATTTCTATTCTTACTCCCGCAATCACACGGCATTTGTCCTCTTAGCTCTCTCAAACACACACGGCACTCCTCCTTTGTCATTCCTCTTCCTCACTTGCTTCCCTTTGGCTCCCTCTTGCACCGTCCGACGAACGACGGTGTTCATCGCCGCCAAATTCTTGTGTGCCATGTGGATTGGCTCGCCTAATTTCTCTTTTGTAGGAGAATTTATGCTTGCATAAATTCGTGGTTTCATATAGTAGTTGTGGAAATAAGACTAATATTATATCCATGTTTGTTGCTAATTCTTTGCCTTATGATTTTATTTAGTTAATTTTTCGTTTAGTCAAAAAGTTTATGTATTTATTTATTATAAGTGTTTAATGTTTTGGTACAAATTAGGAGGATTACGTTATTTTATCGCGTATTAATATAAAATTCGAAGTCATATAAGATATCGGGAGATTGCAAAACAGGTTCCAATGGAAACATGGTTGACCCTAAAACTGGATTGGAAAAACAGGGTGGGTTGGATACATGATCCAATACAAACAGGGTCGAGTATAGGGTCCAGGTCTAGACCCTACCCACCCTGGACCCAATCACCCATTAGTGGCTGTGATAGAAATGTATAGATGAGAGAATAGAAAGATACTTACAAGGTTAGGGTTTTTTTTTCTCGGTTAAAATCGATAGGTAATCTAATTTGCATGTGGTCGATTGGAAAAGATGGACCAGTACCTGACCTAAGTGCTTAGCAGTCAATGGTCGTTGCTGGGGCACAGACTAATAAACTTGAACTTTTATGACTTTTGCAATAGTGTTTTTTCAAAAGTAATCTCGAGTCACTCATTAAGCAGATTAAATATAAATTATTTGATCTTCAAAGTGTTGATAATATCTATGTTGAAAAACAATCAACGTATAGAAAATTACAATATTTCTTTATCTGATTACTATATATCTATCTCAGGCACTTTGGCAACATAATCTTTTTCACATATAATATTTTAATCTCTTGCTTAAAATAAAATAAAAAAAGGCCAAAAGCCGTACTTAGTGGGAAACGCACCGCCGGCAGACAAATACCCAACACGCAGCCGTCCTCCTACCTTCTAGGGTTGGCTCTTTAAACATAGCTTAAGCTCCTCTGTCGGATAAAAAGAAAGAAAGAAAGACTCGGATTCAAGCTATGTACAGTTCATAAACATATTCAATTCCACGGACGATCATCATGCTTGCTGGGCAGGTCTTCTTCTAATCATTCAGTAACATGAGCGACCAAATGATTTCTGTAAAAGCAGTATTCCATGATCAACTGGTAAATTTTCTAAATTCTAAAGCGCTCGGTGTTGAGGGTTTTTTAATGTTTGAAAATATAAAATTAATTTTCTTTTCGCAATGATATTACTTTAACTAAATGCGATTAACTTTCTTCCCTTCGCCATGTGAGATCCTTTTCTTGTAGGACACTCTCCAAGTCAATGAATGGTATTTTATTCACGAGTATCTTCAAGAAGGTTTGCTAAGCGACTTTCTTATCGTGGTACGTGC
This sequence comes from Eucalyptus sp. ANBG9806169, assembly GCA_014182395.1. NCBI lineage: Eukaryota > Viridiplantae > Streptophyta > Magnoliopsida > Myrtales > Myrtaceae > Eucalyptus > Eucalyptus sp. ANBG9806169. The sequence continues at coordinate 28,300,657 of CM024582.1, forward strand.
ATTGAATACTTTAAAATATGAGATGTTCCACGTTAAATATATTTAACAAGCATCAGCCAGTGGCAGTCCTAAGATTAAGCTGATATCAAAGCCACAAGCTCCGGCCTCTCCTAAAATTTATAAGTGGTCGAATTTGCATGTGTCGCTTCCTATGTCGTGTCCCGATTTCTTCCTTTTGAGAGATCATTTGACAAGTGTGTTTCATGTAGTGAGTTATATTCCAATTCTCAGATTTAGTGAGATTCACGTGCAATCCACATGAAACCTATTTTCTTTTACGGTCGAAATACAGTTTATACATACATGCTTTAGGCTTTTCTCTAACCTACTCCTTGTCTACTCAAAATGAAGTTTACACTAGTGGATAGTCATCATCAATAGCAACTACGAAGTTGGACTTGATTCACTTCATACGAGCAAGTCTAGCAAAAGGCTTGTCAAGCTATTGATTCTCCCCCCATCAGCATCATGGAGACCAGGGAAATTGAATCCGTTTCATTGTGATATTCGTAAGGATGGGACTTCATTGGTATTTGCCTCGAATTTAGGCTCGAGATCTTCGTACTAGGCTTCAAAAAGTAAGTAGGCAGCTCCGCAACGAAAATCACTTGATTAAGCCCTCTTTATCGGAAGAACTTATTGTAAACAATACGTGCAAATTATTCTCATGAATCGCCATCATGTTGTTCCTTCTAACCCAATTGATCCGGCTTGCCGGAAATGCGAACGGATACATGGTTTTGCCTTTAAGAAAACATTGTTTTTGCTCGCTTTCCATGCCATATCTAACACAAATTAGTCGAATTGTAGGGTCACTAGAACACAGTGATGATTGACAGTGATAGCTGATTAGGCCAGACAATGGAAAGAACTCAACTTTGCGGAAACGAAAGCTCATAATTCCGTTATGATCACGCTATCAATATACATCACCCGTCTTTAGGTGCACAAACTAGGGGACTCAGATGACTCAAAAAACCAGTCAAATCAAAGGATGCCCAAAACTCTAAGCTAAAGATAGGAACTGATGATGCGTGCAATTGTTTAGAGAAAAATCAACGACCCAGAGAAACAAATTTTTTCCCCATATGATCGCTTGTATTGTCTAAAAGAATCAACCAACGAAAAAAGAATTTTCGTTCATCTAATTTTATAAACAATATAAACGATCATTTTTAAGCAAATCGTCGATTTTCCGTGAAACAAATGACTCCTAAACAAAATAAAAATCTTATTTTAATGTTCCAGGAGCTACAGATTCCCTGATGAGAAGGAGTCGAGGAAGTTGACCCAATTATCATCTTCGTCTTCTTCTTCGTCCTCCCTGCCGGCTTCATGGCTCCATGGGGGCTGATAGCACTTGTCGATCTCGTCGTTCCTTGCGAACCGCCCTCGGATGCGCGGCCGGCTGTCCGCTAGGGTTTTCCTGCAAGCATACTGATTGCCAAAGAGGGTTAAACTAAACTTGCCATTGTTATGCTGCATTCAATTACTTTTAAGTGTTTGAGATATCTAATGCTTAATGAAATCAATCAAATCACGTTAAAATAAAAATAAAAGGGAAAAGCAAACATGGGGTCGTCCCGTCTTTTCTAGTAGGCCCAGGAATGCTATCATGCAGGCATCCTAAACAGTTCAAAGACTTTCCATCACGTTTTCTTCTCACATTTCCCAGTACATGATTCAGAAATGATATCGATCATTACTTTGAAATCTTATTATATTCATCGCACAATGCAACACGAAAAGATTCGATGCAGCAATAAGCGACATCAACTTCGCCGTTGCCATTATATCTTTAGTCGAGAGAACAGAAGATTATCAAAATGAAACAGTGGACTTTCGAAAAGAAGAGCTAGAGACCTTGATCTTCTTGTTGAAGTTTCTCTGGTTCCTCTTGCTCCTGTATCGCTCGATCCGCTCTTTCTTCTCCGCCGGGCTGTATCGGCTCGCTCTGCTCATCCCTTCAATGATCATGTTGCTCTCGCTCATTAATGGGCTCTCTGACCTCTGCTTGTGTTGCAGCCCATTAACTCTCTGTCCCCACCAACCACGAAGACATAAATGAACGCAACAGTAAATCTTTCAAAAAAAAGAAGAAAACGGGAGGAAACCAAGATCGACTGTACCATATTCATGAATTAAGAAACGGTGTCATTAGATTCACCAAAGATACTTAGGGTCAATAGATGGAGGAAGATCTCGTCCATCCTCCGATTGAGACACGATGAAAGTTGAATTTTGTTAACAAGCGAGTATGAGGCGGATATCTAAATAAAGAAAGTTTTTTTTTTTTTTTAATACGCTGCACGTCTCACGTCATGCAACATCGATGCATTGAAAATAAATAAAATCTTCTTACAAGATATGATCAAAAGTGCCTTGCAAGCACTCGTTAATAAGGCCATAAAGGATGTAAAATTTGACGTGAGATGAAGATAATTAATTTGTAAAGCGACAGGACAATTGTAAATTTTATAACGCTGGACGAATATGTATGCTGTATTTGTCCAAAGGAACGGAGTCGTCGATCCATTCGATGACGGGTCCACTGAAAGGACAGGCCGCGCGCTTAATCAAATGCGTAATCAACGCCTTACCTGCAGATCGCCCGTGCTGTAGACTCGCCTCACCGGACTCGTCTCCGACTCAGCCAACTCGAGGGCGCTCATGGCGAGCGGACTGTAATGATAGTAACCCCCGTCATTCCTCTGCTGCAGCGAGACGCTGCTGATGCTCCTCTGGAACATGCTCGGCCCCGACTGAGTCTCGGCGCACGGGAACGAGCTCGGCGAGCTGTAACAGCTGCTGCCGCCGCTGCTGCAGCTGCCGCTGTGCGAGACGTCCGGGTAGTGGCTCAGCGGCTTCACCAGGTCGAACTCGGCGACCGCGGCCAGCGGGTCGGGGTTCGGGATGGTCAAGAGGGGGAGGGGGAGCGGCGGGAAAGACGACGTGCCCGCCGCGTCGGACGTCGAGTAGGGGCATTGGGCGTCGGCGTGCGGGTACCTGCCGTTGTACATGGGCGACGTCGATTTGCGGCCGAGCGCTCTTGGATTATCTCGTTGGATTGAAGAAAGCAGGTGATGGGAGAGACCGAAATGAGTTTGAATGCGGAAAGAGCAAGGGAGGGCTAACTTATATACAGGGGAACTTCGAGATTGCGAAGCGAGTGACGTCGACGATGACGTCATGTGACCGGGGAGGAGCGTTGACCTGATTTCGCATCGCTATCTTGCTTTTGATGTGGGAGCGGATCGGATGGCCCGCAGTCCATGTGATTGGGACCCTCCACTCCACTCCACTCCACTCCACTCCACTCCACTGCCCTCCGACGCCCGCCACGTGTCGATCGACATGGAACATCCTACGATGACTAGGATGCTGCGTACCTCCGATGATTATGGTCTCGTCGCATGATATCGTGGGGGGTTATTGTCGTGTTTAGAGAAGATGAGGGCTTGATCCCATCATTCGATACCATCTTTTGTCCCCATTTCGCACAGCGTTGGTCGCGTCGGACATATTCGTATTGACTACATTTATACATACAAAATTAGTACAATAACAAAATACCCCTCTCTCTCTTTAAACATTATCGCTTGCATCTCCAATTATTGTCATCGCTATCGCGTCGTCACTCCTTCAACGGTAGAGATACGGAGAAAACATCTAGAAAGAAATTGATAGTGATTGTGGCGCGAGTTTCGACCAACAATGTTGTCTAATGGTGAGGGAGACAGGCAATCAGGAGGAGTGAGGCTAGGGTTTTGTTTCCTGAATGAGATGAATGATGGGCAAGCTTACATCCGATGATCTAAATAAATGTTAAGGTTTTGCTAGTATGATAATTTTTTGGCTAATATTTTTGTGAGCCACATATTTTTTAAGTAGTAAACCCCATAACGATTTCTAATTATTTGTTATTTATTTTTTGACCCAAAATAGATATGAATAGTCACATAAGCATTTCTTCGAGTGCTAAAAAGTCATGGAAACTATCAATGGAATCACAATAGGGTGATCTTTTTTTTTTATACTGATGTTCCATTTGTTTTGCAAAATATGGATAATGTAAAAATTATTTTTCTAAAATGATCATTTATATCACTTACAAAAATGAATGATAGATATAAACTGTGTCGATTATTTAATTAATTATTTTAAGTGATATAAACAATGAATTTAAAGTAAAAACTTTGTAAATTATTCAGGTTCGTAAAATAAATGAAGCCTCGAGTGTTATGGTGTTCTGAATCTTATTTTCTAAAAAGTGCCAACTGGCATGCAATGATTGATCATGCTGAACGAGAACATCCATCATGTGTCAAAAGTAATTAATATCTTTCTATATATTTAGCTGTTACTGTTAGCAACACAATGTGCTCAAACAATCGGTTTTTATATTTTTATTTTTTATATTTTTGAGGTACAACAAGCCACTAGATTGCCATAAAGTGGTGGAATAACCAATAAATATTAATGTGAAAATGCACCAAAGAGCTTAGTCCACTACCTCGGTTCCTATGGAGATGTCGCACATGTAGCCTAGAGAACACCAAGAACTTGATTAGACTCATCTGGTTTTTCTCATTGAAAGGTGACGATTACAAATGATCGAAAATCTTGCTGTAAAATTTCAAGAACCATAGAATGAAAATGCAAAACCCGAAATGTCTTAGACGTGCAAGTATTGCACTTAAAAATAATTTCCTCCCTTTAAATATCACAGAGAAGGTAAGGTGCAATTGTTCTCCAGAATTCAACAAATCTTATGAATATTTACACTTCACTTTTCATGCATAATAGGAACTACGGAATTGTAAGAAACCAACGTAGAAGAGAAGGGGGAGGAAGTATTTCGTGGACCATTTTTCGTGCGTGTATGATAATGAACAAGATGATTGGAATTTAAGGGCAGGGCATGCAAGCTAGTAGATTAAATCTCTCGATAGTTAGCTCGATCGTGACTGAATGCACCAATGACAAGGTAATTAAAATTCTAATAGCTAGTTTGTTCGATTTTGTTAGTACAACCGTCTTTGGGCAGCTATGAGAGTCACAAATTCTTGAAAGAGATTACTCAACATAAATTTCTAATTATTTATATTTTTTGTCCAAAACAAATTATCGATTTCACAATGGATTAAAAACAGTTATATAATTATTTCTTATTCGGATATCACCTTTAGACAAGTTTAGGGGCAAGCAAAATTGGACTTTACACTTTGTTCGGATCAAGCTCGTGCACGCAACACTAACACCTTTTTTCTTGTTATAATCAAGCTGAACCAAAAAAAAAAAAAGCACCCATTAATAAATTGAAGCTTTCTAAATAACGCCGGACAAGAGAAAACATGAAAAATAAACATTTCGAAATATTTTTCCCCAACAAATCCATGGAATGATACCATAGTCAAGTGACCACCTTTCAGGCTTAATATAATTCGATTTACATGCTTCATTTCATTTCATTTCCCTCTTTTTTTTTCCTTCTTTTTCTTCGTACAACGACGGTCACTTGGTTTGTTTCTGATTTCATGGCAATGGGAGGGAAGGCCCCATAAAATATTCGTGAACAGTAGACCTGTCTTGATGAGTACTGGTGAACCAATTGGGCAAGTTTCGCTAGCACGCACAATAGTCAAAGATGAGATAACAAGACATGGACACTTTTTCAACGTGGTCCTCTGTATTTCTTTTTATTTTCTCTTTCTCTCCCTCTCTCTTTTTCTTTTGCAAAATTTTCGCTCTGCCGAAAGAATAATTGCCGCAAAGATACCGAATCATGCCCAACTTGCATTCGACACAACTATATGAAAAACAAAAGCCCCACCACTTACTCAAATTTGTGCGTGTGCGTGTGTGTGTGTGTGTGTGTGTGTGTGTGTGTGTGAGAGAGAGAGAGAGAGAGAGAGAGGGAGTTAAAGATATGTTGCTTGATGCAATGCCCATGTGAAGAGCATATGTATTTTCCAATCATTTGTGTAAACAAAGAACAAGATTAGTAAACCTAATCATGATCCTATATAGTGACTTGGTTTATCCCTATGGAGGAAGGTCCAATAAGCAAATGTGTAGGCTCTTTCTAAAATTTGGAATCATGATGGATGCAAGAAAACTCCTTGAATTTTAACTTGAAAGATGGGTAAGACTCATGAAACTTTACTTTTCGAAAGATTGAGATATTCATTGTATAGATTTGGCCCTTGTCAGAAGTAACTCATGATACTGCACGATTCCATATCGATCTAAATAATTTGATTGCACTTATCAAATAAGATTTAAAATTAGATTGCATCAATCAATAACGTTATGATTCAATCACATTATGCACATAAATTTTAAGGCTTTCAATTCATTTATTGTCGAAAACTAACGAGTCGCATCTCATATAAATGAGTCACGACAGATCTATACTGCCAGAGACCCTTTGATGACAAAAATCTCATGACAAAAGTGTTCCACACGGTACATTATCGACTTTCTTTGAGCAATTGCTCTTGGTGGATCATATCTGAAAGGGACTAGCTACATAGCTAGTACGAGCGATACAGAAGGGGACTAACGAAATGAATGCTGGCCTGCCTCCAATCTCTTTCATGATAATGAGCTTCTTGAACTACTTTTTCTCTGATCTTGACTTGATCGATGTATTGCATGATGCCATTTCAAAGATGAAACCTCCCCAAGAAGAGAAGGGGTGAGTGTGAGGGGACCCCAAGAACAAAGACGTCTCCCCAAGTGGGTCTCCCAAGAATCGTCCGCATCACTTCAAAAAGAAGAGGATCTCTCGATTACATGAACTACAAATCTCTCTCTCTCTCTCTCTCTCTCTCTCTCTCTCTCTCTCTCTACACGCACACGCAGGCTCAATCGATGGCGACGAAGACTATGTGCACAGAGCAAACGGACTCTCGACGAAGCGCGGACGTTTCGGTCATCGGTTGGTCAATGGCTTGGGTTGACGAGAGCGAGCCAATGATAGTGCGCATGACAAAATTTCTGGAATAGAAATTGATTTGTGATCAGAAATTAATTTCTTAATTTTTATTTCAGAAATTGAGAAATGAAAAATTTTAGCTTCTGATTTCTTCTTCAAATCTATTTTTAGAATAAAAATCTGTTCCAAAAATAGAAAAATCAAATTGTGTTAGCAAACGGATTTCTGTTCCAAACCTGTTCTGGGGAATAGAGAAATAGAGAAGTATAAATTTTATCATGTGCGCTCTGAGTCCCCAGCTCTAAGTTTTTCACCTTCTATTCTGTACTTGGACTCGAATCATGGACGCAGATGTGTTCCACAGTGCCAATTTACCCACTTGATGTACTCTTGGTCTCCGGGAGCACTATTTGATGGTGTTCCCTCTCGATAGGATTTACTCCCATACAGTGCATGCAATTATTTTCTGATTGACATAAAGGGGAGGGGATGAACGATTAGTGGAGCAACTTAATTTGAGCCTCATCATAAAGAGCATGATATGCCGTTACTTACGGAGTATCTGGTTTGAACTCCAATTACTCGGTGCATACCCCGCAACCCAAATGTACATGGCAGACGAGCCCGTTGCTGCAGCCACTCACGCGTCAGAATTCAGGAAGTCCTTCCACATGATCGAGATGTAGGTGACACCTCAGGGACAAGCTAGCTAGATGTTCATTCATGACATTGCTCAGCGTCCCTTTGTCACTAGACTACAATACTCGTGTGGTACACAATACATGTAATTCACTTGATGAGTGGTGGGCGGCAACAACATGAGTGAGTGCACAGGCATCGGATTGTTGAGATAGACGGAAGATTGCACAAAATAGAAAAGAACACAAAAGCTGTGTATAATCCAAGAAAATGCGCATCAATCTTCGTTTGAAGTGTCAAGATATATGTGCAAGTGTTAGGTAAAATACTATATTAGAGAATTGATGCGATTTGAGGTGGTTGATATTTTAATTGGGTCATAAAGAAATGGCTTCTTCTTTTTTTGTTTGGATTTACTTTTACTTCACTTTTTGCTTAATCAAAATATTATTATTCACGTGCTTTGACATTTTTAGAATCTGAAAGAGGTGAAACTTTCATAAAATGTAAATTTTGGCATCTAGATTCAAATTATAATTTTTTTTCATAGTATTTTGAAATTTAATTAATATCAAAATTTCAAGGGGTAAGCAAAAAAAAAAAAAAAAACCTTTTGCTTTAACTCAAGTTGAACAAATAGGCCCCTAATTTTTTTACTAAAGATAGGTCCAACTAATTATGTTAGATGGGTTATCATTCGTAATTTGGGCTCTTTCTTGCGATCTCCAATTACAATATGGGATTTATTCCAACATTATGCATTTTGCGAAATTTAATTATTCAAAAAGCAATTGTTTTGTTAGCAGCTTCCAGAATTTCCAAAAGGTAAGAAAATGATGCAATATCATAATTTAAGTCTTGTCTTATTAAAGTGTTGGACGATAATGTGTTTTGCTTTAGTATAAAGGGTGATCTAATTAGTAGGATGACCACATGATATGAACTAGTCTACTTGGAGGATGTTTATTCTGTTGCAAATTACGATCGAAATGATTATTTTTGATTGTTTAGGGAAGCGATTACAGTAAAAAAAACGTGTTTGGTAAATGTACAAAATTTTTGATTACGGAATAGAATTGCGTTTGGTAACGTGTTTATTGATTGTTCCAAATCAATTTATTTTAATTTTTAAATAATTTTTTTCTTTTTTTCTTTTTTCTTTTTCCTTTCCTTTCTTTTTTTTTCCTTTTTTTTCCTTTTTTTAAATTTTTAAATTTTTAAATTTAAATTTAAATTTTTATTATTTTTATTATTTTTCTCCTATTCTTCTTTTTCTTTTTTTCTTTTTTTCTTTTTTGTTTTTCCTTTTCTTTTCTTTTTTTTTTTTTTTTTTTTTTAAATTTTTAAATTTTCTTTTTTTCTTTATTTTATTATTTTATTAATTTTTTATTTTTTTCTCCTATTCTTCTTTCTTTTTTTTTTTTTCCTTTTTAAATTTTTAGTTTTCTTTTTTTCCTTTTTTTCTTTTTATTATTTTATTTTTCTCCTATTCTTCTTTTTTAGTTTTTAGTTTTTAGTTTTTTTAGTTTTTTTTTTAGTTTTTAGTTTTTTTTTTTTCAGTCAAACGAGAGCCTCCGACGACCGGCGGCGGCGGGCGGCGGTCGCAAGATGGCGATCGATGAAGAAGAAGAAAATAGAAGAAGAAGAGTTTTGATTCTCAATTTTGTTCCCGGAACAAGAATCAACTTTTTTTTGATTCTTGATTCTCGTCCCAGCGGTGGGGAACAAATTTGTTCCCGGAACAAAAATTTTACCAAACGCGATTCTTGTCCCAAAGGCGGTCAGGAACAAAAAATCGGAGAATGCGCTTTCATTGGGATGGTTACCAAACAGGCCCTTATTGCATTGTTATGCAATAGGCATCGCTTTTAGCCTTTAACGTTGCAATTATCGTGTGGTAAAAGCACAAAAAAAGAAGGTGAGGAGTAAGAATTGTTGCTCTATTACTTAGCTATGCTTGGAGCATAGTGAGACTTGAGCGACCTCAGAGATTTCGGTGGGAGCTCAACTAATATTTTTTTTCATCAAATATGCATCTAAGCACAGCTTAATAACTAGATTGATAGTTCTGAAATCGTTTCCTCTAATGTGTCTTGGTCAATTTTCCTTTGGCGGCCTTGTTTATCTTTTGTTCGAAGGTTAGGTTAGTAAGAGAATGGGTAGTCAAAATCATCGAAGGAATGCTGGATGCCGCCCATGTGGAAGTTCTGTTTCCTCTAGCAGTGTATGCCTTAGTTTCATTTTTTATTTTTAAATTTTTCGCTTTGAGTTTAACCCGTTCCTTGTTTTGGTAAATTTCAATCATGTTAAAATTATAAAAACCACATATTCGAATTCCAAGGTGACCTTTTGTTTTCCATTCCAATCACCCCAATATTCATTCCAATTCTTTCATATAGACTAACTAAGCAACGCATCCCAGGCCACATTTTCCAACATCCATCCTCCAACCAATTCCGATTGGTGGATAGCATATGGTGGATGTCGAAACTTGTCATTCACCAATCATAAGCATGATCAAAAGAAAGTTTCATTCAATTAAAAAGCAGTGGAAATTGTAGCTTTACATGATGTATGGCCAAATATGATATTCATGAATGATGCAGTTTATGTGCACGATAGAAAAAAATTAGCCCTGAGAATTTTTGAACTCCCATGCTATAGAAAGAAAAAGTAAATTGGCCTGAAATGCAACTATGTATGTGACTCTGGACTTGTAAGAATAAAGGTTAGGACTTGGGAGAAAGGAATATTCAAAATCCGACTTCTCTCAAAGACTATGTGGAATAATGCATGCCTATGCGTCGTCCTATATCCCTAGGTAATGATGTCCTCTTTTTTCTAAGGTGTGCGGAACATGGATCCAATATGGAAACGTGGAAGTGGGGGCTGAGGCTGTTTGAATAATAAAATATTTTCCCATACCTATAAGAAAATAAAACATAAATACTTTTCGTAAATATTATTCTGTCCTGCGAACATTGTTAATTGGTTGGTGTGAGTATTTTTAAATTGAGATAACGATTTTTAATTCGGCAATTACACATCGATTGTTAAATTTGGCATTGCTTGTGTCCGGCCCAAAAAATAAAAAAATAAAAAAATTTGGCATCACTCGCGGAGGATTGATCAGAAAAATGGCCCTATTCATTAATTAATTGGAGTTTCATATTTTATTTTTTTTGGTCGGTGGAGTTTCATATTAATGTTGAGGAAAAAATATGCATAAAATGGGACAATAACATTTAAAAGTGACGTCATATATCCCAAAAATGTTTCAGTGAGCAATGAGTTAGTTTAGGGAAAATTACCAACAAAATCATAAATTTATTGTAATTATATCAATTTAGCCTTAAGTTTTTTTTTAAAAAAATTAGTCTTAAAATTTTTGTAATTGTGCCAATTTAGTTCTTCTAGGCAACGTAGATGCCAACCAACGTCGGACATTCGGTGAACGCGGATGTGAACAATTTTTAATCATATTTTATTTTATTTTCGAATTTTTATTATTTTCTTTTTCTTTTTCTTTTCTTCCTTCTTTTGCTTCTTGCCCCACAATGGCTGGTGAGGGTTGTTGTCCAAGTGGGCGCTTCCACCACTAAAATCGAGAATAGAACCGAAATTTACCTGTTCCAATTTTATGGAATCGGAACTAGATCAGTGATATCGAGAACTACCTAGAATCAATTGGTTCCTTTTGCTCACCCATACCTTGAATTGTAACCCACTATGCAATGTGGTTCATGAATTTTTAATTTGTTTAATGTGATCTATCAACTTTTGGTAAATGTTCAATTTAGTTCCCAAACTATATGAACATGTTCAATATTGTCCTCAAACTTAAATTAATGAAATGACAAAATCAAATATTTTCGTATGATTCCGAGACTAAGTTGAATATGTGCCAAAAGTTTAAAGATCACATTGAATAAATTAATAGTTTATGAAGCACATTACATATTAAACTAAGTTCAAGAACTATAATGAAAAAAATGAAAAGTTTAAAAATTACATTGTACATTAGGCTAAAGTTCAAGAACTATTCGTGTCATTTTTCTCTGAAAATTACAATGATGAATTGAACGAGGGTTAGCTGGGGCGGTTGCTCTCCATGGCTGCTCGGTGCTTGGCATACTTAATTTTCATCGAACGAAATTTGTATTTGTGTAACTTCACATGAACTTGTTATATCCCATCCTCTCGTGCATTGAGGCCGGCATTGCAAGATCTTCTGTTTCGCCTGCCCCGAACTGCATATTTCTATGCGCGCCGCTGCCAAGATGGATGTTACATATCCAAGTTCCGACGTCAACAACCGGAAAACCATATGAAATTGAAGTCCGATTAATGTCGGGATTTCGAGAGATTTAAACTTAGTCTCGGACTAGCTAAAACGACAAGAAAAGAGAGAATAGAAAAAAAAATGAAAATGAAAATGAAAATACAAGGGGATTCTCTATGAGTGGCCAAGTTGGGTCGTGCCTAACCGCAATCACCCCCGCGATTCACTCGGTCCAGAGGAAAGTCAATGGAGGTCGAAGCTACCACGACTACTGCCAATTGAAAGAAGCAATCAGACTCAAAAGGAGAGAACAGACATGACGTTGATGCCGACCTTTCCCCCTTTCACTTTTGCTATCTCGCCATTGCATGAGAAGATAGCGAAAGAGATGGGAGAAAATGATGAAATGTGCACTGATGTTGTGTCAACAATGATGGTTGCAATAAACATATGTCTGTGTTGTTTATTATTTAGCATAAGGTTCCTCGAGCAATACCAAAAGAAAAGGCGAGAGAGAGAGCGAGCATTTTACATAAATAAATTTATTGACATGATGTTTTCGATCTTTCGTTCATGTGTATGTCGGGGTTTTCCCGACAGCTAATCACAATATGTCAGTTAGGTGTAAGAAACAATCAAAGATGTATATTTTCGTCACATCTGATATTATCTTTTTAATCATACCGTAATTGCACTTATTAGAGAGAATTACTCGCAAGCAAAAAAATAAAAATAAAATGAAGTGTAACGTTTTGATAAAGTCAACTGTGTGGGGGGTAGTTTCATCACTTTTAGCCTCCATAGTGTGAAAGATTTGATGTTTTCCTCCCACTTTCCCCAATGGTCGGTACGAACGGTCTCAGTCATGCATGTATCTCTACTCGCGGGCTCTTCGCACTCCCTAAAGTTTACTTCTTCTTCTTCTTTTTTCCATAAAATCCATGTAAAAGACAAAATTAAGAAGGAAAAAAAGAAAAAAAAAAAACATGTTAATTGGAGGCCGCCTGGCGCGCAATACATTTTCGCTTAGGGCCACCTGCACAGATGAAAGACTCGGACTCGTGTCCATGAAATTTACGTGGTGTTTCACGGCCCTCGAGATAATCTAAGTTTTTTGTTTTTGTTTTCTGAATTATCAAGAAAGAAAAGAAAAGAAGCAACGTTAAAGAGGGGTCAACTCAAAGCATTGTCCTCATGTGTGTCGGTGATACGGCTAGAAAAATCCAGCAGAATCCCAACGAGCCTAGGCGATTCGCATTAGATCTCTCGACTCCTGTGGAAGAGAAGGGGGAGAGTACGCCATAGAAAAATGGTCATTTTCAAAACGCACGTCGAAGACTTTCTGGGGCAATTGCTGTTTTCCTCATCCGATGTAGAAGGGCATCATTGGGTTTCGGAAAGCGGACTGACGATATGAAGTGGGGCGGGCGATCGAGGATGGATGGAGATGAAGTCGGTTTCAAGCGTGTGTGCTCTGTAAAAAGTAGGGGAAAAGATCGAAAATTAAACCTACGGATGCGACGGCAAAAGCACGGTTTAAATCTACTCGATGATCGCCCGCTGCTGGACTTTGAAGTTTTGGTTAGGCTCTTAGGTCTTCTGAATGGTGGGGATCCACGTTGAAAAAGGATGCGATCGTGCGTCCGTTCGTCTTCTCTTCGCGTTCCATTCCATCTCTCCAGCCTCGTTCACGAGAATCTTCCGTGTCTCTAATTGACTTTTGGTCTGTCCACTGCATCGATCGAAGCCTCATCAAGACTCCAAACGCCAACCCTCCCTCCCTCCGTCTCATTCGCGATGAGGCTGAGCTTTCGGCTCAGGCACCGCCCCACCTTTTTGCACAGTCGTCGCGATCTCCATGACCACTCAACCTTCGTCGATCCGGGGTCACGAGGTGACACCTTTTGGATTGGAGGTTTCGGCGGGTTGTCACCTCTATATGTCGAGGCTCTTCTCGATCAGAAGCGAATAGTTAGTGAACTATTACTGTGGATCAAATAAAAATTGGTCACTAGAAATACTGCTCTAGCGACCGACCGCTAGCTTAGAGGTTTAGTCGCAAAAAAAGGGCTTCTGTTGGGTCACATAAGCTATTAGAAATTGGTATTTGCGTGCAACTTTTTGGCGACCAAACCAAGACCCCGGACTCGTAGCCACCCACTCAGTCGCTGCCGGTCAGCCCTAGTCGCCGCTGTCCTCACCCCCAATTTGGCAGGTGCTCTCTCTACTCTTGGTCTGTGAGAGAGAAAAATCTGTCGTACTTTTGTATTTGGCTATACACATAATTGTCGACCTTTATCTTGTACAAGGCCGATGGTATATTTGTGTGCACTCGGACCGTGGGAGGGTGAGGAATTATCATCAGCTCCTAACCTACGGGACTTGAACTTTAGGGCGTCTGCCAATTGAAATTCCAGAGCCTGTCCGACCGTTGGGTTATCGCGTCACTTTGATCACGTACCTCAAAAGTCCGAGGATCACCTGTTAAAAAAGGCAGGAGGGGTTGGGAACCTATCGATCTCGACCCGTTGCCAAGTCTACTTTAGCATGGGATTGAGACATGCCCTCCGCCGTTTCAAATATCTCTTCACGACCTCACCTGAATACGAGGATTTCTACGTTTGTCGTCGTTAATGGTGAAACCACTGTTGGGCTATGGCCGATCCTTCACATCGCGCTCTTGGCCCATCAAAACTACTAAACTTATTGTCCCATCCAACACATTTCGAACAAAAATCCAAGATTCCGGAAAGAGATTATGTTCAAGCAAAAAGCACCGCTGCCCAACAAATTAATCCATTCAAAATCTGTCATTTTCAAAACATATGCTTGTCTAGTGTCCATTAAGATTTCTGTGGGTATGATTCGCCCGTTCTTTATCCCGGACGATTCATTCGTCTAGTAGTGCCATGTTCTCCTCCAATCCCGGCTAAAGAGTACCCCATCCGAGGTCGGGATTCCGCGAGTAGGACACGAGATGTATGCGCCAACAGTAGAATCCCAAAAAAATTAAAAAATTGGAAAGGTCGCGATTATTTCATCGGTCGGCCCGTGGTGTCCTAGGTACAATATTTATATCACTGTTCACAAATTCATAATGTACATCAAACCACAGGAACGAGTACCGATAGTACAGCATGCAACGAAATCATACACAAAGCACACACGGACAGCTACGGAATCCGGTGGTAACTCTGGCGAGAAATGGCGAGCAACGCCTGCGACTGCTGCTCGTACTTGAAGCCCTTGGCCATGGAGTCGTCGGCGCACAATGCGAAGATCCCGTGCAGCTTACCCTGGCTCTTCAGCCCCTCGCACGCCGTGAAGAACCTGTCCTCCGGCGACAGCCTGCCGCTCCCGTCGCTGATGAAGCTCACCAGGACTTTCCCGCCACCGTAATTCTGGCTCTGCTCTTCGAAGTAGCCAATGAACAGGGACACGCTCGTCCCCGCGTCGTACGCGTAGAACTGGAAGTTCACGTAGTCGATGAGCTGGCCGTACCTGCTCCACAGCGCCAGGTAATGGCTCGGGACTGCGTCGTCGGCGTAGGGGGCGATGGACGCGAAGGAGATGACGCCATTGCTCTTGAGGGTGCTTGTCAGCCGGCCGATGCACTCGGTGAAGGTGTCGGCGTCGGCTTGGAAGCTCTCGTAGTCGATGCTCGATGCCGTCGAGGTGGTACTGCTTGAGGATCGCAGTGAGAGAGGAGACGGCGTTGGCGACCCCAGGAGTCGGGGTTGGAGGGGGCGAAGTAGACGGTGCTGCCGTTGCCGACGGACGCGCCGCCGAGGCTCACGGCGACCTTGACCTTGGAGTTGCCAGATTTGATGGAGGCGACCTGGGCGGGGGTGAGAAACCAGCCGTTGGTCGGGGACGGGAAGGAGTCGTGGTCAATGGCGAAGGATCTCTCGGTACAGGCTCGACAGCGCTCGAGGCGCGAAGGGGAGCAGAGGAAGGACTAGCTGAACGTCGAAGGAGAGCTTCCTGGACTGGCCCATTTCGTTTTCTTCATGTCTTTCTGTAATTCTTTTCTAAGGAAGAAGAATGCTAAGGAAGAAGAATGAAAGATGTGCTGCTGATTGGACCTGGCACATGTCGTTTAGATGGTGTTTAGTGGTAATTAATTTGTGGGGAGGATGAGACTAGGACAATGGGTGAGTAGAAGTGTGCCGTTTTAAGTCGTTTTGTCTTAATGAATCTGTCGTTTTTGGAAGCTGCGTTGCGCGCGTGTTGGTTTGCATTTCATGGAGGGGGAGGACAAAACTGGGTTAATTTAATTAATTAATTAATTTAAACGCTATAATTAAGTAGAGTTTTTTTTTAGTCGGTCAATTAAGTAGAGTTGATTGCCCGTTGGTTTGTTGGTATATTCTCACATTGTGAATTTAACTTTGGAGGTTGTTTTTAACATTGAAACTAAGATACCTCGTCCTTTCGATTGGCTCGGTGATCGAATCTTGTTCATAATGAATTTTATATAAAGCGGTGGAATCCACAGACCGGGCCTTTTTCTTTAAGGCCGACCGTGATTTGTGTAGACCCATTTTCATGGACGATGCGGTGGATGTATTACTACAGATACGAACTCGACTTCTTTGATGGCTTCCCTTGTGATTGCACGAATTTCTATTACCGTGATTGGTTTGGTTAGTCGATTTAGCAGATGAGTCCATGTGATCGCTCGTTGATCATGGTCCACATTAGTAATGGATTTAATTTAGATTTGGCCTCATTGGCATTGAGGAGTGAACGAGACGTTGTACAGTAATTTGTGCGTTGCCAAAGTTGACTGCTAAGCTCTCTCTGTGCAGCTTCGGCATCAAGAAAATGACGGATTGGATCGAACGTCGTAACGTAGCAAGTCCCTCTCAGCCAGTTGGGACTTGCTCTGTTCTTTGAACTCTGGTTTTTTGCTTGGACGTCTGACGAGCACCAGATTCTCGGCGGCTGATTTGTAGCAGTTCAATTTGTAAAGTGATAGCATAATCCGATGAATAAACGAGGGCAAACATAAGCATGGCGAACGAAAAAAAGCAATCAGAATCGTTGCGAGTTCTCCTTGGTGTCGCACTAAGAGTCGGGTAGGGACCAAAGTCTACTCTCTAGTTCGATAACAAGCTATTTAAGAAATTTTGCTAAATGAGAAGTAAACTTGAGACTTAACGCTTCTTGTGAAATAAAATCTCAATAGAGTTTGCTACTTGGCCAACTCTTGAGATTACTGTCAATGGTAATAGAAGAACATTTGGTTCCCTTTATATAGATTATTAGTAAATGGAGACTTCCTAATGAATTCAAGAAGTATAAGACAATAGCACATACTTACCTATGTCAACCCTTGCTTATTTATTGGACACCGTGTCATCGTTACGTGGTCGACATGTAAGCATTTTGTCCAAGATTAGCTAGATTCTAGTGAAAGTTGGTTGATCGCAAAAATAAAAGAATAAAAATAGCTCCATTGGATGATAGCAACCAAATTTTATGAATATAATTGCAAAATCTTGTATAATATTAGAGGTGAGTATGGTCTGGGTGAGCTATTTCTATCTTGGAATCAAGAACCATCCACTAAGGACTGGTTCCAAAAAGTTGGAATTGGAAACTGCTATTTGGTTTCATGGACCCACCTGGGTCCGATTCTCAAGTGAGTTCACGGAACCGTGTTCTCAATCCCGATAAGATTGTATTCATCAATCAATGCCAAGGTGAATCTGATTTCTATGTGGGTACTTCTTTGCAAGATACCGATTTATATTTAGGATTGGTGTAAACCAGTTTGTTCAGTCTTTCATTGATCAAGGAAAAACAATCTTACCTATTGATGGCTATACCTTAGAAATATAAATGCGATAATGCTTTACAATTGGTATAGGTAAATCAAATCAATTGCTAATCTCACACAAGCCTAAAAAAATGTATGCTCATAAAATGATTCCCTTTGTCCTTCAAACAAAGTCTAGACGAACTAAGAAATGAAACTCTACTCACTCAATAAACACATGAATGACGAGTTAATTGTTCAAATGATGAGTACTTGTGCATTTCGATTGACATTTAATAGTCTTATGGTTTTATCAGTCCATAAATCTCAAAGGATATACCAAAGAAGGCCTTTGTATTTCAATTGACACAAGTTTTTTCTTTGATGAAGTACCACAACTAGTGGGAAGAATTTCTCATCATTATGACTGATCAACAACCTACTGTGATAAAGCTACACCTTGTCCTTAGATATTTCTACCTTCAAGAAATATAATTCCTTCAAGCTTGATTATCTTTACGAGGTCACTTACCTCAATGAGAATGACATGGTTTCAGCACTCAACTCCCTCTAATAAATCTATATTCTGCACTTTCAAAACCCCACTCTTTTTTTCCCATCCGTTCCGTTAAAAAACTCATCCAACATACTCCACAAAATGTTGAGGAGTATATCCAGTCTATCCGTTTTGATCGGCATCATATTCTTGTTAATCAACAAGAACATTTCGTTAATCTTCATTTTCCTCTTGAACTTGTCCAACAATGGCATTCCTAAGGGCTAAGTAGCACCGACAATACACGACATGACACACCGATATGTAATTTCTCAAAAATTAGAAAATTTCGACATATTGTAACATGTTATATATTAACTGTATATTTTTATATATACATGATAAATTATCATTTTTATGATTATTTTAATCAAATTAGTTTGCTTCAAATTCACTAATATATGAATAATAATAAAAGAGTCTACAATAAATTTATACCAAAAACATTAAGTCACCATTTGTTAATACCATTCATTATTTCAATTTGACAAATTCAACTTCATTCCAAAAATCTATAAAATTTGGAGGAAAAAAATTGACCCCATGCGTGTCAGAGTCACGTGTCGGAATATCGAACCCATATGTCGAAATTCCGGACTCGAGTATTGAGAGAGTTGCCCTGTGTGTCGAATTTTGCGACATATGATGATCGAGTGTTGAAAAGTGTCAAAATCTCCGATATGACACGAAAGCCTCCAAAGAGTGTTGGTGCTTCATAGCCCAAGGGTATACACATCTCCATTTCAGAGCAATCCGTCTCACTTTAACCATTCATAGACAAAAAGGCCTTTTAGTGGCCGTCAAAATGGCGCTCCTTGACACTTGATTCCTTGAGTATCACCATGCTTGCATAGGAACAATTGAGATTGCCCTTAATGCCAGCACAATTTTTGTTACCCTTTTTCCTAATTTCAATATGGCCCTATCCAATCCTCAAGTTCTCGATGCCTTAAAGGTCCAGTTGCAAATAACTAGAGCACCCTAAACTGTTGATTAAATTGCTGCAACCCTTCATTATCAAATGGGGTATTGAGTCCAAAATCACACTTTGGATCCAAAACTATCTTCCACAAAAGATGCTCTATCCATTTTTGTCAACAGCAATCACACACCATCTTGCATCCATGTGCCTAGACAAATCCCTCACCTTGAGTCAAACTTCTCCCAGATACCTAGGTGGCTGACTATGAGAAGCTCCATAAAAATTCTTGACTCAATCAAGCCACAGGATCAAAGTTCACTAAAAGCAAAGATGGTTTTGTAGTAATCAAATTCGACTACTCTCCTGAGAAGCCAGAAAGTTCTATATTTTCTCCTTACTATGAGCCCATATGTTTCAGATGAACTAGAAAGCTCAGAAGGAGACAAACTTGAAATACAAGCCTTTAATTTTGAAGGACACCCTATAATTTATTTCAAAGATCCTGTTTCGGGGTATTGCCCATGGGATGTAGATTGCTAGTGTTAAGTCTGTGTGACACCAGATCTAGATGACGATGATAGGTCATCAAGAAGAAAACGGAAATTCAAAGAACCATTCTTACAGAAATGACATTAGAAGGACCCTTCTATCGAGCCACTTGGAGAGGATGAAGGAAGATACCAATTTTTTGTCTTATGGCTCTTCTAAAAAATCAAAAGCAAAAATCCTCTGAAGAGAAGACCATAACCTCCTTCTCCTATTAAACCATGCTACAAACCTATCTTGAAATGGGCCAAGAAAAATCCAACTTGTAATCTAGACATCTTTCAATTTTACAAATTAGCATAACCAAATCCAGCTGAGTCAATTACCCCTTCTCGCATTTGCATGTTTAATGAGTCTAATTTTCCACATTTGAAAAAATTTACAAGTTCAATTGGGTACAGTCATCGACCCAAGATGCCCAATCCCATTGGAATAAATTCTAGCGGAACTAATAAAGAGCTTGGTCCCTCAGAATCTTTCCTAAATTGGCAAATAAAAAATGCATTAGTCGAAAAGAATGCCCTTACCACATTAAGATCCGAACAACAAGCAAGCTTTAATGCTCTCAAAACTCAAGTGGCTGAAATCCGAACCAAAGTGGGAGAAATCAAAATTTGGCTAGACCGTGTCCATCAACTAGTAGATTAGGCCTCAGTGGTCAAAAACAAGCTTTTTCAACTTTATCAAACAAAGGTACAAAAAATTGAAGCTAGGCTAGTAAGACCTGAACATTACCATGATGATCAATTAGTTGAAGTAGAAAGATTTTAGAGACAGATCAAAGAACCCCAAACCAACCAAGAGAGGAAGCACAATCCCTCTTCTTCTACCTCTATGTTTGATCCATTATTTTCCTCTTCGTGGGAAAAGCCTTCATTCCTCCCTTTGAGTTCCATCACTACTCCATCCTTTCCATCTCTACTTTCTAGTTTAAAGCAGATTGCTTCTACTCACCGACATGACGTGAGGGTTATTAAAGAAAGGTTCTTGGTAGAATGAAAATTGAAATCTATAGTCAAATCTGCAAAAGAACCTAAAAAATCAAAACATGTCAAGTTTCATCATGGTAGGCTATGACAAAATCCAGTACATACAAGATTCATACTCTAAAGTTTTTGGATCTGAGTCAGATACTACATCATCCACTTCCATGGACGATGAATAGGCTCAACCTACTCCTGGACAAAACCCCATAAGTCTAGTTGAAAGAGTTGGCTGTTCTACGCCTAGACCCAAAAATCGGATTGGTCCCCATGGGAACTGCCGGTTCTAGGGATGGATTGGATAGTTCTCGATTCCTTTGCACATTCCTATATAATATAGCGATCATTGATAGAATTTATCCCTGAAAAGTTACATCATTTGCCAACATTACTTTTATGGGTCAATAGTTCAAACTATTCATTGGACTTTTCCAATTATCTACTTCTTCTATTTTACCACGTGAATGAAAAACTACTAGCCCATTGCTAAAGTTAGAAACACTGCGAATCAAATCAGGGTTTGGGGGGTGGGGGGAGTATTGCATGAAGAGATTAATTTAGACCAATCCGATCCAATCACATTTCATGAATTTATATAAATTATGCACTACAATTGATTCTGTGCACCACATTACTTATGATTATAATTACATTTATTCACCGCATCACCTATAGATAACAACGGATCAGGTACTTACAATGATCTACGTAACATCCTCTACATATCTCTCAAAGTTGGACATTCCCTAAAATTATATTATTCTCGCCACCAGGGATGGAGGGAGGACGGACGGACGAGAAAATATGGTGTGGGTCAGACAGACATGCAGAAGACCATTCAGGATTTTACAGGTCTCGCAAGAGAGCATCTTCCTCCAGAGATTATTTGCGGAGGGTCAACTCCTCAATACGGAGGTGCGCCTCTCCCCGGGCATACCACGGATTAATCTTTTATTATTCGTTCCACCGCTTTGAAATGGCGGATTCAATGAATTCCTGGACGAACCCGGACGCAGCCTTACGCAGGACGTGCAGCCGACTCGGGGTAACGAAACGAGAGAGAGAAGCATTTATATTGGAAACCATCAAAATCTTTGGTGGGTTGTCAAACGAGAAAGCGAGCCTTCTTTCCCTTCATTCCATCTCTCTCTCTCTCAGACTCTCAGATCTCACACAGCACACTTTCGAACCCCCAACGGATCTTCTCATGAAGAAAGTGGAAATGGGGGACTCCTCTAAATGGATTCTGGAAAGCATCGAGGTCGACGACATGGCTGATGTGCCCATCGACAGCTTCAACAGGAGTGGCATTCGTCACAGCAGTCACCTGGCGCATAATTTATTTCCGGTCAGGCCACCTGCACAGGCGAAAGACTTGGACTCCTCCCGTCAGTGAAGTTTGCAGGACGTTTCATGGGCCTCTAGATAGTCTTCTTTTTTTTTACTTTTTTTTTTCCGTCTGTACTCTTGAATTATAAAAAAAGAAAAGAAAAGGTTAGATAGAAGCCACGTTAAAGAGGGTCAACTCAAAGCATTGTCCCCACATATGTCGTAATATGGCTAGAAAAATCCAGCAGAATCCCAACAAGCCTAGGCGATTCGCATAGATCTCTCGACCATGTGGAAGAAGAGAAGAGAGAGAGTATGTCAAAAGAAAAATAGTCATTTTCGAAACGCATGTCGAAGACTTTCTGGGGCAATCGCGGTTTTCCTCATCTGATCTAGAATGGCATCATTGCGAGTTGGAAAGCGGACTGACGATATGAAGTGGGGCGGGCGATCGAGGATGGATGGAGATGAAGTCGGTTTCAAGTGCGTGTGCTCTTGTTGTATAAGTAGGGGAAACGATCGAAAATTAAGCCTACGGATGCGACGGCAAAAGCACGGTTGAACTCTACTTGATGATCGCTCTCTGCTGGACTTTGAAGTTTTGGTTAGGCTTTTAGGTCTTCTAAATGGTGGGGATCCACGTTGGAAATGGATGTGGCCCAGTTGTCTTCTCTTCGTGCTCCATCTCCACCCTCGTTCACGAGAATCTTCCATGTCTCTAATTGACCTTTGGTCCTTCCACTGCATCGATCGGAACCTTACCAAGACTCCAAACGCCAATCCTCCCTCCCTCCCTCCCTCCCTCGAACCCTCGTCAACGACGAGCCTGAGCTTTCGGCTTGGGCACCACCCCCCGCTTTCTCACGTGGTTGTCGAGATCTCCATGACCGTGTGACCCTCGTCGACCTGGGGTCTCGAGGTGACACCTTTCGGATTTGGAGGTTTCAGCAAGTTGTCACCTCTAAATGTAGAGGCTCTCCTCAAACATTGATTAGAAACGAATAGTTAGCGAACGATTACTGCTGATCAAATCGAAATTGGTCACGAGAAATACTGCTCTAGCGGCCGAACGGTAGTTGGTCGCCAGCTTAGGGGTTTACTCGCAAGAGTAGGGCCTTCTGTTGGGTCACCATAAGCTAATAGAAGTTGGTATATGTTGAGAAGAAACAGAATCTAGAATATAACCTGTGTAAAAGAGAGAGCTCTGTAGTTGCTGAATCAAACAATACCAGTCGAACTTTTCTCTTATTCCTCTTCTTCTTCAGTCTTACAAAACGTTACTAAAATGAAGAAGAACAAAAAATACAGAGAGAACTTTGAAGAACAGAGAGATTCGAAGTTCTCTAAAAGAGAAAAATGATTTTCCATACATTCATCAGCTTCTTCCATTCCTTTTATACTAAAGTTCTGCTTCTTAGACTTTCTTTCAAAAACAGAATTAACTACTTTAGTAACAGAATGATTAATCTTGGCACACGTGCAGCTTCTTCAGTAGCTTGATCAGCTCACAGGGATTGCCAACTCATCTTCTTGTTCTGCCTTCAGTAGCTTGATCAATTCACAGAGATTGCCAACTCATCTTTCATCTTCACTTTGCTTAGCTCACGTGCTTCTATCAGTTTCTTTGTTTCTCTGCTTCTATCTGATACTTTCTGTTTTATCTCTTTAACATCCCCCCTCAAATTGGGAATAGGAAGAGCACAAATTCCCAATTTGACTCGCAGATGGGAATGTGCTATTCGAGATAAGGGCTTTGTAAAGATATCAGCAAGTTGGTAAGAGCTTGGAATATATCGTACATGTAAGGAGCCAGAAGATACCTTTTCTCGAACAAAATGGAAATCTACTTCAATATGCTTTGTTCGAGCATGTAAGATAGGATTAGCAGTAAGAGAGATAGCTGACTGATTGTCACAGTATAGATGAATAGGAGGAGTCAGAAAACATCCTATGTCACGTAGGACAAAGCTGATCCAAGTGAGATCAGCAGTAGTTGATGCAAGAGCACGGTATTCAGATTCGTAGAAGATCTACTAACTGTTGGCTGTTTCTTTGCTGCCCAAGAGATAAGATTGGAGCCAAGATATGTGCAAAAACCAGTTGTTGATCTTGGTTTCAAAGCACAACCAGCCCAATCTCGCATCCGAGAAGCCATAGAGATGCATAGTACTCGTGAATGAATAAACAAGCCAAACCTGATTGTACCTTTAACATATCTCGGTACCCTTTTTAATCGATAGAAGTCTCGCAATAGTAGGCTTCGCATTTTCGGGCGAGTAGATTGGTGGCATAGGCAATGTCCGGTCGAGTTAATGTAAGATACCGAAGACCACCAACAAGACTTCTATACTCGGCGGGATTGGATAAGGCTACGAGAATCATTGATCAAAATAGTTGGTCTTAATGAAAGAGGAGTGGAAATTGGTTTAGACTCGAGCATATGGGCTCGAGTGAGAAGATCAGTAGCATATTTGGCTTGACAAAGGAACAAGTGGGCAGGAGTACGTTTAACTTCAATGCCAAGAAAATAGTGTAATGAACCAAGATCCTTCATATGAAACTGGAAGCTAAAGTAATGAGACTAGAGAGTATTTGAGATGAGCTGCCAGTGAGAATGATATCATCAACATACAGTAGTAAGAGAACTGTTTCTGTACCAGTATGTAGGATGAATAATGAGGGATCAGTTGAGCTACAAAAGAATCCATATTCTAGTAAGAAACTGCTAAACTTATCAAACCAAGCTCGAGGGGCTTGTCGAAGTCCATAGAGAGACTTTCTGAGGAGACAAACATGATGAGGTCTCTCTGATTCTTTAAAACCTGGTGGCTGTTCCATATACACTATTTCACTTAGAGTACCATGTAAGAAAGCATTTTTAACATCTAGCGATGAATTGGCCCTTTGTTTCATCATTGCTCGACAAAATTATTCGAATTGTAGCATGCTTCACTACAGGACTAAAGGTTTCTGTAAAATCAAGACCTTCTTCTTGATGAAAACCTTTAGCTACAAGTCGAGCTTTTAGTCTATCTAAACTTCCATCAGGTGCAAGCTTTGTTTTAAACACCCATTTGCAGCCAATTACATTCATTTGATCACTTCTAGGGACTAACTCCCAGGTTTTATTCTGATACAAGGCATCCATTTCTTCTTGCATTGCTTGACACCATCCTCTGTGTGCTAATGCAGACTTTACTGACTTTGGTTCAACAGAACTCGATATTCAACTAGACATGCATATTTGGGATTTGCCTTAATAATCCCAGATTTTAGTCTAGTTTGCATAGGATGAATAGGAGGTGTACCTGGTATTCTTCCTGATACAGAACTGCTTTGTTCTTGTTCTGTATTAGTATGTGATGTCGAGTCAGATTCTTGAGTGGAAGATACTTGTTCTTCAATATGTGGAGATACCTGAGATGCTTCAATATGACTGAATGTATTGTCAGAGGTGATCTGTAGCTCAGCATCAGATATTGTATTTATTTGTGGTATACTTGTAGAATTGATTGTGCTGATCCCACTGTCCTGCATTTCTGGAATGATTTGACTTGTTCCAGTATTCTTCAAGATTTCAGTCGAGGTATTGGTTTGTGACTGAGTTTGTTCAGCAGTATTGAATATAGGAGATACCAATCCTTCTATCCATTGTTTGTACAATGCAGATCCTTGGTGATACTCAGTAGTAGTTCTTGGAGTAAAAGGAAATACTTTCTCATCAAAAACCACATGTCTGCTAATATAAACATGTCCATTAGTAGGTAAAAGGCACCTGTAGCCTTTATGTTTCTCACTATATCCAAGAAATATACAAGTGAGAGACCTTGGATCAAATTTATGCTTTGAATAGGATCTAAGGCATGGATAACAAGCTGATCCAAAAACTCGAAGATGAGTATAATGTGGTTTTGTTTATACGACTTATAGTGAGGTGAGTTCATATGTAGTTTTGTTGTGGGAAGCAGATTGATTATATAACTGCTGTCATGAAAGCATCCACCCAAAGTATTTTAATGGTACTCGTGCATGATATAGCATTGCTAGGCCTAACTCAACTACATGTCGATGCTTTCTCTCAGAGACACCATTTTGCTCTGGTGTATAAGGACAAGAAAGGTTCTGCTTAATGCCACACTGTTGTAGATGATTCTGAAATTTAGTACTAGTAAACTCACCTCCTCCATCACTCGAAACACTTTTATCTTGAGATCAAATTGATTTTCTACTAGGCTTTGAAACATAACAAACATATCATACACTTCGACTTCGTCTCATTGGATATATCCAACTATATCGAGAAAAGTCATCTACAAAGATGACATAGTAATGAAATTTCTGAACAGATGGAATAGGTGATGGTCCCCATACATCACAGTGTATCTTTTCTAGGGGAGCATTAGAGATATAGTCTGAGAGAGGAAAAGATAAAGCTGTGCTTTTAGCAATTTGACAACTGCTACACATACTTGGAGCTTTTGAATTACATTGGATCAGATGTTGATTTTGTAAAATCTTCACTGTTTTTAAACTGGTATGAGCAAGTCTTTGATGCCAGATATCTTCTCCTACTTCATGTTGAGTCTGAGTGAAGAAAGCTTCTGTTGCTCTAGACTCCACTTGATACAGACCCCTTGATTTTCCTTCCTAGCTTCATCTGTTGTATGATTGTAATTGTCCTTCATATATACCCCATGTTTGTCAAATATAAGAGAACAAGGATAGTCATCTGTTAATTTTGATACAGAAAGGAGATTCTTCTTGATTTCAGGAACTATTAAGACATCATTAAGTGGTAATATACTAGTTGTTGTATTTAAAGTTCCATTACCAATACATGAGATTGATAAGCAGGACCCATCTCCTATCATAACTGTATCATTACCACTATATGCAGCATAGTTTTGAATCATACCAGGTTCTGCAGTAATGTGTGATGTAGCCCCTGTGTCTGGATACCATTCTGAACCACATGGTTCTTCAATATGCATGGCTGTCAAGGCAGTTGGTATTTCATCTGCTTGGTATGAATTGTCAAATCGATACCAACATCTAAGTGCTGTATGACCTTGTCTTTTACAGATTTGACATTCCAGAGGACCATTATTGCTTGACTTGATATCCTGTATGTGTTTATCACCATTTGAACCTTGTGATGGATAAGATCTAACACCTTGATATCTCTGAGAGGAATTAGTATAAGGTCTAAACCCTTGTCCATAATTGGACCATTATCCTTATTGACCGATCTTGCTTTGGTATGTTGAGTATTCATCATGCTCTGTTGATTCCTTCCTATTCCAAGAAATAATTTCCACGACCTCTTCGTTAATGAACTGTCCTCTACCAGAATTATATCCTCCTCGAATACTTTCTCCTTGACTTCTAGAATTAAACCTCTGCATATTTGTTCCAGTCTTTCTTTGTCCATAGTATGCCAGATTAGCATTGTATTGATTTACAGAATATGTTTGCAGCCTAGTTTCAAATCTCTCAAGTTGAGAAATAACCTCATCATACTCTGGTTGAGGTTTAAGGCAGTACATTGTTGTTCTAAATGTTTCATATTCAGAACCTAACCCTTCAAGTATACCAAACATCCTGGTTATATCATCCACAGGCTTTCCAATCGCATTCAATTGATCACAGATAGTTTTAAATTCTCGAAGATATTCGTTTAATGGTCTATCTCTTTTCCTACAAGCCTGTAATTTTCCTCTCAACTCAAATTCTTTTGCTACAGATTTCTGAGTGAATCGATTTATAAGAGCCTGCCACACCTCAAATGAGGTTTCTAAACCAATTATCAAGCTTAGAATATTCTCTGATACTGCACCACTTATCCATGATGAGATTAGCTGATCTGTTTTTATCCAATCCAGGTGATCAGGGTTCATCATTCCTCCACCCTCAGTTTGCATCATTTGAGCAGGTGGTAAGGTTTCACCATTAATAAAGCCAATCGATCTTGACTTTTCGAAAACCGCTAAATTGTGCTTGCCATAATAGAAAATTTTCTTCATTCAACTTGATTGTAACAAAGTTGGCTATATTTACATGAATGGGAAAAGGATACTTCGTAGTCCGGTTTGCCATTTTATATCCTCGAAACCAATCAAAACTTTGAAGAAACAATCGAGAGAACTTTTAGAACTTTGAAGATCGGCTTACTAAGAATCAACAAAACCTTCGTATTGTCGTGCCTATACGATCTTCATACAAACTTTCAGTTACAGATACTAGATCTAGATTTCCCAGGGTTTGAAGCTCTGATACCATGAGAAGAAACAGAATCTAGAATATAACCTGTGTAAAAGAGAGAGCTCTGTAGTTGCTGAATCAAACAATACCAGTCGAACCTTTCTCTTATTCCTCTTCTTCTTCAGTCTTACAAAACGTTACTAAAATGAAGAAGAACAAAAATACAGAGAGAACTTTGAAGAACAGAGAGATTCGAAGTTCTCTAAAAGAGAAAATGATTTTCCATACATTCATCAGCTTCTTCCATTCCTTTTATACTAAAGTTCTGCTTCTTAGACTTTCTTTCAAAACAGAATTAACTACTTTAGTAACAGAATGATTAATCTTGGCACACGTGCAGCTTCTTCAGTAGCTTGATCAACTCACAGGGATTGCCAACTCATCTTCTTGTTCTGCCTTCAGTAGCTTGATCAATTCACAGAGATTGCCAACTCATCTTTCATCTTCACTTTGCTTAGCTCACGTGCTTCTATCAGTTTCTTTGTTTCTCTGCTTCTATCTGATACTTTCTGTTTTATCTCTTTAACATATGTGAGAAACTTTTGGAGACCAAACCAAGACCCGCGACCCTGGCGGCCACATCGCCACTCAGTCGCCGCTGGTCAGCCCTAGTCGCCATGGTCCTCACCCCCATTTTGGCAGGTGTGCTCTCTACTCTTGGTCTGTGAGAGAGAAAAATCTGTCATACTTTTGTATTTGGCTATACACATAATTGTCGACCTTTATCTTATACAAGACCGAGGGGGTATTTGTGTGCGCGCGGTGCATGGGAGGGTGAGGAATAATCATCACCTCGTAACCTACGGGACTCAGACTTCCGGGTGTCAGCCAATTGAAATTCCAAAGCTCGTCCGGATGTTGAGTTATTTCGTCACCTTGATTGCTAACCTCAGAAATCCTCGCCTGCTAAAAAGGCAGGAGGGTTGGGAACCCGATTCATCTCGACGTGTCGCCATGTCTAGTTTAGCATGGGACTGAGGCATACATTCCGCCGTTTCACTTCTCCTTGCGACCTCACCTGAATACAGGATTCCTACTTTTGTTGTGGTTACTAGCGATCCGCATGGTGCAGCCTCTGCTGGGCTGTGGCTGATCCTTCTCCAGATCGTGCTCTTGGCCCATCAAAGCTACTAATTGGTCGTCCCATTCCATCACGTTTCGGACAAAAACCCAAGATTCCGAAAAGAGATCATTTTCAAGCAAAAAGCACTGCTGCCAACAAACTAATCCATTCAAAATCTGTAATTTTCAAAACATATGGTCGTCTAGTGTCCATCACGATTTCTGTGGACAAAATCTGTTATTTTCAAAGCATATGCTTGTCTAGTGTCCATTACGATTTCCGTGGACATGATTCATCGGTTCTTTATCCCGGACATTTAAATGTATAGTAGGGCCACGTTCTCCTCCAATCCCGGCTAAAGAAAAACCTATCCGAGGTCGATATTCCGTGAGTAGGACAGGAGATGTAGGCGCACACAGTAGAATCCCCAAAAAAAGGAAAGATCGCGATTATTTCATGGGCCGGCCCGTGGCATCTTAGATAAAATATTTATATCATTGTTCACAAATTCATAGCATAGATTATATCTTTCAAATATACATCAAACCACGGGAACGAGTACTGATAGTACTGCTTGCAACGAAATCATAGACAAAGCACGCGGACAGCTAAGGAATACGGTAGCAACTCTAGTGAGAAATGGCGAGCAACGCCTGTGACTGCTTTTCGTACTTGAAGCCCTCGGCCTTGGAGTCATCGGCGCACCACGCGAAGATCCCGTGCAGCTTCCCCTCGCTCTTCAGCCTCCCGCACGCTGTGAAGAACCCATCCGCCGGCGATAGCCCACCGCTCCCGTCACTGATGAAGCTCACCAGGACCTTCCCATCTCGGTATTTCCGGCTCTGCTCATTGAAGTAGCCGATGAACTGGGACACGGTCGTCCCCGCGCCGTACGCGTAGAACTGGAAGTTCACATAGTCGATGAGGTGGCCGTACCTGCTCCACAGAGCTAGGTAATGGCTCTGGACCGCGTCGTCGGCGTACGGGGCGATGGACGCGAAAGAAATGATGCCGCGGCTCTTGAGGGTGCTTATCAGCCGCCCGATGCACTCGGCGAAGGTGGCAGGGTCAGATCGGAAGCTCTCGTAGTCGATGTCGATGCCGTCGAGGTGGTACTGCTTGATGATCGCGGTGAGGGAGGAGACGGCGTTGGAGACCCAGGAATCTGGGTCGGAGGGGGCGAAGTAGACATTGCTGTCCCCAACGGTGGCACCTCCGAGGCTCACGGCGACCTTGACTTTGGAGTTGCCAGACTTGATGGAGGCGACCTGGGCGGGAGTGAGGTTGTCGGTGTCCCAGAAGACGTTGAACTTGCCGTTGGTCGGGGACGGGGAGGAGTCGTAGTCGATGGCGAAGGAGAGGATGAAGTGGAACTCGACGCCCGGGTGGATTGGGACGTCGGAGAACCGGACGCCCTTGAACTCAGCTCCGATGTACTCTCGGTACAGGCTCGATGGCGAGTTTGGCGACGGCAATAGCGATAGCGCTTGTGGTGCAAAGAGGAGCAGCAGCAGGACTAGCTGAACGTTGAAGGAGAGCTTCTTGGGCTGACCCATTTCGTTTTCTTATTTTCTTTCTGATTCTATTCTAAGGAGGATGATTGAGTGAAAAGATGTACTGCTGATTGAATTTGGCACATGTCGTTTAGATGGTGTTTAGTCGTAATATGAAGGGAGAATGAGATTAGGACGTTGGGTGAGTGGGAGTGTGCCGTTTAAGTTGTTTTGTCTCGATGAATCTGTCGTTTTGGGACCTGCGTTGCGTGCGTGTTGCTTTGCTTTTCGTGGAGGGGAGACAAGACTGGGTTAATTTGATTAATGAATTAATTTAACGCAATAATCAAGTAGAGTTGATTGCCCGTCGGTATGTTGGTATCTCGTGCCTTGAAACTAACTTTGGCTGCTGTTTTAAGGATGGAACTAAGATACGTCATCCTTTCGATTTGGTTTTGATTTCAAGATTAGATCTCGTTCGTAATGAGCTTTGTGTAAAGTGGTGGAATCCATCAACCAGGCCTTCTCTTCAAGGCCGACCTATTGACTCATTTTCATGGACGATGTGATGGACTTATTCATTTGCATTGTAGATATGAACTCATCTTCTTCCATGGATTCCTTTGTGATCGCACAAATTTCTATTATCACGATCGGTTTGGTGAGTCAATTCATTAGACGAGTCCATGCAATTGCTCATTAATCGCAATCCGCATTAATAGTTGAATTTAATTTAGATTTGACGTTATTGTCATTGAGGAGTGAAGGAAGCATTGTACAGAAAGTTGTGCGTTGCCAAAGTTGACTGCTAAGCTCTGTCTGTACAGCTTCGGATCAAGAAAATGACGGATTGGATCGGAAGTCGTAACGTAACAAGTCCCTCTCAGTCAGTGGGGACTTGCTCTGTTCTTTGACTCTTTCTTTGCTTGGACGTCTGGAGAGCACAGATTCGACCCGGCGGCTAATGTGGAGCAGTTCAATTTATAAAGTGGGATACTGACCATCTCGAAGTTCTTGAAGTTGAAAAATTCATTAAAGAATACAGGAGGCAGGGGGACAGAAATGGCTCAGACAGCTTGGACGATGGCAAACCAAACCATAAATATGACCTGTTTGAAGCATCTCCAGGAGAATAAAAGTCTAAGCAACACGTGAAGATTAGGAAAATTTAGCCTAAAAATTATTGTTTGACACTATTTGGCACTGTTTAACACTATTTGGAACTGTTTAACACTATTTGGCAGGCAAAGAACAGCTCAAATGGCAAAAGGATACTTAGGGTGTGTTTATTTATGTTCTTTTTTCTGTTCAAAAATAGTTTTTTTGTTTTTTTGTTCGCAAGCAAAAAAGAATGAAGCGCGTTTGTTTGCGTTTTTGTTGAAATCTGTTTTTTTTTAACAAAAAAAGAAAGTAAACAAGAAACAAAAAAGTTGTTTTTGTTTTTAACAAAAACGAGAAACACTTTTCTCTATCTTCTCTTCTCTTTTCTTCTTCTTCTTCTTCTTGCTTTGGCCGGTCGCCGGCCTCGACCATGGCCGGTGACCGGCCGACGAGGGCCGACCTCGGCCTCGCCCAGTCCGGCGAGGTCGAGCTCGCCCGGCCACCGGCGAGGCTCGGCCTCGCCGGGCCACCGCCAAGCGACGCCGACTGGCGGTGGCCGGCGAGGCCGAGCCTCGCCGGTGGCCGGGCGAGCTCGGCCTTGCCGGATCCGGGCGAGCCCGAGCCTTGCCGGAGGCCGGCGAGCCTCGCCGTGGCTGGGCGAGGCCGCCGACCGGCCATGGCCGAGGCCGGCGACCGGCCAAAGCAAGAAAAAAAGAAAAATAAAAAAATAAAAAAATGAAAAATAAAAATAAACATTAAAAAATTAAAAGAAATAAAAAAAAGAACATTAATTTACCAAACATGTTTATGTTCTTTTTTTTATTTTAGGAACAAGTTTACCAAATGCGCATTTTTGTTCAAAACTGTTTAGAAACAGAAATAATTTTTTCTATTTCCATTCCTAGAACACAAAAAGAATAGAAACACAAACAAACGCACCCTTAAGTGCCAAAACTTCGGAAAGGTTCGGCCGAATGAGTGACGTGGCAATTTTCCGACGAGTTGGACACAAAACGATGCCGTTTTGCATGCGATGTGGCGACAAAATGCAAAAATGACGTCATTTTGTGTCGATGTGTAAATAATTAATATAAAATTAATTAAATTAAATTAAAATTTAATTTTATTTAAAATATTCTAAAAAAACTTAAAATTTAAAAAATTTAAAATTTAAAAAACTCAAAATTTAAAAAACTTAAAATTTAAAAACTTAAAATTTAAAAATTTAAAAACTTAAAATTTAAAAACTCAATATTTAAAAAACTTAAAATTTTAAAATACTTAAAACTTAAAATTAAAAAAAATTAAAGTTTTAAAAACTTAAAATTAAAACAACTTAAAATTTAAAAAAATAATTTTTTTGAAAAAAAGGGGGGGCGAAGGAGGCGGCTGAGGTGGCAATTTTAATTTTTTTTTAATTTTAAGGTTTTTAATTTTTAATTTTTTTTTTTATAAATTTTAATTTTTATAAATTTTAATTTTTAAAATATTAATTTTTTAAAATATTAATTTTTTAAAATATTAATTTTTTAAAATATTAGTTTTTTAAAATTTTAATTTTTAAAATTTTAATTTTTAAATTTTAATTTTTTTAATTTTAAGTTTTTATTTTTATTTTTTTTAAAATTTAAGTTTTTTAATTTAAGTTTTTAAAATTTTTCAGTTTTTTAATTTTCAGTTTTTTAAATTTCAATTTTTTTTTAAATTTTAAGTTTTTAAATTTTAAGTTTTTAAAATTTTAATTTTTAAAATTTTAAGTTTTTAAAATTTTTAATTTTTAAAATTTTAATTTTTAAAATTTTTAATTTTTAAACTTTTAATTTTTAAATTTCAATTTTTTTAATTTTTAGAATATTTTAGATAAAATTAAGTTTTAATTAAATTAAATTAATTTTTATATTAATTATTTACACATGAGACACAAAACGACGTTATTTTTGCATTTTCTCGCCACGTCGCATGCAAAACGGCATCGTTTTGTGTCTAACTCGCCGAAAAATTGCCACATCACCCATTTGGCCGAATTTTAGCCGGAGTGGTACTTAAGCGTTCCAATTTACTCCGAAATTGGCACTTAAGTGTACATTTCCGAAGTTTTGGCACTTAAGTGTTCCTCCGTGCCAAATTTTGACACTCCAGGTGTTCCAAACTCTTATTTGGCACTATTCATAACACTATTTGGCACAGTAACAAAAGCGAAAAATGTAGAATAAAAGTATCTTAGAAGCAAGGTTTTTGTCTATCGATATAAGGATCAAATAATTGGCCATTGTTGGCAATAAAAAGTTTGTAAAATTGTTTTTAATGTTTGTTTTATGCCTATATAAGGCGGTGCTTGTAAATGCAAATGGGCAAAACACACCCTTCCTAAAATTAATGGTGTGGTTTGCTATAAATCCTTAAAGAAATCCTTCAAGCTCTCTCTCATCTTTCTACTCAATATGATTCTTTAAAACTATGAATGTTCTAATTAATCCTTGTAGTATGCTCTATACTTGTCATAATATGGAGCCCGTGCATTAAAATTATGCTACCCTAAAATTTTCTATTATATGAGTTAACCTCTTGATGGCTAATAGGTAATCCCTATTTTGAGGCCACAGAAGGGCCGTGCATATGGAATAGCATATTTGCCACAAATTATGATTTCATTTTCCCAAAAAGTCCCAAATTTATTTATGGCAGCTAATTCAATTTTAAACCTTTCAATTTTGTCAATTTTGTCCTAAATTTTTTAACAACTTGCCAATTCAATTATAAACCTTTCAGTTGTACTAATTTAGTTATAAACCTTTAAACTCTTTGTCAAACTAGTCTTAAACCTTTTAAAGGATTACCAATTTAGTTTTTAGGCTAATTTTGGTCGGATATTTTTTACGATGGCCTAGTCAACAAGCTATCTTACGTGGCAAGGTCGTTGTTGACGTGGAAATTTTTTAATTTTTTTTTTAAAATTGAATTTTTGGATTAATTTTTTATTGATTCTTTTTTATTTATTTATCTTCTTTCTTTCTTTTTTTCATTGGCTGAGGGTTGGGACCTCCAATGACCATTGATGCTAGCCCTCCTTGCCCTTGTTGTGGCGGCGAGGACTTGGGCGAGTGCCACCATGCTCTCGTCTCACCAAATTTGGCGGGGGCATCACGAGCCCTAATGAGGCAGGGGCCACGACGCCCTCACCTCGCTAGATCTGGCGAGGGCTTCTAGGCCCTTGACTATTAGCCAACGGCTTCACCGGCCATGTGAAAAATGAGGGGGAAAATGAGAAAAAGAAAAGAAAATAAGAAGTAAAAAAATCAATTAAAAAAATAAAATATTGTTTATGTTAGTGCCGGTTGCACTAAGTAGAATGGGCAACACTGACTTGGCCACCATGTTGACGATATTCGACTAAATTATTTAGAAAGACTAAATTGACAATTCATCAAAATATTTATGACTAATGTAGTAAATAATTTAAAGGTTTAGAACTAAATTGACACAATCGAAATGTTTAGGACCGAATTGGCAAGTTGTCAAAAGGTTTAAGACTGAATTAGTAAAATTGAAAGGTTTAAGATTAAATTGGCTGTTGTATACTAAGGCCATGTTTGGTAACCATCCAAATAGGGCCAAATTCTGATTCTTTGTTCCCGGGAGTAGTTTGGGAACATAATCGTGTTTGGTAAAATTTTTGTTCCCGAAAACAGATTTATAGTGGAATCAAGAATAATAATAAAAAATTGATTCTTGTTTCGGGAACAAATTTGAGAATCAAAAGCAACTATTCTTCTTATTTCCTTCCGCCATCCTGCGATCGCCGTCCACCGCCGCCCGCCGTCGCCTGCCGATCCGACAATCTCGCCGGTCACCGCTCGCCGGAGGCAAGCCCAACCACCGTCGAGGCTCGCCCAGCCCCGCTAGTGGCTAGGCAAGCCTTGCCCAACTGCCGACGAGGCTCAGCCGATGAGGGCCGGCCTCGCCGAGGGCCGGCGATGCTCCGGTGAGGTCGTCGGCTAGAAGAAGAAGAAGAAGAAGAAGAATAGGAGAAAAAAAAAAGGAAAAAAAGTAAAAAAGTAAAAAAATTATTTAAAAATTAAAAGAAATTGATTTGGAACAGAATCAATGAGCACGGTACCAAACGCAATTCTATTCCAAAATCAGAAATTTTGGACAGTTACCAAACGCATTCTTTTACTCACAATTAGTTTCTTGGAACAGAATAAAAAATAATCTTTTTTTATCATAATTTATTCCCGGGAACAGAATCGTTACCAAACGCATCATAAGATTAAGATTTTTGGACAATTTTCCCTTTAAAGTGATAGCATATTCCGATCAATAAACGATTTTATTCTTGTTCGGGATATATTTATATTTTTGGGTTTTCAATTAATTTAAATCTCGCAGCTCACGGGCTTTGACTTTTTAAGCCAAACTTCTAAAAACTTTCGCAGCCCTCGCACGAAGACCTTCATAAAATTTTTTCTTAATAGAAGGTCAAAAATAAAATAAAACGAGTGGAACAACAACGTGGAGCTAAGTTTTTAAGGGCGGACTTGGTGTATGCATGAGGGCTTTGACACCATTTGGCCAACGCATATAAGTAGTTTGCCGTACGGTCGTCTCCTATCCGCTTAAACTTTTGAATGTACAGTTTATTTAACAGGGCAAACATAAGCATGGCGAATGAAAATAAAGTACTTGGAATCGTTGCGAGTTCATGTCCTTGGTGTCGCGCTAAGAGTCGGGTAGGGACCCCATGTGAGCTTTCGTATGCGGCGTTTTAAGTCTACTTTCCAGTTCAATAACAAGCTATATAAGAAAATTTTTGTTGAGCGAGAACTAAACTTGAGATTCAACGCTTGTGATATAAATTTTTAATACATTTTGCTACTTTAGCCATCTCTGAGATTACTATCAATGTTAATAAAATAACATTTGTTTCCCTATATCTAGGCTATCAGTGAATGGAGACTTCCTAAAGAATGCAAGAAGTATAAGATAATTGCACATACTTACCTATATCAACTCTTTGCTAATTCGTTGGACTTCGTGTTGTTACATGGCCAACTTGTCAAGTTGTGTTTGATGGTCCGAATTTGAGTCCAATTATCCTATCCAATGTTTAGTGACATTCTTCGGACCGAATAAATCCAGATATATCTAAATATAAAAGGCCAACGTAAGGGGTGGGATAAACTCAAATTGAATATAAAATTTTAGAATATAACTTACCAATCCCACGCACATGAAAAACCCACCTCGGGTGAGATTCACTATCCTTGGCGTTTCTCCTCAGTGGCACCCCACCACCACTCTTGTGACTATTCACTGTAATCATATCTCACTTCAACATCCTCGAGTATCCTCGCCAGTGCTCTTGCTCACAACTCACTTGGAAGGTTAGTGCACACTACCTCATCCGTGGCTTCCTCTCTTTCTCATTCGGTTTTCTAGCTTTTCCACCATCACTGATCATCCCTCAGTTCCTCTCTCTACTTCATCTCTAATTACTCATTCTCGGCCTCTATTGTTCCACGTTTGGCCTGAAAAAAATTAAAAAATTCTAAAAGAAGAATAGGAGAAAAAAAAAAAAATAAAAAAAAAAATAAAAAAGAAAAAAAAAAAGGAAAAAGGAAAAAAAAAAAAAGAAAATTAAAAAAATTAAAAAATTTAAAAAAAAAAAAAAAAGAAAAAAAAAAAAAAAAAAGGAAAAAAGGAAAAAAAGAAAGAAGAATAGGAGAAAAAAAAAAAATTAATAAAATAATAAAATAAAGAAAAAAATAAAATTAAAAAATTAAAAAAAGGAAAAAAAAAGAAAAGAAAAGGAAAAAGAGAAAAAGGAAAAAGGAAAAAAAGAAAGAAGAATAGGAGAAAAATAAAATTAAAAATTAAAAAATTAAAAAATTAAAATTTAAAAATTTAAAAAAAAAAGGAGAAAAAGAAAAAAAAAAGGAAAAAAAAGGAAAAGAAAGGAAAAAGGAAAAATAAAAAAAAAAGAAAAAAAGGAAAAAATTATTTAAAAATTAAAATAAATCTTGGTCGGTCTGAACTAGGCACGCACTAAGTGTTCGATGAAATACCAAAGGGAAATCCTCCTCGCCTTCAACTCAAAATTTTGCTTAATGGAAGAGGTTGCCCCCCGTCATCACACTTTTGTAGCTCACCCTCCTCTGCAATAGCTCCATCTTCAATGACTCCACCTTCAAATCCTATCTTAGATTGCATTAAACAAATGATGGGATATTTCTACAATCCGGAGGATATTTGGAGGATGTCAAATCTCCCTTTATCATATCCTATCCCAATCAGAATTTGGATGACCAAACACAGCCTCGGCGTTTCGTTATAGATTAGCTAGATTCTATTTAAAGTGTGTCGATTACAAAATAAAATAATAAAATAAAATAGCTCATTGGATGATTGCAACCAAAATTGAGGAATATAATTGCAAAATCTCCTAAAACATAGCAATCATGAGTGAAATTTATCAGTGAAAAGTTATAACATTTGTCAACATTGCTTTTATAAGGCAATAGTTCAAACTATTCATTGGATGCTTAAGGGCTTGTTTGGTAACAGTCTTGGGAATAACTTATTCTATTCTTTTGTTCCTAAGAATAAAAAAAGAACAAAAATATGTTTGGTAAATTTTTTGTTCTCGAGAATAAAAATCCGTTTTTTATTACTGGGAATAGATTTGGAACAAAATTATGAAGTAGAAAAAAATTGCTTCTTGTTTCCGAGAACAATTCCTAGAATCAAGTCTAATTTTTTTTTTTTTCTCCTCTTTTCTTCTTCTTCCTTTTAGCTGGCAACCTCGCCAGAGCGTCACTAGCCCTCGATGATATCAAGCCACGGCGAGGCTCATCAACCCAAGCCTCGTCCAACTCCGTGAGCCTCCAGCAAGCTCACCGGACCTTGCTCTGGCTTGATGAGGCTCCACGGAGCTCGTCAAACATTGCCCAGCCGATTGCCGGCCATGGCCATAAAGAAGGAGGAAGAAGAAGAGAAAACGAAAAAGGAAAAAGAGAAAAATAAGAAAAACATAATAAAAGTATTACAAAATTAAAAGAAACATAAAAATTTAAAAATCCTACCAAACGCATTTCTATTCTGGGATAGAAATTTTGGATCATTACCAAATGTTTTTAAAAACTCAGAAATTTTTCATTGGAATAAAATAAAATAAAAAAATCATTTCTGAGCGAAAATTGTTTCTGGGAACAAAATAGTTGCCAAATGCGTCCTTATGAGCATCTACTTCTTATATTTTACCACGCGAATGAAAAAGCTACTACCCCATTGCTAAATAAATAAATAATTAAAAAAGCCTATAATGAATATACACTAAAAATATTAATCCGCTATTTATTAATATCATTCATTGGGGGGTGGGCTAAGTAGTACTAACACTAACACGCAACACGACACGACACGCCAACACATCATTTTTCAAAAAATAGAGAATTCGACACGTTGGGACACGTTGTATATTAAATATATATTCTTATATATACATAATAAATTAACATTTTTATGATTATTTCAATCAAATTAATTTGAATCAAATTCATAAATAAATAAATAATTAAAAAAGCCTAGAATGAATATACACTAAAAATATTAATCCACTATTTATTAATACCATTTATTGTTTCAATTTGACAAATTCAACTCTATTTCAATAATTCATAAAACTTAGAGAAAAAACAAACGATCCATATTCTGGAGTCGCATGTTAGATATGTTAGAAAATGAGAAAAAAAAAACTTAATGGGTGAATTGTATATCACGGGAAGTGGGAGTAAAAAAAAAATAGAAGATTAGGTTTTTCTTCTTTCTCCATTTATTATTTTTATTATTGTGTTTTAATTTCACATATATATTTTGACATTTCATTTATTGAATTTTTAAAATGACATCGATATTGAAATCACATGTTTCAGGAATCCTACTCGAGTGTCGGAGAGTGTTGAAAAAGTTGACCAAGTGTCGAATTTTTCGACACGTGTTAATCGAGCGTCGGAGAGTGTCCGAGAGTGTCGGACACGTGTCGAAGTGTCCGACATGACACGAAAACTCTTAGATAGTGTTGGTGCTTCATAGAAGGCGGGAGCAAGTACTGCATAAAGAGATCAATTTTACTAAATCAAGCTTATTCGATCATATTTCATAAATCTATATAGATTATGCACTATGATTGATTCTGTGTACCGTATTTTTTTAAGAGTAAAACCACATCTATTCATCGCATCACTTATAGATAACGACGGACCGGGTACTTACAATCATCTCTCAAAGTTTGACATTCCCTAAAATTATTATACTCTCCACCAGGATGGAGGGAAGGATAGGCAGACAGACATGCAAAAGACCAGTCAGGATTTGCCTCCGGAGATGATTTGCGCAGGGTCAACTCCTCAATCCGGAGGTGCGCCTCTCCCCAGGCTCACCACGGATCACGCGAGACCCGAAATACCTACCAACTCCTCGAATCTTTTATTATTCGTTCCACCGCTTTGAAATGGCGGATTAAATGAATTCCTGGACGAACCCGGACGCAGCCTTACGCAGGACGTGCAGCCGACTCGGCGTCACGAAACGAGAGAGAGAGGAGAAGCATCTATATTGGAAACCATTAAAATCTTTGGTGGGTTGACAAACGAGAAAGCGAGATTTCTTTCCCTTCACTCGGTTCCCTTCCTATTTTTAGACAACGAACTAAACTGACTGAACAGAGTCCTTGACCATTTCGTTTCGTTCCATCTCTCTCCCTCTCTCTCAGACTCTCAGATCTCACACAGCCCACTTTCGAACCCCCACCGGGATCTTTCCGTGGGGAAAGAGGAAATGGGGGACTCCTCTGAATGGATTCTGGAAAGCATCGAGATCGACAGCATGGCTGATGTGCCCCTGGACAGCTCTAACAAGAGCGGCGTTCATAGCGGCGGCCTGACTTCCAAGGTGAACGATGAGGCAATGCTCGCCCGGAGCTCGAGCAGCACGAGGAAGCGAGTTGGGTTTCAGGGCACTGGGCCACCGGCCTTGTCTAGGATGGGAAGGACCGAATCTGGTGCCAGGAGAGGGTTCAAGAGCTTGAGGTTCTTGGACAGGACCATCACAGGGAAGGAGGTGGACGCTTGGAAGTCCATGGAGAAACGTTTCAATCAATTCGCAGTCGATGGGAGGATCTCGAAAGACAAGTTCGGGACCTGCATTGGTAATTCGACGCTGACTTGGAAACCCCAAGACGGGGTCCTGCTTGAAATCTAACTTTTCCTGGGGAAAAAAGAGCTCATGGGTTGTGAAATGCTGTGTTGCAGGAATGGGAGAATCCAAGGAATTTGCGGGAGAGCTGTTCGATGCATTGGCGAGGCGTAGGAAGATACACTCGGAGAACGGGATTACTCGGGAGGAAATGAGGGGGTTTTGGGACGATATGACTAACCAGGACATCGACTCACGCCTTCAAATCTTCTTTGACATGTAAAGAACTGTGCTTTCTGTGTCTCTTGGTTGTGTTGTTCATAGGAAACTAACTTCACTAGTGTTTCAGGTGTGACAAAAATGGCGATGGTAAGCTCTCCGAGGAGGAGGTGAAGGAGGTGAGAGATAGCAACTTCCCAAAATCTCCTCTTCTTGTGTTTTTGGACACTAATGGATAAAATTCTTTTACCTTTTAATTCTGGTGAGTGAAGGTAATCATATTGAGCGCTTCAGCAAACAAGCTGTCCAATCTCAAGCAGCAAGCCGCATCCTATGCCGTGTTGATCATGGAAGAGCTCGATCCTGACCATCTCGGGTATATCGAAGTGAGTAGAAGTCTAGAGCCGTTCCTTGAGAAGTGCATGTTTGTGTGTTCATCTATCGAGTCCTCTCTCTCTTCTTAATTTCGCAAGCTTAAGCAGATGTGGCAACTCGAGACTCTACTGAGGGAGATGGTGAGCTCCGAAGAAGCCAACAAGCTGGCCAAAAAAACCCACACTCTTGCAAGAACCATGATTCCGAGACAATATAGGACTCCGATCAGCAAATTTCTATCGAAAACCTTCGAATTTCTCCAGGAGAATTGGAAGAGAGTGTGGGTCATGTCACTTTGGTTGACTGTAAATTTGATCCTTTATGTCTGGAAGTTCCGTCAATACAAGGAGAGAGATATATTTCAAGTCATGGGTTACTGTGTTTGTTTTGCGAAGGGCGCGGCTGAGACGCTCAAATTCAACATGGCTCTTATTCTCATCCCTGTGTGTAGGAGGACGCTTACTAAACTTAGATCAACTGCCCTAAGTAGGATATTTCCTTTCGACGACAATATTAATTTCCACAAGTCGATAGCACTGGCAATAGTAATCGGGACTTCAATACATATTATTATGCACGTTTCGTGCGATTTCCCAAGACTAATTTCATGTCCTAAGCCAAAGTTTTTGAGGTACGCGGGGCCTAACTTCGATTACAAGCAGCCAAGTTACTTGGATCTAGTTGAGAGTGTTCCTGGTGTTACTGGGATTATAATTACCATCTTGATGGCTTTCTCTTTCACGCTGGCCATGCATTCGTTTAGAAGGAATGTCATCAAGTTACCTTGGCCATTCCACCATCTAGCCGGGTTCAATGCCTTCTGGTACGCTCACCATTTGCTGTTCCTGGTCTATGCTCTCTTGATAGTGCACGGCTACTTCCTGTTTCTGAGTAGGCACTGGTACTCAAAAAGTGTAAGTATGATTTATGCACTCGAACTAAATCATTTTATTTGTTCATATATTTGTCAGATGATTTTACTGCAACAACAGAACTGTTTCTGCTTAACAATGTGTTTGTATTCAATGTGATGCTTAACATGTCATCTTTGGTTCATTGCATATTCGAATTTCATTGAAAGTGCTCTAGAGCTTAAAATGCCTTATAACTTTGTCAAGTGATATTGCTGTCTTAGTTTCATGCTGATGAAAGAAAGCTATTATGAACTGTTAAATTTCTTCCTGTGCAGACATGGATGTATCTCTCTGTTCCTTTATTACTCTATGTCAGCGAGAGAATTTTCACAGGTATTGACGATTGCAACCATCGTGTCAATGTTATCAAGGTCAGCAATCATAGAGCTCTCCTGCCTTTGAATCTCAAGTCCTGGGAACATATATAAGTGCTTATGAACTGAATACATGAGTTATTACAGGCAATCATATACACAGGAAATGTTTTGGCGTTGTACATAAGCAAACCTCCTGGATTCAAGTATAAAAGCGGAATGTATATGTTTGTCAAGTGTCCAGATATTTCCAACTTTGAGTGGTAATGCATTGCTTTACTCAACAACAAGCTAAACCAAGTCTGTTAGTTGCTAGCTGCACATTTTTATGAATTGAGCTGATTGATTTGTCACTTGTCATAGGCATCCTTTTTCTATCACTTCCGCACCAGGAGATGACTACTTGAGTGTCCACATACGAACCTTGGGAGACTGGACCACGGAGCTTAAGAAC
Source organism: Eucalyptus sp. ANBG9806169 (assembly GCA_014182395.1). NCBI lineage: Eukaryota > Viridiplantae > Streptophyta > Magnoliopsida > Myrtales > Myrtaceae > Eucalyptus > Eucalyptus sp. ANBG9806169. The sequence goes on from CM024582.1 coordinate 28,344,004, forward strand.
AGATTCGCACAGGTTAACAGATTATGGTGCTATGGCTAGAAGTTTATCTACTATAACGCACTACTGCTTGCTTCTTGATCTTAAATGTCTCACTTTCTGCTTCCACTTTTAAGTGCTAAGTCGAAGAATTGCAGGTTTGTGAGGCACCGAACCAGCCAGCAGGAAGGGGAAGTCTAGTGAGGCTTCAAACCAAGGCAATCTCAGATTATGATCACACACAAGTCAGGTGGAGCAAAGTTTCAGTGATCTCGTTTTGTGGCTTCAATGATGTTGTTAAATCTCATAATTTCTCTTCAATTTTACAGATTCCCGAGAATCCTCATTAAGGGACCGTATGGAGCCCCAGCTCAGAACTACAAAAAGTACGACATCCTTCTCCTCATCGGTCTAGGGATCGGGGCAACGCCGTTTATCAGCATTTTGAAGGACCTCGTCAACCAGATCAAGCCGAACGAACAAAATAATGTGAGCCAAAAGTTTATAACTTCAAACAAGTTTAGCAGATGTAGGAGACAAGTAGTAAACAGGATGATTTGACCACTTGCAGGATCCTGGACAGAGCATACCAGGTGCAAATAAGAAGGCACCGGAAAGAGCATACTTCTATTGGGTAACAAGGGAACAGGGTTCGTTTGAATGGTTCAAAGGTGTGATGGATGATATCGCAGAATACGACCATAATGTAAGTTCCGAAACAATGGAAAGCATGCTTCATGACCACCTCGCCTTCTTATGTTTACACACTCATTCTTGTAATAGCACATCCTCTTCTGTTTATATCATTCTCACTGTTTATTGGTCTAATGAGCTGAGCAGCATATAATAGAGATGCACAACTACTTGACAAGTGTGTACGAAGAAGGAGATGCGCGGTCAGCGCTCATCGCAATGGTGCAGAAGCTGCAGCATGCAAAGAACGGAGTGGACGTCGTCTCAGAAAGCCGGGTATATGCCCCTAGTTATTATTCCTCTGATCATTTAATTCATGTCTGGCTCATTTCTGACATACGTGCGCACAGATAAGAACGCATTTTGCGAGGCCTAACTGGAGAAAGGTGTTCTCCCAACTGGCAAGTGCTCATCCTTCTTCTCGAATAGGTACTGGTTTTGATTTGCGGCCATGGAGAAATGTCAAAATGCACTTAGCTGATGAGATTGTTCTCGTTCTGGCTTTTGCCTCTAATGTGGATGTTGGGCCCTTGCAGGTGTTTTCTACTGTGGAAGTCCAACGCTTACTAAGCCGTTAAAGAAGCTTTGTCAAGAATTCAGCCTAAACTCATCGACCCGTTTCCAATTTCACAAGGAAAACTTCTAGAGCAGCAATCTAACATTGTGAATTTCGGTGTCCGTCGCGGCGGTCTTTCCTAGCTAGAAGCTCAACTCCACAGAGCATTTGCACCCAGTCGGCTCCTGTGCTTCCCTGCTTAATCGCAGAAACCGGAGATGATCTATGTTCAAGACGCAGCGAAAGCTACAGTGTGGGAAAGATTCCTGATTCAGAGATGCTGGCCAACCAGTTTGCCAGCGGCGATGGTCGGTGATCCGAGATTACACAGTGAACATATAGTCCTTGTATCATCTTGCCATAGATGTGAGTTTTGTAAATTGAATGTTATCCAGAGAATGGTTTGAGCGTCATTTAACCACAGATGTGAAGCTATAAACTGAATGGTTATTTTCCCAGAGCGAGGGAGAGATCCCGGGCTTTCAAGCCAAATCTGGGCTGGCCTTGACTACGGCAAACTTCAGTTCCCAAAATGGAATTTTGTTCCATGGGTGATGCATATGAGGATGACCAATGCGTACGTACTGTATTGGTACTCAATTATCGATTGTAACTTACGAACTCAATAATTAATTTACCATTATAAATACCTAGTAGATTTTTAACATTGTTTAGGTTCTATGGGTAACAATGTATATTAGTTTGTTCAATTGATAGTATATTTTATTTATTATACATATTTTCAGATCCAATCGGGTCATTCGATAGGGGCAATTAGTTTCGGGATGGGTAGGATTCATATCTCGAATGTAGAACCTATCATGTTAGAATAAGTTCTCAATTTTTGGAAGTTGAAACTTATCCTGTTTTTCTAGTATGATTTCAGAGACTACTCATATTTTTCTTTTGTTTTTTTTTTTTTTTCATTTTTAAGAGCAAAATAATGCAAGTAACAAAATGATTTAAAATAAAAGATAAATAGGGCGAATGAGCGAAGGCAAGTCAGGATCGAGCGAGGGTTGCAAGGCTCGAACGAGTAAGAGAGAGATGAAGTGTATGAATGGGGTAGGGGAGAAGAGGGAAAAATAGAGATAGAGCAAAAGATGTTAATAAAAAAATGATGATTTTTAGGTCTTATGAAACCGTTCCCAAATTTGATTAAATTAATTTGGTTCATGAGTGGTTCTTCACTTGGAACCAAAAACTTGGAATCGGACAGGTTTTTAGGGTGATTCGGGTTGATTTCTGAGCAAAACCGATCCTGTTGCATGCTGCTAGCATTCAGGCTTTGAGTACTTAAAGTCCGAAAGACTGAATTGATCAATCCGAGGATATCAAAGACCAAAAATTTCAAGCCAAGCCAGACAGATATGGCTCGAATTTTCCAGCCACCAGACATTTTTCTCAGCCCTAACAGCCACAAACATTAAGAAGAGACCCTTGCTTCGGTAGGCGGAACATTGAAAAAGGTTGAAAAGTCAAGGAACAACTTAGGGTGCGTTTAGTAAACATTTGTTTAAAAATTGTTTTAGGGAATAGAAATAGAAAAAAGTGTTTTTGTTCGGCGAACAATTTTTGAACAAAAAGACACGTTTGGTAAATTTGTATAATTTTTTATTTCTTTTAATTTTTAATATTTTTATTTTATTTTTTCTATTTTCTTTCTTATTTTTCCTTTTTTTTTCTTTTTCTTTTTTTTTTTTCTTCTTTTGGCGGTCTCCGGCCTCGGCCATGGCCGGCGACCGGCCGACGAGGGCCGGCGGCCTCGCCTTGGTTGGGCGAGCTCGAGCTCGCTCGGCCAAGGCGAGGCCGAGCTCGCCCGGCCAAGGCGAGGCCAAGCCTCGCCACGAGCCGGCGACGCTCGGCCTTGCGGGGGCGGCGACGCTTCGCCGAGGTCGCCCTCGACGGCCTGGTCGCCGGCCATGGGCGAGGCCGGCGACCGGCCAAAGAAAAAGAAGAAGAAAAAGAAGTGTTTGTTCCAGATGTGTTTCTGGGAACAAAAAACAATTTTAACAAAACACACACAAACGCGTTTGCATTTTTTTTGTTAAAGAACAAAAAAAAAAAAATTGTTCAAAAAAAAAAAAAAAAAAAAAAAAAAAAAAGAACAAAAACAAACGGGCCCTTAACATACGCAAAATTTGGGAGGTAAAATGAGAGGTTGGCTAAATTTACCCTCTATAAAAGAGCAAATTAATCACTTGACAAGCACATGGTAAAATGACATCATATAAGTAATCGGCGTCAATAAGGAAGAATTTATAATTAATATCAAAATTTGAAGGACATTGGGGGCAGCATTGCGAACATTGAAAGGTCAGGGGAGAATTTATAATTAATATCAAAATTTCGAGGGAATAAACTGTAATTCGCCCGTCTCAAGAAGATCGGCCATTTCCATTCTACACAAGCCCAAAAGAACAAAGACGTGACCATAACCACGTCCCTGTAGCACGTGAGGCTCACGTGAAGCTTACACGGACCCCACCCTCCTCAAACGGCGGCGACAGAACCGGGTCCGGGGCAACGCCGGGGCGGGTCGTGGGGCCCGTAGCCGGGTCCCGCCACCGCCACTGACCTAAAAAGCGTTTAGAGCCCAAAAGCCCTTCCCTTAAACCCCAACCTCGCTCCACTTCCTTCTCTCTTTCTCCACCTTCTCTCCCCCCCTCCGCGCACCGCCCGTAAAATCCTCTCCGCCTCCGGCCGCCGGAGCTCTCCGACTCATCCGCCGTCGCGCGGTCCACGCTCGCTCCTCCCGCGTACGCACCTCGCGTCCCGCGCGAACCGATCAGTCTCCGCATTCGCTCGCGATTCTCAAGCTATGGTTCGACGGTCCTTTGCCTGAATTTTCCTGTTCATCTTTTGCAGCTGTCGATCGGAGATGAAGGCGGCGTCGCATGTGTTCACCAAGGAGCCTTACGTCGAGAATGTCGGCCCTCGCAGGATGTAAGGCGACTCCGGCTTTTCGCTCGCTCCGGAAGTTGCCGTTCTGTACCGTTTCGAGTTAGCTCCGCTGTGCTGATTGATTGTTTTTTTCTTCTTCTTTTTTGGCTTTTTTTTCTGCAGCAAGAGCATTCATTTCTCGATGTTCTCCGCCTCGGAGATTGGAAAAGTTGCGGAAGTTCAGGTGTACAAAGGCGTCTACTACGACGGGACTCGGAAGCCGTTGGAGGGCGGCTTGTTGGATCCACGCATGGTATTAGCTCTCTCGCTGTTCGTCATCTCTATTGTATCGCTGTATTTCTGCGTGCTTTTGTGTGATTTGATGTCTGAATTAGTTTTATCGAGTAGGATACTAGTTAGTGCCAATATTATTGTTTGGCTCTCCGATTGTCTGATAATTTGAGAGGAGAGATGTGTTCCGATGATTCTTTACATATCCAGCATGAATATTCGTTCATTTGGTGTTATTCGTCAATTTGTGCTTTTACCTCTTGCCCTTTTTCTTTTTTCTTTTTTTTTTGGGGGGGCAGGGGGTGGGGTGGCGGTGTTGGTAAGGGCAGTTTGTAAACTTTTAAGTTTGGATTAAGGTATCAATATGACAGCAGAAATATGATTTCATTGCATTTTCACGCCATTCAGGTGATGGAAAAGGTTGAGGAGTGTTTTCTCTTGTGATTACAGGGTCCTGCAAACAAGAGTTGCAGGTGCAGTACATGCTATGGAGATTTTAAGGATTGTCCAGGGCATTATGGGTACCTGACTCTTGCTCTACCTGTCTATAATGTTGGATTTCTTGACAAAATTCTGGAGGTCTTGAAGTCTATATGCAAGGTACTTGATTGATTGGGGATTCTATTCTCGGACATTTCATGCTCTCTTTTCCTCTTCTCTTCAGTTGCCTTCCATAGCTTTCTCTAAACAGAGATATTTGTACCTTATATATGTCAAATTTGGTAGACATGCCCAAATGTATGAACAAATATTTATACATTGTCTATAAAAATGTGCATATGGTAATGTGAAAAGAAGTGTCTTCTGATGGGATGGTTTCCCTGTCCTTGCCTGCTGTTGGACTGATGCGATGAACTGGTGTAGTATTCCGCCTCGAATATAGTTTTTTGTTTCGAACAGACTTTCATGCAATAGCAACATTTCCTCTGCAGTCATGTTCACGGATACTTTTGGATGAGGAATCACGCAGAAAAGAGTTGGAGAAGATAAGACATCCGAAGAGGGATGCTTTAAACAAAGCTGAGCTTGCAAAGAAAACAGTCAGCAAGTGTAAACCAGGGAAGTGTGCCCATTGCGGATACATAAATGGTCAGTCTATTTCCTTGGAGAACACATACTTGTCTTCTCTTTTTCAAGTATAAATTTTTGTTGCAAATTAATCTTCATCAGTTTGACTGACTTGTTTTATGACTTTTTCACCTTGGTATGTTTCGCAAAGATATTTCACAGCATTTCAAACTTTCCTTTAGATCCTTGAAAATCCTTTTGCTTTCTGATTGAAAACAAGGAAATGACCTTCTAGCACGTGCAAGAATGGGGTATTTTGCTGAGTTCATTCCTTAATCTGGAAGAAGGTGGTAATGGGTACTTGCTGTAATAGGCATGGTGATGTTCTAGGTTTTCCAGATCATGCATGAGATTGCAGTTCATTGAGTTTAATGACCTATTAAGGCTTTAAAAAAAAAATCGTCAGCACGCATTTTTGCTCAAGGAAGAGTCATCAGGTATGAAAAGATCTCTCTGTCCAAAAGGAGGAACCTTAACATCAGCCCAAAGCACTCTCTTGTAGCCAAGATATTAGTAGATTTCTGTTGGATAAAGTGGAAGAAGCTGAAGGCTTTATCTGGTCATCAATTCAATAAACAACCCAAGGATATAATAGTTTTAAAACTTTAAATATTAGGTCTTTCCTTCTTTTCTTTTCCTTTTTGAAATTTTGAATAAAGCCTAGTTGGCTTTGGCATTTGTAATTAAATAGAATCATTGATGGTGAAAAGATGGTAACAATTAAGTCAGACTTCGTAGATGAATTTCAAATGGCACTAGGATGACCCACGAAAGAGAAGTTTGGAGATGAACTAGTGATGTTTGGAAGGACTTCAATGACAGGCTAGATGTTGGGAGGAGACATATTTTTGGCTCAATGCTTGATGTGAAGTTTATCCTCTAATCAACCAATTTCTTGACTCATTATGTCTTGCTTTTCTTTATGAAAAAACAACTATATAGCAGATTATCATAGAAATTTCCTTAATTAATTTGTATGGTGACTTAAGGTAGAATGTCAACCGACGGATACGAGGCAAAAAGGTTGTGTTCTGGTAAAATTTTATCGACGAAGTGGTCCTAAATTGATGCTGACCCTGTCAACAATGAAATATTCCTTGAGAGGCAATTTGGGGCATAGAAAATGGAAACAAAAGTTCCTTTCTTTGTTTTGGAATGTATGAGGGGTGTGTTCTCCCTTTGGACAACTTAAGAGGACAGATAAAGTTCTGTCAAATCTTTCTTCTTCTTTTTTGTGTATATGAAGAAAGGGGAAAGTGTTGCTCATTTTCGTTGGCACTATCCTTGCATGTGGCACATTTGGTAAAAATATATATGCTTACTAAAGACAAATGGGGTCACGGCGAGTTTAGTGGAGGAGGAGATTCGGGCTTGGCTGGGTAAATTTAATATGGGGAGGGAAGGAAAGAGGGAGGTAGGGGACGATGTACTAGAAGGGGACTCTTTTTTGTCCTTTGCACTCTTTGCATGTACAACTATTATTCTTCCTACTGGTTAAAAAGCAGCCTTTTTAAGGTACAGACACATAATTTCAAGGCGACACAGTTGAAATGGTCCACTGGTATCTTGTTGTTATGATGTATCAGAACCATAGAGAAATCTTGAGCATGGTTAGCTTTAAGGTCCTGTGGTGGCACAGAAAATATATTCAAATGGTGCAAACTTGTCTTGAAATAGTGTTTTCCGGTAATCTCGAAATTTCCATCTCCACATTCTTCAGTCATGAGGACAGATTCAACAAAAAGAAACTCATTGTCTTTGCGAGATGAGGTACTCTGGTAGAGATTTCAAGTAAGATCTGATTCTTATTGCAAGGAAGCCTCAATGGGATAGCATTACATGGTGACTCTCCTTCTCTAGATGTGGCACATCTCTACAATAACTTGGAGAAAACAGTATCTTCAGTTATTAATTTTCACATTTAGCCGCATACTGCAATTTCCATTAAATGGTTGTCACTCAATTGCCTGTCATTATGGTAAAATTTGGGTATGTTTGAGCATTGTGCTTGCGTACTATATATTGATAAAGTGGTCTTGTTGTGATTGCTCTGCTTGAATTACAGGCATACTGAAAAAAGCCATTGGTGCAATTAGCTACATTCATGATCGTTCAAAGACTAGTGACAGGAGCCTGGAAGAGTGTAAATCTGCAATTTCCCACACAAAAGAGTCTAAGGGGTCCTTGAGTGTGGCTAGTAATATCATTAATCCCCGGGATGTTCTGTCTCTCTTTGAAAGGATGTCAGATGAGGTACATGTCTTTAGGTGTAATTTATCTGAGTTATGATATTAAAATGCTATGAAGGTTTGTTCTGTAATGTATCATGCATGTATATGTTGGTCATTGAGATCTTTGGGTAGCATTCACACTAAATTTCTTGGGGAAAAAGTAGCCAAAATGAAGCACAAGGCTCTCTCTCTCTCTCTCTCTCTCTCATATGCTACACATCTTGAAGTCATTCATCATGTTCTAGCTAACAAGAACAATTTAAATGCAGGATTGTGAATTGCTCAATATCGCAGACAGGCCAGAGAAATTTATGATAACAACCATAGCTGTGCCACCAATAGCAATTCGTCCTTCAGTCATGATGGAAGGATCGCAGAGGTGCTGTCAGCTAAATTTTCAGATTTTTTAAGACATGTATTTTTTAGTTTGTTCTTACTTCCTCATGTCGATTTGTCTTGTTGCAGTAATGAAAATGACATCACAGAGAGGTTAAAAAGAATTATTCAGGTCAATGCTTCACTTCAGCAAGAACTTCAAGACATGAAAAATATGGTATTGGGAGTTTCTCAGACTCTTACCCTTTTGTTTGAATCTTGGTTGATGTGATTGGTCGATGCTGATGGATTTAATTAGCTTCATGGGTACTTGCATTTTATACTTTGTGCTCAAACTTCTAATGATTATGCTTGAATCTTGATAGCAGCTTATGAGGTCATCTTCTTTCATCTTTAATTCAATACAGGACTTTCTAGTCTTGTGGTTACATTTTATTTTAGGAATAAAAAATTGGAAAAGCAATTTCTATTTTTTTTCCCTTTTTACTTTTGGGAGCAATATCATTATCGAAGTAATTTCGTCAAGACTTGGTCTTAGAAAATGATTGAATGATGTAATCTTTTGTAGGAGACCAGAAAGCTTAGGATGTAATCTCAGGGGGCTTTTGCATTTTTTTTGTTTTAATTTTTGTTCATGCCATTCCTTTAAGGGCGTCTTTGAATTAACTATTACCTTTTCCTTTTTGTTTAGCAGACGCACTTTGACTACTTTTAGCTGAAGCACTTGAAATTTCTATAACATATGAATGTTGACATGTAGATTCACATATAAAATTTTCATAATATTTAAAAAATTTAGATAATATCTTATATTTTGGTTGAAAGGAAAAAAGTTGCCTTTTGCCATTTAAAAAGTAACAAATGCACCCTAAACATTTGAGATTTGATATTTACTTGACATGAACATCTCTGATTTTTAATAGTATATAAATTACTCATATTTGGATCCATTTAAAATTAGGTGGAATTAGACAGCCCTCAGTTCTGTGCCGGCGTTACCAATCACTCTAGAATAATGCATAAACTGTGAAACTTGTTTTTCAGCTTGCAACTTGCGAAGCAAGTAGTATGCGGACAAGTGATGAATCATTATGGTTTTGACAAATGGGAGCTTCTCATAAGCTGGATAGACTTATGCTTTCGACTTGTTTGTTGCCAATGGATTAAGCTATAAACTGCCTTGCTGTAGAGGGTTTTTATAAATCACTATGCATGATGTGGCGATGTGAAATTGTTTTCCAATTGCTCAGACTAGGAGTGATCAATGTTTTTGGCACAATGGTAGTTGCTTACTTGAGTTCTAGGATGTATTGTTGGCTTCTTGATAAAACTAAACTGTAGTCATAACGACCTTTTTGGGCTAATAATTCATTGTCATGGCATTGCCTTTTCTGCTTCGTGTCACTCAAGTTGCGATTGCTTAGTTGTCTCCCTCTTTCATTTTTCTTTTGAAGCTCTACGACTTTTAAAATGCCCAAGATTTGGCTTGTCATCGCCCTACTTAATGTCGTCAACTACTCTTAATTCCTTCAATGTAAAGAGTGGCTGATCTTGTTATTTCCATGTACCACGCTGGATTTTTTCCCTGTTGAAAAGTTCATCTAAGCTTAGTGTTAGAAAGTCCATTCCAAAAGCTTAAGCTGATAGTTGGAGGGAGACCACTTGAATGTAAAGAGCATTTAGGACTCGTTGTCAAGTGATGCGGGACAATATTTCAACACCCTCGCTCACATGCAAACCAGATTATGAGCGGCACATGGAATTTTGATCACACGTATTCGCGAAAGGATTAACACTGGCTCTGATACCATATTAAAAAGTCCAATCAAAAGTTTAAGCTGATAGGTGGAGGGAGACCACATGAATATGAAGAGCATTTAGGACCCATTGTCAAGCGATATGTAGTACAATATTCCAACACTTCTTAATTTGGATGGAATTCCTGCCTGTGTTGTGTAAAGGCACTTAAATAAAGCTTGTGGTTGGCGTTTTCTGGTGGCAGAGGCTGCTTGTATAGCACCATGTTTACTATATAGTTTAAGTAGGTTGTGGTATTATCCTGTTTTTTATTGTTTTAGCAAGTCTTGATTAATTCCAGGGACCAAAGGATGGCTGTATAAGAGGCTTTCCATCTTCTATAATACTAATTGCTTAAGTGTATTAATCAATTTCAATTTGAAAATTATATAAGTGACAATCTCATACATCACTAGAAATCCATAAATTTGCATTGACTTCTATTTGCCTTACTGAAGAGTGTCCTAGGTAATTATTATTTGTGGTATTGGTCCTGCATGTGTAATTACTTGTGCGGAAGGTCCATATATCTGGATTAAGCTTTTCTATTGCGCTGCCGCCATCTGGAGGTGTTGATCTCTTTAATTGCTTCTGATTATGTTTTTAAATTTGATTTGATTTGATCCAGCGTCTATTTCCAGTCCTAGTTTCCTTTTGGTTATGGTATGTGCTACAATGTCTTTTTCAATGCTTGGGGGAATGGAAGCGTGCTGTTTTGGGGCCTGCACTAATTCACTTTTCATCAGTTATTAGTCTGTTGCTATCTATGTATTCAAAATCAGGAGCTCTCCCGTGATTCTTAGAGTAAACATAATGGTTTAGGCTGCCTGGGATCATCTCCAAGCTGAGGTTGGGTTATATATAAACAGTGATGTCCGTGGCGTTCCATACCCTTTCCAAGTAGCCAAGCCATTGGCCGGTTTCATTCAGCGTCTTAAAGGAAAGCAGGGACGTTTTCGTGGAAATTTATCTGGTAAGCGAGTGGAGTATACTGGAAGGACAGTCATATCACCTGACCCCAATCTGAAGATAACAGAGGTGAGGTGATGTACGTAGTCTTGAACTTCCGTTCTCTTATCTCCTTCTCAAGCTTTCTTGCTTGATATTTTATATGTTTTCTCTAATGGTCATCACAGGTTGCGATCCCCATCCAAATGGCTCGGATCTTGACTTATCCTGAGCGTGTCAACCAATACAATATCGAGAAATTGAGACAATGTGTTCGCAATGGCCCTTACAAGTATCCCGGTGCAAGGATGATTAGATACCCTGATGGTGAAATGAGGTGACTATTGCAGCCCTTTCCATTGTGAAGTCCAGCTTCATTTTTCAGTCGATAACCTAAAATCAAAAAATTTATGCTGCAGGCTTCTGATGGGAAGTTTTAGAAAGCGCCTTGCTGATGAGTTAGGATTTGGTGTCATAGTCGACCGCCACTTGGAAGATGGTGATGTTGTTCTTTTCAACAGACAACCAAGCTTACATCGGATGTCTATCATGTGCCATAGGGTGAATGAGCATGAGCTGTAGGCTTACCATATACTTTTCTAACACAATCGTGTTGGTTTTTATATTAATTGGATTTTCTTCCTTTGTCCGAGCAGGCAAGAGTAATGCCATGGAGAACATTGAGATTCAATGAATCTGTTTGCAACCCATATAATGCCGATTTTGATGGAGATGAGATGAATATGCATGTTCCTCAAACAGAAGAGGCTCGTGCAGAGGCTTTGTTGTTGATGGGGGTAACTTCTTTCAAATCCATATCATCAAACAAATAGCGCTACTTATGATACTTATAATAAGAAAAAAGATTTTACTGTATTATCAGACTTCCTGAATTTTGATCTTTTCTGTCCTCTGTGCTTGCTCATTAACTGAACCCCTTTCACCTTTGATCAAGTCACAGTGCATCCAAAGCCTTAATCATTACTTGATTTGGTTAATATACTTGTTACATTTTTTTTTTTCCTTTTCTGAGAAAGTGTATTTATTTTTGTGCCTAGTTACTGCAAAAATTATTTAACTGGCCTCCAACTTGGAAGAATGTCTTGCCAATATGAGTTCCTTTCTGAGCTAGATATAGTTTCTGGTTTATTTCTGGGAATCAATTGACCAGTCATGGTAGTGCCTGATCAATATTTGTGAATTTTCGTTTTTCCCCTGAGAAGTCTATCTTTATGTTTTAACATATAAGATTTCTCAAATGTTCCTGTTTACAGGTGCAAAACAATTTATGCACCCCCAAAAATGGAGAAATTTTGGTTGCTTCAACTCAAGATTTTCTTACATCCTCTTTTCTCATAACAAGGAAGGACATATTCTATGACCGGGCAGCCTTTTCCCTCATATGTTCTTACATGGGAGATGGCATGGATCTCATTGATCTGCCAACGCCAGCAATAATTAAGGTAATGAAAGCTGATGGAGGAGTTCTTGTACCATTTTTGGATTCAACAACTTGTGAACTGTTTGACAGTTCTGGTCCATAAGATGTAATTTGTTGTTCGATTGCCTATTCTAATTTTTTTCATCGCTTGACTGGGTTGATTAGAGTTGGAGTTAACGTAGACAGTTTACTATTAAGTCCTCTTGGTTCTGATTGTAATCAGAGTGATGATTTAATTTTGCACAGATTTCTATTTTCTAGGTATAATGAGTGCCATTTTAATTCGTAGAACTGCTTCCAGTGAATAGTTTCTGTAAGGTCTGCGAGCATCTGCCACCAACCCCAACTGGCACCCACAGACAGGTCTTGCTGCAAGACCCACAAGCATGCCTATGCAGCACATATTTAAATGAATTTCGGTTTGGAAAAGTGACAAATGGTCCTTGAACTTTTGCATGATGTGCAATGTGGTCCCTAAATTTTTAATTTGTTCAATATGGTCTATGAATTTTAGCCCAATGTGCAATATCGTCTTTGAACTTAAAATTTGTTCTATGTGGTCCCTAGACTTTTGGTAAATTTTCATTTTAGTCCTGAGACTATATGAAAATGTTCAATGTTGTTCCTGAACTTGAATTAATAAAAGGACAACATTGAATAATTTCATATAGTTTTGGGACTATATTGAACACGTATCAAAAGTCTAGAAATCACATTGAACAAATTAAAAGTTTCGGGACCACATTGCACATTGAACCAAAGTTTAAGGACCATTTGTGTCATTATCTCTTTTGGTTTTATCTACACAAGGGGGAGGGGATAATACTCTAATTGAAATCTGGATTTAAATTCAATACCTGATGAAAGTCTTGTTGTTTGTCATTTTCTCCATATCCTAAACTGTATTTCAATTGTCTTGTTTTGCTTGCATATTTGATAGGGTAAGCCATTAACATCGGTTGGCAATACAAACTTCTGGTTTCTATCAAGAAGTAGGAGCTGGTAGTCTGCATCAAATCAGTGAGAATAGACTATAGTTAGTTTTCCAAAAGATCTAGCTCTACTGGTTGTTATGACAGTATTTCCAGTTGGTTGTGAAATTCTGGGTCAAGCAGCTATTTCCACTTCTCAGTAGTAACTGTAAATGAGATAATTTTGTTATATAAGATTAGGTATACAACTGTTGAGGTTGACTATTGTTATGTTAAGATATTGCCTTTTTTTTTTGTCAGACTTGTTTTCTTTTTAGAGACTGATTTGGTTGTTTTTTTTTTTTGGCAGCCAATAGAACTCTGGACAGGAAAGCAGATATTTAGCGTTTTACTGCGTCCTAATGCACGCATGAGAGTCTTCGTGAATCTGACTCTGAAGGAGAAAAATTATAGCAAGCCTAAGAGTGCGTCAGAGAGGGAACTAGAAACGATGTGCCCTAATGATGGTTTTGTTTATTTCCGTAACAGTGAGCTTATATCAGGGCAACTTGGAAAGGCAACTTTAGGTTAGTTGTCTTCATTTCCTGCATTTTCTAGTCTTAATGATGCTATCTTAGGATTTTTTTTTTTTTTGTCAATTATGGTAGGAATTTGACACTGATATTGCAAACCTCTTCTGAGAGTATTAATAGTCTGTTCTCTGTTGTAGCATGGGATTTAGTTTGTCATTATAGCCTTCTCTTCCTGGCCTAATTAGCTCATAAGTTGTAAATAATCTACTGAGTTTGTGGGATAGTGGCTTCTGGTTTCTAAGTTTTTCCAGTTCTTTCAGTCTTAATGCCCTAGTGGCATTTTATTTGATTCTTCACAGGATCTGCAACCTGGATGTGCTACTGGCTTTGCCTTTTCTAACATATTCAAACTTTAAAAGAAACGTTCCTAAGTTAAGACATTCATTCAAGGAATTCAGTATAGGAACCTTATATTGAGGTATTTATCTTGGAGGCTTATTTTATGCTCTTGGGTCGTGTGTTGTAATGCAGATGCACACTTAATATATTCTTTCACTTTATTAACACCGTCTTGACTCCTTTCTCCATAAGCATTACGTCTCAAGACTTGCCAAACACTGAATATCTTCTACTTCTTATTATCGTGCTCAGAAGTTTGAAGTTTACAATATTTAGCTAAGAACGTTGTTAGGGAGATGTTATTTTCCATCCTCCAATTTCTTATACCAAAAGCAGTTGCTACCTTTTTTTCTTCTTTTCCCCAATCTTTTTAAAAAGTAGACTCTTTTAAGATTCTATTGTTGGTCAATTTCAAGTTTCCCTGGCTAATTGCAAATGTGAGTGCATATACCTATCATCCATGTAATGCTGTCATGGCTGGTGGCTGTGAGCTATCAACCAACTAGTTATGCTCGTCACAGTTGAGAAATGTGGCAATGAAGTAGGTAGTGTTAAGGTGTTTTGCACTAAATCTTATGCCAAGTCAAATGAACAAATCTGTAACTTTCCTTTCTTTGCATAATTTCCATAAATCTAAAGAAATGGTGACAGGGATTTTCTCCAGTAGTAATTCAACATCTTTTTATGGCTCAAATTTGTCAGTTGCACCTCGTGCCATTTTGTTCCTTCTCTGTTAAACTGTCTTATGATGGATGAAACCTAGATTGCATTAGTTATTGGATTGTTTTGGCCACTGGAGGGAGAGGCTATACGGGCCCATATGTATTTTTTTAGAGCTCAAAAAAAAAAAAAAAAAAAAAAAAAAAAACTCGCGAGACCATATTCAATCCTTAAATCAATGGCTGAATTAGACTACCTTCTTCAAAAGCTAAATATTTGTCCTTAAATAATCGACATTATTTCAGGTAATGGGAACAAGGATGGTCTTTATTCTATCCTCCTCAGGGACTACAATGCACATGCTGCTGCTGCTTGTATGAATCGTCTTGCTAAACTGAGGTATTTGCTGACAAGTAGTTGCTTTAGTTTTGGGTTACTTGCCTTTCATGTCAATGACAAAATTTATAATTAATTTTAGATGCCTGTCTGAGCTATTATTTTTTATATCTGGTGGCGTACAAATGGTTTCTTTGCTGACCTGTATTTACAGTGAATGGAAATAAATAACTTCGTAATTTATGTACTTTAAATATTTGAATGACGTACTGAATTTGGACTAAGGGTGTGTTGGGACTGACTTTTAATTCATAACTTTTGCTTTTATCAAACTTTCGGTTCACACACTTAAGACTTATTTTTTCTTTTTAAATTTTAGCGAGAAAGCTAATGACAAAGCCTTCTCCTTTCAAAGGCGTTTACCTCCTTTCACTAAAACATGCAATACTGACTAGTTTGTGCTTCCAACAATGCATACACTTCATCATGTTGCATGGATATAGTAATGATTCATTGTTTTGTATGGTTCCTCTATACCATTGGAGTTTCCGCCTGATTTTAGTTTATTTTTTTAACTCTGGTTTGATCTTTTTAAAGTCAGTTGACTGCCATTCAGAGTATGAATGTTTACATATATGAGATTACCATTTAGAAGGCGTACTTTCTTTCTTTCTTTCTATTTTTCTATTTGGTCAAGTCAGGTTGGCGTTGCCATCCTTTTTATGTTCTTGATGACAATCATGGGTTGCATCTAAATTTTTTGTTTGGAAATGAAAGTTCTTATAGTTTTAGACCTATAATTGTTCCTCTGTCTTGATGTAGTGCCCGGTGGATTGGAAATCATGGGTTCTCAATTGGTATTGATGATGTTCAACCGGATAATGATCTGAATGAAAGGAAGAGAGAGACCATTTTGAATGGTTATAATAGTTGTGATGAAAAAATAGAGCTCTATAACAAAGGAAAGCTGCATCTCCAACCTGGTTGTGATGCTGCTCAAACACTGGAGGCTGTGATCACTGATATTTTAAATCAAATTCGAAATGAGACTGGGCAGGTAGGTGCAAAATAGCATTGAATGATCTATTAGGTTTTGCCTTAGTTCATGTGCACTGCATTGTGTTCCTCATTCTACAAAGCATTTCCATGGAAAACTTTATGTGAAAGGGAATCAGGATATATTTTGTATATTAATAGGTGTGCATGAAGAAACTCCATTGGAGAAATAGTCCATTGATCATGTCACAATGTGGTTCAAAAGGATCTCCCATCAATATTAGCCAAATGATTGCATGTGTCGGTCAGCAGTCGGTTGGGGGTCGTCGTGCACCTGACGGATTCATTGATCGGAGTCTTCCGCATTTTCCAAGGCAATCGAAGACACCTGCAGTGAGTACTCTTGAATTGTTTGTTGTAAAGCTCATTCTTTTGGTAGAAAGGTTCGCTCTATATAGAATTATTCTTCAATCAAAAAGCAAGATAGAGATTGAAGGATTTTCTTGGGAAGGCGAAAGAGTCAATGATAGCTTTAGTTAACAGTTGTATACTTTGGGAAGTTAATTAGTATAGCAGAAGATGGTACAATTCACCCAAACTTTTAGTGTTCATGAAGTTGTTCACCAAAAACAGTTGGAGTAATTTAGAAACTTTTCATGCAGGCTAAAGGTTTCGTTGCCAATTCATTTTACAGCGGTTTGACTGCTACGGAATTTTTCTTTCATACAATGGGAGGACGAGAAGGCCTGGTTGATACGGCGGTATGGAGATCATTTTTTGGCTTCCACTTGAACTATTTGTGTGTCTTCCTGTGGCTGACTTTGTTCGTGCCACCACTGCCATCAATGTGTATTGATTCTATGTTCCACTATATGTTGTCACCGCCTTTCTCTTTCCTACTGCATAAATTGTGCTTTTGTCTTTTTGAATCTGATTTTTCCTCTTCATTTGGATACATTCTCTACTTTGCGATGATTATTATAATACGGGTTAATACCACAAAAGACTGCAAACTGGCATAACCCTGCCACATTTACCCCCCAACTAATTTTGTTTCACAAAATCCTCGCACCAATATACCCATGCCACATTTATCCCAAACTGGTGCACCCATGTCGCATTTATACAAAACTATTTTTTATGGCACAAAAAACTCCAAACCGGTATATTTGTGCCACATTTTCCTCCAAAAAAATCTCGATATACCACAATTGGGGGTAAAAGTGACATAGCTAGATTAGTTTGAGGTAAATGTGGCAAGAGTGTAGCAATTTAAGATTTTTTGTGGCACAAAAATTAGTTTGGGGTAAATGTGGCACGGGTGTACCAGTTGGGATTTTTGGTGGTATTAGCCCTATGGGAGTTGTGCATGATGTCATAAGATTGTGAGTCTACTTTATATCTTTTCATTTGTTCAATTTGAAACTAAAAAGTTGGGTTTTCACCTTTCCTATTGATTTCTTTGGAGTTGGCTTATCTTAGTGGGGAGAGATAATATCTGACAAAGCAGGTCATGTTTTAATTCTGTTCTCTCTTTTCTTGTTAAAATTTTTATTCTGTAGCTGTGAGGGTTGCCTGTGTGACGAAATAATTATATCCATCTCTAAAAATCATGGTCTCTGGTTATTGTAGGTGAAAACAGCTGATACTGGCTACATGTCTCGTAGACTTATCAAGGCTTTGGAAGACTTGTCTATTCATTATGACAACACAGTAAGAAATGCAAGTGGATGCATTGTTCAATTCCTTTATGGTGACGATGGCATGGATCCTGCACAAATGGAAGGAAAAAATGGGTTCCCTTTGAATTTCGACAGATTATTTATGAAAGTGAAGGTAATGAAGCTTAGTCTGTCTTTTGCATCATCCAGAAACTTTTTCAGTTCATTGGATGAAAGAGTGGATTGGTTTATCTATTTATAAACTTCCACATTATTTGCAGGCAACTTGCCCTTCTAGAGAACATAAGTATCTATCTCCTGTGGAAATATCTGCATTGATAGAACAAAAGCTACCAGAAAGTGAAGGTACTTCGGATGGAGGGCTCTCAGATGCTTCCAAAGCCTTCAAGAAATTTGTGAAAGCCTTCCTACTTGAAGAACATGAGAAAGGATTGGAAATCATTATGAAGTTTGGTGAAGATGCAACAGGGGAAAGTCAGGAGACTGTCATTGGAGTTGCCCAGAAAATTGGTGGAATTACTGAAGAACAGCTAAGGGTAAAGACTACCTTTTCCTTCTTGTTGGGGAGTTTCCATCCTTGGATATTTTTGTTTATTTGTATTCCTATGACCCTGTCATTCAATGTTTTATGGATAGGGAAATGATTTAAGTTATTGATGACATGGCATCTTTAGGAAAATTATTAGAATACTGCTGTCCCTGTCTCATTTTTAGATGGCTTTGGTGCTTCCAAGCACATTTTTTGCTATAGTTTGGATGTCGGGACAGAATTGGTAGCCTGCATATGCTTTCACGAGAGTTACGGAGGTATGCTTAAAATAGTTGGGGGCAGTTGAAATGGGAATTAAATCTGATGTGCAAAACCATTCATTTATTCCCCATTAAACTATGAGTGGCTGGTTAATTAAGTCAATACATGCATGTCATATTGCATTACCAGTCATCCAAAAAAGCTCATGTATGTGATGTCTTGATTGTGACACGAGAAATTTCTTTAGTTTAACCTCATGCATCAACTGCTTATATTGATATCAGTTTGATGGGACTTTATTTAGGCTAGTTCAGCTAAGTTTCTGATGTGAATATAATCTAACTATTTCCCCTTTTCTTTTCTCCTCTCATTTTTGGGTTTCCAGTTACTAACAGCGCCTGTTTTATATGTGCCCAGTTGTTTTGCTTAATCAGTTTATTAAAACATAAAATGAGCTCACTTTATGAGATGCAATAAGACTCTTGGGAACTAAATGAAAAAATATTCTCTAAAAATATCAGACAATTCATCCAAAATTTGTCATGTAATCTCAGTAGAACTAAGGTTAACAAAAGCTGAGATTAGCTTCTTTCTTTCCCTGGAGGACAGTACTTCTGGTTAATTTTTTTCTGGTTTGGTTCAACTAAATTTGGGTTGCAATGCTTTTAGCCAGCAAGTGGAGCCATTCTCATTTCAGTAATTTTTTCCCTTGGCTTTATATACAAGGTTGGCTACAAAAAACAGTCGTCCTCTTCCAGAAGAAAGTATTGAGTTTAACCTTAAGGAAGAGAGACGGCATATTAAGATTAACAATCTTGCCAAGAAATTTGAGGCTATGTTCGAGGACCACAGTCTGAGGAGCAGTTTTTAGTGAAATAGCTTGACTTGTTACTTTATAGTGGCAGTCAAGAAATTCAGTTGCAGAAGTGAGATTAGAAAGGAACTTGGAAGGGCAATTTTCTTGACCTTATTGTTTAACATTTTTTTCATCAACTATGGACCAACTGTTATGCAACAATAATTGTTCTGAATAAGTTTATTGATGATGATTGTGTTGGCACCAAAATTCAAACTCTCTTTGTATTATATAAGATCTTTGAGTGCCTCATGCATGTCTCTCTTTGTATAAGATCTTGCAAAATAAAGAGTTGCTTGTAGAAATTTAGAACTGCTGATGATGTCTTTAGCTAATTTGATTTCTATTATAGTTTAATAAGATGCATCTAATTCATGTGGTTTTGATGATGTAATAGGCCTTTATAGACACCTGCATGTCTCGTTATCGTTTAAAAAGAATTGAAGCTGGAAGTGCAATTGGAGCAATCGGGGCTCAGAGTATTGGAGAACCAGGGACACAGATGACACTCAAAACTTTCCATTTTGCTGGTGTTGCCAGCATGAGTATCCTCTGAATATCGTATTGTTTTGGCTTTAATTTAGCTACTTCAGAAACCTCTTTTTTGTTGTCGAAGCTTCACATCCAACTCCAAACTCTACTTGTCATAGTACTTCTTTAACCTGTATTAGATGTAACACTTGGAGTTCCTCGTATTAAAGAGATCATAAATGGAGCCAAGAAAATACTCACACCCATCATCACTGCAGAGCTAGATCGTGATGATAATGTGAATATTGCTAGGATGGTAAAGGCTAGGATTGATAAGACCGTTTTAGGCCAGGTATACTTCTGTTTCCTCTTGGATAATTCCCATTCCTGCTGAGGTTGTTAGATTAATGCTTAAATTTTGGAAGACTACCCTCTGGTTGTCAATACTGAGTTCATTATCTTGCAATCTGTGACTTCTGAGAGTTGGAAAATGGAGATTTATTTGGATTGGTGAGAGTTGGGTTACACTCACCTGATATGCTGTAATTGCAGTTCTTGATGTTCTCTATTAGACATATCCTTTTCTTTCTCTGGAGTCTCTTCTTAGGCTTTCTCTAGGAATTTGGGCCTAAGGTTTTCCTTTCTTGGGGGCCAAATAAGGCAGTCAGATTTGGGGTGCCCTTACCCTTTCTCATCAATCTTATAATTGTTTGGCTTGTATTGCTGGAATTTCCGTTCTGGAAGTTCTATATGAGACATATCCTTTTATGTTACGACAGTCTCTTCTATGACTTTCTTTGGGAATTTGGGAATAAGGTGGTCCCTTTCACCAGTTCCTTCCTCCAATGTTTGGGTTATATGAGCTTGTAGTGTAAGCAGAACCTTGCTTTACTAATCATGCACATTTTCAGGCTGAGGGAAAAAGCAAGTAGCATGCTTTAGTTATCATGCACTTCTGAACCTTACAGCATGGTCTTCGGGCACTTCTCCTAGAGTTGAGAAGGCATAAGTTAGCCTGTCTATTGCCTAGGAGCAGCATTTTTTTTTTGAGCTCCTCCATATTCTTTGTGCTTTAGCAATAAAAGTTGGTTGCTTTTTTTGTTAAGTCACTTTTATGACCATGAAGGGTTATAATTTGCGGTGTCACATTTTAGCTCCTAACCAGTGGACTTTGAATCTGCTTTATCCACTATTTTTTTGGACTTTCGAATTAATATATGAAGTATGTTGGTTCTGACTAGCTATATATGTGATTGGTGAACCCGTCTTTCTTGTTATAGCTTATTGTTCGAAAGCCTTCTGGTCAGTCAAATCATCTTTTTTGCATCTTCTTGAAGAAAGACAAATGCAACATTCTGTTTGCCTCCCAAATAATGAAATTGGAGCTTGATGATCCATTTGGATAATCGCTTGTTTTGCAGATTGCAAAGAGCATAAAGACTGTTATGACTTCAAGATTAGGGTCAATAGTCATCACGCTTGACATGAATAGAATTGAAGACTCACAGTTATGTATAGATGCTAATACTGTGAGGGAGTCAATTACACAAACTCCAAAAATTAAACCGAAGCAGCTGGTGTGTATTTCTTCTTGTAGCTTGGCTATCTATGAACTCTCAGTGTTAATGACATCTGATGCATGTGTTCGTTGCACAGCAAATTAATGTTTTGGATGTTACAAAATTGGAAGTTGTTCCTCTGGTTGATAGAGGTAAACTTCATTTTGAGCTCCATTCCCTCAAGAATATGCTTCCGAATGTCATAGTGAAGGTGAGAACCTTAATTTACATTTGAACACTTGGATGAATGAATGATGCTAGTTCGTCCTTATAGTTCTCCGTGGATGTTAAACTTTCTCTATGTTGATTTTTGGTTGACAGGGAATCAAGACGGTTGAGCGTGCAGTGGTAAACAAAGGGAAAGAAAAATATAAGGACAAGGAAGGGAAGGTGAAGGAGAGGGAGAAGTACAGTCTTGTAGTGGAAGGGTGAGTTGTTAGGATATTGCCTTATAGGAAGACAATTATGCAGATTACTTTTAACAAAATAAATTGTATATTTATGTATGTACAACATTTTTAAACTACAGGCATATGCAATCAATCTTCACATGAGGTAGGTATCAGATGCCTTGTCAGACACATGTATTTATGTTGATAGTTACAACTTAGGAAGTCTTAAACTACTCAATGATACATAATCAGTGTCTATGATATTTACACTCACACCGTAATACTAGTCCAGTTGTCACCATTCACCAAATATATCAAAGTCCATGCAGACAAGCAAGAGGTCATGGGTATTAGTGTAGGAATTGGATGTCGAAATCTCATTTCTATTGACAGAAACTTATGCTTCTATTTGTTGGTGGAGTTTGTTGAGTTCTTGCAATAGAAAAGAAAATAGATAGAGTTTTCTCTCAGAGAGAACTCCAATTTATTTTCTAGTTTCCACATTAGAATACTAATGCTTAGGATATGACTGCTGGTTCATTTTTTCTAAAAGCTCTCTTTCTTCGTGTCATTTTTATAATTTCATGTAACTTTCGTGGGATTTCTCTTACTTGCACATTATGCATCAAAAAGGGGAACAAGAATTGCTTACAAATTTTCTGTATGATTGAACTCTTGCAGCACAGGTCTGCAAGAAGTCATGGGTACCGAAGGTGTTGATGGTCGGAAAACGAAAGGTAACCATATCATTGAGATACAGCAGACACTTGGAATAGAAGCTGCTAGAAGGTGCATCATTGAGGAGATACAGTTCATCATGTCAAATCATGGCATGAGCATAGACATACGCCATATGATGCTTTTGGCAGATCTAATGACTTTTCGGGTGAGTAAGCATAGTCAATATGGTGTCATATGCAGAGAGAATTAATTATTAACACTAGATAAGGGTGGTAGTGAATTCAGTGTCTCACATGAGTAAAAGTTTTTGGAAAGACATGCTCCAATATTTTTATGTGGTCTAGAGGGCGAAGTTTTTTAATCCAGTGCACAGTGACTGTGAGGGAGAATTAACCAGTACTTTGCTGATTAATGTGCTATTTATTTGTTCTTTGTTGGCCTAGTGTGTTCTTAGAGTTTGATGTGAATTATCAGGGTGAAGTTCTTGGCATTACAAGGTTCGGCATACAGAAAATGGACAAAAGCGTTTTGATGTTGGCTTCATTCGAGAAAACATCTGATCACCTGTTCCACGCCTCTGCAAGTGGTAAGGCTGACAAAATTGAAGGTGTCAGTGAATGCATCATCATGGGGGTGCCAATGCAATTGGGCACAGGAATTTTGAAAGTGATCCAAAGGTAAATATGCCTCTTGTTTAGATTTTATATGTCCTGCTTAAAGGTTGCAGTTCGCATTTTTAAATCTGTTCGGTGTTTGCTAGTACATGAATAAATGAAAAGGAGGGGGCTTAATGCGAGTTGGTCTACATAAATGATGGATACCGTGCATATCACAAGAACACCGCCGGTGATTTATGTGAGATTGCAGTTGTGTGCTCGATTTTAAGGTTAGGCAGTTTGGATGGCTTGCTTTAGTGAGACTTAAGGTAATCAAGAAGAAATGTCAGATAGGTAGTATGCAGATCTTGTGAAAACTTTTGTGTAGAGAGATGTGTTTCGTTAAATGAACTTTCTAAATCTTGGACTGCAAACACTAAAATTGCTCTGGCTTGCGCAAATGGTCATGCCGTTCTACTTAAATTATCAATGGACACTTTTTACCTGCATCTGTGGTGACAAGTGATGCAGCTCTGTCTCTGCTTTTTGAGCACCCATGAGACAATAAAGGATGGACTAAGTGCTTATAAATGCAGACCTGCATGCATAACTATGTAAACTTTTTTGCCAGAACCATTTGTTGCAGGAAGTTTGTGTGTATCTTCTTGTGCTCATGTTTGGACCTTTCATGTTCACAATCCTGATTCTTTGACTAAGTGCTTTGTTCATGATCGTAGGGATGAAAAACCGGAACTGACATATGCATCAGATCCAATCATATCAGCTTATTGACTGCAAATTTCAAAGATCATCTGGTTCAAGCTTCTGTGTCCAATCACTTGCAAATGCTTGGAAGTGATCGTGCATACTCAGGTTGATCCATGAAGTGAAGCAAACAAATAATCACAAGGTATTTTGTGTTTTTTCTTTAGCTGAGGCTATCTTGTGTCTTTAACCAGGTTAGGTATAGGAAATAGAAAGATAGAAAATGTCTGTTGATTGTGCAATGTTCTATAATTTTGGCTTTCTTCTTTTGTAACACTTGAACATAGTATAAATATATGCTTGTGGTCTCAATTAGGAGTGTTAACAGTTCGGTTCGGGTAGGGTTCCTTAATAATCAATGGCATGTTTATGGTGACCCAACATATAGGACCCAAACCAAAAACACGGTTTTGTTTGGTTTGGTTTGGTTTGGTTTGGGTGAGATTATTGGAATAAAGAACACAGCATACACAACCCCCCCCTTTTCTCTCTTTCTCCCAACAAAATCCTATCTCAACCGAAATCTCTCTATCTTTAATGGGATCGCACACGATCAATTGGAAACCGCTGCGAATGATCATTGTGTTAACAATTTCAAGTTTTTTTCGAAGCAATTTGTTGTCTTTATGGAGATTTTTGGAGCTTTGGAGATATTGATGCACATTCATGGGTCGCTTCTCTTCCGCTGCCAAGCGTTATCAATCGACTCTCCAGTTGTGAGATATGGTTCAGTTTCTTTGTTGTCTTTCTACGGTTTTACATCCGTTTTGGTGGGTAGTTGGCGAATGGTCGTTCCTGATGATGCGAAAATGTTGCAACTTTATTTTTATTCGACTGTTGGGGATTGCAAAGCAGAAAACTCTGATGTACTTGATGACAGTTGTTCTACTGCTTTGATTTTGTGAATTTTTGGCTGATGCTTTGTATATTAGTCGACAAACGGTGATCCGAACAGAAATTTTGGCTTGGATTTGGACTATTTCAGCATAAGCTGGAAGAAGAAAATTGAATTGAGTAGGATTTAATGTGTTTCGGTTTGGGTTTGACCAGAACCAAGCCATCGTAATTACCAAACTTTCATGTGTTACCTCAACCGAAAGGAGGGACAACCCGAAAAGATGCGAAATTTTCAGGTCAGTCTGGTTTGGGTTCGTGTGGGCCAGGTCGGGCTTTTTTGACAGTCCTAATCTCAACGATGCACGATTTCTCTCTTCAATCTTTGCTATCACATGGTGTTTAGAGCCCATGTCAAAACCTCTTGTTTAAGCCTCTGCACGGTAACTTCCATCGCAGTAAACTCCACAGCCATAGAATTCGTTGTCGGTCAGTCTCTGACCACACCAACCGTCCACTTCTCTTTCACAAGTTACACGATGCAATGGGGGCATGAACAGCCAATTTCTAACCGGAAAGGCACGTTGGACGACATTGGCATTTTGGCTTTAGAGAAACTGAGATATTCGAGCGTCAGATTCGGTCAAATGCGAACTATACCATGCAACTCAGGACAAAAATTGTGCGATGTAGACATGAGAATGTGTTTCCGGATGCTTTTATCTGGCAGCTGCTTCGTGAAGCCATGAGACGAGGAGTTGATTCATGTGGTCGTAACACGATGCGTCACATGAAGTACTTTAGATTTAATATAACCACAAATAATTCATAATTTACACTCGCGAAACACTAACATAGCGTTGCAAGCAGAAGAGAACTTCAAATCCTTCCGACATGCATATAGGAAATTACATCACCAAACTATAAAAGGAATGAGCAGCAGAGCTTTTACAAGATGTCGCGAAGCCATCTCCAAATATCAAATGTCGAAGGAGAGAATTGCCAATCTCCTAGCTTCCAAATCCAGTCAACGCGACCTCAAGTCTTTCTTTTTCCTTCTATTGCAGATTGAAGTCCATGCGCTTATCATGAAGTATTTATTCCTGCTTGCTTTGCACCACTGCAAAATGGATGAGCATGGAGTTAGACCTCTCAGAAAACATTCTTTTGAAGGTCATCCATTTCAGGGTCTACGAGTTTGGCTTCCTTTTCTGCATTGCCTTCCCCGAACAGAGGAGCATCAAGCGCAGGAGGTTCCTGAATAGTTCGCACATGTCAGCCCATTGCATAACATCGAGCAAAATTAGGAGTTGAACATGCTTTATGATCGCAATTTTTGTCGCGTTACCATGCACCGAACTAAGGCCCAGTTGACGCCACGGAAGAACGGGTGACGTTTGATTTCGTCCACTCCTTCGTATGAGCCCAATCTGTTCTTGGGATCCCTGTGCAGCAATCGGTAAATCAATTGCTTCGCATGGAGACTTGCCTGCAGATAGACATAGTCCCATTTGTATCATATGATTCTCCTGAGAGTTGCTAAAGGTCATGAAAAAAACTATCTTCTATGCAGCAACTTTTGAGGAATCCGACTAAAACATATCTTGTGCTGCCATAATCATGCAACCAAGTAAAAGTGTTAGGAACAGAATCTACGATAAAAACGTCTCACTTATTGGCTAAATGCGTTGCTATTTACTGGGGAAAACTTCCCTGAACCTAAGCTCAAGGGAAAGAACCAACGATGAATCCGAAATGAGACGCTGAGGCCAATATTAGATGTCTGTTTCTAAAACAGGCATATCAATCTGTGCACTGTCAAATTGTGAAAAGCACAACATAAGCAAGCTACTTTCCAGCACTCCTAGTTCAAATCAGTGGGGGGTCTTCGAAAGAACTTCCGACCAAGCATGAACTTCTGTTTGACCAATTCCATAGTTCGTGTGTTAAGTTATAGGAATGATTATAGGCAGGTATCTAACCGGTTTACTTCCTGGAAATTTGATATCCTTGTGAAGGATATTCGTAAATGTCTTTTGTCTCGTCTTTCCCCTGAAGGGTGTGTATCCATACAGCATCTCATATAGCAGAATACCTGTAAGAAATGGAGACAATAAGATTTCCCATGCAAATTGAAGAAACATAAGTAGGCTGCAAATGTGTGACAGCATTAGTGCATTGTGAATGACAGAATTAACTCCCTGTAAAAAGCGTCATTACATGACAAAGCAACCAAATCTAGTACAGAACTACCAGTACAAACGATAGGAAAGAATTCTCCCTCCCCATGAAACTTTGGTTGCGCTGCTGACGTCAGGATATCTATCTTTTCAATGTTATTATCAGGTCCAAAAATGACTACAAAGTAAGCAAAGCGTAATGCATCAAGTTTAACCATATTGGGAGCTCAAAATGAAATCCAGCATTGTATCTAATACCTATCAAAAAGCGAGTATTTCTAACTGATGCTTTTAGTCCTTTGGTGTTGGTGGATCATTTTATCTGGTAAAAGACATGCGATGCAGTAGTTTTTCTTTCTTTTTCTCTTGTCAAATTTTCTAATGCATTAAAAGACAAAGATGATGTTATTTGTCTGCGAAGTTGACTAAAAGAAACTGGAGTTCTTTTGACATTCCCCCAAAAGCAAGCCTGGTCTTACCAATTATTGTTAAGAAAAATCTTTTCTAGAAATAAATGCATTACCATGTTCCTCTTCATTAGAAGATGTGAGAGGAACTTACCAAGCGCCCACCAATCAACTGCACTTGTGTGGCCAGCCCCTTTGATGATCTCCTGCAACATATAAGGAAGTTGGAATAGCCACACAGAAGTAAACTGGTGCACTCAATCTGGAGACATTTGGACTTTAGATAGTGGCAAGAAAAGAAGAAACTAACCGGAGCTATGTATTCCTCCGTGCCGACAAAAGAATTTGATGCCCGCATGGGTTCAGCCATAAAGATTGGCGTCTCTGGGCCTTTCTTCTTCTTCTTCTTCTTCTTCTCTTTCTTCTTCTTTTCATCAGTACTAGGAATCAAAAGCTTCAAATAGCAGAATCAATGAGTACATTATCTATACACATAATGCATAAATTTTATTGTAAAAATAATCATAGAAACAATTGCTCATTCGGAAGATGATTAGGTAGTTGAATTACCTGAGGTTTGCAAGAAGTCAAGCACGACAAATCGAAGTCTGTCAAAGATATATGCCCATTGTTCTGAAGCAAAACGTTTTCCGGTTTTAGATCTCTGTAAATAATCCCTGTAAAATGACAAAGATGTCAATAAATGGGAAGACTCCAGGCAGCGTGTCTAATTTGCTATCCATTCACTCATTAGCGCACAAACGACCCTAAAAAATACAATTCGGTTGCTATTTCCATTATCAACCGCATCAAAATTTGCCATCGAGAATTTAAATGTAGCAACAGGTGCATCTGTCAGACAATGAATTCTCGGTTTATGTAAAGTGATGGACCTTTACCTTGGCAATGAAGATACTCCAATGCTACAACCACCTCTGCAGCATAGAATCTGCAATCATCAACTATACGCAATGAATTGAAAGGAATAGAACACGACAAGTTGGCTTTTGACATTTTGGCCTGCAACTTCTACAGGTGGAGTTAGAATTGCCCAAAGTAATATCGATTTTACTCTATGTTTTTGCATCTTTCGAGTTGTGTAGAAGGCCTCTTGAAAATTTTCAAGGTAAGACTGCGTGCATTAGACCCAAAGTGGCCTGACCTTTCCCAGACACAGGAAAAAGCAGGAGCTTCATGCATCTGGCTAGATTTTTTGCCATTAGATAGTACATTCTAATAAAATAAGTTCGTGGATTAAACATATGAATGTGCATATATTGTATTGTGACTTTCAGCATCGCAAGTCCACAATATGTTGTAGCTTAAATGACATAATTTTCAACTTCAGGCATCAGGGGGAACTTTCTTTGTAGCATGAGCTTCAGAAATCAGCTTATAACCTCTTTGAATAAATTTTAGAACCTAAGCTAATAGAAAAGCTTTGACAAGCATTCGAGGCATCTACATTAAGATTGTTTCAGAAACTTTTACCTCACTGCATCCTCCTTGAGGACCTTCAGGGGTTGCCTGTCCAAGAGCATGAAGAGCTCGCCACCAGAATAATAATCTGTTATCAGGCAAATGTGGGTTTTGGTCTGCAGAAAACTTAAAATTAGTATTCATGTTGGATGGATACTGCAAGCATCGATTTGGATTATATCCATGGGGAGGTAAATAATTGACATCTACTAATGGTAGACCATCAAACATAACTTGAATAATATAACAAGCAATCACTTAAAGGGCGTGTGAGAGCATGGCTTGGGATCGTTCAAGGCAAAGTGAAAAGTGCCTAAGAATAGGTTATGAATAACCCATATCTAGAAATTGACATAACTTTCTTGTTTTCCTTTTTTGATATAACAAGCACCTCGCACACAGTTCAATTTGCATTATCTTCATGTTCTGCAATTACCAGTATAATTATCCATTATAAATGCCTTTTACCTGAAAAGAAGCATGTAGAGCTGGAAGACAAGGATTATAACAATCTATTATATATGCTTTACCTGAAAAGAAGCATATAGAGCTGGAAGGAATGGATGATCCAACATGTCGAGGATTTCTCTTTCAGTGCAAGCTCTGTGGACCTTCGGAAAATGAAGAAAACAATTCATCTTAAGGGATATAAGATGCATGCAATCCCAGATTCATGAAACAGATCAATAAGGAATCCATTGAAGGAAAGCACATTATCAGCCAATTCCTGAACAACATCCAACCATCATACACACTAGATCATCCTCCTATAACTTAAAAACCGAACTAGGAATGCCATCTTAGATATAGAAGAAGTGAAATTTTGGCATCACCACCTTTACCAAAAAAAAAAAATTTTGGCATCACCAAATGCAACTTCTCCATTTATATGAGAAATACAACACGCGAGTGCTTACATCCACATCAGTAATGTCCTCAGATTTTCCAATGATCAGTCTTATTTCACGGATTGCGAGAATGTCACGCATATAAATTCAAGAGGAACTTGAATCCTGATGGAAGTCAACCAATTTCAATACCTTGTTGCGGTTGAGCATAACACTCTTATCCATGGACTTCATTGCAAAGAATTGGCCGGTTCCACACAGCTCAACTAGATGCACACTGCCATGATGGTCAAGCATTCATCAAACTCTCACACACAGAAAATGCCCCTTTCAGATGCAGAAAGAAACAAGTACAAAAAAAAAATAACATCTTCTGAATTGCCAGCAAGACTCAAAGCCCTCAACTGCACCTTTGCCCCACATTGCAGCAACCTCTTTACAAGATTTCTCATTTCCAAGCTAAAATTTCCAAAGCAACTGAAACATGATTAAAGTCGACTAGACTAATGTACTTCCAGACTTTTAGTATTGGCACACAAGCCTTACCAGTGATCAAGAGGGCAAAGTGTGCAATCGGTAAGTCTGAGCATTGCGCTCAGCAGTACAAAATTTATATTGCAAAGGTTTCTACCCCTCACTAGCTAGTAACTCCAAGTTATCGTTAATTTATTAAGCATTACTGGATTTCTGCAGCTTATATGCGTAAAAGATATGCAGTAAAACCGTGTCCAAGATTAAGAGGAAAAGGAATTAATCCAAGGAAGTTTAATAAAACCATGTGCGAGAGAGATTGACAAAGTTTCTGCTTTCCTTGCTAAATTTCTGACATTTGGGAAGGACAGTCAAGGGTCAAAGTTGTAAGAAAAAAAAAAGATTTGGCTTTCAGGTTTGCTTAAACCAGATGTTATTCAACTCCAGTTGAGACAATATGACATGCACAGGAAGTACCTGCCGGTGTCCCCAGAGCCAAGGGGTTTAACTGGCCTAAAATGCTTTAATCCTATCTTCTCTCCGCTATCCAGTATCTGCATGTCAGGAGCACCATTCACCAAATAAATAACTTAAGCACAGATGACAGCAAGAAAATCATGAGATAAAGCTTATAAAAGACCAAAGTAGTAAACTGACGTGGTGACAATGTCATAGAGAGGTTAACTAATCAATCTAATCTACTTTAAGAAGTGCAGAACGTGAATTATTTACTCAGGATAAGTAAAAACATGTGGGAACCGTATAGGTAAAGGACACTGGATGTTTAAAAGCATTCACCACATCCATTCTTCCCAATATTTACAGGTCATGCACCATGCTTATTATAAGAATGACATTGTATTTGCTAAAGGTTTACTTATTAACTGATCTTAGTACAGAATAAGGATAAGAAATAAAGTACCTGTTTAATGGCTCTCCAAGGGGGGCTGTCCTTCCTGTGTGGCTTTGGGTGAACGGTTTTAGAGTGTTTAGCCCATAAATCCTCTGGTCTCTGCTCACAGAAAAGTTCTTAATCTCATTATCACGTTGAGAGACTTCTGATGCTTTAATCAAAATAAGGATGCTACCTTGTTGGCATCCGGAAGTTCTCTCACTGCTTCATCAACATTTTCAGCAGTGCTTTTCACCTATAATTTATCAGGAAGGAAAATGGCAGAGGGTATTGGAGATTATTAAGATTCTTCTGCTAAAAAATCTTGCAGTGCTAGTAGCAACTAATATATGGAAAGTCTGGCATTTTATGGGGGCAACCACTGAAAGAACTAAAAAAAAGAATCGTCTTTCAGAAATTTGACTCAATTAAAGTGATTCTTGAACAACTGGGTTAAGTGTGAAAAGTATGATATTCCCTGACACAAAGAAATAAGAAAGTTTGATGATAACTGAATGATATGTGATGGAGGCGAAGAGAGCCCAGACCAGTTGTTCACTTTCTTGAGCAGTATCCTCAGGAATGGAGTTCTGCAGTGGGTCAACATGTGCGCTACCATCCAGTTGTACTCCAATGAAATACTGGACTTCTCCCTGTTTTCTCACATGAACAGTTCCTTAGTACTTTGAACAATATTATCGCATTGTATTAATCTATCTAAACTTTAATTGTGGAGTGCACCTTCTGATCACGCATTGGCTGAAGATGAAACAAATTCCAAAACTTTTTGCCTGAAATTCAGGAGAAAACATTACAATACTTACAAGAATGTGTAAAGTAGATAAGCTTCATATTGAGGCTAAAGCTGCTATACACAAGCAAGAGGCATATTTACCTAAGAGTAACTTTCTTTACTTTTTCCCTGAAATTATTATTTATGTCGTTCTACACGAAGCTCATAAATTTTCAAGGGCATGCTGAAGTAGAAAATTCCACTTCACGGTTTTTCTATTCAAGTCATTCTACATGAAATTCATAGGTACATACCGCTTTTTGTGTAGTTTATCAACTGCACAGTGACGTCTTTTTGGTTGTCAATGGCTTCCCGGATCTTCCTCACAGTTGCTGGATCAGTTTCAGGTCCTTGGAGGAACCTATACCGATTCAAAGTTTCAAACAAGTTATCTCACAACTAGCTCATTTACATTTCAACAATAGGTCAGTTTCTTTATCATTCTCTTTTTTCCAAATGAAGCTTCAGATTTCTCATGGCACAAGCTCTGGGCCTTTTAATCATCAATAGCTCTATCAAATAGGAGGATGCAATATGAGAGCATCAAGCTGCACATTTCCTATTTATACTCATATATCTTAAACATATCTAAGTGCCAATTTGCCAGTCCCATCTCTAGGCAAGTTAGATGACTAAAAGTTTTAAAAAGTAGAGATTACTGAAGTAATCAGAAAGCAGATACCTGCAATTCCGCCCGAGAATCTCTTCCCGGCTGTATTCTGTCAGCTCTAAGAAGCTATCAGAAGCGAATATCTGAAAATTGCGGACGAGATGAAATTTAAAATCGCATATATCCACTTTCAAGTACAACGAGTGAATAAGCTCCGCCTTAGTTTATCCAGCAGCCTTACAATGGGATTGTCCGGTAGCCTGGGATCCGTGATGACGAAGTTCTTCTCGATACGTTCGAGCGTGGTAGCAAGATCGATACCCTTCCTCATTTCCTTCTGTCTTACAACATCATCCACACTGTCTGGCCTCTCGTCAGTTTCACTCATGTCGTCATCGTCGTCGTCACCGTCATCAGCAGCTTCTCTAAAGTCGAAGCTTTCGGAACTTGACCGGCTCGTCCTGACCCTTCTATCCCCAGGATGGGGAGATAAATTTAGTGAGACAGTAGCATCTTAGCTAGATACAAGTCGCTGAAATTATCACTATTTCTAATGCATTCTAAACAGTGAGAGACATAAGGCGATACCCCATGAACGGGCGGCGAGTGGATTTCGTTTGCTTCTTCTCGGGCACCTCGCTGATCCGCTGCATTGAATTCCTCCTGCCTCCCACATTCTCAGAGTTTCGTCTTCCTATAGCATCTGATCTCTCTTTCTCGCCATCGCCTTCCGACCTCCGCATTAGAGAGTGATTGCTCGACTCGCTGAGCGCCCTCGGCCTCTTCACCGCCTGCACAAGTTCTGATACCGAGCTCGTTGCCATTTCCTTCTGACGGGCTGCGAAAACAAAACATCGGGCTCGTCATTGGCATCCAGCATTAGAAGAAGGGAAAGAAGAGAAAAAAAAAAAGCGAGAACACTAATGCAAGAGCATCTGCTAACGCCTGCATCATGCGCTTCACATAATTGCGAAACGATCACGTTAACGAAGTAGGACTAAGATCAAAAGACCTCCAAACTGGGAAAGCAACTCACGCGGTCACGAGACCTTTCTCGCGAACCTATGAACGTCTGCCATTCTTACTGCTCTAGAATGGAGTGCTAAGCGTGAGAAGAATTAGGAACTCGAATTCTTACTACGGAAACTCGGAACGTCATGTTCATTCCTCATAACAACTGCAAATGGTTCGTCATTCCGTAAAAGATGATGCTTCCATCAAAAGCAGAGGCTCACAATATCGATGTTCAGTTCATTCTAAACTCGCATGAAGTGCAATCTATCTGCGCCAAATGATGACGACAAACTTACTGTATCATCTTGCAAAACAAGCAAAAACAGAAGCCTCTTACAAACCATGCATTCTTTAGTAGCGTAGGTGTCAAGCAATTAATCATCCCATCGCCACTTGCGAAGTCAATGTTTCGAGACAAAAGGGTTGGAGGTTCAAATTTCCATCTTCTCAGGAGGGTTGGGGTGATGACAAATTAGTTTTAAGTGTGGATTTCGACTCTCATGCTTTACAAGGAGATGAGGCAAAAGTCTGAGAGTGAGAGTTAGAATAGGAGTAGAGTAGGACCGACAAAAAAACAAGTGTCTTTGGATTGAAAAGAATTCTATTTTTCAAGATTCTAATGTTCCTTATACTTTATATTGTTGCTCTACCAATAACTAGAATCCTTTACTATTAATAAAGCGGTGTTTTTACGGTGCTTGTTTTTTTTTTTTTTTTTTTTTTTTTTTGGTCGAAAATTTTACCGTGCTTGTTGACATGGCAAAGATGTCACGGTTTTAGGATTAGCTTGTTTTGTGGAAAATGAATTATTTGGAAAAAAAATTTCCTAAAACCGATCGGTTGTTCAATCAATCTCTTTTCTTTCAGTTTTTCTTTTCCCTTTTCCTAGTTTATTAATAACAAAATGGATGCTTCTAATATATAAAATAAAAATTCAATGGTTTGTACTACTATAACCTTCCTGACCTCAATTTGTCTTTTTTTATTGATACTAGGCATCAAAAAACGGAAAATGGAAAAAAAAATAATAATAAATAGAAATGATTAACGAAACCATGGATTCCATTGTTTATATGATTTATGTCTTTAAATAATGAGGTCCTCTTTATAGACCGGAATCCTTTGCTTAAAAATGAATAAAAAAAAATATTTTCATCGTTCACAAAAATATTTACATATAAATTTTGTCAATAATAAATATATTTTTATTGATTAATTACTCCAAATGATAGAACTGATTGTTTTTAGAAAAAAATTTCCAAATAACTCATTTTTCGTTGAACAAATCGAGCCTACAAGTAAGATGTGATGGATATGTATCTCTCTTAAGATCGAACTCGTCACATATGAAAATTAACATAAATAAAATGAAATGAAATAAATAGATAAAAGTAAATGGAAGAGGAGAGAGAGAGAGACCGTCATATCGAATCAAGGACTCGGGCAATCCATTGGGACGCATCATCTTATCCTTGGACCCCTCCGTGTGCTTGCTCACCTCCACTTGCATTCTGCCCCCACACCCACCATCACCCCCACATAAATCATTATTCTATTCTTCATAAACAAATAAATAAATAAAAAGATAGAGAAGGGACATAAAAAGGAAAAATTTGAACCAGAAACTAAAAACCCATGTCTCAGGTATATATCCTTTGAATTATCCTAAAAATTGAAGCGGTCAAATTGGCGCTGTTCAAATCTTTTTCTTTTAATATAGTTCTTCTTACTGAGTAAGATTGATGAAAAAGGAAATTCCAATTATACTCAGAAGAAGCACGAGATTCATTAATTTAAAATATATATATCCCGTCTTGTCCATAGATATATCAGAATAGAGATTCTATATCCAGACACGCAAGCACTAGCCAGTCGACTGATGCATGAAATGAATCTTTGTCGCTTCTGAAAAGCATGGGAGCCCCAGCGCTTTCAAATCATCGTCAAGAATCTCTCTCCCTCTGTCGAGTGGCTGAAAGAGAGAGGTTGCGAGGCGGTGGTGGGATCCGAATCCAAGTCCCGAAAGAAGCGGGGGAAAAGATTCGACGTGTCGTGCGGACCGTCATGATTCAGCGCAGAAAGAGAACTCGGTCGATCACGTCACGACAAGAGCGAGAGAGAGAATCGGAGGGACGGGGCAAAGGCAGACCGGACAGGCGGACCTACCCGATGAACTTGAGGACCTCGCCGGCGTCGTCCTTGATGGGGGCGATGGTGAGCAGGTTCCAGAACGGCGTGCCGTCCTTCTTGTAGTTCAGCAGCCTCCCGCAGTAGCTCTTCCCCGCCTGCAGCGCCTCCCGGATCTTCGCCACGTCCTCCGGGTCCGTCTCCGCCCCCTGCAGGAACCGGCTGCATCGCCCGTCCCGACGCACCGGATCGTCAGCCGCTCGTCGTCTCATGAACTAATGTCAATTATACGTAGAGAGAGAGAGAGAGAGAGAGGGGTTACCAGTTCCGGCCGACGACCTCCCTGGAAGTGTAGCCGGTCATCTTGAAGAACCCGGCGCTGGCGTACATGATCGGGTAATCGGGCTTCGTCGCGTCCGACACCACGAACGTCTGCTGGAACGTGGACAGCGCGTCCTTGAGGTCCTCCGACACCCTCGGGAACCCTCTCTCCTTCCCTCCCTCGCCGCCGCCGCCCTCCGAAATTTCCCCCGAGCTCCGGACCGAGTTGTTCGAGTTCCTCCTCGAGGTGCTGGACTTCCCGCTCGGATCGTCGCCGCCCGAGGTCCGGATCGTCACGCCCTGCGGCTTCCCGGTCTCGGTGTCGGTCCTCAGCACCAGCCCCCACTCCGCCGCTCTCTGCGCAGCTGCTCCCGCTTCGGCGGGCGGTTGTGCCAAGGCGGCGGGGGGCTGTGATTGTCCGCTGTCGTCATGGTGATGGACCGCCGGGATGTGCTTCTGCGCAACGGGCGGTGACCGGTGGGGCGGAGGCTCGTCCTTGATGGCCATCCATGAGGTGGCCGTGATCTCGTCGCCTCTGCTGGTGGACCTGGAGGAGGGGAGCCCGGGCGGGTCGGGTTCCGGGCTTTCTTGCCGGCCAATCAAGCTTTGCCAGGGCGGCTGCGGCGGGCAAAAGGCCGAGTTGGTCGGTCGGGTCGGAAAGGCTGACGGATTGAAGACCTCGAGGGACCCGCGCGGGTCTCTGGGCAGAGGAGGTAGTCGCGACGGCGATTTAGAGAATTTGTGGTCCGCCGCTTCCATTTCTCTGCACAACATATAAATTACCAAAAAAAAAAAAAAAAAAAACTTTTAGATGATCACACACGCATTGAACAGCTCTGAATCTACTGCGATTTATTCTCAGTCGAGTGATTCACATCAATTCGAACACGTTGAAAAGAAAATTTTATCTAACGTTGTTCTCCTAAAATAAGAAACAATTATGTTACTAAATCTAAGCATTACACGTCCAGATGAATGTCCCACGCGTCACTACTGCGGCATCGCTGCTTTTGTCGAAAACACGAATGCGAATTTCGTCGGAAACTAATCAACCAGGTCTCGCAGTTGAAAACTAGAGCGCAGAACTCAATAATTGCAGCGATGAGCGATCTGATTCGCACACATTTACAGATCGCTCATCGCAGTTCTAGATTAACATGGAAGATGAGTTTGGGGGTTAAAAAGAAGAAAGGCGACGTGCGAGAATACGTGAACCGGAGATATTTACGAGGAAATGCACACGTATGAATACGTACATGGGCGAATGGCAGATTCGTAAGGCAAGGTCGTTTTCCGATGGTGAAAGGAGCTTGAATGTGAATCGGGGGACCACCGATCCATGTGGTCTCGAATGGGATGTGTTCTTCAGGATTGGAATCGGATAGGATTAGGCCGAACTTAAAGCATCGGGATTGGACCAGACAGAGGGAATGCGAATAGCGACCGGAGGGGAGTTCGTGGCCATCGCGACTCCGACCGCCGGCCAATGAAGAGCCATGGCTCCGGTCGTCGCGGAGAGACTCGCCGCACCTCCCCTTCAACGGGATATTTCCGTCCCATGCAGAAATTGCACTACAGAAAAAAAGGCGTCATGTCGTTCACAGTGCAGACAACGACCGCATCATCAATGTGCGGGGTGGTTTGCTAGTTAAAGCTCCATCTCCATCAACGCCCTATCTGTCTGTCTGTCTCTCTCCGTCTCTCTCTCTCTCTCTCTCTCTCTCTCTCTCTCTTCTTCAATCTCTAGAAAAGCACGGACAGCCGAAGTGACATGACCTTACCGAACCCAGAAACTTCTTTACCGGTGCAGATTTATGCGCAGCTTACTTTCTTGGGTTTTCTTTCTTTCACCGGCATGGGCGATGCATCCGAAACGGTACGGCGACTGCTCACTCGTTCGCTCGAAACCTACTCTCTTCTACGCTACGTGCCGAGACGTGCGATCGAATGGGGTGCTCGTGCTCTATGATCTGAACTGCTAAGAGGGGGGGTCGGACGAGTGCGGCGAGAATCGTGGGAAGAATTACCTCGACCGGCGGGAGCAGAACTTGCAACTGGGTTTCTGGAACTCAGAAGGCCCTGATGATGATGATGATGATGCTGACGAGCTGAATCTTCTACTCCATCCTGGGTTAAAGAAAGTTGCAGCACGAAATTCTGTGAGGAGGAGGAAGAGCAGGTGGAGGAGGAGCAAATTATGTCAAGCAACGTGTGGAAAAAGTTAGACCGGAAACGACTTTATAAGCGCACGGAGACTAAGAGGGGTTGGGCTCCCATGCCTGTACAACTACGAACTCACATGGCGCTTCACGTATTGCTGTGTGCCCGCCACCAATCATGAACCCAAAAGCAACAGTTCCCCAAATATCAGAAATGGAAAAATAAAGGATTAGAAAAGTTAATGATTCAGAGAGAGAGAGAGAGAGAGAGAGAGCTTTCTTCATTAATCTCTCTCTCTCTATCATACCTCTTTCCACTTCGAGGCAAAAGTTGGAAACTCCCAAAAAAGGCGATGCGTTTCGATGTCTGTCGAAGCGCTTGCGGTGTCGTCCTGTCTCTCGCGGGTTGCCGGTGTCCGACTACAAATGCTGAGTTTTTGAGGATAGAAACTGCTATAATCGCGAGAGAGATGCCGTTTTTATAAATAAACGGTGGTGGAAAATCGGAAGGAGTGAGATTGTGGGGGTCGGAAATGCAAATGGAGAATATTTGCATGTTGCATCTGGTTGTCACGGAGAAGCATGGCCCTGGCTTTGCGAGGAAGGGTGCCACTTGATTAATTGTTTTCAAGAGGTGAAGGTGTGGCATGCAAGGCGACCAGTGATGACTAAATTGCTATGTTGACGGTTTTGATGAAAATTGATAAGAATGACTACATTAAAAATTTGCACAAAGAATTACGACTGAATTGACGAAATTAAAATGTTTAAAATCAAATTAACAGCTATACAATAGATTTAGAACTGATTAAGTATTTTTTCGATGATCGAGATATATGATTTGACCAAGCTCGATTTCCCAGGCTCGAGCTTTGCCTTGAACAAGTAGCTCATAAAGTTGAGCTCAACTTGATTATTAAGATGTAAATATCGAGATGAGATCAAGTTAACCTTGAGGTCACTCGAGCTCAATTTTGATAGTAAACGACCTAAAAAAGTCAACTTTTTAATTAGACTAGCGGTTATTACTCAACTATATACACTGCTCGAGCTACTTGAATTTCCCTCTCGGCAATGAAAGAAGCCTAAGAGCGGAGCTTAGATGTCTCAAGACAAGCATGACTCCTTCACACATTCCAAGCTACATCAGATTAAAGTATAAGCGTCGCAAGATTTACGAGAAGCAAAACATCAGAATCAAAGTAATCACTCAGTATATAAATAGTGGCATTGCTCTTTCTTCGAACAAAGATGAAAGGATGACGCACAAGTTCTCACTTACAAAAAATAGCAAAAGAGGGGAGGGACATCATCTATCGTTTGTGTTGGAGTGAATTAAGAGAGAACTATCTTCCTATATCTTGTCTTAGAACTCAACTAGGCTTTAATCATTTCCCTTGTCAAGTTCGTACACCCCTAAAATAGCATTGGAGAGATGATCGAGAGTGACAATGTACTCCAAGATACATCATTTGAAATGAAAATGGGTGGTCGAAATGTCAATTTTTTCGAGAAAAACTTGAAAACTATCTAACACTTTCGAGCCATTAAATTATGATCTAGAGACAAATCAATATTCTCGACTGACCCAATTCAAGATTAATCGAATCTATATTTCTATAATTAGATCGACATATTCAAATCCTCCAAACCAAACATTAAATTGGAAATTTCAAAAGCGAAAATAAATGCATGGAATCACGTCTTCTCTTCGCGCTATAAAAATGTGTGGCAACATAGATAAATTCGAAAGTTAGAACGTCATTATTTTCACGAATGATGTTGGAGTGATTCTCGTATGCGTGCTAAAGTCCAACCTAGCTTCGTACCTCTTTGTTTTTTACCTTGGAGGATTCGGAGAAGATGATGATGATGATAGGGATGTGTGATGGGACATGGGGGAGGGGTAGACCCCTAATGCGGTCGTGGGTCCCACGAGCCATGTGAACCGACCCATCTTGCATTTCGATGGTCGCGGGATGTCACATCATGCCAACCCTTTTTCCTTACCCTAGTCCCTACCGCAGACGATAGACCGAGCTCCCGGGACCCGCTCTCGCCTCTTGCCTCCCCGCCTCCCCCCCCGGGCTGCAAGTTTCGTTTACTTTTCCGCTCACCAAAATTACACGTGGTACTCCGACCAAAAGATGAAAATTCCACGTGGTCAGGAGGGTGGTTGATGCGAATTACGAGTACAAAGCATCGACGCATCATTTGGCAGCACAGTTGGAGAGCACGAGTGACTTGAGATACGTGGACGGCTTTGATTGGGGGAAGCTGCTAATAGAGTGGAGTTTCCAGTTTTATCAGGCGAGCATTGCCATTCATGTAAGTCCCAAGGGTGGCATCTATGGTTGAGGAATTAGGAAAGCAACAAAGTAGCCCGCAACGAGGGCATTATGCAATTGAGTGAGGAAGAATGTCACAAACCAAATTCTCCTATTTGCTAGTATCTTTGTGAATGAGGTAAAGAGTGAGTAATGCAAAGGGATGATGCATCAAGGCGTTTGTGCTAAGAGTTTTGAAATAGAATGGTTATTACTCTAATAAAGAACTCTGACATTAGGTTAGCATCCCATGCACAAATTGAGCGAGAAGTTAATGTCATTCTTATGATGAGGGCATGGCAAGCTGAGACTAGCTATTGTACTGAAGTTTTGTGTAACTCGCTTGAGGAACCGAATTCCCTAGCTAGACTAAGCGTAGTACAATCCAGTATGAGGATAAAATTCGTTATACTAATCTTAGAAACAACTATAGAAAAAAGGCTGGCCTAATGATCTTGGCTCATCAAGTTCTACACAAGCTATTCCGCAACCACAAATGTCATTAAAGCAAGATCCCTCCAGTAGGTGGATCATTTAAGGAAAGCCTATTCTCTACACGATCCTGTGATGGTGAGGAGTAATCATCGAGGGAAGAGGGTTTGGACAAGATGCAACTCGTGTCAAGCTTCTAAGATGGCAATGGGGAGATGGGAATGAACTAAACTACTCACCAAATAGGTAAAACATTCCTAGATCAATAGGCAAATCTCAAGAGGAGATCTGCTACCACATTTCCATCAAAGGGAAAACCTCCATTGGTGTGCTGAGAAAAGGAGAAGCCTAGTAGGCGAGGGTGCTACCGAGGGAGCACGATTGGCTTTGAATGCCACACTTATCAAAGAAAGCACAAGTGACCAGAGATACACAAACGACTTTGATAGAGGGAAGCTGCCAATATAGTGGAGTTGCCTATTTTGTTAGGCAAGCATTGCCATTCATATAAGTCCCGGGGGGAGTGGCATTGGTTGAGGAACTAGGGAAGCAACGGTGCAACCTGCAACGAGGATGTTACAAAATTGAGTGGAGAGAATGTCACAAATCAAATTCTCCAATATGCTAGTACCCTTGTGAGTAGAGTTTTGTGGCATCGAGGTAAAAAATGAGTAATGCAAAGGGATGATATAACTGGTTCGTAAAAGTGACATCAAGGTGCTTGTATTAAGATTTCTAAGATAGAAAGGTTTTAACTCTAATAAGGAACTCTGAAGAGAGGTTAGCCTTTAGTGCACAAACTAATTAAGAGTTAATGATGTTCTTATGATGACGGCATAGCAGGCCAAAACCAGTTGTTATATAGAAATATTTTGTGTAACTCACTCGAGGAACTAGATGCTCAAGCTAGACTAGATAAGGTATGGTCCAATATGAGGATGTGAGTCACTGTCTTGTTCTTAAGAACAACTACAAAAGAGAGGCTGGTCTGGTGATCTCCGCTCACCAGTTGCCACAAGGGTTATTCTGCGACCAAGAATTGTCAGCCCGCAGCAAACGTGTGCTGCTCTAAGCGGGGATCGCATATACAACTCATGGATCTGAACTAAACCATTTCACAAGACTCCTACGATATTTCTAGGCTTTCAGATCGTTGGACATCTTTCCTTTCGTCACCAGATTTACAAGTAAAAGAAAACGCTAGCATAACCAGATTTTTCTTTATTTTTGTTTCGGACAGAATCAGCTTATAATAACTCTGATTTTCACGACAGGGGTCACTTTAAAAGCCATTTGTTTTACCTGCTGCCAAAGAAAATCTTAATTAATAGTGAAGAACGAGAAACAAGAACAACCTGACGGCCCAAGAGCGGTATCGTATCATAAGGTTGGATCCTAAAATGGTGGGCCTTATTCCATTCAAAGCCCAAAGTATATCCTAATGTAATTTCCCAAGAATCCAGGTTACGCACTATCGACATTGACTCGAATTAGATTCCACGAGTTAGAGAGAGCGCTGGTAGTTTAGTAAGGTCCTGATACCAGAGGTAATGACACTAGACAGGAAATCAACGTCAGGCTTGTCAAGAAAACACCGGCAGGGTTGCCGGAGCGGGGCCGACTTGCTTTTTGGTCGGCCCATCGCTCGGTAGACAACAACGACCAAAAATCCATGGCTCTGAGACTCCTGAGAGAGGCAGAAAACAGTTTAGTCATAGCTACTCGTGCATCCCTCTGAACATTTCACGATTGTTCAGAGAGTTTTTGAGTTGGCTTTGACGTGGCCAAGTTGCTAGGAAATCGCATGATGCATGGAGCTACCGTTCTGCTTTCAATGCATTTCTCACGTCATGAGGTTCTCATTGGGCTTCGAGCGTTGAGCCAAATTTTCTTACTTTCGAGTATGATATAGCCCATCGTCTTGTCACCTGCCTCGGTAGCGAGAAGAACC
This sequence comes from Eucalyptus sp. ANBG9806169, assembly GCA_014182395.1. NCBI lineage: Eukaryota > Viridiplantae > Streptophyta > Magnoliopsida > Myrtales > Myrtaceae > Eucalyptus > Eucalyptus sp. ANBG9806169. Next base: position 28,386,657 of record CM024582.1, read on the forward strand.
AGAGATCCGCATAGGCATGGCTCACATTGCATCGTTGTAAACTCGATAAGGGCAAATAATAAAACTACCAAATGGTGGAATATTGAGCTCTCGGTGTCTGGATTAAAAATTTTCAGCACAATGTGTCTCAGATCATGGCAAAACAATGTAAGGAAAGAATAGAGGCTTTTTTCTTTTCTTTTTTTCCAACTAAATGGAAGGGTACAAACAGCTAGTTTCTTCACAGAGGAATCTTTAATTACATACAAAACTCAGCTCGCATGTACACTGGGGACGAAGTGGGGGCTCGGAGGGTAAAGAGTTACCTGTATTGAAGTTGAGGATGACGGCGTCAAACCTAATATGTGCGCCCCATGAAGACCGACGGGGTCGGCATTTTCATATATGAACAATGCCAAAAGTCATGCAGTCTTCCTAGTTTTGGTATCCAAAAGATGAGAAGGCCGGATCATCCATGGTGCTTACTCTGTCCTCTCTTCTCGTTCTAGATGAAGAACTGCCGGCGGCCTTCCCAGAGCTTTGCGCAGGGCGGGTACTTGGATTGTACTTCTGAGAGGCAAGGTAATTCAGCGCAGTGACCACATCACCTATGACCGGCCTCATGGTGGGTTGCTCTTGGACGCACATTGCAGCAATGGCTAGCGCTTGGTACAAGCCTCTTACAGGATACTGGCCTTCAAGTGTTGGGTCAGCCATTTGGGAGAATTTTTTCCTATCCCGGAAAAGGGGCGTGCCTGACCAATATTCATCACTCTTTAATCAAGCTAAACTGCTAATACACACGCTATTGTCTTTCATATCATTTAGATGTACATCAAAGTTTCAACGTATAATAGCTTGTGTTTTTCATCAGCTTCACGAAAGAGAGTTTCCAGCAGGATGAGATAAATGTATTTGAGGCAATTCCACAGGTAAGGAAGACAAAAATATTCTCAGGTGGCTAAGGAGTCCATCAGACATGGAATTCTGCTGGAAAATTGACACATAAATGCATTCACAACCACCATAACCTCATCCTTAAAAGATGAGAACTCGAAGGTAATAATCAAGAGCTTGAAGCATGACCTCGAATATTTTTTAGTTTTAGAATCTCTTCTTCCTATACAACATTTTTCTTCAGATACAATCTATTTTGTACCAGTCAAAACACGTAGTAAACTGGACAGTACCGATATGTAACACAACAGTTCAGCCTAAACCCAAATAGCAAAAGATGTGCAGGGTTTATCAAAATGATCCACCTATAAACACTCAAAAATTGTGGATAAAACTTCAAGAGGCCAACATCTGATGACTAGATTTTTTTACGACAACATCATAAAGCACAAAAAATAGGAAATGTGAATGTCTTTCTAGTTAAAGTTACTCTTATACCAGATTATACGGAAAATAAAATCAAAAGGAATCTAAGCCATAGAGGCAACATTCCAGAAATTATTCAGGACACATCGGAGAGGTGAAGACTCTAATCAATATTTTTGCTCCGTAAGCTCATTCTTACTTGACATTCATGATTGTGACTACTTGAAAGTTTCACCATCTAAGAGCAAGGAGTAAGTACCTTAGAAGGTCTCCTAACTTCCAAAAAATCAGAAGATGCACATTCAAAGGTATAATGTATTCAATCTTCATTACTTAAAAGATCCAGTAGTCTATTAGGTCACCCAGCTCAAGAAGTTATAACAGAGATCAAAAATATGATGAAAATTTTCAACACCCTACTAGATGGCCAAGGCAAAATGGATTCCAGGCATTGCTACATAATCTGCTTCTTCAAAAAGTTTCACATCTGCCTTGAATATTGAACTTCAGATCAAGCAAAATTAAACAAAACAAAGTTTCATGCAAACTAGACCATGCAGGGTATCTCAGGGAAAAAGACAGAGTAGCAGATAACATTTCAAGGACAATAAGAACAAATAAGGAAACATTGCAAATCAAACAAGATATTTTTTCTATCGGTCCAATCAGTTATGACTAATCAGCAGAGGAAAAGAAAGGTTGTTGTATCTTACCCAAGCAACAAGGTACTGATCCTTGGACTCTTTCATGGGATCAAACGCTTTTCTTCCTGTTATCAGCTCCAGAAGAACAACTCCAAAACTGTAGATATCTGATTTGAATGTTAACTGGCCTGTCATTGCGTAATCTGGCGCACAGTAACCATAGGTACCCATAACCCTTGTTGACACGTGGGTCCTATCCCCACTTGGACCCACCTTGGCTAGGCCAAAATCAGATAACTTAGGGTGATATTCATCGCCGAGCAAAATATTTGAGCATTTCAAATCACGATATATAATAGGAGGCTTCAATTTGTCGTGCAAATACTCGAGACCTTTTGCTGCTCCAGCTGCTATCTTCATTCGCATGTTCCAGTCAAGTCCTTTTCTAGTTGGTGGAAGATCTGATCAGGATTAAAAGAAGCAAATTCAAAAGACTAATTGGATGAAGTAAAGAACTCATGTGAAACAAAAATCAACGCCCGCTATAAGCAAAAGTTAAAGGATCATAATGATGATAGCATTACAACAGAATAGGCAGGCTGGGGGAGAGTTATTTACCATGCAAATGGGTTTCTAGTGATCCTAATGGCATATATTCATACACCAACAGCCTCTGATCTCTCTCTGCACAAAAGCCAATCAATTTCACAAGATTAGGGTGATCAACCAGACTTAGCATCGTTACTTCGACAAGAAACTCCTTTGTGCCTTGAACTCCATTTTGATCAAGTTGCTTGATTGCTACTGCCTGCACCAAATCCACAACAAAATTAATGTCTTGTCACCTACTAACCAAAGAAAACTAACAGTTCACAACATGCCCTGACATATACCTTTTATCTGCACCAGAACATCAAGCTTAATAAACATGAAGTATAACAGAACAGCAATATAATCCTCCTCAGTCTCAACATAGGCTATCTTTTACCATAAAGTTCAGCGCCAGAACTTTCAAAGACAGGATAAATAGCCGAGATTTAATGAAGCAAATAAGAGCCAGAACACGGGGTACAAGGCTTACATTGACTCAACCAACCTGGTCAGTTCCCTCTAAATGCCCCTTATACACTTTGCCGAAGCCACCTTCACCCACAAAGCAATCCGGTCTGAAATTGCCCGTGGCAGCCTCGAGTTGACTGAACGTGAACGTCCGAGCCCGCTTTCCGTTAGCTTTTGCATCCTTATAGATATCCCTCAAACCCAAATCCCTCATGTCTATATTCAGCTGGTCATCGTCTTTCGCAACCTCGTGCCTCTCCACCTCGGATTCCTTCGCATTTCCGCGAGCATCAACCTTCGCAGTCTCTAACAAGCACCAAAAGCAAACAACAAACATCAAGTCTTGAAATTTATTTCCACGCGAATGCAACTGAAGTCACCCATACAGAGGGAGCAAACAGCGAAAGTTTCACGGAAAATTTGAAGAACCATGCTATCATAGTATAACAAGACTTCACGCTCAAGCACCCTTTTTTCCTCTTTTTTCGCTGTTCTAGCTTTGATCTTCTAAACATGCAAGATTTTCAGGTGACGAAATCCACCCGAGAAGAAAACTTGGAGAAATTGTAACGAAAATTCAAGGAACCATCAACAGCAGTTCCGCGAAATCAAGAACGGATTCTCCAAACCCACCACCCTTCGGTTTCCGGGCTCGGAAAAAAAAGCTACAAAATCAAAACTTCACAAAAACCGGCGAAAAAATCCGGCGACTTCGACAACAGACGTGACATCGCAAAATTCTTAGAGAAGTACCCGGAGCAGCTCGATCTTCCGGTTTCTTCGCCGGGCAATGAAGGTTGTCGCCGTCGCCGTTGTTGTCGGCGGCGGCGGCGGGGGCGGAGGTGGCGGTGGCGGTGGCGGTGGCGGTGACGGTGCCGGTGCCGGTACCGGTGGCGCCACCGCGTATGTTCACGTCCTCGGGCTCCTTCACTGACTTCCCGCTGCATCTGAAACACCCCATGACACAACCTCTCTCTCTCTCTACTCTCTCTACTCTCTCTCTCTCTCTCTCTCTTCTTTCTCTCTCTTCTCGGCGATACGATCTTGCAATCAAGAGAGGGAAGTCGAAGCCCCAAAAGGCGAAGAGAGCAGAGAGAAGAGCATGAAACACGAGAGAGACGAGGAAGAAGAAGAGGAAGAAGAAGAAGCGAATGGGAACAGAGTGTCAAAAGAAAGTCGTGAGTTTTTTGGGGGATTGTTTCTTCTTCTTCTTCTTCTTTTCTGGCTATTTTTGTTTTTTTTTGGGGGGTGTGGAGTGTGAATTATTTATGGAAATTCCCTCGTGTCAATTAAATCTAGCGACGTAATATATGTGTATATGTATGTGTGTGTGAATTTCCGCGTTCCCTCAAGTAAGTGCCAAAAAAAGAAGAAAAGAAGTTGCAAATTGAATGATTTTTGGACCTTATTTGAAAAGGAATAAAATATTTTCTAGACTTCTAAAAATCACTATGAAAAATAAAAGGGAAATTTATTGGTTGATTTGTATATTACGCAATTTTAGGACGCTTATGGCTAAGAAATAGTCAAAATGGGTGCGTTGAAAACTTTAAATCAAGTAATGAGTAGACTATGGATAGTTTTTTTATTTATCTTTCTTATGTTTTTTTATGACTTTTGACTTGTCTGTGACAACGAAGATTATCATTTTTTTTTAGAACCTTTGCGTGTAGACATTTAGGATTATTGATGATCATTTCAAGTTCTTCTTCTATTATCTTTCTAAGTTAAAAGATTTTTTAGATTTTCGTGAGTTCAAATTCGAAGAAGTTGAGATAAATGGAAGGTAAATCTAAGTTTTCAATAAACTTTGACCACAACATCAATGATGAAATGAGTGTCATTGGACAAGTTGCGATTATACAACTTCAATTGCTTTTTGAAAGTCTTGAGTGAAATATGGTGATCGGTGGATATGCCATAAGCGATGAAACATGATTAAAGCTAATTCAATGCTCATTCAACCAAGACATAATCTCAAAAAAGGTTGAATGCATTCTAAAACCTCTATCTTTCTGTTAATCGTGTTTAATGAGATTGCATGTTAAAATTCTAATCTTTTATGGATCCAATACTCTTCACATTTTGTATGCCAACTTACCATCCAACAAAAAAAAAAAAAAAAATAGGAAAGCACAATATTATAACAATTCTTAATTTTTATTAATGGTAAGAAAATTTAGTTTAAGCTGGCGAAACTCGTCCCCATAAAATAATTCGATCAAATCAAACAAGGTGTTTGCAACAAGTCAAAATTCTAAATAGATGGTTTGGGATTATAATTTAAAGATATAATATAATATCTATCAGCCGTCCAAATTCAATCGATGTCAAATCCATTTATCTTCACTTTCAATTTTCATTTTTTCCAAAAACAAGTCGAGCTACTTTTAGTATCAATCCACACGACAAACATGTGTTATTTAAATGTCTCAACTTTCAATCGATCAAATAGTGAGTAGCAAACGAAAATATCGGCATCGGTAAACGTAAAAATTAAAACCGAAAATAAAAGTAAAAGTAAATTCTTCTCTTTTTTTGTTTTTGTCTTCTTTAAAAAAAAAAAAAAATGGGTGTTTTGTCCGGTCATAATTGATCAACCACAATTGGTGACGTGCGGGGCATTAATTGCCTAATTATAAATTACCGCCTGCGGGGCTCGGTTGGTCGTGTCTTTTATGACGTCTCCCAACCATTCGCGTTGACCCCACCACCCATCTGATCAGCGATCCTCCACCGTCTGATCTTATTAAAAAAAAAACCCGATTCCCAGGTCAACCTTTTCGAAGTTTGCCAAAGCGCGCGGGACCCGCACCCGATTTCCTTCACATTTAAAACGCGCCCCCCGCCCCGAAAAAGCATTGAACGAATTGCTTTCTCCTTTTTTTTTGATACGTACCTCCATCATTTCCGACCCCACCCGAACCGAACCCATAGCTCGAGTCGAATATAGAAAGAACGGTCGAATTGAACGACCCACGCTCAGCCAAAAAAAATACATCTTTTGAATAATTCGAAACCCACCCAACTCGAGCTTCAGATGAACTCGATTCATCATCAGTTGGAATCAAATCCGAAAGCGAAGCACCTCGATGTCTTGATGTTCGATTTTAGCGCGATTTAATGCGAAATCGGAGAAAATTGCATTAGCAATCCAGCATTATTTGAACTAGACTTGATTTGTGCCCAACAAAATAAAACCCAAGAAATCATATGAGAAATTGACCGGAGCACAAATGGAGCAAATTCCATGTTCACTATTGTGGCACGATATGACCCAAACTTGCAAACTATCTGAATCTAAAATATTTTTGGAACAATTCAATTTGAAGTATAACAACAATCGAGTCAAGCGGAGCCAATATAATGTCGATCTCAAGCTCAATTAGACTCGCGTGATGGGGGCTTGGGACTCAACTCGAGCTCGATTGACCCGGGTGAGCTCATCCAACATAAAAATCGGATACTGAAATTTGACTTGATATCAGTCCATCTTAAAGAAATTTGAATTAACCTGCAGCTCATATACCATGGATAAAAATACGTTTGTTAATAATTGGCCAGTTCAAATTCGATTCAAGCGATCGTTCGAATCGAGTCAAGTCGAATTGAATGAGTTTTTGTCTTTTTTTGTCGGTTTGAAGCGGCGATTGCTCCATCTATTTTTAATTTTCCTCCTCTTTTTGTCACCTAAGTTCACACCGCTGTCATCCACGGAAAGACGCGGTCTTCTGTGCAGCCGGCCAAGCCAGAAATTACCGTCCGCATATTTTGACCGTTTGAACGGGTCAATGTTCGGCCCTGTTCACTCCACCACCGCCACAAAAAGACAAAATCCTCACCTTCTTTTCCTGCCGGCAGAGATTCTTGTAAAATATGTTCATAAGGAGAATTTTTAAATATTTTAAATCAATTTAGGAATTTTTTTAGACGGAAAGAAAGACGTGAGAAGAGAAGAGAGAGGAGTTGAATTTAGATTGTAAGAGAAGTTTACTAGGTTTAACTTTATTGTTAACATAAATTTTACGAACTAATAAGCCTGAGGTTCTGCAAAGCTGTTGTCGATCGGGGTGTCCAGATTATTTTATTATCATTTAATTCGTTTTTCGGTACTGCAGCCATTCCGTCCTATTTCACGCCATATAATAATTAGGTTTGTACTTTCCCGAACGGACTCTTCCAAGAAAGTGCATCCATGCTTTAGCCCAATAGAAATGAGTAAGTGGAATGATTTAATTGCTAAGTTAGGAAACGTGTAGAGTAAGTGCAATGATTTAACTGCTAAGTTAGGAAAACTTGCAGAGTTGCCGATGAAATAATTGATTTGTCATGCATATAGATTGATACTCGCTTTGAACCTTCGGACATTTTCGCTCTCAAGCACTCCGATAACTTGAAATTCAGTTTCTTGCATTTGATACGTCAAATTCGTAACTATCCAAGTCGCTTCGCTTCAAGTATCCTCTAACCTATTTTTTGATGAAAATGACGCGTCTGACAATGTGACATTCTATCTCTTTGATTGACGTGTGACAATAACACAAGGGAAAAGTATCAAAAAAAGTTTTAGATTTATTACATTTATGCTAACTCGGTTTTAAAATTTTAATTGTGTCAATTAAATTTTAAATTTTTTGACAATATATAATCTAGTCAATTCGGCTAATTATAGCAAAAAATCACTAACATGAACGCTAGTCATTCTATGTGGTGCGCCTTTCTTTTTTTTTCCCCAACTGAGTTGACAAGAGCCTTCGCCCCTCGCCAGCCACAGGCGACGGCATCGTGGCCCTTGTTGGCTTAGAGTTGTGAATTGACAAACAAAGAATGAAAAACAAATAATAATAAATAATAAATTTTATCTCTATCAACGCCCGTCGTTCCATTCCATGACAACTATCTCTAGCTAATAGTAGCCGGATTGACTACATTAATAAACTGTCAAAACTTTTAAAACTTAGTTTGTACAATTAAAAGGTTTAAGACTAAATCGATGCGAATATAATAAGCTTAAGATCTCTTTAATACTTTTAATGCATATGAAGATGTGGGGTGGGGGAGATGTGAGCTTAACTATCTAGGACAAACGGACGTGTCGTAACAAAATTCCACACGCCAAGCTTACGAGTCACTATTCAGGCCGAAGTCATCCACACATTGAGTGGAAGTCGAGCTAATAATAATAATAGCAACACAACAAAAACTTTCAATTTGAAAACGAACTTTCAAGATCGATCGCGCCATCAAATTATCGACAGAGGCAAGAAAATTCAAACTTCAGAAAACGACCCCCGACGACATCCCCTCGCAAGCCAGGTGCCAATTGGAACTCGATTAGTGGCCCGTCCATCATCCGGGAGAGTGCATGGCCGGTGCCCAAAGACCTCATGACGACTCGACAGGTTTCGCTTTGATCGCTTTCGATCTAGAAGCTTTACACGTTCGCACGGCCTTTCTTTATAAACCATGAACTTCGCGACACATGGAAACCAAGAGAGGGTTTTTGGCACGACGTGGACACGTGTCGCGAACCCACTGAGTTGTTGGAGATAATCATCGGGGAGCCGAAGAGGGGGACTAAACCGTTTTTTCAGTTTCCAAACAACTTCATTGAGTTTTGCGGGGGTTCCGTGGCCAAGTCAAAAGCTCCGTTTAGGTTTTGCGAGATGTCAACGTCTTGCTCCCGTGCGAGGACAATTTTTTTTTTCTTTGACGGGTTAACGTGTCTAGAGAGGAGGGGTTGGAGTGATGTTATCAGTGCAATTATGCAGAGAAAATTAAGATATTGGGGGGTAGATTTTCCCATCGACATCGAGTGATTAGTTGAACTGGAGAAAGAGACAGCACGTCGAGCTATGAAGCTCGGAAAGTTAGGAAAACGAAAAAGGATTTCCCAAAAGCAATTTCCTTTATCAAGAAGCAAACGCATCTTTCAAATCGAGATAAAGTTAGTTTGAAGCCCTAGTTTGTAGCCCTAAAAGCCTATGCGTATGCAAATTCGATCATTCTAAGCCGTGCCTATATGGTGGTGACATCGACACACCGTCTCGTGTAGTGCCTATATTGGCTAGATTGCTGAGTACACCTCCCCTTTCCACTCGTTTCTAGAAAAATTGGTCAAAGACATGATGAGTTTTGTCTTCTTTCATCAAGTCTCTCTGAAGAATGCTTGGCTGATATGTTCTCTCGTGTCTCTTGGGGCAATTAGGCTCTGAGGAACGTAGACGTAGCCGAGATTGCCTCTCGAACATTTTAAAACCTCTGAACTATGTCGTCACTCCCAAGACTGGTGTGACAGCACCTTGTCGACCTACGTGCCTGACCGAGCACGTCGTGTCCTAGTTTTTCTACTTTCTCAGGCTGCCAGATCGAACAAGTTTTTGACAAATGACGCAACTTGGATAGAATCGAACTCAGCATCTTCCGCTGCAGGACCTACCTGTGTCTGTATTCACAACTAGGAAAGGGCTGTGACCTGGTGAAACATTATAATCGGAGCAGCTTGCCATTTCTACGACACATCGCCCGTGTATAATCAACGTTCACATAACAGGAACTGCAGTTTCACAGATTGACATGTGATTATTCTGGCTTAGGCAAACCGATAAAGATGACTTAGAGGCCGCAACCGGCACGGGTCATGGGCGTTCACTTTCAATCAACTTGTAACAGATTTATCTACGACTGGAGCTGTCGTGTGTCAATCTCACTAGATGAGGAACCAAAAGGAACACATTAACAATGCGAAGTTATATGGAATCCATAATTCTATCCGTTCATCATCTTCCCCAGATACAAGATATGTATGAATTCCAGGTGCTATCTCTGAATTTTCATAACAAACCTTGGAAGACCAGTAGAGCAGGGTTAATTTCCATGACAAGACTGACGCATCTCTTGGTAAAAGACAAGGCCTTGTCTGGTGTAATGGCTCATACTCATACACACCTTCGCCCTCTGAACAACAATGATCGACCGTGAACGTGCATTCCTCCTGTCATCGAACACTGTCACATGAATTGTCCTTCGAGATCGAGTCGTTGCTCTGGCAGTCGTCGCCTGTTTTGCTGTCAGACCTGCAGTACCAGCAATAAGAGATTACTATTTCAGCTTCTTGCTAGAAGATGACATTGCATCAGATTGAGCAAAAGTGATCATTTCTTGTCATTGCCATTTCATACGTTATCTGCCGAACAAACTGTCCTCGCACCCGAGGTCGCTGCTCTGCTAGTTTTTTTCTGCTTTCATAACGAACCTGGAGTACAAAAGATAAGGAGACGCTAATGAGAATGGAGAACATTTAGAATGGGGTCCATGAAGTCATCGTTCTCCCAGAGATAGCTTCTATGAATGCCATGTCAGCTACCAGCAGTTTACAACAAAGCTAAATACGAAGCTCTCATGGAAGTACGACAGTTGAGGATTATAGTCAACTTCACAAAATAAGCAAAGATGATTCTCGGGTCTACAGATATTTGTATATCAAGCATGGTGGATTCCAAAACTTACATAAAACGAGATAAATATTCTACCTTCTATCATGTACTTTCACGCATTTTCCTATTAAATCAATTTACCTTTTAGTTTGTCTAATCAAGTAGGCCTATTTTCACAAATTTCCTAATCAAGTCCCTCCGACACCAGATTCCCCATATCTATCTAACATACTGTGAGCATCCACGTGGGTGTCTACAGTGGCTAAATTTTATTGACATCATATTTTGACGCTATCTGGATTGGCTAAATTATTCAACACACGTCCACATTGACATCCGGATACTCTATCCGCAGCATACTTTGAGTTGTCCTACAGCCACACCGGCTGAATTTGGTCAGACTTGGTGTCCAAGAGAAGTGATTAAAAATTCGTGAAAGTAGAATAAGTTTATTAGACAAATTAAAAGTATAGGGACTTGATTAGGAGAACCATGAAAGTTTAGAGAGGACAAGGTATAATTTTTCCTACAACAATCATGTTTCTCCACAAAAGGAGAAGTTAAGAGCTACAAAGTCATTAGATTTGAAGCATTATCCTTGGTTCACTACAGGATTATATGGCAGCTTAGGTCTAGGATCAAAATTATGGAGCTTCACAGCAAAGTACTAGAAAGAGTGCTCATTACCCTCTTCTCAAAGCATCTTTCCTTCCTCTTCTGTCGAAATTTGGACAAGGCTGCCTCCCTCAGTGCAATTCGCTCTTCATCTGTTCCACCACCATTAATTTTCTCAGTAACACCACCATCTCCAGTATGTCCAGCAACTCCATCATCCTTTACCTTATCATTCTCTCCACCATTTGGCACACTTTTACTCCCGGTATTCTCATCGCTCCCATGATTACTCCCAGAGATGCTCACACTGACACTGTAGTTCCCAGTATTACCTTCTAAATGATCTTGGAATGCATTTGATGATCCACATTGTGGAGCAGCTGCTGCCATGTTCTTCAGTGAAAGATCCTTGTGGTCAGGTTGTTGTTCTTGCTGCTGCTGCTGCAAGCTGTCGAGATGATGATGATAGTGGTGGTGGTGGTGGTGATGGTGGTACCGGATATGAATGTGCTGACGTGGACTGGTTGTTGGGGGTTGGACTGTGTTAGAACAAGCATCATTTTCCCTTCCAGACAGCTCTTGCCAGGATGAAGATGTGTAACCATGCTGTACTGGTTGAAAGGCGGAAGACTCTGAAGATTTAAAAGTTGATACTCCTTCTGGCTTTGTAGGAGTTTTACTACTCAAAACAAATTCATTGTTGCCGCCACTCATGTTAGACTGATGATATGGAGGAGTACCAAGTGAACAAGAAGGAAAATCTCTCTCCAATCTCACTGCAACTGAACAATTATCAAATGCAGGACAGCTTCCAGTAGTTCCTGCCCGACCCTGCTCCACAATGGACATGATCATCACTAAGATAACAGTCACTATAAGTAATAAACATGAACAGAGAGATGCTGTTAACACCATAGCTAAAAGCAGCACTGGTGTGGAGGCTTGTCTGGTCTAGTCTGCTGCACAACAGTTTCTTCATGCCAATATTATGAAGGCATATATGTAGATTTCAGTATAGCAATCACATGATGTGTCAACTTAGAAACTAGACAAGTTACCTGATTCACCGAAGAGCTTGCATTGAACCTGCAAAAACAAAAACATCAAAACAAGAAGTCTATTTAGATCTGCAGGACAGCTTAGATGAGTAGAACCCAGAAGTTTCCTCCTTACTTGGAGAATGCTGAAAGGTCAGAATGCCTCAAAACTTTGTGATCACCGAGGGTACTTCTTCCGGAATCGTCCACTCCTTCCAGCCTTTTAAGCGTTAGTTCAAGCAATGGACGTTCTTTAGAATCACAGTCAGCTTTTGCTTTTGTATGTGAGTTCCTGGAAGTACCATCTCTGGTGTCAAAAACTGTACTTTCAGTCTGTGCCTCTTGGCAATTGGCCCTTTTACATGCCATATTGGGTTCTTTATTACTAGATTTGCCACCTAAGTCAAGGTCAAGCCCCAGTTGTCCTTTATCAAATGTTTTAGGTTCTATAACAGAGGATGCATTCTCGGATCTATCATGCTGATATGCATGCTTAGAATCTTGACATCTCTCATGCTGATATCCATGCTTAGAATCTTGACATCTAGAGGCTTTTTTTGCATCCTTGCCCATTCCAGCAGTGCCTACAGGATTTAAACGTATAGATGAGAACATGACCAACCAGAAGTACAGGAATTTTTTCAATTCAAGTTGCTACTGTTGATTAGTACCTGGTTCTTCTTCGTCCATTTTGAGTGTTTCTGCCCCAGCATAAACCACCAGAGCACAAGTGCTATCAGGAGCATCTGCCCATTTGTTGGAAGGTGATACTGGCTTAGGGCTATCAACTTCGGCCGTCTTTTTTGTCCATGAACTCTGAGAAGATGGAGAATTAATAAGCTGAGATGGTGGTAAAACACGCTGATCTCCCATAAACTTCAGAGTCTTTATGCTTGTACCGTTTACATATATTCAGCCTTTTCTTCACCATCAACATAAAATGAAAAAATTTAAGGCATCTCTTTAGTCTGCAAGGTATAGTGGCTATTAAGAATTTGGTCTTCCCATGCTAACGAGGACAGCAATCTTAATGAATCAAAAGGTCATCTACCATGCCATTGCTCATAGGGACTAGTAAGAAATACTAGCCACTATACCTTAGTTGTTGAACTGCACTTATCTGGTGTACTCCTAATTGAGCAAAAAAAAGTTCTGTGATAGGTCCTGAATCTGATCGGAATGCGTCTGTTTACGCTTTAGCAAAAGCAAAAAGTACTCCTTTTTAGCTTTCCCGCCAAAATTTAACATATTACCAAATGTCACAAGACTATTAATAATTATACTCCAATCTACATCAAAAACATTTATCTATTGTGAAAGCTTCAAGCAGTTTGGAGTAAGAAAATCAAGGTGCATACAACACAAGATCCAGATGAAAGAAAAGATAAAAGTCAATCCATACATGCCGGTAAGATCACCAGCAGTAGATAAGTTTTCCAGTTAGTCAGTTACTTTTAGCTGCTTCCTAGTGAGCATGACTGTCAATTTTATAGGACATTTTTCATGAAAAAGTCAACAAAGAGATGGCACAGAATATTACATAGCTCTCTACCTATTTTCAGACTAAAGAGGACACTGTACCAAATATCAATAATATTTATTGCACTAAGATTGTGGTATGTGGGGTCCATGTATATGGAGAAAACCTAAAGTCACTTGTGCTATTATAACACAGTCATCTACTAAATGATCTCAAAACCACTTGTACATTGAGTTCCATCATTTACATTTTAATGGGGGAAACAGAACAACAAACTAAGATGCAGCCTGCTATTTTTATTTTTTTTATTGTATATTCTTTGGCACTGAAGCATTACAATGAATTCTCATTTCTGATAGTTTGCACCTGTTGAAACCAAATCCTTTGACAATAGTTTCTGCACAGAAATTTTTAAGCTCACTAAAAGAAGGCAATCACACATTTAAGGAGAGGGTATGGGTAATATGGAGACATGCTTGGGTGAGGGTAAAAGATTTACGACCCCATGTTGCTTGGTTGTAAAGGAATGGCATACACATGCACATTAAGCCCACGTGACAGTTCCCATTTGCCTCACCCGCAATTGGAACAATCTCATGTTTGACCTATCCACACATACTTTGCTCCCCCATCTTACCCGGTTATTCATTTATTCAAATGTAACATTCATTTGAAGCAAACTCAACCAAAAATATTATGAAGTCTAAAAATTCCCGAGAAAGGAGAAATTAAGATATTTAAGACATTTTAAAATTGATTATTGTGGATTGGAGAGGCTATGAAAGCCTCATCAAGGATGCTAGCCATCTAACCAGGAAATTCATGAGTTGCTTGCGCCTGTTTTTTATATATTCTACTTATGGGGAAAATCCCTTCCGTGGCATAGCTATGCCTAGGTCAGTAGGATGGATCCTCAGCGCATTAAGGAGAGAACAGAAAGATACTTAACTGACTCAAGACTAGTAGAGCCGCTTACTCACTGCACAACACATGTCTAAGTACAATGCAGCCTTGAATTTCTTATATTTTCTTTGTTCTTTTTGTCATTCATTTCTCTTATTGTATAGCACCAACAGATCTCCCCCCCCTCTCTCTCTCTCTCTCTCTCTCTCACACACACACAAGCGCGCGTGCGAAAAAAACAAGACACATGTGCAACCAACCTGAAGATTGAATGCTCCCCCCAAAGGTAGTACTCATTCTAGCTCTTAAAAAATCGGAATATTTTATTTTCTGAACAAATAATGAAAACATTTTTAAGCATCAATGGTGTTACTTTTGTTATACCAAGTGGCTATAGGTCTATTTGGATTGACATTTACTTTTAACCTTTTTGCTTAGTTCGAATATTGCGGCTCTTATAGTTTTTCTTTTTTTTAAATCCAAAACACTTGAACTTTCACAAAGTGCAAATATTGATGAGTAGCTTCTCGTATAATTATTTCATGTTTTTGGAATTGGAATAGTATTTACGACGTCAGTGGAAAAGCAGATTAAGTTGGAAGAAACGGACTCTACACCAACAGTAAAAAAATGGACCCTTCTTTCTTTTGATATAAGTCATCACAATTTGTTATGTAACTGCATCATGTTTTGTGTCAATAATGAATCTGACTTAAGAAATTTTTACAGATTTGAACGAATACCCTATGGAAGTTTTGACTCTATTTTTCTTGATTAGTGACAGGAATACTGCTTTCCCCATGTTAATTTTAGCAATACCTAATTTCTATTTGAGTTTCTCCTTCTTCCCCCAATTATCCTGGTAGAACTGCCTCAATCTCAAAGCACTACCATCCAGCTATTACAATCACTATAAATTGAGATAAGTGTACTAGAAGTCCTAAAACTTGTAACGAAAGTGCAATTAAGTCCTAAAACTTTCAAAAAGTGCAATCAAGTCCTATACCATGTCACGAAAGTGCAATTGCATCATAAAACATTCAAAAAATGTAATCAAATCCTAAAACTTATCCCAATAGTGCAATCGAATCCTAAAATTTTCAAAAAATGCAATCAATGAAAAGATTTGACTGGACTAATTCGACAAGTTTTAGAACTTGATTATATTTTTAATAATTTTAGGACTCAATCGTACTTTCCTAACAAGTTTTAGGATTTAATTGCACTTTTCAAAAGTTACAAGACTCAATTGCACTTTCATGACAAGTTTTAGAACATCCCAATGCACTTACCCCATATAAATTAATAGAGACAGTTCAATAATGTTTTTCTCCAAATGTAAAGACAAGGATGTTATTTCTCATCATCCACTGTACGCGTGGAACCTAGAGTAGCCATTTAGGGTGCGTATGACAAAATTTCTGGAACATAAATTGATTTCTAGCCAGAAATTGAAAAGTTAAAAATTTTAGCTTCTGATTTTTTCTTCAAATCTATTTCTAGAATAGAAATCTGTTCCAGAAATAGAAAAAATCAAATTGCGTTACCAAACAGATTTCTGTTCCAAATGTTCCGGGAAACAAAGAAATAGAGAAATAAAGAAGTAGAAATTTTATCATGCGCGCCCTTAATAATAGGGATCCATTGGATGCACAACTCCGATGGACAACAAGTCCCGATCAACCTTGTTCACTGTGCAACTAATTTTTGTTCCCAAATCTGCCCTTTGGCATCCAAATCCTAGACCTTCTCCCAATATGTCATATGCTCATCAAAGACACATAAGAAAGAAACATTGACTATTGATTACATATTTAAACCGTAAGAGAAGCTCTCTAAGTCTACTTTCAACTAGAGTAATCGATGCAGCGAATAATTTGAGCTACTTGACTCAACAAGGGTTCAACTCCATTTTATTCTGACCAGATCCCTTCCTCGTTGAAAAGCATTAGGAAAGGAAAGGTGTTCCATACACCTTGAAGCACCATAGCAAGAAGAGATTGATGCCTCTAAGAAACAAGAAACCCCAAAATCACTGCCTTACTGCTAGATATACATACCACACACAACGAACAGATGTAAGAACTTCTTGTCATGTAACCAGTCCACATGCAAATTTACCTGAGTGCCACTTCCATTATCACTTCCATTCCGCATGCTCAAACTGTTACTTCCATTATCCTGCTCTTCACTACTACCATTATTGGTCTCAGAATCATCATAGCTTCCCAATTCCTTGGACTTTTTGGTGTGTGTCCCGCTCTCACTTCCACTGCCACTAGACTGAGAAAATATGATACTTAACACAATGTCCAACAGGGAATTACAACAATAATATTTCATTCAATATAGCCAACTGAACCAGGATAAACATTAATAGATTAGATAGACAAATTCATTAGATAGAAAATGTCAAACAACGGAAATACTACTAGGGATATTCCTGTGCAGACCCAGGTCCATGGACTGGGTACAGCCGTTCCATTTAATGGGACCCACATGCAACAGTTGTCATTGACCCCGTCCAAGTGGACCCAAGGTCCAAGATTTTCCCATCCTATTGAGAGGAGAGAAGACATGCCCTTCCTAAGAAGAGCTCCTTCTACTTCTAGTCCCTATAGGCACTGTTTTCACCTATGCTAAACTTGCAAACAAGTTCAGAAGTTAAAATAGAGTGACTATTGCAAAAGATGAGCCGCAACTCACACTGTGGCATCTCCTCCACACGTGCTGCCATAGGTTCTTAAGTTCATTCTTTCGGATAGGTTTCACCAAAAAGTCAACCGCACCCTTTGACAGACATCTAAATACTATGCCCATAGAATCATGAGAAGACATCACTGCAAGAGTAGCTCATCAGATGCAATATTCAAAAGCATCAAATCAGCAATCATATTCATGGAAAGCTTTACCACATCAAACTGCTCATTTATAGTGAACTAATTCTTACTTATTACTGGAATATTCTTCAAGGTCTTGTGGCTCATAATCTTGCTAAGAAGACCTATTCCCGATAGCAAAGGCATGACTACTTCTGTCAAGACAAGGTCAATCTGATCTGTTGGATCTTCTAGGGTTTTCCATGCCTGAAAACCACTTGCAACAGCAGTAACTGCCAAGACAAAATGAATATAAAAGGTCTGAAGGAAAAGGTAAAAGTACACAGAGGGTTCATTTTGTAAAAAGAAGCCCAGGCTGTTCCACAAACAAGTCCGATTTTGGTCAGGATAATCAATCGTAGTAGAAATTGAGGATCCCGTAAAATGAGACACATTAGAGCACCAGCAATAAACATGAATTCCCAATCAAAGGTTTTTTAACCCCCACTTAATATCACAGGCATTGGGAAAGATAAACAGGCAAACTCAATCCTACCAAACATTCCCTTGAGGAACATGAACCTAATACACTATCTGCCAAACTTAAACCTTAAACCTTTACTGGATATGTGCATTGGGACTAAAAGAATTGCGAAAAGAAAGACAGTAAGAGATTCTTTCAGACAACAAAAATGTCCTTTTAAACAAGAAATCTGGAATCGCATGCATGTCTATCCTATCCTAAAAGCTCTAGAGGGAAAGTGGAATATCCTTTAAAAAAAGTGCATAAATGAGTTCTTGCGTTCAACTGATTAACAAAATAAACTAAGAAAACCTTTTAAGATCACGTGTCGAGCCAATATTTCAATTCAGTCCATATGCAGGTAACTGATTTATGAACATGAATTGCAATTTACGATGAATATGTCACAGAAACAGCAGTACTATGAAAATGTCATGGAAACAACAGTGAATTACTGCCACTAGCTTGAATGTTCATTTGAATGTCAAACCCATGACAATAACATGTGCTAACCTTCATATCCACAGTTCCATAACAGTGCATTAACAATTTGCCATGTTGAATCACAGAAACAACAGTACTATGAAGATGTCACAGAAACAACAGCAGAATTACTGCCACTAACTTGTATGTTTATGTGAATATCAAACCCATGTCAATAACACATGCTAACCTTCATATCCACAATTCCGTAACAGCGCTTTAACAACTTGCCGTGTTGAATCATCGTTTTCGACAAGAAGAACCTTAACTGTCTTGATGGGGAGGAACCTCTCCCATAATACCGCAGACCCATGAGACTGTTGTGACCCTTGGGGCTGTTGTGGCTGTATTTGAAAACCATCATGCGCCCGAATATCCAGACTAGGACAACCATTACCATACTCTGCTATGTCATTAGACCTGGAATTGTCTTCCTCGGATGAATTCCGACATTGCTCCTCATGCAGAATTCCATTGGTTCCTCCATTCTGCTCATTGTGCATATGAATGCTTTGTTCGACAGACGCCCTATCATTGCCACTATCATTGGCCACTGTTAGAGCCCCCATCAACCAGACTCAAAATCAACAGCAACTAGAAACGCCGATAGCTCGATTGACCATATAACTCATGCATGACGTCCACTAGAAGTTACTCTCTGCAAGACAAACATAGTAATGGAGTTCCAAATCCAACAACTACTTCTAAAAAATAAGGCAAGTAGAAAAGAACAAAAAGAAATCTTTATTGAACCCAGCTGTTTTTTCACTCATCAGTAGTCATTATAAGCTAAAGAACAAAAGAAAGCCTGATCCAAATGCCAGCTTCATCCAGTGAATATGTTGGGAGTTATATAAGTGCAGTTAAAACAATGAAGCAACTTGTTTAGGTTGAATTCGCCTGAAAAGTAAAAGCAATAACTGGACCCATAATTAAAAAAAATATATATATGGAGATGATGACAAGCAGAACTGTTCTCGTCATATAATAAGGGGAAACAAAAACTTCAAAGCAACCCTTAAAATCTGACAGCCAGGGACAATCTTTGGGTGAAATCAAATATCTCATAAGCAGCAGCAGCAGAAGATAATCATAACATTCACTCGTGATATTTATAGATGGAAACTCAAGTGATCAAATGGTAGCAGCAAAACTGCCACAAGCTGTCAATACAGATCATATTAATCACCAAGGTGAAGTCATCCCAGACAAGAACACAACAAGGGATCAGGTATGCTTGTAATCCACATCATTTATACGGACCAACTATGCATCGATGACTTGCTCACCCTACCTATAAAAAGAAGTTGATTATACAGACTTTCTGTGCCCCATAATGGAGACTTCAGCACCGATACGTATCAATATACCCTTGATGCTGAGGAAGGACAGTAACATCGACACTTCCAGCTAATAAATTGAACTTAATGGCAGAGACCTTGAGCCCTAAGGCCCCAGCATACTCTGTAATATACTCCGCAGAGCTGATGAGAAACGCCGTCTACAACGGAAATCTCCTCCTACCAACTTCAAAACAAAACCACATCATAGCATGCAAGCCGTCTACGTACACAAAGCGCACAGGCACGCCTGACTAAGGAACCGATTCTGTAGCTAGGATAGAAGAGAGCAGCTCGAAACAAAAACCTAACCACGATCCCAATCTTCTAACTCCACGCCCGCGAGACCGTGGCGCCAAAACCAAACTAACCCGCTCTAATAGTTCGCTACGGCCTCAGTCTTTTCAAAACAGAGAAAGGCCGAGACCTAAAATCCAAGACCGAGGACGACGCGCCGAGACCTCGAGAGCTCAAAAACGTCACCGCACCGGGAAGCTACCGCGACGCCGCGGAATCAGAAATTCGGAAAGGGAGCGAGTTTTACCTCCTTCCGGTTCCCTAGCGAACCAGCGCCTCCATTCCGGAGGTCGATTCAGCAGCGGCGGAAGAGAACCTACGTCAGCGCACCGGACGAAGAGAAACGAAGAACGGAAGGCGATCCGCGATCCCGAAGCTCGGAGCACGGAGTCAGAGCCGAGGCGAGCTGCGAAACCGCGCGCTCGGAGCGAGTTCCGCCGCTGGAGGAGGCGCTTCCGGCAGGGGGGAGTGAGCTTGACCTGTGGAGATTGCGATGGTAGCTCTTCCTTCTAGTTCCAGATAGAGAAGAAGCGAGAGGGTAGAGAAGAGAGAGAGAGAGAGAGGAGAGAGAGTGGGGAGGGTAGGGAGAGGGGCTAGATTTTTTTTGGGGGAGGGGTGCTGACGTGTCACAAGTGAAGGTCCGCAGCGGCCGAAGTGGTCCGCGCGTGGCGTGGGCCCGTCCGACGTGGGCAGTATCAAAAGCTCGAAGGGCGAGTGGCGCCTCCGTATCCCGCGAGATCGTCCAGATCGTGGCTCGCCACGTGGCGCGCCCCACGCGCGATTGAAGGTTCGGGGACTTCTAGATCGCGTGCCCACGAGACGCCGTCGTTTTGTTGGTTGGCTCTTCGGATAACGACCTGAAAGTGCGTGAAGGATTGCGTTTTGAATCTGAAGTTTTTTTTTGAGTTTTGAATCTAAAGTTGGCTTTCAACTATTGTTTTCCCCCTAATTTAAAGAAATTCTAAATGAACCGTAGGATAATTTCCTAAGAAGGAATTGCGCTTTTGAGAAAATAGAAAACGATTCATAATTTTATTTGGAGGCTTCTTTTATGTAAATATATTTATTTATTTACAAGACTTATTAAGCAAGAAAATATGCATTTCTCATTTATTTGTCAATGTTGCATGGCAATCACATATTGGGAAAATCCAAATAACTTTATCTCCATTGACCTTAAAAAATGAATAAAAGTCCTCATCGAATTAGTACCTTCAATGTCATTATCTTACAAATTATCAACGAATTAAATATTATTCTATCAAAACGAATACGGTAATATATAATCAACCGATACCGAGCGATAGGATAAAATATGGATTACAATAGTTGTAGTGTCTAAAGTTTTATTTTGATATTTAGTAAATTTCATAATATGACAACAATGGTCAAACTTTTTTTTAAAAAAAAATATCACGAAAGCCCACTAATGAGTTCGAAATTAAGAAAGATCATTTTATTTAGGCTTGTACCAATTTCATAAAAACATAAAATTGCATAAAATTTAAAAAGCTTCCCTAATTTAAGGCACTAAAATAAAAGATATAAATCAATTTTCAAAATGCCAATCTAATAAGATACGTCCTTCACATCGACACCGATTCATCCCACGATGATGCAAAAAGAATAAGGTCCCTCCACATTCGGATAAGCGTTGGGACTTTCCAATCAGAGCACGGGAAATTCCATTAAAATATTTCGGATCCAAACATTTAGAATCTCCCATCCCGACCAATCGCGGGGAGAGTTCCCCCGCGGTCGCCACGCGTTGAGCACTGATTGGTCCATCGAAACCATTTTAAAGGGACTGGCGGTTGGGTTGGGGCTGGTTGCTAGATGAGCTAGAGACAGGCTCGATCTCCGTGACGTCAAGAAAATATTCTCTCCCTCTCTCTCTTTGTTCCATATTTTCCTTCTTCCTTTTTCTGGAACTTTCTTTTCTTCTCATGTTCGTCGACTTTTGCCCCTAAATAAAGCATATATTTTGTTAAAGTTTTATTTTTCATTTTTTTCTCCTCCTTTTCTTTCTTTTTTCTATATTTCGTAATAGATAATTTATACCACACAGCCGAATGTCACATCTTCCTTTTCTTCGCTTTAATTTCACATCATTGACGGTCCGAATCCCAAATCAAATCCAACTATAAGTAAAATTCTTTATTATAATAAAACTCTTAATCCACGCCACATGACACAGGCCTCATGTAACACGACTTTCGACAGCATACTTCTAGAAACATATCAATTAGAGAGAAGGCCTTCCTTCCCTCCCGAGAAACACAATCCCTGTATACACCCAACAGCTCTCTCTTCATTTACCTCCAGTCTTACAACAACAATCACAAATGCAAACAACATCGGTTCTCATGCCCCGCGGCAACAAGGAAAATGCCCCGTCCTGCATAATAATTTCCTCTCGACTCGGTCGATTGCTGCTTCCGTGCTGCTTCCGTACCGTGATTTCGTGAGCAAGCCATGATGCCGAAACCATCAATGGAAGACAAACCGAATCTCTAATTCTCTATTTACTCTCGCACGCTAAATCTCATCGCATATAGATATACATACTCTGTGCTGACCCCCCTATTAAAAAATCTCCATTGGAAATATGGGGACGCGCAAGTGCACCAATCATCCCGACTTCTCGTCCGGGTTGAAATTCAAAGACTCCATCCATATAAGCTCCTTCACGTCTTCCTCGTTCAAGGACGCGTGTTCGAAATCGAAGACGAAAGGGGAAGAGCAAATGGGCTCTTCGTTGATCTCATGGAGGCTCGAGAGATATGGATGGTTCAGAGCTTCCTCGACTTGACACAAGTCACAAGATAATCAAGACTATATTCCGAAAGTGAGTGAGAGGAATTCATGGAAATCATACAGTTGTAAATGTACCTGTTATCCGCTTGCTCGGATCGAATACCAGCATTTTCTCTGCAAGATCAATAGCCAAGGGGGAAACATTCGGGAACTTCTGGGAAAAGGACCTCTTTGAGATGTGCGGAAGTTGCTTCACGTACTTGCGAGCATTATCGCTCCTCAGAAATCCAAGATCTGAATCATCTGGGGATCCTAAAAGCTGGTTTGGTGATAACCATGAGATGACGAATTCATGAAAATCAGACCAATCAACGCAAAGTTAAGTCATCGTTAATATAGATCCGTTACATGTCTGCATTCCATCCAATACAGTGCCTCGATTTTTCATTATTTATAGGAGCTAAACTTGCTAGATACATCATAATAAAGTATGGGTAACATATAGCATAGAAGATACCTCAGTTATAAGCCCCAACTGTTGAACATAATCTTTGCCAGGAAAAAGTGTTTCCCTTGTAACGATTTCCATGAGAATGCAACCCACAGACCAAACATCGATTGCTGCAGTATACTCCGAGCAGTTAAGCAGCAATTCAGGAGCTCTGTACCATCTGGTTACCACGTATTCAGTCATGAAATCAGTCTCTGATGTGGTTCTTGCAAGGCCAAAATCACAGATCTTGAGGTCACAATTTGCATTAAGAAGCAGGTTGCTCGGTTTCAAATCGCGGTGCAGAACATTTGCAGAGTGCACATACTTCAGTCCCCGCAACAACTGATAGAGGAAATACTGCAAGATCCAATTGAAAATGCCTCCTTTAGGTAACAAATGAACAGAGATATTTTGAAACGACTTGACTAGCCTTTTACATGCCACAAATATACCTAGACACACGGAAGAATCTGCTCTACTGTAGTGCATTTGCACCCTTAACTCCTACATAACAAGGTAACATCACAGAAAAAGCTCCATACGCTTTCTGATTTTTTACTTGTCTCACTTTTATCTATCTCTTTCTCCCCCTCTATTTTCTCCTAATTATCTATCCCTTTTCATTCATTATTATCGCATATCCCTTTATATGCTGAAGAGAAGATCAAAACAATTGCTTGCTCCAGAAAATACAACCATGAAAACACCTTAAATAACGCGTCTCTTGGTTAGCAGCATATCCCCAAATCGGCCCGCAGGCAAAACTGTCTATAATTAAGAATGATTAGCCACTCTTCAAGAGGAATATCTGACAGAGAATTAGAATAGGGAATGGATATATATTCACTGAAGTGGAAAGACTTCAACAATAATCCATGAATTTGAATAAAACTTTCCTAATCAAAAATTTACAGTCAGGGATGGAAGTTTTGCGGGGCAAGCTCTTAAAAGCTGATAGGATGACACTGCCGTTGGACATCTGACCATCAAGTGTGAAGTGAAAGATGCATGTTACACATACCCAAATCAAACAATTATTTTCTGAGTATATTTGCAGGCCGAATAGGTACTGTGAAAAAGACTGGAATCTATGTTGGAAAAGGAAAATACAGAAAGCACATGCAGAATAATGCGACGAACTCACCCAATGATTGGCAAGAGAGAAAAGGAATGTACAACTAACTAACCTGACAGTGATCATCTGTCAAGGCCTGATTTGACCTGATGATTTGATGCAGATCAGTATCCATTAGCTCGTACACAATATAAACATCATTAAAGTTTTCTTTGTCCTGGGGCCTGATAATGTCTTTGATCTTGATTACCTGCGGAGCATCAGAAAGAATCACCTTCATCGTGGGTTTTATTAAACTGAAACCATGCACAGATAAATCCCCAATTGCAATTTCTGAGGTTTATAGAGTTAATGACTGTTCAAACATGGAAACTTCTATTTCAAGATGCTTACACAGAGACCCACCCTGTCTAAAGAACCACTATGCCCCAGTTAAAGTCCCCATCTTTAAGATTCATAAATGTAGATCAAACATCATGTTGGAAAGGACTCTGGTCTCTCCATGAGTAACTAGAATATACTTCTACAGAAACAGACCCTAAGATGGAAAGAAAGATACCCTCCAACATCGAAAAGTACACTGACAAGACGCGCACTCGAGACACTGTTGCACACTAGCGTAGATAAAAATTAGAGAATCTCTAGTATCAGCTAACACTCAATTACTCCAATTCTTATGCACGATTACATTGTCGTGGTCCATGTGGCAGAGGAGCTTAATCTCCCGCAGCGTCCTCTTGGCATCGATCCGATTATCGAACGCGTTCCCAATCTTCTTGATCGCGACTTCTTCCTTCGTCTCCGCATTCGTCGCGCAGCTGCAAAAGAGGGCATCCGACCATCAGCCGGTCCGAAAGCTCAAATCTCCAACACCCCCAATCACACCCAAAAACCACTCTCCAGATCGAGAAACGCAGCAATCTTCGCAGTACCGCGCGCGCGCGCGCTCTTCAACTGAGAAATCTCAGCAATCGCAATCCACACACGTGAGAACTCACACGCACAACTCAGACCCGCTAGCGAGGAAATTAAAGCCGATCGAAACAGCAAAATCAACGCTCGGAATCCAATCCCGCGCTCATCCGATGCGCGAGAATCGAAAACTCACCAGACGATGCCGTACGCGCCGCGGCCGACGGGCTGAATCGGAGGGACGTACTTGGAGGGCACCTGGAAGAGGTTCCCGAGGACGTTGTACTGCACGTACCTGCCCCCTCCGCCGGCCCCGCCGCCGCCCCGCCGCCGCGGGCCGTCTCCCCCTCCGTTCGGCTTCCCGGCCGCCTCCTCGTTCTCCATCCCAAGGCTTATCTCCGTCGCCTCTCGGTCGCCGCGCGGTGGTTGAAAGTTCTAGAGAGAGAGAGAGAAGAGAGAGAATGGAGGGGGGACAGTAGCGACAGTCGATGCATAAAAATAGAGAGAGAGAGAGAGAGAGAGATAGCTTTTGGCTTTTGCGAGTGGGAAGAAAGTTTGAAATGGGGGAGAAGTTTGAATGCGTGCGAACGGAGGGGGCGACCCCGACCGTTGACGATTCTTCCTCTCCCCTTCCCTACCCTTTCCCCTCTCCTCATAAAAAAAAATTAATTCGTAAAATAAAAGAAAATAATTTAATTCGTCAAATAAAAAAAAAAAAAATAAAAATAAATAAAAGAAACGGAAAGGGGACTTTTCTGATCTTACACGTGTCCAGAAGCAATCTCGACCGTCCGCGTCTTCACCTTGCTGAACACCGGCTCCAATACCAGCTTGGCAACTTTTCTATCGAGTCCAATTTCTTTTTTTCCTTGAGAGTGAGACCCCTACCTTCCTCTGGCGATTGAAATTACCCAGCCGAACATGCCGATCGGACGATATAATTCTGCGTCGGTTTCGTCGGTTCGTACACGATGGTTCGAGTTTAGGCAAAATAGTGCTCACCCTCTTCTAAAGTCGCAACGGAAAACCCTCATGAATTGCTTGATCCAAGATTATTATGGATAGATAAAATATGTATATGATAAAATTTGAACGAATAAAATCACCAATTGATGATTTGCTATTAGAAAAGTAGGTGAGCTTTCGCGAGTAGTTATTTCTATTGAATATGTCGTGATCTCTTGTTCTCCCCTAATTAAATTTACTTGTCTAATCCAATTATTGGAAGACATGCTTTCGCATCCAAACTTTGGCAATGAGAGTTGATGGGCATTGGAAACGAGATGCCGCTTTAAGAATTGCGACAAGAGACGGTTCGTGGAAATTTCTTGGACAAAAAAATTCCTCCATTTCGGATGGTCCCGTGAATATATTTTAGCAAGAGATCGCTCGAAATTAAGAGATTTGATGGGCATTGGAAACGAGAGTAATCCTGGTCGTGGAACAGCATTGTTATTAACCTCATCTTGATCACATACATAAAATTACCAAGCCCCAATAAAGGAAAAAATAAATAAATAAAGAAAAGGGGGAAAAAAGCTGTAACCCCCGAAAATTACACGTGAAACACTCACCAGTCATCACACCCAATTTTCATTTTTTACTTTTTGTTTTTTTACTGCAGCTACGAAGAAGACAGTGGGCGAAAAGGACAAGAAAAAGTTACAGGGATTTACAAAACTTTCCCCCGACGCTTGCTCCTCCGTACATCGGCTCCGGCCGGCCAGCCCGAGTTGGGGACGTGGTGGGCGCGACGCCCGCCGGGTCGGCGGCGGCGGCGAGATTCGACGGAGCCGTCGCGTCGCCCGGATGCCGGCCCCCTCCCCCACCCGCGCCGTCGTCCGTCGCCCGAGGAGTTTCCTCCACCTCCTCACACGGCGAGGCCCCGCCGGAGTCGGGGACAGGGTAGACGCGGCTCCCTCCAGGAGCGCGGCCGCCGCGACGAGCTTCGACGGGGACGTCGCCGGGACGGCCATCCCCCACCGCCCCCGCCGCCCGCCGGCAATACCGGAGACGGCGCGGGAAGCGAGGCGGAGCAGTTTCTTGAAGATGGCGATCTTGATTTGGCCTCTGCTCGTAGAATGCCTTCGGGTCCGCACCCGCCAGCGATCGGGCGCGTCGAATTCCATTTCTTGAAGTGGAGAGAGAGAGAGAGAGAGAGAGAGAGAGAGAGAGAGAATCCAACGCCCGCGGCGGCGGCGGCGGCGGCGGTGTGGGAGCTTCGCTTTTGGTGAAGTGGCCGGTATGCGTGCTTGGGTTCGAGCTCCCTCGAAGAAGAGCAAGTCGAGTGGTTTACGTGGAGAGGAAGCCTTCTTGGCAATGCAGCAGAGACCCCCTCCATGATGTCCCTATCTTTCCCACTATGAAAAAAGAAGGAATCTCCAACAGGTTTGAAATTATGGAAATGCTAATGTGGAGATTGCATCATGAATAAGATCAGAAGTAAATCTCCACAGTCCATTTCTAAAAGAAATGGCAATGCATTACCAACTAAGCCGACCTTTAGGGATCCTTTCCCCGAGAAGTGACGATGTGTTGTGGACCATTAATTAGTTTCGTCATTTCCTCCTAATATTCGCTCGATCAGATTGTCAAATACACCGCGTCTTTGGTAAAAGAAAATTAATGCATCTATTTGCACATGGATAAATTAAACCGAATCATAAGAGAGAAATTCACCCAATGAATGACAAGAGAGAAAAGGAAAATACAACTAACTAACCTGACAGTGATCATCCGTCAAGGCCTGACTTGACTTGATGATCTGATGCAGGTCGGTATCCATTAGCTCGTACACAATATAAACATCATTAAAGTTTTCTTTGTCTAGGGGCCTAATAATGTCTTTGATTTTGATATTGATTATCTGCAGAACACCAGAAAGAATCACCTTCATCATGGGTTATATTATATTGAAACCGTACACAGACAAGTCCCCTCCTTGCAATTTCTGAGGTTTATAGAGTTAATGACTGTTCAAACGTGGAAACTTCTATTTCAAGATGCTTACACAGAAACCCACAACACCCAACCCCCCGCCCCAATTAAAGTATTGCTTTAAGATTCATAAATGCAGATCAAACATCATGTTGGAAAGGACTTTGGTCTCTCTATGAGCAACTAGAATCTACTTCTACGGAAACCGATCAAAAGATGGAAAGAAAAGACACCATCCGACACCGAAAAGTACACTGACAGGACGCGCACTCAAGACACCGTTGCGTACCTGCGTAGACAAAAATTAGAGAATCTCCGGCATCGGCTAATACTCAAATACTCCAATTCATGCCCGCGATTCCATTGTCGTGTCCATGTGGCAGAGGAGCTTGATCTCCCGGAGCGTCCTCTTGGCATCGAACGCGTTCCCAATCTTCTTGATCGCGACTTCTTCCTTCGTCACCGCATTCGTCGCACAGCTGCAGAAAAGGGCATCCGACCATCAGCCGGACCGAAAGCTCAAATCTCCAACGCCCAAAACCACACACAAAAACCACCACTCTCCAGATCCAGAAACGCGGCAATCTTCGCACTAGCGCCCCCGCGCGCGCTTTTCAACCTAGAAATCTCGGCAATCCCAATTCACACACGAGAACTCACACAACTCAGACCCGCTAGCGACGAAATTAAAGCCGATCGAAGCAGCGAATCAACGCTCGGGCATCCAATCCGCCGCGCTCATCCGATACGCGAGAATCGGGAACTCACCAGACGATGCCGTACGCGCCGCGGCCGACGGGCTGAATCGGCGGGACGTACTTGGACGGCACCTGGAAGAGGTTCCCGAGGACGTTGTACTGCACGTACCTCCCGCCGCCGCCGCCGCCGCCGCTGTTCGGCTTCGCGGCCGCCTCCTCGTTCTCCATCCCAAGCCTTATCTCCGTCGCCTCTCGGTCGCCGCGCGGTAGTTGAGGGTTCTAGAGAGAGAGAGAGAGAGTGGAGGGGGGACAGTAGTGACAGTTGATACATGACAGTTGATACATAGAGAGAGAGAGAGAGAGAGAGAGAGAGCTTTTGGCTTTTGCAAGTGGGAAGAAAGTTTGAAATGGGAACGAAAGGAGGCGACGGCGACCGTTTAACGATCCTTCCTGTCCCCCCTCGTCAAAAAAATTTATTTCGTAAAATAAAAGAAACTAGAGGGAGCGGCGATGGCTTACACGTGTGTGGCAGCAGACCCGATACCATCTTTTCTTTACGGTGCAGTTCTTTTTTTTTTTTTTTTTTGGGGCGTTCTAGCTTTGGCGATGAATCAGAACGTGCCGATCTGATGATACAATTCCGCGTCGGTCCCATTGGTTTATGTATGGTCGTTCGAGTTTCGAGGAAAATGATGCTTGCCCTCTTCTAGAATCGCCACAAGAAACCCTCCTCCATTGCTCATTTATGTTTGTGATGAGTAAATAGAGACGCACCCGACGGGACATTACTCAATCAATAAAGTCAACATACAGTGATTTATTACTTATAAAATGGATAAGATTACCGATTAGAAAAGCACATGAGTTTTCACAGATAATTATTTTTGCTAATAATTCCCCAATCTCTTGTTTTCGCTTAATTAAATTTACTTGTCTAATCCAACTATTGGAAGACAAACTTTCCTATCCAAACTTTGGCAGAAGCCCATGCTAGTTTCTAGGAAATTAGGAATCCCCCTTGTGGATGCCCTGCTTCAAGAATTGCAATGAGAGAGCGTT
The DNA here is from genome assembly GCA_014182395.1 of Eucalyptus sp. ANBG9806169. NCBI lineage: Eukaryota > Viridiplantae > Streptophyta > Magnoliopsida > Myrtales > Myrtaceae > Eucalyptus > Eucalyptus sp. ANBG9806169. The sequence continues at coordinate 28,416,526 of CM024582.1, forward strand.
CGTTCGTGGAAACATCTGGGGACAAAACAATTCTCCATTTCGGATGGTCCCACGATTTTTTTCTTTTTAGCAAGAGATCGTTCGAAATTAAATGATTTGATGGCCATGTAAACGAGAGCAATCATAGTCATGGAAACAGCATTCTTAACCTCTTCTGATCACTCTAGCATTAAAAAGAAAAAAAAAAAAAAAAAGCCTCTTCTGATCACATACATAAAATTACCAAGCCCCAAAAAGAAAAAAATAAATAAATAAACGAAAAAAAAAAAAAAAAAAAGGTCTACTCCCTGAAATTACAAGTTCTCCCCGTCACACCCAATTCTTTTCTACTTTTTTTTTTTTTTTACTTTAACCACATGGCGAGCGAAAAAGACAGGAAAAAGTTAGGGGCATTTACAAAACTTCGTCAGGCGCTTCCTCCTCCTTACACGGCACCGGCCGGCCGGAGTTGGGGACGCGGTGGACGCGGTGGACGCGACGGACGCCGCGGCGGGGCCGTTGCCGGAATCCACCTCCCCCGCCCCCCGCCCCCCGCCCCCGGGACGTTGTTCGGCGCGGCCTGGAGACGGCGAGACAAGCCAGGTCGGTCGAGCAGCTTCTTGAAGATGGCGGCCCTGATCCGCCCTCTCCTCGGAGGAAGCCTCTGGGTCGCCGTCCCCCATCTCACAACTATGACCACTCCAAAAACGAGAGAGCAAAAGACAGAAAGAAGAAAAGATATTCACAAAACGTCGCCCAGCGTGTTCCCTCCTCCTTACATCCCCATGGCCCCGCCGGCGTCGGCGACGGGGTGGACGCGACGACGCCCACCGGGCGCGCGGCCGGGGCGGCGAGCTTCGACGGGGCCGTCTCCGGGACGGCCCACCCCGCGCCGCCCTCCGGGCAAGCGGCCGGCGATCCCGGAGACGGAGCGGGAGGCGAGGCGGAGCAGTTTCTTGAAGATGGCGATCTTGATTTGGCCTCTGCTCGTAAGATGCCCCTGGGTCCGCACCCGCCCGCGATCGCGCGGGTCGAAATCCATTTCTTGAAGCGGAGAGAGAGAGAGAGTGCGCAATGCCCGCGGCGGCGGCGGCGGCGGCGGCGGCGGTGTTGTGGGAGCTTCGCTTTTGGTGAAGTGAAGTGGCCGGTTCGAGCGTGTTTTCGAGCCTCTTATTACGGCCAGTTTGTGTGCGTGGGTTCGAACCACCTTGAGGAAGAGCAACTTGGGGGGCTTACGTGGAGAGTTAGCCTTCTTGGAATGCAGCAGAAGTCCCCTCCAAAAAAATGGTAAAATAAATAAATGAATTGCTCGTTTTATGGCCGTCCCTTCTACAAGAAAGCTCCTCATCGGACGGTCACGAGGTACGAAGACGTCCTTATCTTTCCCGCCATGAAAAAAGAAGGAATCTCCAACAGTCTAGATATTATGGAACTGGGAATGTGGCGAATGCACCTTGAGCAAGATCAGAAGTAAATCTCCATCGTCCATTTCTAAAAGAATTGGCAATGCATTACCAACTAAGTCGACGTTCAGGATTCCTTACCTCGGGATAGGATGATCTGTCGTCAACCATTAATTAGTTTCATCATTCCTTCCTAGTGTTCGATCAATCGGATTGTGAGATATGTCACATCTTTGGTAAAAAAAATTAATACATCTATTTGCACGTGGGTAAATTGAACTAAATCAAAAGAATCGCGTGAAATTATGGCGATAGATCATAGCACGCCAGCACGCTTTACAGCAATGCTTGATGCCATCATAGAAATTTAAAGAATGATGCTCTTTACCATTTTAGAATTGTGACAAAGGAGCAATTCGTTGGCCTACATTGTTGAGAGATCACGAGACAAGACATTTCTCTGTTTTGGACAAGTCGTGTAAACATATGTTGGCAAACATCATTTAAAATTGATGAATGAAGAGTGATTGACTAATTAGTCATCAAACAGCATTGATTACCTCATCTCATACCATACACAAAGTCCCAAGTCCCAAAAATAAAAATAAATAAACGGGCTAAAAAGAAGAAAAAAGAATGACGCCCTGCTGAAATTACGCATGCGCCTCACCTCGTCTCAACCGAAACCTTTTTCTTTTCTTTTTTTCACTACGGCCACAAAAATAAAAGGAGCGAAAAAGACAAAGAAAAGTTACACGAATTTAAAAAACAAGAGTCGGGGACATGATGGACACAACGGCAAGCTTAGACGGGACGACTGTCGTCAAGTTGGCCTCCCCCACACCGTTGTCTGATAGGGGTGAGCATAAATTTAGGATTAATCTTGGACTCATCTGTCCAACCCTACCAATCCTAATCCGGTTTCTAAGAAAACTGGGTCGGTCCTTAATCTTTGAACTTTGGATTTTGCATTGTGTGGATTGGTCCACGGTCATGAGAATTTAAAGTTAGTCAAATCCAAATTAATTATAATTGTATATATTATATAATATTTATTTGATATATAATATATAATATTCTTTTATTTATTTTAAAGTCAACCCTAACTTACGGTGCCCTCCCCTCCTCTAGCTCCAGTACTCTGGTCTTTTGTTTATTTTTTATCCTTTTCAATGCCAAGTAAAATTGAAAGAAACAACTTCGCTCGTGAGGAATGCTCACCCCACTTGATGCTTGCCCCTCGCCGCGATGCTTGCCCCTCACCACTTGACACTCGACACTCGACACTTGCCCCTTCCCCTTGCTCCTCGTCGCTCGACGCTCACCCCTCACTTCTCTTCACGGCCCTCACTCACCACCAAGTAAATTAGACGAAAATGAAGCCCTAATTAGAAACCCTCTCGCTCATGAGCAACGCTCACCATTGCCTTGCTTGCCGCTCAACACTCACCTCGTTTGCCCCTTGCTGCTTGCCCCTCGTCTCATAGCATGCCTCTATTCGCAAGCCTTTTGGAACGCAACTTGGCTGGTTAGTTGCACTTTGTGCTTGATTTTAGAGCTTCAAGCTTGTGTATGATCTCGATTTGTTTTAGATTTTTATTTTTTCACTTCTGCTTCACGATTTGCATTTGATTTGAGAGCTTCAAGCTCACGTGACTTGCCGTTATTCGTTGGGATGAATTAGGTGCAGGGGTTAGCTCCGAATTAGGTGCACAAATAGTAGGCTTGTCTTTTTATGGAGTACAAAAAATAAAATAAACAAATTATCAATCAGTCTCGGGTTAATCCTTGAGATAGGACCAAACTCATAGAGTCAATCCGACCGTAGGTCCAAAGCTCAATAGAATCAGTCATTAGTCCCAAAAATTGGGAACCCATATTGTGCAAGTTGGTCATAGGGTTAGGTGTTAGATTAACCCAACCCGGACCATGCTCACCCATATTGCTAGGCGCAGCTAGCAATCTTGGAGACGGTGAGGTAAGCGAGGCGGAGTAGCTTCTTGAAAATGGCGATCTTGATTTGGCCTCGCCTTGAAGGAAGCCTCTAGGTCCAGGCCCACTGGTGTTCGGGGGCATTGAATTCCATTTCTTGAATCCAAGAGAGAGAGAGAGCTTCGATTTCGTGGGTTCTTTTAGGTTTGGAGATGAGAATTAAGTGGAGTCTTCTTTTTTTTCCCTGTCAATCTTACTCTACTTCTACTCTTACTCTTACTCTTGAACTTTTATCTTACTTTATTGTAGGACATTGGAGTCAAAACTAATACCTAAAGTTAAATTGTCCCTACCCTAACCCACTGAAAATGTGAAGATTCGAACCCTCCAAGTAGAGGGTTGTGTTGAGTGCATGACAATTTAGAACCTCTTCGGAAGAATGAAGTTTCAAAGGTTACTTCATAAGTAAGATGGCATTGTAGCTAGGTTGTGCTTCTTTCGCGAAAAATGGGTCATTTTTGGAAAATGTTTTCCCAAAAATCATTTTCCAATAAAATGACAATATTTTTCGATGTTCGGCTAATATATGAACAAGTCTTAGAAAATATTTTTCGATGTTCAGTAAGAAAGATATTTTATAGATTTCACCACCTAGGCATGCACTATTTTATCGACCTATAAATCCGTCAAATCTGAACTTGCCTTTAAGGCCAGGCAAACTTGCTTCACATCTTTGTTCCCTCACCGTCGCTAAACACCCATTCCTTCTTAAAAATGTTCGTATGGATTTTAAACTTCTCTTGAAAATCTATAATTTTGAGCAGCTAATCTAGAGAGCGCACTTGGCAAGATAAGATTTTGAGGATTATGCACAAATAGGAAAGATATGAGAACACTACCAATCTTACCAAAATGAGGTATTGAGAAAATCTTAAGGTTAAAAGCAAAGGTTATCCAACATTGTTAACTACTTTCTTGAGATTCAACTTAACACTTGACAGGCACACAAACTATCAAAGATGAAACCAGATTCTTCTCTCCACACCCCTTTCCTCGATACTCAACACATCATCACACGGAGAAATGATTTTCATTTAATGACGAAATGTTGCAAAGGCGTCAAGTATGAAGTCACCAAGTAAAATGTACACGAGATTAACAACCTCACATCAAATTTCATCTCTTGAAGTACTGACAATAACAATATAGAAAGAAAGAACACGTAAGTCTTTTGACAGTAAAGCTCAATACAATATATCATCGATGATGATTTCCTTTGCTTATAAATTGGGTTAATACCCTGAAAAACCCCAAACTGGTACACTTGTGACAATTTTACCCAAAATTATTTTTTTGATCACCGGAAACCCCAAACCGGTATACCTTTGACAAATTTACCCTTTGTTAGTTTTCGTTAAATTTAACTATCAAATTATTAAGTTAAATGACACGTGACAATTGACTGATATACTAATTCAAGATTTTATGCTCAGTTTGTTACAATTTACAATTTTTGTGATTTTTTTGTGATATTAATCCAATTTAGCGGAGGATATATTAGTCACAAATTTACCAGTTTTGGGTTTTTTGCGGTCGAATAAATTAGTTTGGGGTAATTTTGTCATAAATATACCAATTTAGGGTTTTTTATAGTCAGTCGGGGTAAATTTGTCACAGATGTATCAGTTGGGGTTTTTCATGGTCAAAAGAATAGTTTGGGGTAAATTTGTCACAGGTATACCAGTTTGGGGTTTTTCAGGGTATTAACCCCTTAGAAATTTATTAATCTAGACTTTGCGAAGATTTGTACTTTTCACCGTGAATGATTTTCCTATTTTTTCATTCTCAACTAGATGGTCAAAAACTACTCCAGGGGTAACTACATCATATCCAACCACTTTCATCACCTCGTTGTATAGTTGAGAGTAATAGACTCGAGAGTAATCGACCCCACTTTGACCAAATAACTTAATTGTTGATGCCATTTATGTTGAAAGTGCAGCATTACTTATTATCATTGTCGGAATATCTTCGCATTTTGTGAAACCCCTTTTTTGAAGGCACACAATAGATGAAGATGATTTTTAGCCATTCATCAATTCATCAAAGTCATCACCTAAGTCGACAAGTGAGGAGTGAACTTCAGTTGCATCAATGTCTCTTAATTGTTTAGCAAAGCTTTCGATGGTCATATCTCTCTCAACCACCAAAGCCATCTCATCATATATATCAATCATCTTATTCATATACTTTTCATGAAAGCGATGGATCTATCAATGCACAATATTCATTCAGTTATTGATTCTAAAGCTAGATGTGAAGGGAACTTTATAACTATGCTTCGGGGCAAGTGCAACAGCTGAAACACAGTACATAAAATACTCATATTCTTTTAAAAAACTTATGAGATTGCCGGTTAAAAAAGTATATGAGTTTTCGCGGGTAATTGTTTCTATTAATAATTGTGCGATCTCTTCCTCTCCCCTAATTTAATTTACTTGCCCAATCCAATTATGGGAAGACATACATTTCGTCTCCAAAATCTAGGAAATTAGGACCCCGTTTCTGGATGCCGTGCTTCAAGAATTGCAACAGGAGACCGTTCGTTCGTGGAAATTTCTTGGACAAAACAATTTCGCCATTTCGGATGGTCCGTGAATTTATTTTCGCAAGAGATCGCTCGAAATTAAAAGATTTGATGGGCATTGGAAACGAGAGTAATCCTAGTCGTCGAACAGCTTCGTTATTAGCCTCATCTGATCACATACATAAAAATACCAAAGCCCCCCCAAAAGAAAAAAATAAATAAATACAGAAAAGGGAGATAAAAAAATGGTGTAATCCCTGAAAATCACACGCTGTCCCTGTCACGCCCGAATTTTTTTGGTTTTTTTACTGCAGCCACAAAGATAGTTAGAGAAAAAGACAGGAAAAAGTAACAGGCATTTACAAAACTTCGTCCGGCGCTTCCTCCTCCTTACACGGCACCGGCCGGCCGGCGTCGGGGACGATGTGACCGCGACGCCCGCCAGGTGCGCGGCTGCGGCGGCGGTCTTCGGCGGGGCAGTCGCCGGGATCCCCCGGCCCCACGGCCCCCGCCCGCCCTCGGGCCGTCGTTCGGCGCGGCCGGCGATCCTGGAGATGGCGACAGAAACCAGGTGGAGCAGTTTCTTGAAGATGGCGACCTTGATCCGGCCCTTTCCTCGGAGGAAGATTTTGGGTCCGCATCCGATCTCATAGCATAATCTCATCGTCACACCCAGATTTTTTTTTTTTTTTTTTTATACAATGAACACTTCAAAAACGAGAGAGAAAAAGACAAACAGAAGAGAAGAAAGCTACAGATATTTACAAAACGTCGCCCGCCGTGTTCCCCCTCCTTACATCGGCACGGCCCCGCCGGAGTCGGGGACGTTGTGGACGCGACGCCCGTCGGGCTCGCGGCCGCGGCGGCGAGCTTCGACTGGGCCGTCTCCGGGATGGGCCCCGCCGGGCGCGCGGCCGGCGATCCCGCAGACGGCGCGGGAAGCGAGGCGGAGCAGTTTTTGAAGATGGCGACCTTGATCTGGCCTCGCCTCGGAGGAAGCCTCTGGGTCCGCACCCGCCGGCGATCGGTTCCGTCGAATTCCATTCCTTGAAGCGCGCGGGGGAGAGAGAGAGAGAATGCAATGCCGCCGGCGGTAGCGGTAGCGGCGGCGGCGGCGGCGGCGGCGGCGTAGTGGGAGCTTGGCTTTTGGTGGGTTAATCTCGGGTCTGGAAACTAGAGTGACGTGGCTGGTCCGAGCGTGCGTTCGAACCTCTTTATTACGGCGCGTTTGTGTGCGGGTTCGAACACTTGGGGAGTAAGTGCGTTTGTTTGTGTTTGTTTGTTTAAAAAGCTCCAGCGAATGTAAAACAAAAAAAGTATTTACGCTCCTAAGCAGTTTTAACAAATATGAGCGTTTGGTAAAACATTCCTAAAAAAAAAAAAGAACGAAATATGTTTGGTAAATTATGTTCTTTTTTTTATTTCTTTTAATTTTTTAATGTTTTTTTATTATTTTTCTTTCTTTTTATTTTATTTTATTTTTTGCTTTGGCCGGTCGCCGGCCTCGGCCATGGCCGGCGACCGGCCGACGAGGGCCGGCGGCCTCGCCCAGCCACCGGCGAGGCTCGCCGGCCCCGGAGAGGCCGAGCCTCGCCGTGGTTGGGCGAGGCTCGGCCTCGCCTTGGCTGGGCGAGCTCAGGCTCGCCCAGATCCGGCGAGGCCGAGCTCGCCCAGCCACCGGCGAGGCTCGGCCTCACCGGGCCACCGCCAAGTGACGCCGACCTGGCGGTGGCCCAGCGAGGCCGAGCCTCGCCGGTGGCTGGGCGAGCTCGGCCTCGCCGGATCTGGGCGAGCCTGAGCTCGCGAGCCTCGCGGCCGGCTGGGCGAGCTCGGGCTCGCCCAGATCTGGCGAGGCCGAGCTCGCCCAGCCACCGGCGAGGCTCGGCCTCGCCGGGCCACCGCCAGGCGACGCCGACCTGGCGGTGACTGGGCGAGGCCGAGCCTCGCCGGTGGCTGGGCGAGCTCCGCCTCGCCGGATCTGGGCGAGCCCGAGCTCGCCCAGCCAAGGCGAGGCCGAGCCTCGCCCAACCACGGCGAGGCTCGGCCTCGCCGGGGCCGGCGAGCCTCGCCGTGGCTGGGCGAGGCCGCCGGCCCTCGTCAGCCGGTCGCCGGCCATGGCCGAGGCCGGTGACCGGCCAAAGCAAGAAGAAAAAGAAAAGAAGAAGAAGAAGAAAAGAAGAAAAAAAGAAAAGAAAAGAGAAGAGAGAGAAAATTTCTTTTTGTTTTTAAACAAAAACAACTTTTTTTTTTTAGCATTTTTTCTGTTTTTTTTGTTTCAGGGAACAAAAGAACAGATTTGGAACAAAAACGCACACAAACGCGCGTTTGTTCTTTTTTGTTTAAGGGAACGAAAAAACAGAAAAACTGTTGGAACAGAAAAAAAAACACAAACAAACAGGCCCTAAGTTTCTGGCAAATTGGAAAAATAAATAAATAAATAAATGAAATGCTTATTTTTTATGGCCATTTTACTTTCTAGAAGCAGCTCCTCATCTGACGGTCCCGATGTACCGGGCACGGAGACATCCTTATCTCCCCCACCCAATGGAAAAAACGGAAAGGAAAAAGAATCTCCAATTGTTTTTGCCAAAAGTCGTGAACAAACGGAACTGATGACGTCGAAATCACATCTTGAATAAGATAAAAGGGTAAATCTCCAACCCCCATTTCTAAAAAATGACAATGCATTACCAACCAATTTGATCATTAGGATTCCTTTTCGGGATGTAGCAATTTGTCACTAATCACCGCATTTTCTATAAGAGAAAATTACTACATCTATTTGCACGTTGATGGTCGAATTAAATCACAATAATCACGTGAGGATATTGTGCGACAATCTGGATAGATCCCAACACGCTTTGCGGCGATGCCCTATGCGGTCATTGAATTTTAGAGAATGGTGCTCTGCTTACCCTTTTAGGATCGTGACAAGGGAAAATTTCGTTGGCCTACATTGTTGAGAGATCATGCGACAAGATCTTTCTCCGTTTTGGACGGGGCGTGTGAATATACGTTGGCAAACCTCATTCAAAATTGAAGATTCCATGGGCAGGGATGAAGAGTGTTTAACTAATTAGCTGTTCGACAGCATTTATTACCTCGTCCCTCGTCCCGTATACCATACACAAATGTCCCAAATCCCAAAAATAAAAAATAAATAAAATAAAGAAATCGGTTAAAAAAAAAAAGAAAAAGAAAAAGAATTACCCCGACCCCTCCCCATCCCCCCGGGGCGGCTGAAATCACGCCTACGGCACGAAGAAAAAAAAAAAAAAAAAACAAGACGAAAAGAAAAGTTACAGAATTTTATGAAACTTCGCCGGACGCTTCCTCCTCCTCCTCACACCGGCACCGCCCGGCCGGAGTCGGGGACGTGGTGGACGCGGCCGCGGCGGCGGCCAGCTTCGACGGGGCCGCCGTCGCCGGGGCGGCCCCCTCCGCGCCGTGGCCCGGCGCGGCCGGCGATCCCGGAGACGGCGCGGGAAGCGAGGCGGAACAGCTTCTTGAAGATGGCGATTTTGATCTGGCCTCGTCTCGGGGAAGCCTCTGGGTCCGCGCCCGCCGGCGCTCGGGGGCATTGAACTCCATTTCTTGAAGAGGGGAGAGAGAGAGAGAGGTGCAGGCGGGGGGGTGCGGGAGCTGCGGTTTCGCGGGTTCTTCCGGGTACTGGAGGTGAGAGTGAAGTGGCGGGTCGCGTTGTGCGGTGTTTGAAACCCTCTTCGAGCGAATGAAATTTTCGAAGGTTTGCTTCGCCAGGAAGTTTGGGTACTGTAGCCAAGTGGGAAAGAAAATGGAACCTTCGTGTTTAGAAATTATGAATCCCTGCCCTCATGAAATAAAAATGAAGTAGTTTTGAGTTATTATAATAATAACGACGTAAATTTTTAAAAAATAAACCTCACCAGAATTCATAATTATTTATTATTTAATTTTTTATTATCCAAAACATTCCGCTCTTCTCATGTTCCATTAAAAATCAATGTTCGAACTCTCTTGCCAAAAGTCAACAAATCGCAAAGGCAATTAGCTGTTGGCAGTTGGCACGTAAAAAGATGGGCTTGGATTGGGGAAGGTGATCGAACGTCTATTTGCGACCAGCGTTTGGCGAAAGATCCTTCATTGGCGACGGGCAAAATGCCCGAGACGGAGCCGAGCCTAACTCACCTGACCGAGCCCACGAACGAGTCGCTTCGGGTTTCGAGATCGAAGACTTGATCCAGTAGGCCTTTGGACATGAAGGCCTCCGTGCATTTCGCTTTGACACGTGGCCTGTCGACTCTTTAGTTCTGCATTCCGCCTTGGACCATCCCAAAAAGGCTCAGTTCGAGTAAAAACCCAAAAGTAAAATTCGAGTTGGCTCTAAATCACGTCAAGAAGAGAATTCTAATCAATTGGGTTTTTGAATCCGCGATGGAGCTTTTGCCAGGATGAGAAATTACCAACAAGGAGAGATTCGCGCCTTGCGGCCCGGTGTGCTCCCGAGATCTTATGGAGGCCGTTTAAGGGCCCGTTTGAACCTCGCCCTTCCGCGTTTGGGTGCGTTTTTGTTTCAAAATTGTTTTTTTTTTTGTTAAAACACATCTGGAACAGAAACAATAAACAAAAAAAAATTGTTTCTTGTTTTTGAAACAAAAATTACAAACACTTCTCTCTTTTTTATTTTCTTTTCTTCTTCTTTTTTCTTTGACTGGTCGCCGGCCTCGGCCATGGCCGGCGACCGGCCGTCGAGGGTTGGCGACCTCGTCGAGGGCCGGTGACCCGCCGGAGCCGTCGCCCGGCCCGAGCGGAGCTCGGCCTCACCTTGGCCGGGGCACCACTCGATGCTCGCCTCCGGCGGCCGGAGGCGAGACCACGGCCCTCATCGGCCTCGCCGGCCATGGCCGCGGCCGCCAACCGGCCAAAAGAAAAAAAATAAATAAATAAATAAAATGAAAATAAAAATATTAAAAAATTAAAAGAAATAAAAAAATACAAATTAACCAAACTTGTTTCGTTCATTTTTTATTAGGAATAAGTTTATCAAACCCCTTTTTTGTTCAAAAATTGTTAGGAGAATGAAGCACTTTTTTATTTACATTCCAGAACAATTTTTAAACGAGAAATGTTCCAAACGCACCCTAAGAAGCGAGGGAAAGAGAAGCTTTTTGGTCCGGTCCAAGCGGTGTCGGATCGTGGCATGTAATATAGTCTCCATATTGTGTTTCAAATAAATGTAGATGTCCTTAGGAGAATGCCTTGGTCCATGGAGTTCGGGCCTGGCCCCCTGTTTTTCCCTTCCTAACGTCGGGAAGTCCAACGACGATTGATCGTTGGTTGGCTTTATTTCGGTCGTTGACATCATGATTGAGAGCTGGGACGCTGGTTGTGATATTTTGTTTGTGGAATGATGCTCGCGAATTCGACAAAACACGTGAGGGAAAATAATTAAATGGAGAGAGAGAAAAAAATTCGCTTCCAATCAATGACAATAATTCATAGAATTCGCCAGATCATAATCCGGTGGAAAGTCTAATCTTCTGTTGCCACCAAAGTCAAATTGATTTCGATTGGGCAGATGCATGTTTTCTTTTTTTCTTTTTTTCCCCCGCAATTAGCTCATTTTGGTGTTCAGACAAATTGCTCTGTTTGCGGTTTTTGAGCTCGTGATTTTGTTAAGAACGAGTGACAATTCTAAATGCACCAAATCGATACTGAGGAGCGTGCCAAGATGGATCGATCCAAGTGTGCAAATACAAGGGTCGGCAAGGAAATTTTTTGCCTCATCTCTAGTGGAATTTAATTTCGGTTTATATCCTCGGGATAAGAAAACACCGTGCTATTTAGATGCCTTTTCATATCGCAGTCGAGACCCAATACCCATCTCGTGCTTCCTCTCCACTCCGTCAAGTAACACCACTCGAGTCGCACTTTTTCTTCTTATGAATTTGAAAACCATCGTTGAGAGATCAATCATTATTTCATGCGATGATGTAAAATCACCATTCTATAATAATTTTTCCCCACTGTGAAAATGTTAAGAAAATGGGATAATAACTCAAATGGTCGTTGAATTTTGATTTAATACATAATATTGTTCAATTTAATCTCTAGACTTTAATTAAACATGCAATATGATCCTTAAATTTTTTATACATGTTCAACTCAGTTCATGTACTATGTGAAGATTTTTAATACCGTGTTTCTATTAATTCAAATTCAGAGACAACATTAAAGATCTCCACATAGTACAGTGATTAAGCCGAACACGTATCGGAATCACATTAAACAGATTAAAAATTTAGAAATCATATTATATATCGAGTTAAAGTCCAGAGACAACGTTATATATTTGGCTAAAATTTAAAGATCATACTTGTCATTTTTCCTTTAGAAATATCTCAGTCCATTTAAAAGTTCCCGGGTCCAATTCATGGCTCGCTAATGAAAGGGAAGAAGAAAAGAAAGGCATCAGACACCAAACGAGAGCGAGCGAACGAGCGGGCGAGAAAGAGAGAGAGAGAGAGAGAGATGACTCACCTCGGGGACCGAAAAGAGAAAGCAAACATAAAAAGGAGCATCGACATGAAACCACTTTTTTTACCTCGACGAGCGGAGGTCGGAGGATCCACGTCTCCCCCTCCCGCCCCATCAAAGCCCCAAAACCTCGTACAGAAAAAACCACTGCGTCTGCCGACAGCCCGAGGCCCGAGAAAGGAACGAAAACCTCTCCTCCATCCGTCGCGTGCTTTATGCTTTGTCTTCAGCTTTCCTGTCCCCGACCCACCTTTTCCTATTTTCCGTCTCGTCGCGCATCGACGGGCGAATGCCCCCCTGCTGCGTATGTGAATCTCCCCTCTTTCTATGTTCCTCACACCTTTCGCCCGGGCACCGCGAGGGACCGGGCCATCGATCGTGGCGATGACGAAAGATACCCGACATCGTGATCGCATCCGCATAGGTAATCATTCATGCGTCGCTTCAGTTCCTAGGAAAGGAGATGGTTGGAAATGAATTCCAATTTTGGACGAATCATATGAATAGTTTAATCGAAATGGGCTCATTTAACTTATTTTGATACATTTTCGAATCTGGCGAGTCATACTCGATTTGATTCATATTACTAAAACATTTACGTATTTAACATAATGTACAAAAACTCATAGTTAAACTGAAGTGGGAGTGTGATATCATCGAGTGAAGGCAAGAAAGGCTAAAGAGAGAATTATAAAAATGAGTTGAGTTTAAGTAAGTTGTAAATTTATTATAACCTATCTATAACACATTTAGCATTTTTATCATGTTTAAACCCATTTATAATCCATTTATTTAATATAATTAACTCATTTAACCTCTATATGAGTTAAGAAATAAATTTATGATCGATTTTGACGGAACTAGGGAAAAGAGAGATGGGTTGTGTTCAGATTTGATGATGCTTAGTTGGATATTTCTCTAATTCAAACCGCGCTTTAGTCTTTTCTCAATCAATGTCCAATTCATTGTGAGTTGACAATACATGAGCTCAAACATCAATCCGGAAAATGGGAATTGGCCATGTGTCGTGAAAAGGAAACATGAGATGCTGATGTTTTTGTTAGGAATCTCGTGATCTTGGCTAATTGCTTCCACCGAATTCTCGGATCTCAATCGAGACGTCATGTCCCGGGGGATGTGAGCTGGACTTACCATAAATGGAAAAGCGCTTTTAGTCAACGAAAACTTGGAAATTTGAGGAGGACCTCATCTTTCGGGGAAGTGTGAGCTGTGAACTTATAGCAATCTCGTTCGAGGGGAGGAATATCTGTATGAAAAGGGTCCATGTGAATTTTGATAAGTCCTAATCACGATTGTATGTTGTTAGTCTTGTTTCTAAGGTAGTTCCTCTTGTATATATATGGAAAGCGACATCACCTATCGATAATGGAAGAGGCATCGTTAAATCCAGATCTTGTTGATAAATTCCAACGCTGCATTCTCTTTTCGGGAATATCGGGGCCGCTTTCTTCTAAGCGACTTTTCGTACTTTTCCAAGAGGAGTTGTGCCCTTATAATCTCTCGTTGCGGGATCGGAATGCAATAAATCTTAGCCGTCCGACCGATCTCCATTCATAGAACTATGGTTTTTTCGACTTTCCGAATCGGACGGTACAGAGCCGGGGTGGGGGAGGGCCCCCGGGGACCATGCCCTCGTGCCTTTATTCAAGTATTCAACTTTCACTTTCTAAACAGGATCTTCCCCGGCCGGAGAACAATACAGGATCCTTGAGCTGGCCACCCCTCTGCCGCCGGGTACAATTTTGCACGTGCCAAAATCAGATGTATCTTTCTGGACAGATTTGCGTATGCTATCCCTACCCCTCCCCCTACTTGTTGTACTGATTTGCTTAAAAATCTTAGATTTTAAATTCAATCCCAATTTCCTACCAAGTTTTTTATCTAAAAGAAATTTTTAACTTTCATTTTAGTGCTAAATCTACTCATGCACCCAAAAATGACAACTAATTTTTTTTTTTAGATTATCAATATCATGTTAATAATTTTGAAGAAATCAGTTGCAATTTTTAGGTGTATGAGTAAATTTGATATTAAAGTGAAAGTTGAAGATTTTAAAAATAATAATAATTAGGGCAGGTTGAGATTGGACATAATATTGTGGGTTTTAGGAAATCAAGCCTCTTATCATTAGAAAAAAGTGCACTATTTTGTGTGTGCCATATGTTTTTTTTCGAACTCGAGAAAGTATCATTGTGATATGTTAAATATTTGAATATAGCATACCGAATAATATGTCACAAACATATTAAAAGTTTAAAGATGCATTATATTGTACTTCGCATCTCAGCTAAATCACTTCATCGAATAAATTACAACATCGATAATCCAGACTCGATCTCAATCAATTCATATGGGTTTTGATGTTTAATTTGACTTTCTTTTACCCCAAAACAGAGATCTAATATTATTCTTAAATGGGAACTTATGGTATTAATACGTAACTCAAGTAAATAATGCAATTATAATCATAGCATAATCATTTGAAAATGGTTACTAAACCATAGCAAAGGTGGTTCTCTATCTCTCCCTTTCTCTTCTCCCCGTGAATCGCTAGATATAAGCATATCATTACAAGAAATTTGACGTGTGGCATGCGCCCACTTTACAACATACCACCTAAAATTTGAAAAGATAAGATGACACAAACAACCCTAATTTTTTGGCTAAATGTGCAATATTATCCTCAAGCTTTTGATTTGTTCAATGTTGCTCCTGAATTTTTGGTTAACGTTCAATATAATATTTCATTACTCAAATGACAAATTAGATTTTATTTTGATATGTTGAGTGAGATTTTCAAAATTGATGAGTCAAACATCCACATTTTTATTCATCTACTTTAACAATCAGGCATTTATATGTTTATCGTTATTTGATGGCGTGAACTATTATATTCCACTTTGACGATAGTATCTTACATAGATAATTAACATGTAATTTTTTTTTTTGTTCATCGTTCGAACTCAATAGACTAGAAGTCACATTAATATATCGCATCAACTTAAATTAACGGGACAACAACATCGAATATTTTAAAGTGATTAAGGAGATCATGTTGACTATTTACTGATGGTTCCAGGATCAACTTGCACGTTACTAACCAAACTCCAGCCATCATTTCGTGTCGTTTTCCCATCCGACGAAAGGATGGCAAGCTGGATACAAACGAGGAGGCTCTTTATTCCCCGGGCGGTTCCCACAAAAGTTCAATCCGAGCGACAGCTTATCGTCCTTCGCTTTCGCGAGTTTAATAATGGTAAAAATAGGAAACGCTAGTTGTAATGTAATAAAGTCATAAAGAAAAAAAAAAAAAAAAAAACAGAAAAATCGTTGAAGACAAGAAAGCCGGAGTCGAATCTGTCGGCCTAGGCGGGCCCCCACCGGGACGGGCCCCTACCTCTCAACTCACGTTTTGTTCGTTGTTGGGCCTTTTGCGGGATGAAGAGCTTGATTGATCGATCGATCGACTGTAGGTCAATAGTGACTCCAAATTGATTGAAGTGATGAGAGAGCCGGTCCCCCACGGGGAAGGATTCGATTTCTCTGTCCTTTCTCTCAAATTATTCAGACATCCTTTTCATTTAATTTTTCCCTATTTATGGGTCGGCCCGATTAGTTAGCTGACATCGCCGGTGGGACTCGCGGGCCGGCACGACCCCGATCGGTTCTCGAGAGTTGAAATCGGGAACTGGGTCAGTCGATTTCTCAGGTGCTTGCTCCTGATCGTGGGGATTGATCAAGACTAGCTTTCAATTGAGGTTATCGTTGAAGTATTGCAATAGTCCGATTGAATTGTTACGATCTAGTGTAAAAAACGATTGTATATAGGGTACTTCAGCTCCAATTGGAAAATCTCATTGTATTGCCAAAAACTATGCAATCTTGTATTGTATGTACAAGTATCCTAATCAAGCGTCTAAAAAAATCATTAGTCTAGCGACTGGTTTGTCACATCAAGTGGTCCTAAAGTTTCAAGGTGCTTAGATAGATTATTTTCCCCACCTTATTGTAATGGATTTAGACACACGATTCGATTATACCCAACTAATGATTTTTTTTTTGAGGTCAATCAATAATATTCCAACGGTTGGTACCACCTACTACTTTTGAAGGTGGGAAAAATATAATCATCTCCTTTTCCTTTGTAAATTGTCTAATAGGATGCTTTGTACTAAGTTAGGACGAAGTATATCCTTAAATTTCTCAAATGCAAGTCGCCAAGATATTCGATCCGTACCCTTTCTTTTTCTATAACTTTTCGTGCCCATTTACTTTGTGTGAGACCCAATGGACGATCGCATCATGGTGTTGGAGCTCCAGACCTAGGTGTCGTTTTATTTATAGCATAGCATCACGAGCGCATAAAGACTCGATCGACAAGAGAAACTCGTGGACTCCACGGAACGATTAAATTCCACTCTTTTAATCAATGCAGACAACCTCAATCTAAAGCAATGTGGACGCGTTTGGCAAGACTCGAACAGGAGCGACCTTCGATCGGACTTCTCCATCTCTAGGGGCTAAAGCGACCCATCGGTCGTTTCTTCCCACGCCGAATTCGTGACCGGAATCGCTAAAAGTCGGCGGCACCGAGCGCGGGCTCGTGGCTCCGACGATGGCAAACCGATGGTTGACATTCCCTTTTTCGGGCCGGCAAGTTGCGTTGACATCTCCCAGCGCAGGGAAGAAGTTTCAGCAGTCCACTTTCGTGCTACATCACGCCGAGTAAAAAGGGAAATGGTCAATCAAATATAAATTTAACATACAGACTTCAATTCAATTTTATAATTTCTTAATATTATCAATTTAATCCTAATTTTTTTTATGTAAAATTGTATTGAAATCAATTCCGGCTGATTTTTGCCTCGAATCCCTAACGTGGCAATTGGGTCATAAAGTTAAGGTTGAATTGGTATCCATGCGATAGGTTTAGGACCGATTATGTAATTTTTAAAATGAAATAATGAATATAATAATTAGAAAGGGTAATCGTAAAGTTGCAAAGGGATTCCTCAAATAATTTTTCTATAGGTTAGGTTATTAAAATACGAATATCATCACTTTTTACATTAGATTTCAAGTTTTTTTTTTTTTTTTTTTTCATCCACACGCAATTTGCCAAGCCGTCGATTATTTTTTTCCCGGTGTGGATTTCTGGTGTGCATGAGGATAAACAGGCCTTTTCAAGTTTTTTTTTTTTTTTTTTTTTTTCGTCGGTGGTCTTTTCGAGTTTGGGAGACACAAAACCGGTGAATTTTTTTGCAATTGTCCCTTTTTCTCTATTTTAAAGAAAATCTAAACAACATTATAATCCGAGAGAGCGAGGAGAGCGCCACATGTTGCTTTGTCGAAATACTGAAATCGTTCGCATGGCTTTGTATGTATCCTTAAAAGGATACTGAATAAACTATGCGAGTTCACTTCATCTTGGCCATTGAATAATGTGAATTCTACGTGAACTTGCAAGATTTGACGGAGCGGGATCGTGTATATCGAGCACATGCAACGTGCTATACGTATGAATCTCACCTTATAAAGAGAAGGAAGACAATTTTTAAGTGTTGTTTTTTTTTTTTTGATGACCTTCGGAGGCTATCGTAAAATGCAAGCGGCGGCCGTGGCGAAAAACCAAATGGGAGCACTAGCGCAGGGGCCCATCTCCCACGTTTTTAAGTGTTGTTCATGCCTAGGAGAAAAAAAAAATCAATGTTGTAAAAAAGGGAAAAAAGAAGAAGAAAACATATATTTTATTCATCAGAAAAAAATTAAATAATCAAACAATAAATATCAATGAAGTGGTGACCGTTCAAGCAGGCGGGTTGTTGCACACGGTTGTGACATAGTGGAAATATACATAGAAATTATAGACACTCACCCACCGGCCTAATTTCCTAAGAAAAAACACCTTAATTCTATACCCAATTCCAATTTTGCTTTGAATTAAAAAAAAAAAACCTAACTACTCATGGTGCAAATAAAATCGCCATTAATTTCTTTAAAATGATCAATATCGAGGTTAATTAGAGATGCATTATTAGAAGCTGCATCTTCATCAATACCCTAACGTTCATAGGGAACAAAGCCAATCTTTTCCTGGCATCATTAATCTCAAAAAATCCAGAAGCGATTTTCAGATGCGCGGGATAGATTCGAGAGTCGAGCGAAAATTATGAATTAAATTCAGGACAAAATCGTTTTTTCCTTTTCAGGGAAGTGTCCCCCGCACCTACCGAGGTCCTTTAAATCTCGACGCATTCCCTACGACGCATCTATGAATATTTTCCTATAAGGCATTCCCAACTTGCTCGAACGCACTCGACTCCACGTAAAATATTCAAATTCCGGAACAGCGAGCACACGCACGCGCACGATCCGTAGAATAATAAAAAGGGCTCCCGTTCCGTCGTCCGCGAACGCTTCGAAAAAGGATCCGAAGACGACACGATCGATCGGTAATGACAGGTCGAAGAAACTGTTGCGACTACAGTTCCATATTCCCCTCCCCACCTATAAAATCGGCCCGTCTACTCGACCCCCCTTTTAAAAAGCCATATCCGTCCACGACATAACCGCAAAACCATTGGCCTCCCCATTGCGCTGAGAGCACTTCTAAATTGCGCTGATAACATATTTAATCATATATGTAGACAAGCAGCACTTAGAATTTAGGTATTTGTTGTTCCTCGAGTAGGGGCGGCGGCTTGGATTCGACGGTCACGTTGCTATGAGGGTAAGTAATAGGATGGATCGATTTGAGCAAACGTGATCGATTAGTGTCAACCTGCTCGATACTGAAAAAGACCTGGAAATCGATAGGGACATGATGGCGTGGCACGGGCCCATCATGCCATGAGACTGGCCCGGTGATGTCCCCGATTTTTCATGAAATTTGTGATGAATTGCGATAGCCTATCGACATAGGAGGAAAAAAGCGGATAATTTTCTAATCGCATTCGTAGTATATAAAAATATCATCGGACGAAAAAATGTCAATAACCGATGTCATGGAGAAAAATCACAGCTCACGAAGCGAACCGCGATTGGTCGCACGAGATCGATCCGGACACGATCCGGATGCACTGATTTTTCACGTCGTGTTCGAACCGTGTAGTTGCGTTGCGTTAAAAAATGGGCATCAATGGCCGAGAGTGATAACATTTATTTTTATTTTTAAAATGGAGTATATAATTTTTGGCGAATGCGCGAAAAAATATATAAAAAATATATAATAATATATTATATTCCATATAAAAGTCCCACCTAGCTCCAAAATGTTCCGTCACTCGTCCTCTCTCACCTTCTCCTCCAAAAAAATCTCTCTCTCTCTCTCTGCAGCGGAAGCGACGGACGAGCTTGCTCCGATGAGAATCGCAGCGCCGGACGAATCCAAAATGCTACTCACTCCCTGCTCTCCGGCCGAAAACGACGGCGCCTGAGCCGCTTCTTCTCGCCGCCGGCCGCTTCCTCCGCCGCCTTCCGGAGAGATCGGAGTACGTCGGCGTCTCTCTGTCTCTCTGCTTTTTACTCTCCCTCTCTCTCTCTCTCCCCGCCTTTCTCTCCCTGAGTCGTGGCTCCGTTCGAGGTTAGGAGCTTGCATCGGCTCTCGAAACCGCGATCTCGGTTGAGCTCCGTCGCTCCGTCGGTAGGTCAGGCGAACTTCGATTCGAGCTGAAATGTGGAGCGACTAGCTGAATTCGAAGCTCGGACCGGTCGGAGCGGTTAGGTGCGAGCCGTGAAGTCGAGCTGCACCGCGGTCGTTTCGGTTGAGCGAGAACGATGCTGGATCTCAACCTCAACGAGGAGCTCTCCACCTCGGAGCCGGCTTGGGACGAGAGCTCCGTCGCGATCGTCAAGGAGCTTCCAGAGGCGCCGGCGGCTCAAATGGACGAGTCCGGGACCTCGAACTCGTCGATCGTCAATGCCGACGGTTGCGACGACGAGTCGTGCTCGACACGCGCCGCCGACGCTCGCACTTTCAGCTTCGGCATCCTGAAGGCCGGCGAGGGAGGTGCTGGTGTCGCGGACGACGAACTCGGGGTGACTAGGCAGCTGTTCCCGGTGAGGGAGGTAGATGCGGATATGGAGTGGTGCGGCGAGTCGTCCTCGCTTGATAAGAGGAGCGATGTCTTCTTGGTTGGTGCTTGTAAGGATAAGGAAGGTCCGAGGCTGGCGATGCCGCAGCAGCGGAGGAAGAGCAGGAGGGGACCGAGGTCAAGGAGCTCGCAGTATAGAGGGGTTACTTTTTATAGGAGGACTGGAAGATGGGAGTCGCACATATGGTTAGTGGACGATCAATCTGACTTTTCGAAAATTCGATGCATCTGCTCTGATGTATTAAAGTTTTGCGGCCGTGTTTGATTTTTCTGTCCAATTTCTCCGGGATTGATGTGATTTGTCTGTTTGGCTTACTTTGATTGAATTTCCCGAGTGATTGCTGCTTTTGTTACCCGGATAATAGGGACTATCTTGAAACGGCCTGATTCTTGAACCAATGATCATTTGGCGCGATTGACTTGCTGAAATTGACAATTCGTTTGGGAAAAGTTGGGTTTTTCTCTGGCTATTTCGTTCTGAGCATTGTTCTTAGTGCTTCCGCCTGTCATGCGATTGATTTCAGTGAAATCGGATACATGTACGGGTTGTTGAATTTTTCATGGAATTTGACTTATTGACTACGGATTTATTCTCTTATTTTTGGGACAGGGACTGTGGAAAACAAGTGTATTTGGGTATGCAGTCTTTTCTCAGGAAATTTTAATTCAGTTTACTTGACGTCAGTTCACCTTTGGTAGCACTGATAATCTTTGACCGATTTGTAGGTGGATTCGACACTGCACATGCTGCAGCTAGGTAAGACATCACCATGTCTCATTAAGCTTTGTAGCTTTAGAAGCTTCCATTCATCTAAGAAGATAACATAATTGGGTTTCTGTGGACTCAGAGCCTATGATCGAGCAGCAATAAAATTCAGGGGGCTTGATGCAGACATAAATTTCAATTTGAGTGATTATGAGGATGATTTTAAACAGGTAAGATGTTTTGCATGATTTAAACTTCCGCCACTGCACCATGTTGGTTTGCATTCTGGATTGGCTTAGGCTCTTTCTTGGTTGAGATTGGCAGATGAAGAATCTTTCAAAGGAAGAATTTGTACACATACTTCGTCGACAGAGCACTGGCTTTTCTAGGGGAAGTTCGAAATATCGAGGGGTGACACTGCACAAGTGCGGGCGTTGGGAAGCTAGAATGGGTCAATTCCTTGGAAAAAAGTAAAAAACTAATAGCCTTTTCCCTTTAAAGCCTGTTCCCCTTTATAAAGATTTTATGCCCGTGAACTGAGGCAAGCTTTTATGTTTTTACACAAGCCAGTTTGCACTAAATGTTCTGGAAAGCGAACTTTGGAGAATTGTATCTAAGTATCTTGCAATGCATTTGTGCAGGTATATATACCTCGGCCTATTTGATAGTGAAGTAGAGGCAGCAAGGTGTTATGAGCAACCTGTGATCACATAGAGAATTCAATTCTATGAGTACTCAGCCTTAATATGCTGGATCCCTCACTTATAGCTTTTGCTTATTTGAAATCAGGGCGTATGATAAGGCAGCTATCAAATGTAACGGAAGAGAGGCTGTGACCAACTTTGAACCTAGTACGTACGACGGAGAGATGATTGCAAAAGCCAGCAATGGAAATAGCATCTGTAATCACATTTTTTGTTGCAAAGAAGAAGCTTTTGGCAAACTATTTCATTTTCATGAAAAGAAATACATCGGGTTTCTCTACAAGGTTTATGAAGTATCCTGATGCAATTGATGCAGATGGTGACCATGGTCTTGATCTCAATCTCGGGATATCAGCTTCTTCCAGGGGAATGGTGGAAACCTTAGAGCCCTCAGGCGACATGCGTCAGGGAAGTAGTTTGAGGGTAATACTAGGGGACATTATCTTGATTTTCTTTTTCTTTCGTTTATACTCTTTAGCTCTATATATTTAATGAGGAGGCTCAGATTATTACTACTTTGTGACTTCCAATGCTATCCATGTTCACTAAAAATGCTTCTCAGGTAGGAAACTCTGCTGCATCCTGGGGTGATCCATCTGTTGCAGGTTTATCAATGACATCTGGACAACCTCCTCCTTGGCCTGGTGTTTATCCTAGCATCTTTCCTTGCATGGTAAGTAACTATTGTTTTCCTATTACATCCTGATAGTGAAGTTGGCGTCAATCCAATGCCTTTTTGCTTGTGAGCAGCATCTCATTTCAGCTTTATGAAATTTCAAGTTGAGACAACCTGCGACTGAAATGAACATGATTTAATTCAAATCTCTTATCAGAAATATCTTATTTCTGGAAAAAATATTAAACTGGTATCTAATAACAAATTGACATGGGAAAAAAGTTATGTCATTTAAACTGAAATAAAAAGAACTCATCCCATCGATGAATTATAAATCCAATTTATGCTGGGAGATATGTGGTTGAATCATGTAATATTCATCTTGAAAGAAATTATCTACATAATATGATAAAATATGATCATAAACACAAGGGCTATATTCGTGCGCCAATGTTTTTCAGAGGAGTCCAACATCATGTAATCAAAAGAATTTATCTTATGAAACCCATGTCGATCTAAAGATGAGATATTCAAATATGCCAAGATGTCAAGTTGTACCAGAGAGATAAGTGATAAGAAGACAGGAAAAAACAATCTACAATTGATTTTGTGCATGCTATTCCCTGTTTTATATGCTGCTTCATGAATGAAGCTTCAATTAATTCATAACCTGCGGGTATCAACCTAGAGTTTTCTGAACAGTGCTTGATGATGCATGTTGTCACGCTGTTCTAAACCTGTGAGCCTAACTTGCAGGAAAGAGCTAAAGAGAAGATATGTGGGTTAGGCTTGTCGCAAGGACTCGCTACCTGGGCGACACAAATGCATGGTCAGGTCAATTCTGCCCCATTACCACTGCTCTCTGCTGCAGCATCATCAGGATTCTCAATGTCGGCCGCTCATCGCTCTCCTGTCATTCCTCCCCCAATATTAACCGACTCAACAAGCCAAAGCAACCGTTTTACTTCACCCTCCTCGGCTGTCAACATCTCTCGTGGCTACTATCAGTTGACGCCTCAATGGCCTCCTAGGTAACTCTTAAATCTCTAATGAAGGGTTCGAAGAGATCGATGCTTATATTTGGCACTCTGTGCGTTCTCTTTGATGGCCAACATGTCATATTCATGAATGTATCCGAAAGACAAAAAAGGGCATTCATCATAAAGAAACAAAGAGAGTTTCGATGGCGAGTACTCCGCTTGATGGTATTGATTTGTACGAGAAATTTTTACCCCGCTTTTTTCTTTCTTCCGAGGTTATCACTAGAGGTCTTTTTTTTCCCCTCTTTTTTGGCTAAAGTTTTTGTTTACTATTTTCTACTCCAAAAATAGCCGAGCATACCAATTTCCACAGAAGAAAAAAAGAGGGAACCGCTTTTTATTACGCCCGTATTGCGGGTCAAATTTCGTGCATTCAGAAGAGGAACTGCAAGTTTCTGATAGGCAGAGGAAGGAACTCAAAACGTATTCGGAGTTGATCATCTCTGTGTTCACGCTGTCGTTGATGGAACCGAAATAACCAAACCTGACGCCAATGTTTCTGTTTATGGTCCTAAAAATATGCTTGTATTGTCAAGTCATCTCTCTCTCTCTCTCTCTCTCTCTCAACGTCACCGACATAGGCCCCTACATTGGCCTGCCATGGTCGTTCCTTACTGTTTCTAGGGAACTAGGAGACAATGCGGATGAGATGGTACTTCTCTTCGCCGAGAGCTTCGATGGGTGCGATAATTTGCTAAATCTGGTCGCGTCGTGAAACTGAGTTTAGACTACCATTTTCACCGAAAGCGGAGAAGGGACCACAAATGGGTCCGGTCAGGTCAGACTTGAGTGAATTAGGTTTGAACTCATTGACCCATTTGGCTCGCATTAGTTGTTTGAGTGCATTGATCAAACCATCACGGCTTTTGCTATGTTTGCCTTTCCACGTCCTTGCTTCCGGTGCCAACCCAAATTTGACAAAAAAGCTCGGGATCTTCTAAGAGATAATACATGATTAAACGAGCAAATCAAAGGAGAACAGAGGAGCTACAATTTAATTAATTTTGAAAGATAAAAAAATTGAATGGTATAGATCCACTCTCCTTTTCTTCTTCCCTACATCTTGATGGCACGCAACATTTGCCGCCAACCACTGCTGTTGACAAACTACGCTCACGTTGGCGCACTGCACTCTATCAGGTTTGAGCCTGTCGACCATCGACAACCTACGGTGCATGCAAGCACGACCCCAAGCGGAATTCTCACTCTGCAAGCTTACCTGATCCATTCTGTTCGGAAGTCCGCATCAGTGGTCCTTACTGAGGTGGACCTTTCAACCACCACCAAAGCACTAAGCCAATTTCTTTGGTTATATATTCGTGCTGTTCTTTGGTCAATTCATTGTTCTCTCTCCTTTTAGGAAACACTTGACATTACCACTTCTATGCGAATAATAACAATAACAATAAAATCAACCTTTTAGAGCGTGAGGCTGAACTCTATCCTCTACGACATAAACGAAGCTAAAAGCCCGTAGTGCATGTAAAGTAAGTATTGGGTTTATCGGAATCATGCGAGCATGGCTCCTATTAGATAAGAAATGGGCGGCAAAGATAAATGTGAATTTTTTGTATATTTCAATCTACTTAATGGAGAGTGTATGGGCTTATTTATAGGCTTTACATTATAACTATTCAAAGTAACGGAATATTATAATATCAATTACCATCGATAAGGAAGATACCTAAAATCTCATAAATATCTTAAATATCTCTATTATTCCCTCATACTTAAGGTGAAGTATAAAAAGTCGACTAGAGTTTGGAGACAAGATCTTGAAAATGCTCAAGTGAATGTGCTTTTGTGATGACATAGCAATTTAGTGAAAAAATGAAGTTGAGACAAGTCGTATAGAAACACGAAGCATGTGAAATAGTAGAAAGTGACTATTTTATTTCAATATGCTTGATGTGCTCATGGAAGACATCATTATGAGCTATTTAAATAGTACTTCGGTTGTCGTAATAAATTACCATTCCACCATTATGACGAGCTCTTATGCCTTTTAATAATTATTGCTAACATAGTTTTATGATGTTGCATTCGCAAGAGTAAGATATTCAACTTTGGTGCTAGATCAAGTGGTAGTAGTCTATTTTATGCCACGCCATGCAATAAGTGAGTTACCTTAAAAGAAGCAATAGCCTATGGGAAGCGACAATCAAGTGGGTTACATAGTTAATGCAGTAGATGGAGCCCACACGAGTTAGGACTTTCGCGTGCAAATAAGGGATAATATAATAGACGTCTGACCTATAGTAATGGTAGTCAACGTGTCCTTTTTTCCATAGTAGGGACTTGCATTGCTACATAGTTTCTTATGAAATACTATCTTGATTATGTGAAGGGCATACTTAAACATAATAAGAAATGACTTGCTTATTTTAAAAACCTTAACATGTTCTTTGGCACTCGATCAATTTATGTTTTCAATTCCATTACCATTACTAGTAAAAAAGTCCTAAACCTTTTGCATTTATATTAATTTATTCCTAAATATTTTCACTTGATACCATTCAATCATTTCGGCTAATTTTAGCTCGATTTTCTTTGGACACCGGTTGTGACATGGCATGATCGACGCTAACGTGGACAAATTTTGATATTTTTGAATTTATTTTTATTTGTCTTTTTCCTTTCTTTTTCTTTTTTCATTTTTCCTTCTCCTCCTCCTTCCTCTAGTCAGTCGTCGGATCTCGGCGACTAATCCAACTTATGTCGCCAGTCCACCACCGTTCAAAAAGAAAATTTTTGTGTTGTTATCAAACGAATTTCTATTTTTAGAGTATAATTTTTGTGTTGTTATCAAATGGTTAGTTTTGCTTAGAAACTTTTCTAGAAATAGAAATAGAAAAATTTAATTTTCATTGATAACCTATTTTTGGAACAGAATAGTTATCGTTGACCCCTAAAAGGACACAGTTAACTGTTCCATTTCCCAAGTTGACCAAACCCGCGTCCCCCAAGTCAAAAAACTCGAGCTTCTCGATTGTACAGCAAGAGTTGGTTGAAAACCCCACAACAGTCGAAGCTTCTGTATATATGTAGTATTATATTCCATTTCAGATTCGAGAAAAGCGCGTTCGTCTAGAAAGTAACAAATTTCGACATAGGATGACTTTTGGCGTGCGGACTCGAACGACGTTTTCTAGGAAGGAGGCTTCGGCAGGCACGGAAGTCTATATAAACGCCCACCTCCTCAATTCATTCCCTCACAGCTTCTCCAGATCTCCACATTCGTTCAAGAGAAAGCCGGTTGAAATCACACAGAAACACCACCTTCTGTTCGGAAAAAGAGAGAAGAGATCGGCGATGTCAAAGCCCGACCATGAGTCCCTGAGCTACGAGGAGGCGAAACGCAATAAGAGGATGAAGTGGACGATCGGCATCGCTGCCTTCGTCATCTTTCAGGTCGCCGTGGCCGTCTTCTTCGTCCTAGTCATCATGAAGTTCAAGTCCCCCAAGTTCAGGGTCGGCGAGTTCGACGTCCAGACCTTGAACGTCGGGACTCAGGCCTCGCCCTCGTTCGACATGAGCTTCGTTGCTCCCATCCGGATCAAGAATACCAACTGGGGTCCCTTCAAGTACGATGCGACTACGGTCAGCTTCATTTACGGAGGCGTTCAGGTAGGGAAGCAACGATTCCAAAGAGCAAGGCCAACTTCAAGTCCACCAAGAAGATCGATGTGAACGTGAGCTTGAGCTCCAGTGATTTGCCTAGCAGTTCGAATCTAGGGACCGAATTGAGCTCGGGACTCATAACGTTGAACAGCCAAGGCGAGCTCAAAGGGAAGGTAACAGTGATGTTCATGTTCAAGAAGACGAAGGTGTCCCAAATGAATTGCACTATGGCTGTCAATACGACAACAAAGGCAGTCCAGTCCTTGTCATGTAAATAAGAGATGCGATGCGAGTGTGTGATTTTTTAAATTTTTTGATATTCCGGATTGAATTATTCATTTGAATTTTGTATTAGTAGAAATGTTAATTTTTTTTAGATTAATTAATACAATGTTTACTCTGTGAGTATTATTCTTCATTTAATTGAAGTCATTTTCGAAATTGATCTTACTATATGAAGTGGATAAGCAAACCCTGTCTCATCTTCTAATGGGGCCATCAAACAAGTGGGTCGGTTCAGAAATGATCTCTTGACCCATTTTTATCTGGCTTGACCTGCACCCAATCCATAATCGACCCAACTAGGGCTTAAATTCTTAGTAATTTTTCTCGTTGAATCATTCCATTTCTAAAATGGATGACTCTTTGGATTGGCTCACCCATTCGGTGAGGGAACTTGGGTTAGGTCGTGGGTAGGACTTTGAATGGCAACTGGTGCCTATGATAGCCATTATATTTCTATTCCAAAACAATTTTTCTGCTCCAAATTTTTTCTAGAATAGAAATCTATTTAATAACTTAATTTTATTTTTCTATTTCTAGAATAATTTTTACTCCAGAAATATGTTTGGAACATAAATAAGAAGTATAAATTTTATATTTCTCTATTTCTGAAAGAGAAATAGAAAACTTTTTACTCCAGAAATATGTTTGGAACAATTTTTTGTATATTTCAATCTACTTAATGGAGAGTGTATGGACCTATTTATAGGCTTTACATGATAACTATCCAAAGTAACGGAATATTATAATATCAATTACCATCAATAGGGAAGATACCTAAAATCTCATTAATATCTTAAATATCTCTATTATTTACTCATACTTAAGGTGACGTATAAAAGGTGGACTAGAGTTTGGAGACAAGATCTTGAAAATGCTCAAGTGAATGTGCTTTTGTGATGACAACAATTTAGTCAACATATGAAGTTGAGACGAGTCGTACAAAAACACGAAGCACATGAAATAGTAGGAAATGACTATTTTATTTCAATATGCTTGATGTGCTCATGGAAGACATCATTATGAGCTATTTAAATAGCACTTCAGTTGTCGCAATAAATTACCGTTCCACCATTATGACGGGCTCTTATGCCTTTTAATAATTATTGCTAACATAATTTTATGATGTTGTATTAGCAAGAGTAAGATATTCAACTTCGGTGCTAGATCAAGTGGTAGTAGTCTATTTTATGCCACGCCATGAGATAAGTGAGTTACCTTAAAAGAAGCAATAGCCTATGGTGAAGCGACAATCAAGTGGGTTACTATCCCAACTAGCATTTGAATAAGCCCTCAATTCTAAGGATTGGTAAAGAAGCCAATAGAAGGGGAGGATTTGAAAGGACAAAGAGATAAGAAAATCTTGTATTCCTAAAATGTAACATGACGAGACACATGAAGAATTAGAGGCAAAATCCAAACATTTGTACCGTTTGTACACAATGTCATACCCAAAGAAGCAACATGAATGGGCACGGTGTTTTGATTTCGTGCATTCAATTGCACAAAGATGGACAAAACAAGCACTATCAAAAATTGAAGAAGATTGTAATTAATAATATTGCCATACAAGCTCTCAAAAGGAGAGATGTTGCCTATAGTAGGTGATAGAATATGATAGTCTATACAAGAATATGAGAAGCCTTTCCCCAAAATTGTTAGGTTGAGATCGGAAGAGTGCGTGCAACGTCTAAGACGCAGTTATATTTATGCTCTGCTCGATCTTTTTTAAAAATTGGGGGGGGGGGAGGTTCCTGGACAAGTTAATGTAGTAGATGGAGCCCACACGAGTTACGACTTTCGCGTGGAAATAAGGGATAATATAATAGACGTCTGACCTTCAGTAGCGGTAGGCAACGTGTCCTTTTTTCCATAGTAGGGACATGCATTGCTACATAGGCTATTATGAAATATTATTTGATTTATGTGAAAGGTATACTTAAACATATTAGGAAATGACTTGTTTATTTTAAAAACCTTAACATATTCTTTGGCACTCGATCAATTTATGTTTTCGATTCCATTACCATTACTAATAAAAAAAGTCATAAACCTTTTACATTTATATTAATTTAGTCGTAAACATTTTCACTTGATACCAATTCAGTCATTTCCGGCTAATTTTGGTCGAATTTTGCTGATTGGATACCGGCCGATTAATGTGGCACAATTAGCGTTGACGTGGATAAATTTTAATATATATTTTTTATTATTTGTCTTTTTTCTTTTTTCCTTCTCCTCTTCCTTCCTCTAGCCGATCGCCGGACCTCGGCGACTAGCCAGAGGCGACGGTAGGTGAGCCTTGCTAACCACTGGCGAGACTCGAGCACTCGCCAATGGCCGTGAGGGTGGCCTCACAATAGGCGATCGTGAGGCGAGCCTCACCGCCAAGCACGAGGCCGCCCTCACGGCCACTGCAAGCCTCACCAGTGGCTGACGAGGTCGACCTCAACCTTGCCAGCCGTTGCCTCTAGCTGGTCGTTGAGGTTTGGCGACTAGTTGGTGGGAGGAGGAGAAGAAAAAAAGAAAAAAGAAAAGAAAAGGAAAAGGACAAAAAAAAAAAAAGAAAATTAAAAAATTTATTAAAAGTTATCCACGTCGGCATTGATCATGCCATGTCGGCCGACCGGTGTGCGATCAACAAAATTCGGCCAAAATTAGCCGAAAAAAATTGAATTGGCCAAAAGTGAAGAAGGTTTAGGACTAAATTGGCACAAAAAAATGATTATGATTAAATTGGCATAAATGTAAATGGTTTATAACTTTTTTTAACACTTTTCCCTTTGACCTACACTAGCGGTAGGCAACGCGTCCTTTTTGCCATAGCAGGGACTTGCATTGCCACATAGTTTCTTATGAAATACTATCTTGATTTATGTGAAGGGCATACTTAAACATAATGAGAAATGACTTGCTTATTTTAAAAACCTTAACATGTTCTTTGGCACTCGATCAATTTATGTTTTCAATTCCATTACCATTACTAGTAAAAAAGTCCTAAACCTTTTGCATTTATATTAATTTATTCCTAAATATTTTCACTTGATACCATTCAATCATTTCTGGCTAATTTTAGCTCGATTTTGCTGACTGGACACCAGTTGACTGACATGGCATGATCGACGCTAACGTGGACAAATTTTGATATTTTTGAATTTATTTTTATTTGTCTTTTTCCTTTCTTTTTCTTTTTTCATTTTTCCTTCTCCTCCTCCTTCCTCTAGTCGGTCGTCGGATCTCGGCGACTAATCCAACTTATGTCGCCGAGTCCACC
Source organism: Eucalyptus sp. ANBG9806169 (assembly GCA_014182395.1). Taxonomy (NCBI): domain Eukaryota; kingdom Viridiplantae; phylum Streptophyta; class Magnoliopsida; order Myrtales; family Myrtaceae; genus Eucalyptus; species Eucalyptus sp. ANBG9806169. The sequence continues at coordinate 28,447,300 of CM024582.1, forward strand.
ACCGTTCAAAAAGAAAATTTTTGTGTTGTTATCAAACGAATTTCTATTTTTAGAGTATAATTTTTGTGTTGTTATCAAATGGTTAGTTTTGCTTAGAAACTTTTCTAGAAATAGAAATAGAAAAATCTAATTTTCTTTGAGAACCTATTTTTGGAACAGAATAGTTATCGTTGACCCCCTAAAAGGACACAGTTAACTGTTCCATTTCCCAAGTTGACCAAACCCGCGTCCCCCAAGTCAAAAAACTCGAGCTTCTCGATTGTACAGCAAGAGTTGGTTGAAAACCCCACAACAGTCGAAGCTTCTGTATATATGTAGTATTATATTCCGTTTCAGATTCGAGAAAAGCGCGTTCGTCTAGAAAGTAACAAATTTCGACATAGGATGACTTTTGGCGTGCGGACTCGAACGACGTTTTCTAGGAAGGAGGCTTCGGCAGGCACGGAAGTCTATATAAACGCCCACCTCCTCAATTCATTCCCTCACAGCTTCTCCAGATCTCCACATTCGTTCAAGAGAAAGCCGGTTGAAATCACACAGAAACACCACCTTCTGTTCGGAAAAAGAGAGAAGAGATCGGCGATGTCAAAGCCCGACCATGAGTCCCTGAGCTACGAGGAGGCGAAACGCAATAAGAGGATGAAGTGGACGATCGGCATCGCTGCCTTCGTCATCTTTCAGGTCGCCGTGGCCGTCTTCTTCGTCCTAGTCATCATGAAGTTCAAGTCCCCCAAGTTCAGGGTCGGCGAGTTCGACGTCCAGACCTTGAACGTCGGGACTCAGGCCTCGCCCTCGTTCGACATGAGCTTCGTTGCTCCCATCCGGATCAAGAATACCAACTGGGGTCCCTTCAAGTACGATGCGACTACGGTCAGCTTCATTTACGGAGGCGTTCAGGTAGGGAAGCAACGATTCCAAAGAGCAAGGCCAACTTCAAGTCCACCAAGAAGATCGATGTGAACGTGAGCTTGAGCTCCAGTGCTTTGCCTAGCAGTTCGAATCTAGGGACCGAATTGAGCTCGGGACTCATAACGTTGAACAGCCAAGGCGAGCTCAAAGGGAAGGTAACAGTGATGTTCATGTTCAAGAAGACGAAGGTGTCCCAAATGAATTGCACTATGGCTATCAATACGACAACAAAGGCAGTCCAGACCCTGTCATGTAAATAAGAGATGCACTGCGAGTGTGTGATTTTTTGAATTTTTCGATATGCCGGATTGAATTATTCATTTGAATTTTTTATTAGTAGAAATGTTAAATATTTTTAGATTAATTTATACGATGTTTACTCTGTGAGTGTTATTCTTTGTTTAATTGAAGTCATTCTTGAAATTGATCTTATTATATGAAGTGGATAAGCAAACCCTACCTCATCCTCTAGTGGGGCCATCAAACAAGTGGGTCGGTTCATAAATGATCTCTTGACCCATTTTTATCCGGCCTGACCTGCACCCAATCCATATTCGACCCAACTAGGGCTTAAAATCTTAGTAATTTTTCTCCTTCAATCATCCCCTTTCTAAAATGGATGACTCTATGGATTGGCTCACCCATTTGGGGAGGGAGCTTGGGTTGGGTCGTGGGTAGGACTTTGAATAGCAACTGAGGGCGCGTATGATAGCCATTATATTTATGTTCCAGAACAATTTTTTCCACTCCAAATTTTTTCTAAAACAGAAATCTATTTGATAACTTAATTTCATCTTTCTATTTCTAGAACAAATATCTACTCCAAAAATATGTTTGGAACATAAATAAGAAGTACAAATTTTCTATGTCTCTATTTCTGAAAGAGAAATAGAAAACCTTTTACTCTAGAAATATGTTTGGAACAATTTTTTGTATATTTCAATCTACTTAATGGAGAGTGTATGGGCCTATTAATAGGCTTTACATGATAACTATCCAAAGTAACGGAATATTATAATATCAATTACCATCAATAGGGAAGATACCTAAAATCTCATTAATATCTTAAATATCTCTATTATTCCCTCATACTTAAGGTGATGTATAAAAGGTGGACTAGAGTTTGGAGACAAGATCTTGAAAATGCTCAAGTAAATGTGCTTTTGTGATGACATAGCAATTTAGTCAACATATGAAGTTGAGACGAGTTGTACAGAAACACGAAGCACGTGAAATAATAGGAAATGACTATTTTATTTCAATATGCTTGATGTGCTCATGGAAGACATCATTACAAGCTATTTAAATAGTACTTCGGTTGTCGCAATAAATTACCGTTCCACCATTATGACGGGCTCTTATGCCTTTTAATAATTATTGCTAACATAGTTTTATGATGTTGTATTAGCAAGAGTAAGATATTCAACTTCGGTGCTAGATCAAGTGGTAGTAGTCTATTTTATGCCATGCCATGAGATAAGTGAGTTACCTTAAAAGAAGCAATAGCCTATAGTGAAGCGACAATCAAGGGGGTTACTACCCCAACTAGCATCTGAATAAGCCCTCAACTCTAAGGATTGTAAAGAAGCCAATAGAAGGAGAAGATTTGAAAGGACGAAGAGATAAGAAAATCTTGTGTTCCTAAAATGTAACATGACGAGACATATGAAGATAATTAGAGGCAAAATCCAAACATTTGTACTATTTGTACACAATGTCATACCCAAAGAAGCAACATGAATGGGCACGATGTTTTGATTTTGTGAATTCAAGTGCACAAAGATGGACAAAACAAACACTATAAAAAATTGGGGTAAGTACACTATCAGTGCCAAAAGTTGTGTATGGTGCTCACTTTGGTGCCAAAAGTTTCTGTCGGATTACTTAAGTGCCAAAAAGTTATCATTTTAGTGCCAACTCCGATATGGTTGGCTGGAAATCCGATATGTCACTTTTTTATTAATTTTTGAAGCTGATGTGGCTCGCCGGAGAGTACAGTCAGCCTTTAAACAACAAAACGACGCCATTTGGTGTCTCTCCCCCAACCAATCGCCGTCCTCGACGGCCCCCTCGCTTGGTGGCCGTGGCTTTGACCCCGACCCCGACCCCGACCCCGACCCCGACGACGGTCACTCAATGACCAAGTTGAAGGCTGTGATCTAAACGATGCTCGGGGAGGCCGCCGACGAGTACGCCGCCCCCGATCTCTCCCTCTCCATCTCCGATCTCCCTAACTCGGTCACGAAGCTTGCGCTCAAGTGCGACCGCAAGTTGTTGAGCATCGGCGACGAAGCGCTCGTGCTGATCTTGCTCAAGTGCAGGAACCTCACACGCCTCAAGTTGTGGCCGAGCGAGCTAGGTCGGCGTTGGGTGAGGATTGGACAAAAACCCTAATTTCAATCCCAAATAAAAAAAAAAAAATTCCCAAATGAGTTGTGTGGCGTCGTTTTTGTGAGGCCATCCACTTAGGATGGCAAAACAACATCGTTTTCTTAAGGAGGATAGAAAACGACGTCGTTTATAAGACATGTCGATTTTTTTTTTTTTAAATATAAAAGTCACATCATCATTTTGGCCGGAATCTCTCGCCGGTGGCACCAAAGTGATCGTTTTCCCTCTGATTTGGCACTTAAGTGATCCGACAGAAACTTTTGGCACCAAAGTGAGCGCCGTACACAACTTTTGGTACTGATAGTGTAATTACCTCATCAAAAATTGAAGAAGATTGTAATTAAGAATATTGCCATACAAGCGCTCAAATGAAGAGATGTTGCCAGGTGATAGAATACGATTAATAGTCTATACAAGAATATGAGAAGCCTTTCCCCAAAATTGTTAGGTTGAGATTGGAAGAGAGCGTGCGACATCTAAGACGTAGTTATATTTATGCTTTGCTCGATTTTTTTTTTATTTTTTTTTTGGGGGGGAGTTCTTGGACAAGTTAATGTAGTAGATGGAGCCCACACAAGTTACGACTTTCACGTGAAAATAAGGGATAATATAATAGACGTCTGACCTACAGTAGCGGTAGGCAATGCGTCCTTTTTTCCATAGTAGGGACTTGCATTGCTACATAGGCTCTTATGAAATATTATTTGATTTATGTGAAGGGTATACTTTAACATAATGGGAAATGACTTGCTTAATTTAAAAACCTTAATATATTCTTTGGCACTCGATCAATTCATAGATTCGATTCCATTACCATTACTAGTAAAAAAGTCCTAAACATTTTGCATTTATATTAATTTAGTCATAAACATTTTCACTTGGTACCGATTCAGTCTTTTCCAACTAATTTTGGCCGGATTTTTCTTACTAGACACTGGCCGATTGATGTGGCATGATTAGCGCTGACGTAGACAAATTTTAATAATATTTTAATATTTTAAATTTTTAAATTTATTTTTTCCTTCTCCTCTTCCTTCCTCTAACCGGTCACCAGACCTCGGTGACCAGCTAGAGGTGACAATAGATGAGCCTCGTCGGCCACTAGTGAGACTCAAGCCCTCAGCAATGGCTGTGAGGGTGGCCTCACACTAGGCGACCGCAAGGGCAAGCCTTGCCGCCCAGCAGGAGGCCTGCCCTCACGGCCACTGCAAGCCTCGCCAGTGGCCGGCGAGGTTCACCTCAACCTCGCTGACCATTGCCTTTGGCTAGTTGTCGAGGTTTGGCGACTAGCTGGAGGGGGGAAGAGAAGAAAAAAAGAAAAAAGAAAATGAAAAAGACAAAAAAAAATAATAATAAAAATTAAAAATATTAAAATATCATTGAAAGTTGTCCACATCAGCGTTGATTGTGCCATGTCAGCCAACCAGTGCTCAGTCAGCAAAATTCGACCAAAATTAGCCAAAAATGACTGAATTAATAAAAAGTGAAAATGTTTAGGACTAAATTGACACACAAAAAGTTTATGATTAAATTGGCACAAATGTAAAAGGTTTAGAACTTTTTTTAACACTTTTCCCTTTGACCTACACTAGCAGTAGGCAATGCGTCCTTTTTTCCATAGTAGGGACTTGCATTGCTACATAGGCTCTTATGAAATATTATATTGATTTATGTAAAGGACATACTTAAACATAATGGGAAATGACTTGCTTATTTAAAAACCTTAACATATTCTTTGGCACTCGATCATTTTTTGTTTCATTCCATTGCCATTACTAGTAAAGTTACGATCCACAACTCTACCAGTAAACATTTATCTAATGAGTTAAATCACGTAGATGATTAATTAAATAAGAGACACAAATGAGTCGCAATCAATATAGATCCGGGTGCGATTGTCATTAGTGCTAGCTTTGTGCCATGCCCATGACTGTTTCCCTAGCCACGTCATCAATCTTTAGGTCAAGGCTATTTGGTTATTTGACAATAAATGAAAAATTATCAATTCAGTCCTAACTTATTACTCAAACGTCAATTCAACCCTAAAATTTTTAATTTTGCCAATTTAATCTTAAAATTTTATGCAAATTTCAATATAATCTTTTCAACACACTGCTGTGGCCTATTGATAATGTGGTGATCCATAAGTTGTCCACGTCAGTGTGTCACGTAGGATGGCTGACAACAACAATGATGTCACATCAGCAATTTCTAACGGAAGTTGGCCAAAAGAATGGTATTGGGATTTCGCACAAAGATTTAAGACTATATTCACGAATTCGAAAAGTTCTGGATTGAATTTAGATTCATAAAATAGGTTTATGACCGATTAGGTAATTCTTTCAGCAATAAATGAAGTGGCTAGGCAAATCCAATGTCATCCTCTAGTCTGTCATCAGTAGGCTTTGATTACATTAAGAGATCAGGCAGGATCTTCACTGCCATGGGAAGGTTCTTTGTTGTGCCAATTCACCAGATAAAAACATAACCTTTTGACTGCGAAATAGAAGAATTCAAAACTTCTTATTTAACAACTATATTAGCTCATTAAGGATGTGTTTATTTCGTGAAAAATAAATGATTTGTCAAATATTTTTTTTGAAATGTCACTTATATCGTTTTAGAAAATGAGCATAAAAGTATTTTAATTGTCCACAAAAATTTTTAGACGTAAATTGTTGTTGATAATGATCGACTAATTATTTCAACATAAAAATGCTATTTAAATCATTCGATACTTTTGTTTAATGAAAAAACTCAAAACTTGGAAAATATATTCCGAAAATATTGGTTAGCTTAAAAAAATTAGTCAACGAAAATTATTTTCATTACTGACAACAATTTATGACTAACTATTCTCGTGGTAATTCATTTATTTTTCTAAGTGATATAAGCAATTTTTTGGAAAATATTTTCCAAATTTTGAGTTTTCCGTGCACCCTGCAAATTATATGTGACAATGTTCCCGCGGACATGGCCAACATTGGCGAACCTCGACTGTGTATTAGTCAACCCGTGATTAACGAACTTTCTCTTCTCAATAATCATTAAAAAGACACAGTTAACTGTTCCATTTCCCAAGTTGACCAAACCCTTGCGTCCCCAAAGTCAAAAAACTCGAGCTTCTCGATCGTACATCGAGAGTTGGTTGAAAACCCCACAATAATCAAAGCTTCTATATATATGTAGTATTATATTCCATTTCAGATTAGAGAAAAGCGCGTACGTCTAGAAAGTAAGAAATTTCGACATCGGATGACTTTTGGCGTGCGGACTCGAACGACGTTTTCTAGGAAGGAGGCTTCGGCAGGCACGGAAATCTATATAAACGCCCACCTCCTCAATTCATTCCCTCACAGCTTCTCCAGATCTCCACATTCGTTCAAGAGAAAGCCGGTTGAAATCACACAGAAACACCACCTTCTGTTCGGAAAAAGAGAGAAGAGATCGGCGATGTCAAAGCCCGACCATGAGTCCCTGAGCTACGAGGAGGCGAAACGCAATAAGAGGATGAAGTGGACGATCGGCATCGCTGCCTTCGTCATCTTTCAGGTCGCCGTGGCCGTCTTCTTCGTCCTAGTCATCATGAAGTTCAAGTCCCCCAAGTTCAGGGTCGGCGAGTTCGACGTCCAGACCTTGAACGTCGGGACTCAGGCCTCGCCCTCGTTCGACATGAGCATCGTTGCTCCCATCCGGATCAAGAATACCAACTGGGGTCCCTTCAAGTACGATGCGACTACGGTCAGCTTCATTTACGGAGGCGTTCAGGTAGGGGAAGCAACGATTCCAAAGAGCAAGGCCAACTTCAAGTCCACCAAGAAGATCGATGTGAACGTGAGCTTGAGCTCCAGTGCTTTGCCTAGCAGTTCGAATCTAGGGACCGAATTGAGCTCGGGACTCATAACGTTGAACAGTCAAGGTGAGCTCAAAGGGAAGGTAACAGTTATGTTCATGTTCAAGAAGACAAAGGTGTCCCAGATGAATTGCACTATGGCTATCGATACGACAACGAAGGCAGTCCAGACCCTATCATGTAAATAAGAGATGCACTGCGAGTGTGTGATTTTTTAAATTTTTTGATATGCCGGATTGAATTATTCATTTGAATTTTTTATTAGTAGAAATGTTAAATATTTTTAGATTATATTATACGATGTTTACTCTATGAGTATTATTCTTCATTTAATTGAAGTCATTTTCGAAATTGATCTTACTATATGAAGTGGATAAGCAAACCCTGTCTCATCCTTTAGTGGGGCCATCAAACCAGTGGGTCGGTTCAGAAATGATCTCTTGACCCATTTTTATCGGGCTTGACTTGCACCCAATCCATAATCGACCCAACTAGGGCTTAAATTCTTAGTAATTTTTCTCCTTCAATCGTTCCATTTCTAAAATGGATGACTCTATGGATTGGCTCACCTATTCGGTGAGGGAGCTTGGGTTAGGTCGGGGTAGGACTTTGAATGGCAACCGAGGGCGTGTATAATAGCCATTATATTTTTGTTCTAGAACAATTTTTCTGCTCCAAATTTTTTCTGGAACATAAATCTATTTGATAACTTAATTTTATTTTTCTATTTCTAGAACAAATTTTTACTCCAGAAGTATGTTTGGAACAATTTTTTGTATATTTCAATCTACTTAATGGAGAGTGTATGGGCCTATTTATAGGCTTTACATGATAACTATCCAAAGTAACAAAATATTATAATATGAATTACCATCAATAAGGAAGATACCTAAATCTCATTATTATCTTAAATATCTCTATTTGACCAAAAAAAAAAAATCTTAAATATCTCTATTATTCCCTCATACTTAAGGTGACGTATAAAAAGCCGACTAGAGTTTGGAGACAAGATCTTGAAAATGCTCAAGTGAATGTGCTTTTGTTATGACATAGCAATTTAGTCAACATATGAAGTTGAGACGAGTCGTACAGAAACACGAAGCACGTGAAATTGTAGAAAATGACTATTTTATTTCAATATGCTTGATGTGCTCATGGAAGACATCATTATGAGCTATTTAAATAGCACTTCGGTTGTCACAATAAATTACCGTTCTACCATTATGACGAGCTCTTATGCCTTTTAATGATTATTGCTAACATAGTTTTATGATGTTGTATTAGCAAGAGTAAGATATTCAACTTCGGTGCTAGATCAAGTGGTAGTAGTCTATTTATGCCACGCCATGAGATAAGTGAGTTACCTTAAAAGAAGCAATAGCCTATAGTGAAGCGACAATCAAGTGGGTTACTACCCCAACTATCATCTGAATAAGCCCTCAATTCTAAGGATTGGTAAAGAAGCCAATAGAAGGGGAGGATTTGAAAGGATGAAGAGATAAGAAAATCTTGTATTCATAAAATGTAACATGACAAGACACATGAAGATAATTAGAGGCAAAATCCAAACATTTGTACCGTTTGTACACAATGTCATACCCAAAGAAGCAACATGAATGGGCACGATGTTTTGATTTTGTGCATTCAATTGCACAAAGATGGACAAAACAAGCACTATCACAAATTGAAGAAGATTGTAATTAATAATATTGCCATACAAGCGCTCGAAAGGAGAGATGTTGCCTATAGTAGGTGATAGAATACGATAGTCTATACAAGAATATGAGAAGCCTTTCCCCAAAATTGTTAGGTTGAGATCGGAAGAGTGTGTGCAATGTCTAAGACGCAGTTATATTTATGCTCTGCTCAATCTTTTTTTTTTTTAAATTGGGGGGGAAGTTCCTGGACAAGTTAATGTAGTAGATGGAGCCCACACGAGTTACGACTTTCACGTGAAAATAAGGGATAATATAGTAGACGTCTGACCTACAGTAGCGGTAGGCAACGCGTCCTTTTTTCCATAGTAGGGACATGCATTGCTACATAGGCTCTTATGAAATATTATTTGATTTATGTGAAGGGTATACTTAAACATATTGGGAAATGACTTGCTTATTTTAAAAACCTTAACATATTCTTTGGCACTCGATCAATTTATGTTTTCGATTCCATTACCATTACTAATAAAAAAAGTCATAAATCTTTTACATTTATATTAATTTAGTCGTAAACATTTTTACTTGATACCAATTCAGTCATTTCCGGCTAATTTTGGTCGAATTTTGTTGACTAGACACCGGCCAATTGATGTGGCACAATTAGTGCTGACGTGGATAAATTTTGATAATATTTTAATATGTTTTTATTTATTTTTATTTTTATTTGTCTTTTTTCTTTTCGTTTTCTTTTTTTTTTCTTTTTTCCTTCTCGTCTTCCTTCCTCTAGCCGGTCGCCGGACCTCGGCGATGATAGGTGAGCCTTGCCGACCACTGGCGAGACTTGAGCCCTCGCCAATGGCCGTGAGGGTGGCCTCACAATAGGCGACCGCGAGGGCGAGCCTCATCGCCCAGCACAAGGCTGCCCTCACAGCCACTGCAAGCCTCACCAGTGGTCGGCGAGGTCGACCTCAATCTTGTCAGCCGTTGCCTCTAGCCGGTCGTCGAGGTTTGGTGACTAGTTGGTGGGAGGAGGAGAAGAAAAAAAGAAAAAAAAAAAAAAAAAGAAAAAAAAAAAGAAAAAGACAAAAAAAAAAGAAAATTAAAAAATTAAAAAAAATTAAAAAAAATTAAAAAAATTATTAAAAGTTATCAACGTCAGTGTTGATCATGCCATGTCAGCCGATCGGTGCGCAGTCAACAAAATTCGGCCAAAATTAGCCGAAAAAGACTAAATTGGCCAAAAATGAAAAATGTTTAGGACTAAATTGGCATAAAAAAAGGTTTAGGATTAAATTGGCATAAATGCAAATGGTTTAGAACTTTTTTTAACACTTTTCCCTCTGACCTTCACTAGCAGTAGACAACGCATCCTTTTTTTCCATATTAGGGACTTGCATTGCTACATAGGCTCTTATGAAATATTATCTTGATTTATGTAAAGCACATACTTAAACATAATGGGAAATGACTTGCTTATTTAAAAACCTTAACATATTCTTTGACACTCGATCATTTTATGTTTTCAATTCCATTGCCATTACTAGTAAAATTACGATCCACAACTCTACTAGTAAGCGTTTATCTACCGAGTTAAATCATGTAGGTGATTAAGTAAATAAAAGACACAAATGAGTCGCAATCAATATAGATCCGGGTGCAATTGTCATTAGTGCTAGCTGTGTGCCACGCCGATGACCGTTTCCCTAGCCATGTCATCGATCTTTATGTCAAGGCTATTCGGTTATTTGACAATCTATGGAAAATTATCAATTTAGTCCTAAACTTATTACTCAGACGTCAATTCAACTCTTAAATTTTAAATTTTCCCAAAATAATCTTAAAATTTTATGCAAAATTTCAATATAGTCTTTTCAACAAACTGCATGGCATATTGCTAATGTGGTGATCCATAAGTTGTTCACGTCAGTGTGTCACGTAAGACGGTTGATGACAACTATGATGTCGCGTTAGCGATTTCTAACGGAAGTTTGCCAGAAGAATTGTATTGAGATTTCGCACAAAGAATGAAGACTATATTCATGAATTCAAAAAGTTCTGGATTGAATTTAGATTCATAAAATAGGTTTATGACTGACTAGGTAATTGTTTCAGCAATATATGAAGTGGCTAAGCAAATCCAATGTCATCGTCTAGTATGTCATCAGTAGGCTTTTATTACATTAAGGCTGCGCATAGTAACCTTCCCTAGCCCAAGAATTTCTATTCTTTTGTTCCCCGGAACAAAAAATAATAGAAACCCGTTTGATGACGGCACATTATTTTTTTGTTCCTGGGAATAGAAACTTAGCCCGGGAATGGTTTTGCAACATAAACGAGAAGTAAAAAAAAGTTACTTCTCGTTCTCGGCCAAGAATTCCCAAGAACAAAAATAAGAAACAAATTGGGCTAAACCTAATTTCACTTTCACGATCTTCCATTTTCACCTCTCCCTTCGTCTACTTGCCTCTCCTCGATCTCATCTCCGGTCGCCTCTCTCCGGTCTCGTTGCCGCCGGTCTTGTCGTCGCCGGTCCTGTCGTTAGCGATCTCATACTCCGGTTGGGTCGCCTCTCTCCGAGCCGGTTGCGTCTAGTCCCGTCGCCTCCACCTCTGTTCCGTGCCGTCAATCCCGTCGTCAGCAATCTCGTACATCACCCACTCCACCGCCTGGAACCGCCTCCAGATTTCCGTGAGTCCCGTTGCCTCCTCCTCCTCCGCCGCCGCCGCCGCGGTTTCGATTCTTTCTTTCTTTTCTCATTTTCGTGCTCTCCGATGGTGCGATCATCCTCTCTGTTAGCGTCGTCTCTCGCGGCTGGATTTTCGTTCGATTGCACCTCTGGTGCTTGTCTGCATGCGTTTGCTCTGGTTGGGATTGTCCGGTGCGCGCTCTTCGAGTGCCGCTTCGCCGGAGCGTGTCGCGCAGTGCGAAGCGTTGTTTTAGCGGACGTTAGGTCAATGAGATTTGAGCTTGCCGAATCGGCGGATAGGAGATGTTGAAGAGGTTTTTCTCCGTTCGACGTGTGATGTCCGTTTCTGAATCGCATCTGCTGATTAGAGCTTTTCCTATTATTGTCTGTTTGTGGTATTGGTAGTGGAGGATTATGACGCGACACTCCGGTTGGGTCGCCTCTCTCCGAGCCGGTTGCGTCCAGTCCCGTCGCCTCTGGTCACCTTTATTTGGCTCGCATCGCCTCGTGGTCGTCTTGCCCTAAATCAGGTTCGTTGCTTTGATTCCTTCTCTTTGTACATGTTCTAGTTTTTCTGAAGTTGAATCCGCCACCTGCAGTGCCATTGCCTCCAATCGCCTCTCTCTGATCCCACCGCCTGCAGTCTTGTCGCCTTTGGTCAAGTTTCTCTGGCTCGCATCTCCTCTGGTCACGTCACCTCGTGGTCGTCTTTCCCTAAATCAGGTTTGTTGCTTTGATTACTTCTCATTGTACATGTTCTAGTTTTTCTGAAGTTGAATCTGCCGTTTGTAGTGCCATCGCCTCTGATCGCCTCTCTCCGATCCCATTGCCCGCAGTCCCGTCGCCTCTGGTCAAGTGTCTCCGGCTCAGGAAGGTAGAGTGGATACCTAGACCTAATGGTTCGGGATATGCATGTTAAATGAAGGAAAGCTTCATTTCTTGGATGTAGATAAGCATGTTGCGCCTTATGCACATATATTTACTGAATTTTATGGTTCAGGAAGTCTGATGAGTGAGTCCATTGGAATGCCTCTTGAGCTTGGTGTATTCTGGGAATGTCCTTTCTTTGTATGTCTGCCGAGATGCTATTATCTATCACGACTGTGTCTGTCGTCCTAAACTTCTTGTAATGATGCTTCAAGTGATTTATAAGGTTGAGGTCTTGAAGCAAGACCAGAGTGAGAGGAGGATTGCTGAGTTGGGAGTTGACTTTTCCTTGATATCGAGTTATTAAATGTGGTGTGGAAGAAATGCATTGCCAGAAAAAAAAATGATAGGATGAGCTATTTTTCCCAAAGAGAAAAGACAAGTTGACTCGGATGACACACGTTAAAAAAATTGGTTCATGGGACTTCTGCCTTTTCAATGCAAGCTCGTGTTTTGCCAAATATGACAAACACATAATTATACTTCATATTAATCTGTTGCTAGGTTAACATGCCTGAGAAATTATTTATTTTTTCCCTCATAGTTGTCCTAGTTGTCGTCTTCATCTTAATCATCTAAAAAACCTTAACCTTGAGTTTTTCAAACTCTATCCCAGCCTTCTTCTTCTGACAAAGAAACATTATGAAAGATTATACATAGGCATCTTTATGTAGCTTTCAGTTTACATAAATTTTCATGTGCTGTCTAATGATAGGCTGTTTCTGGGATTTGTATTGTGTCATGCTGGTGATTGTGTTGATTTTCTCTTCCTTGTGTGTATCATGAACTTGAGGTTGATTGAGCTTGATTTGTATTAATCTGCAATTTCGTATCTTTGTGATGGACTTACTGTTTTGGCTAAAACGAAGTGCTAGATGAATTTTTTTGACCTTGAGCCATTCTAGACATAAAAAATACACTTCTAGATCTTCAATTTGATCTATCGTACGCCCATAATGGATGTCGGTTGGTTGCTGAAAAACACATTTGAAATCTGTCAATTCTGCAGTAGTTTCAACTTGATTTGTGTTTACTGATTTTGCTGTTTTCCTGTTTTGCTAGTTCTGTTTTGCTGATTTTGTTGGTTCTTTGTTTACTGATCTTGCTGGTTCTTTGTTTTCAGGAGCAAATTGTCTTGAAAAAATATACAATAATGGAATGAAACATTTGAGAATTCAAACATTGCACTGAATAGCTACCCAATGTTTATGCACTGAATAGCTATCCAATGTTTAGAGCTATAATGACATTTTGATGCTTGTGTCTTTCTTTAATCTAAAAGATGGTGATGAGAAAAGAAGGCAACATCATGTTGCACTTTCTTTTTAATTGTCTTGAACTCATATGATGTTCAATTAGTGAAGGTTACATGGCATCCCAAAAAGAGGCATTCATCGCAAAGTGGACTAAGCATTTAACAAACTTGTTCGTCAGTTTGTTGGTAAAAGAGGTCAAAAAAGGAAATCGCACCTCTTCTACTTTCAACAAAGTAGGGTGGAATAATATACGGATAGAATTTAGGGATAAGTGTTCCAGAAGTCCTAAAACTTGTCACGAAAATGCATTTTAGTCCTAAAACTTGCAAAAAGTGCATTTAAGTCCTACAACTTGTTAAAATGTTTCAAACGAGTCCTAAAATCGACGCCGTCTAATTTCTTAACAGAAAAAGCTGACGTGGCCCCCGCGTGGCTTTTTTTAATCGTTTCTCTCTCCTCCGTTGTGAATAATTTTAAAAAAAAAAGCCACGCAAGCAGAACGACGTCGTCTCCTCCTTTCTTCCTCACCACGACGTCGTCTCCCCCTCCGTCTACTCCACGACGTCGTCTCCTCCTTTCTTCTTCACCATGACGTTGTCTCCCCCTCCGTCTGTACGTCTTCTTCATCGTCGTGTTTTCCCTCCCCTCTCCGTCTCTACGTATTATGTCGCTTTTCAAGTGTCCCCTACGCCCCAAATCGATTTCGTCCGAACCCTAAGCCCCAAATCGAAGTCGTTCGAACCCTAAGCCCCAAATCGAAGTCGTCCGAACCCTAAGCCCCAAATCGAATTGGTCCGAACCCTAAGCCCCAAATTTGATGATCTGCAGTTCTCTTGCGATTTGGGTCCTGATCGACCTCGAGTTCAACGCTCGTCGTGAGTTCATGTTCTTTCCTTCCTTTGACGATTGCGAGTTCATGTGAAGACCTTTCTGAGGGAGTCTGGAAATCTTAGCGGTGAAGTGATTGGCGTCAGGGCCGACGACAGGATCGGCGACGACGATGGCGACTCCTCCTCACGCAGGTATCGCTCTCTGCATTATAGCATTTGGGTATCTTACGATTTTTTTTTTTTGTTTTGCAAATGTGCTTTAATCTTTGCATTATGCAAAACGACGTCAGTTGGCGTCCTCATTTTTTCATTATTTGGAGTTCAAACAGCTCGAGTTTGACACACATCAACTTTATGTTCTCTTCTTTGACGATGGCGAGTTCGTGTAAAGATATGTCTTGTGGGCATATCGGTGTCTCAACGGTGGAGCGAGCAGCATCGGGGACGGCGATGGTGACTCCTCATGCAGGTATGACTCTCTACATTACAACATTTGGGTATGTCATAGTAATATTACTATTTTTTTGTTTTGCAAAGGCATTTTACTATCTACATTATAACGGCGTTTTACTCTCTGCATTATGGTTGTTTTGCATTTTCTAATTCTTGCGATAAATTAGAACATTGCTCTCACTATTGATCATGTAGTTGCATTGTGGTTGTAAAGTGGATTATGCTAATTTGTTATTTCTGTATTGATTGTTAGTCTTTTATAAAAATATCTTCAATTTAGAACTTGAACATTGCTTCAATAATTTGATGATTGAAAGTGTTTTGCTTTTTGTTTCTGTTCTCTTGTAGGTCCAATGGCCGAGAACAAAGTTTATGTCACTGTTCGCTATGGAGGTAAATTTAAAGTTGGTCCACCATTGGAATACATAGGTGGAAGGGCTGATATTGCTGAAATAAGTTTAAGTAAGAGTTCACTGTCTAGTATAATTGAAGCTATTGAGGCTTTGGGTGTGTGTAAAATAGAGAAACTCTTTTTACGAGTTCTGGAAGTAAGACTCGGTAGACGGAATAACTTTTAGGTATTTATGGGATAACTCGATGTGATGGATTTATTTTATCATTATCTCGTGCTATGAAAATATTAAGCTATATGTTGAGCATGTTGATGATGAAAAGGCGGGGGAGAGCTGAGATGGGGGGTGTTAAGATGGAAAATGGAGGTATGTCTAATGTGATTGGGAATACTGATGATGACGAGAATCAGGCTGAAGTTGCCAATAGGGATATAGATGAGGAAGAGGATGATGATGCACATAATTTGATGGATATGGAACAGTCGAGTGATGATGATGACTTTGAACTGGTCAATGCAAGGAAAAAATTAATGGAATTTTCAGCAAGACATAGGCTCCAAGTTTTAAATTATAGTGAGGCAACTGGTACTTTCCAATCACCGATTGTGGATGAGGTGGATGAGGCTCAATCGTTAGATGATTCTGGGTACGAAATAGAGTATGCTGATTCAGATGAGGAAGACAGTCTTCAATCAATTTTAAATGATAAGGGTGACGAAGAGGTTGATGTTATTTCAAGGAGGAGAAGTAGGTTCCCATCATATGATCAAAGTGGTACAAATCCAGAATTTATTGTTGGCATGACATTTGAGGATGCAACTGAGTTCAAAAATGCAATTTTGAAGTATTACGTGGCTGAGCAAAGAGCAATCAAATACACTAAGAACACAAAAAGCTTTGTAAGAGCCAGGTGTGCCCAAAAAAATTGTAACTGAATGATCTATGGTGCTCTTGATAGAAAAACTGGGTCATTTCATTTGAGAAAGTTTATAAATTAGCATATATGCAGTATCACTTTCGAGAATAAGAGAGTGTCTAGCACTTATTTAGCTAAGCACTTCATGATTCTCATTTCTGCAATGCCTAAAATCAAAGCACCTGAGTTAAAGAAATTAGTTAGAGAACAACTTGGAGTAAATGTCACTTTCAGTCAGTGTAGGAGAACAAAGCTGAAAGTATTGAAGGAACTGCAAGGCAATTACAAGAAGGAATATGCACAGATGTACGACTACTTGGGAGAGCTTTACACTGCAAGCCCTTCAAGCAATTTTAAATTGAAAGTTGAAAGGCCATTTCCAAATTCTCTACCATTATTTGATAGGGCTAACATTTGCTTTGATGCTTGCAAGAAAGATTTTTTGGCTGGATCTAGGAAGATCATTGGATTAGTTGGATGTTTTTTGAGGGGTTTGATCAAAGGTGAGTTGTTATGTGCCGTCGGAAGGGATGACAACAATCAGATGTATCCAGTGGCATGGGCAGTGGTCAGAATCGAGAATAAGGACACATGGACTTGGTTGATCGAATTGTTGAATTCAGACCTCGATATGTATAATGGTGATGGATGGGCTTTGATAAGTGATCAACAAAAGGTATGTTTTTCTTTCTGTTTTCATTTGTAAATTGATTGTAACATTACAATACTTTTCTTTTTGTTTTCATATATATTTTCTTTTTTTGGGTAATTGTCAGGGTCTCGTCCAATCTGTAGCTGAACTATTGCCAAATGCAGAGCATAGGATGTGTGCAAGGCACATTTATTCCAACTGGGGTAAAAAATACAAAGGAAAACAGTTGTTGAGGCAATTTTGGAGATGTGTCAAGAGCAATAATATGTCAGATTTCGAGATGCACAGACAAAGGTTGAAGGAACTGACTCGGGAAGGTCATGATGATTTATTCCATATTGAGCCAAAACATTGGTGCAAAGCCTTCTTTGACACCAACATTAAATGTGATGTCGTGGATAATAATCTGAGTGAAGCTTTCAATGGCAGGTGTGTGGAAGCTAGGTGTAAAGCCATTGTGAGTATGCTGGAGGATATTAGAATCATGGTTATGAATAGAATGCATACTCAGAGGGATGAATGTGCTAAGTGGACTAGAAATTATGGTCCAAGGATTATGCGTAAGTTACATGAGAATACAACTGCTAGTAGGTATTGCCATTTGATATGGAATGGAAATGAAGGATATGAGATTACAAAAGGTGGTGACAAATATGTTGTTGATTTGAATTTAAAAACTTGTTCTTGTAGAGCTTGGGAACTTAGTGGAATCCCATGTTGCCATGCCATTTGTGCAATACACCATAAGAGAAATGATCCGACTGATTATCTTGCTGAATGCTTCAACAAGGCAAAGTATCTAAGTGCTTATCAATTCATGATGCCTATAGTGAGAGGACAGAAATTTTGGAAAAAAGCCAATAAAGAAGCTCCTCAACCCCCACCAATGAAGAACATGCCTGGTAGGCCAAAAAGGAGCAGAAAAAAGCAACCGATTGAGCTTGTAAGAGGTGATAGAATGACTAAAGAGGATAAGCAAATGACTTGTTCTGCTTGCAAACAAATTGGACATAACTGCAAGGGATGCCCTTTAAAAAATGTATTTTCTCAACTAACTGATCATCTTAATGCTGGGCATGTCACTTTAACATGTTGTTGTTAATTAATGCTTAATATGTGTTTCTCAGGCCAATGCTGGGGCCAATGTATGTACATCCAATGCTCGGGCCAATGTATGTACATCCAGTGCTCATGCCAATGCAAGTACAGCTGAAGCTCATGCTCAATTTCAGGCTAATTCCACTGGTCTAAGGCTAAGAAAAAGACAAGTAAGTTGTCATCTAACCATTATTGTAAGTTTTATATATCAAGGTTCCAATTTAGTAATTATGAATATATATTCAGGCTAAAGCTAAAGCAACGACAAGCGTAACTAAAGGAGGATCCGAAAGCCATGCCAATGCTTCTGCAAATGCCAATTCAATAGGAGACAATAGTGGGCATGTTAATGCTTCTACTCAGGCTAGTGCAGATGTAAGAGAATGTAGTGCTCGTGCAAATGTAAGAGAATGTAGTGCCACTGCTTCTGCTCATGCTAGTGCTGATGTTAGATGATGTAGTGATGAGGCAAATGCTTTTGGTGAAGTTCGTTCGGATCAAGGGGATGGCAGTGCACCGGCCAATATAATGGCTAAGCATAGACGTGAAAAAATTCCGGTGAGTAATACCTCAATCCCCAAGTATACATGTATTGTGACTACGTTCTCATGTTGAATGAATTTTTTTATTATTTCAGTTTAAAAGACATGCCATTGAAAATTACATGATACAGAGAGAATCACAAGCCAAGAGGATGAAAATGGTAGGGTTGGGTGTTGACGCAAATCCTATGACAAACCTTCATATTCGCAAGGTGAGTAATATTTTTAAAATTTTATAATAGCAATTGCTTATCTCCTTAAGCTAAAAAGATACTCATTCTTATGTAGCCTAATACAACTGGTGCAAGAGTTACGTCAACAGCAAAGGTGCATTCCCAAGTCAGTGCACAACCTCAGTCATATCATGTATCAGCAGCTCCTCAAAAACAAATTGCAGTGACGCCAAAGCCACTATTACAACCCAAGGCCACTTCCCAACATCAGTCATATCATGCAATAGTAGCTCCTCCAAAGCACGTTGCAATGAAGCCAACGACATTATCGCAACCTCAGGCCAATTCCCAAGCTTAGTCATCTCAAGCTACAATAGCTCAAAAGCATCTTGGTTTAAAACGAAAGGCACCATCACAACCCCAGGTAAGTTCCCAACCTCAATCATCTCGTGCAACATTACCTCCTCGAAAGCATGTTGCGCTGAAGCCAAAGCCACTATCGCAACCTCAGGGCAATTCCCAAGCTCAGTTATCTCAGGCTACAATAGCTCAGAAGCATCTTGGCTTAAAGCGAAAAGCACTATCATAACCCCAAGCAAGTTCCCAATGTCAATCATCTTGTGCAACATTACCTCCTCGAAAGCATCTTGCGATGAAGCCAAAGCCAAAGCCACTATCACAACCTCAGGCTCAGTCATCTCAGGCTACAACAACTCCTCCAAAGCCTATTGCTGCGAGACCATATATAAGGAAAAACGCTAGAATTTTGAATCAAGCGAAGGCTCAACCTACTGGACCACCGGAGACCATCATATTGGATTGATATGTTTGCTGAAGTTGGTGTTGTTAGGTGAATTTATATTAATTATTAGTTGGTTTTCTGTATGAGACATGTAGCGTTTGTGCATAGAACCTTTTGCGCACTGAAAGTGCATTTTTTGTTGAACAGAACCTTTTGTGCACTGAAAATGTAGGTATTTTGTTGAACAAAACCTTTTGTGCATTGAAAATGTAAGCATGTTGCTTTGTTAATGAATCGTGTTTCAACGAGTTATGTGGGATGCTTGGTTTTGGTTTGGATAATGCACGAAAGTGGTTGCTCTTCAAGATTGTTAATAGGTAATTAGTGAGATTGGCCATGCAGAATTTTCATTCTTCCAATACTTTTGTTATCTTCTTTCCTATACATTTTTCTCGAGTTCCTCGGGGGCATTAATGGTAACCGATACCACCACCTCTTATTGCTAATTTTTCATTTTAGATGATGGGGTTTTGCTCTACGTGGTCTCTATGGCCCGCATTGGATGATTCATGGAAGATTTGATTAGGTAACTTAGGTATTGTAGCCGACTGCTTTGATTTCACTTGATTTTTGACACATTCCATTTTAGGCAAGCTCGTTATTAAAATCATGAAGAAATCACCAATTAACAATCTTGATTGCATAATAAGGGAGTTGTCACCATTTTTCGAAATTCAAAATTTATTCTGGTGGCAATAGCTCATGTAGTGCTATTGACAAGCACACAAATCAAGCAACATTTTGCAATGCGAAAGTAATTTTCATATGGCAAGCAACTGGTCTTGCAAACTACAAACTCACATCAGATTTCATTCCCATCTCAATTATCCACAAGTACTGTTCAAATTTACAAACTTAGAAAGAAGGTACTATGGAAGACTTAGAAATTTCCCACCAACTTTCACATTACATATAACCAATATAGCAATATAACACATGCATATAATGAATGCTGATTGATATAGCATCTTTCCTTTCTTTACTCATGCGAGCTCCTCCTTTAAACGTCTATTTTTCGTCTTTTGAGTCTTCATTTCAGCTAGCAATGAGCTCACATCGACTTCGTCACCCCTCGATTGGCTTGATTCAGACAATGCTTGATTTCTTTCAAGGAGGTCAACTATCATGTCCCTCACATGATCTGGTATCTTTGGATCCACCCACACGAAGAAATTGCAACGACTTGGACTATCAAACGTAGCACATCCGTGGAACCTTCTTCCTGCGTTTTTCCTTGTTTTTGCCATAAGAATTGGCGATTGAAGACCACAATAACATGTTGGCTCCGAGTTGACCTCATTAGGAGTTACGCCACTTGATTCAGATGTTGCCGTCCTCATTCTTCTGGGCTTCGTATTATAGGAACCTAATAGAAGTATATTAGCTATATTATGATTCCTTTATAACGTCTTCATATTAGTAACTTCTGCATAATGCAATGTGTTTACTTGAGAGATTTAGGAGACGTTTTCAATCTCCAAAAAACATCTCTCTTTTCATATGCACTGGATGAATAGACAACCATAACTTACTTCTGCATCAATGTTCTAATTTGTCACTAGTATTGTTGAATGGAAAACAACAAAATGCTATAATGCAGAGAGCAATACCTGCGCGAGGAGGAGTCGCCATTGCCGTCGTTGACCCTGTCGTCGTCCCCGATGCCAATCGCTTCGCCGCTGAGATGTCGAGACTCCCACAAGCGAGATCTTCGCACGAACGCGCAATCGTCAAAGGAAGGAAAGAACACGAACTCACGACGAGCGTCGAACTCGAGGTCGATGAGGACCCAAATCGCAAGATAACTGCAGATCGTCAAATTTGATTTGAGGCTTAGGGTTCGGACGAATTCGATTTGGGGTTTAGGATTTGGACGAGATCGATTTGGGGCTTAGGGTTTGGACGAATTCGATTTGGGGTTTAGGGTTCGGACGAGATCGATTTAGGGCTTAGGGTTCGAATGAATTCGATTTGGGGTTTAGGGTTCGGACGAGATCGATTTGGGGCTTAGGGTTTGGACGAATTCAATTTGGGGTTTAGGGTTCGGACGAAATCGATTTGGGGCTTAGGGTTCGGACGAAATCGATTTGGGGCTTAGGCAATACTCGGAATAGAGAAAGAAGAAGTAGAGACAGAGGGGGGAGGGGGAACACGACTGTGAAGAGGAGGAGTAGACGGAGGGGGAGACGACGTTGTGGTGAGGAAGAAAGGAGGAGACGACGTCATTCTGCTTGTGTGGCTTTTTTTTTTTTTTTTTTAAATTATTCGCAACGGAGGAGAGAGAAACGATTAAAAAAAGCCACGCGGGGGCCACGTCAACTTTTTCCGTTAAGAAATTAGACGGCGTCGATTTTATGACTCGTTTAAAACATTTTGACAAGTTGTAGGACTTAAATGCACTTTTTGCAAGTTTTAGGACTGAAATGCATTTTCGTGACAAGTTTTAGGACTTATGGAACACTTATCCCTAGAATTTAACAAATGAGCAGAACTTCAATATACTGCAGTACAGTTGAAGAATAAGGTGAACAAATTGAAAAAACAGTATACTAGTTTCAAGAAGCTTCTTTCGCAATCCGGATTTGGCTGGGATAATGTGAATAAAAAAGTTGTTGTTGATGATCCAAGCATATGGGAATCTCATATCAAGGTATGATTTAACCTTTGATCATTTTCATAGCACTATATATGTACATCCAATATGTTTAATTGTATTGCTGATATATGTCATCATTGTGAAAATTGCAGGATAATATTGAGTGGTGAAATTCAAGAAGGATGGGTTTCCTCAATATCCTGACTTGTGTATTGTATTTGGTGATACATATGCTACTGGGGATTATGCAGTAGGAAATGCCGAAGATTTGGTGATGTCGGATGAACTTAACATTGGTGGTGATGATGCAGACAATGGACTAGAGGACTTTGGTGCACAACATGTTAATGAGGAAGATTTTATGTCTGACAAAACTCCTACTCCAGTTCATGACAAACATAAGATGGATAAAACTCCAAATACTAAGAGGAGAAGGAAGAGTCAATCAGTTGATGTTGCTAGCACTTGCAAAGCCTTGCAAGAGATGATCAAAAGTAGGGTTAATCAATCTGTAAGTGGTTCTGTCAACTCACAAGTGACATCACAACCTATTGACCCATTCTCCATATCTGTGGTGATTGATACCCTACTTGCCATGCCTAAGTTGGACCCAGATCTCTATAGCAAAGCAGTGGAGCGAGCCTGCGATAATGTCACGTGGAGGGAGGCGTTTATCAAAATCCCAACTGAAATGAGATATGGACTTCTCTAACGTCTTTAGTGGATGTTAGGAAATGTGTCGTGGATTGCATGGAGTTTTATTAGACTATGTTTTTTATGTTGTTAGTTATTATTTTGTTGTTCAAGATATTGATGTTGAGACTTTTGCATTTGTGTTGTGGTTTGGATATGATGGATTGTGCTGAGTTTTTATATTTGGTTTGATTTTCTTATATTTGTGTAATGGCATAGGTACTATGGACGATGAATCAAATAGTGTGTCTAATGAAGAGGTAGCAACAGTTGAATGGTATTTGGATGACTTTGATATTGACATGATAATAGCATGGTTATCTCTTGTTAATTTGGACATGTCTTTGCATACGAAAGAGCCTATTAGGGACAATAAATTATCAGGAGCCGAATGGGTAAGGGAAATTGTTTATGGACATTCAGATAGGATAAATGAAGCATTCAGGTTAGAGAGACATGTTTTTCTTAACCTATGTGATCTAATGAAGGCAAGAGGCTGGCTGAAAGATACTCGATATGTAAAGGTAGATGAACAAGTTGGGATTTTCTTATCTATGGTTGGTCACAAAAACACAAATAGAGATTTATGTGAGAGATTTCAACGTTCGGGACAAACAATCAGTAAGTTCTTCACTCTGGTATTAAAAGCATTTCTCAAATTATCAAAAGAGATTATCAGGCCGCCTTCTTTTGATTTTTTTTAAGAGGAGATTCTGATCGATCCTAACCATGCACGTTACTTCAATGTATGATTTTAATATCAATTTTACATTATTAAAATATATATAGTTGATAATATTGTCTAACGCTATAATTTCATAAAATCACAGGGCTGCATTGGTGCTATTGATGGCACCCACATTAATGCATCCGTCCCTTTATCAAAACAAATCCCATTTAGAGGCATGAAAGGGACTACTGCTCAAAATGTGATGTGTGCTTGTTCATTTGATATGAAATTTACTTTCGTATATGCTGGGTGGGAAGGATCTGCCAATGATTGTTGGGTTCTCTCGGCAGCACTCGAGACTCCTCGATTGCAATTTCCTCGACCACCACTAGGTATTTGTTTTGTCTATATTAAGTGATTTTCTTTATGATTGTATAGCTATTGCATATCATAACAAATTTATGTATATATTCTTGTAGGGAAATACTATGTAGTAGATTCTAGTTATGCATGATGGACAGGAACTTTGCCCTTTATGGAGATCCGGATTATCCACTTGGATCTACAGAAGACGAGGTTGTAGATGATGCATCAGGTGATGAGGCGGCTGAGATAAACATGATCAGGAAAAATATTGCAAATGTGATGGCAAGGGATCACAATATGCAAGAGATTCCATGACTTTTTATTTCCGACTTTTGCGATGTGTTTTTTGTTTTTTTGGTGAAAACTTTTGCGATGTGTTTGTAAACTATTATGAATACATTTCTATTAATAGTATTAAGGTCATCCAATTCTATCTCCATGAGCATAAATGCCATTGAATGTATCATAAATGTGGACAAATAAAAGAGAAGCAAATGGTAAGCTATTGTATAGTTGACACTTCAAGACCTACAAACCGCCGTCCAAAGCTTGTATGCTAGTCAAGAAAGAAAAAAAGCAAAAGAGGAGAAGAAAAACACATCCCTTTATCAAAATTAGCCAAAACCTTATAACGACATCAAGGTAATTCGGAAGAAGCAAGGTAAAAAGTAACATCAAGATGGGATGCATCGACTGTTCAAAATGCAAGAGACTGAGGTCTTTACTAAGTGTTTTAGGAGCATACTATGAACTAAATGCATAATGACAATAAAGCCACACCATGCATGCACCATTCCAACAGTTGGAAATTTCCAACCCCAACTCGACATCCATGTCAAGATTAGAAGAGACTAAAATCCCTAAGCCACGCATGCACTAGAATTACAATCTTTTTTTTTAAAGAGTAAAAACTTAGTCCCAACGAAATGAGCATAAATTAATTTGGCTGACAATATCACGTGTGCTTTTTTTCGCAATATTTGCTATACCAAACATTAAAATTCGCAAAAAGAAAATATATTATTGAGAATTATAGTTCAAAACATTAGTTTGTGAATACTGATTCCAACAAAGCGCTACATAAATTCAATACTTTATAAAACATAAGTAAAGATCCTCACACATAGATATAAAATAATAGCTCACGTTCCATTACAATACCACCTATGTTACAAGCATATTTGACTAGAATGCTTACACCTAATCAAATGTATTATTAATCTAATAATATTTTGATCTTGTCAATTTTTATGTAATATCTAATTTATTCATTTTTCTTATTTTTTTTTTTTTAAATAAAATTTGGAATAGCAATTTTGTGCAGTTACCAAACGTGTTTATGTTCTTTTTCTATTCCGAAATAGAAATTTTGTGCGTTATCGAACGTGTTTATGTTATTTTTTTGTTCCAGAAATAGAAATTTTGTATAGTTATCAAACGGGTTTTTTTGCTCAGAAATTGTTCCCCATAATAGAAATAGAAAAAAACTATTTTTGAAAAAAATTGTTCCCCAGCCAAGAAATGTTGCCATGCGCAGCCTAAGAGACTAGGTAGGATCTTCACTGCCATGGGAAGGTTCTTCATTGTGCCAATTCACCAGATAAAAACATAGCCTTGTGACTACGAAATAGAAGAATCCGAAACTTCTTATTTAACAACTATACTAGCTCATTAAGGATGTGTTTATTTTGCAAAAAATAAACGATTTGTCAAATGTTTTTTTTTTTTGAAATGTCACTTACATCGTTTTGGAAAATGAGCGTAAAAATATTTTCATTGTCCACGAAAATGTTTAGACATAAATTGTAATTGATAATGATCGAATAATTATTTCAACATAAAAATGCTATTTAAATCATTCGATACTTTTGTTTCAAGAAAAACTCAAAATTTGAAAAATATTTTCTGAAAATATTCGTTAGCTTAAAAAAATTAGTCAAGGAAAGATGTTTTCATTATCGACAACAATTTTTGACTAACTATTCTCGTGGTAATTCATTTAATTTTCTAAGGGATATAAGCAATTTTTTGGAAAATATTTTCCAAATTTTGAGTTTTCTCTGCACCCTAACCAATGCAAATTATATGTAACAATGTTCGCGCGGACATGGCCAACATTGGTGAACCTCGACTGTATTAGTCAACCCGAGATTAACGAACTTTCACTTCTCAATAATCATTAAAAAGACACAGTCAACTGTTTCATTTCCTAAGTTGACCAAACCCTTGCGTCCCCAAAGTCAAAAACTCGAGCTTCTCCATTGTACATCGAGAGTTCTGGTTGAAAAACCCAAAATAATCGAAGCTTCTATATATATGTAATATTATATTCCATTTCAGATTAGAGAAAAGCGCGTTCGTCTAGAAAGTAAGAAATTTCGACATTGGATGACTTTTCGCGTGCGGAGTCGAACGACATCTTCTAGGAAGGAGGCTTCGGCATGCACCGAAGTCTATATAAACGCCCACCTCCTCAATTCATTCCCTCACAGCTTCTCCAGATCTCCACATTCGTTCAAGAGAAAGCCGGTTGAAATCACACAGAAACACCACCTTCTGTTCGGAAAAAGAGAGAAGAGATCGGCGATGTCAAAGCCCGACCATGAGTCCCTGAGCTACGAGGAGGCGAAGCGCAATAAGAGGATGAAGTGGACGATCGGCATCACTGTCTTCGTCATCTTTCAGGTCGTCGTGGCCGTCTTCTTCGTCCTAGTCATCATGAAGTTCAAGTCCCCCAAGTTCAGGGTCAGCGAGTTCGACGTCCAGACCATGAACGTCGGGACTCAGGCCTCGCCCTCATTCGATATGAGCTTCGTTGCTCCCATCCGGATCAAGAATACCAACTGGGGTCCCTTCAAGTACGATGCGACTACGGTCAGCTTCATCTACGGAGGCGTTCAGGTAGGGGAAGCAACGATTCCGAAGAGCAAGGCCAACTTCAAGTCCACCAAGAAGATCGATGTGAACGTGAGCTTGAGCTCCAGTGCTTTGCCTAGCAGTTCGAATCTAGGGACCGAATTGAGCTCGGGACTCATAACCTTGAACAGTCAAGGCGAGCTCAAAGGGAAGGTAACAGTCATGTTCATGTTCAAGAAGACAAAGGTGTCCCAGATGAATTGCACTATGGCTATCGATACGACAACGAAGGCAGTCCAGTCCCTGTCATGTAAATAAGAGAAGCGATGCGAGTGTGTGATTTTTTAAATTTTTTGATATTCCGGATTGAATTATTCATTTGAATTTTGTATTAGTAGAAATGTTAAATTTTTTTAGATTAATTAATACGATCTTTACTCTGTGAGTATTATTCTTCATTTAATTGAAGTCATTTTCGAAATTGATCTTACTATATGAAGTGGATAAGCAAACTCTGTCTCATCCTCTAGTGGTCCCATCAAAGAAGTGGGTCGGTTTAGAAATGATTTCTTGACCCATTTTTATCGGGCTTGACCAGCACCCAATCCATAATTGACCCAACTAGGGCTTAAATTCTTAGTAATTTTTCTCCTTGAATCATTCCATTTCTAAAATGGATGACTCTTTGGATTGGCTCACCCATTTGGTGAGGGAGCTTGGGTTAGGTCGTGGGTAGGACTTTGAATGGCAACTAAGGGCGCGTATGATAGCCATTATATTTCTGTTCCAAAACAATTTTTCCGCTCCAAATTTTTTCTGGAACAGAAATCTATTTAATAACTTAATTTTATTTTTCTATTTCTAGAAAAATTTTTACTCCAAAAATATGTTTGGAACAATTTTTTGTATATTTCAATCTACTTAATGGAGAGTGTATGGGCCTATTTATAGGCTTTACATGATAACTATCCAAAGTAACGGAATATTATAATATCAATTACCATCAATAGGGAAGATACCTAAAATCTCATTAATATCTTAAATATCTCTATTATTCCCTCATACTTAAGGTGACATATAAAAAGTTGACTAGAGTTTGGAGACAAGATCTTGAAAATGCTCAAGTGAATGTGCTTGTGTGATGACATAGCAATTTAGTCAAAAGATGAAGTTGAGACGAGTCGTACAAAAACATGAAGCACGTGAAATAGTAGAAAATGACTGTGATTTCAATATGCTTGATGTGTTCATGGAAGACATCATTATGAGCTATTTAAATAGCACTTCGGTTGTCGCAATAAATTATCGTTCCACCTTTATGATAGGCTCTTATGCCTTTTAATAATTATTGCTAACATAGTTTTATGATGTTGTATTAGCAAGAGTAAGATATTCAACTTCGGTGCTAGATCAAGTAATAGTAGTCTATTTTAAGCCATGCCATGAGATAAGTGAGTTACCTTAAAAAGAAGCAATAGCCTATGGTGAAGCGACAATCAAGTGGGTTACTACCCGAACTAGCATCTGAATAAGCCCTCAACTCTAAGGATTGGTAAAGAAGCCAATAGAAGGAGAGGATTTGAAAGGACGAAGAGATGAGAAAATCTTGTGTTCCCAAAATGTAACATGATGAGACACATGAAGATAATTAGAGGCAAAATCCAAACATTTGTACCGTTTGTACACAATGTCATGCCCAAAGAAGCAACATGAATGGGCATGATGTTTTTATTTCGTGCATTCATTTGCACGAAGATGGACAAAACAAGCACTATAAAAAATTGAAGAAGATTGTAATTAAGAATATTCCCGTACAAGCGCTCAAAAGGAGAGATGTTGCCTATAGTCAATGATAGAATACGATTAATAGTCTATACAAGAATATGAGAAGCCTTTCCCCAAAATTGTTAGGTTGAGATAAGAAGAGTGCGTGCAATGTCTAAGACGCAGTTATATTTATGCTATGCTCGATCTTTTTTTATTAATGCAGTAGATGGAGCCCACATGAGTTAGGACTTTCGTGTGCAAATAAGGGATAATATAATAGATGTCTGACCTACAGTAGCAATAGGCAACGCATCCTTTTTTTCATAGTAGGGACTTGCATTGCTACATAGTTTCTTATTTAATATTATCTTGATTTATGTGAAGGGCATACTTAAACATAATGGGAAATGACTTGCTTATTTTAAAAACCTTAACATATTCTTTGGCACTCGATCAATTTAAGTTTCCAATTCCATTACCATGACTAGTAAAAAAGTCATAAACCTTTTGCATTTATATTAATTTAGTAATAAACATTTTCACTTAGTACCAATTCAGTCTTTTCCAGCTAATTTTGGCCGATTTTGCTGACTAGACACCGGCCAACTGATGTGGCACGATCAACACTAACACGGACAAATTTTAATAATTAATTTTTTTTTATTTGTCTTCTTCCTTTCCTTTTTCCTTTTCTTTTTTTATTTTTTCCTTCTCTTCTTCCTTCCTCTAGCCGGTCGTCGGACCTCGACGACTAGCCAGAAGCGACGGTAGGCAAGCCTAGCCGGTCATTGGCGAGACTCGAGCCCTTGCTAGTGGCCGCGAGGGTGGCTTCGCACTAGGCAGCCGTGAGGGTGATCCTTGCCGCCCAACACGAGGCCGCCCTCACAACCACTGCAAGCCTCATTAGTGGCCGGCGAGGTCGACCTCAACCTTGCCTGCCGTCGCCTTTGGCCGGTTGTTGAGGTTCGGCGACTAGCTGGAGGGAGGAGGAGAATAAAAAAGAAAAAAGAAAAGGAAAAAGACAAAAAAAAGAAAAAAATTCAAAACAATTAAAATATTATTAAAAGTTGTCTACGTCAACATTGACCGTGTCAGGTCAGTCGACTGGTGCCCAGTCAGCAAATTCAGCCAAAATTAGCCGAAAAAGACTAAATTAGCACAAAATGAAAATGTTTAGGACTAAATTGGCAAAAAAAAAAGGTTTAGGATTAGATTGGCATAAATACAAAAGATTTAATATTTTTTTAACACTTTTACCTTTGACCTACACTAGCAGTAGGCAACACATCATTTTTTACATATTAAGGACTTGCATTGCTACATAGGCTCTTATGAAATATTATCTTGATTTATGTAAAGGACATACTTAAACATAATGGAAAATGACTTGCTTATTTAAAAACCTTAACATATTCTTTGACACTCAAATCATTTTATATTTTCAATTCCCTTTCCATTACTAGTAAAATTATGATCTACAACTCTGCTAGTAAACGTTTATCTATCGAGTTAAATCACATAGGTGATTAAGTAAATAAGAGACACAAATGAGTCGCAATCAATATAGATCTGGGTGTGATTGTCATCAGTGCTAGCTATGTGCCATGCCCATGACCGTTTCCCTAGCCACGTCATCGATCTTTAGGTCAAGGCTATTCGGTTATTTGACAATATATGAAAATTATCAATTCAGTCATAAACTTATTACTTAGACGTCAATTCAGCCATAAATTTTTTAATTTTGCCAATATAATTTTGGGTTAATACCCTGAAAAACTCCAAACTGGTACACTTGTGACAAATTTACCCCAAACTATTTTTTTTTTATCATGAAAAACACTGGTACACTTGTGACAAATTTACTCCGACCGACCATAAAAAACCCCAAACTGGTACATTTATCAAACTGGTAAATTTGTGACAAATATACCCTCTGCTAAATTGTATTAATACCACAAAAAAATCACAAAAATTGTAAACTATGACAAACGAGCGTAAAATCTCAAATTGGTATACCAGTCAACCTGTCACGTGTCATTTAACTTAATAATTTAATAGTAAAATTTAACAAAAACTAATATAGGGTAAATTTGTCACAAGTGTACCAGTTTGGGGTAAATTTGTCAAAAATATACTAGTTTGAGGTTTTTTGTGGTTAAAAAAAATAGTTTTGGATAAATTTGTCACAGGTGTATCAGTTTGGGGTTTTTCACGATATTAATCCTATTATGCAAAATTTCAATAAGTCTTTTCAACAAATTGTTGTGGCATATTGCTAATGTGGTGATCTATAAGTTGTCCACGTTAGTGTGTCACTTAGGACGGCTGACGACAACTATGATGTCGCGTTAGCAATTTCTAACAGAAGTTGGCCAGAAGAATTGTATTGGGATTTCGCACAAAGATTTAAGACTATATTCATGAATTCGAAAAGTTCTGGATTGGATTTAGATTCATAAAATAGGTTTATGACCAATTAGGTAATTGTTTCAGCAATATATGAAGTGGCTAAGCAAAACCAATGTCATTGTCTAGTATGTCATCAGTAGGCTTTGATTACATTAAGAGACCAGGCAGGATCTTCACTGCCATGGGAAGGTTCTTTGTCGCGACCTAATTTTTTTCGGGTTCACCGCCTAAAACTAGGTTAATGGACTGCTAAGTTCTTTTTAAACTTAGCTCGAGCTCTCCCAAGCCCATACCAAATCGCGACTTGAGTCTAAACTTTTTAAACATGCAAAATACTATCTAGGAGTCGCCACTAATCTGTTTTTGGTAGGTCGATTAGACACCTAAGCAAAATAATGGGAGAATTATTTTACTCATACGAACCAGAGACTAAGGGTACGGGGACTTGGTTACACTAGACTATCCTAGTGCCCTTTCGGTACCATTTCTTTTTAATTTTTAAAAAATGTTTTACAGGCAGCTTGATTTGATTTTAATTCATTTTCCTAACGTGTGAGGCGATCATGCGAGTGCACAAACCACCAATTTAACACCCGAGAAAGCGAATAAAATAATGCAGGACTTACCTCAAAGCAACGAAAGCAATTGCGATGTTAGGTCAGAATTCATATCAATAATCCTATATATGATTTCTAATTAATAAGCAATCACTCAATTTTTTGTTTTCACTTTATTTAATGAAAGTCGTGCAATGCATGCTACTAATTTAACATGAAATGATATGACGTGACAATATGACCTAAACTATATAACATGAATAAGCATGCAATCCATCTTAAAGCATGAAATGAATTTATTCTAATTTTTTGTATTTTCCATGAAATTCGAAATTAAAGAAATGCAACAATTAAATATGCAATTTAATCAAATGACCTAGTTCTAATGACGAACAATGAACTTAGCAACAATCACTAGATGACGAAAATTTCATAAACCTAATCCTACATGTCTGATTTACTAAACCTATATGCTCAGGCAAAATTTTGATTTTTTTAAATAATTAATTATTAAATAAATATTAAATCTAAACTATCAACAAAATAAAGCAAGAAAGGATTAAAATAATCGAAAAAATAACCTATTGTCTCACAGGTCAAATTAACGGTTATTCTAACCCTAATTATCACAACAAGGAGATCAAAACAATTACAAATCCGATCCGAAGTCTTACGGACCAAATTAAATAATTATTGTGATTTAACAATTAAAATTTCACCAAAAAGCCCAAAAATTAATATAATAAAAAAATGATCCGATGTCTCTCGGATCAAATTAATAATTACATTAATTTCGGACAAAATCCCTACGGATAATGCATACAAAATGCACAAATATTAACATTGACAAACCATATTCTAACTTAAACAATAATAACAAAATTTAAAACACAATAATATAACATAAAATAAGCAAAAGAAAGAAATAAAAATAAAACTAAAGGAGGGGAATTGCAGCAGCGTTGGTGGGCATATGGCTAGTTCTTGATTTGATCATTTGCTAGTCTCCTCCGGGAACTTTTTGAGTGGACGCCCCCTTCTCTTGCCGTCTCTCTCTTGTCAATTATGGTGGAATATGGAATTGTGTGGCCTTTTGTTCGGCATTGAATTGCCTGTGACCACAACATCAGAACAAAACAAAGTAAATTAGGTGAAAATATGGGGTGAACAACTTTAATAGGGAGAGAAACAACCCGATTTTATCACAGTGAAATCACTGGATGGCAATCAGCGCTTAGGTACGTTGGCCACTTCGATGTCTCGCTGCTGGAATTATCGTCGGAGATGTAGGAGTTTAAATCTAGGCAAGAAAAAATAAAATCACCTTAGTGCGAATAGCAAATTGGAATTGCACACAATCAAACTTAAAAAAAAGAAGAAGCTCGACTTAGCTTTATGCTTGTCGTCAATATCCATGAAGCATGATGAACATGGGGCATCGTCAAGAGGACTCCACCATCCAATAGACCAATCAAAGAATTCTCGAGATCGTCGACTCCCCTAAAGAAATTTGAACTCAAAAGAAACGAAGGAGAAAACCTTCCTCACATTGCTCTGAATTTTTTGAAAATCGCCTTCCTGAGCTCTGCTCTCCTCTCCTTTTTTCACAAAATTTGGTCTCCTTTTATAGTGGTTCCGAGCAGCTGCTTTGTATGGCATATTTCAAACTTCCATCTTTTGTTGCATCAAATCAAGCGTGCAAATCGAAACGTGATTTCGCAATCAGCTCGATTTTACTTGATTCCTTCCATTTTATCAAAATTCTTGCCCCTTATTCAATTGCTTCCGCATTTAACAAAATCCGAATACCCATCAGGATTTCAAATTTCCATGCGTAATCAATCAAATCAATTGCCCCCATTTTCTTTCATTTTTTCCTTTTATTTGTTCAAAATGCAATTTTATTTTTCCAAAATTAGGTGTCAACATTCTTCATTGTGCCAATTAACCAGATAAAAGCATAGCCTTGTGACTGTGAAATAGAAGAATCTGAAACTTCTTATTTAACCACCATGTTAGCTCATTAAGGATGTGTTTATTTCGCGAAAAATAAATTATTTGTAATTTTTTTTTTGAAATGTCACTTATATTGTTTTAGAAAATGAGTGTAAAAATATTTTTATTGCTCACGAAAATATTTAGACATAAATTGTTATTAATAATGATTGACTAATTATTTTAACATAAAAATGCTATTTAAATCATTCGATACTTTTGTTTCATGAAAAAACTCAAAATTTGGAAAATATTTTCTGAAAATATTGGTTGGCTTAAAAAAATTAGTCAACGAAAAATGTTTTCATTATTGACAACAATTTATGACTAACTATTCTCGTGGTAATTCATTTATTTTTCTAAGCAATATAAGCAATATTTTGGAAAATATTTTCCAAATTTTGAGTTTTCTCTGCACCCTAACTTATGTAAATTATATGAAACAACGTTCACGCGGACATGGCCAACATTGGCGAACCTCGACTATGTATTAGTCAACCCGAGATTAACGAACTTTCTCTTCTCAATAATCATTAAAAAGACACATTTAACTGTTCCATTTCCTAAGTTGACCAAACCCTTGCGTCCCCAAAGTAAAAAATCTCGAGCTTCTCGATTGTACATCGAGAGTTGGTTGAAAACGCCACACTAATCGAAGCTTCTATATATACATGTAATATTATATTCGGTTTCAGATTAGAGAAAAGCGCGTTCGTCTAGAAAGTAAGAAATTTCGACATCGGATGACTTTTGGCGTGCGGAGTCGAACGACGTCTTCTAGGAAGGAGGCTTCGGCAGGCACGGAAGTCTATATAAACGCCCACCTCCTCAATTCATTCCCTCACAGCTTCTCCAGATCTCCACATTCGTTCAAGAGAAAGCCGGTTGAAATCACACAGAAACACCACCTTCTGTTCGGAAAAAGAGAGAAGAGATCGGCGATGTCAAAGCCCGACCATGAGTCCCTGAGCTACGAGGAGGCGAAACGCAATAAGAGGATGAAGTGGACGATCGGCATCACTGCCTTCGTCATCTTTCAGGTCGCCGTGGCCGTCTTCTTCGTCCTAGTCATCATGAAGTTCAAGTCCCCCAAGTTCAGGGTCGGCGAGTTCGACGTCCAGACATTGAACGTCGGGACTCAGGCCTCGCCCTCGTTCGACATGAGCTTCGTTGCTCCCATCCGGATCAAGAATACCAACTGGGGTCCCTTCAAGTACGATGCGACTACGGTCAGCTTCATTTACGGAGGCGTTCAGGTAGGGGAAGCAACGATTCCAAAGAGCAAGGCCAACTTCAAGTCCACCAAGAAGATCGATGTGAACGTGAGCTTGAGCTCCAGTGCTTTGCCTAGCAGTTCGAATCTAGGGACCGAATTGAGCTCGGGACTCATAACCTTGAACAGTCAAGGCGAGCTCAAAGGGAAGGTAACAGTCATGTTCATGTTCAAGAAGACGAAGGTGTCCCAAATGAATTGCACTATGGCTATCGATACGACAACGAAGGCAGTCCAGACCCTATCATGTAAATAAGAGATGCAATGCGAGTGTGTGATTTTTTGATTTTTTCGATATGCCGGATTGAATTATTCATTTGAATTTTGTATTAGTAGAAATGTTAAATATTTTTAGATTAATTAATACGATGTTTACTCTATGAGTATTATTCTTCATTTAATTGAAGTCATTTTCAAAATTGATCTTACTGTATGAAATGGATAAGCAAACCCTATCTCATCCTCTAGTGGGGCCATCAAACAAGTGGGTCGGTTTAGAAATGATCTCTTGACCCATTTTTATCCGGCTTGACCCGCACCCAATCCATAATCGACCCAACTAGGGCTTAAATTCTTAGTAATGTTTCTCCTTCAATCCTTCCCTTTCTAAAATGGATGACTCTATGAATTGGCTCACCTATTCGGTGAGGGAGCTTGGGTTAGGTTGTGGTAGGACTTTGATGGCAACTGAGGGTGCGTATGATAGTTATTATATTTCTGTTCCAGAACAATTTTTTCCACACCAAATTTTTTCTAAAACACAAATTTATTTTATAACTTAATTTCATCTTTCTATTTCTAGAACAAATTTCTACTTCAGAAATATGTTTGGAACATAAATAAGAAGTAAAAGTTTTCTATTTCTCTGTTTTCGGAAGAGAAATAGAAACTTTTACTCCAGAAATATGTTTGGAACTATTTTTGTATATTTCAATCTACTTAATGGAGAGTGTATGGGCCTATTTATAGGCTTTACATGATAACTATCCAAAGTAACGGAATATTATAATATCAATTACCAACAATAAGGAAGATACCTAAAATCTCATTAATATCTTAAATATCTCGATTATTCCCTTATACTTAAGGTGACATATGAAAAGTCGACTAGAGTTTGGAGACAAGATCTTGAAAATGCTCAAGTGAATGTGCTTTTGTGATGACATGGCAATTTAGTCAACAGATGAAGTCGAGACGAGTCGTATAGAAACACGAAGCACGTGAAATTG
The DNA here is from genome assembly GCA_014182395.1 of Eucalyptus sp. ANBG9806169. Taxonomy (NCBI): domain Eukaryota; kingdom Viridiplantae; phylum Streptophyta; class Magnoliopsida; order Myrtales; family Myrtaceae; genus Eucalyptus; species Eucalyptus sp. ANBG9806169. The sequence goes on from CM024582.1 coordinate 28,483,210, forward strand.
TAGAAAATGACTATTTTACTTCAATATGCTTGATGTGCTCACGGAAGACATCATTACGAGCTACTTAAATAGCACTTCGGTTGTCGCAAGAAATTGCCGTTCCACAATTATGACGGGCTCTTATGCCTTTTAATAATTATTGCTAACATACTTTTATGATATTGTATTAGCAAGAGTAAGATATTCAACTTCGGTGCTAGATCAAGTGGTAGTAGTCTATTTTATGCCACGCCATGAGATAAGTGAGTTACCTTAAAAGAAGCAATAGCCTATAGTGAAGCGACAATCAAGTGGGTTACTACCTGAACTAGCATCTAAATAAGCCCTCAACTCTAAGGATTTGTAAAGAAGCCAATAGAAGGACAGGATTTGAAAGGACAAAGAGATCAGAAAATCTTATGTTCCTAAAATGTAACATGATGAGACACATGAAGATAATTAGAGGCAAAATCCAAACATGTGTACCGTTTGTACACAGTGTCATACCCAAAGAAGCAACATGAATGGGCACGATGTTTTGATTTCGTGCATTCAATTGCACGAAGATGGACAAAACAAGCACTATCAAAAATTGATGAAGATTGTAATTAAGAATATTGCATACAAGCGCTCAAAAGGAGAGATGTTGCCTGTAGTAGGTGATAGACTACGATTAATAGTCTATACAGGAATATGAGAAGTCTTTCCCCAAAATTGTTAGGTCGAGATCGGAAGAGTGCGTGCAACGTCTAAGACGTAGTTATATTTATGCTCCGCTCGATCTTTTTTTTTTTTTTGGGGGGGGTTAGTTCCTGGACAAGTTAATGGAGTAGATGGAGGCCACATGAGTTACGACTTTTGCGTGCAAATAAGGGATAATATAATAGACGTCTGACCTACAGTAGCGATAGGCGACACATCCTTTTTTCCATAGTAGGGACTTGCATTGCTACATAGGGTCTTATGAAATATTATTTGATTTATGTGAAGGGTATACTTAAACATAATGGCAAATGACTTGCTTATTTTAAAAACCTTAACATATTCTTTGGCACTCGATCAATTTATGTTTTTGATTCCATCAACTAGTAAAAAAGTACTAAACCTTTTGCATTTATATTAATTTAGTTATAAACATTTTCACTTGGTACTGATTCAGTCCTTTCTGACTAATTTTTTGGCCGGATTTTGCTAACTGGACACCAGCCGATTGATGTGGCATGATCAACGATGACGTGGACAAATTTTAATAATATTTTAATATTTTAGTATTTTTATTTTATTTGTATTTGTGTTTTTTCTTTCCTTTTTCTTTTTTCTTTTTTCCTTCTCCTCTTCCTTCCTCTAGCCGGTCGCTAGACCTCGGCGACCAGCCGAGGAGATGGTAGGCGAGCCTCGCCGACCACCGGTGAGACTCGTGCCCTCACTAGTGGCCGTGAGGGTGGCTTCGCACTAGGCGGCCGCGAGGGCGAGCCTCGCCGCCCAGCACGAGGCCGCCCTCACGGCCACTGTAAGCCTTGCCAATGGTTGGCAAGGTCGACCTCAACCTCGCCGACCATCGCCTCTAGCTAGTCGTCGAGGTTCAACGACTAGCTGGAGGGAGAAGGAGAAGAAAAAAAGAAAAGGAAAAAGACAAAAATATATATATTAGAAATATTAAAATATTCTTAAAAGTTCTCCAAGTCAGCGTTGATCGTGCCACATCAGCCGACCGATGCCCAGTCAAAAAAATTCGGCCAAAATTAGCCAAAAATGACTAAATTGGCACAAAAAAAATGTTTATGATTAAATTGACATAAATGTAAAAGGTTTAGAACTTTTTTGAACACTTTTCCCTTTGACCTACACTAGCGGTAGGCAATGCATCCTTTTTTCGGTTGTGGGGACTTGCATTGCTACATAGGCTCTTATGAAATATTATCTTGATTTATGTAAAGGACATACTTAAACATAATGGGAAATGACTTGCTTATTTAAAAACCTTAACATATTCTTTGGCACTCGATCATTTTATGTTTTCAATTCCATTGCCATTACTAGTAAAATTACGATCTGCAACTGTGCTAGTAAACGTTTATCTACTAAGTTAAATCACTTTGGTGATTAAATAAATAAGAGACACAGATGAGTCGCAATCAATATAGATCCGGGTGCAATTGTCATCAATGCTAGTTGTGTGCCATGCCCATGATTGTTTCCCTAGCCACGTCATCGATCTTTAGGTCAAGGCTATTCGGTTATTTGACAATATATGGAAAATTATCAATTCAATCCTAAACTTATTACTCAAACGTCAGTTCAACCCTAAAATTTTTAATTTTGCCAATATAATCTTAAAATTTTATGCAAAATTTCAATATAGTCTTTTCAACATATTGTAGTGGCATATTGTTAATGTGGTGATCCATAAGTTGTCCACGTCAGTGTGTCAGTCAGGCCTCGCCCTTGTTCGACATGAGCTTCGTTGCTCCCATCCGGATCAAGAATACCAACTGGGGTCCCTTCAAGTACGATGCGACTACGGTCAGCTTCATTTACGGAGGCGTTCAGGTAGGGGAAGCAACGATTCCAAAGAGCAAGGCCAACTTCAAGTCCACCAAGAAGATCGATGTGAACGTGAGCTTGAGCTCCAGTGCTTTGCCTAGCAGTTCGAATCTAGGGACCGAATTGAGCTCGGGACTCATAACCTTGAACAGTCAAGGCGAGCTCAAAGGGAAGGTAACAGTCATGTTCATGTTCAAGAAGACGAAGGTGTCCCAGATGAATTGCACTATGGCTATCGATACGACAGCGAAGGCAGTCCAGACCCTGTCATGTAAATAAGAGATGCACTGCGAGTGTGTGATTTTTTGAAATTTTTGATATGCCGGATTGAATTATTCATTTAAATTTTTTATTAGTAGAAATGTTAATATTTTTAGATTAAATTATACGATGTTTACTCTATGAGTTTTATTCTTCATTTAATTGAAGTCATTTTCGAAATTGATCTTACTATATGAAGTGGATAAGCAAACCCTGTCTCATCCTTTAGTGGGGCCATCAAACAAGTGGGTCGGTTAAAAAATGATCTCTTGACCCATTTTTATTGGGCTGGACCCGCACCCAATTCATAATCGACCCAACTAGGGCTTAAATTCTTAGTAATTTTTCTCCTTCAATCGTTCCATTTCTAAAATGGATGACTCTATGGATTGGCTCACCTATTCGGTGAGGGAGCTTGGGTTAGGTCAGGGGTAGGACTTTGAATGGCAACCGAGGGCGTGTATAATAGCCATTATATTTATGTTCTAGAACAATTTTTCTGCTCCAAATTTTTTCTGGAACAAAAATCTATTTGATAACTTAATTTTATTTTTTTATTTCTAGAACAAATTTTTACTCCGGAAATATGTTTGGAACAATTTTTTGTATATTTCAATATACTTAATGGAGAGTGTATGGGCCTACTTATAGGCTTTACATGATAACTATTGAAAGTAACGAAATATTATATTATGAATTACCATCAATAAGGAAGATACCTAAAATCTCATTGTTATCTTAAATATCTCTATCTGACCAAAAAAAAAATAAATCTTAAATATCTCTATTATTCCCTCATACTTAAGGTGACGTATAAAAAGTCGACTAGAGTTTGGAGACAAGATCTTGAAAATGCTCAAGTGAATGTGCTTTTGTGATGACATAGCAATTTAGTCAACATATGAAGTTGAGACGAGTCGTACAGAAACACGAAGCACATGAAATTGTAGGAAATGACTATTTTATTTCAATATGCTTGATGTGCTCGTGGAAGACATAATTATGAGCTATTTAAATAGCACTTCGGTTGTCGCAATAAATTACCGTTCCACCATTATGATGAGCTCTTATGCCTTTTAATGATTATTGCTAACATAGTTTTATGATGTTGTATTAGCAAGAGTAAGATATTCAACTTCAGTGCTAGATCAAGTGGTAGTAGTCTATTTTATTCCACGCCATGAGATAAGTGAGTTACCTTAAAAGAAGCAATAGCCTATAGTGAAGCGACAATCAAGTGGGTTACTACCTGAACTAGCATCTGAATAAGCCCTCAACTATAAGGATTGGTAAAGAAGCCAATAGAAGGAGATGATTTGAAAGGACGAAGAGATCAGAAAATCTTGTGTTCCTAAAATGTAACATGACGAGACACATGAAGATAATTAGAGGCAAAATCCAAACATGTGTACTGTTTGTACACAATGTCATGCCCAAAGAAGCAACATGAATGGGCACGATGTTTTGATTTCGTGCATTCATTTGCACAAAGATGGATGAAACAAGTACTATAAAAAATCGACGAAGATTGTAATTAAGAATATTGCCATACAAGCGCTCAAAAGGAGAGATGTTGCTTATAGTAGGTGATAGAATACGATTAATAGTCTATACAAGAATATGAGAAGCCTTCCCCAAAACTATTAGGTTGAGATCGGAAGAGTGCGTGCAACGTCTAAGACACAGTTATATTTATGCTCTGCTCGAGGGGGGGGATGGGGGAGTTCTTGGACAAGTTAATACAGTAGATGGAGCCCACATGAGTTACGACTTTCGCGTGCAAATAAGGGATAATATAATAGACGTCTGACCTACAGTAGCGGTAGGCAACGCGTCCTTTTTTCGATAAGAGGGACTTGCTTTGCTACAAAGTTTCTTATGAAATATTATCTTGATTTATGTGGAGGGCATACTTAAACATAATGGGAAATGACTTGCTTATTTTAAAAACCTTAACATATTCTTTGGCACTCCATCAATTTATGTTTTCAATTCCATTACCATTACTAGTAAAAAAGTCATAAACCTTTTCAATTTATGTTAATTTAGCCATAAACATTTTCACTTTGTACCAATTCAATCATTTCCAGCTAATTTTGGCCGGATTTTGCTGACTAGACAACGGTTGATTGATGCGGCACGATCAGCATTGACACGGACAAATTTTAATAATATTTTAATAATTTTAAATTTTATTTTTATTTGTCTTTTTCCTGTCCTTTTTCTTTTTTCCTTCTCTTCTTCCTTCCTCTAGCCAGTCGCCGAACCTCGGCGACCCGCTAGAGGTGATGGTAAGCGAGCCTCACCGGTCACTGGCGAGAGTCGAGCCCTCGCCAGTGGTCGCAAGGGTGGCCTCACACTAGGCAACCGCGAGGGCAAGCCTCGCTGCCCAACATGAAGTTGCCCTCATGGCCACTTCAAGCCTCGCTAGTGGTCGGCGAGGTCGACCTCAACCTCACCGGCCATCGCCTTTGGCCGATCGTCGAGGTTCGGCGACTAGCTGAAGGGAGGTGGAAAAGAAAAAAAAAAAAAAAAGACAAAAACAAAATTCAAAACTATTACAATATTATTAAAAATTGTCAATATCAACGTTGATCGTGCCACGTCAGTCAATCGATGCCCAATCAGCAAATTCGGCTAAAATTAGCTGAAAATAACTGAATTGGCACAAAGCGAAAATGTTTATGGCTAAATTGACCCAAAAAAAAATTATGATTAAATTGGCATAAATGCAAAAGGTTTAAGACTTTTTTTAACACTTTTCCCTCTGACCTACACTAGCGGTAGGCAACGCATCCTTTTTTCCATATTAGGGACTTGCATGGCTACATAGGCTCTTATGAAATATTATCTTGATTTATGTAAATGACATACTTAAACATAATGGAAATGACTTGCTTATTTTAAAAACCTTAACATATTCTTTGACACCCGGTCAATTTATTTTTTCAATTCCATTGCCATTACTAGTAAAATTACGATCCGCAACTTTGCTAGTAAACGTTTATCTACCGAGTTAAATCACATAGGTGATTAAGTAAATAAGAGACACAGATGAGTTGCAATCCATATAGATCCGGGTGTAATTGTCATAAGTGCTAGCTGTGTGCCATGCCCATGACCGTTTCCTAACCACATCATCGATCTTTAGGTCAAGGCTATTCAGTTATTTGACAATATATGGAAAATTATCAATTTGGTCCTAAACCTATTACTCAGACGTCAATTCAACCCTAAACTTTTTAATTTTGCCAATATAATCTTAAAATTTTATGCAAAATTTCAACATAGTCTTTTCAACAAACTGTTGTGGCTTATTGCTAATGTGATGATCCATAAGTTGTCTGTGTCAGTGTGTCACGTAAGACGGCTGAGGACAACTATGATGTCACGTCAACATTTTCTAACAAAAGTTGGCTAGAAGAACTGTATTGGGATTTCGCACAAAGATTTAAGACTATATTCACGAATTCGAAAAGTTCTTGACTGAATTTAGATTCATAAAATAGGTTTATGACCGATTAGGTAATTGTTTCAGTAATATATGAAGTGGCTAAGCAAATCCAATGTCATCATCTAGTATGTCAGGAGGCTTTGATTACATTAAGAGACCAGGTAAGATCTTCACTGCCAAGGGAAGGTTCTTCGTTGTGCCAATTCACCAGATAAAAACATAGCCTTGTGACTGCGAAATAGAAGAATCCAAAACTTCTTATTTAACAACTATATTAGTTCATTAATGATGTGTTTATTTTGCAAAAAATAAATGATTTGTCAAATATTTTTTTTGAAATATCACTTATATCATTTTAGAAAAAGAGCGTAAAAATATTTTTGTTGTCCACGAAAATGTTTAGACATAAATTGTTATTGATAATGATCGACTAATTGTTTCAACATGAAATCATTCGATACTTTTTTTTTCCGAAAATATTGGTTAGCTTAAAAAAATTAGTCAACCAAAGATGTTTTCATTATTGATTAGAATTTATGATTAACTATTCTCATGGTAATTTGTTTATTTTTCTAAGCGATATAAGCAATTTTTTGGAAAATATTTTCCAAATTTTGAGTTTTCCGTGTACCATAACTTATGCAAACTATATGTAACAATCTCCGCGCGGACATGGCCAACATTGGCGAACCTCGACTGTGTATTAGTCAACCCGAGATTAACGAACTTTCCCTTCTCAATAATCATTAAAAAGACACAGTTAACTGTTCCATTTCCTAAGTTGACCAAACCCTTTCGTCCCCAAAGTCAAAAAACTCGAGCTTCTCGATTGTACATCGAGAGTTCTGGTTGAAAACCCCAGAATAATCAAAGCTTCATATGTACTATTATATTCCATTTCAGATTAGAGAAAAGCGCGTTCGTCTAGAAAGTAAGAAATTTCGACATCGGAAGACTTTTGGCGTGCGGACTCGAACGACGTCTTCTAGAAAGGAGGCTTCGGCATGCACCGAAGTCTATATAAACGCCCACCTCCTCAATACATTCCCTCACAGCTTCTCCAGATCTCCATATCCGTTCAAGAGAAAGCCGGTTGAAATCACACAGAAACACCACCTTCTGTTCGGAAAAAGAGAGAAGAGATCGGCGATGTCAAAGCCCGACCATGAGTCCCTGAGCTACGAGGAGGCGAAGCGCAATAAGAGGATGAAGTGGACGATCGGCATCACTGCATTCGTCATCTTTCAGGTCGCCGTGGCCGTCTTCTTCGTCCTAGTCATCATGAAGTTCAAGTCGCCCAAGTTCAGGGTCGGCGAGTTCGACGTCCAGACATTGAACGTCGGGACTCAGGCCTCGCCCTCGTTCGACATGAGCTTCATTGCTCCCATCCGGATCAAGAATACCAACTGGGGTCCCTTCAAGTACGATGCGACTACGGTCAGCTTCATTTACGGAGGCGTTCAGGTAGGGAAGCAACGATTCCAAAGAGCAAGGCCAACTTCAAGTCCACCAAGAAGATCGATGTGAACGTGAGCTTGAGCTCCAGTGCTTTGCCTAGCAGTTCGAATCTAGGGACCGAATTGAGCTCGGGACTCATAACGTTGAACGGTCAAGGCGAGCTCAAAGGGAAGGTAACAGTCATGTTCATGTTCAAGAAGACGAAGGTGTCCCAGATGAATTGCACTATGGCTATCGATACGACAACAAAGGCAGTCCAGACCCTATCATGTAAATAAGAGATGCAATGCGAGTGTGTGATTTTTTGATTTTTTCGATATGCCGGATTGAATTATTCATTTGAATTTTGTATTAGTAGAAATGTTAAATATTTTTAGATTAATTAATACAATGTTTACTCTATGAGTATTATTCTTCATTTAATTGAAGTCATTTTCGAAATTGATCTTACTATATGAAGTGGATAAGCAAACCCTATCTCATCCTCTAGTGGGGCCATCAAACAAGTGGGTCGGTTCAGAAATGATCTCTTGACCCATTTTTATCGGGCTTGACCTGCACCCAATCCATAATCGACCCAACTAGGGCTTAAATTCTTAGTAATGTTTCTCCTTCAATCCTTCCCTTTCTAAAATGGATGACTCTATGGATTGGCTCACCTATTCGGTGAGGGAGCTTGGGTTAGGTTGTGGGTAGGACTTTGATGGCAACTGATGGTGCGTATGATAGTTATTATATTTATGTTCTAGAACAATTTTTTCCACTCCAAATTTTTTCTAAAACACAAATTTATTTTATAACTTAATTTCATTTTTCTATTTCTAGAACAAATTTCTACTCCAGAAATATGTTTGGAACATAAATAAGAAGTAAAAGTTTTCTACTTCTCTGTTTCTAGAAGAGAAATAGAAACTTTTTACTCCAGAAATATGTTTGGAACTATTTTTTGTATATTTCAATCTACCTAATGGAGAGTGTATGGACCTATTTATAGGCTTTACATGATAACTATCCAAAGTAACGGAATATTATAATATCAATTACCAACAACAAGGAAGATACCTAAAATCTCATTAATATCTTAAATATCTCTATTATTCCCTTATACTTAAGGTGACGTATGAAAAGTCGACTAGAGTTTGGAGACAAGATCTTGAAAATGCTCAAGTGAATGTGCTTTTGTGATGACATGGCAATTTAGTCAACAGATGAAGTTGAGACGAGTCGTACAGAAACACGAAGCACGTGAAATAGTAGAAAATGACTATTTTATTTCAATATGCTTGATGTGCTCACGGAAGACATCATTACGAGCTATTTAAATAGCACTTCGGTTGTCGCAATAAATTACCGTTGCACCATGATGACGGGCTCTTATGCCTTTTAATAAGTATTGCTAACATACTTTTATGATATTGTATTAGCAAGAGTAAGATATTCAACTTCGGTGCTAGATCAAGTGGTAGTAGTCTATTTTATGCCACGCCATGATATAAGTGAGTTACCTTAAAAGAAGCAATAGCCTATAGTGAAGCGACAATCAAGTGGGTTACTACCTGAACTAGCATCTGAATAAGCCCTCAACTATAAGGATTTGTAAAGAAGCCAATAGAAGGACAGGATTTGAAAGGACGAAGAGATAAGAAAATCTTGTCTTCCTAAAATGTAACATGATGAGACACATGAAGATAATTAGAGGCAAAATCCAAATATGTGTACCGTTTGTACACAATGTCATACCCAAAGAAGCAACATGAATGGGCACGATGTTTTGATTTCGTGCATTCAATTGCACGAAGATGGACAAAACAAGCACTATAAAAAATTGATGAGATTGTAATTAAGAATATTGCCATACAAGCGCTCAAAAGGAGAGATGTTGCCTGTAGTAGGTGATAGACTACAATTAATAGTCTATATAGGAATATGAGAAGCCTTTCCCCAAAATTGATAGGTTCTCAATTCGAGATCAGAAGAGTGCGTGCAACGTCTAAGATGTAGTTATATTTATGCTCCGCTCGATCTTTTTTTTTTGGGGGGGGGTTAGTTCTTGGACAAGTTAATGGAGTAGATGGAGGCCACACGAGTTACGACTTTTGTGTGCAAATAAGGGTAGATGGAGTAGATGGAGGCCACACGAGTTACGACTTTTGCATGCAAATAAGGGATAATATAATAGACGTCTGACTTACAGTAGCGATAGGCGACACATCCTTTTTTCCATAGTAGGGACTTGCATTGCTACATAGGCTCTTATGAAATATTATTTGATTTATGTGAAGGGTATACTTAAACATAATGGCAAATGACTTGCTTATTTTAAAAACCTTAACATATTCTTTGGCACTCGATCAATTTATGTTTTCGATTCCATCAACTAGTAAAAAAGTACTAAACCTTTTGCATTTATATTAATTTAGTCATAAACATTTTCACTTGGTACTAATTCAGTCCTTTCTGACTAATTTTTGGCTGGATTTTGCTAATTGCACACCAACCGATTGATGTGGCATGATCAGCGATGACGTGGACAAATTTTAATAATATTTTAATATTTTAGTATCTTTATTTTATTTGCATGATCGCTAGACCTCGGCGACCAGCCAAAGGCGATGGTAGGCGAGCCTCGCCGACCACTGGCGAGACTCGTGCCCTCGCTAGTGGCCATGAGGGTGGCTTCGCACTAGGCGGCCGTGAGGGCGAGCCTCGCCGCCCAGCATGAGGCCGCCCTCATGGCCATTGCAAGCCTTGCCAATGGACGGCGAGGTTGACCTCAACCTCGCCGACCATCGCCTCTGGCTAGTCGTCGAGGTTCAACGACTAGCTGGAGGGAGGAGGAGAAGAAAAAAAGAAAAGGAAAAAAACAAAAAAATATATATTAAAAATATTAAAATATTAAAAATATTCTTAAAAGTTCTCCAAGTCAGCGTTGATCGTGCCACGTTAGCCGACCGATGCCCAGTCAACAAAATTCGGCCAAAATTAGCCAAAAATGACTAAATTGGCATAAAGTTGAAAGGTTTATGACTAAATTGGCACCCAAAAAAAATGTTTATGATTAAATTGGCATAAATGCAAAAGGTTTAGAACTTTTTTGAACACTTTTCCCTTTGACCTACACTAGCGGTAGGCAATGCATCCTTTTTTCCGTAGTGGGGACTTGCATTGCTACATAGGCTCTTATGAAATATTATCTTGATTTATGTAAAGGACATACTTAGGAAATGACTTGCTTATTTAAAAACCTTAACATATCCTTTGGCACTCGATCATTTTATGTTTTCAATTCCATTGCCATTACTAGTAAAATTACGATCTGCAACTGTGCTAGTAAACGTTTATCTACTAAGTTAAATCACTTTGGTGATTAAATAAATAAGAGACACAGATGAGTCGCAACCAATATAGATCCGGGTGCGATTGTCATCAATGCTAGCTGTGTGCCATGCCCATGATCGTTTCCCTAGCCACGTCATCGATCTTTAGGTCAAGGCTATTCGGTTATTTGACGATATATGAAAAATTATCAATTCAGTCCTAAACTTATTACTCAGACGTCAATTCAACCCTAAAATTTTTAATTTTGCCAAAATAATCTTAAAATTTTATGCAAAATTTCAATATAATCTTTGCAACACACTGCTGTGGCATATTGCTAATGTGGTGATCCATAAGTTGTCCACGTCAGTGTGTCACGTAGGACAGCTGACCACAACTATGATGTCACCTTAGCAATTTCTAATGAAAGTTGGCCAGAAGAATTGTATTGGGATTTCGCACAAAGATTTAAGACTATATTCACGAATTTGAAAAGTTCTAGATTGAATTTAGATTCATAAAATAGGTTTATGACCGATTAGGTAATTATTTTAGCAAAAAATGAAGTGGCTAAGCAAATCCAATGGCATCGTCTAGTATGTCATCAGTAGACTTTGATTACATTAAGAGACCAAGCAGGATCTTCACTGCCATGGGAAGGTTCTTCGTTGTGCCACTTCACCAGAAAAAAAAACATAACCTTTTGACTGCGAAATAGAAAAATCCAAAACTTCTTATTTAACAGCTATATTAGCTCATTAAGGATGTCTTTATTTCGCGAAAAATAAATGATTTGTGAAATATTTTTTTTGAAGTGTCACTTATATCGTTTTAGAAAATGAGAGTGAAAATATTTTCATTATCCACGAAAATGTTTAGACATAAATTATTATTAATAATGATCGACTAATTATTTCAACATAAAAATGCTATTTAAATCATTCAATACTTTTGTTTCATGAAAAACTCAAAATTTGGAAAAAGACACTGTTAACAGTTCCGTTTCCTAAGTTGACCAAACCCTTGCGTCCCCAGAGTCAAAAAAACTCGAGCTTCTCGATTGTACATCGAGAGTTGGTTGAAAACCCCACACTAATCGAAGCTTCTATATATACATGTAATATTATATTCGGTTTCAGATTAGAGAAAAGCGCGTTCGTCTAGAAAGTAAGAAATTTCGACATCGGATGACTTTTGGCGTGCGGAGTCGAACGACGTCTTCTAGGAAGGAGGCTTCGGCAGGCACGGAAGTCTATATAAACGCCCACCTCCTCAATTCATTCCCTCACAGCTTCTCCAGATCTCCACATTCGTTCAAGAGAAAGCCGGTTGAAATCACACAGAAACACCACCTTCTGTTCGGAAAAAGAGAGAAGAGATCGGCGATGTCAAAGCCCGACCATGAGTCCCTGAGCTACGAGGAGGCGAAGCGCAATAAGAGGATGAAGTGGACGATCGGCATCACTGCCTTCGTCATCTTTCAGGTCGCCGTGGCCGTCTTCTTCGTCCTAGTCATCATGAAGTTCAAGTCCCCCAAGTTCAGGGTCGGCGAGTTCGACGTCCAGACATTGAACGTCGGGACTCAGGCCTCGCCCTCGTTCGACATGAGCTTCGTTGCTCCCATCCGGATCAAGAATACCAACTGGGGTCCCTTCAAGTACGATGCGACTACGGTCAGCTTCATTTACGGAGGCGTTCAGGTAGGGAAGCAACGATTCCAAAGAGCAAGGCCAACTTCAAGTCCACCAAGAAGATCGATGTGAATGTGAGCTTGAGCTCCAGTGCTTTGCCTAGCAGTTCGAATCTAGGGACCGAATTGAGCTCGGGACTCATAACCTTGAACAGTCAAGGCGAGCTCAAAGGGAAGGTAACAGTCATGTTCATGTTCAAGAAGACGAAGGTGTCGCAGATGAATTGCACTATGGCTATCGATACGACAGCGAAGGCAGTCCAGACCCTGTCATGTAAATAAGAGATGCACTACGAGTGTGTGAGTTTTTGAAATTTTCGATATGCCGGATTGAATTATTCATTTGAATTTTTTATTAGTAGAAATGTTAAATATTTTTAGATTAAATTATACGATGTTTACTCTATGAGTATTATTCTTCATTTAATTGAAGTCGTTTTCGAAATTAATCTTACTATATGAAGTGGATAAGCAAACCCTGTCTCATCCTTTAGTGGGGCCATCAAACAAGTGGGTCGGTTCAGGAATGATCTCTTGACCCATTTTTATCGGGCTTGACCCGCACCCAATCCATAATCGACCCAACTAGGGCTTAATTTCTTAGTAATTTTTCTCCTTCAATCGTTCCATTTCTAAAATGGATGACTCTATGGACTGGCTCACCTATTCGGTGAGGGAGCTTGGGTTAGGTCAGGGGTAGGACTTTGAATGGCAACTGAGGGCGTGTATAATAGCCATTATATTTCTGTTCTAGAACAATTTTTCTACTCCAAATTTTTTCTGGAACAGAAATCTATTTGATAACTTAATTTTATTTTTCTATTTCTAGAACAAATTTTTACTCTAGAAATATGTTTGGAACAATTTTTTTATATTTCAATCTACTTAATGGAGAGTGTATGGGCCTATTTATAGGCTTTACATGATAACTATCCAAAGTAACGAAATATTATAATATGAATTACCATTAATAAGGAAGATACCTAAAATCTCATTATTATCTTAAATATCTCTATCTGACAAAAAAAAAAAAAATCTTAAATATCTCTATTATTCCCTCATACTTAAGGTGACGTATAAAATGTCGACTAGAGTTTGGAGACAATATCTTGAAAATGCTCAAGTGAATGTGCTTTTGTGATGACATAGCAATTTAGTCAACATATGAAGTTGAGACGAGTCGTACAGAAACACGAAGCACGTGAAATTGTAGAAAATGACTATTTTATTTCAATATGCTTGATGTGCTCACGGAAGACATCATTACGAGCTATTTAAGCCATGCCGTGAGATAAGTGAGTTACCTTAAAAAGAAGCAATAGCCTATGGTGAAGCGACAATCAAGTGGGTTACTACCCGAACTAGCATCTGAATAAGCCCTCAACTCTAAGGATTGGTAAAGAAGCCAATAGAAGGAGAGGATTTGAAAGGACGAAGAGATGAGAAAATCTTGTGTTCCCAAAATGTAACATGATGAGACACATGAAGATAATTAGAGGCAAAATCCAAACATTTGTACCGTTTGTACACAATGTCATGCCCAAAGAAGCAACATGAATGGGCATGATGTTTTTATTTCGTGCATTCAATTGCACGAAGATGGACAAAACAAGCACTATCAAAAATTGATGAAGATTGTAACTAAGAATATTGCATACAAGCGCTCAAAAGGAGAAATGTTGCCTGTAGTAGGTGATAGACTACGATTAATAGTCTATACAGGAATATGAGAAGCCTTTCCCCAAAATTGTTAGGTCGAGATCGAAAGAGTGCGTGCAACGTCTAAGACGTAGTTATATTTATGCTCCGCTCGATCTTTTTTTTTTTTTTTTTTGGGGGGGGTGTTAGTTCCTGGGCAAGTTAATGGAGTAGATGGAGGCCACACGAGTTATGACTTTTGCGTTGTCGCGATCAATTTTTCGAGTGTGAACCACCTATGGTTTGGCTAATGGATTGCTAAGCCTAGATTTAGCTCGGGCTCTCCCAAGCCCATACCAATTCGCGACTTAGGTTCAAATTTTTAATGTGCAATTGATTTTTAACTAGGAGTCGCCACTAATCTATTTTTGGTGAGTCGATTAGAAACCCAAGTAAAGTAACAGGAGTTTTACTTTACTCCTACGAACCAGAGACTATGGGCACGAGAACTTGGTTACACTAGATTTCTCTAATGCCCTTTCGGTACCATTCTTTTATTTAAAAAAAAAAATTTTTTCGCAGGCAGCTTAAATTAATTTTAAATCTATTTCCCTAACATATGAGGCGATCATGCGGGTGCGCAATCCACCAATTTAACCACTAGATAAATAATGAATAAATTACAAAACTTACCTCAAAGCAACGAAAGCATCTGCAATGTTAAATTAAAATCCACATCAACAACCCTAGATATGGTTTCTAATTAACACGCAATTTTTGTTTTGTTTTCACTTAATCAATGAAAATCATGCAATATGCAATGCTACTAATCTAACATGGAATGATATGGCATGGCTATATGACCTAAACTATATGAATGAGTAAAATAATTTTTTTTGTGATTTCTTAATGAACATGCAATCTAAGTTAACCAAAATGACCTAATCTTAATGATGGGCAATTTCTAATTAAATGAACCTAGCAACAATCACTAAATGACGTGCATTTTCATGAACCTAATTCTATATGACGTGCACATGATTTTTTTTTTTTTTATAAGAACATGCAATCTATCTAGGATAAATTATTTAAACCTATAATTAATTAATAAACATGCAATCCTAATATGCAATGACGTACAAAGAATGCCCTAATTCTACATGATAGATGCATGATGATTTTTTTTTATAAAATTCAATTAAAATTGCCAAATAATTAAACATGCAATTCAAATCTAAAAAGAACTAACATCCTAAATGACTGCATTTTTTTGGATTTTTATTTTTTAGAAAATTCGAAATAGATAAATTTCTTATCCTAGATATGCAATTTAATTCAAAGATATCATCTAACTTAAAAAAAAAAATGACTAACTAACCTATCATGCAATCAATCCTAATCTACATGGGATACAAATGCAATTTTTTTGTATTTTTGGGATGAAGCAATTAAAGTAAGATAAGCACCAAATCACTCGAGATCATATATCATCCGATCAATGTGAATAAGGAGATAATATCCAACCAACTTGAAATTTCGCGAATAAAATCGATGAGTTGATCTTAAGCCTTATAGATGGAATCAAAGATTATATGTGGTTGCGAATTAGGAAAGAAATCCCAATTTAGATTCAAATATGATTAATGGATATATGATAAACAAATTAGTTGATAAAATATTCAATAGAATCGAGTAAGAAGGATTATCTAATTGTGACAATAACTTTCCAAATTCGAGCGTCGGGCAATGGATCACAACCGGTGACCTATGGTGGTTTGCAATGCTAAGCAGCGGCGAGCAGCACGGTGGGGCAAGTGACTGGTGGCAACGAGGACACCCAAGGTGGATCACAATGGACCGCTTGGTTAGGGTCGAAGATGTTGAGGTGACTCCGCAGCGAGGAAGCTTTGACGATTTTTTTCTTTTGTATTTTCACTTCTGGACAATACCTGAAGAAAACCAATTCACCCCTTAGACTTATTTCATCAAAATTCGAGCAACTCTTTTGACTATGGACTCCAGGCTTGCAAGTAGTAGCCACAGTATATGACGTGGTATCCACGATGGTCAGGAGATGTTGGCTTCTTTGGACTTCAACGAAACCCACAAAGAATGAGTACTAATGAAGCTCAAAAGCCTTTCTTCGATCTCGTTTTATATATATGCACCAAGATCTATGGTGGAGGATGATGACTCAGTGCAGATTCCCTGCTCACTTCACTAGGTTGTCTTCTTATAGTCCCCCTGCTACGTGTACCCTCCTCAAGGTCCAGACGGTGGAGAAATTTTGACTGGCTTCGCTCGCCGAATTCAATCGTAATCTTCTTCTGTGGAAAGGGAGAGACCGCAGGGGCTATTGTTTGTGGACGTGAAGACGCCAATCACGGAGAGCGATGCAAAGATTTATGGCTGGCTTCGGGATGCATGGTATTGCTCGATCAGCTAGTGTTGTCGTCAAGCGTATCATCCCTGGTCAGTGCAGCAACAGGTTTGCGGCACGAGTGGCACTGGTTGTCGCTCACGTCGGGCTTGGCATCACAGGAGCAAATGGAGACAACAGCTCCTCATCGTGGCTTGACTTGAGCGGCAGCAACTCAGTGTCGATGGCAACGATGGACGGCGAGCGGGTGTCGTCGGGTGCCGCGACAGAGCAAGGACAGCAAGGTTTGGACTCACTTCAGTGTAAGGCACGGCGACGGGCCGCAAGAAGGACGTCTCGGCCAAGGCTTGGCCGAGAGCTCCTTATTGTTGACGCCTAAATTTTCATTTTAATTAATTAGGTTTTATTTTATTTTAGTTTATTTTATTTTTATTTTATTTTATCTTTTCGGATAACAAAAAAAGCAGAAAACAAAACAAAAGCAAAAATAAAACAAAAAGCAGCCCTTTCCCCTTCCGCATGGGCCCCTTGGCCCATTTCCGCTGCAGCCCGGCCCAGCCAAGTCTTCTCCTTCCTCGCGCCTCTACAATGCACGCGCAGGAGGCGCAACGCCGGATGGGCAGACGGACAGCGACGTGGGGGCAACTGGCGTCGGATGGGACGCCGGTCTGGCTGTCCGAAGCCCCTCGGCACGCGAGGGGGACCAGCGGTCGAAGTTCCGTCGACCGGCCACCCCCTCGCCTATAAATACCGAGGCCCCCGCCTCCGTCGAGGGCACGCGTAGCAGCCGGCAAAGCCCGAGCCCCCCTTGAGAGACTTCGGGGAACTCGAGCGAAGCAAGGGCAAGGCGGTCGGGTCGCGAGCTCACCGATCTCCCTCCGAGAGACTTCGGGGGAGAATCGGTGGCGAGCGCGCCCAGATTCGCAAGCTCGCGGCCAAACAGTAGAGAGAGAGAGAGGAGCCGAAGGGGAAAGGGGGTCCGCGTGGGTCGCCACCGTCGCCGCCCTCGTCGCGCCGTTACCAGGTAGCATGCTGTCGCTGTCGTCGTCGTCATCATAGCCCAACCCCCGCGCCATCGCCGCCACCATCGCCGCCGCAGCCATAACGCCTCCGTTCTCCCCCTCGGCGCGCAAATTCGCAAACCCTAGGGTTTTGCGATTTTCCGGGTCACGAATCGGATCCGAGTCGGGAACGGGTAGGGATTCCGCGATTTTGAGGGCGGCGGGAGTCGAGTCGGGTCTCCGGTCGGACCCGAGTAGGGTTTTTCACCGGTTCCCCCCCAAAGCGGCGCCGTTTCATAAAGTAAAAGAAAACGAAAAAAAAGGGCAAAAAATCCGAGTAGGGCCCGTCTGCGATCGGCTTTTTATTTTATTTTATTTTAAATAATATTTTAAATAAATAAATAAATTATTTCGAAAAATAAATAAATAAATAAAATATATAATTTATTTTCTAAAAATATTAAAAAATATTTTAATTTCCAAAAAAAACAGAAAATATTAAAAAATATTAAAAAATATTTTATTTTCCAGAAAAATCCAGAAAAATCAAAAATACTTTATTTTCCAAAAAAAATATTAAAAAATATATTTTATTTTCCGCCAAAAAAAAAAAATCAAAAATAAAAAATATTCCATTGTTTCCAAAAAATGCCAAAATCCAAAAAAAAAAAAAGTCCTTTTTATGTCAAAAAAATTAGAAAAAGACTCAAAAATGTTTTTCCTTTTAAGATGCTGGAAAATCCCTAAAACATCCAAAAAGCCTCGGGGTTTAAACAAGGTTAGGTACCGAAAGGGCATTAGTGATTAACTAGTGTAATCAAGTCCCCGATCCTAATTTCTCTAGTTGCGCGGCAGAGTGAATATTTCTCCCAATATTTCGCATGGGTTTCTAATCAACCCACCCCAAATTGATTAGTGGCGACTCCATTTTAAAAATTAACTTATAGGTTAAAAACTTTGACCATTAAAGTCATGAATTGGTGGACTTGGGAGAGTCCAGGCTTAATAAACGTAGCCGAGCCATTAGCCTCTGCGAGGCGCCCGCCTCGATCGGGCGCCGAAAAAAAAAGAGATCACGACAGCTTGGCGACTCCGCTGGGGACTTTGAAGACTTAGGCTTTTTTTGCCTTGTTTAAATTCTTTTACTGACTTAGGTTTTTTTTTTTTTTTTTTATGCAAGTCAATAGTTTAGAAATTTATTTTAATTTTTCTTAAAATAGATTTTCCTGTGAATATGAATTGTTGTGCATGTTTTACTGTTTCAGCATTACACACGACACACACAACCCGACCGCCGGACCTGGGCCGCCATAGGATATTTAGGATGATGTCAAGAAAGATATGACCTCGAACGCGAGACTGCGATGTAGAGGTTGCCTTTCTTTTCCCCGAATTTCTCTAGCCGAGGTTAGAAGGGTATGCTGCTAACGCGAGACTGCAATGGGCGGATACCCTTTTAATTTCAACAAGCCTTCTTAGTTAAAAATCGAGCCACACATCTCATGTGCATGTCTTTGTGCTTGCCATTTTCTTTAAAAGCAAAGTAATTTATTTACTTTTACTTAGTTTTTTTTTTATTGGCCCATGGCAATTTAGGGTAAGTTTTTCGAGTCCCAGTTTATATGCGATGGGAGAAGATGACATCCAGCTTATTCCAACTCCCAAGGCAGAGCTCTCAGGTGGTGGGGTCAATTGGACCAGTATGCCCAAGAACGAGTGAAAGCCAAAGTCGGTCATCTTCTATCGTTGATTCAAATCCATGTTCATCCCGAAGTCATGCAGGCCATGGCACATTTCTGGTGCCCGAAGACGACTACTTTTGTGTTTGGTGGGTTCGAACTAACCCAAACTCTGGAAGAATACAGCGTCATCACTGGAATACCTCTCGAGAATAGGCTTGTTAGGCCATCAACATGCATTATCCCATTGCGTGGGTTAGCATGACTCTTAGGAACTGAAGTCCATGTTATGAGGCAAATTCTTGAAAACAACCATAATACCTGCCCCTTAGCATTTTTGACTGCCTGTTTTGAAAATCAACCCATGACTCAGAAAAGCGAGATTTTCCTCTTAGCCTTTTTCGGGTTCATCATTTTCCCCCATCAAAGAAATGTCATAAGTCCAAAGATGGCATGGATAGTTGATCGGATCTTAAGGGGGCAAAATTATGTCAACATGATTTTAACTGAAACATTCTTGTCCCTCAATCGTTTTAAAGAAAACACGGAAAAAGTCATGCGGGTCTCCCCGGAAATTTTACAAGTCTGGTTCTTTTCTCACCTAAGCAAATTTCGATGCTTCATGCGATCATTTGAAACAAATAATTTCGAAAATCCATTGCAAAAATTTATGGTTCTAGGACCATACATTCCCAATCAAAGCTGTTTAAATTGGGTGAACTTCCTAAGAGCCCCGACTCCTGAAGTATTCCAATGGTGTGCTGGTTGGTTCCATGAAAAGAGAGCTCGTTTTGCTTATAAACGCCGCCGTCCAATTCCGTTGCTCGGTCTCACTGGCGCCATTTCCTATTTTCCATATCGGGTGGCACGACAAGTATGGAGCCCTCCAGAGATCCCACCGCCTTTCAAGAGGAAGTCTCCTCCACTCTTTTTCAACACAAGCCGTGACTACGCAGTCGAAATTTCTATCCATGAGGAAACATGGAGCAAGTGCCATCGCAAAAGGATCGTGGTACCTGAAGGGCTTGAGGGACAAGAAAAAGCCCACCATGCCTCTGAATCCTACATCATCAACCATCGTATCCCGACAAAGTGGAAGCCATCAATCCCTCACATAATCAACGAGATCAGCTAGCATGAGAAAGTAGAACCTATGCATGGGGGTTTGGGAATAGCCTGGATACATGTCTCAGAGCCGGTTCAAGAAAACAAGCATCTGCGTAAGAACAAGGCTCCCCGTCGCATATAAATAGCAATCATGTGTCCCTTAGTGTTGATATTGTGAAAATTCCGTCCCATTGTTTAGGGACTTTTGTTTAATACATAGTATTTCCTTTTGTCATTTCAAGTTTTAAATGTCAGAAGTCTGTGGTCTATAAAGTCCTCTTTTGATAAATATAAAAGCAATTAGACCATTGCCATGGGTCAATCTTTGTTTACTTTCGTGCTCATTCATGATTTTTGCGACACGGGTAATTATGAATCGTCAACTATTAGCCACCCGCGAATGGCCTCATGTGATAGGACCCGATCAAAATGACGTACAAAATCGCCTCACCAACATTGAAGACGGCGTAGGACAGATGTCCATTGTCCTTCGACAACTCTCAAGGCAAATGGAATCCACTCAAGCTAAACCCAACTCCATAACTGCTTTAAGCACACTCCTGGCACATGCAAATCTGCCAAATAATAACCAACAAGATAAATAGCTTGAAAAGATCATGAAAAAGTTGAGACAGTTGCAGGAGTCGAATCCCATCAACTCGTCTGATTATGCCGGTTTTGAGATCCCTGAAGAGCTCAGAACACCCGAATGCGAAAGGTATGCTGATACCTTCCGCCCAGAGACCTACTTACAAGCCTACCTGGTCCAAAGGATGATTCAATCATACCAATCAAACCTGACCGGCCCTGCCTTGCGATGGTACATTGTCAGGAAGATTAGTTCCCTTAAAACCTGGAAGGAACTAATTCATATTTTCCACCAAGAATATAATATTGACATCAGCCCTGACATTGCCTTGCCCTACGAAGAGCCGATGATCCCGGAGCACGAGGAGCCGTCAGTTGCTAAGATAGGAGAAGAAGATGTCAATGAAGCCTTGCATGATAAATGGGCAACTGAGCAACATCATATTATTGAAAAGTTTCCCACTCGGAAAGGCAAGGAACCTATGTACGAGATCACATGCATGGAGCCTGTTCAAGACCGGGGCACGACAGGACAGCTCCCCAAGCTTACTGCAAGAGCTAGGGTTCAAAGAATACCGACCCCTATCAACATAGAAAGTGAAACATAGAGTGAAGCTTTAATATCTCTTATTCCCTTTGACAGAATCGAACTGGCAAAACAAATGACCTTACTCAAAAGGTCCGGACCAGGAGCCAAGAAAAGAAAGTCTAAACAAATCAATTCAACATCTACCACTGAGTATAGGCGAAATTTGATAAATGGTGAATCACTGCATCAAAACTTCGAGCATTCTCTGGAATACAACTCTGAAGGCTACCGTCCTCTAAAATATGACCCTGATGACTTCCAGTCCCTAGAATACAATCCCAATGATTTCCAGCGTTATTTCGATGAAACTGACGACTCATCATATAACTGTTTCCTACTCTCACCCGGGGATGAAGGCCCGTTAGAAGAAGAAATGTACGTCTTTATCCGCTACGATCCTAATGAGCTACTAAACTCGTCCCCTAACCATGAGGATAGCTTCAATACTTCATCCTCGTTCGGAAATTTTGACCTAGAAGAAGGCAATGGGGTAATCTGGGTAGAGTCCAATGTCCCTGAAATAGAAAATTTCACCACTACAACGAATATGCAGTGGGAAAACAGTGGCCTAACCAAGACATGTCAGGCCCGTCTTGCCCTCATATGATCATGACCCCCAACGAAGTGTGGATACCTAATCTTTGCAAGTATAACGGCACGACTTGCCTCGTGGCTCATTTGCAATATCTTTACACTGAAATGAGTCGGTACCATGGCCCGATGTCATTCACAACTCAGACATTCCAAGAAACTCTTACGGGGTCTGCATTGCAATGGTTCGTCACAGCAAGTATTTACCTCAAAAAGGATTGGAATAAGCTGTCTTCCACATTCTTGCATCAGTATCAAAACCAGATTGGAACTGAGCTGCCTTGCGAGAGTTTGGCCCACTTCGGAAGAAGACCAATGGAGGATTTCCGAGCATATGTGGGAAGATGGAGGGCTTTTATGATGCAAACCCACCCTCAACTGACCAAAGAAGAATTGATAAAGCAGTTCATAGAAGCTTTGCCCCCACGAACATCGCTGTTGGCTGCATGGGTTACACGTCCGTAGCTTCAACGAAATAGTCATCGCGTGCGAATACTTCGAGTCTACTGGAGGCGAGGAATTCAAAGACGCTTGACTTCAGGACCAAAACTATCAAAACGCTCCTTTTCATAGGAGTTTTCGTTAGTTTTGCTTGTTTTTATGTTTCTTATCTAGTGTGCTACTGTTGTATTTTCCAATACTTTCATGTACAGTTATAATATTTTGTTTTGAGAGCATGAGGCGGTATTCCAAACCAGCCCAGTGATGCTATCCAACCATGAAAAAATATCATCCAAGGAGAATCGAGGGCTGGGCTTCCTCATGCTTTTTCTCCCCCAAAGACATGTTCTGAAAATAAAAAATATTTCATCACCAAAAGCTTTCGTCAAAACAAGATGATAAATTTAACCATGTTTGTCTTTCTGACTCTCTCACTTTATGTCTCGGAATATCATCCCCTTCGACTTAGTGTAACAGAAAGCATTTAAAATTGGCACATCGTGTGAACAGACCGAGTTCAAAGACACCATTTCAAGGAAGCAGGGGCGGACAAAAATGATCATCCTGTTTCAAAGAAGGTAAGTCTTATTCCCTGAACATAATTTTGAAAATGATGTCTCCTCTCTTCTGTGTACAGGAAACGAAAGATAGGAGGTAATAGGCATAGGCATACGGTTAAACTCGAAGCATGCACATCATGGTAGATCGAGGCGGGATAACCTCCCCATGCCGCTTTCAACCTTCCCATTTTTGCAAGCCGTCCTCAGGAGCTCTGTGCACTCCACCTCACTCCTGTCCAACTCCTTCTCAAGATGAAGCAATATCTTCTCCCCCCGACATGCCCGAACAATTAGACAGTACAGTTTCATTAAAAGGATTTCCAGCTTCGACAAGCCAAGGAGCACAAAGAATAAATTTCTTCTCTTCCTTTGAATTCATTACTGTCAATAAGGAGAAATTCCAGACAATCAAGGCAATTTGTAGCCCCCACTTCAGAAAATGACTCTAGATTCTGGAAGCTTCACTCCGTGTTCCAGACACGTATTCTTCCAAATCATAATCAGAAAACCGGAGGTTTTTGATTATCCATCTCAGATTCCATAGAAGCTTGGGGTACATGACTTTTTGCTCAATGCAGCTATAGTCAAAGACAGAAGAAAAATTCCACACAAGGAAGACATTGAAGATGAATCAACGACCAGCAATCATGCATATAGGGCCACAAATGAGGAGAGCCAATCAAAAAGACATTGAACCGTGTCAAAGACAAAAAGCCGTCATTAACACTCAAATATCCCTAGGAGTCAGCAAATATAAACTTTGGGGAAGAGTAATTTGGTATCGTTTCCAATACTCCCAGTATCTAAATTAACTTTTGATATATTTTCTCATGTTTGACAGGAAGCATAAGATTCAAGAAACAAGCTTAGTGGTTAATTTGGGCAAACCAAGTGACCCACATCAATTTACCTAGCTTGGTATGAAAGGACGCGTCGTCCAAGAGCTGGTTCAGTTAAATGGAAAAGGAAACTCCCCACACGAACATTGTCGGCACCTCTAGCCGAGCGGTACCCAGGAAGGAGCAAAATGACCCGAAGTCGAGGGTTCAAATCCCTGACGCGACCGTTAGCTGCTTAAAAATAAAATAATAATAATAAATTTGCTTCTCTTGCACTTGCAAATTACAAGAAAGCAAATGACCTAATGTAGTGAAAATTTCAAGAATTCATATCCTCCTCGTACTTCAGGTCTATTCAAACATCTGTAAACCAGTGAAGGGTAATGTTGTATCGCTTCCAAGTTATTCGACTCTTGAAAGAGCTTCTGACTAACATGATCCCTCTCGTCTGTTGTAGGATCACCTGATCGTCAAAGATGTAGAAAAAAAATCAATGAGAGGCATGTCAGACCATGATAAGCTCTCCCAAGCCAAATGGTGTCTCAAGTATCGCCAAAGCAGATGACAGAAACCTTTTAGGCCTCAAATCACGTGTGATTTTGGTCCTACTAATTGATTTATTTCCACATCTTCTCTTATGCAGGGGCAAAAGCAGAAAGGCCCGTCAAATCAATGATCAGCTCCTCAACTCAAGCTGATTCTTCTTGTGTCATTTCCCTACTTAATAAGGACAATCCATTGACGCCCCTTTGTGAATAACTCTTTTGATATTCAAAATTCAACACATTTGTAAATACAATTTCACCAAGTAAACACCCCTAAAGTTGTCAATAGGGTTTCTTGAGTAAAAATCATTCATTTGTTTTGAGAGTACAAACTCTCTCATACTTAAAAAAATGCTACATGCATTTCTCCAATTGGATTTTTGCATGATGATTTTGTCTGTCTAAAATCACTTATTCCATTGAGGATTACTAGAATAGACAGCTAAGTGAAGGATACGAGATTAGTTTAGCATGCTGGATGAGGTGCGTCAGAATGATGACAAGCAAGCCATATCCTACACACAGCCCCCCATCTATACACTTGTGAGATGAGTGCAGAAAATTCCATGACTGCAGGGTAAAGAGTTCTCTCGCGAATGGTACGATAACCAAAATAGTGAGAGGCATTTCATTGCTCCCCCTCCTTTGAGCCCCATACACTGGTGAAGCCTCTCTCATCAAAAATCATCCCACACTGGAGCATGTCAAAGACAAGGCAAATCAATATCACAAGGTGAGAAGAGGGATAGAAATTTTCTTGCTCGCACTTGCATCAATCTTCGAGTGTCTTTATTGCATATGAACACTCGCGTTAATTTAAGTGCCTTAGAATGACGAAGAGCAATTCATTTTCTATGCATTTCTATGCATTGTACAACCCAAGTGAGTCTGTAATTTTACCCTCACATTGAGACAAAATAGAAGTTATTGCCATAGCCTAGAGCGTTGGTTGAAGATGAAGACTCAAAGTCTAAATAATGGTACTTCGATTGAACTCGCCTAAATTAGTTCCTCAAGCAACGAAAATGAAAAAGCAAGGGCATAAAAAAGCGGTGTACCTGGTAAAAGCAAGGTCAATGCCCATAAATGAGGAACTGGAATAAAAGCAGGGGCATAAAAAGCAGTGTGCCTGGTAAAAGCAAGGCCAATGCCCCCCAGTCAAAAATATAGCCAAGAAAAAGTTATGGTTGTAAAATCTCCATTTGATAGTAAGAAGAAAGACCAGTGACGAATGCTGAAACAGTCACCAACTCTCACCCTTCTACATGTGAGTCGAGTCTACGTTATATTCCCATTGTAAAAAGTCTCTTCAGACTAGGGGCACTTCAATTAATGTAGGATTTCATATGTGCATAAATATCGCTCGAAGAAGTACGAGCAAGATTACTCTATCTCTTTTCGCAGGGTTCCTGACTTGTAAACCCGAAGAGGATCGTGCAACATTTTCATCCATCGACTTCAACCTTGATGGTCCCCTTTGATGAGCTGCTAACCAAGTCTTCATCACAATTTCAACAAAGACCTCTCACATTGATAAAGTCGTACCACTTGCGAGAATACTCGGACCCTTGCTGACATGATGACAGTGAGAAGTGTGATCCTTATAAATCCTGCATCAATGGTCAGGATAAAACAGCATTTCCATAAGGGTGAGTAAAAAGTCCTTTCAGACTGAAAGTCCCTCATCTGGCATGCTCAAGACATCTACATTATAAATGAGGGTTGTCTATCAAAATCTTCCCCAGTGGAATTCGGATGATACAAAACTGACAAAATTGTTATGCATAAGTCACATTTTGAATTCATGAATTTACAGCATAGACAATCATTGTGTACATGTCTACATATTGTGTAAATAGTGAACATACTCTCAATCAGAGATATTGCCAGGTAAGCATATCCCTATCCCTATCTGTCTTAAAGTACCTACCACTGTCCAGGTACTCTCTTCTTGTCACTCGATCTATTCGAGTCGTCCCCTGAGTTTAGGTGCTTGCATCGGTCTAAGTATCCCCTTGTCTTTGAGTACCCACCATTTGCCGAGTACTCCCTCTCATCAACACTCGACCTGCTCGAGTTGTCCCCAAAGTATTGATATTTGAGACTGTCTAGATATCCCCCTGTTTTTGAGTGCATGCCGCTACTCAGATACTCCCTCTGTTGACACTCGATTTGTTCAAGTTGTCCTTAAAGTTTGGATGCTCATGACTGTCCAAGTATCCTCTTGTCTTTGAGTACCGACCACCGTTCGGATACTCCCTTTCTGTGACACTCGACTTGTCCGAGTTGCCCTCAAAATTGTATCTTTGAATACTAGCAGTTATTCATCTATTCTACCACATTATGCGCCTGCGATCACCCAGGTATGCTTTCTTACACTTGGACCAGCTAAGTGGTCTCTAATTGTGCTCATTAAATATTTGTGTACCTTGTACACCTGTGTGCCTACGGCCATCCAGGTAGGCCTGGTGCTACATTCGAATTCCCAATTTCCAGAAGGTGGGAGACCTTCACGAATATGCGAGGTACATCCTCGATATTCCCAATTTCCAGGAGGTGAGAGACCTTCACTAATATCCTAGGTATGTCCTTAATATTCTCAACTACCAAAAGGTGAGAGACCTTCACGAATATCCCAGGTACATCCTCGATATTCCCAATTTCCATGAGGTGAGAGACCTTCACGAATATCCTAGGTATGTCCTCGATATTCTCAACTACCAGAAGGTGAGAGACCTTCACGAATATCTCAGGTACGTCCTCGATATTCCCATTACCAGGAGGTGAGAGACCGTCACGGATATCTCAGGTACGTCCTCGATATTCCCATTACCAGGAGGTGAGAGACCTTCACGAATATCTCGGGTACGTCCTCAATATTCCCATTACCAAGAGGTGAGAGACCTTCACAAATATCTCAGGTACGTCCTCGATATTCCCTATGACCAGGAGGTGAGAGACCTTCACGAATATGCGAGGTACGTCCTCGATATTCCCATTACCAGGAGGTGAGAGACCTTCACGAATATCTCAGGTACGTCCTCGATATTCCCAATTACCAGGAGGTGAGAGACCTTCACGAATATGCGAGGTACGTCCTCGATATTCCCATTACCAGGAGGTGAGAGACCTTCACGAATATGCGAGGTACGTCCTCAATATTCCCATTACCAGGAGGTGAGAGACCTTCACGAATATCTCGGGTACGTCCTCAATATTCCCATTACCAGGAGGTGAGAGACCTTCACAAATATCTCAAGTACGTCCTCGATATTCCCAGGAGGTGAGAGACCTTCACGAATATGCGAGGTGCGTCCTCAATATTCCCCATTACCAGGAGGTGAGAAACCTTCACGAATATCTCGGGTACGTCCTCGATATTCCCATTACCAGGAGGTGAGAGACCTTCACAAATATCTCAGGTACGTCCTCGATATTCCCAATTATCAGGAGGTGAGAGACCTTCACGAATATGTGAGGTACGTCCTCGATATTCCCCATACCAAGAGGTGGGAGACCTTCACGAATATCTCAGGTACATCCTCGATATTCCCAACTACCAAGAGGTGAGAGACCTTCACGAATATCTCAGGTATATCCTCGATATTCCCATTACCATGAGGTGAGAGACCTTCACGAATATGCGAGGTACGTCCTCGATATTCCCCGTAACCAAGAGGTGAGAAACCTTCACGAATATGCGAGGCACGTCCTCGATATTCCCCAATTATCAAAAGGTGAGAGACCTCCACGAATATGCGAGACCCATCCTCGATATTCCGTTTGCCAGGTATTTTTAGAAATTCGTACTTGTGATCATCCAAGTACCTCTTCAACGCCTGCGAACGTTTAGGCATCCTTCAAAGTCCGTACTTGATAAACATCCAAGTACTCTTTTGACACTTGCAATCAATCAGGTATTTTCTAGCATCTAGTACTTGTGATCATACAGGTACCCCTTCGATATTTGGAACATACAAGTATCCTCTAAGAGTTTGTACTTGTGATCATCAAAGTACCCCTTCGACGCCTGCAAAGGCCCAAATATCCTCTAGGTTAGTACTTGTGAATATCCAGGTACTCTTTCAATGCCTGTGAATGTCCAGGTATCTTCAACAAAATAGATGCCTTGAGAAAGGTCGGCGCATCCCCCGAGAAAGGTCGGGTTCCCATAGGTGTCCTTGACGAAGATCAGGCACCCCACAAATCGATGCCCTAAGAAAGGTCGGTACATCCCCCGAGAAAGGTCGGGTTCCCACGGGTGTCTTTGACAAAGATGAGGCACCCCACAAATCGATGCCCTGAGAAAGGTCGGTGCATCCCCCGAGAAAGGTCGGGTTCCCACAGGTGTCCTTGATGAAGATCAAGCACCCCACAAATCGATGCCCTGAGAAAGGTCAGTGCATCCCTCGAGAAAGGTTGGGTTCCCACAGGCGTCCTTGACAAAGATGAGGCACCCCACAAATCGATGCCCTGAGAAAGGTCGGTGCATCCCCCGAGAAAGGTCGGGTTCCAACATGTGTCTTTTGACAAATCGATGCCCCGAGAGGTCGGTGCACCCCGAGAAAGGTCGGGTTCCAACAGGTGTCTTTGACAAAGATCAGGCACCCCACAAATCGATGCCCTGAGAAAGGTCGGTGCATCCTCCGAGAAAGGTCGGGTTCCAACTGGTGTCTTTGACAGAGGTCAGACACCCCCACAAAATAGATGCCCTAAGAAAAGTCGACGCATCTCTTGAGAGGAGTCGGGTACCAACTGGTGTCCTCGATACAAATCAGGCACCCACAAATGGATGCCCTGAGAAAGGTCGGCGCATCTCCCGTCACGACAACTGAAGAAAAGTTCGGATCTAAGACAAACTACTGATTGCTTTAACAGGCAACCGAAGAATAGTTCAGGTCCTAGAGAAGCAACCTTCTCATATCACCAGGTAAGATGACACATTGATACTTGCCAAAACTCGGGGTTCACACCCTATCTCACTCACTCCCAGTAAGTAACTCCAGGTATCTTCTTATCTGTCCTAGTACATGTAAAGTTATATTACTCTTTTTCTGCATAGAATAATAGGTCTTAAATAAAATATAATCTGCTATGCATGCATGGATAAAATTTAGGCATCAGTTTGTCTTTGAATGTAACCTCTGCGAGCTCACCTTCAGAGAGGGGCAGTTGTTGATGCCTAAATTTTCATTTTAATTAATTAGGTTATATTTTATTTTAGTTTATTTTATTTTTATTTTATTTTATCTTTTTCGGATAACAAAAAAAAGCAGAAAACAAAACAAAAGCAAAAATAAAACAAAAAGCAGCCATTTCCCCTTCCGCATGGGCCCCTTGGCCCATTTCCGCTGCAGCCCGGCCCAGCCTGGTCTTCTCCTTCCTCGCGCCTCTGCAACGCACGCGCAGGAGGCGCGACGCCGAATGGGCAGACGGACGGCGACGTGGGGGCAACTGGCGTCGGATGGGACGCCGGTCTGGCCGTCTGAAGCAGCTCGGCACGCGAGGGGGACCGGCGGTCGAAGTTCCGTCAACCGGCCACCCCCTCGCCTATAAATACCGAGGCCCCCGCCTCCGTCGAGGGCACGCGCAGCAACCGACAAAGCTCCGAGCCCCCCTGAGAGACTTCAGGGAACTCAAAGCGAAGCAAGGGCAAGGCGGTCGGGTCGCGAGCTCGCCGATCTCCCTCCGAGAGACTTCGGGGGAGAATCGATGGCGAGCACGCCCGGATCCGCAAGCTCGCAGCCAAACAAGAGAGAGAGAGAGAGGAGCCGAAGGGGAAAGGGGGTCCACGTGGGTCGCCACCGTCGCCGCCCTCGTCGCGCCGTTGCCAGGTAGCATCTTTGTCGCTGTCGTCGTCGTCGTCATAGCCCAACCCCCCGCGTCGTCGCCGCCACCATCGCCGCCGCGCAGCCCATAACGCCTCCGTTCTCCCCCTCGGCGCCGCGGATTCACAAACCCTAGGGTTTGCGATTTTCCAGTCACGAATCGGATCCGGGTCGGGAACCAGGTAGGGATTCCGCGATTTCGGGGGCGGCGGGAGTCGGGTCGCGCGCCGAGTCGGCCTGGTCGGACTCGGGTCGGGAACCGGGTAGGGTTTTCGCTGGTTCCCCCCCAAAGCGGTGCCGTTTCATAAAGTAAAAAAAAAAAAAAAAGGGCAAAAAATCCGAGTCGGGCCCGCAACGCGATCGGCTTTTTATTTTATTTTATTTTAAATAATATTTTAAATAAATAAATAATTTATTTTCGAAAAATATTAAAAAATATTTTAATTTCCAAAAAAAATAAAATATTTAAAAATATTTTATTTTCCAAAAAAATCAAAAATACTTTATTTTCCAAAAAAAATATTTTATTTTCCGAAAAAAAAAATTAAATATCAAATATCAAAATATTCCATATTTTCCAAAAAATGCCAAAAATCCAAAAAAAAAGTCCTTTTATGTCAAAAAAATTAGAAAAAGACTCAAAAATGTTTTTCCTTTTAAGATGCCTGGAAAAATCCCTAAAACATCCAAAAAGCCTTAGGGTTTAAACAAGGTTAAGTACCGAAAGAGCATTAGTGATTAATTAGTGTAATCAAGTCCCCGATCCTAATTTCTCTGGTTGCGCAGGAGCGAATATTTCTTCCAATATTTCGCATGGGTTTCTAAGCAACCCACCCCAAATTGATTAGTGGCGACTCCGTTTTAAAAATTAACTTATAGGTTAAAAACTTTGACCATTAAAGTCGTGAATTGGTGGACTTGGGAGAGTCCAGGCTTAATAAACGTAGCCGAGCCATTAGCCTCCGCGAGGCGCCCGCCTCGATTGGGCGCCGAAAAAAAAAAAGAGGTCGCGACACTTATCTCTCTCTCTCGTGTGTTCTCTCTGTATCCCCCTCGGAAGAACCAATGAATAGCCTCCCCTTCATGTACGAAGCCCCCTCAGGAAGAGAACGTCATCCGCTTTCCTATTGTGGATGCATATATTCATTTATTATTTTCTTTCCTTTGGGAACTTGTGCCTTTAAACATGCAAATATACTTAGTTTCCTTTTGGGCTCAAGTCACGTCCTTTCTTTTCCGCAAACACGAGAATCGGCTGCCGCAAGTGCTCTTATTGAAATATTATGCCGATTTCCTTTTTCCTTCGTTTTTGATTGACAATATATAACCTTGCATAAAAAGATCCTCTTTCAATTGTTCCATGTTTCATCTTAAACTTTCCCATGCCAAGGAATATATCACTTAATGGATGAAAGATTCGACGAATATATCAAATCACCATTCCTCATGAGTCAATTTTCGATCATCAAATAATAGCAAGCTTGGGCCAATTTCCTTTTGCCGCGGGCTTAATCTAACTCGTCTAATTAAAATTCTAAACCATCAATTTGAACTCATCTATCATTGACCCAATGTAAATGCAAAATAAATGCACCTAAAACTATATGCTATGCAATTAATTAATCCTCTTTTTTTTAGGGGTTAAAATTTAATCCCTAATTTTTGTGCCATAAATGACTAAATGGATTGCCTAAAATTTAGGTGTCAACATGCGTGCAAATAAGGATAATATAATAGACGTATGACCTACAGTAGCAATAGGTGACACATCCTTTTTTCCATAGTAGGGACTTGCATTGCTACATAGGCTCTTATGAAATATTATTTGATTTATGTGAAGGGTATACTTAAACATAATGGCAAATGACTTGCTTATTTTAAAAACCTTAACATATTCTTTGGCACTCGATCAATTTATGTTTTTGATTCCATCAACTAGTAAAAAAGTACTAAACCTTTTGCATTTATATTAATTTAGTCATAAACATTTTCACTTGGTACTGATTCAATCCTTTCTGACTAATTTTTTGGCCGGATTTTGCTAACTGGACACCAGCCGATTGATGTGGCATGATCAGCGATGATGTGGACAAATTTTAATAATATTTTAGTATTTTTATTTTATTTGTATTTGTGTTTTTTCTTTCCTTTTTCTTTTTTCTTTTTTTCTTTTTCCTTCTCCTCTTCCTTCCTCTAACCAGTCGCTAGACCTCGGCGACCAGCCAGAGGCGATGGTAGGCGAGCCTTGCCGACCACTGGCGAGACTCGTGCCCTCACTAGTGGCCGTGAGGGTGGCTTCACACTAGGCAGCCGCGAGGGCGAGCCTCGCCACCCAGCACGAGGCCGCCCTCACGGCCACTCTAAGCCTCGCCAATGGTCGGCAAGGTCGACCTCAACCTCGCCGACCATCGCCTCTAGCTAGTCGTCAAGGTTCAACGACTAGCTTGAGGGAGGAGGAGAAGAAAAAAAGAAAAGGAAAAAGACAAATATATATATATATATATATAAAAATATTAAAATATATATTAAAAATATTAAAATATTCTTAAAAGTTCTCCAAGTCGGCGTTGATCGTGCCACATCAGCCGGCGATGCCCGATCAACAAAATTCGGCCAAAATTAGCCAAAAATGACTAAATTGGCACAAAAAAATGTTTAAGATTAAATTGGCATAAATGTAAAAGGTTTAGAACTTTTTTGAACACTTTTCCCTTTGACCTACACTAGCGGTAGGCAATGCATCCTTTTTTCAGTTGTGGGGACTTGCATTGCTACATAGGCTCTTATGAAATATTATCTTGATTTATGTAAAGGACATACTTAAACATAATGGGAAATGACTTGCTTATTTAAAAACCTTAACATATTCTTTGCCATTTGATCATTTTATGTTTTCAATTCCATTGCCATTACTAGTAAAATTACGATCTGCGACTATGCTAGTAAACATTTATCTACTAAGTTAAATCACTTTGGTGATTAAATAAATAAGAGACATAGATGAGTTGCAACCAATATAGATCCGGGTGCGATTGTCATCAATGCTAGCTGTGTGCCATGCCCATGATCGTTTCCCTAGCCACGTCATCGATCTTTAGGTCAAGGCTATTCGGTTATTTGACGATATATGGAAAATTATCAATTCAGTCCTAAACTTATTACTCAGACGTCAATTCAACCCTAAAATTTTTAATTTTGCCAAAATAATCTTAAAATTTTATGCAAAATTTCAATATAATCTTTTCAACATACTGCTGTGGCATATTGCTAATGTGGTGATCCATAAGTTGTCCACGTCAGTATGTCACGTAGGACAGCTGACGACAATTATGATGTCACCTTAGCAATTTCTAACGAAAGTTGGCCAGAAGAATTGTATTGGGCTTTCGCAAAAAGATTTAAGACTATATTCACGAATTCGAAAAGTTCTAGATTGAATTTAGATTCATAAAATAGGTTTATGACCGATTAGGTAATTATTTTAGCAATAAATGAAGTGGCTAAGCAAATCCAATGACATCGTCTAGTATGTCATCAGTAGACTTTGATTACATTAAGAGACCAAGCAGTATCTTCACTGCCATGGGAAGGTTCTTCGTTGTGCCACTTCACCAGAAAAAAACATAACCTTTTGACTGCGAAATAGAAGAATCCAAAACTTCTTATTTAACAGCTATATTAGCTCATTAAGGATGTCTTTATTTCGCGAAAAATAAATGATTTGTGAAATATTTTTTTGAAGTGTCACTTATATCGTTTTAGAAAATGAGAGTGAAAATATTTTCATTATCCACGAAAATGTTTAGACATAAATTATTATTAATAATGATCGACTAATTATTTCAACATAAAAATGCTATTTAAATCATTCAATACTTTTGTTTCATGAAAAACTCAAAATTTGGAAAAAGACACTGTTAACAGTTCCGTTTCCTAAGTTGACCAAACCCTTGCGTCCCCAGAGTCAAAAAAAACTCGAGCTTCTCGATTGTACATCGAGAGTTGGTTGAAAACCCCACACTAATCGAAGCTTCTATATATACATGTAATATTATATTCGGTTTCAGATTAGAGAAAAGCGCGTTCGTCTAGAAAGTAAGAAATTTCGACATCGGATGACTTTTGGCGTGCGGAGTCGAACGACGTCTTCTAGGAAGGAGGCTTCGGCAGGCACCGAAGTCTATATAAACGCCCACCTCCTCAATTCATTCCCTCACAGCTTCTCCAGATCTCCACATTCGTTCAAGAGAAAGCCGGTTGAAATCACACAGAAACACCACCTTCTGTTCGGAAAAAAGAGAGAAGAGATCGGCGATGTCAAAGCCCGACCATGAGTCCCTGAGCTACGAGGAGGCGAAGCGCAATAAGAGGATGAAGTGGACGATCGGCATCACTGCCTTCGTCATCTTTCAGGTCGCCGTGGCCGTCTTCTTCGTCCTAGTCATCATGAAGTTCAAGTCCCCCAAGTTCAGGGTCGGCGAGTTCGACGTCCAGACATTGAACGTCGGGACTCAGGCCTCGCCCTCGTTTGACATGAGCTTCGTTGCTCCCATCCGGATCAAGAATACCAACTGGGGTCCCTTCAAGTACGATGCGACTACGGTCAGCTTCATTTACGGAGGCGTTCAGGTAGGGAAGCAACGATTCCAAAGAGCAAGGCCAACTTCAAGTCCACCAAGAAGATCGATGTGAACGTGAGCTTGAGCTCCGGTGCTTTGCCTAGCAGTTCGAATCTAGGGACCGAATTGAGCTCGGGACTCATAACCTTGAACAGTCAAGGCGAGCTCAAAGGGAAGGTAACAGTCATGTTCATGTTCAAGAAGACGAAGGTGTCCCAGATGAATTGCACTATGGCTATCAATACGACAACGAAGGCAGTCCAGTCCCTATCATGCAAATGAGAGATGCGATGCGAGTGTGTGATTTATGTGGGATTGAATTATTCATTTGAATTTTGTATTAGTAGAAATGTTAAATTTTTTTAGATTAATTTATACGACGTTTACTCTGTGAGTATTATTCTTCGTTTAATTGAAGTCATTCTGGAAATTGATCTTACTATATGAAGTGGATAAGCAAAACCTATCTCATCCTCTAATGGGGCCATTAAACAAGTGGGTCGGTTCAGAAATGATCTCTTGACCCATTTTTATCCGGCTTGACCCGCACCCAATCCATAATCGACCCAACTTGGGCTTAAATTCTTAGTAATTTTTCTCCTTCAACCATTCCCTTTGTAAAATGGGTGACTCTATGGATTGGCTCAGCCATTCGGGGAGGGAGTTTGGTTTGGGTCGTGGGTAGGACTTTGAATGGCAACTGAGGGTGTGTATGATAACCATTATATTTATGTTCTAGAACAATTTTTTTGTTCCAAATTTTTTTCTGAAATAGAAATCTATTTGATAACCTAATATCATTTTTCTATTACTAGGACAATTTTTTACTCCATAAATATGTTTGGAACATAAATAAGAAGTAAAAGTTTTATATTTGTCTATTTATGCAAGAAAAATGAGAAATAAAAACTCTTCTTATTACTAGTCTTCATTACTAGATGGCTGCCACTGCTCAACATCTGCCACCATTGTTGCCTCCCTCACTTCGCTGCCGCCAGTCGTAGTCCGCCGTTACCTAGGAGGGAGAAATTATGTGTCGTTATCAAACAAATTTCTATTTCGAATATAAAAATTTTGTGTCATATCAAATGTGTATTTTTGTTCAGAAACTCAGCCAAGAATATAAATAGAAAAACATTTTTTTTGTTTTAGAAATCAATTTCTAATTAGAATGGTTATCATTCATGTCTTGAGCAACAATGTGGGTGAGTAACGCATTGATGTATAAGCGGACAGGGTCAGGGATCGGATTATGGACCCGGGGGGGTGGGGTGTGTGGGAGGAGGCGAGGTAAAAGGTGGCATATCTCACTCGGATGACGAGCAAGCCCTCGCTCTCGTGAACCAATTTGCTTTCAGAAATTAGCCAACCACCGTGGCCTAAGTACAACTATTGATGGATATGCCACCAACGATAGTTTATCCTTGAAGTAGAGAGTGGGAAAGTAAGCATCAAATTATTAGCACTCATCATTGGTTTAATATCTGAGATTTAGATCTGTTAAACTGGTGGTATATGAGATTTAGATCCGTTAATAGGTGGGTTGGGATAGATTTGGGTTCATCAAAAATAGGTTCAACAAATTGAGCCATTTTTTGAAATATAATTTTAGTGACAACACGTGACCCAACCCAACCCGGGTTAAAAATTTACCCCTTAAATATGAAAAATAATATGCTTAAACAAACTAATCGATAAAAAAAAGAAATTAAATATGAAAGAAATTAATAAATGAGAAATTACCAAAAATTTGACTAAATCAAGCTACAAGACACATTTCTTGTGATCTCTTCTGGCGTGAACGAATTCTTCTTTAAAAGAATGCTATTCTTTTACTTGTTTATCCATACCCCATTTCGGTGTTTTCTATAATGCCTACAGGAAGATTCTTTTGATTATAACAATTTGCCATGAACTGGACTGGTCTAGTTATTATCTCACTAGAAATTAAGATGGTAAGAAACAGCAATGTGACGGTCCAAGTAGGATTTTGGGACAACTGCTTTCTTTGGCCAAAACATAAAACCTTTTAAGCCCTACCGTTCTTTCCTGGCAAGCAAAATAGAGAACTGAGTAATCGAAACGATTTTTTTGTACTGAAGAAGTAGATATAAATCATCTTTTTTCTGGAGTGATTGGAAAAATTAAACGGAGAAGGATTGGCAGCGACACAGAACATAGGCGGTCAATTCGCAAAGCGATCTTGGCAAAGATATACTCATGAAAGATATATCAACAAAAAGCCTATCCAGACTAACGGCAAAACTAACATTTAACCGACGGTGAAATGGCAGCTTGGCAGCCATATGCGGCGGTGGCGCTCTATATAGTGCATTCTACTATTCATGTTGCAACTGAAACGGGTCGAAATGAGTACATATATTGTGTATATGTAGTTAACCATTCATTCTACGGACCTATTCGAGCCCCTTCTTAAAATGATAGACAATCCATTTTAAAGAATCCGAGGAGAACTTTGAACAGTGAAAGGGAAGAATCCGAACCTTCGTGTGTGGAATCAAGACAACAGATAATGATTATGTCAATTCACTAACTTCTGCAGATTATAAATATGACAACCGTCACGCGGACATGGCCAGCATCGGCGGACGCGGACCTCGAGTATGTATTAATCAACACGAGATTAACGAACGTTCTCTTCTTAGTAATCATTAAAAAGACGAAGTTAACTGTTCCGTTTGCTAAGTTGACCAAACCTTAGAGTCCTCAAAAGTCAAAAAACTCAAGCGCTCTCTCCCTCTCTCCCTCTCTCTCTATACTATATACAGATTAGAGAAACTCGCGTTCGTCTAGAAAGTAAGAACTTTCAACAACGGATGACTTTTGGCGTGTGGACTCGAAGGACGAGTTCTAGGAAGGAGGCTTCGGTAGACACCGAAGTCTATATAAACGCTCACCTCCTCAATTCATTCCTCACAGCTTCTCCACATCTCCAAATTCGTTTAAGAGAACGCCGGTTGAAATCACGCAAAACACCACCTTCTGTTCGGAAAGAGAGAAGAGATCGGCAATGTCAAAGCCCGACCACGAGTCGCTGAGCTATGCCGACGAGGAGGCGAAGCGCAAGAAGAGGATGAAGTGGACGATCGGCATCACCGCCTTCGTCATCCTCCAGGTCGTCCAGGCCCTCTTCTTCGTCCTGGTCATCATGAAGTTCAAGTCACCCAAGTTCAGGGTCGCCGAGTTCGATGTCCAGACCTTGAACGCCGGGACTCAGGCCTCGCCCTCGTTCGACATGAGCTTCGTCGCCCCCATCCGGATCAAGAACACCAACTGGGGTCCCTTCAAGTACGATGCAACTGCAATCGACTTCACTTACGGAGGCGTTCAGGTTGGGCAAGCGACGATTCCGAAGAGCAAGGCCAACTTCAAGTCCACCAAGAAGATCGATGTGAGCGTGAGCTTGAGCTCCAGTGCTTTGCCTAACAGTTCGAATCTGGGAAACGAATTGAGCTCGGGACTCATAACTTTGAACAGTCAAGGCGAGCTCAAAGGGAAGGTCACGGTCATGTTCATGTTCAAGAAGACGAAGACATCCCAGATGAATTGCACTATGGCTATCGATACGACAACGAAAGCAGTCCAATCCTTGTCATGTAAATGAGAGATGCGGTGCGTGTGTGATTTTTAAAATTTTTCGATATATGAAGTTGAATTATTCATTTAAATTTTGTATTAGTAGAAATGTTAAACTTTTTAGATTAATTTATACGGTGTTTGCTCTATGAGTATTATTCTTCGTTGAATTTAAGTCATTCTCATAATCCACCTCAAAATTTAAACATTTAATTTATTGTTTCTCTTAAATAAATTGTTTTGCGTACATAATTATGTTCTACCTCCGTTATTGCCCTTTCATCTTGGTTACTGATGTACAATTGCCCTTCAGATTAGAGGACATGTCACATGTCCTAATGCGCATGGAAAACCTTTTAACATTCACATTGCCTATTAAGATTAGCTAGATTACACTTGCCAATTCGTCATGCAACTGGAAAGGCAAGATTGTTTATCTTTGGGATAACTGCATAAGGTGACCTGAATTTTACACATCAACCTACGTTCACCGTTTTCAAAATCTACAAAGAGCCTCTCACACCATTAAAACGGGGATGCCAGAAAAAGCCTCACTCTAATGTCACATTGCCCACAAAAACCACTAACTTTGTCTACAACCAATTGCCATCTCTATCCCCCATAATCGCAACCACTGCCCTCCGCATCGCCACCGCCGCCCCTGCTACTGCCACTGCACCGGTATGCAATCCTTGTGCCCACCTTATATAGCCACCATCAACCTCAAGCTAGCTCAAACCCATCACCGGCACCACCACAGCAAGATGTGAGGTTGCCATGGCCAACCTCATAGGTAGATCACAAATTTAAGTTAAAACTTGCACGAGTCATGAGCTCTACTAGGCGAGCTACAAATCCTCGCAGGTCTCCCGTGGTTGCAACCATGGAGGATCCTAACATAGTCCAAAATTAGGTCATCCAACATTGATTTGGTATGATCGCCATTGAGGAAGTATGACTATATCAAGGAGGAGGTTCTGTATATACTTCCTTAGTAAGATCACTATTAAGGAAGACATTTTTAACATCCATCTGAAATAAAGCCCAATACTCAATAGTGGTGACAGCAAGAAGACTTCAAATAAAATTAAGATGAGTAATTGGAGCAAAGATCTCATCATAGTCAATGCAATACTCCGAAGTAAAACATTTTGCTACATGTTGAGTTTTATGGGTTTCAACCACACCGTGTGCTTGGTTTTGATCTTTTACATCTATTTACAACATATAGCAGACTTTCTAAGAGACATATCAATCAAATCCAAAGTATGTGATATTTCTAATGCTTGCAACATGAAGCCAAATAGAAGGTTGATTTACATGGGGAAAACGACAATCAGGAAAATAGGGAATCACCAAGGGTGGAGTATCTGAGGATGGCGCAAACATCTCGGGAGCTACTGAAGCGAGATCATTGGAGGTACCTGCATCAAAATTAGGAGAAAACAATTCCAAAGAGGAAGAATCAAAAGCAGATTCAAGTGCATCATCTTCAAGAATCCCCTTAGGGATTGCGAAAGAAGTGAACAATATGAGAGGATTCGAAAAGATAGAAAGATGAGAACATCTCGTATTCCTAAAAGGCAATATGACAAGACATGCAAAGATGATTAGAGACAGTATTTTAGCACTTATACTCTTTATGCCCAATGTCATACTCAAGGAAGCAATACATATGGGGATGAGGTTCTAACTTTATGCATTCATTTGGAAAAAGATGGACAAAACAAACACCACAAAAAACTCAAAGTGGATTGTAATTATGAACACAACATACAAGAACTCGAAAGAAAAGATGTTACCTACAATAGGTGACAGAGTACAAACGATAGTATATACGGTAGTATGAGTATGAGTATGAGAAGCCTCTCTGCAAAACTATTCCGGACGAGAGGCGGGGCCTAAAAGAATGCCTATAACATCTAAGCTGTGTCTTTGTTTATGCTCTACTCGATCAATTCGTCGGGAAGTTTCTAAACAAGTCAATGGATCGAACGGATCCCATGTGAATTAA
Organism: Eucalyptus sp. ANBG9806169; assembly: GCA_014182395.1. NCBI lineage: Eukaryota > Viridiplantae > Streptophyta > Magnoliopsida > Myrtales > Myrtaceae > Eucalyptus > Eucalyptus sp. ANBG9806169. The sequence goes on from CM024582.1 coordinate 28,523,930, forward strand.
GGTTTTTGCGTGCACATAGGGGATAATATAATAGATTTCAAAATAAGTTAATGATCCTAGTGTGGTAGGCAACGCATCCTGTGTCCACAGTAGGAACTTCATCCATTGCATTCCTATTTAGGCTCTTGGAAATATATTGTTGATTCTACGTAAAGTGCTTACTTAATATATAATGGGAAATGACTTGCTTATTTTATAACCTTAAGATATTATTCGACACTCAATCAATCTATGGTTTCGATTCCATTACCATTACTTGTACAATCATAATCCGCAACTCTGCCAGTAAACATTTATCTACTGAGTTGAATCACGTAAGTGAATAAGTAAATAAAATCATGACCGTTTCCCTAGCTATATCATCGATCTTATGGAGAAAAAGTTGAGTGGTACAAAAAATCATTTAATCATAACAAAGTGTGTATTGTCCGAAAATCAACACTTGTTATGTTAAACCTCTCTTACCACCAGGAAGCCACTAACTCATATCGCCATCTCTCTGTCTCTCTGCTTAGAATTTCGAAAGGAAGTAGTTATTGTTTAGCTGATATTGGGACAAAGCAACTTCTTTCCACGCGCTACCATCATAGTTGATATACATCAAACAATTAATTTCTTTCACGTGTAAGACAATTTCCAAATGATTTATCAAATTACCTAGTTTTAGTCAAGGCTGTTAAGCTGTTTGATGATATATGAAGTGGCTGAGCAAACCCTATGTTATCCTTTACTAGAGGTGTTAAATGGGTTGTGCAACCCATTTATTGACCCATTTATGGTTAAATAGGTCGTTAATGGGTCAAGCTTTATTTCCTAAAACATCTATAATGAGTTTCAATGGGTTAAGACCCATTTATCAACCCATTAAAAATGAACCCATTTATTTTAACTCAAAATCTCACCATCTTTCTCTTCTCTCTTTTACTTTACAATTTTATTTTTTTTATAAAAACCGAAACTATAATTATTTTTTATTTTTATTTTCTTTTATTTTCTTTTCACTTTCCTTTTTTTTTCTTTCTTTCTTTTTTTCTTTCTTCTTCCTCCGGTTGCCGACACGGCGATGGCCGACGACCAACCAGGCGAGCCTCGAGCTTGCCGGCATCAAGCGAACTCGAGCTCGCCGGATCGGCGAGGCTCACCTCGCCGACGCCCGGCAAGGCTCGAGCCTCGCCGATCCGGGGTGAGACCCGAGCTCGCCGACGCCGGCGAGCTCGCGGCTCTCCAGATCCGGCGAGCTCGAGTCTCGCTAGATCGGCGAGGCTCGAGCCTCATCGGACGTGGGCGAGGCCTCCGCCTGGCTAGATCGGGCGAGCTCGAGGCTCGCCGGCGTCGGGCGAGCTCGAGCTCGCCGGATTTGGCGAGCCACGAGCTCGCCGGCGTTGGGCGAGCTCGTCGGCGTCGGGCAAGCTTGACCTCGCCGGATCGGTGAGCCGCAAGCTCACCGGCATCGGCCGGCCCGAGCAAGCTCGAGGCTCGCCTGTGGCCGGCAGCCTAGCCAAAGAAGAAAGAAGAAAAAAATTTTAAAATAAAATTAAAAAAATTAAAATTAAAAAATATTTTTTTAAAATAAAAATAATAAAAAATTTAATTTTTTTAAAATAAAAATAATAAAAATTTTAATTTTTTTTAAAATAAAAATAAATAAAATTTAATTTTAAAAAAATAATTATAAAATAATTATTTTAAAAATTATAAAAATTTCCATTAAAAAACTATTTTAGTTTTTAAATAAATATATATAATTTTTTTGAAAAATTATAAAAAATTGAAAAATTATTGATTGGATTTGTATTGTTTGGAAGTTTTTAGTAATATAATCTTTAAAAAAAAAACATAAGAATAAGTTTTCCTAAATTTGGTTAAATATGAAAATATTTTATTAATATGGGTCGGGTCGGGTATGAGTCGAGTATGGGTCGGGTCGGGTATGGGTCAAAAAATTTCAATTAAACATAAATAGGTCATAAATGGGTTAATGGGTCAAGTTGGGTCGATCCATTAATGATCCGACCCAAACCCGACCCGACCCACCCGTTTAACAGCTCTATCCTCTAGTAGGCCTGTCAAACAGGTGGGTTGATTTGAAAATGGCCTAAAATTGACCCATTTTTATATAGTACTACTTTAGCGATCCAAATCCAACTTGCCTTGCACCCAATCTATAATTGACCCAACTCGGGCTTAAATTCTCAGCAATTTTTCTCCTTAATTGTTGCCTTTGAAAATTATGTGACTCCATGGATCAGTTCACCCAATCAATGAGGAAGCTTGAGTTGCATGGCACGTGAACAACGATGTGGGTGAGTAACGTGCTCATATAAGAATACTTGCGCAGATAGGGTTGGGGATCGAGTTATGGACAGCAGCTTGAAAGAGGCGGTGAGGCGAAAGGTGGTGGATATCACCTTGGCAACGATAGTGTCCTCATTCTCGTGAACCGATTCACTTTTGGGCATTAGCTAGCCACGGCAGCCTATGTACAAACTGTTGATGGAATTGCCACGAACGATGGTTTATCCTTGGAGTAGAGACCGAGAAAGTAAGCATCAATTAATAGTAGTTGTCACTGGTTTAATATTTTCAGATTTAGATCCGTTAAATAGGTGTTTTGGGTTGGGTTAGGTTGGATTTGGGTTCATCGAAAATAGGTCTGACAAATTGAGTCATTTTTATGAGCAACACGTGCCCGACCCGACCATGACTTAAACCAAGTCACGAGTTTTTTTCCTTAAAAATGGGAAATAATATGCTTAAAAAACTAATCGATCAAAAAAACATATCAAATATAATAAAATAATAATAATAATAATAATAATAATAATAATAATAATAATAATAATAATAATAATAATAATAATAATAATAATAATAATAAAATAATACTAAAAATTTGACTAAATTAAGCTACTAGACACATTTCATATTATCTCTTTTGGTGCCAGAAATTCGAACTAGTTTTTCTTTAAAGGAATGTCATTCTTTTACTAATTTATACATACTCCTTTTCAGTTTTTTCCATAATGCCTACATGAAGATTCTTTCGATTATAACAATTTACCAAAAGCTGGACTGGTCTAGTTATTATCCCACTATAAATGAAGATTATAAGAAACAACAATGCAATGACAGTCCAAATAGGATTTTGGGTCAACTGCTTTCTTTGCCCAAAACATAAAACATGTTTGCAATGAGTACATTCCCGACCCATTAAGACCCATGCAAGATATATTAACAAAAGGCCGATCCAAACTAAGGGCGTAACTAACATTTAACCGATCATGAAATGGCAGTTCGACAACCATCGTTGATGGTAGCGCCCCGTATAGTGTGTACTACTAGTCATGTTGAAACGAAAGCATGTTTGAAATGACTACGTTTCAAATCTATTAAGACTTGTAGGGATCGGTCGGATCCCCGAAAACCGGATTCGGTACCTAAACCGAACCCCTAAATCATATGCGGAAGATAAGCCCGGGAATGTCACGTATCACCGATCAAAAGCACGCCACAGATTCGAGCGTACCTTGTTGGCCACAGATTAGACACCGATGCCGTATTGAGGAAGAGATTTCAGTCCCGTTCGATCCGATGTCGAAGATTCGCCGTGAAGTGGAAATGGCGTCGCTTCTTGGCCTTCGAGAGAGAGAGAGATTCTTGGGAGAGAAATCTGAACATACTAAATGCGAAAAGGTACGTTCATTCTCTTTCTCATCCCTTTTATAGGTGCCCTTTTCCACGGGCCTAATTCCCGTGGGCCGGGCCCTTAGGCCCATCGTGGCCGGGCCGACTTAGGCCCATGATTAAATCCTTCATCTCCCACTCGCACATGGTGGTTCAAAAAACCAGCATGGGCGGATAGGCCCAACTTAGGCCCATCTACTGAAAATCCTCTTTTCTTCTTTCAACATTCATACCGGTGAATAATCCGTGCGACCAGCATACTTTGAGAGCTCGTTGCTATACATCTGTTAGGAATATATAGCAGCTCATAATGGGCATCATTTTCCGAGTAAATTTAGTATGCAGTACCCTAGATCGATCGATCACATTTATATCTCTCTTAATCTCATTTAAACAATGATATATATATTGTATTCACAATTATGATTATCCCAAAGACAGTCATAATTGGTCGACCGTGAATACAAAACCACAATGTGATTCTACAAATCCGATCTTCCTCTTTCCTTCAAACTCTCAATTTCAGTTCAACTTGCTTTTCTAGAAATGTCCCATTAGATCGAATCATCTCATGACCATTGGCAACATTCTAAGATAGCAAACACTAAATAGAAATCTTGAGAATAAGTAAGAGTCATGAGGGCACTAAAAAATTGAGGAACTCTATTCCTCAAGAGTCTCACACGTCATAAAAGTTGAGATCAAACTTTTGTCACTCTTTTAGGTCGTCTCATGCATACGTAGTATGAAATACGTATTACGGTATTAACTCATTTCCCATGGAGCGTATGTCTACACAATCAATACCGTACAGATGATAGTTCAGACATATCCAATGTCTAACTTGAGTTCACGTATTTACTCATTCACAAAATTCATCAGAACTCACATCTGGCATCTTAGACAGATAAAGTAAAATGTATGGGTTATTTTACTTTCGGACATCGTAAGTATTATGTCCTCATCTTAACACTCAGTTAAGGCGACATACGTATTTTAAGCTTGAGCTCTCGATTATCACCTAGATAATAAGCTTAAAAACCGTCTCATCTCTATTTATCACATAGTAAATAGAGGCGATTACCCGTGTGAGTGGGCTAATCTCTTATCTGTCCGACATACTTTCTCAACATAATATAATGCACTAAGCATTAAGATGCATAAAGATCAAACAAAAGACTCATAGGCATTAATAATGAAACAACACTAGTTCATACATGTGAACAACTTAGAGAAATTACAATCCAGTACATCAAACTCTACGCAACCCTAGAGATTTTACATGACCACAAACCACATCTCTAGGTATTGGCTTTGTCATAGGATCTGCTACCATTCTATGCGTAGATATGTACTGCAAGTTCACATCCTTTAGTGCAACATTATATTTGACAAATTTATACTTGGTATCTATATGTTTGGTCTTGCCATGATATTTTGGATCTTTAGTGTACGCTATAGCTGCTTGGCTTTCACAATTAACTAATAATTGATTTGCAGCTTTCTCAATAACACCTAAATGATCCAAAAAATCTCTTAAGCCAAACTACTTCTTATATTACTGCTGATAATGCCACGAACTCATCTTCCATCGTGGACAAGGCTATACATGTTTGTTTCTTACTTGCTCCAACATATGGTGCCATTATTCAATAAGGAAACAAACTTAGAGGTAGATTTCCTTTCGTCTAAACCTCCTCCCTAAACAGGTCAGGATAGCCTTTGAGTCGCAGATCCTTTCCTTGATAACTCATCGTATAATCAGCAGTTCCCTTTAGATACCTCAGTATTCTCTTAACAGCTCTCCAATGTGCTGGACCTGGATTGGATTGGTATCTACTTACCATTCCAACTGCAAAACATATGTCGGGTCTTGTACACATCATGGCGTACATCAAGCTCCCAACCGCACTAGCATAAAGAACATGTTTCATCTGTTCCTTTTCTTGTGGAGTCCTCGGACACAGTCTATGGCTCAATCCTTCACCTTTCGCAATAGGAGTGTCTATGGGTTTACAATTTTGCATACGAAATCGTTCAAGAACTTTATTTATATAAGTTTCTTGCGAAAGAGACAACGATCTCTTCGAACGATCTCTTGAAATATTAACTCCAAGAATGTATGCAGCCTCACCCATATCCTTCATCTCAAAGTTGGAAGATAACCAACTCTTGACAAGTATGAACAAACTCCATATTGCTTCCGGCAACCCAATCGTATATCATCAACATATAATGATATGATCACAAATTGATCCTTGGATCTTTTGATATATACACAATGATCCTCATCAATCATTGTAAAATCATATGCCATTATGGCATTATGAAAACGTATATACCATTGTCTCGATGATGCTTAAGGCCGTATATCGACCTCAAAAGTCGACACACATTTTCTTCTTGGCCTTTTACCATGAAACCAGTTGGTTGTTCCATGTATATTTATTCCTCTAATTCTCCATTGAGGAAAGCAGTCTTTACATCCATCTGATGTAACTCAAGATCCATTCTAGATACTATTGCCAGAATAATGCGAATCGAGGTAAATCTCATTACAGGAGAAAACGTATCTTCATAATCAATTCCTTCCTGTTGATTATACCCCTTCGCAACAAGGCGAGCCTTATGCCTTTTCATCGAGCCATCAGCCTTTGACTTTATCTTGAGAACCCACTTGTTCCCAATAGCTCTGCGTCCTTTTGGAAGATCAACCAGTTCCCAGACTTGGTTTGATTTCATCGACTCCATTTCCTCTTCCATTGCATGAATCCATTTTTCCTTACTAGGGCAATTCGAGCCTCGTTAATTTCTAGGCTCATCCTCATCTTGTGGAGCAATCATAAAAGTTTCCCCTTCAATGTCAAAACGTCGACGAGGAATACTTTGGCGACTTGTTCGCCGTATGGGAGTTTGTACACTTTGCACATCATTCCCCATTATGCTCCCACTGGGATTAGATAATGATGATGTCATCTCTTTATGTGCTTGCAATTGAGAATGAGTTGAATTCAATTCATCACTTCTCATATTACTCCCACTTGGACGAACTCCACTAAGATCATTATCTTGATCCGAGGTTTCAAATAGGGTGTTGTCATCTCCTATTTCGCCCTTCTTAGGAAAATTCATCCTCTAAGAATGTGACATCCCGTGATTCAAATTCAGTTATACTCCCACTTTCCTGCTCACCTATGAACACATACCCTTTTGAGTGTTCCGAGTATCTTATGAAAATACTCTTCTTTCCTTTGGGACCCAATTTCCCAAACTTGTGAGAGGACTCATGTGTATAGGCAGCACAACCCCATAGCTTAAGAAAACTTAAGTCCGGTTTTCTACCTATCCATAACTCATATGGAGTGGAAGTGACTGATTTGGAAGGCACTCGGTTAAGTATATAGGCAGCGAGTTAACAACGCATCACTCCAAAAGGTGATAGGTAAGTTAACATGCGCCATCATAGGCCTAACCATTTCAAAAGTAGGGTTCTGTTTCTCCTCTCCGCAACAGTATTTTGTTGAGGAGTATATGGAATAGACAACTGTCTTTCTATTCCTTTTTCATCACATAATTTTCTGAACTCATCAGATAAATATTCTCGACCTCGATCGGATCTTAATGCTTTTATTTTCTTGTCTAATTGATTCTCTACCAGGTTCATAAACCTTTTGAAACAACTTATTGCTTCAGATTTGTGAGAAATTAAATAGACATATCCGAATCGAGTATAATCATCTATAAAAGTGATGAAATAAACAGCCCCATGCCTTCCTCTCACTTTCATTGGACCACAGACATCATAATGGATTAAATGCAAAGGAAATTCAGCTCTTTTACCTTTTCCAAATGGTTTCCTTGTTGTTTTCCCTTCTAGGCTATGCTTACAGATGGGCAAATCGACTTTTTCAATATTGCCCAACAAGCCCTCTTTGGCTAGTCTGTTCATACGCTGTTGGCCAATATGACCAAGTCTAGCATGCCACACATTCACATCATTATCATATGAATTGTGAGACGTGAGAAGGGAATAACAAACATTTGCATTAACATAATTAATATCTAATACAATGAAACCATCCAGCAAGTAACCATGACCATAGTAGTTTGTACCCAAATACAAATCTACATCTCTATTATGGAAGTTCACATTAAAACCTAATTTAACCAACAAAAAAAAAAAAAAAGACACTAAATTCCGACGAATCTCCGGAGCATACAACACATCATGAAGGAACAAAGTGCGTCCATCACGCATATTCAGTTGGCATGTGCCAATTCCTTTCACTTCAGCTGGAGTTGTTTCCCACATAGATCCACTTAGTTCCAGTAGGTACTCGTCGGAATTCCACGAAGGATCCTCTATCCTTTGCTACATGGTCTGTCGCTCCCGAATCCACAGTCCACGAGAGGATTAGATTCAGTCAAGAATACAGAACTTGACACATATGCAAAGTTCCCAATTGTACCAAGGGTGTGTACCTTCTTTGGCTCGCGACAATCGCGGGCATAGTGACCCTTCTGGTCACAGTTGTAACATTTCACCCTTGAGATATTCTTCACATGAGGACGTTTTCCTCTCTTTTGTTGGTTAATTCTTGGTTTCTTGCAAGAAGGACTTGATCCCTTGCATTTCCACATATTGAACGAATCAATGCGCTTGCGCTTAGAGCATGAAACCCCTTCGAGCTTAAAGCAACACAGAAAATATTCGTTTCCTGCTCTAATGCCTTGAGGCGATGATCAGCTAACTCAAGGTGGCGCATAGCATCCTCTAGATCTTCCATTACATGGTCAAGAGCTTTTAGTGCTTTTTGCTTTTCCAGCACACATTGAATTTTCATTTGCCAAATTTCATAGTTGTCATCTTTGAGCTTTTCACCTTTGTTCAGCTTGACAACTATGCTCTTTGTGGCTGAAGCCATTGATCTGAACACATCAGACATACATGCACGAGTTATTAATGCCTATCACTTATGCATCTATTTTGCATAAAACCCATCATATTAATTAATAATTTTAAGTAAGGTTTCAGAATCAAAAGGTCACTATGTTTCCAATCATCCTCCAAAAATCCTAACTTAAAACTATCACTAATATGATTGTCATATGCAAAATCAATTCTATGAAGCTACAAAAACTTCTATTACTATCCACAGCTAACTACCCACAGCAACCAGCAATCACAGAAAGCAACAGATAATTGAGATACAATATAACAATAAGGCTTTCACATAATATGACTAACATATAGGTTGCTACATCAACAACAATCAGGTAGATAACATTTACATAGGATGTCCACATAGCACACTCAACAAAAAAACAGCTAATACATTTCAAATAACCTTCACACGAACCGGGAAAGATCCGATTTTGGTCAATTTCTTGACCTTTTCCCTTGCAACAATGCAGCAATATTCGTTTACAAAATCTATCACAATTTTCTTATATGAAGCAGCACCGTTGATATCCCATATGCGATTCAACACATCTTGCCATTCGGGTGGAAGAGTGTTAATGAAAAATCGCACCATCTCTCGATGCGACATGGGATGACCATTCCATATGACCTGTTGAATCTTCCTGTTGACTTCAAGAACATGATCAATTAAGTCACCTTTCTCCCATCGATAATCAGTCAACTCAGCTATCAACTTAGAAAGCTTTGCCTTTTGTTTATCGGTAATCACGCGAATAGGCGTACGTAATCGAAGGGGAGGCATTGTTCCTGCAACAAATGCAGAACAATATTGGATTACATATAATCCACATAGACATAAAAAAAAAAAAAAGAAACAAATTTTTTTTTTTTTTTTTTTTGCGGTCAACGGTCAACGGTCAAGTCAACGGTCAACGGTCGTCGTGCCGGTCGGACCGGTCGGACCGGTCGCTCGGGTCGGACGGACCGACCGCACGTGCCGCGCGCGTGCGAGGGATGACGTCACGCTGACGTCATCCTGCACGTGCCGCGCGAGTGCCAGGCGGTCGGGTCGGGTCGCCGGTAGGGTCGCCGGCCGGTGACCGTCCGGCCAAAAGACGTCGGCGATGACGTCAGCGATGACGTCACCCCGGCGGTTACCGACCGTTGGGTGACGTCATGCTGACGTCACCACGCATCGGTCCGTGGACCGGCGCGTGCCGGTTCGCCGGCCGGCGGCTCGCAGGTGCCGGTTCGTCACCGGCGCGTGTGCCGCACGCGCTGGACGAACCAGCGCGTCTGGGCGCGTCGCGCCCACGCGCAGCGGCTTTGGCCGCGCGTGTGGGCGCGTGCGGTGTCCCCCGGCGCACGACGTGTCGCCGAACTCGTCTCGACGTCGCCTTCCTCCCCGTGCAATCAGATTTTGGTTTCGACTTACGAAAAATCGAAAAGATATGCGAACAACTCTCGGGTGTCGGGATACCTTGCCCCGATCCGTACGGCCGAAGTTCATTTTGCGAAAAAACAATCATAAAAGATCATACAACTTCATAAAACATCATACAAGTCGGGAAAACGCTAACACGGGCTCTGATACCAATGTAGGGATCGGTCGGATCCCCGAAAACCGGATTCGGTACCTAAACCGAACCCCTAAATCATATGCGGAAGATAAGCCCGGGAATGTCACGTATCACCGATCAAAAGCACGCCACGGATTCGAGCGTACCTTGTTGGCCACAGATTAGACACCGATGCCGTATTGAGGAAGAGATTTCAGTCCCGTTCGATCCGATGTCGAAGATTCGCCGTGAAGTGGAAATGGCGTCGCTTCTTGGCCTTCGAGAGAGAGAGAGATTCTTGGGAGAGAAATCTGAACGTACTAAATGCGAAAAGGTACGTTCATTCTCTTTCTCATCCCTTTTATAGGTGCCCTTTTCCACGGGCCTAATTCCCGTGGGCCGGGCCCTTAGGCCCATCGTGGCCGGGCCGACTTAGGCCCATGATTAAATCCTTCAAGACTCATATATAGTTAGCTATTTATTCTATGGGCCTATTCGAGCCCCTTTTTAAAATGATAGATAATCCATTTTAAAGAATATGAGGAGAGAACTTTGGACGGTGAAATGGGAGAATTTGAATCTTCGTGTGTGGGGTTAAGACAAAAGGTAACGGCTATATCAGCCTAGTTACTTTTGTGCAGTATATATAGAACGACGGTCACGTGGAAATGGCCAGCAATGGCGGACCTCGACTATGTATTAATCAACCCGACACTAACGAACATTCTCTCCCTAATAATCATAAAAAAGACCAACTTGACTGTTTCGTTTCCTAAGTTTACCAAACCTTAGGGTCCTCAAAAGTCAAAAAACTCATGCTCCCTCGCTCTCTCTCTCTCTCTCTCTCTCTCTCTCTCTCTCTACATATAAATATATATATTCCGTATCAGATTAGAGAAAGTCGCGTTCGTCTAGAAAGCCAGAATTTCAACAATGGATGACTTTTGGCGTGTGGACTCGAATGACATCTTCTAGGAAGGAGACTTTGGTCATGAATAGTAGTCTTTGTGGAGGCACCGAGGTCTCTATATAAACGTCCACCTCCTCAATTCATTCCTCACAGCTTCTCCACATCCCCGAATTCGTTTAAGAGAACGCCGGTTGAAATCACGCAAAACACCACCTTCTGTTCGGAAAGAAAGAAGAGATCGGCAATGTCAAAGCCCGACCACGAGTCGCTGAGCTATGCTGACGAGGAGGCGAAGCGCAAGAAGAGGATGAAGTGGACGATCGGCATCACCGCCTTCGTCATCCTCCAGGTCGTCCAGGCCCTCTTCTTCGTCCTGGTCATCATGAAGTTCAAGTCACCCAAATTCAGGGTCGCCGAGTTCGATGTCCAGACCTTGAACGTCGGGACTCAGGCCTCGCCCTCGTTCGACATGAGCTTTGTCGCCCCCATCCGGATCAAGAACACAAACTGGGGTCCCTTCAAGTACGATGCAACTGCAATCGACTTCACTTACGGAGGCGTTCAGGTTGGGCAAGCGACGATTCCGAAGAGCAAGGCCAACTTCAAGTCCACCAAGAAGATCGATGTGAGCGTGAGCTTGAGCTCCAGTGCTTTGCCTAGCAGTTCGAATCTGGGGAACGAATTGAGCTCGGGACTCATAACTTTGAACAGTCAAGGCGAGCTCAAAGGGAAGGTCACGGTCATGTTCATGTTCAAGAAGACGAAGACATCCCAGATGAATTGCACAATGGCTATCAATACGACAACGAAGGCAGTCCAATCCTTGTCATGTAAATGAGAGAGGCGAGTGTGTGATTTATTAAATTTTTCGATATGTCAGGTCGAATTATTAATTTGAATTTTGTATTAGTAGAAATGTTAAATTTTTTAGATTTATTTATACAGTGTTTACTCTATGAGTATTATTCTTCATCTGATTTAGTTCATTCTCAAAATCAACCTTAAAGTTAAAACATTTCGCTTCTTGTATTCTTAAAATAAATTGTTATGCGCGGCGAGGCCGACTCTCGCCCAGCGTCACTCGGGTGAATGCAAGGCTCAGCAAGGTTGCCCTGGTCTGGGCAAGGCCTAACCTTGGCGGGGCTTGGCCTTGCCCTAGCCAAGCGAGGCCAGCCCGCTTAGCCATTGCCTAGAGGAAGAAGAAAGGAAGAAGAGAGAAAAAAAAATCAGAAATTTTTTTAAAAAAAAAATCGAAAAATCTTTAAAATATTATTAAAAATTGTCCTTGTCAACCTCTGCAATGCCATGTAAGTCGGTAGGTGCCCACATTAGCAAAATCGGGCCAAAATTAGTCAGTAGGACTGAATTGACACAAAATCAAAAGATTTATAACTAAATTGGCACCATTAACAAATTTAGGATTGAATTGGCACAGGGTCAAAAAAAATTAAAACTAAATTGCCATCATTAAAATGTTTATGACTAAATTGGGACTAATGCAATAGGTTTAAGACTTTTCTCCCACTTTTCCCCTATATACAACAATTTGAGAAGCCTTTCTCCAAAACTACTCTGAACGAGAAACTAAGACTTAAAGAATGCCTATAACATCTAAGCTGTGTCTTTGTTTATGCTTTGCTCTATCATTTTGTTGGGAAGTTTCTAAATAAGGAAATGGATCTAACGGATCCCACGTGAGTTAAGGTTTTTGCATGCACATAGGGGATAACGTAATAGATGTCTGACCTAAGTTAATGGACCAAATATAATAGGCAACGCATCCTTTTGTCCGTATTAGGAACGTCATTAATTAAATTGATGTATGCGCTCTTAGAAAATATTTTCTCGATTCTATGTAAAGTGCATGCTTAAAGATAACGAGAAATGACTTGCTTATTTCAAAACCTTAAGATATTATTCGACACTCAATCAATTTATGGTTTCGATTCTATTATCATTACTTGTAAAATCACAATTTATACTTATTTTAAAACCTTAAATAGTTATTGTTTAGCTGATTTTGAGACAAAGTAACTTCTTTCCACGCGCTACTATAATAGTGGATTGTATATCAAACGATTATTTTCTTTCATGTGTAAGCCATTTTCCAAATGATTTATCCAATTACCTAGTTTTAGTCAAAGCTGTTAGGCACATATGAAGTGGCTAAGCAAATCCTATGTCATCCTCTAGTAGGCCCATCAAACAAGTGGGTCAGTTTGAAAATGGCTCGATCCAAATTGGCCCGTTTTTATGTAGTAATACTATAGCAATCCAAATCCAACCTGCCTTGCACCCAATCCATAACCGACCCAACATGGGCTTAAATTCTCCGCCATTTTTCTCCTTAAATTGTTGCCTTTGAAAATTAGGTGACTCCGCGAATTGGTTCGCCAAGTCAGTGAGGGAGCTTGAGTCGGGTTGGATCGTGAGTAGGACTTTGAATGGCACATGAGCAACGACGTGGGTGAGTGACGTGCCCACATATAAGAATTATTGCCTACATAGGTTTGGGGATCGAGTTATGGATGGGATTGGAAAAATTTAACGGGGAGAAGATTGGCAGCAGTACAGAACATAAACCCTTCTTTCCTAGCAAGCAAAAGAGAGAAATGCGTAATCGAAACAAAATATGGGGGTCAATTCGCAAAAGTGACTTTTGGAAAAAATATACTCACAAAAGATATATCAACAAAAGGTCGATCCAGACAAAGAGCATAACGAACATTTAACCGACGGTGAAATGGCAGCTCGGCAGCCATCGGCGGCGGCGCACTATATAGTGTGTACTACTATTCATGGTGCAATGAATACGGATTTGAAATGAGTACGTTCCCAAACCGTTAAGACTCATGCGGTTAGCCATTCATTCTACGGGCCTATTCGAATCCCTTTTTAAAATGATAGATAACCCATTTTAAAGAATCCAAGGAGAAAACTTTTGGACCGTGAAATGGGGGAATCCGAACCTTCGTGTGTGGGGTTAAGACGAAAGGTGAAAACTATATCAGCCTACAAACTTATGCGGGGTATATATACGAAAACGGTGACGAGGAAATGGCCAGCAACGGCGGACCTCGACTATTTATTAATCAACACGAGATCAACGAACATTCTCTTCTTAATAATCATTAAAAAGACGAAGTTAACTGTTCCGTTTGCTAAGTTGACCAAACCTTAGAGTCCTCAAAAGTCAAAAAACTCAAGCGCTCTCTCCCTCTCTCCCAATCTCTCTATACTATATACAGATTAGAGAAACTCGCGTTCGTCTAGAAAGTAAGAACTTTCAACAACGGATGACTTTTGGCGTGTGGACTCGAAGGACGAGTTCTAGGAAGGAGGCTTCGGTAGACACCGAAGTCTATATAAACGCCCACCTCCTCAATTCATTCCTCACAGCTTCTCCACATCTCCAAATTCGTTTAAGAGAACGCCGGTTGAAATCACGCAAAACACCACCTTCTGTTCGGAAAGAGAGAAGAGATCGGCAATGTCAAAGCCCGACCACGAGTCGCTGAGCTATGCCGACAAGGAGGCGAAGCGCAAGAAGAGGATGAAGTGGACGATCGGCATCACCGCCTTCGTCATCCTCCAGGTCGTCCAGGCCCTCTTCTTCGTCCTGGTCATCATGAAGTTCAAGTCACCCAAGTTCAGGGTCGCCGAGTTCGATGTCCAGACCTTGAACGCCGGGACTCAGGCCTCGCCCTCGTTCGACATGAGCTTCGTCGCCCCCATCCGGATCAAGAACACCAACTGGGGTCCCTTCAAGTACGATGCAACTGCAATCGACTTCACTTACGGAGGCGTTCAGGTTGGGCAAGCGACGATTCCGAAGAGCAAGGCCAACTTCAAGTCCACCAAGAAGATCGATGTGAGCGTGAGCTTGAGCTCCAGTGCTTTGCCTAGCAGTTCGAATCTGGGGAACGAATTGAGCTCGGGACTCATAACGTTGAACAGTCAAGGCGAGCTCAAAGGGAAGGTAACGGTCATGTTCATGTTCAAGAAGACCAAGACGTCCCAGATGAATTGCACTATGACTATCGATACAACAACGAAGGCAGTCCAATCCTTGTCATGTAAATGAGAGATGCGGTGCGAGTGTGTGATTTTTAAAATTTTTCGATATATGAAGTTGAATTATTCATTTGAATTTTGTATTATTACAAATGTTAAATTTTTTAGATTAATTTATATGGTGTTTGCTCTATGAGTATTATTCTTCGTTGAATTTAAGTCATTCTCATAATCCACCTCAAAATTTAAACATTTAATTTCTTGTTGCTCTTAAATAAATTGTTTTGCGTACATAATTATGTTCTTCCTCCGTTATTGCCCTTTCATCTTGGTTACAGATGTACAATTGCCCTTCAGATTAGAGGACATGTCACATGTCCTAATGCGCATGGAAAACCTTTTAACATTCACATTGCCTATTAAGATTAGCTAGATTACACTTGCCAATTCGTCATGCAACTGGAAAGGCAAGATTGTTTATCTTTGGGATAACTGCATAAGGTGACCTGAATTTTACACATCAACCTACATTCACCGTTTTCAAGATCTTCAAAGAGCCACTCACACTTAAAACGGGGATGCCAGAAAAAACCTCACTCTAATGTCACATTGCCCACAAAAACCACTAACTTTGTCTACAACCAATTGCCATCTCTATCCCCCATAATTGCAACCACTGCCCTCCGCAACGCCGCCGCCGCCGCCGCCGCCGCCGCTACTGCCACTGCCACCGGTATGCAATCCTTGTGCCCACCTTATGTAGCCACCATCAACCTCGAGCTGGCTCAAACCCATCACCGGCACCACCACAGCAAGATGTGAGGTTGCCATGGCCAACCTCATAGGTAGATCACAAATTTAAGTTAAAACTTGCACGAGTCATGAAATCTACTAGGCGAGCTAAAAATCCTCGCAAGTCTCCCGTGGTTGCAACCATGGAGGATCCTAACATAGTCCAAACCAGGTCATCCAACATCGATTTGGATTGGATCCAAGGTACGATCGCCATTGAGGAAGTATGACTGTATCTAGGAGGAGGCTCTATATACACTTCCTTAGTAAGATCACTATTAAGGAAGACATTTTTAACATCTATCCGGAATAAAGCCCGTCACTTAATAGTGGTGACAGCAAGAAGACTTCAAATAAAATTACGATGAGTAATTCGAGCAAAGATCTCATCATAGTCAATGCAATACTCCGGAGTAAAGCATTCTGCTACATGTTGAGTTTTATGGCTTTCAACCATACCGTGTGCCTTGGTTTTGATC
This sequence comes from Eucalyptus sp. ANBG9806169, assembly GCA_014182395.1. Lineage (NCBI taxonomy): Eukaryota > Viridiplantae > Streptophyta > Magnoliopsida > Myrtales > Myrtaceae > Eucalyptus > Eucalyptus sp. ANBG9806169. Next base: position 28,540,292 of record CM024582.1, read on the forward strand.
TTTTATACCTATTTACAACATATAGCAGACTTTCTAAGAGACGTGTCAATCAAATCCAAAGTATGTGATATTTCTAATGCTTGCAACATGAAGCCAAATAGAAGGTTGATTTACATGGGGAAAACGACAATCAGGAAAATAGCGAATGACCAAGGGTGGAGTATCAAAGGATGGCGCGAACATCTCAGGAGCTACCGAAGCGAGATCATTGGAGGTACCTGCATCAAAATTAGGAGAAAGCAATTCCAAAGAGGAAGAATCAAAAGTAGATTCAAGTGCATGATCTTCAAGAATCCCCTTAGGGATTGCAAAAGAAGTGAACAGTATGAGAGGATTCGAAAGGATAGAAAGATGAGAACATCTTGTATTCCTAAAAGGCAATATGACAAGACATGCAAAGACGATTAGAAACAGTATTCTAGCACTTATACTCTTTATGCCCAATGTCATACTCAAGGAAGCAACACATCTGGCACGAGGTTCTAACTTTGTGCATTCATTTGAAAAAAGATGGACAAAACAAACACCACAAAAAACTCAAAGTGGATTGTAAGTATGAACACTGGCATACAAGAACTCGAAAGAAAAGATGTTACCTACAATGGGTGACAGAGTACAAGCGATAGTATATAAGGTAGTATGAGAAGCCTCTCTGCAAAACTATACCGGACAAGAGGCGAGGACTAAAAGAATGCCTATAACATCTAAGCTGTGTCTTTGTTTATGCTCTACTCGATCAATTCGTCGGGAAGTTTCTAAACAAGTCAATGGATCGAACGGATCCCATGTGAGTTAAGGTTTTTGCGTGCACATAGGGGATAATATAATAGATTTCAAAATAAGTTAATGATCCTAGTGTAGTGGGCAACGCATCCTGTGTCCACAGTAGGAACTTCATCCATTTTATTCCTATTTAGGCTCTTGGAAATATATTCTTGATTCTATGTAAAGTGCATACTTAACATATAACGGGAAATGACTTGCTTATTTTATAACCTTGAGATATTATTCGACATTCAATCAATATGTGGTTTCGATTCCATTACCATTACTTGTACAATCATAATCCGCAACTCTGTCGGTAAACATTTATCTACTAAGTTGAATCACGTAAGTGAATAAGTAAATAAAATCGTGACCGTTTCCCTAGCTACATCATCGATCTTATGGAGAAAAGTTGAGTGGTACAAAAAATCATTTAATCATACCAAAGTGTGTATTGTCCGAAAATCAACACTTGTTATGTTAAACCTCTTTTACCACCAGGAAGCCATTAACTCATATCGCCATCTCTCTGTCTCTCTACTTAGAATTTCGAAAGGAAGTAGTTATTTTTTGGCCGATATTGGGACAAAGCAACTTCTTTCCACGCCCTACCATAATAGTTTTTTTTTTTTTGGTGACCGAGGATCCGCCGGAGCATGCCCTTGTCGGCTTACACCGATTTGGGGTCTCACGGGCCTCCATGATGGAGGACCTACAGCGCTTATATCTTGAGGAGAGCTGGCCCAGCAACCCCCCACTAGGGCCCCCCACTTAAATTGCTAGCAACTTAGGGTTTCGAACTCTCGACTTCCATGCACCGGAAGGAGTTGATCTTAACCAACTGCACTGCCCACAGGTGGGTTACCATATCAAACAATTAATTTATTTCACGTGTAAGACATTTTCCGAATGATTTATCAAATTACCTAGTTTTAGTCAAGGCTGTTAAGCTGTTTGATGATATATGAAGTGGCTGAGCAAACCCTATGTTATCCTATAGTAGGCCCGTCAAATAGGTGGGTCAATTTGAAAATGGCCTAAAATTGACCCATTTTTATATAGTACTACTTTAGTGATCCAAATCCAACTTGCCTTGCACCCAATCTATAATCGACCCAACTCGGGCTTAAAGTCTCAGCAAATTTTCTCCTTAATTGTTGCCTTTGAAAATTATGTGACTCAGTGAATTGGTTCGCCCAATAAATGAGGGAGCTTGAGTTGCATGGCACATGAACAACGATGTTGGCGAGTAATGTGCTCATACGAGAATACTTGCGCAGATAGGGTCGGGGATCGAGTTATGGACAGCAGCTTGAAAGAGGCGGTGAGGCAAAAGGTGGTGGATATCACCTAGGTGACGATAGTGTCCTCGCTCTCATGAACCGATTCACTTTCAGGCATTAACGAGCCACGGCGGCCTATGTACAATTGTAGATGGAATTGCCACGAACGATGGTTTATCCTTGGAGTAGAGACCGAGAAAGTAAGCATCAATTATTAGTAGTTGTCACTGGTTTAAAATTTGAGATTTAGATCCGTTAAATAGGTGTTTTGGGTTGGGTTAGGTTGGATTTGGGTTCATTGAAAATAGGTCTGACAAATTGAGTCATTTTTATGAGCAACCCACGCCCGACCCAACCATGACTAAAACCAGGTCAATAGATTTTCCCCTTAAAAATGGAAAATAATATGCTTAAAAAACTAATCGATCAAAAACATATCAAACACAAAAAAAAAAAAATAAGCGAATAAGAAATCACTAAAAAATTGACTAAATTAAGCTACTAGACACATTTCACGTTATCTTCTTGGTGCTAGAAATTCGAACTAATTTTTCTTTAAAAAGAATGTTATTCTTCTACTTATTCATCCATACTCCTTTTCAGTTTTTTTCCATAATGCCTACATGAAGATTTTTTCGATTATAATAATTTACCATAAACTGGACTGGTCTAGTTATTATCACACTAGATATGAAGATTATAAGAAACAACAATGCAATGACAGTCCAAATAGGATTTTGGGTCAACTGCTTTCTTTGCCCGAAACATAAAACATGTTTTAAACGAGTACCCTCCCGACCCGTTAAGAACTTAAGACCCATGAAAGATATTTTAACAAAAAGCGGATCCAAACTAAGGGCGTAACTAATATTTAACCAACGGTGAAATGGCAATTCGGCAACCATCGTTGGTGGTAGCGCCCTGTATAGTGTGTACTACTATTCATGTTGAAACGAAAGCATGTTCGAAATGGGTACATTCCAAACCTATTAAGACTCATATATAGTTAGCCATTCATTCTACAGGCCTATTTGAGCCCTTTTTAAAATGATAGGTAACTCATTTTAAAGAATCCGAGGAGAGAACTTTGGACGGCGAAATGGGAGAACTTGAACCTTCGTGTGTGGGGTTAAGACAAAAGGTAACGGCTATATCAGGCTAATAACTTTTGCGGAGCATATATAGAACGACGGTCACGTGGAAATGGCCAGCAATGGCGGACCTCGACTATGTATTAATTAACCCGAGACTAACGAACATTCTCTCCCTAATAATCATAAAAAAGACCAAGTTGACTGTTTCGTTTCCTAAGTTTACCAAACATTAGGGTCCTCAAAAGTCAAAAAACTCATGCTCTCTCTCTCTCTCTACATATACATATACATATACATATACATATATATATCGTATATATTCCGTATCAGATGAGAAAGTCGCTTTCGTCTAGAAAGCCAGAATTTCAACAATGGATGACTTTTGGCGTGTGGATTCGAATGACATCTTCTAGGAAGGAGACTTTGGTCGTGAAAAGCAGTCTTTGTGGAGGCACCGAGGTCTCTATATAAACGTCCACCTCCTCAATTCATTCCTCACAGCTTCTCCACATCTCCAAATTCGTTTAAGAAAACGCCGGTTGAAATCACGCAAAACACCACCTTCTGTTCGGAAAGAAAGAAGAGATCGGCAATGTCAAAGCCCGACCATGAGTCGCTGAGCTATGCCGACGAGGAGGCAAAGCGCAAGAAGAGGATGAAGTGGACGATCGGCATCACCGCCTTCGTCATCCTCCAGGTCGTCCAGGCCCTCTTCTTCGTCCTGGTCATCATGAAGTTCAAGTCCCCCAAGTTCAGGGTCAGCGAGTTCGACGTCCAGACATTGAACGTTGGGACTCAGGCCTCACCCACGTTCAACATGAGCTTCATCGCTCCCATCCGGATCAAGAACACCAACTGGGGTCCCTTCAAGTACGATGCAACTACAGTCAACTTCACTTACGGAGGCGTTCAGGTAGGGCAAGTGACGATTCCAAAGAGCAAGGCCAACTTCAAGTCCGCCAAGAAGATCGATGTGAGCGTGAGCTTGAGCTCCGATGCTTTGCCTAGCAGTTCGAATCTCGGGAGCGAATTGAGCTCGAGACTCATAACGTTAAATAGTCAAGGCGAGCTCAAAGGGAAGGTAACGGTCATGTTCATGTTCAAGAAGACGAAGACGTCCCAAATGAATTGCACTATGGCTATCAATACGACAATGAAGGCGGTCCAGTCCTTGTCATGTAAATGAGGGATGCGATGCAATTGTGTGTTTTTGAAATTTTTCAATATGTCAGGTTGAATTATTCATTTGGACTTTGTATAGTAAAAATATTAAATTTTTTAGATTTATTTATACGGTGTTTGTTGTATGAGTATTATTCTTCATTTAATTTAAGTCATTCTCAAAATTGACCTTATAAATTGTTATGCGCGTGTATAATTATGTTCTTCCTACATTATTGTCCTTCAATCTTTGGTTACATATGGATACTTGCCCTTCGCATGTGAGGACAAGTCACATGTCTCAATTCACATGGAAATCCTCTACAGTTTCACGTAGCCTATGAAGATTAGGCAGATCAGATATCCCAACTTATCATGCAACTGGAAAGGCAAGATTGGCTATCCCGGGGATAATTGCATAAGGCGACATCAATTTTACATGTCATACTGAACTACATTCGCCCTTTTCAAAATCTACAATGAGCCTCTCACACTATTAAAATATGATAATGAAAAAACCATAACTCTAACGTCGCGTTGCCCACAAAAACAACGATTTTCTCTTCTGCCAACTGCCAGCTTTGTCCTCCCACAATTGCAATGATCGCCCTCTGCATCGCTGCCGCCACCACTACCGCCACTGCTCCTGCCGGGAATGCGACATCCACATTGCACTCACCTTACGTTGACACCCTCTACCCCGTGTCACCGCAAGCCTATTACCACCACCACTATGTCGAAATGTGAGAATTGCCATGGACAATCTCGTAGGTAGATCTCAAACTTAGGTCAAGCTCGCGCAATTCATGAGCTCTGCCATTTCAGCTACAATTCTAGCAGATCTCCCATGGTGGTGACCATGGAGGACCCCGACCTCGTCCAAATCAGGTCATCCAACATTGACTCGGATTGGATACAAGGTGGCGATGTTCATGGGCATCGGGTCCGAGCCGGCATCGAGGATCATGGTAATGGGCCCAAGGGGAAAGCGGTGGCATAGAGGTGGTGGAATAGAAGAGAGATGCCGGAGAAGAGAAGGCCGGGTTAGGAATTGTAGGTCGTTTTCGGTGTAAGGGTACTGTAGAACGAGAAATGATGAGTCGATAAATAAGCGAGGATGATAGGATGCGACTTGAAATAAAATTGAAAAACTGAGTACAACTTTATATTTGATACGCTAGAGTAGGAGCAAATAAATTAAGTTGCCTTTTGCAACTTTTTCTTGTTTCGATCTTCTCGTCCAGCCCACTTGTAAAGTTGCAATCGACCCTGGACCCGCATTTTTATAAGCCATTTCTTTTTCTTCCTCGCATTTTATAATTTTCTTCTACTATTTATCCAGTCGATTCACAAAAAGATTCGATAAATAGCAACTTGGTCTTTAAATAAATAGAGTATAGTTAGGCACTAAATCATAATTTGTCATCTCATTGAAGTACACCTCCATCGTCATTTGTCGATTTTAAAAGAAGCAGACTATCATGCTCAACTCAAAGATGGCTGACTTTTAATATAAGATTTCATGATAAAGTGGAGCACTTCTTTACTTGTAGATCCCCACTTTTCAAACCTTTTTTAAGTGGTGGGTCACACGCACTTCCTCCCTTAGCTCCATGAGCTTAACATCTTTCGGATTCTTTATATGAACATTCGACCTGCTGTGAGAAAGGAGACATATGATGATGGCACATTACTCATCAAATCGCTCAGTTTTTGAAACTTCTTTTTCTATTTTTCTAATTTTGATTTTTCGGTACTAGAATTATTTTTCTAAAGCTTTTTCTCTAGCACGAGGCATTTAAATTTGATAAAAAAATTGTCATCCTTGCTACTTGGGTAAAAATTGTCCTTCCCAACGTTGACACGCACGACTCGCTTTCGTGCAATTACTAGCTCTTGCCTGTTTCCTCCGTTGGCCACATTCATATTTTCATAACAGATAATCACGACTATAAGGCGAATTCACCTAGTATGACCTTATAAGATATGCTCCGTCAATAAAATAAAATAAAAACCAAATATAGGGTGAACGCTTGCAATGGATCGGTTCAATTGGTGATTTCACCACGTAAAGGCCTGAGGGAACTGATGAAGAAAAGAAATTGCCTGAATATTAGGGTTCTTGGTGGTGTACACCATTCACAGTTTCATCAAAATGTCCCGGCCACTGGCCTCTATTAAGTCCACACGGTGGTACAATGAACGATAAAATAGATAAGTCTCGCTACGACTGTTTCCATAGAAGTACATCACGCACATCGTGCGTCGTCGCTATCTACAGATGAGGAATACTGTCCCAAAATGCCATAACCACCTCTACTTTCCCCATGTTCTCCCCACTCAATAGTGATTGCTTACCACCTGTATTACAAGGCTCACATACTATTTGGCACGAGAATCAGAATCACGATCCGCCGCAGTCACCAGTAGAAAGCTTGACAGTTTCTAAACATGGAACTCATCCCCCCCAACAACATGAAAACATGATGACTTCAAGCTTAAAAATACTAGTTAAGATTAAAAGAATACCTGCACAAAACGCCCAGCCCTCGGGACGATTAAATGATGAATATCTTAGACGAAAGAAACAACCGATTTTGCTCAGAGCCCTTCAATTACTACTTTTATCACAGATATCACGCCAGGGACAATATTCAGTCAGGTATCAGATGTCAAACTCCAGAAGAGGTTACTGGGTACTTACAGAAGATATGCTATACGAGATTCACAGGGAAGTCATTGCAAAAAGCTCAATAAGGAGTCCATTTCTATTTTGTTCACACTGTAAATCCTATAACCCATAAAAGGACTCGCTTAAGATCTCAGCATGTGAGAGTGACAACTGGATTCATTCATATTTGTCAGGACCAGAACCCCTCATTAAGTGCAGCAGCCAGAATCTGGAAGCAATGATTATTCCAACTCTGATGCCACATTCGGCCCACAACTCGCACACCTGCGAGTGCATGATAGAGCAAGATAACCAATTAGAAACTTCTAACAGGTCAGACAAGCACAAGACTTGGATCTATTCTCAAGACGAAGGTGGATTAGATATACACAGCCACCACGCCATAGAAAGCTGTGATATTAACATCATTCCCAGACAACAAAAACCAAGCAAGAACGGCAAAAAACAACAGAAATGTGCTTCCACTTTCCTTGAAAATTCGAAAATTACCTACTACTACTAACTTTTGCATATACAAAATTAAAGATGACCATATCCTCACGACAAAAGCTATTCTAACCATATCCTCTTTCAACATCATCATAAAAAAATTCCAATGGGGAGCAGTCTACAAGCTTCAGTCACATTTACAATCAAAACATCCACTTTTACCTGCTGCATTGGATACCCCCATTAACTCGGGAGTTGATCCTCAACAGGCTGCCTCCATCGAGAGCTTTCATGAGTCTGTCCTGTCCACTAAAGTTCAATGTCACAGAATCATGCAAAATCAATGTCACTTCCACCTATGATAATTTCCATCTCCACCAAGCCAACCAATAAAGATGTTGCATCTGACAAAGCATCACATCCCAAAGTTCCTGTTATAGAGATCTCCTGAACCAGACATCCAGAGCTTGGAATCTTCATAACCATCATACAGTTTCTTTATCCCAAGCCTTTCGTTTCTAAGCCTTTCGTTTCTAAGGAGCTGAGAGATGCCAAGGCTGTCTCCACTCTGGATGTCATTCCATCCATCCCAGTGGACATTTGTAGTTAGACCATTTCTAGCCTGTTGGAGAGTTGACTGGGAAAAAGGAGGTGTGCTGCCTACTTGTGATCTGTCCAAAATTCTAGAAGGAAGGCCATATGTACCATTAAGACCAGAATAATTATCCCCCGACAAATATGCCAGGTTCTGGTGAGGAGAGAGAGATCCCTGCATCAAAGAATGAAGTCTAGAATCACCCTCAAAAGCATTTGACTGAGGGAAAGGTTTAACATCATAGCTCAGGTTATTAAGCCCGTTCTGATGTCTCCCTTTGCCAACAGCTAATATAGCAGGATCCATGAACTCAATATCCACTGTGTTGCCAATGTTCCCAGCTGATGGTGGTTGATGTAAATTACCCAACCAAGAGGTTGTATCGAGTAAATGATTCCCTGAAAACACAACACAAACTGATGATGAAATGAAAGCTAAATGCCGAAATATATATAATATTTGTCTACTTACGAGACATGGAGTCAAAAGAAGGGTCCATTCTTTCCCGGGAAGAAAACCCTGGAGGCGGTGCCTTACTGGGCGCTGAGAACCCGGAGGGGCCAACATTTGAGACCTTGAAACTGCTAAAAAGAAAAATAGAACAAGTGACCATTTAACCAACGTGAATTTTCCGGTACCGACTTGTGATCATTTGCTCAAGTCAAAGTTCTTGGGTTACGAGAGTTCCATCATGTACAAGATTATCAAGCCAAGACATACAACAATGGTCACAGAGAGTTCAATGGAAAACAGAGAGCAACATAGAATACTACTAATCCCATAAAGTGTCAGAATGCATTACTTTTCAGAGATCTGGAAGTATCCACAACTGGCTATTTGAAACTATGAATGCTAATATACCAACTCCGTTCATCATCTTTCTGTTCCTCCTTCAAAGGACCCATGAATCTTCCCTCTTGCAACTTCTTAATGTAACTTCTTTTAAGGGATGCGAATTAATAAATCAATGAGCTTGACAAGGCAAAAATGCAACACAGCACTCCAAGACCCGTTGTGATAGCAGAAAGGATCAACAAGAACAATGAGAATCGAGAAATACAACCAAATTAACTCGTCTTCTCTTAACTATTGATGAGAGTGTGAAACTGAAAATTCAAGTTGCAGTAGAATCTCCGGAAAGTGGTCATTAGAAAGCCAGATGGCTGAAGAATACTTACTAGAATGCAAGCTACAAAGCACAAATGAGCGGAGATGGCACCCAAAATACACAATGACCATAACAGCAACCGCACTCAAGTGAAAATGCACAGTGATGGAAATGAAAACTTATTCCACTTAACCGAGAAACAACAAATATGGACAAAAGACACCATAAAATTCAGAGCAATAGTATGATGGAAATAGTCCAAATTACCAGAAAAGAAGGTGAATAATATGTTGCAACTGACAAACATATACGTATGACATATATTATATTATGCATATGTTCATATACTTAAACTTCGATGGGAAGATTATACCAAAAACCCTTCAAAACAAGAACTTAAATACACATATATCACCAATCAACTTCAAATGAGAATAAACACTACTCACCAGAACTTTTGCCTGAAGACATAAGAGACTGACTACCAGAAAAATTGTCAGCATCAAGACTTTGAGGGTGAAAACCATTAGACATTGAAAACTTATTAGAGAACTCTCTGTTTTCGACATCCTTGTGGAGCAACCCATTCCCTGATGGTTGGCCAGGAACACCATAAGGTGGCTCAAAGTCAAATGCTTGACTTATTGACTCCTCCTGTCTAGCAAAAGAAAACCTGGATTGATTGCTGTTAGAAACCTTCCTGGAAGTCAATGTTTTAATAGAACCTGGCTGTTCATCAGTTTCTCCAAACAGTTTTGCCAGATTATGTGGCGAGGTCAATGAATCATCCCAAGCAGCAGGATCCAAGGACAGTATATTTGAGATTATGCTGCTCTCTCCTGTATCTGAGGAAGCACTGGCACCAGCAATGGCAGAATTATCTCCCATCTGCCTTCCTTTCACATCTTTTGGATATACAATGAAACTTGCAGCAACTCCATTAGAATCAGCAGAGTCACCAGCAAAGCTATCATGGTAACCATTAGACATTGTTGAACTACTTGATGCAAGTAGAGAATGGTGACCATTTAATGTATTATTTACAGGCAAGGGTTCAGTGTTTAAACTCCTGATGCCAAACGCCTCGCTGGGTACATATGAATGAGACCTCGAGTGATTCGGACTAGATGAACAAATGGAGTGTTTCCCAACTTCAGGATCTCTCTGTCTTTGAATTTCGAAGGATTGTATATCATCTTCAACAACCTCCACCGAAGCACCAGGCGCTTGATTTTGCAACACTAAATTCTGGTGACACTGGTCAGAAGAAACATCCAAACAAAGATTATTAGGTGGGACAATTTTTTCGCCTCCCTTTTCTCCATATTTCTCTAAGTATAATTGTTCTCCTGACCCTTCATTCCTAGGTGATTCAGTCGGAAGTTGATCCGGTGATTTAGGTCCTGCAACCCTCAATGACTCATGCTCAAAGTGGACGTTGATTTTCATCGAAGAAATATCAGAACATAAAACCGGAATATCTCCATTTCCAATATTTCCTCCTGTCTGTGAGTCTAGAGTGCATGACACTCTTGCATTATCTAAGGAACTCTTTACTCTTGGAAGCACATTAGTTCTGCCATTGTCATCCTTGCTAGGTGACAGACATGATAAGCGGCTGCTTAATGCTGAACCACTAAGAGTTCCGTCTGATGCAACATAATTATCAGGTGGAGGAAGGTCAGTAAGCTGCTTCAAAGTATTCATTGGATCCGTTAAGCTCTTTGCAGATATTGACTGAATCCCTTCGACCAATGATGTCTTTTTTATCGAATAATTATGAGACACAGATGCCTGATCAGTGCTTTCAAATGCTGCTGAAGGTCCATGTGTCCCTTCCCCAGACTCAGCTTTTAACACAGATCCACTTAAACTACCAGAACTAGGAACGGAAGATTGAAAAATGGAAGCACGCGTACCCCTGGATCAATTTCAGAAAAGAAAATTAAATTCAATCAAGCAAAAACAGAGTGAACAAAAAAGATTGTGCTTGCATTGTTCATGTCTTGACTTAGCCAAAAAAGAAATCTATTTATACATAAAACCATATCAATGCACGTAAAAGAAGGCTTACCATGAGGCTGCAGCAGGTAGAGCTATTGGTCTGCCATTACTTCCATTAGGTGGAGAACCTTTAAGAACGCTCGCTGTAGTCTGCCACAGAAACCACCAATTGCGAATCAGATAAACAGACAACAAAACTATGAATCAAGCACTTAATTCAAGTACTGTTGGTGGCATTTCAAATACTTGTGACTACAAGGCCAAAAAAGTGAGTAAACTAGATCTTCCTTTTCTAATCAAATGATGTTGAAGATGACATGGGGTGTTTTTTTTTTCGTTATGATCCTCATTGGTCCTCTGACTGTATAGGATTTCTGAGGAAGAATACATTAACTCCATCACGGAGGAAATCGACATAAAAGCTTCAAGAGGAGCTTGACATAGATATATTGGTTCATGGGGAGCCTGAGGTAAGAAGGTCTTTGAATCTGTTATTGTAATTAAGACAGATTATGTCGGATAAATAGGCAGCATCTTATGATCTATGTTTTCTTTGTTTAACATCTCGATCTGGATGTATCCAATGCAGAGGAATGATATAATTGAATACTTTGGGGAGCAGTTGTCGGGCTTTTAATTGATTAGGGAAAAAGAATCCAAAATATTAGATAGTCATGTCCTGAAAATATTCCTCTGGAGAAAATGTACTGGAATGCTTAGCCTATTTTACTTAATGAGTGCATGACGAAGTAAGCAACAGTACAAGGAAAATGGAGAATAATTCAAAGGTACTAGAAATATTGATTGTAATCCTATAATAGGCATAGAAGAGCTTACAATCGGGGCAGTTTTCATAATAGGTTTTCCTGTGGAAGCAGAGCTGTTAGTACAAAAATCATCAACAGGTGGTGGCAACACATTCCCTGAACGCCTTTGCAGAGTACTTGCATTACCAGTAATTTGCTGAACTCTGCTCCTTCCAAACAAGAACACAATATAGTTAAACACACGATAAGAATGTTTAACTCAGGACCCAACGAAATCAACTGATTAGTGGGTGGTCTTGAGCAGAACATACAGATCTTGAATCAATCAACATCAACAGGAGTCAATTACAAAAAAATAGGCATAAACATGGCAGGTTCAGATACTTTATGAAAATACAATGTTTCTGCACAGAAGGCAATTACAATAAAATAGGGCATAAACAAGGCAGCTTCAGATACTTGATGAAAATACAATGTTTCTGGACAGAACGAAAGCTGAGGATCAACTGGAGTAATATCGCAGAAAGGATTTCAAGGTAGAAGTTCCACAGGTAGCTTATCTTCATCATACACTAAAGGCAAAATTGGTTCTCATGGACCAATACAAATGAAGATAAGCTACTTTATGAAACGTCAAAGATGCTCCATAAATACCACCAGCAATTAAAGGTGCAACATAAGCAAACATCAGATGGGAAAAGCTATCATTCCCCACAAACAATAGATGACCCATTGTTTCACCTCCTCTCAAAATATAAATAGCACTAGATAATTCATTTGCAAGATCAAAGAATGAGAGAAAGGCTATGAAATTGGAAAAACAAATTAAAGCAGGCAGACGTCAGAACCAGAAATGGCAGTCTACCTCGTGTAGGCTGAAATTATTTCATCCTTTGTAAAGCTATCCTCCTGAGAACCAACTTCATGCAAATACAAGCAATCTGGGTTGGTGCAAGGCTGGACCAGAAAGTCAAACGTCATTTCAGATCCACTCCATTAAAAGACTTCAGAAAATTTAGTTAAAAACATTCACGCCAATTACAGCTCATACATAACTCATATTCATACCACATTTCTTAGCCATGCGTGACAATACTTTGTGGTCCCAAAGCACACCCTGCAATGTATTATTCAAAATCAACTTCTTGATAAGCTAATTTAGAGCAGAGATGCAGTATGTTCAGACAGTCAAGTTAACTAGGCTAACGGAGAGAAAAAATGAAACTTACCTTAACGGTCTACCCTCCAAGACAAAGCCATGTACAGATTGAATACAACGAATTGCTTCCTCCTCTCTTGCGTAAGTAATATATCTAAGGAAAAAGTAACATAAGACAACATATTTTCCAAAACAATAAGTTTGGGTAAATTAGAAGGACCAAAATGTCATAAGCCAGCGGACAGCGGGCCAACACGTAAACCATTTACAGAAAAGTTCTAGTCCCAAAACAAGCGGACATTGTTGAAAGCTCACGACAATTGCAAGTCAAAACCACTTTGCATCAAAAGTACGATGCCACAAACTTGGAGGCCAACAGCAGGTTGAGTTCATCAATGGAATGTCTTCATTAAACAGTTTAAAAGCCATGCAAGAGAGTATATATTCTGTACGCAAGCCCATTACTGCTTGGAAAAATATGCTAAAACGAATAGCACAGGCAGAGAATTTACTCTTCAACTCTAGTGCATGAGTCATGAAAGCTCAATATATGATATTTTCTTTCAAACATCATGTGGGCACTTGCTACACATAAAATTTACGCTAATTTAACTTTCAAAGCATTCATAACACATAAACGACCAGTCAATGCATCTGCACAGTTTACTTAATTGGTTAACAAGTATTGTTAACGAAAGCCTTACTTCTAAAAACCAAGAAAAATAGAACCATAACATCATAAGTGCTGGTTACTTACACACTACACGTATTGTTAGGAAACTGCTGAATAACACCAGCTGATGTCCGAGACATTGACACTTTAAGAACCTTTCCATATTGCCCAAAATATTCTCTCCGTAAGAGAAGCTGCAATAGAACAATATGCATAATTATTCATTCTTACCTAAAATTCTCATGTACATGGACACAGAGGAGAGAGAAGAAAACTCACATCCTCATTAGCCAGGTTAAGCGGCAAACCAACTATATAAACCAGGTTGCGTTGAATGACGCGCACACTACTGAGTTGCTTTCTCCCCTCTGATGATTTTGTCTTGCCTTTCTGTGACTTGCTCTTTTTCTCCATATTAACTTCAGCCACCAACCTGTGGAGGACAGTCGTCAATCTTGTGTGTGCGCATGTTTACATGCATTTCGGTGTGGGCATGTGTGTGTGTGGGTGAGAGAGAGAGAGAGAGAGAGAGATGTCTTTTTATAAAGACCAACACCTCTCACAGTTTGCAGCCATCCCCACAATCTTTTCCTTGTCATAAGGAGCACGACATGCCGGACAACGACCCTCTGAATCATCCTTCTCTGCCATTTCCATAATGTGATGCCAGCACCATACACATATCTGTCATCAAATAGAAACCACAAACAAGATGTTTTAGCGCAGAAGAAACAGAAATTAACAAATAGTAAAGATCACACCACTTTACACAGACAATCAACCTTGCTACTCGGGTCTACAACTTAGGAAGTACTAAAACAAAATCCTTACAATAATCACTGCGGACTTGGCAAAACAATCCACATAATACCATATTTTCACGCAGTAAATTGCCATGGTATCCTTAATCAAGGCACACACATTAAAGAAAACAGAATCAGAATCATGAATGATCTGCATAATGGCAACGAGACATGTAGCAATCACTCATCAGTGCCAATGGCAACTCAAAGAGCCATCAACCACTAAAATCTAGTCATACTCACGTAGAAAGAAAAACTGACATGGTTTATGTTGACCATATTGGAACTCTATAAGTGACGAGTTCTCCTAAAGCTTCACACAAATCATATGAGTCATATCATACTCACGTAGAAAGAAAAACTGACATGGTTTATGTTGACCATATTGGAACTCTATAAGTGACGAGTTCTCCTAAAGCTTCACACAAATCGTATGAGTCGTATCATACTCACGTAGAAAGAAAAACTGACATGGTTTGTGTTGACCGTATTGGAACTCTATAAGTGACGAGTTCTCCTAAAATGACTAAGTAGTCAAGCCAACGTGGATAGAGTGAAGCCACCTTATAGAATGACTGCCTACGGACCGAATCAAACTAATAAAAGACTTCACAATTGGGTGATGATCTAATCAGATTGCAGCAGCCTCTACATATACACGTTAAGATTACAGGTGCACCCTGAATGGGGTGACTCCATTTCCTAGTCACATGTTTGCCATTGGCTTCCATCATTGATTATATAGGAAGCCTCGTGATATACACCCCATGCTCTTGTTTGATTCTATTGACTTGTTAGTGCTTTTTCTCATAAATTATAACACAATTTGCAACTAAGGGAATCTCCACTCTTCTCAGAAATAGCAACAAGCGCAAGTCATTACATCACAACAAAGCAAAATCAACCCAATCACCAATAAAAGGGAAGAGACCCCTAACAAGATCAAAAAAGCATTTGATGTGTATGTGGGATATAAGAGATAGAGCTGTTTCACTTTTGTTAACATGCCCATGAGGTGTGAGCAGAGAAATGATGCCAGAGCCAAACAAGTAGAATGATGTTCCCAAATCCAAGTAAATAATATTGTATCAATCATTACCAAGAGCTATGGAAACTGATCAACGGGATGATATTTATCCTATTAACACTGAATCAAGTATTATTAATGGCTTCGAGGATTACAGGTTCTTTAAAAATGAAAAAAAAAAAAAAAAAAAAAAAAAAGAGCACATAATTGCATACCTTGCTTGTTTTAACTGAATGCAAGTGGTAATATATTTATATGAATTCATATATTTCAAAAGTGCGTGACTTATGGCAGCTATATTTCATAAAATTTGAAAAGCATTCGCAATGATCACAACAAACAATGGTTAATCAGACCTCATAGCCACATTTGCATGGCTTCAGCTGCTGATCAGTCAAATCCATCTCTTCAGCACAGAGAGGGCATGTCTTTTCGCCCTGATCACTCATGGTTTCCCTGAGAGAAAAAAAAAAGAGAGTTAGGACTTAGTCAAGCAATCATCCAGGGGAAAAAGAAGAAAAAAGGAAAACAAAGGTAAAAGACACTGCACAAAAATCTAATTCGCCAGTTTACTTAAAGAAATTAACCCCAAATTCTATGAGGATTTAATCATCAAGTGATCTCAACACACAGCATTCCATAATGCCACTCTGATCTTCATGAATACTTCCAAAGATTCCTCCTTTTTCACTCTACCTTCAATCGTACGAATCAAAAAGAGCAGAAAACTACATCCACCAACAAGACGTAAAAGGGACGAGTCCCAAAACGAAATCCACTGACACATGCATCGCAGGATCGCCACCATTCACAATTCTGCCCAACGCATACGTCAAACCCTAAAGACCCCCCCGTTCACCGAACTCACCCACCCCGCCCAAGCACCACCGACCCCAACATTCACTCCCAAACATCAAACGCCGCCGGACGCGCAACACGATCGACCGCCGCCAATGCCCATCCACACCAACCACAATCAAATCCCCGGTAAAAACCTAATCGACTCCATCCACATGCAATGCAATCCCGACAATCCGATTCGAGAGAGGACCTCACGCGAGCCCGATGCACCAATCGCCCGGGGGCAAACACCACCGCGAAGACGAAACGGGAACCGGGGCCAGAAAAGCGGCAGAGATCTCGGGCGGATTCAGCGGAAAAGAAGGCAAAAACGGAATCGGAATCGAGCACGAGATGACGGCAATCGGCGCAGATTAGGGTTTGCCGCGAGGGCTTAAGGAACTTACGGATTCGGCGATCGAAGGAAGGAAGGAAGGAAGAAAGAGAAGAGAGAGAGAGAGATGGGGGGGAAGGAATCTGTGCGGATGAGATTGCGAGGAACGCACGACGCAGGGGACGAACCAGGGAGCGAGCGAACGAGCGAGATGAAGAGAGAGAAAGAGAGGTCACAACGAAGCACTGTGATGCTGAGCCAGAGGATGCGCTGCGTCGTTTGGATGGCCTTCGCTCTGCTTATTAGTCTGTTGGCTCCCCGAGTCGCTGTCGTTTTTGGTTTTTTTTTTTTTTTTTTTATTCATCAGTTTCGGCCTTAGTGGCATTAATCATTTTTCTTTTTTTTTTTCCGTATACAAGTATTTCCGGTTTACGTGGAGTTATTGAGGAATAAAAAAGGAAGAAGAAAAGGAAAGAATTTGGGTGGCGGATCGCGTCCATACACGTGTCAGTCCAGCTTATCCTGGTGGGGCCTCGGATGCGTGCCATGTAGAGATGGTCGTCTGATCCGACGGTCAAAGTGGGGTCTTCGGTTACTGTTATCTCTCGTGTCCTTTTTGCAATATTTGTCATGGGTAGGTGGGGTACCGCGGTAGGTCTCCGTAAGAGGTTTTTCATGTGATTAAAAAAAAAAAAAAAAAAAGGATCGGTTTTTCTGTTCGGAGAGCAACAATTTTTACGTCACTCCTTTTTTTTATTTTCTTAAGAAAAGCCTCCTCTTTTTTTTTTTATCAAAATAAGAAAAAGCCTCCTTCATTCACAAAACTCTTTCGAATTTTTCAAGATCGATCCTTTCTTGCATCGAATTTCTATCGATTCATAATTCAAAATGTAACATCACAATTTAAATTAATGTGATTTTTTAATCATGTTTTTCCACAATGATCTTGTTTAGATTTTTTTCCGCCTCTTGAGAACATCTTTAGGAGGAGAAGAGTGCATAAGATCAGTCTGGATTGTTTGAGTTATCTATTAAATATTGTGCAAAGTTCTCCAAATTTGAAATGATTAGCATTAATTATATTCAAAACTTAAAATTGCAAAAGTATGAGTGGGATTTAAAGCATTGTTCGTTTGACCACTGTAACGGATATTCACTCAGAAGATTCAATTAAGGCAAAAAATCGAGGAATGAGGCAAGAAAGGAATGGGCTATTTAATTCAAAGTAGAAGAATGTAATTGATGTCAATTAGAATTTTGCTTATTATGTTGCTAATGCCTATCAATTGATTAAGTAGGCAAATGTTAATTGGTAAGGTTTTACTTTTCGTTATACATATATTTTTTTCACTGAATAAGCTATTCTTACTCATCGCATTAAATGAATTTTTTATGCAAACCAATCCACTAGGCTTTATGTAGTCCGTGAATATCAAACACACTCGATGACAAAAAGTGCTAAAGTTTAATTTTCAACGCTTAATATGGTTATTAAACACACCACGGTGATGAGAGCTTGAGTATTGAATTTTGGCTACTGATACATTAAGTGCTAAAATTGAAATTATAAAGTTGTATGGTGACTATTAATAAATCCGCGGTCTAATATTATTAACCTCGTACCATCATAGAAAGAAAACCTCGTTGGAAAGTTTTATGAATATGATTGGCAAGATCCACTATCATGGATTAAATTTTTTTCATTGAACAAATTAAGCGAGCCATTGCTGACTTTTTGATAGAGTGGTTTTTTATACTCAATTCATTCATTTAAGTCGATTTATTAAGGATTATCAAACGAGCTTAATCTCCTTAAATTCTCGGTATTTATTTATCAGTTTTATCAAACGAACCGTAAGGCTGAGCACGCGTGCATCGACGATCAACACGTTCATACCAGAATGATTGCTTTGCTACGTCTGCATCGTTCCTACATGCAACATTTTTTAAGTTCCTAGTTTTGTCATCTTTCAAAGGCCAAGTTCACGAGGATCACCTTGCATGTTCACGAGAATCCTATTTCAATTTCAAACCTTCACCGATAAATTCCATGAAAAAACCACATTTTGTCGTGCTTATATAATATAAAAGGAGGGACAAAATTGCGATTTTTGAAGTAAATCGAAATTCCGACACTTTAAATTAGTATTCCTTAAATCCCCAAGACTTTTCAAAAAATAAATTTGAAAATATTTCTTACCTCTGCTAAGTTAAGTACTTGCAATTTCACCAAGATCTAGTTTAGTTTTCCTAAATCTACCATTTTTTTCTAATTATTTTCGTACATTGTATAATTTTTGCTATTGCAATAGCGAGCGAGTCGTACTTCACAAAGGTAAAAATTCAATTCATCCACCAGCTGAAATTTCAAACGTCTGTATTGAAAATTTCCCTAGTTTTTTGAAAGTTTTTCCAAATCAACCAAAGTCGAATTCTCTCTATTATCCAAAGCAGATGCTCCTTTGCCAGTCTTATAGAAAGCATGGGCTTATTGACATTTCTTGGCGAAAAAAATAGCTGGAGATAAAACAGGTATATATATATATTTTATATTATGTTAATATCAATCTAATATTTATCCCATAAATCTCCTGCGATGTTTTAGTTCTAAATAGAGTCTCTCATCATGCAGCAATTAAAGCCATTGCCTAAAACAATCCGAATTGTATTTCCCTTCCTTTACTTAATTTACAGATATTATTTAGGTAAATATATAAAATTTGCTATTGCTAGTTACATTGAGAATAACCTACATTATCGATATTTTGACGTCATTAGATATATTTATCATTTACTCTAATTTTACTAATGGATAATCTTGCTATCATGAGCTATATCCAAAATAGTATAGCTGAAAATCTTAGTTGAAGATAGGTTATTCTGTATGTATTTTTTTGAATTTCAAATCAAAATAGATTTTCTCCTAAATCGTGTCAATAATCTTACTTACTATAACGAGCTTTATCCTAAATAACATAATATTTAAAAAAAAAAAACAAAAATGTCTTATCTTAAATTTTAAAATAAAAAGAGATGGAAATTTGTGAATGACAAATCAATTGGGCAAACCTTTTATTGGATAAACGTGGACGACGTGGCAAAATAAATACCATGCGGCTTGCCACGTATAGATGGAAGGTAAAATTTCACATGGCAAGTATGGTAGCAAATTTTCTGTCAAATCCAACTTTAACGATATATTAATTACTTACCTAGAGCAAATGGGGGCATATCAGTTTACATATTTTTGAATCACAAGCAATGAGTTGATACGATATGTGATGCAAGAGAAAAAATATGAGATTTCATATAGTTTGCTTAACGAGTTTGCAGAAGAATATCATAATTAATAAAAGCATAATTTTTATATGTGGAAAAGATATTACGACGTTAAGTTTTATAAACAAAAATACAAACGAACAATCAAAACTCCAATCAAGCCACATTGGTTGAAGAAAGTGTAGTCAAGTCCTTTTATTGGGCTCCACCGACCCCTAGTCAAGCTCAGCGAGGTTGCAATAACTTTTAGGAGAAGTTGTCTTGTGTATATTTTCAATTCTATTCTAAGGACTTGATTGAAAAAAAAAATATCGAGATTTAAAATTTAGTCACAAGCGATGACATGACCCCTAGTCAAGCTCAGCAAGGTTGCAATAACTTTCCGGAGAAGTTGTATTGTATATATTTTCAATTCTACTTTAAGGACTCGATTGAAAAAAAATATCGAGATTAAATATTTAGTCACAAGTGATGACTCCTTGTCCTCAAGAAACTTCCTTTTCCCCATCTCCTTCTCTAAAAAGAAATACATTATAATTTGTTAAATTGTCATTTGACTTTCATAATTATTTGTTAAATGATCTCAGTATTATTAAAAAGGCTTGCTGTCAATTCTTGAACCATTTTTGTCGATAGATTCAATCGTTGTATAAGTTTTTCCACTTTTAAAAGATATGTACAAGTGTATGACAAGTTGAGGTAAATTAAAATAATACACGGAAGTCATTGTTGCGTTCGAGTGAGTTCCATCGGTGACTTCATTTACACCTCTGGAATCTCTAATGTCCACTTTATTCACAAGAAAAATTGAATTTTTTGACTACAAATAATGGTTTCGAATGTCCTGTAACTTTTTTCTTGTATAAAAGGTGTTTTTCGCTAATATAAAAGGGTTAGGAAAGGACCAAAAGGGTCAGACGGCAGTGATTTTTCAATTCTCGACCGAAAAAAGAAACATCGATCCGGACGAGCGGATTCGGATCCAAACCCGAATTCCTCCTCGTCAACGCTCGCCGCCGGCCGTCAATGGTTTTGTCCGACCTCGCAAAAAACGACACGGGCCTCCTCCGATTCTTCCTCCATCAAAATCCTGCATCGACCGCAACGCAAATCGCTCATCATCTCTCTCCCCCCTCCGGCGAAAATGCCCGTCGCCGACCCCTCTTTCCTCCCCTCCTCCTCCTCCTCCCTCTCCTCGCTCCGCCGTCCGTACACTCCACTCCTCCTCCTCCGCCGTACCTATCGCCCGCTACTTTCGCCGCCGACTACGACGACATGCTCGGGAACTTCAGGATCTTCGTCTACGACGCCGCCCGCGGGACCTTCAAGTTCAAGTCCGAAGCCGAATCGCTCTTCCTCGCTTCCCTCCTCGGCAGCCCCTTCGTCACCGAGAACCCTAGCGAGGCCCACCTCTTCTTCGTCCCCTTCGACGGCGGCCTCTCCGAGCGCTCCGTGGCGCGCGTCGTCCGGGACCTCCGCGCGGACCACCCCTACTGGAACCGCACCCTCGGGGCCGACCACTTCTACGCCTCCTGCGACGGGATCGGGTTCGGGTCGGACCGGAACCTCCTCGAGCTGAAGAAGAACGCCGTCCAGCTGTCGTGCTTCCCGGCGTCGGGCGGCAGGTTCGTCCCCCACAAGGACGTGGCCCTGCCACCGGCGGGCGTTGCCCCGGCCGGCGACGACGGGCCTCGGGCGCCGCCGTCGAACGGGACGGCCGAGCACCTGGCGTACGCGAGGCTCGGCGCGGTCAAGGACCCCGGCCTGGCCGACCGGTTAGCCGGAGATCGGGACTTCCTGATCGAGTCCGAGCCGTCGGATGGGGCGACCATCGAGCGCCGGCTCGCGGCGAGCGAGTTCTGCTTGTTTGACCTCGGGGGCGACGTGTCGTGGATCGGGGACGCGATGCGGTTCGGGTGCGTGCCGGTGGTGATCACGGGCCGTCCGATCCAGGACCTGCCGCTGATCGACGTGCTGAGGTGGCAGGAGATGGCGGTGTTCGTGGGGAGCGCCGGCGGGGCGGAGGCAGTGAAGCGCGCGCTGACGGGGCTGACGAGGGAGGGCTTGGAGCGGATGAGGGGATCGTGTGTGGCCGCGAGCAGGCACTTCTCGTGGAACCGGCCGCCTCAGCCGTTGGATGCGTTCCACATGGTGGTGTATCAGCTTTGGCTCAGACGGCACACGATCAGATACGCCCGGCGAGAGTGGAGTTAGGTCGATCAGTTTTTTTCTTTTTCTTTTTCTTTTTAAAGGTCAAGGAGAAAGTCGTTGACTCGTTATTTAATTTTCTAGTTTCCACTGAAAATTTTTATTCTGCTACGAAAATGTATGGGGTTGTTAGCATGGCTTCATCCATTTGGACAAATCGTTTGTATGAATCCAAATATTATGCGAACGCTTAAATTATATGTCAAAATTCAATAATTTAATATAGAGAATCAAAATGATTATATGCATGTTGTGACACTTATTGACACGAGTTGTCGATCCTTATAAGTTACATGCAAGTATGTATGGATCACTTATCGATTCGTTGTAATTCTGAAGTTCAAATCATGCGTTGTAATTCTAAAGTTCAAATCATGCGTCTAGTGTAATTACAAAATTACCACCAGAGTTTAGCATTTCTTACTTTAATGTTATTTTACAAAATTACCATCGATTCTTAATTCTGTATGTGGAATTTGTTGATTTTATTGAAAACTTGCTAATGATTCTCTTTCTATGATATGAGATATGTACATCAAAAGTTTTAACATTCGTCAAAATGATGATTAAAGTTTTTAAATTTATCTATAAGTGTACTTGAGAAACATCAGCAACTGTTGAGTTTGCAACCCTTGATTTGTGCTTAGCATTGCCCTCGTGTTGTGATGCCGTGGTACATGCCGCCACCTTGCACCTATTCACCAAAATGTTCATTTACTAAAAGTTACTAGCCTTTATTGGCGATGTCTGGCAATGTCGATGTGCTCTCTCTTAAGCATTTTTTCTTTTAGTAAAAACTTATCATTTTGTTGGGGCACCACATTAAGCACCGACTGTTCCTAAAGAACATCAAAATAATCGCATTCAATTTTTTTCAGCTTTCAAAATGATGGGAGTCGATAGCTGTACTTAGATTTCACCTTTTGGGAATTTTGCAGGAATCGATTCTTCTATTTGAAAATATCTTAAACTTGATTGCATTTTCTTTACAAATTTTAGACACGTCCATTAGTACACATGTAGATCACTAACTTTTGTTTATACGCATATCACGCCCTTCTAAATTTAAAGATCAATTTTGTTACGACAAATGGTAATCTAGTAATATGCATTGACACCTCGTGCTCCCCGCCAATATAAGATTGCGAAAATTAATATACTGGTTGAAATTACCTAATTAGGAAAACTTGCTAATCTTAAGACGGAACTACCAACATGGATTAACAACCGACTATTTAGGCTAACGTTGCGAACTTGCTAGCTTATCATCCCGATGGAAGTGAAAAACTTAGTAAATGTATTAGTAATCATAATGCAAGCTTTATTTTAGTATTTTTTTGGGGGGGTCGGAATAGCCTTTCTAACTAACTAGGTAGGTACCTTTTCGTTTCTTTATTGATTTATGTTATTGGCCTATAAAAATTCCATTTGCTAAACAGTAAAAAAAACTCGGTGAATTATAAAAATGGAATTAATAGGAGACCAATTTCTTAACTCATATATGATGGCTTATATAAGCTAATTATTTTCAATAAATGTGTCATGACTGCATTTAAATATAATATAGGTGTTAAGTGGATTATACATTAGTTTACAACTTATTTAAACTTAGCCCAAACTCTCTTCTCATTCTCTTTGGCTTTCAACCTCCTATTTACTCACTTCGCACTCTCGATCCAAATATGATTTGACCCACATACTCGAGAACAACTATCTTCTCTTATTTTAGCAAGTACTAGCCTCATGAGTCATGAGCACACCCTAGGCACTTGAAATATAATGTAAGGTGTGTTAAAATTAGACCTCACTAAAAAGCAACAATACATAAAAATATGTACTAGCAAATTTGATCAAGCTCAAACCACTTGATAAATTTCCTATAACTACTTCAGGTTTTCGTGTGATTAGTAAATAAAGTATCAAGAAATGCTTGTCCAGAAAGTGTAATTAAGTTATGCAACTTGCAAAAAAAATATACAGTCAAATTTTAAAACTTATAATTTTTTTTAAATTGAGATTAATTTTATTAAGTCTGTTTCTACGTCTGTTTCTTCCTCGCCTTCCCTCCTTTCTTCCGTTTCTGAGGTTTCTTTGAATTTTTTAGTAATTTTAGTAGAATATATATATTTTTTTCGGGTTGGTAAGGAGAATGTTTTTAATTGCATTGAATTCACGCATTCACCTCCCATGAGACAAAAAAACAAAAGAAGACAACGCATGAAAGCTAGCAGTCCTTTTTACCACATCTTTAGATTCCTCGGTCCTCCGGTCGCTACCAAAGCTTCTCCACCCACTCCTTCCGCCATCGCCACCGCCACCCGTTCAAGTCCGTCCGCTCCTCCGCCGCGCGCCTCCGCTCCCGGCGCCGTTCCTCTCTCTCTCTCTCTCTCTCTCCCTCTCCGTGGCCGTGCGTGCGAGCTCGGTGCGTTCCTCGCAACTGCATGCGCGCGTCGTGCGTGCCTCGAATGCCATCGTCGTGAACGGAGCTTCACTCTCTTCGCCGTTGACTGCGTTCAGGTCCCGAAGAGTGGGCGGCGGCGGCGCCGAGGAGGAGGGGAGAAGAGCATGGCGGAAGGTACTTTCCCCCCGTCCGGCGCGGCGGGGCTCCTTTTGCTGGATTTGCGGATTCGAGTTGCTCCGGTTGACGCTCGCTTGATCGATTTGTGCGTGCGCGCGTCTCGCAGGTGAGGGCGGCTCGGCGAGGCCCGCGGATTCTCCGTACGATGAGG
Organism: Eucalyptus sp. ANBG9806169; assembly: GCA_014182395.1. Classification (NCBI taxonomy): domain Eukaryota; kingdom Viridiplantae; phylum Streptophyta; class Magnoliopsida; order Myrtales; family Myrtaceae; genus Eucalyptus; species Eucalyptus sp. ANBG9806169. The sequence goes on from CM024582.1 coordinate 28,565,242, forward strand.
CGATGGAGGCCCTGTCTTCGCTGATCACCAAGCGCAGCCGCGCCGACAAGAGCAACAAGGGCGACCGGTTCGATTTGCTCTTCGATTATCTGAAGGTGATCTTCTGGTTGATTCTCTCTCTGTTTGGTTAGATAAGCGATGAGCGAGTGAGGACTTACTTCATTTGTCTCTTTTCTCTCCTTTCTTTTCGATGTCTTTTGTTCGTGGCTTTTCTCGGATTTTAGATTTTGGATTTGGATCAGCAAATCCAGCAGATGAAGGTCATCCATGTGGCCGGCACCAAGGGCAAGGTACTAGGCATTTTCTCGATTCGCCAGATGAAGTTCGTCTCATTGTTATGCGCCTGGATGTATTTTATGTTCGATGATGCTCTGCTTTCCGGCGGCAATGCTCGAAACAGCCGAGTGTCTACAGGCATTAATAAGATCGTTGATCAATTGTTGGCATCTCTCTTTGTATTCCATTTTGCTTTTCTGGATTCAGCATTTTTATGTATAAGGGAGCCTCGTTCTGAATTGCTGCTGCCAGCTTATGAGGGCATTGGTAGCTAATCCAACTTCCCTAAGCTACGTAATGCTTCTTGGCTTTTGGGCATTGGTATTGGGGTTCAGATTGCTAACTTAAATCATACTGCTGTAGTGATGTTTGGGTTCTCACTTGTTTCATCAATTAATCAGAGAACTTCAGCAGGCCTTTTATTCATTTTCTGCTCAAAGTTTCTTTTCAAAAAGTGTAGAAAGTCAACATAGACTATTCCGAAAAAATCTGAATAAATGACTTTTGGGAAGAATTAATTATCTGCGACTTTTTAGTTTTTCTTTTTCCATGGAAATTGTAAGTTGATCCCAATTTGTAAGCAGGTGTTCTTTCAACTGTCTACTCATTATTCTTTGACATTTTAATTTTTAGGAGTTCACTGTGATTTTATTGGAGTAGTGTATCTTTAATTTATGCAGGTTTCGGATAACCATTTGTGTGGGATGTCTTTATACTTTGCATAAACTTGCTCTTGGCCAATATTAAGTCATTATATGATTGGTAAGTCATAATGTAGTTGCATCATACTAGGACTTCTGAGTCTTCCAGCATAGTAATATCTAAATTCAGTGAAATTTCTTCGTGCTGATACTTTTTGCTGTTGGACAAAGGGATCCACATGCACTTTTACAGAATCGATACTCCGTAATTGTGGTTTCCGAACTGGACTTTTCACATCACCTCACCTCATTGATGTGCGTGAAAGATTTCGTTTGGATGGGTGAGTTTCACTTTTTTGGTTAGACTTTCCAAAACATCATTTAGCTTTCCCTGGTTGGGTTGGTTTACAGAGCAACCAAATAAACGCATTGATAATTTTCATGCAAGGACAATTTTCTATTATGCCTTTTGGGTGTATGTTGCATGACAACTTCAGTAATTTTCCTTCTCATGGTTTTGGCTTCAGTGAGGACATTTGTGAAGAAAAATATTTGGCGTACTTCTGGTGGTGCTATGATAGACTAAAGGTATTCACGCACACCATTGTCATGCCATTAAGTGTATGTCTGCTGCAGATGTCCTATTGAGACTACTGCAACCAGGCCATTCTTTTTTCAGTTATTTTTCTCTAGCTCTGATTTGGATGACTGTCTTTCTGTATGCAGGAAAGTGCTAGTGAGGATGTACCAATGCCTACTTATTTTCGCTTCCTGGCCTTACTTGCCTTCAAGATATTTGCGGCAGAGCAAGTTAGTTTGATAAACACTTGGATTCTTACTAGGAGTTTCTTTGTCTCTTTTTGAATACATGTAGATGATTCCCCTTTCAATTATGTATTCACTTTACAGGTGGATGTTGCCATCTTAGAGGTTGGTTTAGGAGGAAAATTTGATGCAACAAATGTGGTATGTTCTCAGTTGTTGCTCAAGGAGTAGTTTTGAGATGCACTTCACCTTTCTAAAGGCTCATGCAAAAGTGACAACTAGGACTTAACTTAGTAAGGTGCACCTATAGTGATTATGCATGCATGAATTCTGCAGGTCGAGGCACCCATAGTCTGCGGTATATCTTCTCTGGGGTTTGACCACATGGAAATTCTTGGTTAGACTTCAATTTCCTCATTTTTTTGTATTAAGTTCATTGATGAATAAAGTATCTGTCATGAATTGTGCTTGAGTATCTTGAGTAGTGTAAACCCAAACAGTGTTTCATAGAGAATTAATGGTCCCTTACTGGCCCAAATTTCCCTGGTTAGTGGTCTGGGTACCAAAAGGCATTCTATACTAGCTTGGAGTAGACCCGCAGGTTGCTCAAGTGATATTATAGGTTTCGGTAAGCAAGAAGTCTGCTTCCCAAAATGCACTCGTTACTGAAGGACTCCCTCAAGTTTCCTAGTTTGATGTTGAATGTCAACTTTTGGACTTTATCTGTAAACTACCGCTGCTTGATGGGACATTTTCATGTGACTTGTTATCCTGTTCATGGTTCTAACTTTTCCCATATAATTGATGAGTTTAAGAAATTCTATGATGTGTGAAACCTTGAACCTCATTATGAAGTTTCACACATCTTTTGACGAGTTTAGATTGTAATTTCTGAAGGTTGACTGGGATCTTGACCAATCTACACCATGTCTCGCATATGAATTTTCATCTGAGGCATCTAATCATGTTGTCTACGGTGATTGCATATTGTGTCGTAATATAGCTTATGGTATAGTCCTGGCTTGAATTACATGATTTCAGTCTAACATTATAATAGTGATGCCGGTTCCATTTTGAATACTTATCATTGTTGTCTCTTATGTTGCACAGGAAATACCCTCGGAAAAATTGCTGGGGAAAAGGCTGGTATCTTCAAGGTGGTTTTCAGCACTCATATATTGACGAAGCATATAATTAGCACCCCATCAGCATATTGTTCTTCTTAGAGATCCATTTAACTTATATGGTCTAATTTCGTGTGGCCCAGCGAGGAGTGCCGGCATTTACTGTGCCTCAACCTGGTGAAGCTATGCAGGTGCTTGAAGAGAAAGCTTCTCAGTTGGATGTAAGATGCTTTTGCTTCACTGGTCAGTTAGCAAGAATTATAACATCCGTGAAGGAGATTACTTCCTATATAAAAGGGTTGGCTTTATGCAGGTCGTAATCTTTTCAATCTGAAACTTCTGTCCTACTAAACATACGGAGTTCTTTAGCGGGAAATGAACTGTAATACTTGCGGGTGTCTATTTCCCAAGCTCTGTCTTGTTTTTTTTCGTGAAATAACTTGAATACTATATGTTTTCTCGATTGGATATTCCTCACTTATTACTGAGCTAAGGGATTGATTGTATTTCAATTGCATAATTCCACTTGTGAACATATAGTTGATTGACAACATAATAACTCTACTTAAAGGTGAATCTTCAAGTAGCACCACCACTGGATGCCAACCTACTTAATGGTCTGAAACTTGGGCTAGTGGGCGAGCATCAATTTCTTAATGCTGGTCTTGCTGTTGCTCTATGCTGTACTTGGCTTCAGAGGACAGGTCATCAGGATATAAACTGTCTGCAACAGATGGTAAGCATAATCCTGAGTTCATTTCTGCTGGTATTTGATCTCCTCCTTTAATGAATTTTTGTATGCTAGAGCAATTTGCCTGAGCAGTTCATTAAAGGGCTGACATCAGCCAGTTTGCAAGGGCGAGCTCAGATTGTCCCGGATCGGCTATTAAACTCTGAAAGTTCGGGAGAACTGCTATTTTATTTGGATGGTGCTCATAGTCCTGAAAGCATGGAAGTATGCGCAAAGTGGTTTTCTCTTGCTGTTAAAGAAGAAAATCAACATCAGAATTGGTGTAACCCACAAGGGGGTGACTCTAAATCTGCAACGGCATTGATAGGCAATAACTATGGAAAAAGTTCAGCAAAAATCTCAACACAGGTAGAGCTCATTGACTATATTTTATATTTATTGTTAGTATTGACGCATTGATAAGACTGGTAGGATTTGAAAGCAAGTACGGGATAGCTTTTGTATGCTCGTGTTCTATTTTGATGGTGTTGATATGCTTTCCAACTCCTCTCCACATAATATGTTCGAGCAAAGGAGAAAGTGCATTATCTATGGAATACTGCCAATAGTAATTGACATCAGTCTAATCTAAAACATTATGTGATTCATGTGATGATATCCTTGTTGATCAGAATATAACAGTAATTTCTTTGTATGAAATGTTCTTTCATAGCTGCTCTTCAATCAAAGAAAGGACCTTTATGCATTGACTGGCAGTACTTCATGGTGCCTTATGGTGTGGTTAAAAGGACCAACTTAATGAAAAGTCTCGGCATAGGTTCCAGCTATCTTAATCTAGGAGTTGGTGTATCCAATTCCACTAGTACAAGACAGTCGGTTGACTTGGCACACATTTTACGTTTGTGCAAGAAATTAGAAATTACCTTAGCAATTCAGCTGCAGAAGTTGATGGCTATTCTTTTCTTTCTCTATTTTTGTGTCCTCTTCACAATTAGCCATGGATCTCCTTGGGACGTAGAGAAGTAAAATATGTGGGAATGGTTTTGCTCCCCTGACTAATCCATTGTGCCATTCTAGTGAATCTGAGATAATTTATGTGGCCATTGCAGATACTTCTCTTCAATTGCATGTCCGTGCGAGATCCTAAGTTGCTCCTTCCTCACCTGATGAATACATGTGCTAGTCATGGTAAATGTTCGATATATGCTGCATCATCAACTAGTCCTTTCCTGATTCGTGATATGTAAATATATATTTTTATTTGCTTCATTATTCACTATTTAGAAGGTGAAACCAGTATATTTTTTTGAATCAACAGTTGTGAAAATGAAGCCAGGGTAAATGTTTGATATTTTTTGTTTCAGCTACTTAAACATTTCTTTACAAGGATATCTAGACTGATTTCTGTATGGCTTCATCAAACTTACCCACCAATGTTGAGAAACTAGAATTTATTGATGATCATATAAGCTTAGCTAGTATGTGGAAGTGGCCAATGGCCATTGCTAGTATGCAATAGAATCTTCTACTGTCATCCGTTGTTGTGTTGTTGTTTGCTGTTGTTTCGTTTACATCCTATAATTCAGTCATGAGATCTGGCTTACATGCAAAGGAGCATTAATACGTGTTTTTGGAAAGCTTAAATTTTTGGAGAAGTTCTTGTTCAATAACATCCTTACATGACCATCTGAGATATACCCAGAAAATTTTGCGGACTCTGTAAAAAGAGTAGAGTCATGTTTTCAAACTAAACTTTAATAATGTTCTTTATATAGGCTGAACTGCATTACAAATAAAGCCGTCAAACTACTTGACCGAAAGCAACCTCTTTGACCAGCTTTTTTTCTGATCCCATTTTAAAGACATTTTCTTCTCCAGCGTATGCCAGTTATCTTTTCCACAAAGAACTCAAGTTCTGCATATTTATTAGATGCATGGAATTGCTGGGCAGTATGTTAATGCGAGGATGTCTTTTGGACAAATGTCTGATGACGTGCATGTGTATTATAATGTCCAGGAGTGCACTTCAAGAAGGCACTTTTTGTTCCGAACATATCTGTATATTACAAGGTTGGGTCACACGCTCTACCTCCTAGCAATTCTCAAGTTGATTTGTCATGGCAGCTTGTTCTGCAAAGAGTTTGGGAGAACCTTATTCAAGGTGAAAAAGGTAGTATTTTGTGTGCCTTAGATCTGTCTATGTGCTATATCTGTTACTCAATGTCCTCCACTCACATATATTCTTCATACATGTGAGGTATAGAGGGCGAGGCCAAGAACATAGATATTGCTGGTGATGAAGTTAGGGATGATACAGAACCATGCATTAAAAGTTGTGAGAACAGTGCTGTGTTTTCTTCTCTTCCATTAGCTCTCAAGTGGCTAAGGGACAATGCACAACAGAATCGCTCAGAGCGGTTTCAGGTAAGGGTACTTTATCGAAGAGCATTTACCTGTTTCAGATTTCAGGAATCAACTCTGTTCCATTTGTGAACATATGGGATCTATATTACCTCTTCTGGAAAGAATGGCTATTGCATTCCAATTTTTGCTATAATTTTTTTTCTTTATTTACAGCATCTTGTATTTAATAAAAAAATTAGGTGTAACTTAGAATAGAATATAATTTTCATTGTTACTTATTTGTTCATGTTGGTGTTTGGGTGATGTTGAGCACAATATTTGTTATTGACTGCATAGTTGGTGCATAACTGAGGATAGCCAACTGATATGAATAGTTAGATGGGGGACCTGACAACAAAAATGCTGCAGAGGCCTAGGCACTAATCTAGTGAGAAATGCATTACATATATTTTTTTACCAGCAATCAGACATCAATGCATAATGTGATTATGTTTGAAAGAATCCTGTAATAAATTTTGAAGTTTAAGCTTGGTGAGCGTCAAATCTAGGAATGAAAACTACAAATTTGTATTTTGCAATTCTAGCAAAAGGGTACTTCTCTTACCTCTTCTTTTTAAGTGCATTCTTTTCTGCCACTTTATGCTTTTCTGCCACTTTATGCGTGCTTCCTCGGTACTTGCAGAAGGAAAAAGAGAATTTTATCTTTTCTAATTTTCTATGATACTCTTTCAGCTTATGAAAACTTGTCACGTGTTAATCACATCACCCAGATGCCATAAATAATCACATCAGTATATTTCAGACATTTCCCTTATTTTTTGAACGAGGAGCCAGAGTGAAATCTCCTAGGATGAGAATCTTCATGTATGGTTGACTTGCCTGAAATGTTTTCAACTGGTGCGTGGACTGTTGGCTTGGTAAATCATTCATGACCAAACTTTCAACTTGCAGAAGGATGCATTGCCTGTCAAGCTTAATAAAACCGAATGGGGTCAAATTTCCTAGAAATGCGTGCTACTTTTCCACTTTGACCTTTTTGTGCTCTTTTACTCGTGGATGATCATATCATTTAACTTACAGTTGTTTTTTTGGGATAATGTTTTAGGTCCTTGTGACTGGTTCTTTACATCTCGTGGGTGACGTGTTGAGACTTGTCAAAAGGTGAAGTAGTCAACTCACTTGAAGCCCTCTCAGATTGCTTTGCTGCTGAGTACATTTCATTGAGGAAGAGTCGGATCTGTCCTGGAAGGAACTTTGTCCCTTGCACACCAGGAAAAGATCTTTACTGCGGGAAATTCTTCAGCACCCACAGGAATCTTTTTGCGGTGTTCTGCCATTATTCTACTTATTTGATGTAATCTATTTGACGTCGAGCATTGAACAATAGTAGAATCAAAGAAGGTTGTATGGATATTTGTTAAGAGTGGGCTTTTCACTCTTTCTCAGAAGGACACAGGCTCTGTTGTGTTGTTGACTGGAAAGAGTTCTATTAATATGAACTGTTTTTAGCTCATGTCATGGGAGAAGCACAAAGGATTGGCCTTCTTTTGCAAACTCCTAAATTTACAGTTCAATTGCCCATTTTGGTTAACTTGTAATCTGTGCATAGCAATCACAGGATTTTTCGGTTAATTGTGCTTTTAAGGTTTTAAAATAAATCACAGTCAGGTCTAGAGCACGCCCGCGGTAGAATTCAGAAGTGGGATTTTCGATGCTTGAATTCCACCCCACGGCGAGCTCTAGACTTGATTGGAGTTATCTTGAAACCTAAGTCCTTAAAGTCATCAATTGACCGACAACCAGACCTTAAGTCTGATTTTTGCAATTATCCCACGTCAAATCAAGGCGAAACAAAATGGACTTGTACAATTATACCGTTGCCTATACATACTATTGGATAAGAAATTTTGGAAGATCGGAAATGTTCATCTTTGCCAATTCCCCGATCAAAAATCTGCCCAATTTGTCAGGAAGCTTTCAGTTGGCAATCGCGATCTTTACGCTCCCTCTCCCTTTCTTATTTCATGGGATTTTGTGAAGTGAAAGAGCAGTTAACTACTTCTGATACAAAATCCTGATTCGGAAATTCTATTGCGAAGCCAATACTACAGGAATTTCAAGCCTTCCCATCAATGTCTGAAGAAGGCTTCCTTAAGCACAATAGATCCTTATCAGTGAATCCTGACATTTGGAACACTATCACAGAAGAAAACCAATATCACTCGCCAAATTGAAGCTACGAATGAGCTCAAACGTATCTAATACATATTACACACAAACTTATGCTGGCTTGAAGAACATCATCACCAGAATAGAATACCTCTGTACAACAGTGAATTCCTACGTCACATAGACACTCGCATTTATCTCTCTTAGCATCTATGCACCCCCCGCATGAACTTTAATTAGAAAACTGTTGCTTTTCATTGAGTCAAACAAAAGCAATCGAGAGACTCTACACTGAAAGAAGAGATTCAACCGTTTTCCGGCAAAAATTATCGAGCCAAGTTCTCTTATGTCAAAGCAATTGGCGAAGCTGTTGATTTTCTCTGCGAAGAGATTTGACTTCTTTCATCAACTCAGCTTGATTTTCAAGAATTGAGGCCATCACTCTCGACGTTTCCATCTGTTCAATGGAAGTGAAAAATAATCAGAGAAAATTGAGAGAGGAGGAAAAAAATGTACGAGCATACCTCTTGCATATGGAATTGTCTCAATATTTCTATGTGTAGATTTCTCATATCCTCGTGAATTGATTTCTGAAAGGAAACTAGGGTTTCTTCAAGGGTTCGTTGAAAGAGCTGCAATGTAAAGGAACTTCCCTGCTGTGAATCCATATGAGAGGTCCGCTGAAAATGTGGCATTCCTCCCTATAAATGTGTCATGTTACTGATTAGATCTTATCCTACTGAACATGTACTAAGTAGCAGACAATAATCCGCCTCCAAAACCATATTCATTGAACAATGTAAATATATATCCATCATAGGTGACATGAAAAGAAAGTAAATGGTACTCCCCCATCACGAGATAGAGACAAGAACATTTTTCGTAGTCTCTAAAACAGAACATTATTCAAACACTTTTGAATGCTTACATTGACCGTTGGAAGAGTCCCCGATTCCAAAGCGGCTGATGTTTCTGACCTAGATAACAAACTGCTAATAAGCTCTTCCTTGGTTTCAACTCCCGTTTTCTTGGTTTTTGGTGAACCTACTGCAATGGATGGTCCGTCGCTGAAGGAAGAAGTTGTGCTTATTCTCTCAGCATAAGTGGAAAATCGCCGTGGCAGGGTCAAAGATGCTGTTCCAGAAGATTCCACTGTACTTTGTCCCATCACGCCTTTCGGCACAAAAGACAAGGACAATGAACTAGAGGGAGGGAGTTCTGAATATCCAAGTGGAGTCTCCTGAATGTTGGAAACATCTTTACTCCGCAAATTTGGGTAATCGAAGTTTGAATTTGTTAAAGAGCTAATACTTGTTGGGCTCACTGATGAGGGAAAATCTTGGAATGAAAACATTGACCCTGATGTTTGACTTCCAGCTAACGTTCCAACACGGGATGGCAAAGTGAGAGGCTGGCGAAGATGAGCATATTTGTCCAATACCTTTTCCCCACCCCAAGCTTCTGGAGGAGTGACAGAAGAATCTTCACTCTTGGATGATGGAAGGGGAGTAGATACAGACTGTGTTAAAATTCGATTCTCATCCTGCACAAAGTAAAGAAACCGTACATGATTTTCACAAATAACTCCTATACGATGTGTGAATGGCATGATGTTTACTGTAAGACAGCAACAATCCACCAGAGTTACTCTGGTGAAACAGAATGTCTTCTAACAAAATCCCACATAGAGTTAATCTGACAAAATAGGATGCCTTCTACTCTACATTGAAAGAAAAACTGGGAAATCCAGGAAAAGCTAACCAAAATATTAAAATCACTATGAAGTAAGAATCATATCGAACTCCTAGACAGTTTGTATGAAGACATATAGGCCTGATCCATCCTCTACCTTCGCCTCAAAAGAGCCAAAACGTGAATCTGGCTCTCAATTACTGAAGCAAGTAAAAGTTGCAACACTGTCTCTATGAGCACAGTTACTTTCAAAATGAGTATCAAAAAATGAAAGGCTATGGCATTTTCATGGGACAAGTGAAAGTATCAAACCTGTCCTGAATTGGAGCTGGATTTCCAATCAAATATAGGATGAATGTTACTTCCATCCTCAGTAAAGGGATACCGCCGATTGGATGAAGGAAACAGCAGCGAAGAAGGTCTCTTATCAAGAGCAGAAAGATCTTTCTTCCTACCATCGTCATCATTCCATAGTTTATCAAGTGAGGGTGTAATTGGTTGGACGTCGACAAGGGGGGAGAAAACCTCCATGTCATCCTTTAGGTTAAATGTAGAACGCGGAGCGTGCAACCTGGCCAATGTCCCACCAGGCCATAGATGGCTTCTGTTGGGTGTTTCCTCAGATGAAACCAAATTTTGCGTGCTCATGGTTAACCCATTGCTACTTGTCGTCAGTGAAGTTGCATCCAGAGAAAGACTTGATCGGCCAGGATTACGTGAGCCAGATACTGATGTAGACATTGTAAGGTTCGATGATGTTGCGGAGGGAAGTGGATCCGGCATAAGTATTGATTCTTCATCAGCACCTCCAAGAAGAGCAGTCTCAGCTGAACAGTTACTCTCATTCACAATAACTGGTTTGGCTCTTTGCCAGCATAAACTTGTAACAGCCTAATTAATACCACAAAAACTCAGTATATAGTAAGACTAGGATACCAAGGCCTATTTTTTAATGGAGTTACTGTAGAGTTTCATCACCACATCATAGCGAAATTCTAAGTTTCAGAGCAATTTTAATAAAGCACAATAAAAGCCTGCAGCAGATATGCTTTTTCAGTCATTAATTACAAAATGTAGTTCCACAAGAAGCAGCAGATGCCATTACTGCCGTTCCATTCTGTCGAGCAGGAAGAGAATTACCATTATCCAATTAACAAAGGAGTATATATCACCATACCAAAACCAGGGTAAGTCCCCCAGTTGTTCATACAATGGGTATTTCCCTCGGTTGTTCATACAATTGGCACAATAATGTTCAAAAGTGGTCTTGAATTGGAAAGAGAAAGTTCAGCCAAATAAATATAAATGAAAAAAATACTTGGATTTTGTAACATGATGCCAGATTCAAAAACCAGCAGAGATTGCATTAAAATTCAGGAATAAAAAAATGAGCATAATAGGTGGAGACCAAGCAGAGAAAGCAGAAAAATCAGCAATGTTCAATTTCAATCTTTTATAGCAATATCTTCAAACTCATTTTATTTCAGGTATTCCCTCATACAAATGCCTTCCTGTATTGTCATATAACCCACTACCATCCAATGAACATCGTGTGAGAAAGGGAGGTTCATGCAACAAATGCCTCATCATATTGGTTACATTTGCATACCAACATGCTTCTCTATTCAAGAAGACACACAGAGCGACCATCCTTTATGCATGTTAATCTCACATAGAATAAACAGGCCCGGTTATTGTTTTCTGGACCAGTGCTAGCCCATGCCCATTAACATATCCAACTCGATTTCATTCCTTATCAGGCCAACAATCCAAAGTCAAGAAAAAAGGGGAAAGAAGGTGATGTTCTACTTTGTAAAAGACATGGAAGGAACCATAAATAGTCAGAAGCAATTCTTGTGACAAAATAGTGTTAAAATGGCTTGATGGGTGCATTGGAGAGGAGAAACAGTTTAATGAAATACAAATAAACAAAGACTTGCTTGGGTAGTTCTACGTGCATATCAGGGAGACTATTCAAGACACAGAAAAAGATTTACAAAGAACCAACTACAAACAGACAAGTATCCAAGTTTGGAAGTTTCATGTCCAAAGGTAAATATAGAAAATATGGATCACCTCTGAACTATTATAGGCACGAAGAACAGTGAAAGGTTGAGGCTTTGCCCGGACATCATAAAAAACTATGCGACCATTGCTGGTTCCCGCAGCCAATATCCATCCATCGTCTCTAAAAGCCAATGAAGAGAAAGGTGCTTCATAGGAAGTGCAGGAGGAGAACCTTCTAGATCCAGAGTCATAGGTATACAGTTTTTTATCATAACCAACGCTGGCGATCATCTGCCACAGGAATTCTGGATATTAGAATCATCAACAGTGTTTAGATCATCGACAACAATGGGCAGACCTTATCAGAAAAAAGATAACAATCCTTCACATCCACTATGCTCGTAGCTATCTAATATTCTCTTTCAAGAATAAGAACTAAAATGCAGGTCTCTGCTAGTGAGTGGTAGGACAAACCTTATCACTGGAGGGAGAGAAGCTAACACCAGCAGTTGGTGCAGAATGCTGCTTCAACCAAGCAATCTTAAGAGAAAACAAAGGAACCATTAAAACATTGCCTCGATATTTACTAAAATAAGAAACAGACTAGCCAACCATGTGGTGCTTGTGTGTGTTGGGTGTGTTTTTTTTCCTTTTTTTTGGGGGGGGAGGGGACCACAGAGAAACTATTACTGGTTAACAGGTGAAAGAAGAGGCAATCTGACGATGATGCTCATTCAAATTCAAATAAGATCGCCTTTCCAAAGACAGTGGAAAATCCCAAAGATCATGCTTAGAAAGAATAAAAACTCAGTTGGTCAATTGAATATCACTCAACAGAAATGAAGCCATAATCTGACATCTGAAGTTATATTGCCAATCAGATTGGCAGTCTAATTTGTACAGGTAATTCTCTTGAAGAGATTGACAATGACTACAGAAAATATCAAGATTTTCAATTTTCCATGATTTTCTACAAGCATAGCTTTGAACAGGAAAAGCAACAGTATAAAATGGCGCGGGTAGGTAATAAAAATAACCACGTTCACAGGGTAACATAAAAGTAAACCTTGGGGCTACGACCAGTAGTGTCCCACAGATTAACTGTCCCATCATCGCCAGCAGTTACCAAAAGGTGTCGACTAATCCTCGAGTAGTCAAGTACCCTAAGTACCTGGTCTTGAATCATCCAGCAAAGTAAGATTAGTCTAAAAAGCAGAGCCAGGAAGCACCATGCTGCAGGTTTAGACGGAAACAATAAATGACCTGTGCATTGGGGTCCTTGAGTTCAGCTGCCCTTGCACCAGATGCAAGGTTGTGAAGAATGAGGTCTCCACTGATACTGATAGAAGCCAAGTGCTCATCCTTACAGTTGTACATGGCACCTGTTATCGTATTGGTATGACCCTTTAACCCTTTAATGCAACGCTTCCTCTGCAAATCCCATATTCTTACAACTTTATCACTTCCCCCGGAGCATATGTATCTAGATCCCTTGTTGCTAAAGCTAATAGCCATGATAGATTCCTGAAAGTCGAGACAATTACAATAAGTCGATTACATGGCCATATAGCATGACAAATATGAAAATTGAGCCCTTTTTATATGTGATACTCAGGCAACATGTTAGTTTCTTACACAATGAGTCAGAATTGCATAAAAGAGCAAGAAAATAGTAACCCAACTGCCCTCCCCCGCCGCCCCCCAAAAAAAAAAAAAAAAAAAAATGGACATGAAAGATCAACTGGAACGGTTAATCATCAATAATTGCAAATCAGCGATGCAGGATTTTCTATCCATGCCAAAAAAAGTCTTGCAACTGTATTCACGTACATTGTACAAGTTAAGTCATTAAATCTGCTTCAAGATCATAGGTACCAATTTCTAGAGTCCAAAAAAATTGAATCATTAGACCTTTCTGCTAATCAATATGTTCTAAGCCCTACCAGAAAGCAAGACAGGTGGAATAGAAATGGTGTTTTATTTTTCTTTCTTTAGTATGCTAAATATGGAGGAGCAAGTTCCCAGAAATAGTGACTGTAAAAGGAACGTGTTTTTGGACACAGAAATTCAAAGTAGATGAGCTTTGCTGCTCTTGACATCCCAAACCTACCGCAAAGGCACAAGTACAAACAACAGGAAACAGTAACCACTCATATAGGAATAGAGGACAACCACCTGTGAGCCATTTTTAGCTTGATTAACAATAGGGAAAGGACTAAAGAATCAATCTGGGTACCTCGGTGTTGTCTCCACTGTCTGCCCCAGACACTGATAATGTCCCCATGCTTTGCCCATTTTTCCTCCACAGCGAGATCTTCCCGTCTTCCCCAGCACTAGCAACAACTAAATCTGCAAATCACCGAATAAAAATTAGGAAAGGGCACAATATGAACTCTCGTTAATCCTCTGTATACACGCCAATAGAAACAACTCTACGTGAAATTCTCCTCGTTTCACACACAGCCAATCACTCCCGCGCCAGTCACAGCGATCGGCTAGCAGCCGAACTCCTCATTTCCCATCACCACAAGCCTATCACTCTCTCGAAGACCGAGCGATCACCCAATCCCACACTTCCGCTCAATAAAGCAATCGAATTCCGCCGACAAGAGCGCAAAAACGCGGAAAGCTAAACCTAAAATCCCCCCCCAACAAAAAAAAAACTGCCACTCACTAGTGTGATTCCACTTGACGGAGTGAACAGGGCTCCCGGGCGACGGCGCGTAGCTGAGGGCGCAGGGGTCCCCGGCCTCCACGGACACGTCGAACAGCTTCACGGTGTCGCCGCCGCTCGCGGCCAGGAACGCCGTCGCCGGATCCATCACGCTCTTCATCATCGCCTCCGCCTCGCCTCCGGCGAAGTCCCTCGGCGGGCCGAAATCGACGAAGGGAAACGAGACAGAGCGTCGGAATCCCTCCGCTCGCAGATTGGCGGCCAAATGCGGGTTCCGAGGAATGCGGGGATTTCGGAGGAGAGAGATTTCGGGGAATTCGAGAAGGTCGAGAAGGTCGAGAAGATCTTCGATTTTGCAGAGGAGGAGCAAAACCCTACGTCTGGAGTATGAAATGGGAGTGAAGGAGGAGAGTTCGGCCAAAAAATTTAAAAATGGATGGAGAAGGTGGTGATTGGGCGCCTTCCCAAATCCATCCTTTTTGCCAATATATATATAAGTGATTTTAGTCACATTTTTCTTATTTTTACCTTCCCAAAACTATAGAATGAATAATAAAAGATAAGATAAAACATCAAATTAGCATCTTTTTTTTGTAATATCTTATTCCAATATGCTAGGTAGTTCCTACTAAAATTAGGTTGGAATAACAGTAAATAACTAATATGAGTATGTTATAATCATAAACTTTTTGACGATCTCCTCATTGTTATTTTAAGATGTGATATTCGAGAGCTTGCTTGGTTAAGCTTTTGGAAAAGGGAAAAATGACCTATTTTTTTTGGAGAAACTCGAAATACTATTTGAATTTCACAAAGTTGTGGAAATTATTTTGTGTGAATTTATCCGTTAATATTTATATATTGTGAAAGTTTCATAAAAAAATAAGAAGAAGTTAAAGTGGCATCTATTGCGAAATTCAAATTAAATGGATAACAAGGAGTATAGATAGACTTTAGAATGAATCATTCTTTATGTTTTAAGCCCTCAAAATGAGTATTGCGGTCTCGTAGAAATTACCATGTGAAGAGTGAGTTACATTTATAAATCAAGTCATAATTTCTCTTTCATTTGATTCGATGTGAGAAACTTTATCAAAAAATTAATTTATCATTTTAAAAGACAATGTTCAGCCTGTGCGTGCAACATCTAGCCTTTTGTAAACTAGGAAAATCCATAACCTTAAAAAAGAAAGAAAAAAAAAAAGCATTAGTGTTAGTCAAATCCATTTGAGAATTGAAACAATCATAAAAGTTAGTAGCGTCACATCATAAAAATTACTTCAATATTTGCTAACTCGTTAATAGACTTTTTTGTATCTACTTTTTAATAACTATAAGTGTAGGGGCAAATCCACGCGATTCCTTTATGAGACTATCAAATGGATAATTCCACTCGATTTTCACGATTTACGGATACAAATTATCAAATTGATTTTTTTTTTTAAAAAAAAAAGAACCCTTTGCCATAGAACCCGAGAATGATACGTAAAAGTTCCTCGCGTCCAATCTTCTAAACTCGGCTTTCTTTTTGTTGCGTAGCTTAACACCAATCTCTTCTTCACCTTGGCCAGAAAGTACGTTCCCCACGAAACTATTCCTTTCTTTCAACAACAGAAACTCAAAATAAGCATTGCCCACTTGGCTAAATTCCATCTAAACTCGAGGGTCGCTTCAGATTCTAAGCTACTTCTCAGCACCAGCTAAACACCAGCGTCAGAAAATTAGCAGTTGGCCTCGTTCCGAGGGACAAGGGATAATCATGGTACCTAAAAGAAGTGTGCCTTTAGCCAGTCATGGATAAGTTGAAAACTCATGATGGGTAATCACGGATTCACAGCTCAGCAATGACAATCTCTCCTTCTTTCATCCTTTTTTGGGGTGTCATCTCCTGTAGAATCGGTTGAACTTGGGAGGCCAGTTGCAATCTTCTTGTCTAGGCCATGATTGAAACCCCCATTAACAGCTACCCCACAAGCCCCTCCAATGGCTATGGGAGGCACGTAATTATAATGTCCGGCCAGCTCCTGTTGATTAGTGCAGCACGACACATCGACACGCGCATAAAGATTAACCTCTCATTCTCATTTCCTGGTATAAAACTAGACAGACCGTGTTTGTCATCGTCGGCGCAGCATTAAGAATGATGTGGACAGGGTTATGTGATCGAGTGCCGGCATAGCTGTTTCCAGATGTGAGTGGCTTGGTATAGTTAAAAGAAATATCCAACACATTAGGGGTCAATAAGGAAAATCGCACACCAGCCATTGTGAGGTTCTTACAGGAATATAACCGGAGCATTTAAAAAAAAACTTCGAATATTAATAGCAAGAGAGCGCATTCTAATGCATCTGTAGGTGCCAAAATGCCACCCCCTTTCTTTTCTTCCCTAACAAACAGCTCGATCAATATAGACATCATTACTAGGACAGACTACCCTTCACAAGGATCTCGATTAAGCATACCTAGGCCAGTTACATAAACAAGTACAGCGGATAAATTACTGCAGAATGGCATTTATTTGCGCCCAACAAGTTGTCTTCACAACGGCATCTGGACGGTCTTTCGAACAGCAGACTGGAATTTACACCAAATGCAGATGTTAAAAAGCCATATAATAGCAATCTTCAGATTTTTGCCACTTCCTGAGCTGCGAGGGAATTTTTCTGCATTAGAGGAGCAGCAAGAACAGAGGACACCAGGATCGGAATCAGTCATCCATTACAACATCTGCTAAACTTGGTTTCGCTTCTATCTACTTCCAGAACTTATTCATCGTGACAAAAGATAGAAAGTGAGTCGCTAGACGATGGCACGAAATTTGTACACTTGGTCGACTACTTTGAATAAGATAACATCCAGATTTTGGAGATTGATTCTCACCACCAGAATCTACAAAAGTCATGCAGAAATCTCCAATCTAGCCACACTAACCAATGGAGTATTCTCAAGATATTTTGGTATTATATAGTTGAAAACACTAGGAATAGCACTAATGCATAGATACTCCATTTGTATCAAACCCTTGGGTAAAACCAAAAAATCAGGCAAAAGAGTATGAGATGGATTAAACTAATTACTATGAAGCAGCCGCGACTAACAAACTGGGCATGAATGCAGTTGAGAAATAAAGCAAGAAAATAATCATCACGACTAGCAACTGTTCTGACTGTGAAAATATTGGTGCAAGTTTCCACCTAAACTGAAATGAAAGTACCACTACAACATCATAAAAAATGTAAAAAGACATATAGCTGCATTGATCGGACCTCATCGAAGAATTACAGTAGAGCAACCATCACATCTTTGTCAACATCAATGACTTAGCTTTCTTTTCTGCTGGCTTAAGAATTTGGAAGGAGCACATCAAATTCTCATCAACACTCATCATTGCACCGGCATTATCAAATTCACCACAGTAGTTTGGAGCTGAAAATATAGTCACTAGTTGCCTATCTGCGAAAAATTCATATCCGTCTTCAACAACCTAGGTCCAATAACCAATTTTTTCAGGATAAAATACATTAGAATGATTCAAAAAATGGAAAGATATAACAACAAAGAGAACATGAAAGGCCATACCTGATGAGCACGACAAACAAGGTCCAAATCATGCTTTGTTAAGAATTCTGATACTTTATCTGCACCAAAGGTGTATGAAACTCCTCTGTCATTCATACCCCATCCTTTCATATCCCTACCGCCAGGATCGGACCAAAGCAGATCACACAGCAGACCCGAGTCAGGAATAACAGTTGGCCGTGTTAGATTTCTTATTTGATCCAAGTTTGACAGATCAGGAGAAAGACCACCATGCATGCATAGTATTTTGTCATCAATAAGAGCCGCGACTGGGAGGCAATTGAAACAGTCGGTAAAAGTTTTCCAAAGTCTCACATTAAAACGCCGCTTGCATTCATCATAAAATCCATATATCCTATTAATAGAAGCACATTCATGATTTCCTCTCAGAAGAAAGAAGTTCTCTGGGAACTTAATCTTATAGGCAAGCAGAAGGCATATGGTCTCCAAATTCTGCTTGCCACGATCCACATAGTCTCCTAGAAATAAGTAATTGGCAGTAGGGGGAAAACCGCCGTACTCGAAAAGCCTCAGTAAGTCACTGTACTGTCCATGGATGTCACCTAAAGCCCAAAAGAAATATTAACATAATGATAGCATGATAGCATGATAACATTATCACAAGTTAAGTGCAAATGTATTTGAAAATCTGCCACTATGCTCCCCCAGATCCCCACTGCATGCACATAACATTACTCCAACGAAGAAACAGAAATAGTCAGTCAGCAAACTGATGCACTAAGAAGCAGCCACTTTTCATTGTACAGGAGCAAAGGTCTACTCTTTTTCCAGCGGAGAATTTCTAATTCAAGCGATGTTTTACAATTGTTAATGAAGCAATAAACAAATCACTCTTCCACATGAAAAAATAAAATAAAATGAAAATTAATAGCTAGGAAACGTTATGCTGGAACTTAGTGTGCGTTTGGGGAGGCTTTCACCTTTTCATATTTGCTTATGTCTTTTCTCATAGAGTTTGGAATTGTAAATTTTTTAAACATCCAAAGCTTAACAAAAATACAAATTAGGTTTGAGAGTTCTTTGGAATTAATTCAACATAATTTTTTAAATTTAATTCCTTTTGGTTTGGGCAAAAAAGGCAAAGTTTCGGACGAAAAGCAAAGAGTATTTTTTGACTGGCTCCCCCATACATAGAGTTCAGTTTCAACCTATTTGGGAAAGGTTATGTCATTGTCAATGCAATGTTGACAAGTTGTCAGCATTCAAGACATCGTTGGTTTATGACAATCCTTCTCTCTATCAAAGCATAGCCACATTCTCATCCTTCCTGAGCTTGTTGGATAACTTTTCTGCAAAGATTTGTTAATTTCACAATTTCAGACCATGAGCCAACAAATCCCCTCCTATGTGCCAATGGATTCGCGATGATCATCATTAAACTTAAGAGATCTGACTCAAGTTATGTTCTTTCGTTAAAGGTTTACCCCCTGAACATCACTAAATCGACATATTAGGTCTCAATGCAACACTTGCTCAAGCCAACACTGAAGAACACACATCATCTAGCACCCTAACGATTCTGAATAGCAATAAACTTCTAGATTCTGCACAATATTATACAAAACCGAGTCCTCTTCCCTCGGTTCTCATCCCACTAATTCAAATTCCAGTCCTTTAGGAAAAATTCGCTTCCTAAACCTTCAACACCCCCCTCTGCAAACTCAGTTTCCAAGAATATTACCCTAAACACCCAATCAAGCCTACATTTTGAGGAGGGAGGCACACACAACCGGCCATTCACTCTTAGTTCCTCGTACGAAATGATCGCACTTAACACTCCAATGCAATTCAGTTACATCATCAGATGGCTTAAAACAATTAGCATGAACAAAGGATTTTCGTTTCCTGATGCGATAATACGAGAGGCGAAATTCGCCGGGGCTTTTCCATCAGGCACAGTCCGAGCCTGCAAAACTCTCATCTCCATCAACAATCCAAACACCGACAAAACCAATGAACAAAAACACGATATTCACATCAATCGAACGCCGACAAAAAATCGCGGAATCACCGAACTTTTGCGGCTCGGGGCTCAACGGGCATAACAACCGCGCGACAATCCACAGGAAGGACTCGAGATTACGGACGGTACCGCAAATCTTGATCGGCGCCTCGAGCTCCAGCAGGTTGGGCTGCTGCATGAAGATATCCCGGGACGCGACGCAGAGATCCTTGATCTCCGCCTCCGAGAGCTGCACCTGCTTCCCGGGCCTCGACGATCGGACCTCGACGAGCCGCCCGATGATGTCGTCCAGCGCGGCGGCGTCCATCGCCCCGCCGCCGCCGCCTCCGCCGCCGCCCTGCGCTTGCGCCGCCATCGACGACGGGTGGGTGGGAGCGTCGCGTCTCCCTCGGGGATTCCCTTCGATCGTGCTGCTGGGGATTTGGGGGGGCGGAAGAGAGGTTAGGAAGCTCGCTCGTTCATGGAGTCTTCGGTCTTCTTCGGTCGAGGGGATGGGGAGGATTTTCTAGGGCGAATAAAGAAAAGTTTTTCCCGAGAAAAAGTGCGAGAAAGCGAAACGCAGGAATCATAAAGAATTCTTTTGCAGATAAATAGATAAATAAATAAATCAATGGAGGGATTTGCAGAGACGGCCGTGGAGCGTTTGGAGTTTTCGCATAGAGGGGCAATTTCGGAAATTCAATTTTTATTGAGCTGTTGTAGAAAATTTTATTTAAAATCCGGCCATAGAAGAAAAAATGTGTTTTGATTGCGAAACGTTATGCGGACATGCGAAGGTGCTGGTCAATTTTTAATATCGAAAATCACACAAATACCCTGTAAATTTTGAATTAATGAACAACTTTTGGTACATGTTCAAATTTTATTTTTTTTTGGTCAGAAAAAGAACTTTTATTACTTATCAGCAACATTACAGAGAGAGTGCGTATTGCAGCCGGATGCTATTGCGTCCGCAGCAACTAAACTTTGCAACAAAAAGGGAGTAAAAAGGACCCAGTCGTGGGCCAAGTCATGGCGGCCATGGGCCTTAGCGCCCAGTCCAAAGCACAGTTCGCCCTTCTTCGACGGTGCTGAATTCGCAAATTAGGGCACAGGGTTAACAACGGAGTGATCGCTGCGAAGAGCGCTCGGTCCTCCCACGGCGGTGATCGTTTGGCGTGGATGATGTCGACCAAGATCAAGCAATCAGTTTCAAGGATGATCTTTGCCCTGTTGAGATCCTGATGCAGCAGTCGTTGAAGAGCCAAAGTAAGTGCACTCGCGCCTCTGCTCGGAGAGCTGATGTTACGGAGACTTCGCTCGTAAATACATCGGTAAGAATCCCCTGATGGTTTCGACTAATACATACGATCGTGCCTTTGAGACTTCTCGGATGGTAAGAGGCGTCGATATTGCACTTTAGGAAGCCGCTTGGTGGAGGAGTCCAGATGGATGGAGACAGTCCATGAGTGAGATACGATGGTGTTGAGTCCCCTGATCGCTGAGGTTGATGCAAGGAAAGATCTTGGATCCGTGCAAGTGCGAAAGCATCCTCTACTACTCGGTTCGGATTGGGGTGAAGGCGGCGGAAGATGCAGTTGTTGCGCGCGCACCAAATCTGCCACAGGACATGGGCTATCATCGGGAGAGCGGTGTACGCTGTTTTTTGTCTTTGCTCTTCTTTGCAAGCCATGAGTCTAGGCGTTGGATAGTGTAAGGGGAGACAGGGAGATCAATCTGCAAGTGATTCCAGATGCCTGCTGTCCACGGACAAAAGAAAAACAAATGTTCCAGCGTTTCAGGGGTGTGATTGTTGCAGATGTCGCATGTGGGATCAGCGAGTATGTGCCGAGAGAAGAGGTTGGCCCGGGTAGGTAAAGCATTCTGACAGACAGCCCAGAGAAATATGCGTATCTTAGGTGCTGTATTGATTGTCCAAATGGTCTTCCATAGTATATTGGGAGGTTGGTATGATGATGAGGCTCGTTGGTGTATTTTGCATAGCCGTGTGGTTGAGAATGGTCGATAAGCTTGCTTTTCACCGTATAATTTCCATCCGTTGTTGCTGTCCAAACAAGTTTGTCCTATGTATGTAATGGTCGAATGGGGATGTGGGTGATTTCGGAAACAGTAGTGCTGTCAAATAATTCTGAGATGAGAGGTTCATTCCATGTCTGTTGGATGGGGTCAATAAGACCCGCCACCATTTGGGGCTCCGCTCTTGTAGCAGGACCTCCGATAGGACCCCTTGGTAACCGGTTATGAGCTCGAATGTTAACACATTTCTCCATTGCCCACCGACCATTTGATGTTAGATAGGATAGCTTCTCGGCCACAGAGGAGACTACGCCATCCCCAAGAGGGTCTCGTGCCATAACCTGCTGACTGGAAATCCTCATGCTGAAAATAGAGACCCTTGAACAATCGACACCATAGCAGTTGAGGTTGTTGAAGTAAGCGCCAGGCTTGTTTACCAAGCAGCGCATTGTTAAAGGTTAAGAGATCACGAAACCCCAATCCCCCTTTCAGTTTGCTAGTTTTTAATAAGTCCCAGCTTGCCCGGTGAATACCGCCTTCTTTGCGATCATTTTCCACCGTAAACCGGAAATTTGCTGTTCAATCTTGTGACATAGGGATCTAGAGATTTGAAAGATAGACATAGCGTCTTTGCGAGGATGGCACAGACGACGGACTTGAGAAGGATTTCTTTGCCGCCTTTCGACAAAAGTAGCTCTTTCTAGCCCTCAAGTTTAGAATTCACCCTGCCTTGTATCCAACTAAACATGTCTTTTCTGGATCTACCCCAATCAGATGGCATTCCCAAATATTTCCCAAATTTCTGTAACACGGGCACCCTAAATTCAGCCGCAAGATTCTTTAGAAGACTCAAAGGGCAGAACTTTGGAAAGAATATGCCAGATTTATTCCTATTCATAACCTGACCTGTGGCTAGACAATATTGACTTAATAGATTTGCTAGATTCTGACATTCCATAAGCTGTACCTTTGAGGAAAAATACTGAATCATCGGCAAAGAAAATGTGGGAAAGAGTTGGGCAAAACTGTTTAGACGAATGCCTAAAAGCTGGCCCATAGCGATGGCTTGATGAATAAGAGTTGATAGGAGATTCGCCACCAATATGAATAGGTAGGGTGAAAGGGGGTCGCCCTGTCGCAAACCTCTTGATGGGCGGAAATAGCGTAGCTGTTCCCCATTGAAGCATACACTGAGTGAGGCGGTAGATATGCATTGCATCACCAAGGTAACCCAATGAGGGTGAAACCCCAACGTCGAGATAATCTTTGAGGAAATCCCACTCAACTTTATCATAGGCCTTACGCATATCCATTTTAAGCATTGCATTAAAGCGACTCTTCGATCCTAGTCTTGAAATGATGGATAACCTCCTGGACAATTAACACATTATCCTGTATTTGACGCCCGCTCACAAAGGCTGCTTGCTCACTTGATATGAGATCCCCGAGCCAATGTTTCAGACGATTGGCCATCACTTTAGAAATGATCTTATATGCGTAGTTGCAGAGGCTTATTGGTCGGGCGGGTCCGGGCTCTCGGGATGGTTGATCTTGGGAATCGATTACAAGGGCTGTTTTGTTAAGCTCGGCGGGCGGGACCCCAGTGAAAAAATTCTTGCACTAAGCTAAGTATATACGGGTGATGATGTCCCAATAAGTACAGTAGAAGAGTCCATTCAGACCGTCGGGACCTGGAGCCTTGGACACGCCCAACTGATAAGCAGCCCTACATACCTCCTCCATGGTGACCTCCGCTGTGAATTCTGCATTCATCGCCGCAGTGACCACCGGTAGACACTGAGCTAAAACTGGTCGGTAGTCTCGGGGGCCTACGGAGGTATAGAGATGGTTAAAAAAGTCAAACGTCATCTCTTGCAGTTGCGGAAGATCTCGAACCCAGCTATTAGTCTTGTCCCTCAGCATTACTATTCTATTGCGCTGCCGCCTTTGGAGTGTCGTTGCATGAAAAAATCTGCTATTCTTATCCCCCCAGGTCAACTAGTTCACCCTAGAGCGCATGGCCCAAAACTGTTCTTCCTGCTGCCAAAGGTGTCGGATTGTGTCTCTGATCCGTGCCGCATCTGCCCTTTCATTAGTGGATATGCCAGGTTTATTGATAAGTGATTGGAGCTGAAAGCGAAGTGCAGGCACTGTAACCGAACATTTTCAAATTTGGCCCTACTCCACTTTCGAAGGCGACTACAAACAAGCGGAGCACGTGAACTAAGTTGTTATTGCGCACCTTAGTTGTATTCCATGTATCAGCGATCACTCCCCAACACTCAGGATCTTCAGTCCAAAAGGCTTCGAACACAAAAGGTCGTGGACCTCGGGAAGATGGCGGTTCTGTTGATAAGAGGAGTGGACTATGATCAGAACCTAGAGGCGGTAGCGCGAAGACTTGGGCGTTAGGGTACACAGCACACGATCCAATATCTCTTTAACGTGGGCCAGGCCATCCCTATTATTAGACCATATGAACCTGTATCCCTTACTTTCAATCTCCATAAAAGCACAATCATTAAGAAGGTCACGGAATGTTTGGATGCGATACCTCTCAGGGCTCGGCCGCCGGCTTTTTCCCAAACATGGAGAATCTCATTGAAGTCACCCGCACATAGCCAAGGGAATGTGTTGGAGCCGCGATCGGGCGAAGTTGATCCCACATCATCCGTCGTGCATGATACGAGGTGGGGGCATGCAGACAAGTGAGACGCATTACCTTATCCTCCTCAAGGTCGCGGCAGATGATATCAACCAAGGCCGCTGTCGAGCTTTGGATGTCAATTTAATCCCTAGATTATGTTGGCCATGATTTTGAATCAAACATTTCAAAGGTTAAATAGAATCACATTAAACAAATAAAAGTTCAAGGATTACATTGAACATTAAGCTAAAATTTAAAAATTACATTGGATAAATTAAGAGTTCAAGGATTACAATATATATTAGGTTAAAGTTCAGGGATGATTCGCATCATTATCCATTTCTAATAAGAGTTTTGATAATCTAATTAAAATATTAAATCTTCATTTATTTTACAAAAAATGAATGATTTAAAAAATATTTTTCTAAAATTAATCATTTGTATCACTTGCAATGATTATTTAATAATATTGTTTTCATTCTAGACAACAATTTATAACTAACCATATGGAAAAGTATCAAACATATAGTATTAATATTAATTCAATCTTAAACATTTTGATTTGACTAATTTAGTCATAAACCTTTTCAAATTAGTACAAATTTAGTTAATCGGATCAATTTAGATCGAAAATTATTAATGTGGATGCCGACAATCCTATGTGTCACAACCAGTACTAACATTGACAAATTTTATAATTTTTAAATATCTTTAGAATTTTTGTCATTTTTTCCTATTTGCTCTTTTTTTTTTTTTGGTAATATTAGTAAGCAATGTCTCTGGTTGACCATTGTTAGCCATAGACAAGGGCTTGCAACCCTCTCCTAGTCTAGATGAGGTGTTGTGGCCCTTGCCCACCATGAGTGGGGGTCAACGCTTGTCGCCCATGGCCGGTGAGTGTTACGATGCCCTTGCCTAGTTTGGGTGATGGCGTCGTAGTCCTCATCGGCCACCAAGCGAGGGTTTCGGCTCTCGCCCTCATTTAGATCTAGGCAGGGACTCAATGGGTTGGCAAGGGTTGTGGTGCTGTCACCTAGACCAGCTTTTAGCCAATGATGGTTGGCTAGCAACCTCATCGCCCAAAGGGTAAAGAAAAAGAAAGGAAAAGAAAAGAGAAAAAATATTAAAAACTTATAAAAAAAATTCACGTCAACACTAGCCTTATTATGTAGGACCACCGGAGTTCATGTTTTCAATTTCTGACCTAAATTGACAGGATTGACTGAATTAGTACAATGGAAAAAAATTTAGGACTTAATCAATTCAATTAAAATGTTTATAATTGAATCAATATCATAGGTTTTAATGATTTTTTTTTGTACTTTTCCCCCAAAAATATTTGTGACCAATAAAAAATATTTTTTCTTTATTTATTTTTATAAGTAATACAAGTGATCACTTTAATTGTTTACATTATTTATTTTTTCGTGAAATAAATGGAGCCTAAATGAAAAAAAGTTTATTGGGCATCCCACCTAGTAAGTGTAAATTATAAGTTTTGAAATTCTCTCACCCCTTGAGGTTTGATCGTACCATGTACCCTTGGGTTTGTAAAATTCTTATGGTAAGGTTGTATGGTATATTTCGTTGCGCCACACACACATACAAAGTTATGTCCTCTCTCCACTTGTCTCTTGATAATTTTTATCGAATTTATGCTAACGTTATCGTCCATAAGAAATCTTGAAATGAAAACACTCACACTTGCAAACAAAATGAAAATAATTACTAAAATTAAATAATGTTCATATGTGCATATCACCATCTCATCCATGATAATTCTTTTCAAGGCCAACATGTTATAGTTTCCTCATTCCTTTGTCTTTCGCTCTCCGTTCCATCCGCTTCCCTTCCTCAGTCGTACACTACATACATAACTTCGGAATTGCAAAATTGTCATTTACATCGTTTGAATCCGATCAGAGAAATGTCGTTCACAATAAGGTATGGAAAGTTTAAAAAAAGAAAGAAAGAAAGACAACACTAATTCAATTACCAAAAAAAAAAAAAAAAAAGAAAAAAAGAAAAAAAGACAACACTAATTCCACGAGAATTGGGGATGTCAGAAATGAATTTTTCATGTATTTTTAGTTCAGTCCAAACCTCGATTTGGATAATAAAAATAATCCTTTTTATATTTATTTTGAGTTGATTTTGTTATCCGAATTGAATCGAATTTTTTCTGTATCGTGAGTATTATAATTTACACAATTCCTTTCCTTTTTTACTAAATCTTTTTTTTAATATTTTAAAAAGGAAAATCCACAAACCAACTCGACTTGATCCGAACCTTTCGGTTTGGGTTATATATGTTTTGGGGCACATGATTTCATTCAAAGTTAATACACGCTTAAACGATTCAGCTTGATTTGGGCTTTTAGGAAATCCGAACCGAACCGAACCGAAGCTTGACACCCATTAGCAGGTGCGATATTGCTGAAAGTTGTGCATTCTTGCATGATCAAATTTCAATCTGCATCATATCAAGCCCTCGCCTCACCATCCTCGCCATCTTCTCTGCAATCGCTCACGACCACGGCCCTCCGCTGCACATTCTTGTAGGTGTACCTCCTCGCGATGGCCACGTAAACGCAGAGGTTCGCCAGATTTATGGCGGCGAGGAGCCAGTAGAACCGGTCGAGGCGGCTCGAGTTCAGGTCCTTCCCGACCCATACCTGGCCGCCGTCGGCCCGCCTCGTGATGTGGTCGACGATGGTTATGAGGAAGCTGCTCAGGAAGCTCCCGCCCCCGAGCACGCTCAGGTATATCGCGATCCCGAGGCTCCTCATCGAGTCGGGGACCTCGTCGTAGAAGTACTCCTGCAGGCCGACGAGGGTGAACCCGTCCCCGAGGCCGAGGATGAGGTACTGCCACCCTAGCCAGAACACGCTCATGGATGGTTTGGGCGTCGCCCTTCCCTGCACGAGGGCGTCGTGTTTCCACGTCCTTAGCCGCTTCACCTCGACCAACGCCGCGACCGACATGGCCACGATTGAGAAGATCATCCCGAATCCGATCCGTTGGAGTATGTTTATGCCCCTCTCGTTGCCTGTGGATTTCCTCAGGATTGGGACGAGCAGTTTCTCGTAGACGGTCACCGAGAATATCATCCCGACGGCGACAAGGGCGTACGTGCTGGCTGCCGGGATCTCGAAGCTGCCAATCCTCCGGTCCATCACCACGCCTTGCTTGACGAAGAAAGTCGAGGCCTGCGCAACGCAGACGCCGAAGGGCAATGCGGTCAGCCAAATGGGGATCATGTTCAGCACCAGCTTCATCTCTTCCACTTGGGTCACTGTTGCTAGTCTCCATGGGTTGTATTTCTCTCCACCGGAGGCCGCCTCGCCTCCCAAGAGAATGGCGGCTTTGTCGAAGAATCTGTTCGCGTATGAATCGAATTTAAAACCGACGAAGTACGAGTTAACCGAATTGTTTAATTTCATTCAAAGTTCAAGAGGTGCGAGACGAGAGTGGCAGGACTAGGAGTAACCGAGAGAAGCGCGAAACTTGTACTTCGTAAAGGCGTTCTATCAATATGAGATCGACTCGGTTTGTTGTTGCATACCTCAGTCGATTCGTGTGGTGAAGGAGCCGCTTGTGAGAATTCTCCGGCGTGGGGACTTCGAAGAGCGAGTCGGGACTCGAAGGTTGAGGCAGGTTTCGTTTCCGGATCGCCGCCACCAAAACCTGCAGTAATGGCGTAAGAGGGCTTCCTTCGGGAGCTTGGTACCGATAACAGAACCTGCCGGAGTAGAAAGTCACGATGGAGACCGCCATCGTGATGGTAAGGATGAGATCGGCGGTGCCCCAACTCTTATAGTCCTCGACATAGACTATGACGGTCACTCCCAGAAAGAGGCCGCAGCAGAGCGCAAAGTTCCACCAGTTGAAGTAGGACATCTTCTTCTTCCGCTCTTCGGCGTGGTTGTCGTCGAACTGGTCGGCCCCGAAGCTCTCCAGGCATGGCTTGTGGCCCCCGGTGCCGACGGATATGCAGTACAGGGCCAAAAAGAACACGACCTCGTGGACTTTTCGGGTTCGGCTACAAGGGCTGGTACCGTCGCATGGACTCAAGCTTGGGATGAATTGAGACATCGTGAGAAGGCTCAGACCCTGCAAATTTTGCCCAGAATTTAGCATCAGAAGCTCGGTAAACAAGCGACTCGCGAAATGTCTCTCGCCTTCACCGTCCTCAGAAAACTCGGAACGCAGTTCTGTTTAACGAGTGCCCAGCCGGGGAAGTTCTTCCTGAAAGTGCTATCGCAAATTCAGTCGACTAATCAGTTAAGAGGTAGCCGATGAAGTACCATAAGATAGATGAGGGACGAGACTAGGATGATGGCGAACCGGCCGGTGTAGGCATCGGCTAGGAAGCCACCGATCAAGGGCATTATCGTGGTCACGCCAGACCAGTAGTTGACGTTCTTTGCGGCTGTCTCAAGGTCCTGATGCATCACCTCGGTGAGGTACGAGATCAAATTGGTTGCTATTCCGAAATAGCTCAGCCTCTCGCTGAACTCGATCGCTGCGATCCAAATTGAAAAATCGACAGCTCTGTGATTGAACTTTCCCCTTGATGAAATAGATACAGGAAATTCATGTAAAGCAGGAAGTGACCTTTTTCACTACGAATCCGTAGCTTAAAACAGATCTAAAAGTGGTGATTGTCAATCAATTTGTTTGCCTCGGCTCCTTCCGTGCTTATATACTCATATTAGCCGCAATGTGCTATATCGATCGTGTCGATCAAACACTCCATTATCGCTGTATATCGACGCCCGAAAAGCATCTTGAGAAATAAACTTTCCCTCGAACATGGAAAACGAGAAGGGAAAAGAACGCCAGGGATGTCGAGATCTTGGGCTGTGGTGGCACAAGATTTGAGTACATGACGATGATGACATGGTTGTCATCGAAGTGGCTCGAATAGACGACACGGCCTATCCTAAATGAAACTACGTCAATACACGATCAGCTTAATCAGCTCACATGATTCCACTGTACGAGATTTTTGTTCTTCTTTCTATCTTTTCTCTAATTTTTTTTATCATGAAGACCCGGTTTTCAGATATTGATTAACCATTACATCATCTGTCAAACGAGTTCAATTACTACATCTCATGTCTCGAGTTTGAGCCCGTGCAAGATCCGGGCCGAATCCAGAGATGTCAAAACTGGGTCCATGTAATAGAGACAACCGGACGTGGTGCTTCAAGGGAAGTCCCAGTTGGACTTTGGTTCCGACCCTGACTGATAAAAAGCAAAAGAAGGAAGGATAGCTTTGTCGGGTTTGGAGTGTCGTTTTCTTTCAAAGTTGGACTGCGGCTCGGCCTTCTTCGAGAGATCTGATAAATCTTAAATAATAAGATCTGATAGTTCTTTCCCGAGAATAAAATCCATTTATTTTACTGTTTGATCGCTTGGTTTTTCCTCATACCATCTCCAATAGGATGAGTACTCTTTCAACGTGAGAGGAGGGAAATGTATAATCTTGAAATATAGAGACCGATTTCTAATATGTCGACCTACTTCTAAATAGACTTTTTCCCTCTAAAGATGGAATCGAAAGGAAAAAAAGAAAAGGAGGAAAAGAGGAAAAGATAACGTTTCATCTTTTTAAGAAGTACGAAAAAAATCATGCATACGATTCTTCGTGTCTCCGTGCTTGTCTATTTCGAAATGGTTTACATGTCAAGAACGAGGAGCAGCGGAGCGAATCGCACGCGAGCATCCGAAGAACGCCATAGCTCGGACAGACCGACAGCAGAAGAAGAAGGAAGAAGAAAGAAGAAGAAGAAGAAGAAGCAGATGATGGTAATGGTGGAAGCATACCGATGATGAAGAAAGAAGCTTTCCAGACGCCGGTCGCGGCTCGGAGAGGGAGATTTCCTCTGCGATCCACGGACGAGTCGTGCACCCACTTCTCCGCATCGCCTTCGCTCGCTTCCTTCTTCTCCACCGCCGTCTCCTTCATCTCTCCTCTCCCTTTCTTCTGGTGAGGAAGAACAGCTCCTTTACGCTCCGCTCTGCTACTCAAGGACCGAGCTTTATAGCAAAACAGAGGAAGACAGGACGACTATGACAGGAGCGGGAATGAATATGAATTTCGCATGCTCTCCTCCCGATCATGCCGAGAGGAAGTGAAAGGCAAAGTCCCGTCGTGACTAACGTGTGGAGCTTTTTTATAGATGGCAAAGCCTGGATCCAGGACGTTTCAAGGTGCGATCAACGGTTCAGATGAGCTTGGTTTTACGTTCGGAAGTGTGAATACTTATTATGTTTTTGAAAGGTCGAATTTGTTTTTTAAAATGAAAGAGAGGTGTCGAAACGATGCATCTATAAAGTCAATGATTTAAATAGGCTCGGAATACTTATTATTCTTTTGAAAGGTCAATTTTTTTATTTTATTTTCTTTTTGAAGGTGAAGGATAAATATCAAAATGATGTTAAGCTCTATCGCATTTTGTTGGGAAAAAGAAAAAAGAATATATATGGAGAAAGCCCAGATAATTTTTCCCGCTACTATTTCTGTGAAAATTAAATAGGATATTAAATTAAAGCAGTAAAGATGAATAGTAAATAACACCAGAATTTTTAACGTAAAAAACCCTCCAAAGTGAAGAGAAAAACCACGGGACTGCACCCAAAGGTGGATCCTTTGCTGTCTTCAATTTGTGGATCTGAACGTCTCACAAACTGAATAACTCTCAAAGATAACTTTCTTTCTTGGAAGAAGAAAACCGTTTCTTTCGCTATACCGCTATGATATTCTTGCTTTTGTAACCTCTTCTCCGTTGAGGAGGATTCCTATTTTTAGGAGCAAATGCAATCCCAATTTTGAAATTGTACGATGTAAAAATCACAAAAATTTATCTCATAATCTCTCATGATTTTGTAATATGAGAAGATCACTTTGATTTCTTTTCCAATTTACTTTGATTTTCTGGATGTGGAAGATCACATTGATATATCTCCCGATCTCTTTTGATATCTTCTTTTTCTTTTTCTTTTTCTCCTTTTTTTTTTCTTTTTACTTTTACACACTCACTACTATACATATTCTACTACAAATATACATAATTGCATTGGCCTCTCCAATTGGGAGTGACCTACTCAACACCTTTGTAAGTGACTTCCTAGGAGCCATCATTAGTTATAATTGATAGTGTTTCAACCCTCCAAGGGATTGGGGAAAAAAAAAACTTTGATGGAAAAGAAGAAAAAGAAAGAATCATATCCAAGATTTTTCTATTGGCGGTGAAATTATAAGATCCATGACTAAATGTGTCGCTAAATGCCAAATTCGATCAATCTCTTCTATCAATGTTCCAAAGAACATTAGTGTCTCATCTTTTTGGCGGACAAGACTTTAAAGATACCACTCACCATTGTTCTAGTTTAGTCACTTTGAAGTGGCATGTCCGTTGTTTTTCTAGGCATCAACATCCCTAACACGTGTCATTGTTTTTCCTCTTTCTTTTTCCACTTTAGATTTTAGAGTGGCGATGTATTGGCTCTTGGTATATATCAAGTACTTATACTTTTAATAGGGTACGCTACTTTGCATATAAATGACACGGAATACAAGGTAGGGGTTGAGAACGGGAGATGACTACATTTTTTATTTTTTGGAATCCGAAATGTAGTTTTAATCTTATATATTCTCCCTTTAATCATTTAGATTTTGGGGAAAAGACTACAAAAAATTACAGACTTTGCCCAGAGTGACAAATTTACCCATTTTTTTTTTTTGATATGAAAAACTCTAAACTTTGCAAACTGTGGCACATTTACTCTACTAAGGGCATCTTCGTCTTATTTTTTTCTATTTTTTTTCTTCTATTTTTCCTTCGCTGGCCATGGCGGAGTTGACAAAGGGAAGCCGATGTCTAGCGAGGGTTGCCCTTGCTGACGTCGGGGTTAGGCGGCCCTCGGCTGGGTCAAGCGAGGGCCTCCCTCACTAGGCCCTCGCCCGATGTCGAAGAGGGCAACGCTCATCGAACGTTGGCTTCCCTCCGCCGGCTTCGCCATGGTCGACAAAGGGAAGAGAGAACAAGAAGAAAAAAAAAAAAAATTTAGAAAGTAAAAAGACCAAAATGCCCTATAGTTTAGGGTAAATGTGTCACATGAATAGAATTTCAAGGTTTTTTGTGTCACGAAAAAAATTTTGGGGTAAATATGTCACGGTTAGCAAAGTTCAAGGTTTTTCATGGCATAAAAAAAAAGTTTAGAGTGAATTTGTCATTTTGGGCAAAATTTGGGCACACTATCTTTAGAATTTTTAAATATCTTTAGAATTTTTGTCATTTTTTCCTATTTTCTCTTTTTTTGGTACACTATTAGTTGACATTATCTCTAGCCGACCATTGCTAGCGATAGACAAGGGCTTGTGACCCTCGCCTAGTTTGGATGAGGCATTGTGGCCCTTGCCCACCATGAGTGGGGGTCGATAGTTGTCGCTTGTGGTTGGTGAGTGTTGCAATGTCCTTGCCTAGTCTGGTTGATGGCGTCGTAGTCCTCATCGGTCACCAGGTTTCAGCTCTCACCCTCATTTAAATTTGGGCAAGGGCTCGATGGGTAGGCAAGGGTCATGGTGCCGTTGCCCAGACCAACTTTTGGGCAATGATGGTTGGCTAGCAACCTCACCGAGCAAAGGGTAAAGAAAAATAAAGAAAGAAAGAAAAGAAAAGAGAAAAAAAATTAAAAACTTATAAAAAAAATTTCATGTCAACACTAGCCTTATTACGTAGGATCACCAAAGTTCATGTTATTAATTTCTGACCTAAATTGACGGGATGGACTAAATTAGTACAATGGAAAAATATTTATGACTTAATTAATTCAATTAAAATGTTTAAAATTTGAATCAATATTATAGGTTTAATTTTTTTTTTTTTGCACTTTTCCCCTAAAAAAAAATTCGTGAGCAATAAAAAATATTTTTGGTTTATATATTTTTATAAGTAATACAAGTGATCACTTTAATTGTTTAAATTATTTATTTTTTCGTGAAATAAATGGAGCCTAAATGAAAAAAAGTTTATTGGGCATCCCACCTAGTAAGTGTAAATTATAAGTTTCCAAATTCTCTCTCCCCTTGAGATTCGATTGTACCATGTACTCATAAAATTCTTATGGTAAGGTTGTATGGTATATTTCGTTGCGCCACACACACATACATAGTTATGTCCTCTCTCCACTTGTCTCTTGATCATTTTTATTGAATTTATGCTATAGCTATCATCCATAAGAAATCTTGAAATGAAAACACTCACACTTGCAAACAAAATGAAAATAATTACTAAAATTAAATAATGTTCGTATGTGTATATCACCATCTCATCCATGGTAATTCTTTTCAAGGCCAACATGTTATAGTTTCCTCATTCCTTTGTCTTTCGCTCTCCGTTCCATCCGCTTCCCTTCCTCAGTCGTACACTACATAACTTCGGAATTGCAAAATTGTCATTTACATCGTTTGAATCCGATCAGAGACATGTCGTTCACAATAAGGTATGGAAAGTTTAAAAGAAAGAAAGAAAGAAAGACAACACTAATTCAATTACAAAAAAGAAAAAGAAAAAAAAAAGACAACACTAATTCCATGAGAATTGGGGATGTCAGAAATGAATTTTTCATGTATTTTTAGTTGAGTTCCAACCTCGATTCGGATAGTAAAAATAATCCTTTTATATTTATTTTGAGTTGATTCTTTATCCAAATCAAATCGAATTTTTCCTGTACTGTGAGTATTATAATTTACACAATTTCTTACCTTTTTTACTAAATCTTTTTTTTTAATATTTTAAAAAGGAAAATTCACAAACCAATTCGACTTGATCCGAACCATTCGGTTCGGGTTATATATGCTTCGGGGCACACAGTTTGATTCAAAGTTAATACACACTTAAACGATTCGGCTTGATTTGGGCTTTTAGGAAATCCGAACTGAACCGAACCCTGACACCCGTGCAATATTGCTGAAAGTTGTGCATTCTTGCATGACCAAACTTCAATCTGCATCATATCAAGCCCTCGCCTCACCATCTTCTCTGCAATCGCTCACGACCACGGCCCTCCGCTGCACATTCTTGTAGGTGTACCTCCTCGCGATGGCCACGTAAACGCAGATGTTGGCCAGATTTATGGCGGCGAGCAGCCAGTAGAACCGGTCGAGGCGGCTCGAGTTCAGGTCCTTCCCGACCCATACCTGGCCGCCGTCGGCCCGCCTCGTGATGTGGTCGACGATAGTTATGAGGAAGCTGCTCAGGAAGCTCCCGCCCCCGAGCACGCTCAGGTATATCGCGATCCCGAGGCTCCTCATCGAGTCGGGGACCTGGTCGTAGAAGTACTCCTGCAGGCCGACGAGGGTGAACCCGTCCCCGAGGCCGAGGATGAGGTACTGCGGCGCTAGCCAGAACACGCTCATGGATGGTTTGGGCGTCGCCCTTCCCTGCACGAGGGCGTCGTGTTTCCACGTCCTTAGCCGCTTCGCCTCGACCAACGCCGCGACCAACATGGCCACGACTGAGAAGATCATCCCGAAACCGATCCGTTGGAGTATGTTTATGCCCCTCTCGTTGCCCGTGGATTTCCTCAGGATTGGGACGAGCAGTTTCTCGTAGACGGTCACCGAGAATATCATCCCGACGGCTGCAAGGGCGTATGTGCTGGCCGCCGGGATCTCGAAGCTGCCGATCCTCCGGTCCATCGCCACGCCTTGCTTGACGAAGAAAGTTGAGGCCTGCGCGACGCAGACGCCGAAGGGCAATGCGGTCAGCCAAATGGGGATCATGTTCAGCACCAGCTTCATCTCTTCCACTTGGGTCACTGTTGCTAGTCTCCATGGGTTGTATTTCTCTCCACCGGAGGCCGCCTCGCCTCCCAAGAGAATGGCGGCTTTGTCGAAGAATCTGTTCGCGTATGAATCGAATTTAAAACCGACGAAGTACGAGTTAACCGAATTGGTTTAATTTCATTCAAAGTTCAAGAGGTGCGAGACGAGAGTGGCAGGACTAGGAGTAACCGAGAGAAGCGCGAAACTTGTACTTCGTAAAGGCGTTCTATCAATATGAGATCGACTCGGTTTGTTGTTGCATACCTCAGTCGATTCGTGTGGTGAAGGAGCCGCTTGTGAGAATTCTCCGGCGTGGGGACTTCGAAGAGCGAGTCGGGACTCGAAGGTTGAGGCAGGTTTCGCTTCCGGATCGCCGCCACCAAAACCTGCAGTAATGGCGTGAGAGGGCTTCCTTCGGGAGCTCGGTACCGATAACAGAACCTGCCGGAGTAGAAAGTCACGATGGAGACCGCCATCGTGATGGTAAGGATGAGATCGGCGGTGCCCCAACTCTTATAGTCCTCAACATAGACTATGACGGTCACTCCCAGCAAGAGGCCGCAGCAGAGCGCAAAGTTCCACCAGTTGAAGTAGGACATCTTCTTCTTCCGCTCTTCGGCGTGGTTGTCGTCGAACTGGTCGGCCCCGAAGCTCTCCAGGCATGGCTTGTGGCCCCCGGTGCCGACGGATATGCAGTACAAGGCCAAAAAGAACACGACCTCGTGGACTTTTCGGGTTCGGCTACAAGGGCTGGTGCCGTCGCATGGACTCAAGCTTGGGATGAATTGAGACATCGTGAGAAGGCTCAGACCCTGCAAATTTTGCCCAGAATTTAGCATCAGAAGCTCGGTAAACAAGCGACTCGCGAAATGTCTCTCGCCTTCACCGTCCTCAGAAAACTCGGAATGGAGTTCTGTTTAACGAGTGCCCAGCCCGGGGAAGTTCTTCCTGAAAGTGCTATCGCAAATTCAGTCGACTAATCAGTTAAGAGGTAGCCGATGAAGTACCATAAGATAGATGAGGGACGAGACTAGGATGATGGCGAACCGGCCGGTGTAGGCATCGGCTAGGAAGCCACCGATCAAGGGCATCATCGTGGTGACGCCGGCCCAGTAGTTGACGTTCTTTGCGGCTGTCTCAAGGTCCTGATGGATCACCTTGGTGAGGTACGAGATCAAATTGGTTGCTATTCCGAAATAGCTCAGCCTCTCGCTGAACTCGATCGCTGCAATCCAAATTGAAAAATCGACAGCTCTGTGATTGAACTTTCCCCTTGATGAAACAGATACAGGAAATTCATGTAAAGCAGGAAATGACCTTTTTCACTACGAATCCGTAGCTTAAAACAGATCTAAAAGTGGTGATTGTCAATCAATTTGTTTGCCTCGGCTCCTTCCGTGCTTATATACTCATATTAGCCGCAATGTGCTATATCGATCGTGTCGATCAAACACTCCATTATCGCTGTATATCGACGACTGAAAAGCATCTTGAGAAATAAACTTCCCCTCGAACATGGAAAACGAGAAGGGAAAAGAACACCAGGGATGTCGAGATCTTGGGCTGTGGTGGCACAAGATTTGAGTACATGACGATGATGACATGGTCGTCGTCGAAGTGGCTCGGATAAGCGACACGGCCTATCCTAAATGAAACTAAGAACAGGCAAGTTTGGAACGTACGTCAATACATGATCAGCTTAATCAGCTCACATGATTCCACTGTATGAGATTTTTGTTCTTCTTTCTATCTTTTCTCTAATTTTTTTTATCATGGAGACCCGTTTTTCAGATATCGATTAACCATTGCATCATCTGTCGTACGAGTTCAATTATTACATCTCATGTCTCGAGTTTGAGCCCGTGCAAGATCCGGGCCGAATCCAGAGATGTCAAAACTGGGTCCATGTAGTAGAGACAACCGGACGTGGTGCTTCAAGGGAAGTCCCAGTTGGACTTTGGTTCCGACCCTGACTGATAAAAAGCAAACGAAGGAAGGATAGCTTTGTCGGGTTTGGAGTGTCGTTCGAATCTTATCGAAACAACAGGTGGGGTGTCGTTTTCTTTCAAAGTTGGACTGCGGCTCGGCCTTCTTCAAGAGATGTGACAAATCTTAAATAATAAGATCTGATAGTTCTTTCCCGAGAATAAAATCCATTTATTTTACTGTTCGATCGCTTGGTTTTTCCTCATACCATCTCCAATAGGATGCGTACTCTTTCAACATGAGAGGAGGGAAATGTATAATCTTGAAATATAGAGACCGGTTTCTAATATGTCGACCTACTTCTAAATAGACTTTTCCCTCTAAAGATTGGAATCGAAAGGAAAAAAAGAAAAGGAGGAAAGGAGGAAAAGATAACGTTTCATCTTTTTAAAAAGTAGGAAAAAAATCACGCATACGATTCTTCGTGTCTCCGTGCTTGTCTATTTCGAAATGGTTTACGTGTCAAGAACGAGGAGCAGCGGAGCGAATCGCACGCGAGCATCCGAAGAACGCCATAGCTCGGACAGACCGACAGCAGAAGAAGAAGGAAGAAGAAAGAAGAAGAAGAAGAAGAAGAAGAAGGAGATGATGGTAATGGTGGAAGCATACTGATGATGAAGAGAGAAGCTTTCCAGACGCCGGTCGCGGCTCGGAGAGGGAGACTTCCTCTGCGATCCACGGACGAGTCGCGCACCCACTTCTCCGCATCGCCTTCGCTCGCTTCCTTCTTCTCCACCGCCGTCTCCTTCATCTCTCTTCTCCCTTTCTTCCGGTGAGGAAGAGCAGCTCCTTTACGCTCCGCTCTGCTACTCAAGGACCGAGCTTTATAGCGAAACAGAGGAAGACAGGACGACTAAAACAGGAGTGGGAGTGAATATGATTTTCGCATGCTCTCCTCCCGATCATGCCGAGAGGAAGTGACAGGCAAAGTTCCGTCGTGACTAACGTGAGGAGCTTTTTTATAGATGGCAAAGCCTGGATCCAGGACGTTTCAAGGTGCGATCAACGGTTCAGATGAGCTTGGTTTTACGTTCGGAAGTGTGAATACTTATTATGTTTTTGAAAGGTCGAATTTGTTTTTTAAAATGAAAGAGAGGTGTCGAAATGATGCATCTATAAAGTCAATGATTTAGATAGGCTCGGAATACTTATTATTCTTTTGAAAGGTCAATTTTTATTATTATTGTTAATTTTTTTTTTGAGGTGAAGGATAAATATCAAAATGATGTTAAGCTCTATCGCCTTTGTAAGTGACTTCCTAGGAGCCATCATTAGTTATAATTGATAGTGTTTCAACCCTCTGAGGGATTCGGAAAAAAAAAAAAAGAAGCTTTGATGGAAAAGAAGAAAAAGAAAGAATCATATCCAAGATTTTTCTATTGGCGGTGAAATTATAAGATCCATATGACTAAATGTGTCGCTAAATGCCAAATTCGATCAATCGCTTCTATCAATGTTCCAAGGAACATTAGTGTCTCAGTCTTTTTGGCGGACAAGACTTTAAAGATACCACTCACCATTGTTCTAGTTTAGTCACTTTGAAGTGGCATGTCTGTTGTTTTTATAGGCATCAACATCCCTAATACGTGTCATTGTTTTTCCTCTTTCTTTTTCCACTTTAGATTTTAGAGTGGCGATGTATTGGCTCTTGGTATATATCAAGTACTTATACTTTTAATAGGGTACGCTACTTTGCATATAAATGACACGGAATTCAAGGTAGGGGTTGAGCACGGGAGATGACTATATTTTTAATTTTTGGAACCCGAAATGTAGTTTTTATCTTAATATTCACTGTCTGATCATTTAGATTTTGTAAATTTATAGATTTTAAACTGGTTATGTTATATATTTATATTTGCATAGGTATCGAGTAATAAGTGATTAAGAAAATGTTAAACCACGTGCAGGGACTAAGTTCGAATTAGTTCATCTAGAAGCTCATATGGGCCATGTATAAAGATCTTAATCATTATATGGGAGGAAAAGACCACAAAAAACCCTAAACTTTACTCAAAGTGACAAATTTATCCCAAACTATTTTTTGTGACACGAAAAACCTCAAATAAACTATGACATATTTACCTCATTAAAGGCATTTTCGTCTTATTTTTTCTGCATTTTCTTTTTATTTTTTTTTTTTCTTCTTCTCTCCGCTTGCCTTGGCGGAGGGAAGCTGGCGTCGGCAAGGGCTGTCCTTGCAAACGTCGGGCGAGGGCTGCCCTCGCCTGGGCTGGCTAGGGCTGCCCTCGCCCAACGCAGCGAGGGTGGCCCTCGTTGGCCTCGCCGGCGTTGAGCTTGGCGAGGGGTGCCCTTGCCGGACTTGGGCATCGGGTGAGGGTGCCCCGGCCCGACGCAGCGAGGACCACCCTCGTTAGACGTCGGCTTCCCTCCACCATGGCCGGCGAAGGGAAGAAAGAAGAAAAAGAAAAAAAAAAGAAATTTTTTTAAAGTAAAAAGACCAAAATACCCCTATAATTTATGGTAAATGTGTCATATAAATGAAAGTTCATGGTTTTTTGTGTCACAAAAAAAGTTTGGGATAAATGTGTCACGGTTAGCAAATTTCGGGATTTTTCATGTCACAAAAAAAGTTTGGGATAAATTTGTCATTTTAGATAAAATTTGAGATTTTTGGTGATTTTTTCCTTATATGGGTTGAACTTGATAATTATACTGACTTGTTCAATAAAAAAGGAAGGCACGCCCTCAGAAGCGCGTGGTGGTATCCATATTATCGAGCCCCGTGAAGCTCTAGCTTCGAGGCCTGGGCGAACGAAAGAAAGTTCCTTCTTCCAAGAGTGACTTTGTGGCTTTCATTGTGGTTTGCAATGTTAGGTCTCATTTTACATGTTTTAAACTTTTTATTATTTATTTTATGACCTGCCCTAAAAAACCTTCGAATTTAGCTCTTGTCCTAATTATACGTTTTCTCTCATAAAAAACATCTAATTTTAGATCATGTCCCAATTCTATTCTAATTTTTTTTTTGTCCCATAAAAAATCCCAACTTTAGGTCCATTCTCAATTCTATTTTAAACTTTCTTTGTTTCATAAGAAACCATCACTTTTAGTTCAAATACAAATTCCATCATAATTTTTTTTTTGGTCTCGTAAAAGATCATAAATTTTTACTTGAAACCCAAATTTCTCTCCATTAACCCTCTGTCAAAATCGCCCTTAGTGATTTTATGCTTGTCGATCTCTCATGGTTGAGAATATTCTATCTCTTGTGGTTGGAGAGCTCATGCTCAGGACGCTTGAACAACTCGTACTTGGGAGCACTTCATCTCTCGGTTATCAATTAGATATTTTGGAGGGAGAGTTAATGGGAGAAGACATAGGACTCAAGTAACAATTCATGGTTTTTTTATGAGAATGCAAAAATTTGAGGGTAAAATTAGGATTGGACAGTAAAATTGGGACAATACCTAAAATTGAGGGTTTTTAAATAGGATAAAAAAAGTTTAGGGTAAAATTAGAACATGACCTAAAGTTGAAAGTTTTTAATGGGACAAAAAAATTTATGGTAGAATTGGAACTAGACCTAAAATTGGAGGTTTTTTATTAGATAAAAAGTAAAATTAGGCCAAAATCTAAGGTTGGGGAATTTTGAGGGTGTTAGGCCTTTATTTTATTTTACGTGTTCAACTTTTATGGATTGTTGATATTGACAAATGATATTTTTTGTTGTTACATTCACTTTCATTTTGCTTGACTAAAAGTGAAAAAAAAGAGGAAGAAAAATGAAAAAAAAGAAAGAATTTGACTGGTCAGTGAGTAGATCTTCGAACCGACCTTGAAACAGATTAACTATTTTCCAGATTTCAGGGTGTATATGATAGGTTTTAAGTTCTAAAAACTGAAGAATCAGTCCTAACATGGTAAATTCAAATGAAATGTGGACTACTAACCCTTATCAAACATAGTGGTGGGGGAAAAGTAATTAAAGTTTCCTCATGGTAGGTAGCAATGGATGAGAATCAATGGGGACATCACTAGGAATCAAATACCAAAATAAAATGGACGGTCCATATTCGAGACCATCCCATTAATTATGGCATTGTCAGATCGATTTTTTTGACCATGTCTATGCTTACTTCACTCCAAGCCATTGGTGCACCATTATAGCCAATGAGATTCGGGAAGAGGGGCCCCTTTCCTCCCGTTCGCATATATTCAAAGTAATCTCTGGCAAAGACAGGCTTAGAATTAAGAAAAGAAGAAAAATTATGGGAAAGTGAAATCAAAGCTCTGAACTAGTAAGTAAAATTAAAGTAAATAAAGGGTTCATTATTCAAATAAAAAGAAAATTGGGGGGGGGGTTATTCCCTAACTGTCATATCTACTTTAATTTGCAGAAGAGGATAAGGGTTCCCTAAATTATGAGAAAGTGAAATCAAAGCTCTGAACTAGTAAGTAAAATTAAAGTAAATAAAGGGTTCATTATTCAAATAAAAAGAAAATTGGGGGGGTTATTCCCTAACTGGGCTGGTTAAGTTCTTGGGTAGGTCACAGACTCACAGTTGTATCCCATCTTTCTTGCGCTGTGCTGCTAAATATTCTGATGCCGCCCACTAGGGCGAAGATTCTTGTCCCATCTTTCCTAACATTAAATAAATTTGTTTCAATTGGAGATTAATCGAATAATTATGTTTTCTATAATTGCATTAGTTGGGGTCTCTGCCTATTGATTGTTTTGACTTTGCGGTTGAAGTGCATTAGTAAAATATTCTGTTCTTTTTCTGAGGTTCAACTTAGAATGATGTAAATAAATTAGTCGGTCCCTATCCCACGTGGGGCATGCAGGGCATTAGATCCAAAAGCTGCACTTCCCACTTCTACTGGCCTTTCATTTGGAAACTTTTATGTTGATGGCTCTCAGCCAAAGTTAAAAGCACATTCTCATATGAAATTAAGCGTGCGTTTGAATTGCTT
This sequence comes from Eucalyptus sp. ANBG9806169, assembly GCA_014182395.1. Taxonomy (NCBI): domain Eukaryota; kingdom Viridiplantae; phylum Streptophyta; class Magnoliopsida; order Myrtales; family Myrtaceae; genus Eucalyptus; species Eucalyptus sp. ANBG9806169. The sequence continues at coordinate 28,607,632 of CM024582.1, forward strand.
TTTTTTTTTTTTTTTTTTTTTTTTTTTTTTTTTTTATAGGGATTTAAGGTCTTTGGAGCCTTTTCGAGATCACTTTGGGGAGATGCCGACATTAGCAAAGTCGATAGCTTAGGGCAAGTGGAGACTTTTGGCATTTTCGAAAGGCGATTTTCAATGTTTATTGACCTTTTCTTCTTTTCCTTCTTTTCCTTCTTGTCTTTACTAGTTTCCTCATATTTTATATTCACCTTTGAAGGGCCCGTCGGAGACCACTTTGAATCGTTCACGGCGAACTATGGAGGAGGCTAGGGACGCCGACCAAGGGTCGAGCAAGGTCGTCTTTATATATTACTTGGCTCGCCTACTAAATTAAAGTTCCTTTATAGAGCCCAGCCTAAAGATCAAAATCATTTTAATCTAAAGTCTTTGCATTTTCGTAGAAGCTTCTCCCAAATATCGAACGAAACACAAGGTAACCTAATTGGATAAATACTAGAAAATGAATAACATTGGGTAAGATGACATCATAATTTTAAAGACAATGATATAAAACTAAAGTCCAATCTGAATATCCAAATCTGCCATTATTGTCCGCCCTCGAAAATACTCTTGTGAGAAAAATGAATAATCGACTACATAGAGTCCATAGTTTGAAGGAGATGACAAATGGATTATAAGTCATAAAAAAAGAAATACTAAAAATACTACAAAAGCATAGGAAAAAGAAGAAGAAGAAGCTAGAAACATTCATTAATTCTCTCTTTCATAATAATATCCTTTATGCAACATTTTGCCAACTAACAAAACTGATTCCTATATATAGAAATCAGCAAATTAAAGCTTAACAAAAGGGAATGTTCTTCTATGACCAAAAAAAAAGGGGAATGTTCTTCTACCCTTTTTTTTCTCCAATTTCATGTAGGGGTCGACAAATAGAAGGAATTTCTTTTTCTACCCTTTTTTTTTTTCTCTTTTTGAGTAATGGTACACGCACTGAGAATTTTAGTAAAATTTTGCACTGTATAATGTGGCGATTTTATAGTGGATGTTTAAATAAATGGACCGTGAATCGGTTTTCATTTCATTCAACAATCGATAAAAAAAATCTGGCCACATCATTTAGTTAAAAAAAAAAAAAATTAAAATTGTAAGATCTTCTCAGTAAATGTAGCATTTCTCTTCTTCCAATTTGCTTCTAATTTACCATTAATTTGAACAGCAAGCTCTCTTGCCGAAATTACCCGAGAAGTTCCCGACGTTAATGGTGGTGCCGTGGGGGAGCACCCCGGGGTTCGAGGCCGCCTCCTCCGCGGCCAGCGCCTTCCGGCTGATGATGTGGTAAATGTCGAGCAGGACCTTCTGGAACGCGTTCTCGATGTTTAACGCCTCCAGCGCCGACGTCTCGAGGAACGACAAGTTCTCCCTCTCGGCCATGGCCTCCGCCGTCTCCGCCGAGACCGACCTCAGGTGGTTGAGGTCGGACTTGTTCCCGGCCAACATGATGACGATGTTGGAGTCGGCGTGGTCGCGGAGCTCGCGGAGCCACCGCTGGACGTTGTCGAACGTCTGCCTCTTGGTTATGTCGTAGACTAGCAACGCCCCGACCGCGCCTCGGTAGTAAGCGCTCGTGATGGCGCGGTACCGCTCCTGCCCGGCCGTGTCCCATATCTGAGCCTTGATCGTCTTGCCATCGACCTGATTGATAAGCCGGAACAATTAAATCCATGCTCATCTTTGGTTTACAAATTCAATTTCCAAAAATGATTACTTTCACAATTTTATTTTTTCTTTCAAAAAGCTAAATTTCATTAGCAGCTGTAGATCGGATAAACTAGGTCGCTTTGGAAACACATACATTTTGTCAAATTCAATTAGAGAAAAAATAAATAAATGGGAAGCCGATAAACGATTTGATTTCGATCATTTCGAAATAAACTAGCAACGGAAAATCATCGAAAGGCTTTAAGAAAACTTCCTTTGTCGATTTATAACGTGTTGAAATCGAAAAACTTCTAATGAAATGTCAATGGAGAATTCGATCACATGCTACGCCAATTCGCAATCGCGGAAATTAATTAGAACATGAAGACAATTACAAATGGGCAAGCCAAAAAAGAAAATACCATTATTCTAATTAAGGAAGAACAAAAATTTAGAAAAAAAAAATTGGAAGAAGAAGAAGAAGAAGGGAAGAGGAAATAAAAAAGAAAGAAAGAATGAAACCTTGAGAGTCCTGGTGGCGAATTCGACGCCGATGGTGGATTTGGACTCCAGGCAGAACTCATTTCGGGTGAACCGGGAGAGGATGTTGGATTTCCCCACGCCCGAATCTCCGATCAACACGATCTTGAACAGATAGTCGTATTCTTGATCCACTTTATACGCCATTAAATATAAGAATTTTGCTGAAGAACCATGGAAATTTCGCCCTTTTGCTTCTTGTTGATTTGCGCAGAGACGTTTTTACTTCTTCTTCTTCTCCCAAAAATGAAGGTAACCCCAGAGAGAGAAAAAAGAGAGGAAAAAAAAAAATGAATTTTGAGCTCTTTAATTGTCTTTATTTCTGCTAATTCTTTATCATTTTCTTCTTTTCTTCCTGGAAGAGGGAGGAAATGTGAAGGGAGAAACAGAAATTCCGATTGCGAGGCACTCCAGTGGCCGCCCACGTTGGACGAGAAGAGAGAATTTCGGGGAAATTCATAATTTGTTTTTAAGTTAAATGAGGTAATATTTAATTTGTATCGATTCACCTCCATAAACGATAACAATCTGCGTTAGTTTAGCCCAATTTAATTTTTCCGATGAGGATCAGTCATTCTTATGTGGAAAAATCACAAAAAAAAAGTTTTAAACTTATTGCGTTTGTGCCAATTCGGTCCTAAATCTTTCAATTGTTTTAATTTAGTCTAACTTTTTTCATGATTTGCCAATTTAGTCAAAATCGGTCATCTTTATGGTGTGAAGTAAGGAGGGGATCCCGCCCATCTTAGGGTTGGCAAAATTTGTCGATGGGAAGAGATACTATTTTAGATTCGGTCAGTAGGTACAGGAGAAAACATTAACATCCGGGAAGGCGGGTGATTAAAACGAAGACTAATTGGCGGACCGACCAACTCTAGTGACCCAACTAGAGTTGCCGATTTGATTGCATAGGAAGAGAAGGTGGGACGGTCACACGCGCGAAAGGATGTTTGATGAGCAACCAGCGAATGGAGTTCTCGCAATGCCACTCAGCTCTCGTGCCACACCAGATAAATTGATGTGGATTGGTTCCGTATCAAGTTCCTACTCGGTGGAAAGTGCCTACAATATTATTGGAGGAAATCTGATTTTGCCAGCACGAAAATTATCAAACACCACCGCATCAACCTCTCCATCAGATCTTTGGCCAAAGCAAACGAGTGTTCCATAATTAAAGATTGCCAGACATGAGAAAATGCTTGGACGGTCGACGAAATTTTTGATGCGTTCGATCAATCTCGGGGCCTCGGAAGAGGAGATCCGCTCAAGAACGACCGGAACAACGTGAGAGCCTGAGAAGGAGACGCGAAGGCGAATGTCACGTACGAAGGATTGCGACCAACCTCCCACCTGCAAAGCCGTGGAAGATTAAAAAAGAGTGGGAGAATTTCTATGTAGATCACTAACAGATTTCTGAGTCGAAATGCAAGTGCTGGTGCATCTGACAGCACTAAATCTATGAAGGGCAAACTGAATCATAACTGTTTCTTGTCGTACATGGACCAAATTTTGAGAAGGTGACAAGCTTCGGATCCCTTGCTAGGTTGTTGGCAATCATCCTAGTTTGAGTTAGAAGGGTTTTTGAATCTTGATCCCCACCGTTTCGATCACCAAATAGACGAACAGAATAAGAACTGCGAATCTTGGAGTTTCTGCCTGAATCCAGGCTCAGATGGAATGAAGTTTGAGAATATCACACCTGTATAGCCAGATAGGCATGCCTTCCTGAATGATCTCTGCTGCCAGGGGGATCAGGTTCATGTCCAAATTATCTTCTTGATAAACGAGCGGCCTGTAAAATGCTCGGATTATGATGTTTCAACAGCTTATTTTTCGCTGTAATTAGGACGCTCGGACTAGACTTGATCATGGACTTGATCTTTTGACGAAACTTTCAGGCTACAAGAACATTTCCTGATTTTTCAAGATTTGCTTCGCTTAGACTCAACCCATTTTAACCTATTTCCATTGTGTTATGATTAAAGATCTTGAGAGAGAGAGAGAGAGAGAGAGAGAGAGAGAGAGAGACCCTTGACAAAAGTCGCAATGAAAAGGGAGGTGAGTGGTGTTAGCATGAAGAGCCCTTTGAACCTCAGGCCTGTTCAGATAAGCGAATATTCTTCCTTGAAGGCATGGATCTTCCGTCACTCCTATTCCTCTCCTAGCAACCTGTCAAGATTTTCCCATAAAAAATTTACCTTGACTGAGTTATTTGTCCCACCAAATATCATCAATCATGCCTAATTTAGTCATATTTTTACAACTCACCATAAGATATATAGGGCCCTGTGCTTTGCCATCGGCAGAAACTGCTCCGAGTTTGAGCTCGAGGACAGAGGGCATTTAGGCAGAAGGAGACTGTTGAACTGAACATCGTTGCCAACTTCGTCGTTGACTCTGATATTGAGCACATAGTTGCATTCGTCAGAGTACTGATCGTACAAGTACTCTCGCATGTACTTGGAATTGTTGCAGACCGTCCTCTCCAAGTAGAGAGTCTCGTCCGATATCACCTCGTGCGCCCACAAGTAGTCGCCGGCCTGAATACTAATATCCAGGTCTAGAAGTGGGTTTCCTAGCTGAAGAGACAATGTGCAAATTTTGAGGTTAAAAGAATTGTCCTATAGGGAAAAACTAAAAAAACTTATGCAGAACTTGACTGATCTTGCACCATGAAGAAACTTAAAGCTATTGACCTGAGCTTGATGGGTTTAATATCGGGCCTTTTGTTGTAATCGATCAACAGTTTTGCAAGTTGGGGTATATAGTTAAGAAAGGAATACTCTAACTTCTTGTCGACAAGCGAAATGTCATTAAATAATCTAGTTTAGCTTATCATCAAAGAAAAATGGGGTCGATCGTTGTGGACAAGATGAAAGCAAGGAACGATTTTGAACTGTCATCACCTGCATAGCTTTCACCAGTTAGAAAGAATTCAAGAGTCCTTGTACATTGGGAATTCCTCAAGCCAGTTTATGAGAAACCTCAAGTTGTCTTCCGCTGTGAATAGGCCAATGGATCTGTGAAGTATCGCCTCACGGCCAAAAAGAAAGGGAGGAACATAATTAAATTGAAAATCATTGGGAAAAAGTGCATAAAGGCGTACCGGTCCGGGTATCATTCCAATTCATGTAGTCTGAGCTCGTGTTGGAGTATGAGAATCCGACACCGATGGGTGACTCGACATATAGCATGTTCGATTCTGATCATCACTCACTTAACATCAAAACAAGAAACTAGGAAGCCAGCCAAGTTAATTGCACTTGCTCATAGACAGATGAGCACAGTGAGCAAGAAAAAATTTACCCAAGTTCCACGAGTAATCATTCCTGATGAGCGAACCGTTATCGCTTGGTTTGAAGGGACCGTGCTCCATGAAAGCGCCAAAACCCAGCGATGAACAACCTGGGCCTGGCATCGAAAAGATTGTTCCGTGAACCCCAAGTCACAACATGGGGAATGTGACAGAAGGAAGACAATTTTAATGCCTCAAGTGAAATTTTTTTTGACCTCCACTGAGCCAAAGGGTCAAGGGAAGAAAGGAAGCAATAGGCGATTCAGCTTCGACAAAGTAATAGAACAGAGCTCGGCCGTGCTGAGCATCGGTGACAACATAACCCGAGTATTGCTTGAAGGAGACATTAAACGGTTGACCTGGGAGAGATGTTATAAGCTCGGCGTAAGAAATAGAACAGTAGAACAACATGAACAGAGAGAGGATCCGAGGTGCCATGTGAGAGAATCTTGGCTTCGTGATTCAATCAGAGTTTAGAAACTATATTTCTCATGCGCTTGCGTGCGCACACATACAGTGACAATTATGGTAATTATCCGTTAAATCCAAGGTTTTGGAAGCTTGGTGATGTTTTGCATTAAGACCCAGGTAAGAGCCGGCAATGTACGATGAAAATCTTGGAGAAAACGAAGCACAAAACGTTGACAGTTTTAGGAAAGACATATGAGAACCATCGAAATTACATGCATACTGGAAACATTCATAAGGTCCCTTTTGTTTTGTCAAAACACGATAACTTCAACACTGGACTAGTACAAAGGAACTCGACTTGGGATTAATTGATGAGCTTTGCTCATCTACATTGTACTTTGATGAAGAGAGTTTGCAATATTACCGACCCATGTTCGACCTCTTATAAAATGTTACGTCCGAACAATGCTAGTTGATGAGAGTTACTTGGAGAGTTGCATTGAATTTCGAATCATATACAGCAGCACAAATTCTCTTGCACTAATAGAACAAAATGGAACGTCCATTTTTACCCAAATTGGGTACAGCACTTTCTTCTGTTCGATCTGCATGGCCTGCATTAAATTCTGATGGCGGATGGAAAAGGCCAAAGAAATTCCACTTCTGGCATTGGAACCGAGCTTTGAGTCAACAAGAATTACTATGCTGTGGAATGCTTAACCTAAGTTGTATCCTCTCAGAACAATTGCATGCCATCAAACTTCACTTCCCATGCACATCATGGCTTAAGAGCTGAGTAAATCAAAGTAACCCAAATTATCCTGTAGATGAATTATTTTGTTTTGGCCTGGTCTTCTTTGTGGAGGTGTGTTCCCCTATTTTATTTTATTTTTGGGTAAAAGTAAGCAATATATTTGGGAAGCCAAACTGTACAAACGAGACGGCTTCAAAAACTTGCACTCATGAAAAACAGGCTCTAGATGAGTGAAAGGAAGCCGCAAGAAAAGCCAAACGGCTACAACAAGAACAGCAAAGAAAGGCCTAGGAGGCAAGCACAACTGGCAGCCAAAGGCAACTAAACCGGCCAAAAACTCTAAATATGATCTCTAGAGGAGAAGATAATGGGGTCAATATCCCAAGAGTGTTGCATCCTTTCTTGATGGAGTCCTCCACGTTCCTGAAGGTGACTGCCTTGTCTTTAACAACTTGAAGGAGATGTTTCTTCATGGCCGGAACAGAAAACTGCTCCACCCTAAAGAGAATGTCGTTCCCGTTCTTCCAAATAATATGGCACATCACACCAAAAGAACAGCGGGCAACACACTTATAAAACTCCTTGCCCGAAAGCAAAGTTATGGCCCAGTGCAGATTTTCATGCCAAGGTCTATTCCGCCAAGGAAGATTACACCTAGCCTCTCAAAAGAAAGCAATACTAGCCTTAATGCGACATCAAAAAAAGAGATGATTTATAGAGTCAGGCATATCATTGCAAAAAGGGTAGGAAGCAGCATCAATCATACCATAAGACATAAGGAGAGATTGGGTAGGAAGCCTACACACAGTGATGAGCCAAAGGTGAAATTAGTATCGAGGCAGGATAGCATTGTTCCAAATGAAAGAATGCCAACTGACACGTGCCTTCTTTCGCCTTAAAGCCTCCCAAGCCGAGCCGACCGAGAACATGCCAAACGAGCTCTCTCTCCAACAAAAGCGATCTTGGTCCCTAGACAAGAGAGGAAGCGGTGAACTCCAGGACTCCAACACTGCCTTGACAGCCTGGCCATCTTCAGAGAAAAGGTTAGCCACTGAGGCCTGTCTAGAGAGACTAGAATTGTAGATGAGCGAATTTGAGAAAAATAAATTTAAGGGGCCCTTAGGGTGCCAGTTGTCGAACTAAAGTGACACTGATAGGCTATCACCTATCCTCCAAAAGAAGCTAAGCCGAGATTCTGTCCTAAGTTGAGGAATCATCTTTCAAGCCCAAGAACAACAAGTCGGCTTCACCTGTTCCCCTATTTATAGACCAACAAGTGCAAAAAGATTTTCAATCACATCAATCACCAGGGATTGGTCTTAACCTTGTCTCTCTTTTTCCTTTACAAAATCCTCCATCCCAGATTCTTGTTTGTCCCCAAGAATTGTGGAGTACTTTTCAACATGCCCAGTGTGCCACCGCCAAATTCTCAAGCTAAAGAATAACTTTGTTGGTCCGAAAACAGAAAAAAGGAGATTACACTAAAGTTCAAGAGTTTAGTTGCTGGAGGTGCATCCGTACGTTACCTCGCTCAAGGAGGAAAAAGAATGAACCTTTGTAGCATTTTCTTTGCATTCAACCACCAAAATTACTAGGCCGAATTTCAGAACAATACCTTCTGCTCTAATTTCAGAAGAATGAACCTTCTGTAAATCAAACTTTGAAACCCAAAAGGGCCATCTAGTGCTTCATTTCCCACAGAAAAAAGACAAGGTGGCTCGAAGACAAGAAAGACTGAAAAAGAAAATCGAGAAACAACAAGAGCTAAACCTGCTGCAAAGAATTAGCAGTAGGAATGTTGAACATGAGACTAGAAAGATTTGCCCAACCCAAGGTTGGTGTTGGATTCGTAATGTCTGTTGTTGTCATCGGGCTTCAGGGTCGGAGTACGGTAGGGCTAATACATTGAGAACCGTGCAAACTGTCACCAGAACAACGCAGTGCATGTTGCCTCCGTCGGCTGGATAGAGTATGGACCATTGACAAGAAGCATGCAAACTCGGAACTAATGCCAAACAATTTCTTTGGATGAGTTACCATTGAGATTATGTAGGTAAGCAAGATAAAAAAATAAAAGGATCTTCGAGTGTATATGATACAAGAGCACATTAAATCTCCATGAGGGTCTTGGCCAAAGTAAACAAATCCTCCATAATTAAGATTTCCAGACATGAGAAATGCTCAAATTTGTGAGCCTCAGCCTTCTGAACAATTGACGAAACTTTGATGTATTCTGTCAATCTCGAGGCCTCAGAAGAGGAGATCCGCTCAAGAACGGCTGGAACAAAAGTGAGAGCCTGAGCCTGAGAAGAAGATGTGAATGAGACTTCGTGACCCACCAGACGCATGGTGGCGAGTGTGAGGTACGTCATGTTTTTGCCTTCCATTGACACGCCAAAGGGTTACTACCAACCTCTCACGTTCAAAGCCATGAACAGAGCTACAAATTTCTGAGTCAAAATACTAATTGATGTATCCAGCAGCATTAATCTATGAAAGGCATGTTTGGTGTTGATTTGAGCCATGCCTGCTTCTTGTCATACCATGGACCATATTTTGTGAAGGTGGAAAGCTGAAATCCCTTGCTAGACTGTTGGAAACTATCCTAGTTTGAGTGAGAGGGATTTTTGAATCTTGATCCCCACTGTTTTGATCACCAAACGGATAAATGAATTAAAACCACCAATCTTGGAGTTTCTTACCTAAATCAGGACTCAGCTGAAATGAAGTTTGATAAAATGAAACCTGTATAGCCAAATGGGAATGCCTTCCTATATTATCTCTGCTACGTGGGGGATCAAGTTCATGTCCAAATTATCTTCTTGATATTTAGGCGGCCTGCGAAATATTCAATTATATAGTTTGACGCTTACTTTTTCGCTTAACTAGAACACATGAACTAGACTTGATCTTTAGACATAACTTCAAAGTACACAACTATTTTCTAATTTCTCGAGAATCGCTTGGTTTAGACTTCAACAGTTTTAACCTAATTTCATAATGTTCTCATAATGTAGAAAGCTCCTCAGTAGAGAGAGAGAGCCCTAGACAGAAGTCCCAATGAAAAGGGAGGTGAGTGGTGCTAGCGTGAAGAGCCCTTTGAACCTGAGGCATGGATAACCTGTCACTCCTAGCCCTCTCTTAGCAACCTTTCAAAAAATTTCCCATCAGAATCACTTGAGTAGATTAACTGACCCAACCAATCCCATCAATCATGCCTAATTTACGTATATATTTAAACTCACTGGATATCTACGGCCCGTGCTTTGCCATCGGCAGAAATTGCCCCAAGTTCGAGTTCGACAACAATGGGCAAATTAGATAGAAGGAGATCGTTGAAATGGACATCTATGCAGCTATGCTGACTTTGTCGCTCACTCTGATATTGAACACATAGTTGCATCTGTCGGAATGCTGATCGTGCACGTACTCTTGCATATACTTGGAATTGTTGCAGACCGTCCTCTCCAAGTCGAGCGTCTTGTCTGATATCGCCCTGTGCACCCACAAGTAGTCGCCAGCCTGAATACTGATATCCAGGTCTAGAAGTGCGTTTCCTAGCTAGAGAGACAATGTGCAAATTTTAAGGTTAAAAAATTGTTTCGATGGGCAAAACTACAAAACTTATGCAAAACTTGACTGATGTTGTACGGTGAAGAAACTTACAGCTATTGACTTAAGCGTGATAGGTTTAACAATGGGCCTTTTGTTGTACTCAATCAACAGTTCGGCAAGTTGAGGACCTACAAAAGATGATATAATTGTTAAGAGTATACTCTAACTTCTTGTCAAAAAGCGAAATATCATTAAGTAATCTAGTTTTGCTTATCATCTTTGAAAATGAGGTCAATCATTGTTGACAAAAAGACAACAAGAAACAACTTTTAACTGTCATCACCTGCATAGCTTTCACCATTTAGAAAGAACTAAGTCATTGTACTTTGGGAATTCCTCAAGCCAGTTTATGAGAAACCTCAAGTTATCCTCCGCTGCAAATGGGCCGATGGATGCATAAATTATTGCCTCATGGCCGAAAAGGAAAGGATCAACATAATCAAATTCAAAAACATTGTAAAAGAGTACATATGGGGGAAACAGTCCGAGTCGCAATCGAATAAGTAGTTTGAGCTCGTGTTGGAGTATGAAAATCTGACACTGATGGGTGACGACAGACTAGTGCAGTGAGCAAGTTAAAATTTTCCCAAGTTCCATGAGTAGTCGTTCTTGACAAGCGAACCACTATCACTTGGTTTGAAGGGATTGAGCTCCATTAAAGCGCCAAAATCGAGCGACGATCAACCTGGGTCTGGCAATTGAAGAGTTGTTCCATGAACTACAAGTCACAACATGGGTAATGAGACAAAAGGAAGAGAATTTTAAGGCCCCAAGTGAAAAGTTTTCAGACGTCCATTCAGCCAAAGCGTCAAGGGAAGAGAGGAAGCATTAGGTGATTCAGCTTTGACAAAGTAATATAACGGAGATCGGCCGTGCCGAGCATTGGTGACAACACAATCCAAGCATTGCTTGAAGGAGACATTAAATGTTTGACCTGAGAGAGATGTTATGAGCTCAGCGTAAGATATAGAACAGTAGAACAACGTGAAAAGAGGGAGGATCCGAAGTGCCGTGTGAGAGAATTCGTGATTCAATCAAAGTTGCAAACTACTTTTCTCACACACACTGTTGCGATAGGGCGAGCGATCGAACAATAATATAGACAGAAACAGAAAATAAATCGAACACCAGATTTACGTGATTCAGTCGTAAAGACCTACGTCCACGGGGAGAGCAGCAGAGAATTTCACTATAGATCAAGCGATACAAGAAGATTACACACTCAAGTCACTCAAACACTCTCTCGGTGTTTCCCAAGCCCCAATTATACCCAATAACTCACACAGTGTTTAGCCTCGAAAATTTCTTGAAAATAATCTCTCAATCTCACGAATGAATTACACGCAAATCTTACCTCAAGATTTAATCGGCTAAAAACACTAAATGTAATTCACGAGTAAGAATAACAAAAAAAATCCCTCACAAGCACTCGACAACTAGACGGCGCTTCAAGACCAACTCTTCATGATCAACGGCGGAACACCAAGCACTTACGCGGCGCTTCAAGACAATTTGTGATCCACACCTACCACCCACAGCCACAAGTCTATATATAAGTAAAACCCTTATTCTTTTGCCAACTTCTAATAGGATTATGATTCCTATCTAAAGCGATTTTATCCAAAACATATCTCTATATATTTTAAACAAAATCCAAATCCAAGTCAAAGTTGAACTTTCCTATTTCAACGGCCGAATTCTCCAATGTAGATTCAAACTTTGGGAAGTTGATATTCGGATCTTCTTTACTCAATTTCGAACGTCCGCAACCTATGTAGCACCGACACGCGACACGACACGAGTGTCCAACATGACACGACACGTCCACACGTCATTTATAAAAAATAGAGAATTCCGACACGTTGAATATTAAATGAATATTTTTATTTTTAATTAATTTAATTCAAATTCATAAATAAATAATTAATTAAAAAAACCTATAATAAATTTACACTAATAATATTAATAAATCAATTCATTTGAAATTCGAAAGATATATTCATAATTAATGCGAAACATGTTTTTATTTTTAACAAAAGTTATTGATAAAATTAATAATTAATAAAAATTAGAATCAATTTATTTAAATAAATTCATGATTTTTTAGAATGATGAAAGTTTATTATTATTATTCAAAATTCAATACTTTTACTTTTCGAAATTAGTTTTCAATTTCATTTATTTAATTTTTCTATAAAAAAATCCCAAAATCCACTTTTTCTTTTCTCTGTCCATTTCCCTCCACCCAAACTTATTTTACTTTTTCCCTCCCAAAACCACTGCAGCTATCAGCGCCCCCTCCCCCAAAAACTCAAAATACACACCATCGTCCCCTCTTTTTATTATTTTTTATTCCCTTATCACAAACCCTAGCGACCATCTTCTTCCTCCTTCTACCGCTCGCGCAAAGAAAGCCCGGACCAAGACAAACACGCAGACAGCAGACCTCGCTCCCCTCTTTCGCACCTCGTATCGTTTCTCAGCTTCCGACGATGGAGCGGATGCGACGCCGAGGAGGAGGAGATGCCGCCGCCGCCGCCGCCGCTCGGCGCCCCCTCGGACCCCGATCCCTTCCTCTTCTCTTCCTCTCTCTAGCCGTCTCTTGCTGTCGCTCGCGGCCTCTGCTCCCTCCCCCTCCCTCGCCTCCACCCGGAGTCTTCTAGACACGCGTCGACACGCGTGTCGAGAAAAGTTGACCGCGTGTCCGACCGTGTCCGAGCGTGTCGACGTGTCCGACACGCTCCGACATGTGTCGGACACGACACGGAAGCACGGGCAACGTGTCCGTGCTTCATAGTCCGCAACATATCCAATTCGGAATATTCTGAATTTCATATTGGACTCAAACTTGAGACATATTTTAACAATCTCCACCTTGGCTCGAAGTTTGAGCCAAGTTGCAATCGCTTCGCAAAAATTCAAACTCTGCTGCTACTTTCCCATAGCTCCCAATGGGCTCAACCGCCACAGATATTATCCAAGTCCAAGCCTCGCTTGAACTTCGCCATAATCGAGGACCTCATCAGAATACCAACTCCACATGCACCTTTAACTGCTTCGCAAGGATTTTCTGACACAACCTCCTTGACCGCAGATAAAGCAAAACCATTGTTGCATCCATACTTGTCAGGAGATTGAAAATGTACTTGTCAATATCAGCACTTACAACAACCATTGACTCTATAAGCTCCACCTCGCTATGAGCACCATCTGTGTCGATTACTTTGCTAGTACCTGTATACGCTACCTTAGGAGTTTCTGGTCGCAACTCCACCTCAAGCTGAACACCGTTCAGATCCGTTTGAATACTGCTATAATCACTCATAGCTAAAAGTACTGGAGACTCATCAAGGATAACTTCTTTGCTGTCAACGGGTGAATTTATATTTGGGCACCACAACTGATTGCCCCACTCACCTTGTGCATAGCCATGGAATATGCACCTTGCCCTCCATTCGAGCTTACCATCACTCACTCGAAAATAACACGGGCAACCAAACATTCTAAGAATAGAATAATCAGCAACGTTACCTGACCACACTTCTTCAGAAGTCCGTCATTCAATAGCAGTTGATGGGGATCTATTCACCAGGTAGCTTACCGTACTTAGCACATCAGCTAGGATTCTCTTAGTAATACCAGCACTAGAGATAATTTTACGGGCCATTTCTAGTAATGTTCTTCTCGTCAATTCTGCAAATTGTTGTGATTTATTGGCACTAGTGCAGTGTTTCACTATGCTCTCTTTCATGCAGAATTTATTTGTCAGCTCCGAGCAGAACTCCATGCTATTGTCAGTCCGCACATGCTTGATCGACTTACTAGTCTCCTTCTCGATCAAAGCTCTTGACTGCGTGATCCCGACATCAGCATCAAACTTGTGTCTTGGCACAAACACCTAGGTCTTCCTCGAGCAGTCAAAAGACTCTCGAACATATGCATCCGACGTCTCCGCAGTGAAATTTTTCACTGTCTCACCTTGAAGTTTATACAAGCCTCCATGCTTGATTCCTTTCATTATCACCAAGGCACCTCGAACAACCTTCAGAACTCCACCTTTTGAAGAATACCTGCAACCAGCTGAATCTAGGGCACCCAAGGAAATTAAGTTCTTTTTTAACTCGGAACATGCCTTACCCAGTCAATGTCCTTACAATACCATCATGCATTCGATTTTAACATCACCAACACCCACAACATCGCACTCAGCGTTGTTCCCTAACTGGACTTTATCACTACTCGTGCACTGATAAGTGATAAACCAATTTCTATTTGGTGTGACATGAAAAGAACAACCAGAATCCAAAATCCATCCATTAAGCGATGAATCATTAGTGACAGACAAGACATAATCGGCACTATCTGCGACAGCTGCAACATTATCTGCAGAATCAATCATAACTCCTTTACCCTTCTCATTCTTCAGCTTGAGGCAATCCCTTCTAAGATGCCCCCTCTTGCCACAACTCCAACAGACAACATTAGCAGTCTTAGACTGACTACGCCTGTTTATATTAGTACTACTATTACCCACACGTGTTATAGAGCTTCCTCTATTTTCACATCCTAAAGCAGCAGATACAGATTCGCTAGATTCTCTTCTGCGAATGTCCTCGCTCAGAATTAAATCTCGAACCCCATCAAACGTCAAACTTGTTGACCCAGAGGAATTACTAACAAGCGAAGCTTGTAGTATTCCAACTATTAGGCGATGAGGATAACAGAATCAAAGCACATACCTCATCTTCAAAATCAATCTCAACTGAACTCAATTGACTAACAATCACATTAAAATCATTGATATGATTTGCAACTGACGCACCTTCGCTCATCTTCAAATTAAACAAACGTCGCATCAAATGGACCTTGTTGATCGCAGAGGGCTTCTCGTACATATCCGACAGGGCTTGCATCAGATCAGCAGTGGTCTTCTCCTTCAAGATGTTAAACGCGACGTTACGAGCCAACGTCAACCGAATAACACCCATAGCTCGTCTATCTAGCAAATCCCAATCAGCTTGCTTCATCGTCTTTGGTTTCTCCCCAGATAGGGGCAAGTGCAGTTTCATCTGGTAAAGATAATCTTCAATCTGCATCTTCCAGAAACTAAAATCCTTCCCATCAAATCTGTCGATTCTCACTTTTACTTCTTCTGTCGTCATCGATTCGCTTCAACTTAGCCAAGCCTGGCTTTGATACCAATTGTTGCGATAGGGCAAGCGATCGAACAATAATATAGACAGAAACGGAAAATAAATCGAACACCAGATTTACGTGGTTCAGTCGTAAAGATCTACGTTCACGGGGAGAGCAGCAGCGAATTTCACTATAGATCAAGCGATACAAGGAGATTACACACTCAAGTCACTCAAACAC
Organism: Eucalyptus sp. ANBG9806169; assembly: GCA_014182395.1. Lineage (NCBI taxonomy): Eukaryota > Viridiplantae > Streptophyta > Magnoliopsida > Myrtales > Myrtaceae > Eucalyptus > Eucalyptus sp. ANBG9806169. The sequence continues at coordinate 28,623,303 of CM024582.1, forward strand.
TCTCTCGGTGTTTCCCAAGCCCCAATTACACCCAATAACTCACACAGTGTTTAGCCCCGAAAATTCCTCGAAAATAATCTCTCAATCTCACGAAGGAATTACACGCAAATCTTACCTCAAGATTTAATCGGCTACAAACACTAAACTTCTTGGATGTAATTCACGAGTAAGAACAACAAAGAAAATCCCTCACAAGCACTCGACAACTAGACGGCGCTTCAAGACCAACTCTTCATGATCAACGGCGGAACACCAAGCACTCACGCGGCGCTTCAAGACAATTTGTGATCCACACCTACCACCCACAGCCACAAGTCTATATATAAGTAAAACCCTTATTCTTTTGCCAACTTCTAATAGGATTATGAGATTTTATCCAAAACATATCTCTATATATTTTAAACAAAATCCAAATCCAAGTCAAAGTTGAACTTTCCTATTTCAGCGGCCGAATTCTCCAATGTAGATTCAAACTTTGGGAAGTTGATCTTCGGATCTTCTTTACTCAATTTCGAACGTCCGCAACATATCCAATTCGGAATATTCTGAATTTCATATTAGACTCAAACTTGAGACATATTTTAACACACACACATACAACACTCGCACACACAGATATACTTACAGTAATGGTAATTATCCGGGTATCCAAGGTTTTGGAAGTTTGATGATGTTTTTGCATTAGGACCCAGGTAAGAGCTGACGCCGAAACAATGAAAATCTTGGATAAAAGAAAGCACCCAACGTTGAAACTTTCAGGATAGACATGAAAACCATCGATATCACATGCATATTGGATATTTCTAGTCCCTTTCGTTTTGTCCAAGCATGATATCTCCGACACTAGGCTAGGACAAGGAACTCGATTTTACTGAGTAACTAACAAGCCTTACACATCTACATCGCAGTTTGAAGAAAGAGAGCCGCAAATATTTTCCGCCCCATGTTCGACCTCAAATTATGAGAGTCACATCGAATCTCAACTTATATACATGACAACACTGATTCTCTTGCACAAATAGAACATAATGCAATGTTCATTTGCTTATCCAAATCGAATACTACACGTTCTCAAGATCTGCAGAGCCCCGCATTAACTTCTGAAAGCGGATGGTAAACGCCAAAGAAATTCGACTTCTTGCGTTGTAAGCAGAATTCACATTTGTGATTCAACGCAATGCAACGACATTGTTACTATGCTGTGGAATGCTTAACCTAAATTGTATGCACTCACAGCAATAACAAGCCATCGAGTGACTTCACTTCCCATGCACATCATGGCTTAAGAACTAGGTAAATCAAAGTAGCCCAGATTATCATCTAGATTAACTTAAATTGCTTTGTTTTGGAAGGTCGTCTTCTTCTTCTTTTGGCCAAGTAGTAGTTGCCATCTCAAGCCACTTTTTCAAGGTCTTTTCCCCAGTTTATAGACCAAAAACGCTGGTGCAAAAGATTTTCGATCCCATCAATCCCAAGGTAGAGGCCTTTTTTGTACAAACCTAACCTTTATTTACTCTGCATAATTCTCCATCCCAGGTTCTTGTTTGTCCCCAAGAAACCACACAACTTTGTGGAGTCAAACTTTTCTAACTTCCCAGGCTGCCACTACCAAAATCAAATCACCAAACCCTCAGCCAAAGAAAATAAAAATGACAAACGTGGTTGCCTTTTTCGTTGTTGGTTCAGAAAAAGAAAAGGAGATCAAAGATTAGTTCAAGAACTGACTTGTTTCAGGTTCTGGTGCATCTATACCCTTTTTAGGACAGTTTGCTCAAAGGCATTAATGAGTTTGACAACTCAAAAACCAGCACTGAAATGACAATAGCAGCGAGAACGACATTAAAGAGACCAGTCACAAGGAGGAAAAAGACTGAACCATTTATAGCATTTCTTCGCATTCAACAACCAAAGTTACTCCACCAAATTTCAAAAGGCTTCCTTTTGGCTCTAATTTTTCCTTTGGAGTATGTACATCTAACTGTGAAACCCAAAAAGGCCCTCTAGTGCCTCATGTCCCGCAAAAAGAAGGAAAGAAGAAAAGGGGGGGGGGGGGGCGGGAGGGAGGGAGAGACCAAAAAAGAAAAAAGAAGAAATAGAAACCAAGACCAAAGGCTGAATGGCTGCAAAGAATTAGCAGCAGGAATGTCTAGCATGAGAGAAGATCTGGCCAAGCCAAGGGTTGGTGTTGGATTTAATGGTCTCTCGTAATTCTTGGGCCTTCGTAAGGAAATTCCACCACAGAAAAATCCCCCGGTATCTCCTGAAGCCATGCATAACCTTCTCTCTCTTCTTCTGGCACTGATGATGATGATGCTCCATCAGCTGCATTTTTACAAGGCAAAACTTCCAATTCTTTGAACCAAATCCCGCAAAAACCGTGAAAAGAATCGAGAAGAATTTAAATAGAAGGAAAAAGAAGGGGGACGAGTTGGAAACCTGAGAAGCTGGTGAACGGGAAGTCGCGGTAATAGGTACAGTGTCGGCCTTCAGAGTCGGAGTAGGGTGGGCCTAACACATCGAGAACTGCGCAAGCTGTGACAGCGGTGAAGCAGTGCATGTTGCCTCCCTTGGCTGGATACAGAATGGACGTTTCACACGGAGCGGTGAACTCGGAGTTGACCTTGACATTTGCCAAGCGCGCCCCACTAGGATGGACTGCGTAACGAGATATTCAAAGATTTTGCTTCACACAGGAGGAACAAAAAGCCCTTGTTTCACATTTAACGAGCTGCTAATCGAAGCAAGCTGCGTGCCTATACAAGGCCAAAAAAATAAAAAAAATAAAAACTTGGATTGCGCAAGAGAGCCTTTTGTTGTTTTCTGCAACGAGAAACATAATAAAAAGCTGGCTAATGAGTTGTCATTTGACATGTTTTATATAGTTATCCTGCCCCTCTAATGCATGATCTTTGCGCGATCGACAATTATTACTCGTTCCAGGTAGAGAAGTCTCGATGGATAGAGTACACTGGGAGTAGTATTATGGTTCACAAAGCAATGCGCCTCACAAGGTAATGTAGCAGATTGTGAGCGAGCAAGGGGCTATAGCGAGTACTCTATAAGAGTCTGCTATATCAGCTCCTAATATACAATAGCTATTCGAGTGCATGGTACTCCATATGACCCTTTGGAAAAGTGAGAATCGAAGCTGTGTTATCAAAAACCAAAGTAACTTGCTAGCCAACTTCTCCTAGCCAACAAGCCAAAAGTGATGCACGTTCTGCACTAATTGTCAAAATGACAAGTTTTTTAGCGCTCTTAAGTTTTTTGCTCAACATATAATAACAACAAACTAAGCCTTATCTGACAAAGAGATTTTTTCGGCACTCTTACCTTCTTCTTGACAGAGGAGGAGAAAAGAAAAATGGACATTCATTTCACTAGGTCAGCAGCACTAATTTTCACCTCATGATTTGATTTCAAGAGATAAACTGCATAAAATGACCTACAGACTGGCAAATCGAGGTCTTTCTTTGCTTTGTTTGAAACTCCTGTGCCCTTCTTTATTTTCCTTTTCGAATGTATTAAATTTTTCATAAACATCTCCGCATTCGTGATAACTATTCTCCTACTTCTAACACCCCCAGTTTAGGTTGTCTTTATTGAAAATGCTGGAGCAGATTTTATAGAAGCGACTTACTTTGAGGATTACTGAGAACAGCTGTGCCACTGGCGCCATCAACCATCCAATCATATGATTTGATGTGCATTGTTCCATATAAAAGCTTGCTGAAAACCGTCATTCCAGGGTGGTTATGTAGAGGAATCACGCTGGATGCTGGCAAGCAGAAGATCACTATCTGCATGATGTAAATAATTATCGTTCCATTAGCACAGTAAAACCATATAATGTGGCTTGGCATCATCATTAGGGCAGGCCTGAGAAGAAGCCAACATACCGAAAATTTATCGCATTCATGGAGACGCAGACGTGATACAATTGGCGACCTTTCCGCTGCCATTATGTCAAAGTATGGCGTGTCAGGCCTAAGGCCCACATCCTCCAGTTGCATGCCATCTGCCAAAAATCAATTGTAGAAACTCATGAGGATCTAGCTGAGATAAGTTGCTAGCACAAACTGTGCGCTAATGAATCAAGACTTAAAAGCATTTACGGAAACAAACATTAGTGACTACCACGAATGTCATTTCAATGGATGGAAGTAAGATCATGCATCTAACTTTTTCAGCCAAGAGGATAATTCACTTTGAACAACTCTACGTTCACATATCTTGTGGCGTTGATGCTAACAGTTGTTACTGAGCTTATCAGTTTTTGTAAGAAAAGGTAAAAGCGCAGAAGAATAGACATTCTTCCATCTATGACAACTGACAACTATATACTAAAGTTCTCGACGGTTGAGTGCGTGTATAATTGCCGCTCTTTCATTAGTAGCGCGCTGCTAGACCATAGAGCAAAGCCAAATGCAAAGTCACTGTTCAAAATCATTAAACTGTATCGACCTTAAAAGTTGGCAACTTGATGCAGAGTCAAACCATAGAATAATGACCACCATTTCATCTCCATAAAAAGAAAAAAAATATACTCAAGGACATCAACTTGCTTCCAGCACAGCAAGCACAAGAGGGCACTTGCTGTATATTATTCAAAAACATAGCTTCGGCGCAACATAGAGCATTTAATAAACTATCTGCGCCCATTGTAAGTAACCGAAGGATAGATTATAATCCAGACTCCTTACACCAGACCGCATCAACTGCAAAATCAGTCATCAAGTAACAGTGTAACCCCCCATTTATGGAATCCTATAAAAGGACACAAACATTCGTACATTTCCTACACTGTCGTTGGTTATGCCCAGGACATCAATCATACCATAAACCGAGATTGCACGAAGTCCCTTCCCCTCACAACACCCCCACCCCCCAAAAAAAAGGATTTTTGCAGTAGTCAGGACATCATGAGTACTTTACAAGTACAAGTTATGAGACCCACCCCAGGCAAAATAAACATTTTCTCATGCAAGAGGGCGAAAAAGAACATCCATTCTAGCCATATCGTTTGAAGTCTTGTGCTATAATTGAATAACTAGTGATTTAACATGACTTGAGACAACCATCATAAGCAAAAGATAATCATCATGTTTAGGATGCATTTATCGTGATAATTCCAATAATAGTAATATAACATCAACAAGTCAAGGCCAAAGCTTTCCCATTTTGGTTACCCCCCATAAAAAAAAATCCGGAGAAAGCTAAAAACAAACAATATCCAAATTCCCTGACCGCGTCACTGTATGCAATCACAAACTCCTAATCGCAAAAGCGACGCTTGCCCATTATTCACCACCATACGTACCTAAAGCGGCCTTGATACGCTCGACATCCTCCGGCGGAGGCTCGATGCCGGCCCCGCCCGCGGCGAATACCTCCTTGCACCTGTCGAATAGCTGCTGAACCAGCGACGTCGTCGGCATCGCGACCGCCGTCCTCTGACGCCGCCGGTTCCTCCTGGGCCTTCTATTCGAGGTCGTGGTGTCCGTCGAATTCACAATACTCCTTTTTTAACTTGTTCAATCAACGGGTGTCATCGTGACCCCCCATTAACCAATCCAATGCTATCGGATTCTCTACACGGGCATCGGACGAACACCCTCCACGGACTCGAACAAGACGAAGGGCGAAGCAGAGCAGGTCGTGGGCATCTGCGGAATCGCCATAGCCGGCCGGCGAAATCGGTTATATTGCCGTTACTTGGTCAAACGGAAGATGGGCACGGTGCAAGAAGCTCCAAGATGAAGAATTTCGAGGCGGGCATTGACGGGAGGATTTGAATTCACACGAGCAAGGACAGGGGAAAGTGCCAACGGAAGCGACTTCCGTCAGGGGGCGTCGGTTTGTCTAAACTGGGACCGAAACGAGAACAGCAGGGACGCACGAAGCGTCGCACGCTCGACAGAGATGCGAGGAATGGCGCACACCCCCCGGTCCCGTGGGAAGCTGCGAATGATGGCGACCGGAGGAATTCGAGGAAGATATAAAGGTCGAAACAGAGGAAGAGAGAGAAAGAGACAGAGAGAGAAGCAGAGGGCAGGATTCAGGGAAGGAGGCAAAACCAGGGGCCGTTGCTTTGGCTTTCCTGTGGGCTGTTCCAGTGGCGGATTTTTGTCTGGTCAAAATCTCTCTTTCTCTTCATCTTTTCCCCTGTTTTTTTTTTTTTTAATATCCCTCCTAATGTCTTTTGCTTCCCCTCTAATCTTTTTGAATTTTTATAAGTTCGGGATTTTCGTAATTTTCGAAAGGGATAAATTTATCATTTTGAAAATCTCGAATCCTAGTGCATTTTTGTCTAATCTCTGGCAAGAATATATACGATAACGCCCACAGATATGACGATCGAACGGGCTGACATTACCAGCGGCTCGACTTTGACAGTTGGATCCACGTTAACTTCATTGGTCGGATGCAGCCAAATCAATGTTCAGAAATGGGATTCATAGGTACGTGTTTGATTTGAATTCCAAAGTGAAAATAAAAATAGTAAGGGAAGTGGATTTATCAATGATAGTATTTGGTTGAAATTAGGAAAGAATTGATTACTCGGTAGAAAGGGTGATGGTTGAAACCCTCATTTGCATGTTTAAAAGTGAACGTTTGGGTTATGGATGATCTTCTTACCCTTCCAAAGATTACCACAATTTATGAGGTAATAGCTAAGTCAAAACAAATGTGGAGTGTTGTCTTGAACTTAGGAGCTAGACTCTTGATTTTTTTGGCACATATTCTATTTTTGAGCCCACTCAAAGCCACTTTTTGGCAACTAGCTTTTAGCCAGATGTGCATAAATTGTGTCGTCCAATATTTTTGTTTAGTCGTAAAATCCACAATCTGATTTGCTTGAATTGAGCAGTCAAGGTCTTTAAATTTCGCTTAGGATCGTGCAATCGTGTTCCTTCTTCATTTGTAATTAGCAATTCTCACAGTTTCGCCAAATGCAACGGCTTGCTGATTATGGCGATGCAGATTTGCCATGTGGATCCGATGGCATGCAACATTGGCTATATGAAAAAAGGAAATTAGAGACAGATCTATTTCTCTCTCTAAGAGTAGGGATGTGCATGAGAAAAAGATTGGACCGACCCGATCAATTTTGGGCGATTTTCAATTTCAAGTGTAGATCCAAATCACCTAAATCGAATCGATATATATTTTTTCATTTTCTTTTAAAGAGTAAAGAAAAGAAACTTGCAAAAACCCTAAACTAGACCAGATCAATTTGGGAATCAAATCAAGATCCACCAATCTAGTTCCCGATTTTAGGGTGAAATAGATCCAACCAACTCACCTATACCTAAGAGAACGTGCACAATTTTTCCTTGTTAGTTATCTAATTAATCCTTATGTAATTATTCTTTTCTCACTCTCTTTTTCGTTCTTTGCATGAGATTACCTTGAGAATTCCGAATCGACCATACTGACCCAACAAAAAAAAAAAAAAAAAAAAAATTCCGAATCGACCATCGTAATCGGGAGATAATATAATTTTTAGCAATGCATTGATGAGAGCATTTAAATTTTGGGAAGCAGTAAATTAATCAAGAACTTGCTCATTGATTACGTACTCAGTGGATATTAAAAAAATTGCTAATTCGAGGGTCATTCTAATTCGTGCACGTGGGCCTCGGCATTTCCACTTTTTTTTTTTACCAACTCCCGTAAAAATCTTATTATATGACAATTTGGAATACAGTATGATAAGATTAAATATGTTCTTCCGCAATTTCGATGTCTTCTTCTTTTCTTTTCTTTTTTTTCTGCATCACTGCTTGCATCACCTAACTAAAAAAAATAGCTTTCGGATTTGCATTCAATAAGAAAAGAACAATTATTCCGTTATTAATTAAAAGCGTGCATAGAAAAATTAAAGAACTTGTCTCTCTCCTATATATATATCAATATCGACCGGCTTAGATATCACGTGAGATTTTATAAAATTATAACCAACCGCTCTAAAAAACTAAACCATTAGATAAATACTTAGTCTAATATTTAAATATTATATCATTCATGAGTAGAATTCATATTAATATGGTGAAGCTTGTCTGAATCTTATGAACTGGAGATGATATAGAATCATTGTTCTCCATGTTCTTCAAATTCATTCCCAGATGCCGAACAATTTGAAAAGGATCCAATCGTTTCAATTTAGCTCGGTTCGAGTTATCAACGTAGGGGAGGGTTTGACAGGCATTATACTTAAAACAAATTTGTTAAAAATCATTCGACTACATCGAAGCATGCCTGATCACGACAAATTGCGGGACTTGATGTTGTTGCCTACTAATCGGCATGACATTTAGTTAACTGCATTACCTAACAATTACAAATTTTAATAAATTTACTATGTTTAGTTAGTTATGCTAATATACTAAATATTGACTGAATGACATTCTTAGGTTCCGTTTGTTTAGCAAAAATGAATGATTTAAAAAATATTTTTAAAAAAATTAATCGCCTGAAATAATTAGTTAATAAAAAATATTTTTATTATCGACAACAATTTATGTCTAAACATGTTTGTATGCGATGAAAATATTTTTTCGCTTGTTTAGTTTTCATAAGTAATACAAACGATCATTTTCGGGAAAATATCATTCAAATCGTTCTTTCACGTAACAATGCACCCTTAAATTAAACATCTTTAGGCAAAGATTCTGGAATTGTTTTCTCTATTTTTGTCATTCCTGCTCATTCATTAATAAAGATCAGTAATATTTCGTACTAGTAGAATTTTGGAAAGATGGTCAGTAAAAGAAATGTTGGTAGAAGAGGTTAGTACTTGTGTTATTTTGACGACTAGGAGATCAAGTCCTTAACGCACTTCAACCATGAAAAATATACCGTAATATTAACTTTTTGTGTAGCCCAAAAGAATAAATAAGTGGTTGGTAATTGTTTTTATAGTCAGAACAAAGATTAAAAAAAAAAAAATTAGGGACACTGTGTTAGAGTTTCAAATCTAGTTTACAGTAGAAATAAGGATAATTGTCCAAAAAGTTCTCAACATATTATACGGCGGCCAATTTAATCCCAAACTTTATAATTTGGTCAATTTAATTCTAAACATTTGGAGAAAGAAAAACTAAAAGAAAGGGGGAAAATCATAATAAAAAGGGAAAAAAATCAGAAAATTAAAAACATTACAAAAATTATCAATATCAATGCTAGTCATACCAACATAAGCCGTGCCAACGTATGACAGTCGATGCACACATCATCAATTTTTAATCAAAATTGATCAAAAGGATTACATTAGCAAATCACAAAAAAGAAAAGTAAAAATATTTAAAACTGAATTGACACAATTAAAATATTTAGTAAATAATTAGCCGTCATATAATAAATTTAGTACTTTTTGGACAATTTCCGTGAAAATTTAACTCTCGCTCGCATTTATTCCGTGACTCTTGCAAGTTGGCGTGGTCTTGTTAAGTGAAAGTACTCTTAGAAAAGGTTATGAGAAAATCCCAACTTGGTTGAATTAGGACCATTTGCTAAAACTTGAATTTAATTAGTATCCACCATATAGAGCCTAACCCAATTCTTAGGTCTTGGGGGTGCCTGATTAATTTATAGCGACTTGACTTGAAAAGAGTGGTTGGTGATGAAAAGGGTGTCAGCGTAGAGAGAGAGGTTATCACAATGGTTACGTGAGTAATTTGAATTCAGTACACCTTAAGTTTGCACTCAATCTTAAAAGATATAATCTTTTTTTTTTTTTTTTTTTTTTGGCATAATCAACTCGAATTTCGTCGAACTTAGCCCAAGTCAAGCTCGTACAAACGCTGCATCCGGTTGAGCTCGAGTGCCGGTCAAACGAAATTAGAACGAGCTCTTTGAGTCTAGCAAAACCAAAAGTAAAGTGTTGGTCAATTTTATCTCGATCTCTTGACTTTTGAGGCCACGAGATCATTTCAGAAGACTCCTACACTCGTAAACACACGGAGAGTCGGTCCGTCACTCGACGCAAGCGCTTTCTTGGTGCAGTTGGTATAGGTGTAATAATTCTCACTGAATCCGGAGGATGGTTCCTTCCCTATTTGTAAGCGTTTTGTTTCTGTTTGTCGGTTGTTCATGCCGTGCTTTCTTTTCTTAGTTGGTAGTGGGCTGCCATATCTATAGCTTTTCCGGCATCCCTCCATTCATTATAATCCGTTGTTTTGAGTGTGGTTTCTGATACCGTGTTCTTTTTCTTTTTCTTCTTTTTCATTTCTTTTGTTTACTCGTTCCTTTTAATATATTAATTACCTTTCACCAAAAAAAAAAATTAAATTACCTTCACCGATGCTATTCTTCGCTCGTGTTTGAATTCCAGACCCCTCTTTTGGAAGCTCGTGCGTTTGAATGGAATCAAGTAGGTCATCTCATGCAGAGTTGGTACGTACAAGTCAAGTCCGTAGAACATAATCAACTCGATTTGCGCCCAACTTTGCCCGAGTCAAGCCTGTAAAAACGCTGGTCGAGGGCCGGTCGAATGGAATTAGATAGGGCCCTCTAGCAAAACCAAAGTAAAGTGTTGGTCAATTTCTTCGGTCCAATCTTGATCTCCTGACTTTCGGGGTCACGACATCATTTCAGAAGACTCCTAGACTTGTCGACATACGAATATCTAGTCAAACACGAGATAAAATAGAGCCGTCCCTAACTCGATTAGGCTCGCCAGCTGATCGATGCAAGCGCTTCCACATACGAGCTCGGTTCAATTTGATAACCTCCGCCTATGCTGATCTTTGCGTGCTTTTGAATTCAAAATCCCTCTCGGAAGCTCGTGCGTTTGAACAGAATCAAGTGGGTTGCCTCATCTCCTAGAGAGTTGGTATGTGCGTCACTTGAAAATTCGAGGCGTTATCCGTGGAATTTTCGTTTTTATGCGACTCCGTGAAGACGAAACTACGGGAGGACGCTTCGCTTTCACGAAACACACCCGATTCGTCGCTCTAAGATATCCGATCCGGGTTTCGAGCATTAGGGCTAAAATTCAACCTCTCGATTCGATGGAAAACGGGACACAAGATGTCGGGATCACCGGATTACTCGCGAGGAACGAAATCCTTGTGGTAAATACCCTCGATAGGTGGTGTCCAACCCTTTCTCACTTATTTTTTGCTGATGATGCTATCTTCTTCCTAGATGGCGAACTTCAGGAATGCCAGAACCTAGCTAATCTCATTAATCAATATTGCTTAGCAATCGGTCAGACTGTAAACCGGAACAAATCTGGCATTCTCTTTAGCAAGGTGTGTCCTACTCGTCTACAAGAAAATTTGGCCCTAGAACTTCGAGTTCCTGTGATTATCAAGATTGGTAAATACCTAAACATACCATCAGATTGGGGAAAATCGAAAAATGAGATGTTCACCTGGATATTAGGTCGAGTGAATTCGAAACTAGAAGGCTGGAAAGAGCAGTTCATTTCAAAAGGTGGTAAGGAAATTTTAATTAAAACCATTGTCTAAGCAATCCCTCAATATGCGATGTTTATTTTTAAGATTCCTATATCTATGTGCAAGTCTATTGAGTAGAAAATTGCCAAATTTTGGTGGCAAAATAATAACAGCAAGGCAGGTGTCTATTGGAAGCGATGGGATTCCCTTACAACTAGAAAGGACACCGCCTCATCACCTTCAATAAAGCCTTATTTGGAAAACAGGCATGGCGTCTAATTCATAACCCCACTTCCCTATGGAGTAAACTATTTAAGGTCTTTACTACCATTCAAAGGAATTTTGGCATGCCGATAAAGGCGCAAGCCCATCCTGGGGCTGGCAGAGTCTACTGATTAGCAGAGACTCGATATTGAACAATATACAATGGTCTGTTGGAGATGGGCAACAAATCTCAATCCGCGAAGACAGATGGCTTTCAAGAGGAACCATTGGCGGCCCTGCGCCCCGAGGAGAACCAAAGAAGGTCATAGCCTTCATCTTACAAGGTCATAACAGATGGAATGAACCTATGTCGCGCAACTCTTTTGATGACCAAACAGTTGAGGAAATCCTAGCTATTCAACTTCGTGCGCAATGCACAGCCGATCAGATCATTTGGAAAGGAACTCAAAACCAAGCATACACAGTTAAAAATTCTTACAGCTCCCTCAGAGCTACAACAAACAGAACTGAACTAAGTAGTGCATCATCCTCCTACCAAACTCCGCGACACCTTTGGTGCAAGATCTGGAAGATGAAGACATCCCCAAAGCTTCATATATTTATGTGGTCTTTATGCCACAATGCTATCTCTACACGTGAAAAACTCCATCACAGACATATAATTCCAGACTCAATGTGTCATCTTTGTCAAGCACACAAACCAGAATCAACAGAGCACATATTCTTACTATGTCCATGGATGCAGAAAGTATGGTCTCATCCACAGGTTCAAATCACACCGGAGGCATATAACATACAATACATTGACGCGTGGTTAACAGATCTATTGGAAAATAGAGGCTCTCTTGCCTGATCTGGCGACCCTCGCGCATCTTCTGTGGCAAATTTGGAAAGCAAGGAATAACTTTATCTTTCGCAGGCTTCCCCCAGATCCAGCACAGGTAGTTCAAGTGGCTCTAGCGAGAATGCCCTAGTAGGTCGTTGCTCATATGGAGTTAGCCCAAGATCTTGGCCTCGCTCCTCAGACTCAAATCGGGCATGGCGTCCACTGGATCCTGGATTTCTAAAGATCAACATTGATGGAGCTTTCACCCCTGCGTCTTTCGAAGGCTTCGGCGGCTTCCATTACCCGAGATCATTCCGGTCGAATCGTTGATGGATTTACCAGCCGAGTCAATGCCTCTTCGGCTCTGCAGACGGAGACTCAAGCCCTTAATCTCACCCTCCGAAACTTGAAATTGCTTGTTGCTTAGAAAGTACATGAATATGGTGAAATCTGATGAAGCCAATAGCGCTGATCGCCGAGCTGCGGCGCTAATGACAAGATCGAATTTGAGTTTTTATGAATATGGTGAAATCTGATGAAGCCAATACAAGAGAGCTTAATGACAAGTGACTGCCCTCTTCAACTGCTACGCGGCTGCGGTCTCCGATATCTTAATAAAGCGGGCTGCAAATTGGATAACTTACCATTAACGAAAGTACTCAATTGCGTCAATGAAGGAGTTTTAGAGCCTCGACTGTAATTCCGCGATGCATTTTAGAAATTCAGATGCATTTATCCCTTTTTTGCGCGTTATTTTTCACAAGAAGTTTGAAGAAAAACCGTTTTGATTTGGCTAGAAATTGAGGGCTCCCGTAATCCCCCAAGCTAGGCAGCTAACCAGAAGTATTGACCTCTCCGCCGCGACGACAATTTGAGGGCTGGCCGACCACCCTCTCGCGGTGGTGGCGAGGGGTGGTGCCACCGCTGCACAAGGGCCGCAAGCCCTCGACCAGACCACGGTGAGGACTAGCGGAAGCTTGGGCCGTATTCACGCGTTTCGTCTAGCTATTAGATTCGAATAGTTCTCACTTGTTGCGCATAGTGATTCTCTCCAATTATGTGTGCAACTCGCATCTTTGACTTGCTCAACTTAGTTCCATCTTATTGAACAGTAGGTCTTTAATCGCTTAGTCTGACCAATTTGATTCGTGTGTGAAGATTTCTAGGTCTCGTAATTATGTGTCGGATGGCTTGACAAAATCTGCCAAAAACTATGTAAATCCCCTCTATTTGTACAATTTATAAGCAGAACTTTTGAATTTGGCATCTACCCCAAAAATTTGCCGTAATACGCTTGAGGCTAACGTGATTCATACAAAAACGAAATCTAGAATAGTAATTTTACTCATGTACCACTCTAATTGGTGAACGACTGAATCTTTGGAAACCTTTTCACCCTCAAAATGTGATGAGTTGACATCGAGTTGCCAAACGACTCTGTTGATAGGTCGAGGTTTTGATATAACATTTTTCTGATCCCGCAAGAGGGGGAGACCCAATATTATACTGACATCTCTTTCGGTTCTTCGGTCATCCCGAGTTATATATTACCATTTTGCCTGGATTTGATATTATAAGTCATATCCTTCAGACTTTTTGAAGAGTGGGTCTTGTTGACAAGTGCCTCGAACATTGAAATAATGAAACCTTAATTAGTGGTCACTACCCATTTCTTTTTCATGCTTAGCTATCGAACTAAGCTCACGTTTTGACCAAAAAATAAAATAAAATAAGCTCACGTGTGAGGCGCGTGGGTGGACTCTAATCGCATAATGATGCCGATTCTCATTGCATCCACTGAAGAAGAAAGAAGGAGAAGAAGAAAACTACAAGGAAAAAAAAGCATAACTGTGGGTGCATTGGGTTCTGGATTTCGATGCATTTGAAGAAGTAAACGCTCTAGATTATTTGCGTAAGCATGAGGTCGTCCATGTTGAGAAGATTGTGACATGTCTGCAAAGTCTGTGAGTATATCTTTAGATAAGTTATTACCATAGACTGAGGAGGAGGAGCATATATCCCATGTTCCTTATTTTAGTGCCGTTGATAGTATTATGCATGTTATGGTATGCACTTTGCATAGTTAGTCACCATATGAAACGTCCTGATGAAGCGTCTTGATAAAGCTACGATTGTAGGTCTTTAGCAAGGTACGTGGTGCAATGAGTTGAAAAGCGTCATTGTAGGATCATGTTGCATTGTCTTTGACTGAGGCAGAATATATGTCACTAACCTTTATAGTGAAGGAGGCGATATGGTTGTGAAATTTGGTCTCGGACTTTAGGATAGAATAGAAAGTGTCGGTATACACTCTGATAACCAATGTGTGATATACCGATAAAAAAAAAAAAAAAAAAAAAAAAAAAAAAAAAAAAACTGGTGTGTGATATATCTAGCCTATAATTCAATTTATCACAAGCGAACGTTAGGTCGTCTTAGTGAAGGGTATTGTTATCATGAAAAAGATTGCTATAGTAGAAAACCCAGCTGATATGATGACTAAGTCTATTTCTTTGATAAAGCTCAAACTTTTCTTTAACATGATTGATGTCGAGCGCCCATCGAGATGTTAGGAAAGTAGCATGGATGATAATTACTATAATTTGGCTTCAAACATCAAGTTAATGTGAGAAATTGTTAAATTATATCTCGAGTTTGAATCAAATATGGATATCGATCGGCTTGTTAAACAAAAAGGAAGTCTAGAAAAATATGCAAGGTCGGACCGATCAAGAAGTGCGTTCTTTAAATCTTGGACGGTAGAAGAAGTCTTCAATAAGAGGTAAAATATTCGACGCTACGAGATAAAAGATGGGCTCACGTATTCTACAATTTATATACATATTATTTTGTGGGGGTAAAATGTAATTGTCACAAGAGGGCAAGAGCAAAGGATTGCTTTTATTTCTATCTCTTGCAGAAGCTTGGACTCCTCCGAAAGTTGTAAACGAGTTTTTTTGTTTTTATGCACACATAGAGCGTTTTGCTTTGAACTTGAACACCGGTGATTTGTGCCGTGAATTTTACATTCAATTGAATTGTTTCTTTGTAAATACTTTAGGCTTGGACTTAAATTTAGGTACAAAAAACACTCTAATTTGCGAGCAATTATAATTCTATTTTTTCAATTATAGTAGATTATTTTCAGCTAACTCTTCCTGTGGATGTAGGTATCAATACTTGGATCAAACCAAGTAAATAAATCTTTGGTGTCCTATTATTTCTTATTTATTTTTCTCATATCTTTGCATTCATTTAATTTGTAAGATCATGTTATTTCCGCGTTAATATTACAACAAATGCCCAGAAATTGAGAGTTATCGTAATCCGCCAAGCTAGGCAGCTAACCAAAAGTGTCAACTTCTCTGTCGCCGCCACGACAATTTGAGAGCCGGCCAACCCTTGCACGGTGGTGACAAGCGATGGCGCCACCACGGTGGAAGGGGCCTAGACCACCGTGAGGACTAGCAGAAGCTTGGGCCATATATTTCAAACATTTCAATTTAACTATAAAAATATGCCCCGATATGCTTTAGGATAACGTAATTCATACGATAACGAAATCTAGAATAATAATTTTTACTCACGTATCGCATTGATTGGTGAATAACCAAACCCATATGAACCTTTTCACTATCAAGATGTGATGAGTTGACATCGAGGTGCCAATCGACTCCGTCGATAGGTCGAAATTCTGATACGACTTTTTTATGATTCCCTAAGAGGGGGAGATCCGATATTATACTAACATATCTTTCAGTTCCGCAGTTATCCCAAGTTGTATATTGTCGTTCCGCTCAAATCCCACATCATAAGTCATATCATTTCGACTTTTGCCAAGAGCGGATGTTGTTGATAAGTGACCGGGCATTGAAACGGCTAATGTAATGAAACCTTAAATTAGTAGTCGCTACCTATTTCCTTTTCATGTTTAGCTGTCGAACTAAGCTCGCTTGCGTGGAGCGTGGGTTGACTCTCCATGAAAAAGAAGAAAGAAGGAGAAGGACAAAACTACAAGGAATTAAAAAACGACAAAAGAAAGCATATCTGTGGGTGCATTCAGTTTGGGATTTTGATGCGTTTGAAGAGTAAAACGCTCTGGACTAATTGCGTAAGCATGACGTCGTTCATACATCATGCCAACGGATTCAAATATTATTCTGGATCGGTACCGAGGATGTTTATTTCGACTTTGGAGAAATGCTTTTAGGAAAATGCAAATATCTTTAGGTTCCATTTGTTACACGGAAAATAATTTTCGAGAAAATGTTTTCCGAATTTTCCTTCATTCCACATGGAAGATGAATTCATTGGGAAAACGATTTCCATGAAAGGAAAAAACTTTTCTAAATTAGAAGAAAATGTTTTTCACTTTTGAAAAGTGGAAAACATTTTTCTCACTTGATCTCTTTATCTCACACCTCTACAAATCCTCACTTCCTCATCCCTTTCTTCTTCTTATTTTCTTTTTTATTTGAATTATTTTTTTTCCTTTTTCTTTTCTATTTCTTTTCTCTTTTTTTTCTTTGTTTCCCATCTTCTTCTTTTTTGGTTAGTCGCCGGTCGTTGCTAGGCGAACCTCAAGGTTGTTCGATCTCAAGCTTGCTTGTCGATCTAGTGAGCCTCGAGCTCGACGCTCGCGCTCGCCAATCTAGTGAGAGGCAAGCCTCGTGCTCGTCGACTAGCTCAAGGCTCGCCGGTGGCCGGTTGCGGGCCGTCGCCGTGGCTGGTGACTGGCCAAGAAAGAAGGAGATGGAAAATAAAGAAAAAAAAATTAATAATAGATTTTAAAAATTAAAAATAATTAAAGATCGATTTAAAAAAAATATGAAAAATCCATTTTAAACATTAAAATAAATGAAAAAATAATATATGGAAGAAAAGATTTTCCTTACCGAACAGTGAAAAATATTTTCCGTTTCATTTTCAGATTTCATCTGAACACCGGAAAATAATTACATTTTCCTGGAAAATGACTTTTTGGATAATATTTTCCAGAAACAAACGAACGGAGCCTTAGGATAAAAAGGTTTTCCAAAATGTTTTGGTGTTTGACAAATTATAATTTAAAGTGCATTGGAAAGTGACTTTGGCGTAAATATCATTTAGTAAACTCTACATTTGCAAAGGCCTTTTATTATTTTTTCAAAAAATAAAAATCAAATATGATGAAACTTTGTCGCCGATCAAGAGTCAGCCAACTGTTGGTGGCTAGATCTAGCCGCCAGCGAATAGGGTTTGGGGAAGATGAATGCTTAGAAAAAAAGAGAAAAAAAAGGTCAATGGATGAACAGTAAAAGTGGATTTACATTTTCAAAATACCGAAAGCTTTCAGCATTTCCGATGCTAATATTTGACTAATGGACCGTAAAAAATGCTTGCCAAACACCTAACATTGTCCCCATGGGGAAAATTCCTTGAAAAAGTTAAACCAAACGGGGCATTCTTTAATTCACGTGATTTCTCCCCTGGTATCGGAATCATATTATCTCTTTTACGAGCGTGCGTCCACTCCATTAAAACGCTGAGCATCATTTAAAGCATGTTAGGCACCGCATGCAAGGAACGCGCATGCAAAGTGGCTCCTCAGGGTCAACCTGCGCAATCATCATATAATCCACGTCCCTTTTGTAATTTCTTGGTTCTTCCTTCCTTCCTTTTCCCCTCTTCTTTTTTCCAATCCATTTTTTTTCCCTATTTTTAAGCGATGCATTGACCGTTGACCACTTGTATGCGTGCTATATAACTTAGATGAATGGAGATAAAAACATTTCCCACCGGTGGGCAGCGCAATTGATTGGGCTTTACTACCTCATCGCCGAGAGAACGAATTCGAATCTCTACGTTATCAACACGTCTTAAGTGGGGGGTCATGGTGGTGAGGTCTTATACTAACTTTCCTTGAGGTTTACGTCTAAATAGCGGTTTGCGGCGAGACCCGACGGTGTCACTAGGCATCGGTGGATCGTGTGACCCCGAATAGCGTAAGTGAAAGGGGGTTCCGGCGATTCCTCAATATTAAAAAAAAAAAAAAAAAAAAAAAAAAAAAAAAGAGCTTTTAAATTTTCTTGTGTTTTTTTTCCGAGGAAAGACAGAGACGATGTCGAATGTGGCGCATAAATGCACGAACGCAAGCAATCAATAAGCCTGGGAATCCGCAAATATAAAAAAGGAAAGCTGTCCCCTATCGTTTTGCCGGGTTCGCCCATCGTCACATGCGGTGCTTCGGAAAAAGTGAATGACAAAGTCTCCCTCTCCTTCGAACATCACGGCCGGGCTCTCGAGAAGATCTCCAGCTTCGACCTCTTTAAGGATCCATCGAATCATTGATGCCACGTGATCGATGGGTACGATCTTCTAGGAGATCGGAGATTTTGTCGTATCCACCGTGATGCCAAATGCATGAACATTGCCGATCTTCCGTTGTTTCGACGAGGAGGGCTGAATCCTCGAACGCTAGTGAGTCGATCGATGCCTACCGAAAGAGCTGGAGATCTTACCATACATATTCCCATGTTTCGTTTCCACAATTCTTTTTCTTTTTGTTTTCTAGCTATATAAGAGCTGGGTATTTCCTTATTATCTTTTGGTTAATAGAGCCGAAGAATGTTTTGATATTGCTTTTCTTCTCTAAATTTTGTTTTTTCGAATCAAATTTCCAAACTTTCGATTTATCTAATCAAGCCATTTTATATTTCAACAAATTTCTAATCAGGTCATTGTGAGACCAATCCGACATATTTAGCTTATGTGACCGTTGCAATACATAGATTTTGATCAAATGATGCTTGAGAGTACATGGACGAAAAATTGAACCTTTTGTTTTTTTTGTTTTTCCCTTTTTTTGGGCTAGGAAAAGAGGTAAATATTGGCGAGGAAGTCTTTAAAGGGAAGTAAGGAAGAATGGATGAAAGAAAGATTGAGGAGGAGACGATATGGGCTTTCAGAGAGGGGCATTTTGCATCAATGAGTGAAGCCCATCTCCGCAGTGGGCTTATCGTGGATTCTAGTTGGTCTTGCAATGATATTTAATTCCATTGCTTGGGCCTAAGAATAAGGTTGGAGTTAGATTCTCTTTGGACTCCGTTTGTTTTGCGAAAAAAAATGATCAATTTAAAAAAATATTTCATAGAAATGATCACTTGTAATGTTGAAAATAATTAGTAAACGAAAAATATTTTTATTAGTAAACATTCTCATAAACTTAGATCTTCATTGGCTAAGTGTATTTTTAGTTTTCTAACTTTTTACTATATGCGCAGCTTGGTTTCTAAGTTCTTTCCTTTTTTGTATTATCGAGCTCTCTAAATTGTTTAAATTGTGTTATCAAAACCTTCCATTATCCAACATTTAATAGCTTTGTTAATTTGGCAGCTTCTGAATGTGTTACAAGGCAAAAATCGACCCATGAGATTGATATGACATTAGCTAGCACCAGGTTAACAATACCAAGGGGGAGGAGGAGTGAGGTTATTTGATTTCGATGAGTCCTAAAACTATGGCAATTACCATCTATATGCAACAAAGATTCCTTTATGTCGCTCTCTTTTTGCTCTTTCCTTCCTCCATGATGCATCGACAATCTAATTACTCTATAGTAAATTATGGCCGTGGAATAATTTCGGTATATCTTTAATTTAATTAACACGGAATATTTTCATACGGTTAGGGAATTATTGTAAATATGGAGGCCTTTTGACTTGAGTTGGACCCCCTTTGGTTGGGCTTAAACACTTCGGTGGTCTTGACCTCCTTTTCCTCGTCTTCCCCTTCTCGGCCAATTCAGCTCCATCGACGGATCAGACGCAGGACCGGGTCGGCCAGCACTCTCTCATTTCCACTCCGATCGCCGCCGCCCGATGGCCCCGGGAGCCGCGGCGGCCCTAGGGCTCCTCCCGCTCCTCGCGATCCTCTCCGCCGCCGCGACCGCCGCCGCCCCGATCGTCGGCCTCGACACCTTCCTGACCAGCCAGTACCGCCACGACCCGCAGGCCACCAACGACTCCTTCCTCTCCCTCCCATCCTCCCTCCGGTCCGCCCTCTCCGCCAATCCCCTCGCCGGCCGGCCGCCCCCGCAGCACCTCTCCGGCCTCGCCGACTCCCTCGCCTCCCTCTCCCTCTCCGTCCCCGTCCACGTCCGCCTCGTCGGCTCCTCCTTCCCCTCCTCCTCCTCCTCCCTCCTCTCCTCCTTCCTCTCCGCCTCCCTCCCCTCCGGCCACTTCCACGTCATCGCCCCCTTCTCCTCCTCCTCCTCCCACCGCCTCTCCCTCCGCCACTCCCTCCACCTCGGCGTCTCCCACGCCCCTCCCTCCCTCTCCTCCTCCCTCGCCGACGCCCTCCGCGGCGAGATCGCCCGGAACCCCTCCTCCCTCCGCTCCCCGCTCGTCTCCGTCCCGTACGCCGCCGTCGATGGCTTGATCCGGCAAGATTTCGAGAGGGAGAAGCCCGTCGAGGGGGTCTACGTCTACTTCCTCGATCTCGGGCAGCAGGAGAAGCCCTACGCGTATGGCTACACGCCGGGGGATTCCTCCCCCGGGATCACGAAATGCCTGGGGAGCATCTGGACCGGGAGGGAGAGGTACGTCTGGATCGATCTGGCGGCGGGGCCGGTCGACTATGGGCCCGGGTTGTCCGGCGACGGGGTCTTGCCGCGGGGCGAGTTCCATCCTCTCGCGGCGCTGCACGGTCGTCCCAAGTCGCACAAGGCGCTCCTCGCGGACCTGGCATCTCTGGTCTGGAGCGCGTACCAGGTACTCGTCGTGCCCTCTCTGCGAATTCCGGTCCCTTTCGAGAGCTCCTTGATTGTTCAGTTTATACATATTTATAGCACGGAGAGTAGGGATTCGAGTGGCTTGGACTGGAAGAACATCGAGAGGGTGTTCAGGGATGAGGTGAATGATGGCGGGCTGTTGCTGGGCGATCAGTCTTTGAGCTTTAAGGAGTATTGGTGAACTATAAGGACTGCCCGATTTGTTCTTTCGCGATTTCAAGAGCTACGAGTTCGTACACTTCCAGGTTCTTGTTTGATAATTATACTCTGATCGTGAATGAGTATCTGGACTCAAAGCGTTTGCATCAGATACTGACTGATTCGGCTGATGAGTTTAGGAGGTTGGCGGGGTTCCCTGAGGAGGATTACGGCAGGGTGCTTCCTGTCTATGTGTTTGATTTGGATGTAAACACTCACTTGTTGCTTGACCGGTATCATCAATCTGTTTCTTTTAAGGATATGGTGATCGCGCGAGGACAAAGGTTACACAGACGGTGAGTGATTACAGTTGCAATGGCCGTCATGTTTTTACTCAGACGAGGGATCTCGAGCGGCCTATAGTCGGTTCTATCTTGCAGAGTATGTGGGGAGTTTCACCTACTCATCTGTTATGGAGCTCAAGGCATAATAACACTCTGGTGGACTATACTTGGAGTGTTGGGCAGACACCATTCGGGCCATTCTCGGAGATCTCGTCTTTGTCATTTGTCCAAAAGGATGCAACGCGGAGAAATGTCCTCCTAACATCTTTGAATTACAGCATAACTAGTGCTATCGATGTTCTCGAATCCATAATGTCGCATGGCGGGGATAGATATCTTCTTAAACTTAATCGATATGCCGAATTCATACAAAGATGGAATCTGTTCAAGTATAAGCTAGACAAAGCTGTTTCTGCATTGTCGCATTTTGATTTCGAGATGGCTTTGTACTACTTGAGGTCCTCTGATCATGATCTGTACAGCATCCACTCACTTGTTTATCAAGCATCACAAGAACTTGAGGCATCTCTTGTTTGCTTTAAGGATCCACCTCTTCCGTGGGGGTCAATCGCATTTTCTGCGGGGGTTGTGCTGGCTTTCCTTTATGTCTGGACTAAACGCGATAGGATCTTTAGGAATAAAAGAAAGCAGTTTTGATGATACTGGGAGAAGCAGGACGGACATGTAAAAAAGAACGGAAGCGATACAAACACTTGTATTTCAGCATGACAGCAAATTTGAGAGGTGAGCAGGCAGTGGTTTAGTTTTCTTAGAACATTTAGTTTGAGCTTCCATTTTAATTTGAGACTCAACTGCTTTTCTTTTTTTCTTTTTGGATAGCATGCTTCAGTTGTTCTTGATATATTGTAACTTACCTGATGATAATTGCAGTAAACATAACTGTTGAGCTTGAATTATGTTTTATGTGTAAACTGCTTTTAGTTTTCGCTTTATTATGCGAATCTATCTTCACGAGTCATTTGATCTGAAATTCTTGGAGGCAGCAATTATGTTACTGCCTTTGCAATAGGAAACTCATATATAATGTCCCTGAATTACTACGGCTGGAAACGACTCCTTTTGTATCAGCTTTTCATCCTGTCCAGGACAGCTATACGAATGAAAATGGCTAGTTTGTCGAAATGCTAAGTGAGACTAAGTTGGATCAAGTTTCATAAGAGGATGTTTGATTTCAGGCCCATTGAAAGGAAGGAAAGGCTGATATAATTTAGGAAAAACCATTCTTTGCGCATGATCTATCTCATGTTTCCACTGTCGGTATTTCAAAAATGAACAGTATGCGTCCGTGCTTGTCTTGAACTTATTTGATCTGTCCAGAATTTTGTGCCTAGTGATGATTTTGTGATGTTCCTGATAAAGACCTTTTGTTTCTCCTAAAGGTCATGGCTTTTCCTCCTCCTTTGAAGCTTCCTAAACATTATAGGAAAAGTGCTGAGTGCGACTTCATTGCCTCCATCCTCTTTAGATAGATCCTTTTTAAGGTGATGATGGTTTGTGTGTAAATGTAGTGGGAACTGATGTTCCAACCTGAGAGAGATGTATCTGTGCGATATAGTAAAAGCAAGAAACTTTAAGGAAGGTTCAGCTTAAGTCAACATTCCCCTGCTAAAATTGATTTGAAACAGTGTGGTAGCAGCTCATCAGGGAACTCCTGTTTAACTAATATGAAGACCCCTAGATGTGCAGGCAACTTGGAATTCCCCTTGTTCCTGAGTTGAAATCATAACCAGCAAGACCGAGAGGTCTGAGACAAGTGGAAGAACCTAATTTTGCTTACTCTTAAGTGAAGCATATTGATGCACAGATTGAGAATGCCGCTGGTAGACTTATGATTTGATTCTATATTTGGGGTTTTGAGACTTGTAGGAAAAAAAAAAAAAAAATTTGGATTACTGTACAAAGATTTCTCAAGTGGTGTTAATTCGGAGATAGGTTGTTCATAAAATTTGATAAGGTCTAAGAAATTACTCTTCCCTTGTGATGTGGGAAATCAAATTTTATTGTCAAAATAATCCTAAGCAATCTGCTTGGCCATGCCTCAGATTGGACAAACGGAGGATTAGTAATGTATGCAGAGGAGGGGGAAACGAGATGTTTCCTGAGGTCGATAATTTCGTTTTTGAGATATTCTTAACCTTTCTTCTCAAGCACAACTACTTTTCTCATGGAGCTTCGGTATACGTTTATAGAGGCAATCTGTGTATCTGAAGATGTTTTGAAGACCGTAAGCAGAAGAAAGTGGAGATTATGGACATGAGGTAAAGATACTGATGAGTGATGACAAAGCTAGCAGAAGAGGTCCTCCATGATAAAGTGTTAATGGAATCACATGAAAATCAACCTTTGCGGGACTGAAAGATTATCTACCCTGTTGTTTCAAGTGAAATTTGAATTTGGAGTCTCTTATTGTGAATTGGATATGTAGAACTCGTTGGTGTGTATGAAGAGATAGTTTAATGGGCGATGAAATTAGTCACTGTTACTCGTTCAAGCAAATATACTGGGGACCAAATTGAGCAGCGTCTGCAGCTGTACTATTGTTAGGCAAGCCATTTTATTTTTTCCCTCAATGGCGTCCCATGCTTTGCCGAACTTACTCATCACGAGTGAAAAAGTTGTCGTCCGTCGTAGGCGAAGCCACGAATTATTGTTTGACATTGAAAAAAACCTTTACATTATTCTTTACACTATGTTCCACTACTGTAAGGGCAAAAAAAACCCGTAGCTGTTAGGTCGAATCTGTAGGGATATGTTGTCGTGGCTTTATCAGGTCACAAACGAACTGCAGCTCTCTTTGTTGCAAACCGATATCATCTTGGCTTGTAGAACAATCGAATGGGAAATCGCCCTCTCCCGGATAGAAAATTCCTGCAAATTCGTCTTCATTGCTCAACTGTGGTTGAATCTTTGTTTCTTCCTCCTCGGAAAGCACTGTGTTCTTCTGCACCAACTCTCGGAACACTGATGATCGAAGGAGGAGGCCGAGCGCAGTAGGTGAGGAAAACTTGTTGCATGAGCTAAGGGGGACTTTAGCTTCGAATACATCTGGCTTTTGAGGAGAGTCGAGGTAGTCTGCCGCGAAAGTATTGGCATTGAACAACAGAGATTTATCGAACTCTTCTCGCACAACAAAATTTGGGGTCGAAGGAACTATCTGAGGTTCCAGTGGACCAAGCTGTTCAAGTGCAGCGGTAGGGGTGTTTGTTCCTGGCTTTAGCCATCTGATATAAGTGCTCAAGTTGAAGTTGGTGACGGCATTGATCCCTCTGTACTCGATCGCTGCGATGTCGTAGGCGCGAGCTGCTTCCTCCTGAGTGCCTGCCAAAGCAGGATATTGCATTTAGTCTAACTGGAAAGTATCGGCTTATTGCCCTAGTATCTAAGGCATTGTGCTGCTGAAGATGTAGAAAACATTGGGTAGGCGGCTCACTGTAGGTGCCGAGGTAGAGGTACTTGTTCCCAAAAACTCTCCCGATTCGCGCTTCCCATCTACCATTGTGATGGTGCCTGCACAGCATGCGCGTATTCAAGTCAAGCATTTCTTTTCTCGTTTCTAGGTTCATGGCGAACTTCTTTTTTTCTCTAGTGAGTTTGTATGACTGGTCTGAAGTGGTAAAGAAAACTTAGAATTTGACAGAGCTATCACCTGGCAACTCCTCTGTACTTTGATACACCTCTTGAGAAGCCGCTGCTTTTCCTGTCAGAGAAAGATAACCCGGAAGTTTTTAGTCAGGGCAGGTTAGTTCTAGAATGTCATCGAGATGATTATTGCTTCGCTTGATAGTGTATTTCTCACCTTCTCAATGAAGCTAGGTATTCCTCCTTTGTCATACTGTCCATTATCTCTATCTCCTTCTCATAATCTGATATCTGCAGATGATTGATGAGCTTATTGAGAAGAGATGCTTTATCTGCCATAGTTTCCCTGACAGACGGGAAAGGTATCGATCCTATTGTCGAGTTGTGCGTACCGGGAAATTGGTGCAAGTTGATGTCCCCCAGTACTTGAGCGCGGCTAAGTCGTATGCTCTCGCGGCGGCTTCTTCTTCATCATAAGCACCGAGGTAAACTGTTCGTCCCCAGTTAGGTTCCGGAGCGAATAATGGTCCGACCGAGCATAACGATACAAAACAACGTTAGCATTCCTGGAAAAGGAATAGTGAGGATTCATGTGAACGAGCAAGTTTTGAACCATACCGTGCTTTCCCTTTTTTCTCTGGGTCACGTTCCAGGAGAGCTTATCCCACAGGTGAGCTTCATATCTACCGGTCGATCTATGCCTGTCGAGTCCACAGAACAAATTTCGATTCAGAGACGGTTGGATTCAAAGATTCAATGAGCATTCGACAATTCTGGGCGACAAGACTCTCAAGTCTTGACACTCCACCGCACCTGCTCACGCCGCGAAACCTCGAGCTCCTCTTCACAGCGGCGGCTGAAGACATCTGGTCGCCCTGCAGTGGCTGCTGAGCCTGGCCGTCGTTGCCACAACTGAGCGGGACCATAGAAGCCGGGTCCCTCCGACGCCTCTTCACGCAGCGGGACTGCAGCGCCTCACCGTCGGCCGCCATGTAGACTCGGCGCCTCCGCACGTTCTCCTCGGTTTTCACCATCACCATTTCCATTCCTCTCGCTTGCTTCAGTTCTCTTTTGCCCCTCTTCCTGGCGGGTCTCTTCCTGTCCGTGCTCTTGCTTGTCCAAAATGCCAAGTCCATGGGCTTGGCAAGACATATATATATTGCCGAGGTCCCAAGCGGTTTCTTCAATCGCGGTTTGTCTTGCTGTCACAACTGTTTTTGGAAGGAGACGAGGGTGGCGATGACTACGGAGCAATGCAGGACAAGGGGCCTGTCTTTATTCTGTCTGACGGCCCGAGGCGGAGGAGGATCTTGTTATTCCACGGTTTATTGCATTCGAAATTGTCACGAGTTGTTTAGATTATTTGGGTTATTTTTGGATGATCGTACTCGGCGGGAATGTACCATCACAACATGGTGCGATTGCCCGAAGATAGATTTAGTCTACCATCCACACTGAGTTTTGAGCAAAGAGAGGCTTGTTAGCCTCAATGCTTGACGATAGACGGAGTCTAGAATCGAGATGATAATTTCTTACGGGTTTTGCGACTTTGGACCGGCGACCAAATACTTAGTACGGCCATGCAACTCTTTTTCAAGATGCTCAAAGACTTGAAAGACGGTGAAGGAGTAATCAAATCGTTGTGATCAAGACAACTTTAAACGAAAGAAAGGGTAAAGAGAAGTGTTTGCAAGCACCAGGCCAATCTCCTATCTGATCATTGCATTCTCTTCTTTGCCCTTCAGCTTCGTTCCTTGGATTCGTCGTCCGAATTACGTGATAATTAACTAGGCCAGGTTTCGTCCGGTTAGCTGAAGAAGCACATGATGTGACAACTAATAATGATAACAATAATCATTATCATTATTACAACTATAATTATAATAATAAGTGGGTGAGGAAGGAGTTTCTGGTGTGGACGGAGCTTTGAGACGGCGTTTTCTAGGGAATGAACCTCCATCCTACTACATGAACTTTTGGACACGAATGGCCGACCCATCATCAATAGTCACAAGCAGGCATCTATCGCTGTGTTTCATACTATGTTACAGCACAGCGTGTTATGCATTGAGGAGGGACTAGGAACTCTCGAGATCGTACGTTACCGGCTCCGGAACCATCTCCCTAGAAAAGTCCTTTAGTTCTTCGAGCAGGCATAGTGGTGCTCAATCGGGTGATGAAGTTACATGACACGAGCTTGGTATGTCTTCTTTCGTTACCGCGAAGAGAGCAAACGAACGATTGCTAATAGCAATCCGGTCTATGGAGATACGAAAAATCTCGCACGATGAGCGAGTGGCTGTTCTGATCCTCGACGGGCATTGACCGTGTTTCTAGTTGTTGGTCGTCGTTCTTGCATTGACCTTAGATGGAAGTGTTCGTTTGATAATCGACTCTGCAATCCGCATGGCGTGCATGGCGGGCATGGCGGTGGTGGTGTGGAAGCCCCAGTAAAACCCTGATGCGGATTTTCAGACAAGAAGAGGTGGCTATATTCCCTAATTTGTCTGGGCTTCAGAAGAGCAAAGGACACTGAAACCTCTCTACTAGGAGTCTCTATCAGCTTGACTTGGGTCAAAAACAGCATTAAAAATTAGAACATTACGTTTACTCATCCTTGGTTTTATCATGTCATTGTCTTTGTCATCTCGCTAACTTTTAAGTTTCCCCTCTATGGCCATGAAAAATGATCAACTACCCGTTTCTCAGCTGTAGATTAGCTGGTGATGCAGCTGGTTTAATCCGGCGGTAAGCTTTTCACCGGCTTCGCATGGTTGATTTCGCGCGCGGGGGCGACATACATAGAAGGGACGGAATTGATTCTTTTTTTTTTTTTTTTTTTTTGCATTAGGTAATGAATTTGATTTAGATTTCAGAAATCGCTTCGTCGACATTCAAATTGAAATGGTCCTTCCCTCTCATCTCATTCTGCTTTCATCCCCCTCTAACACCAAAACACTCAGTTCGTACAGTGATGTCTTCCTGAATGTCTAAGTTAGCACCTTTTCTTAGGCTTGCAATTGAGAGTGCCTGAGAAGCGCGTGAGCCGCCTCACGAACGTCCCGGGCTTCGCCTTGATCATGTCCAGCCTCCCGTACTTCTTCTTCAGCGGCCGCCCTGACTGCACGAAGAAGGCCCCATTTATCAACAGATCGCCCTCCGATCTCCACGTCCAGCTGCGCCACACGTCCGGCGTTGCGTAGTCCCTCTTGGTCACCTGGTCATTCGTTCAGATTCTCGTTCACGTTAAATTAAACATGTGCGATGTGAGAAGATCATGAATGCGACGACACTCGAATAGTCTTTAGTTCTTTGTTATAATTACCTCCTTAGCCGCCGTGTTGGGCGGTGCGATGAAGCGGTTGCCCTGGGAGATGATGGTGGGCTGCGAGCTGCCCCCGATGGCGTACATGAGCCAATGGGTGTAGTCGTTGTTGACGACGTGGAAGAAGCCCCATCGGCACCTCGGCATCCGCTGAATCAGACCCTTGCCAAAGTGGTTGAAGGCGACGGTCACCTGCATAATCTTGTCTTTTGGGTACAGGTCGCTCCCGCCGAAGAGCATCACCTGCACATATGTCCCCAGATGGGAGTTAAACATCAGTGTCTAGACCGAATGTATATAGCGGTTGATTTTTCGTCGAGATCAGAACATCGAGTAAATGGAGGAGATGGAAGGCGTTACGTCGTTATGGTGGGTGTAGTGGCCGTTCGAGATAGTGATGGCAGTGGAGCCCTCGATGGCGTCGATGAGCCCGTCCTGGCATCTTTTCATGGACACGTGATCGATCCAGACGTTGGTGGAGCCGAAGATGGAGATGCCATCGCCGTCACTCATTGTCCTGATCCCCACATGGTCAACCGAGTCCCTGATGATGCCCCCGGACCTCGTGACGATGTCGTGGATGCGGATATTGTGGATGATCACGTTCCTGACGAACTGGATCGTGATGCCGGCACCGAAGGCGATGTGCACATTCGCGCCCCGGCCGTCTATTGTCTTGTGGCTAGTCACCATCAGCTCCTGGTTCAGCCTGATGACCATGCTGCGTGCGAAGATGATCCACAGAGGCCGCTTCTGGATCACGGCGTGGCGGAGCGTCCCAGGCTTTGGGTTGATCATGTTGTTGTCCGAGGGATCGTAGACGACGTAGTACTTACCCTTCAAGCCTCCCGTGGTCTTGCGGCCGAATCCGAGCACGCACTTGGCCAGCCTCTTCCTGTTCTTCGCCCAGTTCTTCCTGCACCGCCAGCACCGGTCGATCGGGTTCGTACCGAGGCACGGGCCGGAGTACTGGTGCATTTTTAATTGCCTCCTTGTGCTGTTGTTTCCATCTAAGACCCTGCAATCATTTGGAAACGTGAACACGAAGATCATATATTCTCTCACGACTACAGCAGAAGACGAAACCTTTCGTCCCGTGCTAATCCAATGTCTTCAACAACCGAGACTATTGATGATGCAAGGAGTTCTCACTTGTGAACGTTCGCATTGAATTGGGCCGTGACGTTTTCGGGTTCGGGGTTAAACGCCTCGAGAGCAGCCTCGCTGGCCTCCTCCGCGCGCTTCTGCCAGTACTCGTCGAACTCCTTGATATGAGCCTCCAGGCTCGGAACTAGAACAGCCAAGGACAAGGCCAAGATGAACCCAACAAGCTTCATTGCCGCCATCTCTTTGTTATATATTCTCGTTCCGATTCTCCTTAATCGACAGGCCAAGGGGGTCCAGGTCCTCCGAATCCTCGGAAACGAAACTGAATGTTTAGTGATGGCGAAGGTCTGTCGCCTTGGGATCCTGCAGTTCTCGCTCGGGCTTCCAACGATCAGACCTTGCCAGGACTAATTAACGGGACCGACCACCGACGACCGGAAGATTTACGCTATGCTCTTGCCATGGATACCGTTTCTTCTCGTCCGTGTCGTCGTTTCGGTTCAAGGGCTTGAGTGCATTCGCAAGGCGACCGCGCACTTATATAGCTTCTCGACAGCAAAGCATGGTGTCCAAGAACAAAGGGACCCGGTTTAGGAGGAGAACCGATCACCATTTTCAGGGTTCACAGTCTGTCATTCGACAGCAAAACGGGAGGGCTGTTCGAGGACGTTGGAGCACTATCCTGTTGCGTTTCCATCCACCTGTTCGTACGGACTACCGCTCCAGCATCATCAGAATTCGCTACACTAGCGCCTAAAAACTTGGGTTCTCGCAGCAGAAATTTGACCAGGTAAATGGCCATCGACAGCAACAGACTTCGAGCTGAGGTCGAGGTCAAGATTTATACGGTAAGGCCGCACTGCCGACCGCAGATTGTATTCGTATTGTACCCGCAGAGCACGCCTGATGTTCGGAACATTCCGCTTTTAGTATGCTGAAGTTTGTCTTTTCAATTGGAACACGGAGGAGAAGTGCCAAAATTTGGAAGTCCGATGGGAAACTACGTTTTCTATAAAAATCATCTAATTTGTGATGTCGGGAACCGACTCGAAATTCGGTTCAATGCCAAATTGATCTGATCAAATTCAGTACTCAAAATATTAAAATTATTTGTGGATCGGATATCTTGATTAATGAAATGTGACCATTTTTTGCAAAATGAAGAGAGATGTTGCCGAAATTATTATATGTGGCCTATACCTTTTATGACAATGGTTATTGTTGAACTTTAATTTATTTAATAATTATATTTACAGTTTGTTTGTTTAGGAGAAAATTTCATGAGAAATGAGAGTACTTTTATAAAAATATTTTTACAAGAAAATGGTCTATTTTTCTTTACTTAGTGATATATGATCGAAAATATTTTTTGGCCTTTTTTATTTCATTTTCTAAATGATTTCAATTAGGCTAAAAAATATTTTTATTTTATTTTCTTTCTTTTTCCTTCTCCCTCTTCCCCTAGTTGCTGCGTCTTGGCGATGGTTGACCTAGCCGGCCTCGAGTGAGGTCGAGCTTGGCAACCTCGAGCAAGGTCGAGGTAGAGCTCGTTCGAGGTCAGCCTAAACCTATGGCCAGTTGCTGAGGCCCGGTGATTGATGAAGGAGGAAGAAGGAAAAAAAAATATATAAAAGAATAAATACTTAAGAAGAACAATTTTGAAATGTGTTTTCACCTTCTCAAATTTAAAAACTCACTTCTTAATTTTGTATATGACCATTTTCCTTGATCGGTAAATATCTTCGGTTAATTATTAGTTTTGATGAACCAAACAAGTGAAAGAAGGAAAACTAATTTTGAAAAAAAAATTCTCCCAAACAAAAAAGCACCCTATGATCGGAGTGTGTCAATACATATTCGTAATTTTTTTAATAAATTTGATAGTTGATCGTATCCTATCTATTTGATTAAAAATATGTTAAAATGGTCGGAATATAAAATAAATGCATTTAGATGGGTAGTGAATAATAAGATAAAATGCACGAGTTTTTTTTTTTTTTGGTCGGTTATTTTTTTTAGTTAAAAAGGGTCTTAACATAGCGTTTATTAAATATTTAAGCCAAAATTCATAATAAACAAAAATTGGTAATTGAAGAGAGAGAGAGAGAGAGAGAGAGAGGAAAAAATCTACGCAATATTTAAAAGGAGGAGAAAAAAAAAACTCAAAAATTAGGGTTCTCTGCTTTTCTGTGTCGTACTGCCACGCAACCATTTCGTCTTCCTCCACCGCTCCCCGTCATCCCTCCCTCTCTCTCTCTCTCTCTCTCTCTCCTCCGCAACTTTTCGGTGACCGGGAGAGATCTCCATCTCCGGCGGAGGGAATCATGGGCAAGGGTCCCGGCCTCTACTCCGACATCGGCAAGAAAGCCAAAGGTCGGTCCCTCCCTTTCCGTCCTCGATTCGTCTTATCGGCGGCGGCGGCGGCGGCGGCGGCCGGCCGCGCGTCTCGGCTGCCGGATTTTTTTTCCTCGTCCGGTCGAATCGTTTCTGAGTTTCTTCGATCTCGCGTGCGCGCGAGCTGTTGTTTGTTGTGGTTGTGTGTGGTGCAGATCTTCTCTACAAGGACTACCAGAGCGACCACAAGTTCACCATCACTACCTCCTCGGTCACCGGAGTCGTGAGTTTTTTCTTTCGCCCCCCCCTGTTTCTTCGGAGACCTCTGCATGTTTACTCACTTCATTGAGCTGCGATTTTTGAACCTGCTCGTCGTTGTGTGGTCCGTGTTGGTTTCGATTCCGGTCTTGTGTAATCGGTGAACGATTGTCTATTATTAGGCTTTGGTATGGTTTTGGCCGATCGAGCTTTCTTTAGAGATTGTTTGGGACTTTTAGCGGTTCTGTCCACGCTTGAAAACGGTGATGTGATTTCATACGCGAACTTGGATGTACAAACCCTGGAAATAGGTTTCCAGATCTGAACCGTTGGATAGATTCGGAAAAATGATGTCTTTTGAGTTGGTTGATGAGTTTGCTGATTTCAATTGGTTTTCGTTGTATTTGCGAATGAGAAGTGTAGTGAAGTTGAGGAATTCACTCTGAGTTTGAGTTCCTGCAGAGCTGTTATAGTGACTCTCAGTCGTCGGCATTCCTGCTTTGTCTTGAAATGCTTGCTCTTGCCTGGTACCGTGGTTTAAATGCTGGGATTGTCTGCATTTTGGTTAGAGGCAATGCAACTGAGAAACTACTTTTGCAATGATATCGCAGACTTTAACATCTGCAGCAACAAAGAAGGGTGAGCTGTTTCTGGCTGATGTTAATACCCAGCTGAAGAACAAGAATGTTACCACTGATGTCAAAGTGGACACGAACTCCAATGTAAGTGTTGTAAATTTGTAAAACGAAAAAAGTGAACAGTTCTCTAATAGCATGTTGCTTTTTTCTCTAAATCATACCTGGGGGTGTTGAGGGGCGGGAGGGCATGTGATGGAGAAATTGCTAGTGTCCACTGGCATGCTGTATGTAAACTTCCGATGATTTCCTATCATATAATGGAAATGGGTTAGGTGTCAAGAACATGATGTGCATGTATACACTTATTGAGATCACTAGTTGGTTTCTTGTGACCCTTCGAAACATGGTTTTGGTTTATTCTTTATCATAATCAGGGAAGACTCTGTGTTCTCTTTAGTAAGTGTCTGAACATTATAGGTAAACTGCAACTTGCACTGCTATTAACGAATAGTCTAGCAGTATCAATTAGCATCATACTTGTTTCTGGTAATTTGTTAAATTAGTTTGTAATATGTACCTGTAGGAGGCAAGCTCCATGGGACCCTATTGTACAATTTTTCTTTAATACTTGAGTAGTTGAGTCATGTGATCAATTTTCAGGACCCTGTTCTACTATCTTTGTTTACTATTTGAGTGGTTGTGTCAAGTGAATCGACTTTCAGCAACCATGGAGAGAAATTTTAAAACTGGGGACCAAGTACTGTATCGTTCAAGGGGATTCACAAATGGTGTGCTGTATCTTATGGCTGTAGAAAAAGGCTTTTCATGTCAAGAAGTTATAACTCATTTGAGTATTTTAGAAGAATAAGTTGGATCTCTGATGCCTTACTTAATGTTGATTATGGTATCACCCTAATTGTTTCATGGTTTTGCTGAACCTTGCCTCATGATACGCAGCTTATCACAAAAATTACTGTTGATGAACCTTTCCCTGGACTGAAGACAATATTCTCTTTTACAGTCCCAGATCAAAGGTCTGGCCAGGTGAGCGACAATGTCTCATGACATCTTTAATGCTGATTGGAAAAGGATGATGGTTTCTTGGTCAATCATCTGATTCGGGCACGTCATTGCTTATATTGAGTTCCTTTCTGGATATATTATTGTTACTGAGAGAAAGACGCTTCCTGACTTTTGCAATTAACAGATTGAGCTACAATATTTGCATGACTATGCTGGGATAAGCACAAGCGTTGGGTTGACCGCAAATCCTGTTGTCAACTTTGCTGCTGTGCTAGGAAGCAATGTTTTGTCACTTGGCACTGACGTGTCATTTGACAGCAAAGCAAACAATTTCACCAAATGCAATGCTGGCGTCAGCTTCTCGAATGCTGACCTGATTGCTTCATTGGCCCTGTGAGTAGTTTGCATTTCTTGTTTATGTACCTGAAAATTTCTATATATTTGTACATCGCTTGTACTCCATGTTGGATCTCCCATGTTCTCTTGAATAACATCAGTCATTTTCAGTCTGAGATTTTTGACATTACTAGATAACAGTTCAGATGTGCTGAATTTGTCACTTGCCTTTGGTCTTGATTACAGCGTTTTAAAGAAGGGGCATTCTAGCACCTATATATTTTTTCATGTACAGTGCAAACCATTCTTCTACCGTTTAGATTTGGAAGTCCTCTAAATTTTTTTAGAATTGCCCTGGTTATAATAGCAACATATCCCTTCTGAATTTGAGAATGAAATCATTATTTATGCAAACAGCTGGTGTGGATACTGCACTTTTTTGTTGTCCCTATTTTACTTAACATTCTCATTGTTGACGCAGGAACAACAAGGGTGACTCACTGACTGCGTCCTATTATCACATTGTGAACCCTGTGACTAGCACTGCCATCGGCGCTGAGGTTACCCACAGCTTTTCCTCCAATGTGAACACCATAACCGTTGGAACCCAGCATGCGCTGGACCCATTGACCGCGCTGAAGGCACGGATCAACAATTCTGGTAAGGCGAGCGCTCTTATCCAGCATGAGTGGCGCCCCAGGTCATTTTTTACCGTCTCCGGGGAGGTTGACACCAAATCCATTGATAAGAGTGCCAAGGTTGGTCTCGCCCTGGCTCTTAAGCCATGATGAGAGTATTTTCCTCGCATCTGGCTTGGAGCATCGATCAGACCGACGGTTTTAATTGTTTTCTTGGGCTGGTTGTAATCTCTTTTCAGAGAGTAATGCTGATTTCCTCAGTTTCTCTCCACTTTTGGGTGGTTTTTGGAGGTGTAAAAATAAATGTCCTCATCGTGAACCCTAGGGGCTACTTTTAGAATCTTCACTTGTCAATCCATCGAATGGAAGAACGAAGAATTACGATTCTGAGAAGGCAAATTTTCGCTTTTCGCTCTTGTTTTAGCGCATGCATCCTGTAAAAGCATGTGAGCTTGTCTAGAGTCTCTGATTTTATCGATTTGGAACGCGGGTTCTACGATACGCATTGAGATATTGAGAGTTTGCTTCGCTTTTGGTTGCACTTTTCACTATAACGCAAGGCTTAATCAGTGGAAATCTTCTCTTTTTCTCCAAATTGGACATATGTAATTTCTTTTTCTGGGTCAAAATTGGATTCGATGGATACTTGTTTCGCTCCCATTGGTCTGCATAACAAGATATATGGTGAGAAAAATTGTCTGGAGAAGCTAGCCAAAAGGCGACATATGCTAAAAACTATATTATCCATGACCGACTGAAACTTTCATTATCTGATCGTGAGGCATTGACTATCGAGTGGTCACTCTCAATCTGATTTAATAGTTGGCAATCCAGATATGGTATCTTCTCCTCGGTCGAAGTAGTAGGAGCTACAAGGGTTTACATGATCTACAAAACCATAGAAAACCGATTTTACCCCGAAGAAACCCGACATGGTGCCTTTGGTGTTGCTGGTAATGTCACGTAACATGGGCCTATCACCTTTCATACAACATTCATGCCAATACGACCTCTCGGCTAAAGATGGTAAAGTATCATGACGTTGTCGTACGCAAGTCAAGAACATCATTTAAATGTTCTTTGATGAACCAAGAACAAGACTTCCCAAAGGATGGAGGAATTCGGCATCATCACTAGGAAATCAATGAAAGGCATCATACCTACATTCGTGCCAAGAAGACTCTGGCTAAAGTAAAAAAGTGTTACAATGCAATCTTATGCAAGTCGAAAACATTATACAAGTGCTGCTTCTGATGAACCAAGAAGGAGAAACACAAGAAGGACGAAGGCATTAAGCATCAGTCCCAGAGTGAAAAGCATCATATCCTAAGGGGAATGACGCATCAATGCACGATCCTAATCTTTGTCCACCTCGAGAATTTACATGACGATGACATCCTTCTCTTTAAATTACAACCAGCTCGCCTACCTTGAAATCTCTTCCAATTGCTACTGCCTACATAGCTCAGATACAACATACGCAAGTCACGGAACTGGGGAAAGATAGGATCATGCCTTCACCACAGGTGAATGGACAAAGCAGCCACAAGACAGTTAACTGCATTGCTTTTGTCGAATTGGTCGATGGAAGCAATGTCAGCCTCTCTCGAAATTACGCGACCTCCAATCGTCGTGATATCCTTAAGAGGGACTACAAACAATGTATATGGAAAGTTTGGGCGGGGTCGGACTCATACTTTTCCATTGGGTTTTGGCGAGAGGCGGGGAATGTTATTTGGAGAGGGATGGGTACCGTGCGGTATTGATAGACTCCTCACTGGTTGCCCGTTCCTGATCACCACAAACCCTCCCTGAGTCCTGATGCCATTCTTAGCATTTGGATTGGACCTGGAGCGTTCAGCTTGCATGGCCTGAAAGAAGTAGGAGGAACTGGCCATATCCTTGAGGTTAAGCAGAGGCTCCAGAGTTTCGACAACTTCACTCATGCGAGGTCTGGCTTTTTGGTCCCGTCTGAGGCAGTGGGCTGCCAGCTGAGAAGCCTTCTGGGCGCCTTTGACTGAGAAGTGTCCCTCAAGACGGGGATCAATTAGCCGATAAAACCTCCTCCTGTCCTCAAGAAATGGCTTTGCCCATTCCACTAGATTGTGTTCACCATTCGGTCGGTTCTTATCCATGGATCTTCGACCAGTCAACATCTCCAGTAGGACAACTCCAAAGCTGTAAACATCACTCTTTGATGTCAAATGACCTGAGCCAAGAATAAAGCAGCATTAGATTGCATAGCTTATAGGCCATCTCAGATGAAACCATTAAAGGCACTTCTATGACGTGAGATAGCAGGCAAATCAAAACTAACAGTCCATGAAAGAGAGGAAAAACTTGTTCTCAGTGGTCGCACTAACAATCAAATGTACTAGTATACCATCAAAAGATCAAAGAAGAATCGCTTGGCAGTATATCTTAGTCATCTGACATAAGTGGCACATGTCTTATGATAACACCTCTGTCAACAAAAGTCAGAATTTAAGAAGGTTAAAATACCACGAGAATCCTTAGACTAACCACTTTGAAGCCCATATCGTCTGTAACTAATGACATGGTTCAATATTGTGATGCTTAGCTTTCAACACAATCAATTTATGTGGACTATTATCAGCTATTGTAGTTTACTCAGATTGATCAAGACCATTTAGTGATGCATCTAAAGGACCAAAATAACAACTGATAACGGCATTGCTAGTCTAGTTAAACTACAGAAACTGTCATATCTACCATTAGCTTCGGATGTGGCTGCCCGAATCAATCGTCCATTATACAATACAACGTGTTCCTAGTATATTATTGTACGTGTAGGAGGCATCGCAACTTGCCTAAATTAGAGGGGCATCCAACATAACAATGAAATGATTAGGTAGTCATATGAAGATGCAAGACACTATACATGAATAATTTGACTCCCTAACCTGTCATTACATACTCTGGTGCTGCATAACCATAAGTTCC
This sequence comes from Eucalyptus sp. ANBG9806169, assembly GCA_014182395.1. Taxonomy (NCBI): domain Eukaryota; kingdom Viridiplantae; phylum Streptophyta; class Magnoliopsida; order Myrtales; family Myrtaceae; genus Eucalyptus; species Eucalyptus sp. ANBG9806169. Next base: position 28,661,174 of record CM024582.1, read on the forward strand.
CATAACTCGGGTGGATACGTGAGTTTTATCTCCCTCGGGAGCATCCTTGGCAAGTCCAAAATCCGAGAGTTTGGCATTGTAATCCTACATAAGCAAACACCTTTTTAGGAAAAGCAAGCCGAAAGAAAAACCAAAATTACTTGAGGCAATAGCACATTTGTTGAGTCACATACCGCATCCAAAAGAATGTTGGATGTTTTAAAATCACGGTATATAACGGGTCTTTCAGCTTCCTCATGAAGAAAAGCAAGCCCTTTGGCAGCACCAACGGCAATTTTAAGTCTGATTGACCACGGAAGAGGCAGGGACCCTTCTGCATATAAAGTGGATTTACCAAGAAAAGTTAATCCATCGCGCAAAAGCAAGCACTGTGCAACTAGCAAAGATATAATTCAGAACCAAACATTTTCTTGAGGCAATCTACAATATTTCACAAATGATCCATTTCAAAGGCCAGTTCACTTGATTGAAAAAGGAGGTCAAAAACTGACAATAGATTCTTACAAAAGGAATCTGAGCCAAAAGGGAAAATAAAACAGCTCCTCTACATGCCAGCGAGATGGATCAGTCTCTCTGAGATTGCACCAGATGTTGCGCTATAAATAGGAAAAATGCAGTGCCTAGAAGCGTGTAGTTCTTTAAGTACATTAAAAGCATTGATCCATTGTCCCTGAATTTACTGATATTAGCAAGAATGTCATGACCTAACATCTGACTGCAATTAAAATCTGCAGGAAAGATCCGCATCTGTTCATTTACTATTCGGCAGGCCAGTTTCCAAATATATACTGAAACGTTGAACGCGGATAATGCTTAAAAAGATTCCATTGGTTATATGCAGTGAAAGAAAAAAGGCCCAATTACATACTTCTGAAGAGGTGATTCTCCAGACTTCCTCGAGGCATAAACTCATAGACTAGCAGTCTCTGATCATCTTCAATGCAGTAACCAATCAACTTGACTAGATTGGGATGGCGAAGATTACCAAGAAAACTAATTTCAGCCTGCATAACAGGTTGCCAGAGGGGGGAAAACAGTATTAGACCAAATAAGCATCGCATCCATAAAATTTTATGATCTAGCTTCGAATTAAAACAAAATAGAGAGAAAAGGAGCGAAAGAGGCCATACAAGCCACTCTTTGTGACCCTGAAGTCCATCGTGATTAAGGGTTTTGACCGCAACAGTAAGGCCTGTGCCAGGTTTCACTGGAGCAGTTCCATTCTCCTCTATCCAACCTTTAAAGACACATCCAAATCCACCCTCGCCAAGAAGACTCTCAGGTCTGAAATTTCTCGTCGCTAATTTAAGATCAATAAATGTGAACTTCCGGAGATGGGATGCGACCCTGAGTTCCTCACTGAACATAGGTGTTGATGAAGTGCTTTCTGCATTGCTAGTAATAGTAGAGGAGACTACTGGAACAACTGGTTCATCTGCACTTTTTGAGTTGGTCGACTTACTTTCCACTGACGAGATAAACAACAGAGCATAAGTAACCAATTCCCCATGTCAGAAAAAATTGAAGAAATAGACAGGTGTTAAGCCGATGATGATGCAGCTACCATTGAGGTCTAGGGGAATGTTGATGGGATTCAACAGACAAGTTTTTTTTTTTTTTTGGTCGGCAACAGACAAGTTGAATCTCATCTTTTTGATACCATTTCCTTTTGAATCTGAATTATGCAAAACACTCAAGTAATTGCAGAGATAAAAATTTGAGCTGCTTGCGTAATTTGAGCAGAGTTCCCAAATCAAGTCCTAGAAATAACAAAGTTTACACTCACTGCTCCCCCCCCCTCCCCGCGGGCGGAACAGAAACATCAGTTTTAAGGAGGAATGTTATGATCAACAAACACTTCGTCACCAACCCCGATGTCTCTCGGCAGAAAGATAACATCTTTCACCAACTCAACAGCTATGACCATATCTCTAAGATTAAGCAGAAGTCCTAACTCTCTCTCTCTCTGTCCCTCTCCCTCTTTGCTTTTTTTCCCAGCAAATAAGAGAAACGAGAGGTTGAAGAAACATACCATAAGTAGTACTGATTCCGCTGATGGAGCTATTGACCTTTGATCTAAAAGGCATGCAAGAACATCTCTCCATGAACCTCAACTTGATCCAACAGCACCCATCCCTCTTCTTCTTTTTCCCCCTCTCCCTTTTCTCTCCTCTTTCCTTTGATTTCTCCAGAGCCCAATTCTCCACCTTTATCGAATCAGGCCCTAACCCCATCTAACACCAACCTCTGCAACAACAGCAACGCTCACCACACCCACAGAAAGAAGGCAGAAAACCCAACTTCTCTTCTCCTCATACAAACCCAAACCCAGCTAAAATTTTCAACTGAACGATCTTCAATCAGCTCACAAACAAACTCCCCCAGAAGATGAGCACAAAAGAGAAGGGTTGGGAATTCTTTCACAAGGTCATATCTAATGATAAAGACCGATGAACAGTCGTCGTGTGTGCGTCTGTCGCCCAAAAAATCAATCTTGTTCAGCCAAATTAGTCAAAAGAATAGGTTGAGAGATCAGAGAGAGAGAGAGAGAGAGGGAGGGGGGGCTGCTTGAGAAAGAGGGAAAGTGCTCTCGGCCCTCGGGCAACACGGGCAGTTTGAAACTAGGAATGCGGGCAAGGGACGGGCAGGAGAGAGAGTTCTTTTGTCCTTCACCAACAGTAAACTTGGCATATTCCAGACATCACATCATAGAATACTAGTGCCGATAGTACTTGGAAACTTTTGTTTATTCACTGTGAGGAAGAGGTGGAAAAAAAAAAACCCAACAAAGATCGAATTATTGCAACCCAAATGAACTTTCCCATGTTTTGAATTTGTAAATTGGTATAGAGATTGGAACCCCAGGATACAATAAGTCCAAGCGGAAATGGGGATTCACTAAAAAGAAGAGTCTTTTGCTGCGAAACCTCAGTTCCAATGCGCAGAAACGACAAGAAGAGATTCAACCGAATGGAGAAAAAAAGGGCATCCATCTTAAACTCTGTTTTCAGACAAAGCACAGGCCCATGAATTGGTCGGGATAAGTCCCTATTCCCAGATCCGGACTGACTATAGGAGAGCTGAATCATCACTGAACATCGAAACTAAAAGATAAAAAAAAAAAAAAAAAAAAAGAGGAAAAAAAGGACCCAAAGAATTAGAAAATGGCAAGTCATCTACAGGACCTGTTCTAGTCCAAGGATCAAAAAGCACCATTGAAGTTTTCCAAGGGACTGGCGCCGGTGGTGGCGGTGGAGACTCAAGCTTGTATCTTGCAAATTACAGCTGTAAAAAGGAACAAAAGAATCTGCATTTTTTACGGGCGCCGGTCAAAAGAATAAGTGGCCTTGAGATTGGCTTTTTTATGTGGGTGAGATGAGTGTTCGGACACGTAAAGAGGACGGATGATTCCGAGTCTAGTGGAGAATATGATAGAATATCTGATAATAAATAAATAAAAAAAACGAAAAGGAAGAAGAGAAAGAAAGAGGGAGAAAGAGAGAGAGAAAGAGAATATCTTGGACGACCGTGAGTTAGGGTGTACTCGAACCGAGTTGCTTAGATACGGTACTGAGTCTGAGCATGACTCGATGCTCGAAACTTAATTGGTGTTGGATCGAGTATTAAATTTAACGTTTGAGCTCATTTTGATTGATGATCGAGGCATTTGAATTTGACTCGACTAGAATGGAATATACTTTTGAATAAACTGGATTTTAAACTCAATTTCGAGCTTTGAATAAACTTTATGTGGTTTTGGAATTTTTAAAGCTCTTCTCAAATATTTTCCACATGAAGATGGTAAGCTCAAATTTGACTCGACAATATGTTTTGAGTAGCTTGAGCTTGACTTAAAATCAAATGGGTCGACCTCAATAATCATCGAGGCGAGTTTGAGTTGTTCACAATTAACTTAATTTAATTTCACTCCTATTTATGTTGTACATGGGAATGGTTTAGGGAAATTTGTGTCTCGCATCCTGGGCAAATTTTTCCTCGCGAAGAGTGCCTTGCTAAGCATTTGGCAAGGAATGGGGCCAGGTGGGGGCGTCCGACCCGCTTAGTTTATTCGCATCGTTTTGCATATTTCAATAAAAAGTATATATTAGTTAGGAGTGATATATTAAAAAATAAGGGCGATTGGTTCTAAGTTGGATAGGTTCCAAACCTGAACTCTATACCCTATCCTATTATAATCGGTTTCCCTTTCTTGAGCCATGTATCGTATCCTGTTTGCACTAAAACCTCTTTCGGAACTTATCTTGTTTTTTCGATTTCGTTCCAAGGTTTGTCCTGTTTGCACCGGAACTTATTTTGGGACCGCTTGATATCCTATTCAACTTCGAATTTTACATAAATAAGCAAGAAAATAACAACGTAATCTTCCTAATTTGTATTGAAACATTAAGCACGTGTAATCAATAAGTACATGAATTGTTTGACTAAACAAAAAATTAAGGATCTACAAGGCTAATTATTATAAACAAACATGACACGACAAAGTAAAAATCTTAACATTGCATAAACATTAGCGGCAAACATGGGTTAAATATTATTCACATTCTCACAACTACTATAGGAAGATGTTCATTTATTTAGAATGATTAACAAATCTTTTTTTAACATTAGTAAAAACTGGTTTCAAAACCGGTCCAATTGGTGCAAGTCCCAGATGGTCCGGTTGCACACCCCTATGAAAGAATAGATCACACAACATATTATAATTTATTACTTGGTTTAAAATTAAATTAAATTTAAGTGAGTAATACAAACACATTAATATAATAAGTTGTATTAAGCTCACGAAACTGTGATTCTTTAATAATCATATTTAGGAATATGTTTAAAGTAGCGAAAAAAAAAAACAAAAGTAATTATGAAAATTCAGCAACTATATGTTTAGATATCTAATTCAAAATATCCTAATGACGACGTTTAATTGATTCGGTTATCTCCAATTTAACTAGAAACCTACCCGCTCCTCGGAGAAATAAATGAAAAATTTCGAAGTTCAAATTATTGGAAGCTATATGCGTGCCACAATGCCAAGGAAATGTCATAATCTACTAAATAAAATTTAGTTCAACTCCATAAAGCATGAACAAAAAAAAAAAGAAAAAAAAGAGGAAATAATAACTCAATTTCGACAATTAGAACAATATTTTATAAATCAACGATAAAGGTTCATTGACGTCTATGTGGCGGACATTTTTGTGAAGAAAGCATAAAAACATTATCTCGCAACATGACGACACTTTAAAAATTATATTTATAAATATATAATATATATATTTATAAAAATTCTTTTGATCAGACTGGACTCGGTTTATATCGAATTTTCAAAGCCTCGAGCATCCAAAGACCTAATCAATTTATCCATCATGGGAAGATATCTTTATTTTCTTTAGATGGACATGACCCGTTCCCGGGTGCCCATCGACCCGGCGCGGACCCGGGTCAACCCTTTGTACAACCGCGCTCGCGCAAGTGCAATTCTCGTACCATGTCATCTCCTTAATCAATAATTGCTAATAGCCCTCTTTTAACATTGATCCTCGACATTATTATTCGTCTCGTTCGATAGTCACGTCAGTATTATCTGTTAGTCGTGTAGTTTGCCTAGTGATCGTGACGGCCTAGTATCACGACAATCAACTCATGCCGCCGCAATAATCTCTTATTACGTAACTTGCACGACAGTCGTGATAACACGCAACAATCACGTAAATAGCCACATCAACGTCACATAAAAGATTCTCTCTGCAACACATCAAACTAGTTTGGCAATCTGCCTGAATGTTTTTTTTTTTTTTTCAAATATTTTATCAAAACTCAAGTTGATTTATTCGACGCTACGTTGAGTTTGAAAGGATGTTAGCAACATTTATAATAGTTTCTTTGATTTTCCATATCTATTATGCTAGTGCATATAATTAGGAGATTCTCCATATTTACTTTTGACCGTGCATATAATTGACTAATATATTACCTTATAAAATTATTTAATAAAGTCTATAAATAGGTTCATGTACTATTTATTATGAAATATCGAAATTTATGGACATTACATAATTCTATTTGTCAAAGCTAGACAATTTTGAAGACATTGTTCATCTATTAACTTAAGTTTTTGGATCGAGCCCTTTAACATTCTCTTGTCTCTCTTGTGTATGTACATCCACTCCTATTAGTCAAACTCCACGGATCGTTCCTAATTTGACTTGTATGTAAGGGCCGTTAAAATTTTATTCCATATCGCTTGATAATAGATTTTATATACTTTTCATATTCATACCAACAAGTTTAATGGGGATCATATTAGAGAACGTAAACAATAATTTGAGGATACATGGTGGCTAAATGTGTCGGGCGAATTTAGATATATCTAATTAGAAGGCTGAATAAGCCATCCTAACTTTTGGAGTGGGACAAATTTCACCCCTATCCAAATTAAATATAAAAAAGAAGATAAATAATGAAAGAAAATCAAGAATAACTTTTGCTCGCCCACTTATTTTTTTCCCCTGATCCTATCCTATATCTATTTAACAAGTTATTGTATGTGCGATTATCATGCAGTGCTCGTCGAAGACTTTTCCTCTCTCGATTCATGCATGACTCGGTCGGGTTCTGATCTAGTCACGACATGTCACCACTATGGTCGCGTTACATCAGCGACCACTCCACGATGATTATCTCTCACGATGTCGGTAGTCACATATTGTGATAGCTCCCGGATTAATCATGTGCGCCAATCCATTACGGTCCCCGTCGTGGAGGTCACTATTAGAAAACAACAACCATTACATCGTCGGTTGTCCTATTTGCCACGGTAGGATCGGGTGTCGTCGCTTTTTAAGTTATTCATTTAGTTTACTCACTACTTGTCTAACTAAAATTTAAATCGTATCCAGTTGCCGACCAAACAAAAGATACAGGATGAGACAAATCTCGTACGTTTCCCATTCGGCACGTGACTGAAAATATCCGTCTAGGACTTCCCCTGCCATCGACCGGTCCGACCCGTCGACGAACGGTTCGAGGTCGCGGCTTCCGAACCGGGTCCGGTCCATATCGGCCTCCGTCTTTTCCATCTTCCTGCGACGGTGTCAGTGAATCTTCTTGAGAGAGAAGCAAATATGCTGAGGAAGCTGCTGCTTCGGACGTCCGCCGCCCGGCGAGCCCTCGCCGGCGCCTCAGGTTCCCGCGTCCTCCCCGACCGGCGTCCTTCTCCGTCGCTCTCCCCGTCGCCTCGCGGGTCCGCCTCGCGCTTCTACGCGTCCGCCTCGTCTCAGGTCCCCGGCGGGACTTTCGTCGAACACGTTGACGACGAAGGCCCGGACGGTCCCACTTCCCGACCTTCCGCCGCCATCTCCGTCGACCGCTCGGCTCTCTACAATCCTCCCGGTACGGCCCGGAAGGCCTCGTCGCTTTAAGCTCGCGAGTGTGATGTTAGGAAAGGTTGTTATTGAATGACGATGTATGTTGTCGTGAAGTTTCGTTTTCTGCTTGTTTGTAGAGCATTCCCATGAACCGACTGCGGACTCTGAGCTCGTTAAGCACCTCAAGGGCATCATCAAGGTACGGGAGATTTTCCCCAGTTCTTGGTTTAGCTCGATATCTTGGTGTACTTCATGGCGAACGCGTTGTGTTTGTGAAAATGTCCCGATAAGTGCCGAGGTGAGTGCGGCATATGGGGCTTCAGGGATCTTCGTAGCGGTTCTATTGCTTCAAGTTTAATATGGTTCGATTCGATTGGTTTTCATTCAGCAAAAGGAACAATTGGCATTGTATCGCCATTGCTCGGGTGTTACGTTGTTACTTTTCAACAAGAGTCAATAGCTTGTAATATGGAATGCTTTCACCAGCGGAAGGCCTTTCGGTTGGAAATGATAAAGCTGAAAAATAAGTCACGTTTATCTTTTCAAGGAAGAATTCACACAGCACTCCATGATTAAGTTGATGAAATGTAAATTTAGAGTGTTTGTTAATCTGCTTCTAAATCTAAAAGGCTATAGCTTTCTATGTGTTCGACACTCATTTTGGACTGATGGAATCCTCCCGTCCTTGCGTTCCATCTGAACAATGAGATCAATAATTGATTTCCACAGTCAATTACAGGCATCCTCTATCATTTGCCAGGCTTAATTGAGCAATGCCAACACTTGCAATTTGATCTTAGCAATTGGTTTCTTTTGCAGTTTCGTGGTGGGCCAATTTCAGTTGCCGAGTACATGGAGGAAGTTCTGACTAACCCAAAAGCTGGATTCTACATCAACCGTGATGTTTTTGGTACGAAAGGCGACTTTATAACCTCTCCTGAAGTAAGTCAGATGTTCGGTGAGGTAAGCTTAGTAGCATAGTCACCCTATACCACAACTTATATCTAGTCATATTGAAGTTTGTGGGTGCTGAAAATCAAACTTATTGGGACATTTAGTAATCTATCTTCAGTGGGTTTTTCCAGTATATGGTCAACTACTTTTGCGCTGCTAATATATATTGGTTACTTTAGATGATTGGCGTTTGGACCATGTGCATGTGGGAGCAGATGGGACAACCAAGTAGAGTCAACCTTGTTGAGTTGGGTCCAGGACGAGGAACTCTCATGGCCGACCTTCTTCGTGTATGTTCACAGTGATGTTCTATCTTGAGGGATTATTTTGCCTGAGAAGTTAACAGGAAATTTGCGCTCTGCTTTCATTAGTTCTGAAACTATGATAAGGAAGATCTTATTCATATTTGCTGCATCATCCATTGTCCCTATTATATAACTGTCAACTGATGAAGTGGTGTAGCTTTGGTTGTAGGGTACATCAAAGTTCAAGCATTTCACAGAGGCACTCCACATTCACATGGTGGAGTGCAGTCCCACATTGAGGAAACTCCAGCATAGCAACTTGAAGTGTATCGAGGGGGAAAATGTATCGCAAGATGTTGGACACAGAACTATTAGCACTTTGGCAGGGACTCCAGTAACGTGGCATGCTGCATTGGAGCAGGTTCCATCAGGACGTAAGGACTTGTCTTTGCTTCATTATGCTTTCGTGGGAATGAAAAGAAAGTACACGAAAACTACATTTGTTAAGCATACAATTCCCTGGCTCGGATTCTCCCTTTCTATAGATGCACAGATACACACATCAGCAGAACTGTATTTTGATTGTACATACATACACCAATAGTATATTGCCATTTAGTAGGCGGTACGATTTTTTATGCTAAAGAGCCATCTATCTTGCATTATCAGTGTTTAATTTGGTTTTTGTGAATGGCGAACAGTTACTGTTTTCTGTTTCTCATGCTATTGACATAATTAAATTTGATGAGGTCTGGAAAAAATATATAGGCACTGAAGAAATGAAGAAATAAAGTGTCATTTGGATGTAGGTTTCCCTTTTTAACTGCAATAGTTACGGTGGTGACTGCATGTTTTTGGCATTCCATAAGACAAAAATGATTGTAGTGAAGTGATGCCGTTATATACGTAAGTGGTGTTAATGCTCAAGGCCATTCGCCATTCTACACTAAATATATCTTTAGTTTGTTTTCAAAACATGTTATTCTTATGGAGTTTGGATGCTTTTAGATGGGATGATCTTGACTCTTTCTAGTTCTTTGAAACTGAGCATCTCTTTATTTTTGTTCCAGTGCCAACTATCATCATTGCACATGAGTTTTATGATGCTTTACCAATACACCAGTTTCAGGTTAGTTTTTTTTTTTCCTTTGGGCATTGATTTCAGCAGGTTAGTTCACTGTGCTGTGATGTTATCTTTCGATGTTGCTTCTAAAAAATTTGATCTGCTAGATGCTTGTGCATGTTGTTCACCACTTGAGATTCAAACCCAGGGCAGTCTCCTGATTGATTAATATAATTTGACCTGCTAATGTGCTGGCTTCACTTGAAGGGTGAAAGGCTTTGTTGCATTGTCATCCTTGTGTATATCGATCTTATAATGCCTTTTCTGTTTCCACGATCTTTATACAAACATTTTTGCATGTTTAGATCTTCCTCCATATGCCTGTCTTCTATTTTTCTTGCTATCACATTGTTTGCGGAGTAATTGCATTTGCTTATTACATAGGTTTTAGAAACCTCAACTGCCAGCTAGGTGGCTTGACAAAGGTACCTTAAGTCCCAAAGTTTTACACTACACCAGAAATGATATTGTAGGATTTAAGGCAGTTGTAAAGCTAGCATAGAAATATATTTGCACGTCGATGCGATATCCTGTCAGAACTTTCGTTCTTTTATTAATTTGTCACTGAGATAAAAATACTAGTTATCTTTCTGTGTGCTTGAATCAGTTGTACATCTTTACTCCAAAAGCATTATTTCCTTTATGGGAAAATATGTTCCTTGCCGAATGTCCCTATTTAAGTAGATTGGTGTTCTGTGATATCTCATGTCCTGGTCTTGGCCATGTTACAACAGAGGGCCTCTCGCGGCTGGTGTGAGAAAATGGTGGATATTCAGGAAGATTCATCGTAAGGACTTGGATCTTTATTGGGCTCTCTGTTTAGGGATCATCTTGTACTTTTTTATTTATTTATTATGATGGAGTGATTTAATGGCCTTCTACTTGTTAGGTTCCGCTTTGTTCTCTCTCCACAGCCCACTCCTGCGAATCTGTACCTGATGAAACGTTTCCAGTGGGCTGTAGATGAAGAGATTGAAAAGCTTACCCATATCGAGATCTGCCCCACAGCAATGGACTTGACACAGACAATTGCTAAGAGAATAAGTTCTGATGGAGGCGGGGCTCTTATAATTGATTATGGTCAGAATGGAGTGATCTCAGATAGTCTGCAGGTCTGCATCTGACTATTATACTTCTCTCAAGCTTTTCATTTACTGCACATTATAGCCTCTCTATAAAAATAGCTAGCACAGTGTGGTAGTTCCGGGTCAAAATCTTTTGTGTCAAAATCTTTTCCGTCTTCATTTGTAAGATTCGCTATAATGCTCTCGCGCGTGTAACTGCACGCTCAAGCTTGCTGTACGTTGGAGATGGGTTCCTGGGGAAGGTAGTTGATGCAGTTCACTTCTTCCTGGAATGAAGTACACATGTGAAATGGAGGACTGTCTTAACCTGTGAATAGCTTGTGCAAAATTCACTGTTCTTTTAGCTACTCGGGCCCTGTGCCATCTTACTAGATGCTTGTATATTGAGGTAGAACTCTTTTCAAGGCATGGGATTGTGCGAGAACTTTGATTAACATTGCTAGGGACTATTGTTTCGACATGCTAAACCTCGATATACTCTCTCTCTCTCACACACACACATATTCCAATTGTATTTTGAGCAGGCAATCTCTCACACACACATATTCCAACTGTATTTTGAGCAGGCAATTCGGAAACACAAGTTTGTTGATATACTGGATGATCCTGGTTCAGCTGACCTCAGTGCATATGTGGATTTTGCTGCCATCAAGCACTCCGCCGAGGAAGCATCAGGTTGCACAACCCTACCATAATTGTTGCCAGTGCCCTAAATTTAAGATTATAATATGGTGGTATAACCGTTAGTTGCAGTTGTGGTTGCTTTTGCGTGCAAGAATATGATCTTTACTTCCAGTTTTTCTCAGTTCATATAATCTTGACGTTCCTGCAGAAGATGTCTCAGTTCACGGTCCAATCACGCAGTCTCAATTCCTTGGCGCTCTTGGGATAAACTTTAGAGTCGAGGCGTTGCTACAGAACTGTACCGATGAACAAGCAGAATCTTTAAGGGCCGGGTACTGGCAACTGGTGGGTGAAGGAGAGGCACCATTCTGGGAAGGGCCCGACGAACAGGTTCCAATAGGGATGGGCACTCGGTACTTGGTGACGGCTATTGTGAACAAGAAACAAGGAGTTCCTGTTTCGTTTTCTTAATTTCTAGACCACATGGAATTCAGTGGTTCAAGCTAGAAACTGTACCGGCAATTCTAGTCCTGAAACTTTTGACCCTTGTACCTACCTTGCAATCTACTCATGGCTGATTATCTATCTACCTTTGAATTGAGTGCAGTTCTGATGTGGCCAATAAACATGATCAAGAAATCAGGCGTCGATATCGAGAGAGAGAGAGAGAGAGAGAGAGAGAGAGAGAGAGAGAAGCTGTAAAACGTTGAAGCTGAATGAATTTCGATTCAAATTCTTAGGCATGTTTAAAATTTTGCAGTCGCTTCTATGTACAGAATCGATGATGTTCAAATGGGAAAAGAAAGCAAGAACCTACCCGTGGTGGTTGAACCGTAGAAAAACGCTCATAACCCATTGAAATATTCTTGTATAGAGCTCGAGTCTCAGGTGTTGTGATACTATCGGAAAACAAAAGGGAAGGGAGTGGCACTGTTCGTTATCTGCCATTACCATTAGCATGCTTAGAGGACCGCCACAGGTTCACCAGGCGCTCGAGGACGTGGGCGCTTTTGTTGGAAAAATAGCCTGTGAATCCGTGAGGAACCGATGGTGGAGGGAAATCTTCTGGTGGCATCGCAAATGGGTGAAGCATCCTCTCCATCTTTTCCAGTGTCAAGCTCGATCCGGCCTCTTGCAGCCTTTCAGGGCCCATGATTGGCAGGATGTGCTCTTGATGCAGTGAAGGAGTCTCACTGCGGCTTTTCTGTGGGCATTAGATGGAACACGCGCTCAATGAATAGTCAGAAATGCACACGATCATTTTCCCGAGACATGAAACAATAAAAATTATTCAATAGAGTTTTCCAAGATACTATGATCATCAACATATCAAATCGGGTCATGCAAGGGTTAGCTCCAGGACACAGTTGACTTGATTAGTCTCACAATGTAGCAGAAATTATGTTGGTCCAGTGTTTAAGCAAAACGAAGTTAGCAGAACTGATAATTTGGTTCGTCATCATGCACACGATAGGTACGAAAATCATTAATACGCTTCCTTTTTTAATGTCCTAGTTTCTCTCACTCATTACATACCTCCAGAGGGGACCGATCTGCACCACGGCCGAATGTCATCTCTATACGGAATCTATGAGGGTCGTCCAAGTCAACCTGCAGTAAAACTTGCATCAGCACTGTAATCTCGAGTTTTTCTTTTGCCTTTTCCAAGGGGTTTTTACAACATGGAGAAGGTAAAAATAACTACAATACAATATTTTGAGAGGAAAGGGTGCAACAAGACACGAACCTCAACATTCTCAAACATTCTCAGCACAACATAGCTCATGTAATCAAGCTCCTTTGTCCTATACAGACGCTGTAGTGCGCTATTAGAGAGAAGGCTTTCCTCTCCTTCGAGTGATTCATCCAGATTGCAGTAGCGGAGAACGTTCATCAAGGAGTGAATATGAGATTCCTGTCATCAAGAAAAACGTTTATGTGGGCAACTTTGCACATTTAATTATGAACAAAGATGAAGCTAAAGGAAACAGCACATTCAAACCCACCCCCGGAAGATGCCAGCTTCATCAATAGCAACTACTCAAATGGTATATGATAATAAAAGGAAATTCTCAGCATTTTTGCTGGTGCAGAATTATTTGACAAGGGTGACAAGGTAAATATTTATCAAACAGTGACAATATGCACATATATAAAGTTCGGAGCAGGTCAGTTGAAAAGTAGAAAAATGAAGTCCTTGAAGAAATTCAATTAATGCAAACTTTGAAGTTCTTACTTCATGCACCCTGAAAATAAGAATGCACACACAGGAGAGACCCTGTCGTCTGAGTAAACAGAAATCTCTTTAAGAATGGAGAGGTTCTTGGTTGTAAAGGACTGGAAGCCTTATATGAAAATCTGGTCAAACTAGAAACTCATAGGAAGTCATTTGAACTCACTGATGTGAAATAAAGGCGAGTTCGGACATGGCGATCAGGTGTCTTGACGTTTGCATACCTCAGATAATGGAGTGAAAACGTCAGAAATCCACCAAGATTTAGTGAAGGACATTAAGTTCACAAGCTCAAGTACTTACTTCGGGTCCAACCGGTATTTTGTCTCTTTATCATCGTCATCTTCCTGATCGATTGACTTATCGCTCGTAGTGCTTGATCTTCTCCCATCTTCGTTCTTCCCATGATGCTTCCAATAATAATCTTTATCGTCCCAATCACTGCTGTTTGATTTTGCATCTTGATCCTGGTTATTTTTCAGTTCTGCGACATTGATTGCCTCCTCCCGTGTGTTCCTCAGATCGATCAAAATTTTACCCAACAAGCGGCGAGCGATCTTATCTCAAACAAATTCAGATTTTGACGAAACCCAATAGCCATGACCATAAGAAAGAAGAAAAGAACATGAGGGACAAGAATGGAAGGCAAAAGGCATCTTTCCATATAAATCCATTGCCGTACAATAACTAGACTGGACAGAGGATTTTAGAGGCGGAACATAAAATCATCAATAACATCATTTTTTTTATTATCACGTTATTTTGTAAAAATTAAATATTAAACCACATTTCATTTAAATAGCTTAAACTTTTAGAATAATTGGCGGTTGTTCCAAAAAATTATTAGAACACAAGTCCAAGGTTCAAATCCTGAAACTCCCTCCCATCTCTCCTCCCTGTTAAACCTATTATTCTGTCTATTTTCTTGTGGCTGTCATCTGTTTGGTGGGATTATGTTGACATTCTGTATTGCGCAAACAACAAACACACTATACATTTATTCTTAGCCTGTTTACTAATAGCTTAAAATTTTGGGTTGGATTTTCTAATGACATTAAAGTCAGGTTCCACCCAAGGTTCATTTCCAGTGTGACTCCTGGTTTGTCAATTCCACGTGTCGGGTTCCAAGTCTGTTTAGCATGTGAGAATGGGTGTTAAAGCATCCCATATTACTTATCTATGGGTTTCGGTGAACTTCATATACATGTAGTCTCCTTCTTATCTTAGCTTAATCTTTTGGGAGAAAAGTTTTGTCTAACATGTTGATCAACCAGACATCCAATGAGCCATCAAATTAAAGTAATTCTATTTGGAACAAGAACGATATGAATGCTGCATTCCAGATGAAGATGCCTAGATAATTAGAAGTTTGGAAGTGCACACTACGTTCTTTGAAAATTCTTTTCTGTCCAATGTTGCAACAAAAATATTCAAAACTTGGTCGAAACATCCATCCATCTCCCAGCCATGATGAAGAATTTACCTTTGAGCCAATCTTCAGTTTCTGTTGTGGATTAATACCATATTCATTTGGAATCACGCCATCTGCAAGTAACTGCATCGGAAAGGGGGGGGAAAAAAGAAGACAAGTGAGTAATGCTAAAGTTAAGCTTATAGACAGTACACCCCTTATAGACAGTACACCCAGAAAAAGGCCAGAGATGAAGCCAACGTTCTTAAAGAGTTCTAAATTTAGAAAAGCTATGACGTAAATTTTCTCAAATATAGATAGGATGGAAGAAATATTCCCATAAAAACCAATAAGGCACATGCCTTTGCATCAGGAGTATGCGGTCTGGTGCCACTTCTGTGGTAGAATGAAAAAGAAAAGGAAACGCCAACTTCTAATCCATATTTTCTTTAAGGAAAGATTCTGTTTGTACCTGAGCAACTTTAAAGAGCTCGTCTAACCCTTCAAGATTAAGATGTGCATTGTGTAAGAGATCATACCTACACAAGGAGCAAAAAAGGGCACTTAGACTGAAATATTCAGAGACAGAAGAACGTTGACAAGAAAGAATGGACAGAGAACAGGAAATAGGCAAAAACTAAAAAGTTCAACTTAGTATACTTATAGTATATCAGATCCTCAAAAATGCAAGGCAAGGAACTTCATGTGTACATCACATAGGCAAGCAAATTTTCCTTCTCCTCTGGTAAATTCATAATGCGCCACACTATATGCTGTCTAATTTGAGAGATGAGTGCTTATTGAGATAGTAGTGTTTGAAGCACTGTGACACCATGAAGCAACAAGCAGCATGAACAAACCTTCCATAACTAATGGACTTTTTTGTGTTTTAATCAAGACTCACACAATCCAATCTGCTATCAAGGAAAGTGGATAAAGGAGGAGGTAACTTGGAATAGATGCAGTCTTAACTCATAATATGTCGACTGACAAAGAACATTGTGTTAATTGATAATCCAGGTTGGGTCTATAATGCAATAAAATGGGGAAACATTTCGTAGGGCAAGTTGACTGAAGAAAATGAAGGCTAGGAAGTCGTCATTGTTGACACAGACATGCAGCACTGGTTATCAATCGGCCTTCATAGACCATGAGTGATTATTCTCGCTCATACACTTGCAAAAGAATAATGTACATTAACAAACTCGTCTCTTCGACCTGCATGTACTTAAGATCTCAACAAAACAAGCTTCCTTTAAGTTATTTCTCTCTTAATGCTAAGCCATGAGTTATTGCTGTCCTTTCTATGATGTCGTTATGAACATGAACTAGAATTAATGGATAAACAAAAAGGAAAAAAACAGACCAGCTTATCCATGTAAAATCACTGATTTGTGTCCTCAGAGATCATATATTTCTAATGTAAGGCCTTTGAATTCTCATCTAAAATGAGCTAGTGATGATCCTGTTTCTAGCAAATTACATCTAGATAAGATTTTGATAGCTTAACACAAAAGGTAGGAGTTTCCAGTTTCAGGCCATTAATCTCAGGACATGTATGAAAAGTGTCATTTGATGTTGCCAGAACATAAAGTAGAAAAGAAAGGCCATTTGCTGGAGGCCTAGCTCAATATTCATCTATACCATATGGTAGATAATTTGCACCGCTTGCTGAAATTTTTTATCAAGCAGCAGCTCAGAAAACAATAACTAATCAATTCGAAAGCATAACATGCATACAGACACACATATACAAGTACAAGCAATCCATATATAGACATAGGCAGGCGCCTCCTCTGTATCTGCATGTATGTAAGGTTAAAACTATCTGATTCTATATGAAGAAAATGAAATCATTGTAATTTTTAGTTTAAACTAAAAAATCTAGATAGTAAAATTTGAGCATTCTGAATAACCATATCCATGTCAGCCCACTCTAGGGCCTCAAATGACCACTTATAACTCTCCACATATATATCCAGTATAGTCTGCTGCTCACCCTATAGATGAGCCAGATATTGAGAAAGTCCACTTTCATCCCAAAACTTGGAAGACTAATAGGTGGAAGGGAAAAACTTCCCAAGGATTTATCACTGGCACATGCATAAATTAGAGATGTCATACAAGCATAAAACAATTCTCAAAACTTCCTAGGAACATGAGGTGCTCAGGTTACTTACTTGCATGAATCGTATACATCTGGAATCTGGGTTATATCAAACCGCCTGCCAAAAATTCCACATGACGTCAGCCAGAGTTCCAGTGCCATATAAACATACCGCTTAATCGCATAATCATATTTCACCACGTCAAATCAAATTATATCATAATAATATCGGTGGTAGGGAAAGAAAATTTTAAATTTTTGTACAAAATCATATTGCAAATAAAGTTAAATAATTCAGAGAATTAACACATTTAGACCTTTCGGCGAAGGAATTAAAGAATTAAACAAGAAGCAAATAGCAGCAATAAAATTGAAGTATCCAGAGCTTAAAAAACTACATTAAGCAGAAGAGGTAAATACTGACCCCTTGCGTTCATTATACAGATCTCTTTCGAGTTTTCTCCAACGAGCAAACATCAAAAGAAATCCCTCACTGCCACAGGGCAATCCAGCAGCTATGCTGTCAACATCAATATTGGTCTTCCCAAGTGCTTTTGCTTGATCATAGGAAGGAATAACATCATCTCCATTTGCATCCATAAGTTTCTCATCTTCGTCCCTTGCAAGTAGTTTCACTTGCTCTGTCACCTTCTTAGTCAGCTCAACCTACTCAAAAAATATTAAAATTATGAGAATGATTCTGCATTGCTAAATTGCTTGTTGCACTAACCAAAAGAATATTTGATTCACATAGATGAACTTTAACTCTCGAGTAAGCATGAACCTTTGGTACTCCTGGACGTATGTCAACACGCAGGACAAGAGCTTAATCAAAAGGGAATTTGCACATATCATGATACAAACATTTTTTTCCCCACTTTCTCTCTCTCTCTCTCTTTTTTTAATGGTTCAATGAAAGCAGCAAACGATTGCCGACGTGTAAGTATTTCACACCTATTATGCATAATAAAACAAACTTCAGGCTGGCCTGAAGACAAGATTTCCTTTGTAAAGATTCTAAAATTTTAATAAATGCTGGATCACTAGCAAGACAATCATATTTGAGAATGAAAGCAAATTCGTTTGTCTTTATAGTGAGAAGCTCTCTTACCAATCTCGGTAGAAGCTCATAAGCACTAGAAGGCAGTCCCACTCCATCAGCCATCCATGGAAACTCTGAGGAGCCATTACAATGACCTGCCTTTGCACCAGAATTAATAATCTCATTCAACCTGGCCTGAAGTGGGAGGAAAATAAAATAAAAAGAGAGATGAGTAGTGTGTCATTTCCAGACATTACTAGATATATATCTATCCAGCCATCAAGTGACCATTTTCACTTATAAATATAAATCGAAGAAATTGAATTGTTAAAAGTTTGAGACATAGAAGCAACAGAGCATTAAATGAACAGTTAGCAGTCCTGAGCAAATCAAACCTTAGCTTCATCCATTTCAGCACTGGCATTTTCAAGTCCATCCAGCATAGAAGAGTCCTTACTAACCAGTGAAACCTAGAGAGATCGCCAAAAATGAGTTTTGGTTCTCTAACCTAGGAATTGAAACTCAGAAAGATGATCCACTAACCAGAATAGGGGTCAACTGCCCCTCCAAGTCAAGAAGGCCCTTTGCAAATGCAGCTGCAGACATCTGCAAAAATTCTCAGATATATTGAAGCTGAACATGCTAAACTAATATATTCAACTCTTGAAAGTATAGGAGAGAACTATCTCTATATACATTTGTGCAACAAGGCAAGACCAATTTGGTTGCTTGGAATTAGCAAGGCTGTACCTGCACTCGACCCTCATCGGAACTGTATATCTTGAGATCATGCCGATATGTACTATGAAGGCGTAGTAGCCCGGTACCTTCACCTAAAATTGAAGGAGAACATGAAGATCAACAATAATTCACAATCAGTATCCTCAAAGTCGAAAGAAAAATTGCAAGTTGTAGCTTTCCTTCCAGGAAATCAAGTTAGCTAGTTGAGATGAAAAATGCCATAGTTCCCTAAAGATTAGCTTGTCCATTCAGCAACTTCTTCTAGTATTTTCCCAACCCTCAGCTTTATTGCAAAAATTTCACAATCATGACTGCTGTCACTTATTAACAATCCTTTCTTAATTGTCCTAGACTTGCATATTACAGAAGTTTCTCATTGCCGCACAATAGAAACTGCATCGACTCAATGAAAGCAAGGTCCCCATGAGCAAGGTGGACAGATATTAATAATTGCATATTTTGCAGGTAGAGTTACAAAATCATTTTCCAATTTGCCTTCAATTACACCTAGATGAGATTCATACATGACCACTAGTAGTCAGTTGTCCAGAGATATAGCTATGAGGAAGCATGCCATGGCTTTCTCTCGAGATTTAATCTGTCAGTTTTGCTAGAGTTTTGCTTCTATAGTGCCTATTGGCAAAGTCTCAACATCAGAACTATAGATAAAATACAACAAATTTTTCTTAAACAGAACATTGGGGGAGCATGGTCTGAACAGGTGTATGGTATAGTTGTATCATGCAATTGCACCAAGTGACATGCTTTCAGGAACAGAAATTTGTGAAAGCTATTGTAGTGAGCACTCATTTATATCATCTCGTTATGTTCTTTTGGCCAAAATTTGCATGCTCTGGTTTGCAAGACCAGAAATCAAAACCAGCACTCTATGAATAAATACTCGAAAGTTATAAAAACAAGCAGTTTCTCTATTTCAAATGAGAACTGTGAGGGCAGGACAAGCTAAATTTTCCAAAAGATGGACTGGTTACTAAATTAGTTAACCTGGATACATATGGTTCCTGAAGTATCTACCAAGTTCTTCTGCCTGTGGAAAAGGAGAAACAAGGTTATTCTTCATAATTAATTGGTCAACTTAAAGTAAAAAGCTTGCATAAAAATAAAGTGCCGTGCAATTGAGGAAAAAAGAAATCTATGTGACACATACTTGGATAAGAGATAACCAGGAAGATGGGAAGTATGGAAAATTCGATTAGTAGTTGCTACCTGCTTTCTGCCAGCATGAGTAAGAACACCTCCATATTTAAGAACCATTAGAGCTTCAACAGGGCGTTCTTCTTCCCCCTCACCATTAATTCTTGCCACTTTGACCCACTTCAGGGGCTTTAACTGAACCTTCCTGTAAATACCAGAGAAATGACCTCCCTGCAACAGAATCAATCAGTAAAGAATCAGATGCGCATGTGTACCCAGTCAAACTGGCACAGACATTTTCTGTTTATCAAAAATTTTGGGAAAGCAGCACAAACGTGTATGTTAGTAATTAGTATACCATTTATCAACCACCAGAATGACTATCATTTAAGCCAGAAATGACTATCATTTCAGCCAGAATATATCCTGCTCATTTAATTAATCTTAACCAGAGACAGAACGCATGGGCACAACTCCACATGCTGGACATATGATAGTACACCAAGTTGTCGCCAAAATCAACCAAAGTTTGTCCATGCAAATATTCTTAGAAAAGATGCACAAAGGATGAACCATGCAATACCAAAGTGGAGCTTTATAAGTGACCAATTTGGAAGAAGGACCAACAGCTCCATAGTTAAATAAGGAAGACATTGTCAGAAAGAATATTGCATTTGCAAAAAACTACTGTAGCGTGCTATTCTTCAAACCCACACTTGGAAAGGCAAAATAAAAAGGTGCAAAATCCTTGTGCTTTGTGTGGGTTATGAATATATACAGATGCACGATCTAAAGATAATCTGCACAACCTCCTCCAACACTGCTTTCACTTGACGTAGTTTTTCAGCATGCTCCATGTCTTCTGCCTCACTATCACTTCCACGTCCAGGTCTGGAAGTTGTAGACATATTTGTTAGTCCCAATTGCTACTTATTTGTAAAGCTATTAGGTGAAGGGAGACGTTATGCATATAAGACCCAGACAAACCCTGTGCACAAGCGGGTTGCATATACCATCAATACTCGCTCACTTGCCAACCAGACTAAGAATGAGACATTAAATTGATAAGTGGCACATGAGATAGACAAGAACCGCAACATTTACAAAAAAAGAAGATCGAAAAGAACCACAAGAGAGCGAAATATTAGAGGGAGCATGAATTACTGAGACTTGGTTCTAATACTAAATTAAAAGGTCTAGCAGAAAAGCTTGAACTATTAGGCAGAGGGATACTACATAAGATTCTCCCAAGCCAAGTTGGAGTCATAAGATACTCCCACGCATTTTAAGTAATAAGGGCATTAGAGGTAATGCAAGGCCTCCCTCTCTCATCTAGTCGGCATCTTCCCTAAACATTTCTCCTCGATTTGTGATCCAAGAATATGACAGACCTGCTTTATGCTTAGATTTACTTATCCAATAATGAAGTCACTTACAAGGGGCATTACCATGGTCATCGTAAAGGAAGCATACTTGGTTCGCAGCAAATTAGAAGATTCAGGTGATACAATTCTTTTCGAAGGCCTAACCTATCAGAAATATGCCTTTTTAGCTTCATTACTACATGATTTTAACACATATGTAGGTTATTCTTTGAGTCAAATTAACTCAAGCTAGTTGATTTCATAAATAGCTCATGAACTAAACCCATAGACCAGCGATGTGGGATCCCATGAACACAATCAAATGGAAGAAAATGAGAGTCTCAGCAAAAAAAGAGACAGCTATAGGAAGGGAAAACTGGATGGGAACAGGAGCTCATGGATCGTGCAACAGTGTGTATTAATTTCGATCGAGGCCATTGAACACAAATAGAATTTCTTAAAAATGAAACTATGCAAAATGACTACTGGTGCTAGGTAAGAGCGGCACAAGATTTCTAGTACAATGTACTTTTCCAAATCCGATTGACAAATTTAACAATTAATACAGTAAATCTTACTTATGGACAGAAGCCAGCCATTATAATTGAAAATGTACCGGTTACGAGGAAC
This sequence comes from Eucalyptus sp. ANBG9806169, assembly GCA_014182395.1. Lineage (NCBI taxonomy): Eukaryota > Viridiplantae > Streptophyta > Magnoliopsida > Myrtales > Myrtaceae > Eucalyptus > Eucalyptus sp. ANBG9806169. The sequence goes on from CM024582.1 coordinate 28,683,270, forward strand.
TAGTGCTCTGGTAGCATCCAACAAATCTTGCAGTTGGACAGCACTTTTGAGCTTTGTCTGCAAAAGAACCATCAATTAACAAACAGCGACATATAGTGGAAAATTATAGCAGCTTGTGCACCAATAAAAGCACACCTCAGATCTAGGCCTCCCCCCATTGTATTTTAACATCAGGTTCAGCAGCTTCTCCTCGGTAACCTTTAATTTAACTTTTTGCTTTGGAGTTCTGTCACCACTGTCCAAAAATGTCCATTTAAACACAAATATGAGAAGAGAGAACAAACACTGCCACCATCCCTTCATGAACTTATTCACAATTATAGAACTTACTGTCGCATAACAGCAATTACACAGCGCAGCTCCTCAGACTGGCCAAATGTATCAATAATCCCACTTCCGGCCCGTGTTAATCCTTCAGATGCCTGAACTGGCTCATGATTCCAAGGTAAAACTGGTGGAATTGTTGAAGGAAGATGTGGAGCCTTTGCCTCTAAGAACATCTTCCTCAATACACAAGCAGCATCATCATAATATCTGTTTCAGCAAAGGTTGGAGTTAATTTACTGATATACTGCCTAGATGTATGTCAGAAGTGTGTAAATGTGTCCCCATGAAAATGGCAGACATTAAGTTATCCATATCTGGTAGAATGACATATTTCCCGAAATATTCCTAACTCGGGAGAAGAGATGACGAACAGTAACATTTGCACTGCCTGGTGAATGTCATCATTGCATTATTTAGTTAAAAAAGTAAAAATTAGAGTTACTAGTTAGCCACAGATCATAATAGATTTTGACAGAACATATAGCAACAGTTGCTGATGCAACTGGTTCTAATGGTAATCATAGTTGGATCTACCAATTGATAGAACCATGAAATAAAAAGGAATGAAGGAAATGGACCGTACTTATGGGAGTTCTTGACAAAACTCCAACCATTCACGTCACAAACATATGAACGTCCTTCACAACGCAAGAGGTCAAATCCACAGACCTGAAAAGGATAAAATGTTCCAACAGGCTATTTTAGCTAATGTTTTCCAGATAAACCAAGTCCCACTCTGGAAGCTCCCTCATTTCATCAAATGAAAAGGCACCAGTTGATTTAGTTATACCAAATAATGCATCAATAAACATTCATTCACATAAACAATGCTTGCTAATATAATGCACACTACTCACACTGTCCGCATGAAACAGTGAATATGAAGAATTAGCCTTTAAAAGCTATTGTAAAAAATTGATGAGAGTCATTAAGGACAAAGTCAACAAGCTGAAGCTTGAGTTTCGGATGAAAATATAATTTTGACACTGGACCAGCTAGTAGTATAATTACAATAGCTGGATATGCAGTCATGTAATTACTTTGGGTCGAAAAAGGACTGGTAAATGCACAATTCCAGACTTCAGGCTGCCTTCGTAGTCTGAGACACAGCATCGTATGAGATGAAACACACAACCTAAGTAGGCCCCGCATATAATAGCAAAAATCAGTTGCTTTACAACACTCGATATCATACTGCACCAAGACTCAGGGACATACCGATTGGCTAAATGCAATGCAAACATCTCTGGCTATTTGCTTCTCTGTAGGAGTCAGTAGAACAGGATACCTCACCTGGCAAAAGAATAGTCATCTGCGTAAAATTGTTTTGCTAGATAAGGTGCAGCAAAGACGGCCCACGTGGATGCAAAACATCCATGAGCGAAAACACAAGAGTTTGAGATGACACATCAAGAATTTTGTCAAAAGAGAATTATGCTCGTTCAATCTATCAAAAGCAACTGTATTACACTGTTTTGGATTTTTTACTCCAACATATAATGTACAAGTTTAAATGTTTGGCATGAAGCAGGTGCCGCTACATAATGGGGACATTTATCTTCAGCTTTAACCTAACCCAGGTAAAAATCCAATTATATATTTTTTTTTTCTTTCAATATTATTTATCGAGTGCATAAAGTGAATCCATGCAGTTGACATCATATCCCCGATGCTTATGCTGGTATACCCCTGGTATATATTCCAGAGCATTAAGAACTTGCCGATGATGACTGTTTGTGATTGAGGGAAACGAAGTAACACTGGTCGGAAGTGGCTTGCCCTATGCAAGGAGATTACTGCAGCATGACCAATACCGTTTTTAATTGGGTAGTGTCTTGGCACCAGTTCAAAATGTGTCTACTGATGCTAAAGGGATTCATAGGAATTGTTGAGCATAACATGCAGAGAGAGGTGGTTTCAGATAATTTGAGATAATATACTGTAACACTTACCTCTTTTCCATCAGGATTTCTCATAACAACACCATCCACAACCGGTGACTTTCTTGCCTCAGCATGTGCATATTCAGGGCCAACAGTATATACCTACATTGTATGTATCAATGGTATTATTCAGAAAGACAGCCATAATTTAAATAAAGTCCAGATCACAGACCAGAGTTGTCAGCTTAGCTTTATCCCACAGAATGGTACTACATCTGTTTACCCCATTAAGCTCTTTCAATGCTGTAATTTTATTAATGTCTCCACTCATACTCCAAGTTCATTATGATTTCTCCAGGCCCTAGAAGGTCATCCCCAGACCCTTTCCCTTCCTTCCTAATAAGGAGGATGTGACTTTGAAACTTTTCTAGACCATGTGAACAAACTGTTATTTAATCAAGGGAATAAAGAACAACTCCGCCATTTAAAGGAAAACACAATGTCACAATTTATCCACCTGATTTCATGAAAAGATGACGAAGAAAGATAATAACATAGGCAGACAGACTTCGCATCCAATTCTAAAAATTGCGATCTGACATAACAACAATTAAGCGTAGAATTAATGACAAAGTAAAACGACCTTGACATCTGTTCCTCCTGTAGGCAAAAATTCCTCATATATATATGAGCCTCCACGTCTAACCCTTCTGACGTCTGGATGAAACTCACTTGAACGATTGCCAACCTAAGTAAACATACAATTGACGACATAGATTATCATGGATAAATCAACTGTAGTTATTCAAAGTTTTCAAGATCATGGACAAGATGGAAGCAAGACAATGTTTCACACACCAAAGCAAGTTGTCGTCATTTCAGATGAGATTAATTAAACGTGAACGAAGACAAGACTAGCTTACACTTCCAGATTATCCTAGCCGCTCCTTTTAAGTACCGGTAAGAGGCTTCCTCATTACTGGCCACATAACTGGGTGGACTAGTTGGGGCATCTGAAAGATGTCCAATTTATAACATGGTTTTCAAGTTAAATTCCAAAATGGAGAAATCGTCTGAAGGTTCAAAGAAAGAACAGCTCTTTGGTTTTAGAAAAACACGGATGACTTTTAATGCATTTGGCAATATTTTCTTGATCTCTCTCTCTCTCTCTCTCTCGAAATTTTTTTCCCTAAGAAACAAGCCTATCTTTGGCAAGGAAAAACACAGCTTTAGGAAACAGTAAAGATTAGATTAGTTCATCAAGCTTGTCCCAGAAAATAGAGAAAACCTATGCCAAGACCAATATTCACAGGATATAAAATTCAATCTGGTAAACTCAAATTCAAATAAGTTAAAATTCATTTTAATACAATAAACAGCTCAAATAGACTTTGTGTTTGCTCTCAGAAACAAGTTTGAAAACAATCTCAAAGACTAATCCCAAGAGACAAATAAAAATGTTTCCTCCATTATCCAAGCTCTTATTTGAGGAGTGCTCAAGCTTAACTCTTACAATAAGACCACGCTTGTCTTCTTATAGTCAATGTTAGAGTCACCAGTGAATTCCATCATCATAATTCCAAAAATGGACTAAAGAAATTGTATGTAGTCCTTTAAGAGTTGAAATGCACTGACATACCTTCCTAAACAACTCCTTCATACCACCACCAGCTGAACTAGGGTAATATATCATTATACTATGATTGTCACCTTCAAAAAAGAGAAAAGGGACCAAAAAACTGGTCACGCAATGAAAACTCCACTTAGAAGTGGGTAAAGGAAGGAAAATCAGATACTAGAATTGGCAAGAATTATTTTAAACTGTAAGCTGACAAAGTCGGTAAAAACTAATAGGAGCAGTCTGCACAGGAATAGAAGTACCCATCATAAAGTAAAGCTTACGTTTTTTTTTCAGTTTTTGCAAGCCCTTCTCTTCATTTTGTGCCAGCATACATTTTTTTCTTATGTTAAAGAACCACTCCATAATAGAACCCATGCTGCAATTACATGCCATCTGCTCATTTTCCTCATTGACAAATGGACAAAACCTTCTACCAAAGCATGATGTGGAATTCCCTCAAGAACTGAAATGTACGACAATTATCGAGATTGACAATCCCATGAGCCTACAAATAATCACAAATGGTGGAAACACCAAATTTCATATTTTCAACAATTCATGTGTAAGTGATTCAGGTCTAAGACTAGGAAACACCAAGACTGTATGTCTTGTGATTCCAATTCCAGCAATATACTAGCATATTCACATTTAATCCAGATCCACGCATTTACCTGGTCTTTTTAGTAGTCAGTTTGGTATAATGTGACCACTATAGGCGTGTTGTGTATCATTGTGCTGTAACTGTGTTATGAATTGTTGTAATAGTGTGTTTCATAATACAGGCTTTAAAGTCAGGGCACCTTAAAGTGGTGGAGCAATTTCCTAGAAGCTATCTTGAGCTATTACAGTTGTGAGGTGTTTTGCCAAACATGTTATAAGAGCTGCAACACCCCTTTTTGTAGCTGAATCGTTGCAGGAAAATTGTATTAAACAGCCAGTCATATTATGGATATGAATATATGTAATAGCAAGAAATCAACCAAGAAGAAAAGAAGTAGCATTGGCAGGCAAAAGAACTAACCATCGACAGGCTTTTCCACAAATGGCTTCCAAAAACGATTTCCAAGAACCTCAACGAAATCCTCTTCTTCAATAAAATAATCCAATTTTTGATTGGGCACTTCCCGATTCACAAGAGCATATCTTGGAACTGGAACTTCAAACATTTTTAACCGCTGAATTCACAAACAATTAGATTTATCCTTATGACAGATAGCAGCTATTATCTTGAGAAGCAAAATAAGAAAATGAAAGCAAGTTTAAGCTCAGAAAACAACTGAATGGTTTAAGTAGTTCAAGTTCTCATATAGATGTACAAATGGAACATTTATGCCACGTCCCATGTCTCCACTGAAAGATTTGAAGTATAATGCTTGTCAACAAACCAAAAGTCCATCATAAATCCAAAAGAAAAAAGAGAATGCAGTATTTCAGCGAGTATACTCATAATTTAAACTGACGATGAGCTCATTTTAGGCCATGATAAGCCCTAAGCCTTGGTGTGATTCAAGAAACCCATTTTGACACATCTTCTCAGTTTTCTTCAGAAAGTATTTTATCCATCACAAGGAGACATTGGAGGTGAGGATGAAAAGTGCGGCATAAACCTCAATATCCCATTAAGCACAAGTATATCCACAGTTGATACCTTGATGAAATTCAAATCATGTCTCTGAATAAGGTAAGTACATACCTCATATACCTTCCTCCGATCATGAAGAAGGTGTTGCTGTTTTAGCTCATCTACCAGAAAAGGCCTGGAGCATAAAGCATTGAAGGACAAATAACTTTTAATCAGTTATTGGGAACAACAAGGCAGCATATGAATTTGCGAAGTATCCACGAATTAACATCCTACTTGCCTATTGCAGAGTATGGAATTGCAAAAAACATAAGTACAAGGTAAAGAGGCTGTTAGACAAGGGGAAACTCATATATCAGTTAGGACAGGACATTATCATGACACCATGCCTTCACTAGTCTCATGACTAAATTAGGGCCCCTAAATAATGCATACAAAATGACAAACCATGCAATCACTGTCAATAACACATTCTAAGAAAAATTCCTTAATACTAGTTCACTTGCTTCCAAGGTTCATTAATTGTATGCATTGTAACAACCTTGGACTGTTACCCGAAAAATCTCAATTTCAGACTTGATGAGAACTACCACAAAAATCAAAAGCTTAAACATACTATTACTACTGCTGCTTTTTGTAAAGATCTGAAGAAAATTCTTGTTTACCCATTGAGTGCATCTGAACTCACTATTGCATAGCTAGTACTCATTTCTTCATTCTTTATGTTTGTTTTGAGCCAAAACGTCATGTGAACCTAGTCTATTAGGTGCACGTGGTTTCCATTCCACAATCTAACCTCACATAAGAAAACAGCTCCCTAGCAAACAAAGTGAATGAAATCAGATAAAAGTTAACATCCGTGGAAATGGAAAGTCTTACTTCCTTAAAGCAGCATAAGCCTCAGCCTTTTCAAGGGGATATCCAGTTGAATAGAAGGCAATTAAGCAATCACATATTGGCCAGCTGAAACAGGCATATGTTGAGAAGTTAGATATAGCAGAGACCACCTGCATTTCAAATTTCCAGAATTCAACGAAAATCTACGTCACTACATTCTGTGCAAATCATGAATAGTGCAACAACATGCAAAGGAATTAGCAATAGAATTTAACATCAAGAATACTGCTAGCTATACAATGGCTCAAGTAGACAAATGGCTTCTAATCTGATTATCTTCTCTATCAACTACTCTAACCCTTTGAATGCAATAAAACACGCTAAATAATTCTGAAGGCGTAGTTGTCCTTTCAATGCCATTTATGGAAGTCAAACTCAAACATAATTCTCCCTTAAAAATCCACCAAAATTAGCTCAATGAAACAACCACTAACTAGCAACATATCCAAGTTGCCTTAAGAATGCCCACAACTTTGTAGTTCTTCAATTGCAGAAATAAGAAGATTCACAATGCTGCATATGCTAGATCAAAGTATAAAAAGGAAGGCATAATAGTTAAATATCTCATAAGAAGAAGCATACTATAGGTGATATCGAGACACAATGCATCTACAGAACAATGCATCAAACATACGTAAGTGGAATATGTTAGAAGATATTGCAATGCAGCAGAGGTACGCCAACTCATCATTTAAAATACTTTACCTCTCCACCGGATTTTCCAGAATGACCTTGTCTCCAAATATGACGATCTGGCACAACAGCACAGCACAGTGAAGGACAAACGCATTAAAAGAAGTTGGATATACAGATCTAAATTGATTAATAACCTTTCAATCACCCACGCCCATTAAATTTAACCTACCGATGCCAAAACAACAGCTAAATCACTTTGCCATGCTCTACGATTTAGATAATCGGCATCTTTCAATCCAATTCCATCCTAACATACCATGAGCACTACCCCGACGCTTCACCAACATGTATACATCGCGCGGTGCTTACCAGCACTCCATGTTTTGCAGAGAATCAGTATCACACACGAATCCCACTGCCTATTCTCCTACCATAATATAATACGTCTCAATAGCGACAAATTTGGTAATATATCAATACAACATCTCTCCTCATTCGATAAGGCAATCGCCGCCAAATCCCACGAAAAGCTTCTAAAATCCACCCCGTCGAGTATTAACGTACCTCGAATTCACCAAACAAGTCGAGCCGCTCCAGTATCTGTCCCATCGGCGCCGAGTACGCCTGACAACGGATACAAATGAGCGCCAAAAAAAAGAAAGCGAATAAAAAGAAAAAAATGAAGAACGACCGCTATACTTCCCAGGACCGCGACGAGACCGCGCATCTCCGCCGCCAAACCCGACGCGCGACACGAAAAACAACGGGAAACAAAAAACTCGGAAGCCGCATTTCACCTTCTTCTCCATGACGCAGACTCCAATCCGTATCTTCCGCTCCATCTCGCGCTCGAACTACCTCACCTCCACCTCCAGCAACTAGCGGATCGTTCCGAATCTCTCACCCCCGCCGCGTCCCGGCCGCCGAGCTTTTCCTCACTGCGCAACAGACCGAGAAAAAAAAAGAATGAAGCAGAGGTCGCAAACCGCGCACGCAACGCGCAAAAGCCGAGAGCCAGAGCCGGCGGCGACTCGAGAGCTCGAGCACATGCGGCACGAACGTAACGCGAAACCGAGCGGAATGCACGTGCGCGCGCGCGCGCGCAGGCGCAGCGGATAAGGCGCTGCGGGGCGCGCGCGCGCGCGGAGGAGGTTCCTCCACGTGCGCCGGCGTGTGAAGACAGCGAGCGAAGTGCAGAAATTCACGATGCTCGAAGGACGGAGGAGAGCGAGGCCACGTGAATCGGAGCGGCGGCGGCGGAGAAGGCGGAGCAGGCGGCGCCGGAGAGTGCGCAGGCAGCTGGGAATGAGCAGAGAGAGGGAGGGAGAGAGAAGCTCTTTAGCAGCCAGTAGAAAAAGAAAAAATAGTTTTCGAACCGAGGTATTTATAGATACGGCGGTCAAACTCGACTTCGTTCCTACCAAAAACGCCTTAATTAAATAAATAAAATAAAACCCAACTAATTAAAAATTTCTATCCGTCAACAGTATTTAACAAAACAATAACTTATCATAAGCCCCAGATTCTTAAAAAAATGAATCTCGTAATAATTTAAAATTATTTATTATTAAATTTTTTATAATTTTTCTTCGAATTATAATAATTCTCTCATTTTTGTTTTGCAAAGAATCGACTATTTTCCTTTTTTTTCATTTCAGGCAAAATTAAAAGAAGGGAAAAAGGGAGAAAAGAACTCATGAGTTGAAAAGCCAAAGGTGTGTACAAGATTAGTAGGTTGGATTCTAGAATATGCAGGATTTTTTTTCCTTTTCCAGGGAGGTGGACACGGGACGTGGAAAGTATATGATGGATTCTTAGGTCTTCCGTTGTCCTTTCGTAGTGGCTTTCTCGGTCATTTTCATCGGCTCTTTCGTAATAAGCCACCCATTCCCGACGGGCCAACGTGGTTCGTTCTTTTCGTTTTTTTAATATTTTTTTTTTTTTGGGGTCGTTCGGTAATTATAATAACTTATCTCTACTGATAGCTCCTGGAAAAGGAAGAGGGACGGGAAAATGATGAGCATTTTTATACTCCGAAAGCCGGGGGTGGTGGTGCGCGGGGCCGCGCCCGAGTCGCGGGACAATGATGACAATCACGCTCACGTTAACATGTGCCGTGGACGTGGTTTTGTGGGGGCGAAGTGCGACTCTTTTTGCTGAATATGTATCTGACACACTTTTCGCACTTGATTTTTTTTGTTTGGTCGAACTTTTTTGGATATATTGAGAGAGAAATCGACACTGTTAACCCTCGAAAGTATCGGACTAATATATTTAATTCGTAAAGTGGTCTGCAATATATAGAAAAAAGATTAATAGAACTAAATAAATCAGCCATTAATTAGTAAAAACAACAAGATTTATCGACCGTTTGAAATTACTAGTAATAGCCTAATTTAACTCGTCTTCTCTAGAAAAAATGGGAGTCAAAAAGTCTTTTTTCTCTCTCCTCTCTCTTTTCCCATTGTCTTCTTTGACCTTAAGCCATGGGGAAGTGTTTGAACTACTCTCACCCTCCCCTCTCTCTTTTGTTGATTTTGTCTGTAGTTTATTGTTTTTTCTTACTTTCTTTCTCTCTCGATTTAGATTTTGGGGTTCCCTTCTCCCGATCTAATTTTCGATTTGAGAATTTGAACTCTTTCGATCTAGTTCTAAATTTGGGTACTATCATCTCCCAATTTTGATTTTAGAGTTTAATAAATATGCTTTTTGGGATTCAATGCCCCTTTATTCTATTTGTGTATAGATTCTCTACCTCCAATTTTGATGCTGATCGTAGGAGTTTTGAACAAAGATTTAGTTCTTCACGTGTTAGATTTGTGTTTATTTAATCTATTATGGTTGTTTCCATACAATAATAGTGTAGAGGAAGTCAAACCTAGGGGCGCATTGTTAATTGGCAACATCATAATTATTGAAGAAGGGAATTTCGACGTGTACTCATAATTGACAAAGACATAAGATTTAGTAATTGGCTGTAGATTTTGTTTAATAGATTTGTTCATGTGAAACGAGTTTGTGCTTAACTTTGCAATTGCTCAATCAATCCTCCTTATGTTATGGATTTGGCTTTGTTTTTCAGTATTCATGTTCTGTTTCGATTTATTTTATTAGGAAAACTATATACTTTTGCGTCCTTTTAAGTAATGAACATAATTTTCTTGAAAAAAAAAAAACTCATCATCTATTTTGAATTATATCCTTACTAATTTGTAATGTGTTTGGATAGAGTTCTACTTTTCACTTAATCCAAATGTAGCCACACACGCATTTTGGCTTTTCTTACCTCACAACTCCCAAAGCTGTCACAATATGTAACTTTCGACACATACATTCACATATATCTTTCTTATGAGATGCGGATAATATTCTAACTTTCCCGATGGGAAAATATATAAAAGTTACCCATTCGCTTTTGCTGAAGCATAAACAAAAATGCCCGATAGCTTCAAGGTAGGGAGAGACAAAACTTAAAATCAAATATATATATATGCCTGGACCCTTGTATTGACCCTGGTCAAACACACATTTTTACAGGGGATCTTAATATTCAATCGAAAGCATCAACATAGAATGCAATAAATAAAAGGCCAACCCCCTTGTTTAATGGTCATGCTCCATGCCCGAGAATATCCGCTCCGACGTCTTCAATTCATACATATAAAATTCTATAACGTATAAACAAGAGATAAGCTATGTATGAATGATCTTTTCTATTATATATATATATATATATATATATATATATATATATATATATATATATATATATATATAATTCATAAATATAAAATTCATACATCATGGTCACTTCGAGTGCTGCGAAGCCACGTTGGTCTTTGCTTGCGAAAGAGAGAGGGGTAGTTTCCTTGCAAGCGACCGCACAACTAAGTCCTAGGAATATGCTCAGGATGAAGTCATTTGAATTGAAAGGAAATTTCCATGTGTTGGTCGGATCGTGGATTGAAGTCATCCCGGTCCTTAAGATCGAGAGCATCGCTTCCGGGGATCAGGTCGGAGTTGGATTTGGAAACGAGATGCATGCAAGTCGAGATTGGACGTAGCCCCGAGCTTAATTTTTCGAGATTTCGTGTAGAGGTGAGAAACTCTTTGAAGATAAAAATTATTAATTTTTTTTTCTTTTCCAATCTCCTGTCCTCTTTTCAAGGATATACTAAGTATGGTGTTGCCATAATCGGGTCATTCGCATCTTTTCTTTTCCCCACCCCCCATCATAAGTTTTGGGTTCGGTTGAAAGGAAAATGAGATAAACTCAAACACTATTTATTTTGCGAAAATTAAATGATTTAAAAATTATTATTCTAAAGTTTATTGCTCGTATTACTCGAAAGAATTAGTTGTTAGATATTTTTACTGGCTGATGAAAATATTCATAATTAATTCATTTTTATAATTAAAAAGTGATTATTTAAAAAAATATATTTTTAGATAATTCATTTACCGCGAAATTTACGCTCTCCTGGAGTCAATTGAAAAAGCCAGGGTCAGGTCAAAAGTGTCGTGCCGAGGGCTGAGGTCAACGGGAGTTTCGCGTGTTGGGTAGGTAATGGTTGAGAACGACTGGAAAAAGCAGGCGAGCAAATCTAAGCTGGAAAGTTAGGCTACCCCTGCCCCTACTATTAAATGTACATCCATTTTTATTCGAATGTATTTTATTTAATAATAGAATGAATCCATTGCGCCATCTAATGACGCTATTACGAAATATTTACTCATTGGTGAGGATATTCCATTCTGGTATGTGGTTTTTCTTAAACTAAGATAATATATTAATCGACCGATTAAACTAATTTTTCGAGTTTGTCTTTTCCTTACGGGAGACATCGCCATCAATTGCACTTGCCTTGCATATTGCCTCTTGACAGCCAATGCATATCTTGAGGAATATCCCTAGTGAAACTTTTTATAATCACTGGGGTTTGCCCCAATGGTCACCATTCCAAGATTAGCATTCTTAGGGGGATTAAGGTGATGACGATTTCATTTCAAGAATGAGTTTTGACTCCACGCCCTGTAAGGAGGCAAAGCAAAAGTTGAGCGTTAGAGTAGGATTAGCATAGGACCGACAAAAAAAAAAAAAAAAAACTTCTTATTAAATGTTGATCTTGGTAAAACTCTCTCCCTCTCTCCCCCTCTCTTTTTGTCTAAGGAAGACAAAAAGCGCGAAGGAAATCGAGAAGAGTTTGTGGCTCTTCAGCATCGCCAATGGAAGTTAGTATGACAACAACTGTTGTTGAACTCTTCAGTGTTCGAGACTTGGAAAATATATTAATATGATGATTAAACTAATTTTTGAATTTTTCTTTCTCGGCATGATACATCGCCGTCAACGACACTTGCTTTGCAGATTGCCTCTCGATAGCAAAATGCATATCCCGAGGAATATCCTAATGAAACTTCCTGATAAATGTTGAGGTTGATAAAACACTCCCTAAATCTGTCATAGAAGATGAACACTAAAAGTGCCAAAACTTTCATATGTCGCTCACTTGAGTGTCAACACTTTTTTCCTTTCTTTTTTCGAGGAAGACAAAAGGTACGAAGGAAATCAAGAGGAGTCGGCGGCTCTTCCACGTCACGACCGGAAGTTAGAATGACAATGACTACTGTTGAACTCTTTAGTGTTTTGAGTCTTCGAAATTTGTCTATCCTAATGTGTGCCTATGCATTAGAAGAAGCCTCATTCCGGCCTTCCATGACCCTTCAAGGCTCTCGAAAAGTCGCATTAGTTTAGCCGTGATGAATTGGCCTAAATAAGTAGACACAGGAAGGGGGAGGTGGGGGTTCAAATCCCCATATTCTCAGGGGGATTGGGGTGGGGACGTTTTGACTCCCACGCCCTGCAAGTAGATAAGGCAAAAGTCTAAGAGTGAGTGTTAGAATAGGATTAGAGTAGGACCGACCAAAAAAAAAAAAAAAATAGAAGCGACTCGCACAAATTGATCCATAATGCGGACTTGTCCCGGACCAATACGAATACAAATCATGCGGTGCATGTCTCGAGAAAATGCAAGTGAAGCTGATTCCATTACAGGCTCTGCTTGGTGTCATCCCTTCTTCAACTGAGAAGTTCACATGCCACACATCTACTCTTGAAATTGCTTTCAAATAATCTCCGGTTAAGGAGCGCTTGTAAAAATTATTGTGGCCCACGTGATTTTATTAATCGTGATTTAATGAATATTTAAGAGCTAAAACGTATTATATAATAAAAAGTTGCAATCCTTATGAGGAACTCTCGGTTCTTATGAAAAGGCATGAAGGTAGAATGTATTTTGATGGTAGGCATTTATTGACAGCCTATATAAATAAAATCCGGTCCTCCCTTCACCTATGGTGCGAAACATGAGAAACTTACGTTGTATTATATCCTCCATTTGAATACGTTAAGGAAAAGTGAGTTGAGTGAGAGAAATTGGATTTATGCGTTTCTTCAGTTTTCCACAATGATTATCTTCAAGGATATTGCTACGGATAAAGGTATATCTTCATCTGTCTCATCATGAAAATCATGAAGATAAAAAATCTTGTGTTTTGTATTTTCACGTAAAAAATTACGTTGTTGCTTACCGTGCTTGGTAAGCAAAGCTTGAGCGAGCTCTTAATTAAGAAATAGCAATGAAAATTGACAATGACTTCCCAAAGATCTTAAGTTCACGTGGAAAGATATGTTTTTATAGATATGCCGGGCAGACTTGATTCCCGTTCCTACCAAAACTGCCTTTATCAAATCAATAAAATAAATACAATTAGTTAAATTTCTATCCATAATCCAAGGGCCCTCGTTCGACCAAAAAAACCACTCTCGTTCGCTTTCGTTTCGCAAAAAATCAACCATTTCTTTTATTTCGGGCTAAATTTTATACTTTTACAAATTTCTGCTATTTAGATCCAGTTGGAATCCCACGAAGAAAAAAAGAAAAAGAAAAAAAATTCCTAAAAGGTGGGTACAGAATTAGGTTGGATTCTAGAATATGCAGGATCTTTTTTTCAAGGAAGTGGATTTGGGAGGTGGAAAGTATATGCAAGGAACCTGGATTCTTAGGTTTCTTTTTGCGTCCGCTCCCTACTTTTGCAGTGGCTTTCTGAGTCATTTTCATCAGCTCTTTTGCAAGCCACCCAACGGCAATTGGAAAAGAAAAAAATCTCCAGTGCTAACCTGAAAATTGAAACCACCGGTAACACCATCCATATATTAATAAAAAAAAAATCGGCACTATTAACCCTCAAAAGTACTGGATTAATATATCCAATTAGTAAAGTGTTATGCAATATATACATATATACACAACTCCCGAAACTGTCACATACATCTTTTTCCATAATCTAATGAAATTCATACAATAGTCTTAACTTTTCTTATGGGAAAATAGAAAAGTTACTCGTTTGCTTTTGGTGAGGAATAAACAAACAAACGTGCCCCAAAAGTATAAAATTTTACAATACAAAAGAACAATATTAAATTGTGAAACTTAACCATTAAACTTTCTAATTTGGAAGGAGGAGGTGGGGGTTGAATCTCCACTTCAATAAAAAGGGACGTTGTAATTTAGTGGGCCAAAGAATGAGGCATGACAAAAGTCTGAAAGTGAGCGTTAAAATAGAAACAGAGTAGGACCGAAAAAAAAAAAAAAAACTGTGGAACTTCAATAAAAATAAAATATTGGGTATTACGAGCTAATAGAGATCTCCAAGGTAGAGAGAGAGAGAGAGAGAGAGACAAAACTAAAAATCAAATTAGAACATGCTAAAATATATGTATACCTGGACCCTTATCTTGACCCTGGTCAAACACATTTTTTCCCGGGGATCTCGATATTCAATCGAGAAGCATCAACATAGTCTACATAGAATGCAATATATATATCTATATATCTATATATAATTTCAATACATATACATACGTCATGGACAGCTGCGAAGCTACGTCGATCTTTGCTTGCGAAAGAGAGAGGGTAGTTTTCTTGCAAGCGACTGCCAACATAGTCCTAGGAATATGCTCAGGATGAAGTCATCTGAAGTGAAAGGAGATTTCCATGTTTGATCGGGTCGTAGGTTGAAGTCTTTCCAGTCCTTGGTAGTTGGTAGGATCGAGAACATCGATTTCGGGGGATCGGGAAACGAGGCTCGTGCAACTCGAGGCTGGACGTAGCCCCAAGCTTAATTCTTTTAGATTTCGTGCAGAGGCGAGGGATTCACTACGAAAAAAATTATTAGTTTAGTTCTTTTTTTATTTCACTTTCTCTTTCAGAGAATAAACTAAGTATGAAAACATAGGTCTCGTTTGTGTCGTTAAATATGAATGCTTCGCAAAATATTATAACTTGTATCTCTTGAAATAATTAGTCTTTAGACATTTTTAATGGATGGTAGAAATATTTTATTGTCCATTCATTTTTTTAAATAAAATAAATGATCATTTTTTAAAATATATTTCTTCAGATGATTTCATTTCTTGCGAAATTAACGCCACCCTAATCTCCTGGTTTTGTGCTGAGGTCAACGGGAGTTTCGCGCGCTCGGCAGGCATGGTTTATTTTTTCTTGGGATGGCAGGCATGATTGAGAACGATTGAAAAAAGCGGGCGAGCAAAACTAACCTGGAAAGTTAAGCTACACCTACCCCTACTATTATTATTATATATATTTGTATTTTTATTCTATTTTATTTCTATTTAATAATGGAACGAATTCAAAATGTGCACCGACGCTACTATGAAATATTTACTCATCAAACAGGGAAAGATAGGGAAAGATCTTCCGTCCACGGTTTCTCTTAAACTAGATAATATATTAATCTCATTGATTAAACTAATTTTCGAGTTTTTCTTTGCTGATACATCACTATCAACTGCACTTGCCTTGCAGTTGCAGATGATTGCCTCTTGATAGCAAATGCATATCTTGAGGAATATCCTTGATGAAACTTCTTGTTAAATGTTGATCTTGGTATAATACTCTCCCTCAATTTCTTCCTCCAAAAAGAATACTATGAGTGCCAAAATTTTCGTACGGCACTCATTTGAGTACCACATTAAAGTAAAATCGTTTACTTAAGTGCTACTTTTACCCAAATGTCTTACATGAAATTTTTTTATTTGTTCTAAATTTTTTGTTTTTATTTTTATTTTGCTTTTTTTTGGCTTTTTTTTTCTTTAGGGCTAATGAGGGTTACTGGCAACCTTCGCTAACCACGAAACCCTCACCCTCTGCAACAAAGGCATTTGGCGAGGCCGCTAGGGCCTTGCGGCCTCGGCCGCAGCTGGCGAGGTGATGATGCCCTCGCTAGCTCTAGGCAGCATTGCCCACAATCGAAAAGGCCACAATGCCCTCACCTAGGGCCTTCATGGCAAGGGCTCGCCCTCACTTAGATTTGGCCGTAAAGGCCATGGGCAAGGGCATCGCGACCTCACCAGCCCTGGGTGAGCGACATTGCCTACGACTGCCCAGAGCTAGTAAGGGCCCTCACAGCCTCGCCCAAGGCTCTCATGGCCAAGGGCGAGGGTTTCGTAGCAAGCGAGGGTTGCTAATTTGCTGATGACCCTCGCAAACCCTAAAGAAAAATAGCCAAAAAAATACAAAAAAAAAAATTAAAAATAGTAATAACAAAAAATATTTAAATACATGAAAATAATTTTTAAAAACTTGTCCACGTCATACCAACAAAGCCATGTCGGGCAACTGACGACGCTATGTCGAATGATGGTGTCCACATCGGACTTTTTGATGAAGCAAATTGGAATTGGCACTCAAGTAAGTAATTTTTCAAATTTGTAGCATTCAAGTGAGCGAAGAAAAATTTTAGTACTTAGGGTCCGTTCGTTTCGCGGAAAATAGGCCATTTCCGGAAAATATTTTCCAGAAGTCATTTTCCGGGAAAATGACAATATTTTTCGGTGTTCGGCTAAAACCTGAAAATGTTTCGGAAAATAATTTCCGGTGTTCGGTAAAGAAAATATTTTCCGCTCACTAGATTGGCGAGCGCAAGCGTCAAGCTCGAGGTTCGCTAGATTGACGAGCAATTCACGACAGTTCACCTGGTGATGGCCGACGACTAGTCAAGAAAGAAGAAGATGGGAAACAAAGAAAAGAAAAAAAGAAAAAAAGAAAAAGAAAAGAAAATTAAGGGTCCGTTCGTTTCGCGGAAAATGTTTTCCGGAAAATTTTCCGGTTTTCGTTTCACGGAAAATGAATTCCTAAGGGAAAATGTTTTCCATGGAGGGGAAAAAGTTTTCTAAATTTGGGGAAAATGTTTTCCACTTTTGAAAACCTGGAAAACATTTTCCTCACTTGATCTCCCTTATCTCACACATCTACAAATCCTCACTTCCTCCTCCCATTTCTTCTTCTTTTTTCTTTTTTATTCGAATTATTTTTATATTGTATTTTTCTTTTTTATTCAAGGGTCCGTTCGTTTCGCGGAAAATGTTTTCCGGGAAAATGTTTTCCGGATTTTCCGGTGTTCGTTTCACGGAAAATGAATTCCTAAGGGAAAATGTTTTCCATGGAGGGGAAAAAGTCTTCTAAAAGTGGAAAACATTTTCCTCACTTGATCTCCCTTATCTCACACATCTACAAATCCTCACTTCCTCCTCCCATTTCTTCTTCTTTTTTCTTTTTTTATTCGAATTATTTTTATATTGTATTTTTCTTTTTTTATTCAAATTAGTTTTAATTTTCTATTTCTTTTTCTTTTTTTTTCTTTTTTTATTTTCTTTGTTTCTCATCTTCTTATTTCTTGACTAGTCATCGGCCATCACCAAGTTTCGTGGATCGCTCGTCGATCCGGCGAATCTCGAGCTTGATGCTTGTGCTCGCCAATCTAGTGAGCGGAAAATATTTTCCTTACCGAACACCGGAAAATATTTTCCGAAACATTTTCAAGTTTTAGCCGAACACCAGAAAATATTATTATTTTCCTGGAAAATGACTTTACGGGAAAATATTTTCCGGAAATGGCCTATTTTCCGCTAAACGAACGGACCCCAAATTAGTTTTAATTTTCTATTTCTTTTCTTTTTATTTTATTTTTTTTTCTTTTCTTTGTTTCTCATCTTCTTATTTCTTGACTAGTCATCGGCCATCACCAAGTGAACCTGTCGTGGATCGCTCGTCGATCCGCGAACCTCAAGCTTGATGCTTGTGCTCGCCAATCTAGTGAGCGGAAAATATTTTCCTTACCGAAGACCGGAAAATATTTTCCGAAACATTTTCAAGTTTTAGCCGAACACCAGAAAATATTGTCATTTTCCTGGAAAATGACTTCCGGGAAAATATTTTCCGAAAATGACCTATTTTCCGCGAAACGAACGGACCCTAAAAATAATTTGAATAAAAAAAGAAAAATACAATTTAAAAATAATTCGAATAAAAAAAGAAAAGAATAAGAAGAAATGGGATGAGGAAGTGAGGATTTGTAGATGTGTGAGATAAGAGAGATCAAGTGAGGAAAACATTTTCCCCAAATTTAGAAGACTTTTTCCCTTCCATGGAAAACATTTTCCCTTAGGAATTCATTTTCCGTGAAACGAACACCGGAAAATCCGGAAAACATTTTCCTGAAAAACATTTTCCGCGAAACGAACGGACCCTTAAGTGAGCGCCATATGACACTTCTAGTGTTCTTCTCCCTCTGTCCCCTTTTTTTTCTTTTTCTTTTTTCCAAGTAAGACAAAAGGCGTGAAAGAAATCAAGAGTAGTCCGTGGCTCTTTCACGTCACGAATGGAAGTTAGTACGACAACAACCGCCATTGAACTCTTTAGCATTCAAGACTTCAAAATTGTCTATCCCAATCTATGCCTCCGCACCAGAAGAAGCCTAAGTTCGGCCTTCGATGATCAGGAAAAAAGTTGCATTAGTTTAGCAGTGACGAATTGGCCTAGATAATAAACACCCGAAATGTGTGAATCATCAATCCCCTTTGAAGAATGTAAACTTTCACCGGTGAGACAGAGAGAGTCGCACTAGATGAGTTAAAAGAGCGTCGACATGCCTAAACAGACCATGTGTTCACAAGTTGTTCGACCATTGGCCAGAGACGGGACTGACTTCTACAGGTAATAGCGCTCCGACTTGAAAGCAACTTGCACAAATTGATCGATAATGCAGACTTGTACTGAACCAATATGAATACAAATCATGCGCTGCACGTGTCATAGTCCGTGAATCCTCCCGTACTCGTGACACTTGTGAGTGGTACTTGGGGTTATCGAGTGAAGAGTGAGGACGGGACGCACACAACTGGTTCGTGGGAGTGGCGTCACGACGGTTGGTGCTAGGAGTTTTAGGATATAATGATTATATCACTTAGGAGCGGGGTTCATCTCTCGTGCACAAACTGGTCGGAAGCTAATGCTGCTCCCTAAATGAGGCCATGGCAGGCCGAAACTAGTTATTGAGCCTAAAGAGATCTGCTGTCTCACTTGATGGACTAGACACTCGAGCGATGTTGAGCGTGGTAGGATCTCGTACGAAGAAGCATTCATCGTATTGTTCGCTGGAACAGCTATAGAAGGAAGGCTGGCCTAGCGAATTCCGCTTGCCAGGCGCCGCATGGGTTGTTCCAAAGCCAAGGAAACTCTCGGCCCGTGACACACGTCTCAACAAAATGCAAGTGAAAGCTGATTCCATTCCAGGCCAGGGTGAGGAGTTTAGCAGGAGAAGAAACCCTTTTTATCTTTAAAGGGTTTCTACCCTGGCAAGGTCTTAAAGCCTAAGACTGCAACTGAGAACGTTTGTGAACCTGACCATTAGAGGCTCAACTCGGTGTCTTCCCTTGTTCAACTTTCGCGCCGAAATCAGCTTCCTTCTTCATCAGTGCCAGTTCTCCGATGCTGGTTCCCGCAATATATCCGCCAGACCATGCATTCTGCAATTGATGGCTCATTTAGAAACCAGTGCATCTTAGGGGGCTGTAACTCAAGACATAAAGAGTAAGCTACATAGCTTGGTGGTGAACATCATCTCAAATTCATCGTGACTAAGCATATGAATATGCGCGAAACAGGGGGGAATTGGAAAACAAAAATTTCTCCAGTTAAGGATCGGTTGGTAAGCAAATCTTGAGTGAGCACTTTGTCAAGAAATAGCAATGAAAAATTGACAATGACCTCCCACAGACCTTAAGTTCACGTGGAATGATAAAGTTTTAGAACCGAGATATTTTTATAGATATGCCGGGCAAACTCGATTCCGGTTCCTGCCAAAACCACCTTAATTAAATCAATCAATTAAATTTATATCCATAATCCAAGGGCCCTCGTTCAACCAAAAAACCACTAGCGTTCGCTTTTGTTTCGTGAAAAATCAAACTATTTATTTTATTTCGGGCTAAATTTTATATTTTTACAAATTTTTGCTTTTTAGCTCGAGTATATGCAAGGAGCATGGGTTCTCAGGTTTCTTTTGTGTTCCGTCCCTCCTTTTGCTGTGGCTTTCTCAGTCATTGTCATCAGCTCTTTTGTAAGCCACTCAACGGGAATTGGAAAAGAAAAAATCTCCAATAAAGGAACGATTGGTAAGCAAGATTCTTGAGTGAGCACTCTGTTGAGAACCCCGAGCACACGCAATGGAGCCGTAGACAGTCAAGTGAAATCCAATACACGAAATAAATTGATCTATGGACAGCATCGTTGTAGTAAAGGTCGTAATGCCAGAGGAATCATTACCGCAGGGCATAGAGGGGGAGGTCATAAGCGTCTATACCGTAAAATCGATTTTCGACGGAATGAATAGCAATGACTTCCCCAAACCTTAAGTTCACGAGCCAAGACTCCACTATGAATAATGAATGGTACTAACCTGAAAATTGAAACCACCAGTAACACCATCGACGTTGAGCACCTGCAGACAGCCACAATCCTGAATGTTACTAAACTTTTTTTCTCTTTCCTTGTGTTCTGAGGCATCGAGCTGGAAATTCGTGCAAATGATCTTAATAAGGTGAAACAAAATCCAAATCACCACAACAACTGTACCTCGCCAGCAAAAAATAGATGGGGCTGTATCTTGCTTTCCATTGTACTAAGTGAGATCTTCATAAAGGACAAGCAAATCAGTTTTATCTTTAGTTATGGCAACAGAATTTAGACAGTTTTTCATATGAAAAATTAAAAGAACCAAGAAAAAGAGAACAAGTGGACGGAAAGGGAGAGAACCTCAGATAGGGGGACACCTCCAGCAGTGACGAATTCATCCTTAAATTGGCCCTTAAAACATTGCTCAACAGGGTTAGAACAAGAGAAAACCATCCACATATCAGTGTCTAATCATATATTCCTCACCTTGCCCATTACCCGAAACATACACTGCTTTAACAGAGAAGCAATACCAATCAATGAATTGTTTGAAATGGAAGCCCAGAGAATATTTGCATCCACACCCTGCAAATTAAAGATGAGAAGTATAATGCAAAATGCCAAAATAGATTTTTCACATGTTTAAACAGCTAAGAAGGTCATACTAATATAACCTCGCGATCCAATATATATTTCCAAAATCTCTTCACGATGCCAAATTCCAAAGGACAAGCATTGAGCAGCTTTTGTTTCTGCAAGATGAAGACATCCAGGGGGCAACATTAGGTCAAAGAAGAATTACCCAGTGGAACATAATCCTAAATCCATAGGCGACGTATGGAGCTTAAAAAGAAAAGGTGATTATGACAAAAGTGGAACTGGATGTATCAGACAAGGCAAAGAAGCAGACAGCAAAATAAAAACAAAAAATTTGCTAGATGTCTACCTGAAAATATAATTCAAAGGAAGAAATTGTTAGATGCCCAATGTTTAAGGCATTTTAATCTACATATGCAGCAAATTACTTTTTAAATGTATGCACCGTGATCCAGTAATTGTTTAGTATAACGAGCTTTTATTGTGCAATTTAGAAGATCAGTCTATGCATAACAGAAGGCAAATCCATTGTAGTAAGAAATTGAACTAGGAGAGTTAGACTGGTGTCACAACATGGTGCCTATTAAGATTACCAGAAGACAAATGAACAGCTTTTAATCTAATAGCCAGCACCAGGAGGCACTTTGTTGGCTGCAGACAGTATGGATAAGGTTTTGATGAATATTCTCCTCCATATGCAAGAATTTTCTTGTTCTGGGAAGGAAGAGAACAAACTAGAGCCTAGGATTAGAAAGGCTCTGATCTCAGCCTGAAATTTACTTGTATCTTTTATTTTGGTTCAGTTTATTTACAGATCGTCCCGTTGCCATCCATTGACAGTGCCATGTTTCAAATGATGTAAAAGCAACTCCTTTTAAATATATGAAAAATATGAAGATCAGGGAGGGCTGTTTTAGCAAGCTGACAACAGAAATTGAAAAGCAGAAACATCTGTCAATTTGATATCAGAATTACCGTAAACTGATGCTTCTGTTTCATAAGGATGGACTTCACATCTTCCATCTTAATATCTGGTATAAAATCTACAAGAAGATCACCTGCATAAGAAAAATGTATCAAGTTCAAAGACTTGAATATATATATCAGATAACTCATGCAACGAGCAGTCCTACCTTTATAATCTGAACTAAAAAGGTGACGAGCTCCCCAAGCAGACAGTCGTAAAATTGCAGGACCACTGAGTCCCCAGTGTGTAATTAACATGGGTCCGACCTAAAACCCAACTCCCAGTCATATATACATCACAGATCTCTAAGCACTACAAAAGGAAAATTACCTGCACAAGTTGGGGTATGTTTGTCTAAACGTTTTCTAGTTTCAGCTTCACATGAACTTTTGGGAATGTGACCTGGACATCATATGTATACACTATTTATGGAAAAATGAAAACATTTTCTGTTCAAACACATAACTGGGATCTCAGTGAAGAAGGTATGCATAATCAAAAGTAGCAGAAGAAGGGAAGGTTAGAGTATGAAATGAACTTTTTGCATTTATATAGTTCAACAACTTTTTAAAGATAAAAACTCATGTGAAGCACGAGTAAGAGCTATAGATGTACACAAGGCTGCAACAAGCTATACCATAATGCAAACAATTATTTCCTATGGCAAGAAAAAAATCTAGGATAGAATATCTTGATTCTTTTGCAAGAGAAATGCATTGTCAGTTTAATGGTTGCTGATAGTACCCCAGATAACTCGGCTAGCCGTGAATCCTCAATTTTAAAAGTGAATAAGCTAGGAACTGGATCCACAATAGAGTGACCAAGCTGAGTGGCTAAGACATAACCCTGAAACGAAAACACAAAATCCATCACATTCTTCAGTCAGTGAGGTCGACAAAGTTTTCTAGTCAATCCATTACAACCTGCCGGCTGCTCCCGCTGGCTATCAGCACATAGTCAGCTTTGAGATTTTCCATATAGTTAGTTGTACGCTTCTCAGCCTTGAGCAGAAAGTTCCCACCAACATCTCTAGAAGCAGTGGTGACAACTTTGCCAGTCTGTATTAGAACTAAAAGAGAGATTCACACCTCAGACAAGACAAGTTGCAAGTACTCTTAAGTATCTTTAAGGCATGTGGAGAGATCTTCAGCACACTGGACGAATTAGTAACACAAATATCTTTTCTTTTTGTGACTACTGCTGGACTGAATTAAATAATGTTCAGAATTTTTTTTTTTGGAGGAGTTTCCTTATCCTTTGGGACTGTTGAGTCGAACTTGCAATTTATACATGAAAAGCTGCCTTCTAGATTAGGGGAAGAAAAATAGTTCTGAATTGCTTTGGACGATAAAAGAAGCACCCTCCTGCTATTGTTGTTTCAATGTTTAATTAGAAAAAGAAGCTAACAAACAATTTAAAACCTTCAGAGGGACATAATTGCAGACGGGTGTTAAACTATCAATGTCAAACAACAGGTCTTTGGCTTCCAATAAATCCACAACAAAGAATTGATGCAAAGATTTTGGAAGTTAAAATGGGATGCAACCACAATGTGATCACCCATTACAACAGAGCTACTTACCTCCTTTTTGCTTGGCTTCAGACAGAAGACAGTCGATTATTGAAGATGAACTATCACTAATAGGGAAAACCCTTCCATCGTCCTCTGTCTGCATAAAGGATGCCATGTTAAGCTATTGGATGATACAGCTTTGCCAAATAGTAGTTCAGCTTTGAGCACAACCTTGAGTTTGACACCATGGTCAGAAAACCAGGTCATTGTGTCCATTGGGCCATGCGTGCTGAAAAATGATCCTCTTAATTCTCTGTGACCCCTAGGGTAATGTTCTGCCAAAATCTACAATCAAGTTTTTCATCCTGAAATTGTAGCTTGCTATATAAAAGTTATTCCTCAAACACACCAATGATCATGAAAGGCAGATTGGGAAAAAATTGCCCAATTATTAGTGGGCAGGAGGTGCATAACACTGTTAAGAGTCCAATTCCTTCGACGAGTGGATCTCCAAGGTGATGTATGCACAGATTGTAGTGCTCTCAATCTTTACGATCAATTGTAGTGGACTCAGAACACTTTTTTCCATCATTGACAATTTTTTTGTTAGATACAGCCTAAAGGAAAAAGCCCATTGAGCAGACAGCAAGAGATATTTTCACTGCTTTAAATTCTGAAAGTGATAAAAATATCAGGTCTGCTTAGACAGATTATACATGACCAGGTATTATCCCCTACCATTCTCTGCAACTCACAAACATGGTTTTGATTATTCTCCTCCTTGAGTACAAATGCAATAAACAATGATTCTGGATGAGTGGAGGAGTTTGAGTCCATTAAATGGATCATCCAGTAGATAACACCACAAGCTAAGAATGAAAAGGCAAAAGGATTGAAGTCTCAGTCCATTAAATCCTCCAGTTGATAACACCACAAGCTAAGAATGAAAAGGCAAAAGGATTGAGGTTTCAGTCCATTAAACGGATCCTCCACCAGATAACACAAGAGTGAGTTTTCACGCCGATGGCTTTGTTGTACATAATTTATGGATCAGCAACTGGAACATCCAAGATTAGGCTTACATTCACAGCAAACAAATCAACCATTTTTGCTAACCAACATTAAGTCCTGAAAGATTCTCTTACAATTTTAACTTACCAGGTTTTCTGTGTAGTGCCCATTTGTCACGTTGCACCGACCTCCTCCAGATATTTTTACCTGCCAAGAATGGCAAAACTTCACAATGTGTACTATACTAGCACTGACCAAGAGTTCTGCACAAAGCCGTTTTTCAGATACAATCATCACTGCATCAACACAACAAACCCCCACGAAATTTAATCAGACATGGCAGCTTATGGATTGCAGGGTGCACACCATATAACCGTATCTTCTTTTGGGATGACCATCTAACTGTACTCTTAAATACTAACACTCCGACTCCCAATCCCAAACCATCAAAAGGCCTTCTTTTCTGTAGTCACATCCAATTCTTCCTCTGTTCTGGGGACCTAGACAACAGTGAATGGCAACATTATAACTGTATCTCTGAAAAGCAGGTAATACCCAACCTTTGACAAGAGCTTCCCCTTTTCAATGACCAAGACATCAAGATGCGGCGCGACCGTCTTGGCTCTGATTGCTCCATAAACCCCGGCGGCTCCACCTCCAACCACCACCAAAAGCTCTTCGCCCGTCTGCCGCGCAATAGAACAAACACGTGGAAGGAGTTACGGAAGGAACCCGCATCGAAAGACGCGTCGAATCAACTGAACTAAGCCGAGAGTCGGCGAGACGTTTACCTTCTGCGCTGGAGGGATGGCGGCGGAAGAGATGGCCTTCTCTTGGGATTCAAGAGGAGGAAGCCATAGCTCCTGCTGCTCCTGGGTTTCTCGCAGGAGAACCCCAGGTGGAGGATGAAGCGGGTCAGAGCGAAGTTCATGCCGGCGGCCGAGAGTCCGGCGACGGCGAGAGACACTGGCCTCGGCGAGAAAGTCCGACGACCGAGAGGGACCGGACACGAGCACGCTCCGCGACTGCGGACGATATGTTTTGCGCCGGATGTTCGGTATCGACAGTTAAAACGGCAGTTCGAGTATCGTAACGAGGAAATCTAAATAATGGTTGCGGGGTTGTTCGTCAAGTAGCATGAAACTGATTCTGATCACGAGTTAGCAGAAAAATGAGTGCTTCTTTGAAGTGGAATTCTCTTTCTTTATATAAGATCCGATTCTTATATAAATTCCCTTTAATATGAATGATGATGTGGAGAACAATGATATCTTACTATAATTTTCATTTTTAGACTTTTATCTCCCTTTTTGCAGAGCATGTGAGTCGAAATTTACACTAGAAACAAAATCGTCCTTACTCCTATCCCCTGAGAAGGTGGGGATTCGAACTCTCTACCTCATCTCAACTTCCCTTTCATGTTGAAAGGGTGGAGAACAAACTTAGTTTGTATCTTATATATCAGCTTGATTTGAACAGATAAAATTTGAGTGTGGCTAGCAGACAGCATGTTGCACTGCTAGAGTGCATTTCACATCGTTTGTTCGGCATGCATAAATGCTGATTCGTCAGTTGCGAGCTTGAACTTGCGGTTCAATTTGAAACGCTCTTGCCAAGCCAGATTGAAGCTGTCAAAGCCGTTCGACGAATGTCCTACTGGGCACTGGAATGTGTTAAATTGACGTGATCATTTGTCGGCGTTGTGGGTGGATTCATGTGTGTCAAGTAACTGTTGAGACAGAGAGATGGTTCTTCTAGGTTCCTAATGACATGCTCTCAGGATTTTGTTCGGAGGATGTGCGTCGTAGATTCACATCGGACCTTGGATTTTTGAATGGATGAAGCAATTGTGCTGCAAGGAGGATGCTTATGAAGCTATTAGCATCTGTCGGAATCACTGTTAAGCGACGACTCCCACATCTGAAACATGGATGTTGCTGTACCTGGTACTTGCTATTAAACAACTTCAACTAATGGCAAGTCCGCGACACTGGAGGCTTACTTCAAGTTTGGAGCATAGAGAGCTACGGACACAAGATCCAAGAGAATAGTTACAACGATGACTGGTATGCAACGATAAATGGAAGAACGAGAGACTGTGTCGCAAAAGAAGATGAGGAAGAGATTGAATTTGCTTGCACCAACGCCTTTATCTGCCGTGCCGAGCTCAAGCACGTGTTCTAGTTCATACTAATCTACTCAAAGAGAATCAGCTCGGCGAAGACGGCTGTAGCTCTTACCACTGGTTTGTGACCTCCTCAAGCGAACTTTGTTAACTTCTTTAGATTTGAACATAAATACTGCCAACGCAATTACCACCAACACCATCCACAGTTGACCATCTCCATATTGGAAGTGAAGTTTCCAACAAGATCATTTTTTAAGGATATTAATTTCGGACTTCTTGCATGAAAAACAGTCAGCCGTTTGTCAGAGTCCTGGATACTTACATGGGAGTTTTGCTGAGAGCAAAGTCACTGAGAACCTTGGACAGCAAAACGATCTTTCCTTAAATCCAACCTTTGTCAAATACATACCACCAACCCAAACGTGAAGCCTCTCCCTCTCTCTCTCTCTCTCTGTGAATCTCGTACACGCCAGAGAAGCAGAAAGTACGTGGAGTTTCAGCAGTTTATCCCTGAAGCAGCCGATCACCACGGTTACCTTGAACTGAAACTCCCTGGAACCTCAATATCTCTCGCCACTGGGAAAAAATTGCAAAAAAAAGGAAACTTCGTTGGCAAGGTACAAAATTTCGATGAATAATGACATGTCAACACTACTGGCCCACCATCATCCTACACCAACTTTATAGATGATACTTATCAGTTACCAGCTTAGATTCCCATTAGAGATGAATGCATGCTTGGACTTCAACTTTATAGGAACTATGAACATACCTGTTGATGATGATGGAACCACCACGACATGCATTGGTGCATTATTGGGAGGAAGCTGCAGTCGGAGGGGATAGAGCTTCTTGTTCCACTGAGAGCAGACCATGATATCCTCAAGCCCTGTCTCTTCCTCTAGTTTCTGCACCAGCTCCTCCAATCTACTTCCCTTGAACGCGAACGAAAGCTCTTCATTCTCATCCTCAGTGTTCCCGTCTTCATTGACCTTTCTGTAGTAGATCATCCTACCTTCAGCTTTCACCGCACCACCAAAGAAATCGTCATCCTGCAAAACAAGAAAACCAGAAAAAGGAATGATCAATTGCTCCTCACAAGTGTTCTGCATGAAATCATACATTCCCACAGAGCAGATCGATTACAATTTATCGAGTGCATCAGTAGGGAAAGGGGGCATGGCTGCAATGCGTGAAGATGCTACTCAAAGTATCGCATTTTGCCATATGCACAAAAGGAAGTTCATTTGAATGGAGCATGATGGACTTGGACGAAAATAACACTGCATTGGAAAGACCAAGATATGATTTTTCTTTCAAGACAGAAAAATGCCAGTTGAAATGATCATTCGAGAAAAAGTTTAGGTGAGACAGATAAACTCCAAATGCAAACCGTATGTTTCAAAGCTCAAGACACGAGCAGAATGTCCGTTCAGCGATGTATTGACACTCATGAGGATAGAGATGCCGTGCAGGCTGTTCAGATCAACATTATCATGCACTGCTGAAACTGATCTCTGTCTAATTTAGAATTTTTAATGAAGAAAGTCATCCTTCATGCCTAAAGTATATATCCTTGTCGATCTACTAATCAAGAAATATAGAAATTACCTCTAATTCCGATACTTTCGGTGAGCGGAGCTCGATTGAGGAAGGAGAGTCCAGTTCCGGAAGAGACGGTTCCGAAGCTTGATCATATTTTGCCTTTGGCAATGGAGTAGTCGGCTGTTCCCTGATCTCCACAACATCGACGTCCCACAGAATCCAATTTTGGGTCGCGGACCGGTGCGGTATGTCGTGCGTGATCGAGTTCCTCCAGGGCGGCAACCCCCCGTTTGCACGCAGGAAATTGCCGTATCGCGTCTTGAGCCGGACCTGGACCCCGTCCCTGATGGGCTCCCATTCCAGGGACGAATCCATTCTCCTGGTCGGGAGCGTCTGCAACACCTTCTTGCCTGTCATCCCCAGGAGGAAGGGCACGTTGGACGCCGTAAGGTACCTGCCATAGCAGCTCTTCAGGCGCACGAAACTGGCCCCTTCCACGAGCTCCACGGTCCACTTGGCCTGCCTGATGGAGCCGCTGCGGTCCTGGCACACGGATTCCTCGTCGTCGTCCGCCAGCAGGTACTTGTCGTGGTGGCCGAGGAGGCGGACGGATTTCGCCTTGGTGAAGAACTCCATGCCGCCCTGAACGTCACGTTGGACCACCGGGGTGACGAAAAACACGAAACGAAGATCAATCCTAGGGACCAAAATGATCGGTGCGACGAGGTCCGTTCCAGTTCTGTCCGAACAAAAGGGTGGCAAGACAGAGAGGTGACGATGTCGTGGAAATCAAACGTGGTCTGCACAATGTCGGATCCAGGATCGAGAGAGGGAGAGAAGAAAAAGATGGTGACGATGCTGGTTGGGGGCGATCCGTCGTTCGACGGTTTAGGAATTTAACTATATATCGGCGATTCGGGGGTCGGTGGCGTTTGTTTAAAGCGGGTATAACAAGGGAGGATCCTAATATTCTCACAACCTTTCGAAATTTCCTCTCTTTTTTTTTTTTTTTTTTTCACCTTTGTTTTACAGGATGGTTATATTTGTTTAGAAAAAAGAGGAGGAAATTAGTCGACGAATGACAAATTGTGTCAATAAGCAATCTTTCGGGGGAAATTACGGGGCTTGAAACGAGCAGTTTAACCATATTTTATAGCGACGTGTGCCTAATCGAGTCAAGGTAGTTGGTACCCCTTTCGCGCTCTTGTAAGTCCAATCACTTGATTTTACTAATCTAATTGATTTCATTAGCTGACAATAGATACGTTCCAAAATGAGCATGAAAGAGGAAAGCACATCATAGGGGAAATCGACTATGAAAATGAAATCGAAATTAAAGCTTTAGAAAAATAGGAAGCATGACCAGAGCTATTAGATAATTATTTATCTATCTTAAAAGTAATTGAACGGAACATAATTCCTACTTTTTTCTCCCCCACTTTTTGACCCGTGGAAAATTTATCAAATTGGCGGGGCTTCAAAATTCAAAGTGTACCTTTTGGATTTGCTTAAAGCTAAAAGGGGGAGAGAGAAGTGCTCCCAACTTTAAGTCAACATTTTCAAGCCCAAAGTCCAAGCAAAAAGAAAGGGAAAAGTAACGTTATAGCTACCTTTAAGATTTGATCAATGAAATTTCTAGAATGAACCCATGGGAGAACCTTGAATCTTTCTTATTTATACAATTTCGCCCCTGAATTTTCCTTTTCTTTTGCAATACCATCCTCGTTCGTAGTTGTACTTCCGTTAAAATATTCAATAAGAATGTTGACATGACTGTTAAGTGTTCTGTGAGTAACTATGTGGCGGCCATGTGGATCTTACCTCGCTATTACTACTAATTTATGAGTAGGGAAAAGTGTCCGAACCGAAATTTGATTTTTTGGTTTTTGGTTTTCAGTTTTTAGTTTTTGATTTTTGCATTTGTTTGTTTGTTTGTTTTTTCTGTTGTATATATTTTTCATTTTCAAAAATAAGTTCTTATCGGTTTGTTGGTTCGGTTCAGTTCGGTTAACCGATAAAAATAATTTCAGTTTTTAATGAAAACCGAACCGAATAAAAAAAACCGAATTTTCAGTTTTTTCGGTTCGGTTTTTGACACCCCTATTTATGATGTCTACATTTCATTCTATATAATTTGCTGTATGCTTCTAAGCCATGAGCAGAAAGTTCCCACCTAAGACCCTATTTTATACTTTCTGCTATATATATATATATATATCGTTTTTGCATAAATCAATAGCATGATGTACTTAATTTTTTTTATAGCCCGCAGACTTATGCAATTGACTAATCAAAATCCGCACACAGTAGTTCAAAAACACACCCTTTTTAAATATTATATGCTGTCCTAGCTCTCTCAGACTTATGCAATTCTAATCAAAGTCCCCACACACTAGCTCTTTTTAAATATTATATATATATAGTAATCTAATACATAAGGAGTGCAATTTGTCAAATCTGACGACGCATCCGGAACTAAACTAACATGTCACGATTTAATATATAGCCCTTTTCTCAATTATATGCAAAACTCGACTGTCCGCTCACGTGAATCCTGCGTGAACCGTGTCGGACTCATTGGCCACGAGCTTGTGGTGCCCTTGCAACTTTCTATAATAGTACGGACACAGAAGGGACCTCAGGCCTTACCTTAGAGCTAGGCGATGGCTGAGACGAGACCACCATTTCCATGCCCGACCCGCTCCTCGACCCCGGATCCTCCTGATCGTCCGCCGAGTAATCCTCCATGGTTTCCGACACGCAGCTCGGAAGGGACGACAGGTGGCCGCGGGCCGAGTCGGCCGCTTCGTGGTCCACCACGAGGTCGACCATGTCGACGCCCCACAGCACCCACTCCTGCGTGGCGGTCCGGTGGGGGATGTCGTGCGTGACGGAGCTCCGCCACGGCGGCATGCTCCCGTTCCCGCGGAGGAACATCCCGCCCTTCGCCCTCAGCTTCACGTACTCCCCGTCCTTCCGCGGCTCCCACTCGACGGACTTGTCGCTCTTGGATTGGGGACTCGACTGCACCACTTTCTTGCCTTTTGTACGACCAAAACCAGAACTATATAAGCTTGACTTGCTGGTTATTTTGCAGAAAAATCATGGAAACTGATGATCAATAAAGTTTTCGATCCCGACATCGGCCCTGAAATCATTAAAAATTCTCGAGCAATCGATCGGGCCTAATAGTGTTTAACTAACAAGTCGGGATCAAGAAGGGAATTTTTTATTTAGAATCAATTTTTTAAGGGGGAAAAGAATACCAATTTTAGCTTGGTAAATAGATGAGGTTCGCAAGACTTGTTTGACTCGGTAGGTTTTATCATAACTACGGACGAAAATTCTAGAAAAAAGGAGCTGGAAATCCCTCACTTTCAAGATATGATTGGTGATTTTCAAGACATGCCGGTAAATTTTTCAAATTTAAAGTTGGTAATTTTCAGTTTTCTTCTCATCAATAACAGCACTAGTAAATCACAAATTTGTAGAATCGGGTTTCTTGAAGAGTAAAATTAAATCTAAGATGAAGAACTTTGAACCAAGCCCAAAAAAGAAAGGAAAAAAAAAATCAGACCAGAAAACGAATCGAAAACCATATTCGATCCTCGGCCTCCCGTGTACCTGAAATGCTGAAGAGGTAAGGCTCCTCCGCGGCGGCGAGGTACTTGCCGTAGCAGCTCCGGAGGCGGACGACGTGGCTGTTGCCGGCGACGTACTCGACGGCCCAGTGGGCCCGGCGGGAGGACCCGTTCTTGCTCTGCCGCACCGTCTCCTCGTCCTCGTTGGCCGCCAGGTACTTGCCGTGGAAGCTCCGGAGCCGCACCGCCTTGGCCTTGTTGAAGAACTCCATGGATCGATCGCTCGCTCGCCGACGGGGATGGCGACGATGCAGAGACCGAAGAAAGTGGAGGAACTCTTACAAAACGCAAGCTGCTGTGTGTGTTTTTGGCTGGGGTGATTGCAGGAAGACGACTAAGACTTTTGTAGGGCGGGCTTGAGACGCGCGACTACGCGGTTGACGGGAGGAAGCAGATGCATTTATTGACCTTGAACGATGTATTAAGTGTCAGGAAATTTGACTGATTCTTACAGGCAAAAAATATTTTATTGCGAATTACTATTATTATCCCTGCTCATGTGAGGTCCGGGTTCATGTGAAAAAGATGAACGGGACCAGTCTCTCTCTCGAATGATCGACTCGTCATCCTAGTACCTGACTCCCTTTTGTCGTGTCCGTCGAAGGTTCGTGGAAGTGCCCGAAGATGAGCTGCACGCTCACAGTACACAAGGATCAGCAGTACTGTTATGCGCCCGCCGGATTTGACTTTTCTCGTATGCGTTTGAGGCGCCGCGGCCGAGTCCATCGCGAGTAGCGAACCCGAACTAGCGAACTCGATACAGCTAGATCACGTCACGCTCGCGAGCTAATTTGAGGTCGGCTCTTCTTATGGACGGGTAGGTTTGCTAATATTTTGATGCGGAAGTTGAACTCGCAAAAAGGAGGAAAATATCGGATAGACTTACATTATAAATGATGTGACAGATATGGTCGATTGAGATGTGAAGAACTCTATGGGAATTTATATTTTTTCAGTGGGACCCAACATGAGTTTGGAAAAAATTAATGTTTTTGGGATGTGAACAGCGCGGTCCACGAAAAGTCTTACTTCCCTTTACTCGTAGCCTCCCAGATCCAAGCCAAGTGTTACTTTGGAATGCTTTGGCTTGGCTTGGCTTGGCTTGGCTTGGCTTGCCTGATTGCGGGTCAATGGCACGGAACATGCTCTGCGCTTTCCCAGTTTGCAGTACCGTGCATTACACGGATTGGTCCAAAGTCCAAAACGTACGTTTTTTAGTCTTCGAGAGGCAGACATCCACATCCGACCATGTCAATAAGCTCCAAAGTTTAACAACCTTCACAGGAGAATTTGCATAAATTATGAACTCCTGCGTAATCTAGCTAGCGTCGATAACAATCAGATTAGGGCGGCAATCGATCACAGGACAATCTGGATAGGTCATTCGCTGTCCTTTTTACTTAAGAGTCATGTCGACACTGTGTTTGATTCATAAACTATGCTTGTTTTTGAGCTAAATAGTGCCTGCATGATCGTAGGGGTGTGATGATATGTGTTCTTACATCAGTTCTGATATATACTTGTTAGCTTGATGGTTTTTGAAATCTTCATCTAACAATTTAAGCGCTTAGAGCAGTGCCGATTGCCATGTAGGAGAGTTGGAGCAGCAGCAGCAGCATCAGCAAAAACGGTTAACTGTTTCATTGTTTTTATTTGAACAGCTGGTCCAAGCGGGTTACGCCATGGTCATCGTTTCAATCCTTGAGCTTTGTAAGGATTGAAATATGTGTCCAAATCAATCTTTAGGTTGCGAATAGATATATTTTTTTCCGGAGGTCAACTTGCTCCTCTTCTTAACAATTACAATTAATCACGCATTGAGTCTTACAATGAAAGTCAACCATATCAGTGTGACCCACCAGGCTCTTAACTTGGAATATCCATCTTTCCCCACTTCAATTTCTAATCACAAGCTTGAGTTGACGGTTTCTCAAATCACAGACTTGAGTTTGGTGAAAAGAAGTATCCCTGTTTTTTATTTTCATCCTTCATAGTTCTCCTTCCTTCTTGTTTCTGGTGACAGACAAGAGTCCAAGAATGTCGAATGAACTCCGGGGAACATCAGCAGAGCAAAGTGATGCGACTTCGGTTTTCACGCATCCATTTGCTTTGTTTTCTTCGAACTTTTTTCTTGGGAATTTCAGTGGATGAAGCTACGGAGATTTGAATTTGTGCTTGTGTAATTTCTTGGTGGTAATGCCATTGCAAAACTGCGAAAATGAGAGGTTCTCTGGTGATGAAGATCGTCGTCATTCACAGCCTCCTGCTCTTGCTGCTGCTCGGCTATTCCGCTTCATATCCATTGTGCACTGATTTGAGTATGTGTTTGTCTGCTTCTTGTGTCTCTCTCTACAGGCTTCGTTCACTGTTCTATTGTCAACAGAGACATAGGCAGTGATAACATCTGAAAAGGGATGAAAAATAGTCATCTTTTTAGCCAGTAATCAACCTGTTTGTTGTTCCTCTGTTTGCTTTATTCAATTTTTTTGAACTTCGGTTTGTGGATCGGCGACTCACTGTTTGGGATTATCATGCTTTGTTGTGCTGGAAACAGAAGCACCCTTCGATTCCAATAATGCCGGTCTGGCCTTTTGTCGATACAATGGCAGTGTTTGCTGTGATTCCGCTCACGATCTACAGCTGCAGAAGCAATTCAAAGCGATGAACGTCTCAGACCCTGGCTGTGCTTCTCTTCTAAAGTCAATTCTTTGCACGGTAAAGGCTTCATTTGCTGTTGCTCTCATGTTGCTAAAGACATTTTTTAGCGTGATTGATTGCCTTTTCATTGAGAGTAGATTAATTTGTGCAGTTAAAGGAAGTAGAATCTAATGAAATGCCAATTTGCACTCCCGGGTTTCCACTTCTCTGAAATGATTCCTCTTTTGGAGTACTTTTGTTTATGTCTCTAGAGCTTCCATGAAGTTATAGCTACATTGATGTTTACCTTGCATTTACATATAGCATAGCTGTCAGAGGGGGGAAAATTTTAACATCCTTAGCCATTTTACATCATGTGGGTCTGCTTGCTTTTTGCAGAGATGTGATCCATTTTCAGCTGAACTGTATCGAGTCGAACAAGCACCTCGTGTGGTTCCTGTTCTCTGCACTTCTTCAATTTCCGTGAATTCAACACGGTCCCAACTCTACACGCTTGATTTCTGCTCAAATCTCTGGGACAAGTGCCACAACACATCCATATTAAATTCTCCTTTTGCTTTTGAAAGTAAAGCCAAAACAACAGTCAGTTCTGGAAGCAAGATATCTGACTCATGGAGTTCAGCAGTAGAGTTTTGCAACGAATTTGGTGGGGCTTCTGATGACACGTCAGTATGCTTCTCTGGTGGACCAGTTAAGTTAGGTAGTGCAGAGAATTCAAGCACCCCGACTGGCGTTTGCCTTGAGAAACTCGGGAACGGTTCCTACCTTAATATGGTAGCTCATCCTGATGGTTCAAATCGGGTGTTCTTATCCAATCAACCTGGTAAGATATGGCTCGCCACGATCCCCGAGCAGGGTTCGGGAAAGATACTTGGAATTAACGAGTCAAGCCCCTTCCTTGATCTGACTGATGAAGTGCATTTTGAGAGCGAGCTTGGGATGATGGGACTGGCATTCCACCCGAATTACCAGAATAACGGCCGGTTCTTTGTTTCCTTCAATTGCGATAAGACCAAGTGGCCTGACTGTTCCGGTAGGTGTTCGTGCAACTCGGACGTGGGATGCGATCCTTCGAAGATAGGACCGGACAATGGGGCAAACCCTTGCCGATATCACAGTGTCATATCAGAGTTCACCGCCAATCAGTCTTCACCGGTAAATAAAACCGCGCATCACTCTAAACGTTCCGCCCGTCGTTACTGTGACTGATGTAGATAAATCCCATGTTGCAATCTGTGTTTTTTCAGGGCGGCAACGTCAATCCAAATGAAGTGAGGAGAATATTCACGATGGGCCTCCCGTTCACTGCTCATCACGGCGGTCAAATTCTTTTCGGTCCAAAAGATGGGTACTTGTACTTCATGATGGGCGATGGAGGGAGTGTCGGCGATCCCTACAACTTCTCGCAGAACAAAAAATCCTTGCTCGGAAAGATTATGAGGCTCGATGTCGATAACTTACCAGGTAAACCACTAGCGTCCGGGTTCGCACCATACCTGGATTTCAATGCGTGTTCTGTAATATGTTCCAGCTCGCTCCGAGCCTTCCTGGTCGTCTTTTCTTTAGCTCTTCTTGCATGCCTTACATTCGTGGTATGTCATGGCAGATTCGACGACCATTAGTGAATCTGAACTATGGGGAAATTATTCGGTTCCTAAAGACAATCCATTTTCCGTAGATAAGGAATTAGAACCCGAAATTTGGGCCCTGGGATTCAGGAATCCTTGGCGATGCAGCTTCGACTTGGAAAGGCCTTCCTACTTTCTTTGCGGAGACGTTGGCCAGGTTCGCTCGCACTTCACAGAACATGTTTCCTCTTAGTCATTTGCTGCTTATGCAATTAACTGTGTCAGAGATCAGAAACTGTAATGCAGTTTCCATTGTTCGAGTCCATGAGATGCGCGTGCAAGCGCAGCGCACCT
The DNA here is from genome assembly GCA_014182395.1 of Eucalyptus sp. ANBG9806169. Taxonomy (NCBI): domain Eukaryota; kingdom Viridiplantae; phylum Streptophyta; class Magnoliopsida; order Myrtales; family Myrtaceae; genus Eucalyptus; species Eucalyptus sp. ANBG9806169. Next base: position 28,720,015 of record CM024582.1, read on the forward strand.
CGAATCAATGCAACTTACCGGTCGATGTGCTGACAGGATCTATACGAAGAGGTGGACATAGTCACTAAAGGTGGAAACTATGGATGGCGCGTCTACGAGGGCCCGTTACCGTATCATCCCCCGCAAAGCCCCGGCGGCAATACATCTGCAGGCTCCATCAAGCCTATTTTTCCTGTGATGGGATATAATCACTCCCAGCCCAAGAATCCGCAAGGTTCTGCATCGATCACTGGAGGCTACTTCTATCGGTCTACGGCCGATCCATGCTTATATGGAAGGTAAGTCCATGTAGCTTCATTCCACCGTCATGCCTAATGGATCTCGGTATGTCCGTTGATTCACTAGCAATTCCTGTTAAAGATCATGTCCACAGTTCAGTTCATTCGAAATCACCGAGGACAACGAGCTGAGACTCCATGAACTTTGATTCCAGATACCTGTACGCGGATCTGTATGGCAGTGGCGGCATCTGGGTGGGCACGGAGAATCCTGAGAACAGCGGCAACTTCACCAGCGCTCAAGTCCCTTACACCTGCGCAAAGGACACTCCTATACAGTGTGATGCCGAAATTGAGTCGTCGCCCGCTCTAGGCGCGGTATTCTCTTTCGGCCAGGACAATAGCAAGGACACGTTCATGTTGACAAGCAGTGGATTGTACAGGATCGTGAGTCCTAGCCGATGCAACTACGCTTGCTCTAAAGAAACGGTGACCTCCTCTCATAGCCCTCCGGCGTCCGCTCCGCCTCCTTCTCCGTCTACTTCAACGGGAATGCCGCGGAGGCACGGGGGGCCGGAGTTCTTACTTCTTAGTCTCATTCTTTCTTATATGCTCTTGTTCGGTCTTTGTCGCGATTTGTAATCACTTTGCATTCATACTATAGTCTTCCCTCTTTTGAAGCTCTCTGTTTCTTTTCTCTCGATCTGTTCGGGGAGTTTCTATGTTGATAAATTTTGGCAACCGGTCTTGGGTGAACATGGAGATCAGTTCGACCAATTGTCCAATTGATAGCCATCAATGAGGATATTCGTAAGGTGGCTTCACAATCTCTCTAAGATCAGATTGCTCTCTCCTCTCCTGATTTAAATTTAGGTCAAGTTTTGAGCATTCCACTCTTTCAAATGAGATCCAGATATAGACCTATGAGCTCAAGTATTTGATTTGTGTTCTTTCTAACATTTCGATGTTGATGTCTTTGTATGGCAATGGTGATAAGGACTCCGAACCCAGACGCGCTCCTAGCCGTTGTAAATGGAGTGGGAGATCTTGGCATGTGCCTCGTGATCGGTCACCAAAGGCAAATCCATTCTTGAGGGATAAGAGTGTGCTTGTAACCGCAGATCATGCTTTGTTATCCGTTTTCTAACTTTTGCTCTGAGCTACAATTATTTGAGATTTGCTAGACTTGAAAGTTTTTTATGTATCTCTCGAATATTATTCTGAATTGCATCATTCTTTCGATAAAAAAAAAAATTGAATTTGTTGACCCTCTTTATTCCTATAAGATTAGAACAAATTCGCCAAAAATATGGGTTGAGAGAGAGAGAGAGAGAACTTATTGAATTTGCCTCACAAATAAAGTCAATTTGGTGATATTACAGTCCGAGAGAAAACATTGAAAGCACCTGGTCACTCCCCCGCTTTCTACTATGCAGCAGCCATGCAAGTAGAGCTGACGCTATCTCCTTCCTCCTTCCTTCCTTCCTCGCCATTCGCCAGACCCTCCTTCGTCACCAGCAAATCTCAACGCCCTCCAATCTCGCTCGCCCTCTCCGCAGCGTCAGCTTCTTCTTCTTCTTCTTACTCTTCTTCTTCAGCAGGCAACAAGGATGTCTGGAGGAAAACCCCGCAGCCTCGGCACAGGGCACCCACCTTCCGGCGGTCGGAGTCGCCCCACCTCGACCACAGCATCGACATGGACGAGCTGGTTTCCTCCATCTCGCAGACCCGCGACGAGCGGGAGCTCTTCTCCCTCCTGTCCCCTTACAAGGGGCGGCAGCTCTCCATCCGCTTCATGGTCTCCCTGCTCTCCCGCGAGCGGGACTGGCGGCGCTCCCTCGCCCTCCTCGACTGGATCAACGAGGAGGCCCGCTACACCCCCTCGGTGTTCGCCTACAACGTCGCCACCCGCAACGCGCTCCGCGCGAGGCAGTGGGCCGTCGCCCACGGCCTGTTCGAGGAAATGCGCCAGAGGGGGCTCGCGCCCGACAGGTACACTTACTCGACGCTGATCACGCATTTCGGCAAGGCGGCCATGTTCGACTGCGCGCTCTCTTGGCTCCAGAGGATGGAGCAGGACCGCGTGTCGGGCGACCTTGTTCTGTACAGTAACTTGATTGAGCTGTCGCGGAAGCTGGGCGACTACTCGAAGGCGATCTCGATCTTCTCGAGGCTGAAGAATTCGGGGATAATGCCGGACCTCGTTGCGTATAATACCATGATTCACGTGTTCGGTAAAGCTAAGCTTTTTCGCGAGGCCCGGCTTCTTCTTGAGGAGATGCGGGAAGCGGATGTTATGCCGGATACTGTCAGTTATTCGACGTTGCTCTGTATATATGTGGAGAATCAGAAGTTTGTGGAGGCATTGTCTGTGTTTTCTGAGATGAACGAGGTTAAGTGCCCTCTCGATCTCACAACGTGCAACATTATGATTGATGTCTATGGTCAGCTCGATATGGCTAAGGAAGCGGATAGACTGTTTTGGAGCATGAGGAAGATGGTACTTGAGCCAAATGTTGTTAGTTATAATACGCTTTTGAGGGTGTATGGTGAGGCCGAACTCTTTGGCGAAGCCATTCATCTGTTTCGATTGATGCAGAGGAAGGATATTGAGCAGAATGTTGTTACCTACAATACTATGATAAAGATATATGGAAAATCTCTCGAGCATGAGAAGGCAACAAATCTGGTCCAGGAAATGCAGAATATAGGAATCGAACCGAATGCAATTACTTATTCGACAATAATTGCGATATGGGGCAAGGCAGGAAAACTAGACCGTGCAGCGACATTGTTTCAAAAGCTGAGGAGCTCTGGGGTTGAGATTGATCAGGTGCTTTATCAGACCATGATTGTGGCTTATGAAAGGGCCGGTCTGGTTGGTCATGCGAAGCGATTACTCCATGAGCTTAGGCGCCCAGACAATATCCCCAGAGAGACCGCAATAAAAATTCTTGCTAGAGCTGGTCGCTTAGAGGAGGCCACTTGGGTTTTCCGCCAAGGTTTTGATGCAGGAGAGGTAAAGGATATAGCAGTATTTGGCTGCATGATTGAGCTCCTTTCAAGGAATAGGAAGTACGCCAACGTCATCGAGGTGTTTGATAAGATGAGACTGGCTGGGTACTTTCCCAATTCCGATGTCATTGCTATCATCCTAAATGCTTATGGGAAGTTGCGTGACTTTGAAAAGGCAGATGCAGTGTACATGGAGATGCAGGAAGAGGGATGCGTTTTCTCAGATGAAGTTCATTTCCAGATGCTCAGTCTCTATGGTGCAAGAAAGGACTTCACGATGGTAGAGTCTCTCTTTCAGAGACTTGACGCTGATCAGAACATTAACAAGAAGGAGTTGCATCTTGTTGTGGCGAGTATATACGAGAGAGCAAATAGGCTCAATGATGCATCCAGAATCATGAACAGGTTGAATGAGAGGCGTATCATCAGATGACAATTTTAAAAATAGCCAAGGTAGTTAGCTCCATAGAATTTCACTTGCCTAGCCAAGAAAAAAAAAAAAAAAAAAAGTTCGACAGAAGATCAGCAAACTTGAAAGAGCGTGTTGGAGCCGAGATGGTTTTCCATGAGACAGGAAATGGGAAACATGAAGCTTCCAGGAGGTTCATGCTGTGAAATACTTTTACTTTGTCGATTCTTCTGTAAATCATTTTCCTGGGAACTGTTTGTTCTCCTCTTCGAAGAAAATGGATCTATTTACCTGCTGAACGCTACATGTTCCACATTATTTATTATAGCAGTTTCCTGTTACCTCTTCTGCTATATTAGTTAGAAGTGAGGAATTCAATTTGTGCTCGCCACTTGCATCATGGCTTTTGAGGATATCAGCTGAACAGAATATACTAGTGCATTCAACCACAGATTTAAATCCAACCACTCCCGCTTCAAAAGGTATGTTTCGGCATTTTGTTTTCTAGTCATTTCTGGCAACTATTTATTTTGAGAATGATATGGAGAGTATACATATGTACTGGTGGATGCTGGTCTATGCTGGTGTGCGTTTGGCAGTTGTTCTATTGCTCTCCTCTCCAAATTGGCTCAAGATGCTGCTTCTCTTTGGAACGAGCGAAGCAGGAGACTTTTCGAAGGGTCGGACTCTTCCGTCGACTCGTTCTTGCGGATTTTAAGCGTGTAGATGGACTTTGTTGATGTTAGAACGGAAACTGCAAGCTTGGCCTGCAACCTTACTGGGAAATCAGTCTGCTCAAGGCGTGCGGTACTTCTACCTCGATCGACCCTCCAATCTCTAAAAGTCTCAAATTTTTATTTTAATGTTACCGTCGGAGGGTCCGATATTGGCAAGTGATATAGTCCATGGATGACGGGCGGAGAAAAAGCATGACAAATGACGTCTGCACCATTTCATGAGCAAAAAGCAGCGTTCGAACCGTCCTGACTTTTTATATGGTGGGTAAAACCTGTGCACGCCGAATCAGATAACAGTAAAGTGATGTCTTGTGAAAACGAACCATTAGGTAATTAGGCGTCCCATCGAGACTAATACCGAGAACCCGTCTATCTTTCTCGCATGCTCCCTTAGGCATGGTGACAACATGGCGTTGAGAGATGATTCCTCCCTCAAATTCAACCTCATCAGACTGCACGGTCTGGATCTTTTCTTGAATTTAATTATGTATTGCCGGTCTCATTTCGGACCTTGGTGTCGATCCCTTTGTAGGTGACCGCCCCGCTTGTTAGATGCTTCTGCACAGCTACCTTTGCAATCCGAAGAGACTCGTGCAAACGGTGGCAGGTTCCGTTGAAAACCTCAAGCTCAAAGCATGGGATTGGGCTTTCTTTGTCTCGAAGTCGTCGCACGTAAGGTAGCTTTAAAGCCTAATCGCCTTTCTTTATGGCTAAAGTAACGCTGTTTAGGCAAGCGGCTAAGCTAATTAGGACCCATTAGGTTTGTTTTTTTTAATGAACCGATGCTATTGCAGTTCCTATTCGACACTCGACGCAATAGGGGGAACAACGCTAATCTAAAACCTCCGAATTCGTATTTCTAGACGGTGGGAGTTCTCCAATGCGTGCCCGGTCATCGAATCAATCTGGCACGAGGTTGGTCGGATCCGGCGATCTACGTACATCGCTTCGGACGCGTTACGTTATCTTAGCAAATAGTAAATTGCCCAGAACATTTTGAGCAACACCCAATAGATTTCGAGTGTTGGGTGTGTGCGCGTGTCTCGGCTTCTGCCATGACTTATTAGAGATTTGAAAGGAACTTACAAGTATGAAAAAGAAACTATTTTTATATCCCATTTAGACGTAATTAGTTGAGGATATCACCAGTTTTTGCTACCAAGTGCCCCAATAGTTCCCTTAAGATAAAGTCCGTCCCTTGTATTTAAATTAAATGCACGTTCCGGTATGTTAGTTTTGCAGAAAATGAAGAATTTGAAAAAAATTTGGCTAAAATCGATCGCTTGTATCATTTGAAATAATTAATCAATGGAAAATATTTTCATTATCGTTAATAATTTATATTTAAAATTTTCATGACTGTTGAAAATATTTTCCATTAATTTATTTTAATAAATGACACAAACAATCATTTTTAGAAAAAAATATTTTAAAAATCATTTATTTTTATGAGATAAATGGAACTAGAAAAGAAGAAGAAGATGACCCTAAAAAAAGAAAAAAATTCCTTCAAATTAGGAAAGACTAAGGTAGTCTACGCGTCTCTATTTGGGACCAGACATTGAAAGATCAAAAAATGCTTGTATCGAGCGTGGCCGGTGGGCCAGATTACGCGACTCGGATCAGTTGGTAGTCCATAAAAAAAATAAAAATAAAAAATAAAAAATCAAAATTAAATGGAATAAAAAATTGTATATGTCACTCTCAAGACTCGGTCAGAAACAACTCCAACAACCAAAAAAGTAATAGTATGTTTATCCTATCATCTTTTAAAAAGACCATAAAAATAATAATAATACCTATACTAATATATCTACGGTTGTGTCGTCCAAATCATACAATAATGTCTATTTTTCTCATGAAATATTAATGATTTGAAAAATATTTTTCTAAAATTATTATTTATATCACTTGCATTAATTAATCGATAAAAAATATTTCAAATTTTATAATAATTCATATTTAAATAATTTTGTGGACAATGACAATATTTTACACCCACTTGTTTTTGTAAGTAGTTACTTTAAAAAAATAATTTTCATAACCTCCATTTTTGGCGAAATAAATGGAACCCAAGAGTTTGAGGCACGTAAATATCACGGAACGATTGTAATTTTTTTTTTTTTTTTTGCCATGCTATAGGAATTTAGCTGTTAGGAAAATCTTAACCGTTTGTTCAAGTGACTTGGTAATTATGTATAAAAAAAATTACTTTTTTAAGAACAAGTGAATAACTGCTTTGTTGAATTGTCATTCTTAGACACAGTGCGCGTCCATCGTTGTCTAAAAACTGCCAATTTATATTGACTTCAAGTCGAAGTGATGTTCGAATAGGGTTGATTTATAATGATTAGCCACAAGAAAATGTTGAAGTTAAAAAAATCAAAAAGAAAAAGAAAAAGAAACGGACCATTTTTGACATTAAATTTTGGATGGATTTCGAGCAAGTTTTATTTAATTTTTAGAAGGAATTTTTTTAGAGGGAAAATCACCTCTTTTTTTTTTTTTTTTTTTTTTTTTGGCTAAAGGCATATATCTAAGTAAAGATGGAAGCAAGGACGAGCTTGAATCAACTGAAAAATAAAGGCAGAATTTTTAGTTTTTTTTTTTTTTTGTGACCCGGGAACCCCCGAATAGCCAACAGCCGGCGAGGTAAATCCGGAGTGACACTAGCGGAGGACCCATCACCCCGACGTCACATTTAAGATCCCGTGCGGTCAGCGGGATTCGAACTCCTCTCCTTATCACAAAGAATCATGGGAGCCTTATCCAACTGGGCCACCGCAGGCGGTGGTCAGAATTTTTAGTTCATATTTCACGTCTATATAAAACATAGGGACTCAATAACATTTAGAATATTCCAAACCGTCACTATTATATGGTATTGTAATCAATTCTAATAACGATAGACTATAAAAAAATTTTAAAGGAAAATTATAGGAAGAGTTGCGAAAATGTGTTAGAATTTGCAATAATGACTAATTTGCAACATCAAAATTCTATTAAGACCGAACTTTCTTCTATGGGGGCAAAACTCATAGTATTTAGGCTTTTTTTGTTTTTTGTTTTTTTTTTTTTTTTTTTTTTTTTTTTTTTTTTTTTTGTTTTTTTTTTTTTTTTCAGAAAATGAATGATTTGGAATTTTTTTAAATAATCACTTGTATCGCTTGCAAAAATGAGTGAATGAAAAATATTTCCACCATCCATAAATTGTTTAAATTAAAATATTGTCGATACGAGAACATTCCTCATATGCTAATTATTTCAACTGATATAAGTAATCATTTTTTGGATTTTTTTCAAATCATTCATTCCGCAAAATAAAAAAAAAATTTAATGGGGCAAGCACCAATCCTAATTGGAAGGAAAATGAACGGAGAGTGCAAAAAAGAGGACGATTTCTTTTATACAAGGGTCTCGTGTGTCATTTTTAGATAGAGTTCTTAACAAAAAGTTTGTTATTATACATTTATCATCCTATTAAGAGCCTCAAACACCTCTAACTTTTCGAATCTTAAGTTCATTTACTATGCCCAAATTAGTGTCATGTGAATTTTGTATGATTTTTCATTGGCCTAGACCAAAATTATATGCCAAGTAATCTAAAAAGTTTCTGATTTTGTCTGATTGGGACGGCTCGATAGCTAATGCTCATCCAAAGCAGCAAGACAAACTATCTTTACCTATTTGGGCAAAATTAGTTGAGAAGAGCAATGACTAACATATTACACACCCGTCCCGTGGTGGGCGAGTTGGTTTGGGCGTATGTTGGCCACTCGACCAGCTAGGGTTCGATTCCCCAACTTGTCATGTTGCGTGACTTAAGTGGGGTGGCGTGGGAGGTGGGTCCCGTGCTAGTGCCCCTCCGGGTTTACGCCACCGGCTGCCGGCTGTATGACGGTTCCTGGGTACCAAAAAAAAGAAAAACATATTACACTATAAAAGCATGATCCATATAATTAGATATAACCCTATAAAACCATATTACCCTTATCTTCCTCTAAGAATTGCTTCTAAAATTAACATGTCAGACTCTTGATAGTACGACGCCAATCATTCTTCTCACGAGAAGCAAACATTTTTTTTTTTTTTTTGGGCGTTCTTCTCTGTATTTGCTTTAAACTATGATGTTGCAATTATCTCGCTTAAAAGCACATTTGATGTCATAAGTCTTGTTCGATAAGAGAATGCCGTGAGTTTTAAAGAGTTTTAATGTCATCAATAATTATGAACATTTCTAGCATTTCTCATTAATCTTTCTGCTAAGTATTTCGTCAGAAGATTTTCATGATTTCTCCCCATTACTATCAAGTAATATTGCAAGCTCCGTGGAAAGTTGGATATGAAGCACCGTGATTCTAAAACATTAGGTTATTTATTCATGTATGTTAAGAGTTTTGAATTTTATATTCTGGCTTTAGGTAACCAGATAGTTTTTTTTTCTTACAAGCATACTAGATGTTTAGATTTCAGCAGTATTCATTTCTCTTTCTTTTAATTACCTAAGTTCCAATATGTGGTTTTTTTTTTCCGACATCCCTAAATTAAGTTACTTGAGATATTATCTCGCTTTAGCCTGTCTTATATTGAGCATCACGATTTTATCATTCGGCATACAAACAGACATTTTTTTTTTTTCAGGAGATCACTCATCTTGGTAGTGCATTAGTTTGACTTCGGAGTTCCAAAGCAAAAGTTTGCAATTACATATAAAGGCGCATCCGTGAGTGTACACACATATATTCTAGAATTGTTCTCTCCCTAATCGATGCACAACTTAGTTAATTTCTACCGCCTTTGCCATCTTAGAAATCCGTCAGGAGTCGTTCCTTATCTCGACCCTCTAATTTCGACAACCATTCCCTACTCTCATTAGACTTGGTTGTTATAGTTTTTTGCCTTTTGGTATGTTTATATTTTATATTTGATCAAACACTAATACATTAGCGAATATTTTATCAAGAAGAGGATCTTGACATTGGCATATAAATCTACAATGAGCTGTTAATTATTAAGTCCAACTATTTGAATAGTATTTTGTTTTTGCTCAAACTTAATTCAAAACAAACAGCATCTTTCGTCCAATTTACGAGTTTGTTACTATTTAAACAACTGAAAGAACGGATAAAAACGAAAAGGTCTGGATAAGAGAAAAAGGTCTTGACCAGATCGATCTTCAACTAATATATTAAATTTTCAAATGGAAAGAAAACTAAAATTATCCCTCCAAAAGGATATGCATCAGTATCTTTTTGAGTGATCCAAGAGTCCATGTAAAAGGTAAAATTTGTAAGGATAATGGAGTGGCCAAATAAATAAGAGAGAGAAAAAAAATACGAAATTTCATTATGAGATAATGAAGGTAAATAATAATACGATCCACAAAATTATACCATAAGAGATGAGTACGGCAAGCAACTCATCACAAAAATCTCTCATGTTTTTATTTTCCCTTAGATGTAAATTCAAGTCTACTTCATCTTATTGAGGTCTATTGATCTAAAACAATTCAATTTCATTTTCAGCAGACATTCTACAAACGCACGCCCCTAATTTGTCCCCTCCTCTCTGTCTCTCTCCGTGGCTGGCGGCCCTTTGACGAATCCTGATTTGTCACCAGTTGATTCTCTCCACCGAGGCACGCTTATCTTGGAAAAAAAAAAATAAATTCCCCCAATTAATAAGGATCACTAGCCTGACGTGCAATTCGCATTACACGGGCCTATCAAGGTGGTCCTGCCCAATGCGCATATACAAATGGTCGAATTCATTTCCCGGACCTACAAAATAGAATCAATAGAATCGATTTTCATTATACGAATCATACTAAAAAAAACCTTAAAAGCTTAAAAATTACGTTACACGTCGAGTCAAAATTAAAGTATCGTTTGTGTCATCATCTCAAATTTTTCTATACTTTCCTCGGTTCACATTACTTGTCAATACATTAAAGCCGCTGATGACGATGATCGAAACCACGATCCACGTAAATCCAAACAGGAGATTCAAAGAAGAGAAACATTTGTTCCAAACTTGATCTTCACTCCCCATCTCCATCGGAAGTACAGATCCTCCTCAACCCTCTCTACCCTTTCGACCTTCTTTCACGGCAAGTACCAAGTCGTCCGCAGCGACGGATCCCCGTCGCTATCCCCGCTTTTTCACTAATCTCGCCACCGTCTCCGACACGCACAGACTTCGCCTAATCCCTTTTCACATCGCTCGCACCTAAAGAAGCGCGGCCGAGAAAATCTACAAAACCCACCTCCCATCTCCCACCAAACTTTCACTGCATCGCCCCTGGGTTCGGTCGCCGAGACATAGGTAGAGAGATTCAGCTTATCCCCTCTCGACTCCTCCGCCCCCACCAACCCAGAAGAAAAACAGAAGGGAGGATTCTTGATCTTCCGTTTCCCGACCGACCCATCTCCGGAATCGCCGTCCTTCCATCCTCCCGCCACCGGAAACAGAGGAAAGGAAGGATTTTGCTCGTGCCCGTCGCGCCGCATCGCGGTTTCCGTCCGTGGGTACGCGCGTTTCTCTGTGTGCGCGTGCGTGAGGGAGGGAGGGAGGGAGGGTGGGGGGATTGGAGTGGAATTGGGTTGGCGGCGGCAGATGAAGAGGCTGAAGAGCTATTACATGCACCTGCGGCACCCGCAGACGATGGAGCGGCGGTGGATCTTCCCCCTCGCCATCGGGTCGATCGTTTCCCTCTTCTTGCTCTTCCTCACCACGCTGACCTCGCCGGAGGGGGTCCCGCTGTTCCCCTTCTACCGGTCCTCCTCCGCGTCGAGCTCCCCCTTCGTCGAATCCAAGCTCCACCCGCTCCCCGTCTCCGCCGTCCCGCCGCCGCCCCGCTTCGCGTACTTGATCTCCGGCTCGACCGGGGACGGGTCGATGCTGAAGCGGACGCTGATGGCCCTGTACCACCCGCGAAACCAGTACGTCGTCCACTTGGACCTCGCGTGCAAGCCGGAGGAGAGGTTGGATCTGCGGCGTTTCGTGGAGGCGCACCCCATGTTCGTGAAATTTAAGAACGTGAGGATGATCGCCAAGGCCAATCTCGTCACCTACAGAGGGCCGACGATGGTGGCTAACACACTCCATGCTGCTGCTATCTTGTTGAGGGAAGGTGGGGATTGGGATTGGTTCATCAATCTCAGTGCTTCGGATTACCCACTCGTCTCTCAAGATGGTGAGTCTTTTTGTGTTCTTGTTTCGGTGGGTTTCGGTAATGGATTGGGGTTGATCGCAGTTCGGGCCTATGGGTTTAATTATTGGATTTGGTTTTGTGTGTTTGGGTTGATCAGATCTGCTGCATACGTTTTCGTACCTGCCGAGAGATCTTAACTTCATTGATCACACTAGCAACATTGGATGGAAAGAGTGAGTGAACTTGTCTTGCAGTTATTTTTGCTTTAACTTGCATTTCTTGCTCTTTCTATATTTGCTGTTCTTTTCTTGGTGTTTGGTTTCATTTTTGGCTAGTTGATTGATGCTTATGCATGCTGATATCTGCAGGTTCCAAAGGGCGAAGCCAATTATTATAGATCCGGGTTTGTACATGACGAAGAAAGCTGACGTTTTCTGGGTGACTCAGAGGAGAAGTGTGCCGACGGCCTTTAAGCTCTTTACAGGTGCGGATTCAATAGGTTACAGATTGGGATTTTCGCCTTTTGAATTCCTACATCTTCATGTTGCAATCTATGCATTTGTAGTCATAGGCTAAAAATAGTTGTTTTGGATTATCATTGGAATGGTAATTAAAGAGTAAACTGATGGAGAAAGTTCTTCAAAATGAATTGAATGATGGAGGTGAGAGTTCTGATTGTGAAATGCCGTTTCCTTCACGAATGCATTGGACAAGGTGGAGGTGATGGAAGCATGCATGGGAATTATCTCCAGCAAAATAACAGTTGTTAGTTTGCAATATTTGTATACTGCGAAGCAAAGATCGATGATGACTGTTCTGTAGTTAAGGAGTGAAGAGGGATGATGAACAATGATGACATTGCAATGAGGACATGTTAATATTTTGAACTTTGAGGTGTCAGACAAAGTTCTGCAGTGAAGAAAGCGGTCATTGTCCTTTCTATTGCTAGTCATAAATTACACCAAGAGGTGATAATCTTTGACGTGACATGACAACATAGCTTAAACATGACAGGAAGAACATGGGGAGCATTTTGAGAGCAATTCAAATTAGACATGATTAAGTTGACATCATGTGAGAGCGTTTGATATGTTTCCAAAAGGCAGGAATATCAACACTAACATGGTGACCCAACACGAACAGCTACCCCTATTTGAATCAAAGATATTACTTTCACATTTCCTTTGTTCGATGGTTGAGAGTATTTCCCTTTGCACTTTTTGATCTAGTTTTTATGGTAATTCACCGTCCACTTGGCAATCCTTGAATTTCATTAGACTTTTGTGGCTGCTCGCTGAAGTCTGAGCTAGTTTGGCTGCCGTTCTTCTATCAGGATTGGCCAACTTTAACTGTTTACTAACTTGAGAGCAAGGAGACAGCAAATTTGGTGGGCTGGAACAGAGATTGGTGCTTTGGACAGTATCATAGTTCCAATGATCCTTCTGATTAGTATGAGTACTAAGAAGGTTTCTGCCATCCTATCATTGTAAGAGCATTCGAAGTGTCTTACTTGCTAGTCTTCTGGAAGCAAAGAGTGCATGCTTGTTGTTTAGCATAAATTATAGGCAAAGGAACAAATATTCTTTGGAATCTGAGAGGGATGGAGGAGACAATGATACTGCTTGGAAGGTGTTGATGCCTTGCTTACAGCAGTTCCTTTTGTTGATGCTGGAAAGTGAGGATCTGTCTCACTACAAAACATGTGTTTTCAGTGTCAGGCTTTCAAAATCAGCTTGTGTAGGGCGAAGTTGGCAAGCAGTAGTTGGCCCATTGTGGACATTTGGAGGGGTAAATTAATGTAATGATATCTTCTCACAAATAAAAGAACCTATCCTAATTTGCAGCGGGGGAGCTATCCAAAGCATGAATCATTGTGTATTATAGGTTGTTTTAAGTGTCAAAAGCCATGATTGATGAGTTAGTTTATCTTGTTCTCTTATTTAGGTTGTAGTTGTGGCATGCTTTCAAGCAATCATTATGTGCTCGCCCTATAACAGTCTTTAGCTGCTTATGTTTTGTAGTACAAATCAATTGCTGCTTTGTCTACAATTTATTCAAATGGACTTCATTGGCATTAGCTTAAAGTTTATGCTCATGATAGCGTAAAAATTATGATTTTAGGTTCTTGAAAAACTGTTTGATTGTAGCAGTATCCTTAATAATATAAGCATAGATTTGATTGCCTAGGTCTTTTTTACCAAAAATCAGAGGGCTATGTCTTGCTGTTCATAGCAGCTTTCGTGATTGCGGTAACTATAGGGGGATGGAGGATTTGTTGCTACTAAATTTGTCCCTAAGATGCACAAGTTGGGAAGTTATAAGTGGATCTTGAAGGTAGTAGAGACTGGATAGGAGGCTATAATAGGGGGGTGTGCATGGAAGTCCCTGAGTCGTAAAACAATTCATTAAAGTCCCCAGTGAAGTCTAAATGAGGCGCTGAAACTTTCATTACGAAAACAATGTTAATTAGATGAGTAATTAATCTTCTCATGGGACTCTAGCATATTCATTCTCTTGTTTTGTTGCCTTTGGTCATGTTGGTACAGCAATAGAAACTCGAGGATTCATATTCACCTCGTTTGGGATATTCCCTAGCTTCTACATGTGCAATCATATGCTTTTTTTTTACTTGCAGGGTCTGCTTGGATGGCTCTGACCCGACCCTTCATTGATTACTGCATATGGGGATGGGACAACCTACCTCGTACTGTTCTCATGTACTATGCCAACTTCATATCGTCTCCAGAAGGCTATTTTCACACCGTGATCTGCAATGCGCAAGAGTTCCGTAACACCACTGTGAACAGCGATCTCCACTTCATATCGTGGGACAATCCTCCAAAGCAGCATCCCCATTATCTCAACCTTTTGGATATGCAGAGGATGATCAATAGCAATGCTCCTTTTGCGAGGAAGTTCCCCCGGAATGATCCAGTGCTCGATAAGATCGATTCCGAGCTGTTGTCTCGCGGGCCTGACATGCTCGTTCCTGGTGGTTGGTGCATCGGGAGCAGAGAGAATGGGAGTGATCCATGCTCTGTTGCTGGTGAGCCCACGGTTCTCCGGCCAACCTCAGGAGCAAAGAGGATTGAGAAGCTGATCAGCACTCTGTTATCAAATGAGAATTTTCGACCTAGACAGTGCAAGTAGCAAGAAATGACAACTTATGCAGTGATCATTCGAATTGGGCTTAAGACGATTCAAAAGGGAACAAAATTCAGAAGGTCAGGAACAGGTGATTGATTATATTTCATTGGCGGGTGGAAGCTTTGGATTACAAGGTATATGCGGTGGGTATTACAGATATAAATTCAGTTGTTGGTTAGGGTGCATGGGATTTACTTCGCAATGCTTCTGCTGGAAACTCAACAGACTAACCGTCTTTCGACCATGTAGCCCATTTTACCATTTTGCTTCTCGTTTTGAAATTGTATTTACTGCGATCTGTTTCCCCATTCTGAATCGAAGCTTATTTGTGGGCTGATGGTGTATGAAACATTCGTGGACGAGAATATCAAAGAGTTGAAATTGATATCATTTATGCACAACTTTGTTCTTTTGCCTTTTTATTTTTTTATTTTCCTGCAGTTGCATGGATCGTACCAACTACTAACCTGCTGGTCATTGGCATTGATGCTCGGTGGCTATGTGAAAATCACTATAAAGGTGATTAATCCTTGTTCTTGTGCTGGATGAAATTGTTACATTAGGCAAAAGGTTGAAGCCTCCTCTTTTTTCTCTCTTTTTGGGGTAAATGTGCGCCGGAACTTGGATAGCCTTCTGTGATGATCATCTCTTGGTCGAAACCTGATGCAAGAGTTTTGCTGGAAAATTAGGAAAAAAACTTGATGATCATCTCGTTGGTGAGGGTCTTGATTAATTTGGTTTTTCCCCATGTATGTTGGATGTATACGCGAATTTTTCGTGTTTGATCATTGGATGGTAGGGGTGAGCATATTGACACGAAGCTTATGACACGAAGCCGAATCATACTGCATTAATTCGGTGGGAACAAAAGTTCCAAACCCAACCAAGCTAATTTGTAGTGTGTAAATCATTCTGTTTTCCATCTTCGTGGTTCATCATCTTCTGCTTATGCAACTAAACCAGATAAAACTGAACAGGATTGAATTGAAACACAGCAACTTTTACTATCACAAAGGCCACTTTTCTGGAAGCCCAAGATTGTGCCCAGACCACACACACCTTGGCAGCAAACGTGAGTTTTCATTGGCTCAATCTTGTCCAGTGAAAGCTGTCTGAGAACATCTCACTCACCTTCACCGAGTTTGACAGTTCTTTCGTCCATTTTACATTGAATAATGATTGGAATACATTGATCCTCGTTTCTTACAACGGCTCCAATATGACTTTTTAATGATTTGACCTCAGACGTTAGATAAGAAAGACGGGTACACAACACATTTTTCTGACCACACGACGTACCAGCGTACACCGGGACTGCAAAGCCTAATGAAAACGCAATACTCGAGCAGGTCTACGGTTCCTTCTCTCTCTTTTTTTTTTCCCCTTGGTTTCCGTCCGCTTGTTTCCTTTCCCTTTGCTTAGCATATATATATATATGCATTTTTCTCCCTGTAGAAGCAAAGCATCTCTTTCCCGTGACACCGAAGCTCTCTTGTTCTGCGAAAGACGAAGCCAATATAACCTTATAGTTCATAGACAAACATGTCTGGCCTGGTAAAATTGTTGTGATACCGACATAACCTCCTCATTTTTGGAACAAGAAAGCGATAGTTATATTTAAGTACATGTCACTTCGTAAACTAATTTTGCGTCTAGTCTTTGTATCCCTAGCATCGGTGGTATTCAATTTGGAATTAAAGTTTGGAAAAGAATAAATTGTATGTAAAGAGTTATAACTTGATCTAATGCGACATCCCATTGAATAGAAGGATAGGACGATCTGGATATTCTTTATAATGTAATAAGCTCGTGAACAAAAGATATGGGACGTTTTACATAGAATATTTACTTAAGAAACCGACTTATTTAGTTTTTTAGATTATATTTTCTTTTTCCTCCTCCTAATGATGAGATCCGCGGTTTTATCAGTGATCAATATATATGTTTCGACCAAAATATATATATATGCGCACTTAAAAATAAATGGAAGTGTATTCCTATGAGTTCACACATTTGAAGTTCAGATTGACGGAAATGTGGTGACTGAGAATATATGAATGGGACTTCTTCAAATGTTGACCTCACGTCATGTATGACATTAGCCCAGTTAGATGAAAAGATAAACATAAACTAATAGAGATGCATTTTAAATTAGCAAACATAAAAGATAGTTACGCTGTTCATATATAAGCATACAGCCATGAAAAGCATGCAAAACCCGAGCAATCTAGGCTAAAAAAATTGCCATGCATAACAATCAAATTTATGACCATTGAAATTGAGATACCTATTAAGGAAATTAACGTTAAATGAGACAAGAAAAAACTCGCACACTATGGGATTAATTAAATTACCCAAACAATCCACTCTGATCATCTTTTCTACACATCATGCGGCATGGAGATTGTATCGATGGAATACAACTTTTACGGATCATAACATAAACATCATGTGGCATGGAGATTGTATCGATGGAATACAACTTTTACGGATCATAACATAAACAAGCTTGGTCATAACAAAGAAAGTGAAAGCATCAGTTAGAATGGCCAATAAGCATCTTACATACACAAAAAGGGGAAGAAACATAGGCCAGACCACAAGAGAAACATCTCATACCGTGCAAATATAGACACACGCGACGTAAGGAGGGAAGAAGAGAGAGAGAGATGGACCGAGTAGGATAAAGATGGACCATGCAATAAGTTTTCGAGGTTAAAGGGGCTTTCGTCGCGAAGAGATGGCACTTGTAGCTATTCCACGCGAACGTATCAAAAGACACATCCGATATGACAATGCATGATGCACAAACAATAGCTCGAGGTGCCATCTCTCCTGCGACTAAAGCTCCCATTAAGCTCGTCAGTGCTCTCCTTTCTCTCTTTTCATTGTTTGGGCGCGGGGGGGATGGAATTCTAAGAACTCTCTAGATGTATGTATCTCTGCACAACACAATTTGTATCTGTCTCATCTCAATCAGCAAAATGCACATTTATATAGAGCTCAGGAGGATTCTTCTGTCCTTTTGTTTCTTCTTTAAATTCGGGGATAGAGATTGAAGAATAGAAAGGGGGAGAGAACTTGTGCTCTTGGCGACAATGCTTCCATTATAATCATCATTCCATTCTCATTAGTGAAATGATTCTTTGCGGGGCCGTTCGCTTTTTATGTTGGATTCTTTGTTACTACAATAAAAGTAGACATCTGACTGGAGTCATATCCACATACGTTGTAACCACCTCAATCAAGTTGTGACTCGACAAATCGATTATTGAATTAGCAATAAAATTCAACACGAAATATCCACTTTCTTTTCCTATGAATTACATTAGGTTGGAGATGGGATTATGGGACTATAAACTATGACCTAATGTGTGGCCAAAGGATGAGAAGGACAACATTTTGGACCAAGTAAAAACAAAGGGTGTGATGATGAGTTCGTTGCCGAGAAAATTGTCCAAAAAGTCCTAAATCTATTATATTTTTGTCAATTAAATATCAAATCTTTCAATTTTGCCAATTGAGTTTATTTGGTCAATTTTGGTTGGGATTCACTGACGTGGATGCCGGCTGTTCTATGTGGCATGACTAGCTCTAATATGGATAATTTTTAATAATCTGTTAATATTTTTTCTATTTTTTATTTTATCTTATCTTTTCACTTTTTCATGTTTTCTCTCTTTCTTTTCTTTATTTTTTTTTTTCTATTAGTGGTTAGCGAGGCTAATGGCGAGGGTCGTGCGGCCCTCGCTTGGCCTTGCCCAGCCTTGCATTAAGCTTTGAGCTCATGGTAGCGACCATGAGAGCTCAAGGCTTGCAAATATGGACATGAGATCTGGAATGAGCTTCAAGCTACGGTTGGCCACTTGATCACCAAATATCGGGCTCCTGGCCATGGTCATGTGAGCTCGAGAAGCCACAGGCGAGGCCATCGTGGCCCTTGCTGGCCATTAGTAAATAAAAAATAAACAACGAAAAGAGAAAAAAGGAAAAAAGGAAAAAAAATTAATAGAAGTTCAAAAAAATTGATATTATTAAAAATTATCCATGTTAGCACCAACCAACCATATAGGACAATCGGCACACATTAGCAAATTCCAGTTAAAATCGATCGGATGGACTCAATTGTTAAAATAGTTAAAATTGAAAGGTTTATAACTGAATTAACAAAATTGCAATACGTTTAAAATTTTTGGACAAATTTTCCCTTTGTTGTGTGTCACATGTTGACAAAGATTTAGAAGGTTGGAAAAGAAGATGCTGAATTCAAACAGCTAGCCAATAAACATATGAAGATTTTGATGAAATTACAAATGAACGAGGGATCAAGTTGTATAAGGGAATCTTAGTGAAACACACGTTGTCCTTAGTAGGCCCTTGTTCAAAATGCATGCATTCGATTCTTGGGTGGGGCATTTGTTTTTAAAGAGGGTCGAGATCATGTTTTTACTTTATTGATTGATTCCCTACCCTTTTGATTGTGCAGAACAGTATTGACATAGAGTTAACAAAATCAATATGAAGTAATGTGGCATGCCTGATTGAATGGCTAGTTTTGAATGTGATTCACTCATCTAAATATCTAACTGTGTGGACTAATTATAATATATCTAACATCATTCAGATTATGTATGTTTTTAGCGTGCATGATTTGGCTCTGACATCCATAATTCTTGGTATTTAAGTTGACATTATCTTATTCAGTTCTTCTAGTGAAATCCATCATCTCAATTTTAAGATTTTGCAGGGTTTGATCATGCCTTTCCACCGAAAAGAATATCTTCCATGGTGCAATCGATTTTGTTGTTCGGCGCAAAGGAAGATGGAAAAAGAACTGCTGGATTTGATTCTAATTAATATGCGGATTATACTTCTAACATTCGATTATGCTTTCACCTTATGTTCTCAAAAAGAACCACCTCAGACGGAATCTAGGCCACTAATTGATGATAACATAAAATATGAGTGTCCCCTTTCAACGCTACATGAATTCTACTTCTAAGAGAACTTACCCATGTGATCGACTTCTTTGAATACGAATCTTTGAATAGGAATCTTGCGTCATTCAAGACATGTTGCTCTTAGGTCATTGCTCGGGTCATGGAAAATCAATTTTCACATAAATTCATATAACAAATTGGATAAACAAAGAATTTACCACTTTACGAGTTTACCGTTCCTAAGCACATTGGTTACTGCTTTTTAACATTACTTCATTTCTCAACCAGTTTGTCGAGAGAACTTGTAATATATATATATATATATATATATATATATATAACATAAACAAATTATCAAGACTTGTGGTTTTTTATCTTGCAAATGGGTTCACAAACTTAAAGCAAGTAATAGAAGTAATGACAAATGGACGTGAAGAATGCCTTTCTACATGTATATATATATGGAGCAGCCGATGGTTTCAAGAGCAAGACTCATCCAAAGTATGTCTACAAGTTAAGGAAAGCCGTTTATGGCTTAAAGCAAGCCTTGAGAGCATGTATAGGAAGATTACTAAATTCTTGGTGCAAAGTGGTTAATATTAGTAACCCTAAGGGTGCACATGATAAAATTTTCGTTTCTCGATTTCTCTATTTCTTTGTTCCTGGAACGGGTTTGGAACATAAATATGTTTGGTAATGCAATTTGATTTCTCTATTTTGAAACAGATTTCTATTCCGAAATAGAGAAATCGAAGAAATCAGCTGAAATTTTTAACTTCTCGGTTTCGAAATAGAAATAGAAATAGAATTTTTTTTCTCAACTTTTCAATTTAGTCCAAAATATTTTAGATTACTAATATTGAAATAGAAATAGAAATAGTTAATTTAGTCCAAAATATTTTAATAATTTTTAATATAATCATTTCAATCAATATTGATTGAAAATCTTAACTATTGAGCCAGATGGTGAGAATTGAATGAATAATGCTTCATTTGTTGCACGCAAGAGATTTCACGCACAGTAATAGTCAACTTACCATATTCATATCTAACGAGTCTTTCTTTACCTACTCTTCTATAGTACGCTAGACAATGGCTTTATCTAGCTACCTATTTTTTTTTAATCATAAACTTCCTATTGAGGTGGTAAAAAGGGGTCAAATCATTATGGTTTCAACCGATTTTTCTTTTATAAGGAAAGGAGATCTAATAAGGAATTTGTTGTTCTTGTAAGAGTGTTGATGAAAATACAGATTTTGATAATAAATTTTTAAATAATCCTAGTGTTGATAATTTTGAAAAAAATTGGTGACGATTTTGAACATGGTGAGGATTTTTTAAAAAGAAATTGGAATTAGACTTGAAGTTAGGATTTTTTTTTTTTTTTTTAGGAGATTAGACTATTATAATCATGGCTATGACTTATTTGATCAATGTGAAATCAATTTCGGCAAAAACATAAAGACATATTCACTATAATTGAATTTCAATTGCCACGTTGTTTATTTTTCAAAAGAAAATATTACGTAATAGGAAACGTAAGTACATGTAACAGGGAATTCCATGAAATTGTATTTTTTCAACTTATTATTTCGATTATTATTTTGTATTTGAGGATTTCCTTTGTTGTTATCTAATCAATTTCTATTCCTAGAAATATAAATTTTATTCTGTTATCAAACGGATTTCTGTTCTAGAAATAGAAATTTTGAGTCATTATCAAACAGGTTTCTTTGCTCAGAAATTTGTCCGGGAAATAGAAATTGAGAAATGAAGTAATGTTAAAATATATTACAAGTTCTCTCGACAAACTGGTTGAGAAATGAAGTAATGTTAAAAAGCAGTAACCAATGTGCTTAGGAACGGTAAACTCGTAAAGACGTGCATGACAAAATTTCTGTTCCAAAATTGATTTTTGGCCAGAAATTGATTTCTCAATTTCTATTCCCTGGACAAGTTTCTGAGCAAAGAAATCTGTTTGATAACGACTCAAAATTTGTTTGTGAAGGTAAGTTTGATAATAGAATAAAATTTCTATTTCTAGGAATGAAATTGATTAGATAATAACATAGGAAATCCTCAAATACAAAATAATAGTCGAAATAATAAGTTGAAAAAATACAATTTCATGAAATTTCCTATTACATGTACTTACGTTTCCTATTACGTAATACTTTCTTTCGAAAAATAAACAACGTGGCAATTGAAATTCAATTGTAGTGAATATGTCGTTATGTTTTTGCCGAAATTGATTTCACATTAATCAAATAAGTCTAATGATAGCTATGATTATAATAGTCTAATCTCCTAAAAAAAAATTCTAACTTCAAGTCTAATTCCAATTTCTTTCCAAATTTTGTTAAAAAAATCCTCACCATGTTCAAAAATCGTCACCAATTTTTTTCAAAATTATCAACACTAGGATTATTTAAAAATTTATTATCAAATCTGTATTTTCATCAACACTCTTACAAGAAGAACAAATTCCTTATTAGATCTCCTTTCCTTATAAAAGAAAAATCGGATGAAACCCTAATTATTTGACCCCTTTTTACCACATCAATAAAGTTTATGATTAAAAAAAATAGGTAGCTAGATAGAGCCGTTGTCTAGCGTACTATAGAAGAGTGGGTAAAGAAAGACTCGTTGGATATGAATATGGTAAGTTGACTATTATCACGCGTGAAATCTCTTGCGTGCAACAAATGAAACCTTGTTCATTCAATTCTCACCATCTGGCTCAATAGTTAAGATTTTCAATCAATATTTATTGAAATGATTATATTAAAAAACATTAAAATATTTTGGACTAAATTAACTATTTCTATTTCTATTTCAATATTAGTAATCTAAAATATTTTCGACTAAATTGAAAAGTTGAGAAAAAAATTCTATTTCTATTTCTATTTCGTAAACCGAGAAGTTAAAAATTTCAGCTTCGATTTCTTCGATTTCTCTATTTACGGAATAGAAATCTGTTTCAGAAATAGAGAAATCAAATTGCATTACCAAACAGATTGTTCCAAACTTGTTCCGGGAACAGATAATGAAGAGGAGAAATCGAGAAACATAAATTTTATCATGCGCACTTAGTGCGGTTTCAAATGAAAGAGCTTGGAGAACTAAAATATTTTATAGGACTCGAAGTTGAGAAAATCAAGGAAGGACTATTTTTAAGTCATCAAAAGTATACATGAGATCTCCTAGAAAAATTCGGGGTGCTTGATTGCAAACCTATATCTACTCCAATGGATGGAAATATAAAACTATGTGCAGATGAAGGATAAGAACTAGAAGACTCAATTATGTATAGACAATTGGTGGGCAGCCTTATTTACCCAACCATAACACGACTTGAAATTGCCTTTGCAGTAGGAGTAATAAGTCGATTCATGGAGCAACCGTGAAAGTTTCGCTTGGATGTAGTCAAGCGCATAATAAGGTATGTAAAGAGCACATTTGATTATGGGCTCTTTTATAAGAAAGAAGCACCATGTGAGGTTGTAGGCCATTGCAATGCTGACTTTGCTAGAGATTGTGACACGCGACAATCAATCACTAGGTATATGTTTAGTCTCGGATTAGCAGTAGTGTCGTGGTGCAATAAAAGATAGGTAACTATGTCACTGTCTATGACAGAAATCAAGTGTAGAGTAGCAGTGATGACAGATCAAGAGAGTACATGGCTAGCAATTAATGGAGAATCTTCATCAACCAATAGATCACTTGAGATGGCCATAAACTTAGCGGAGAATCCAATTTTCCATGTGAGGACCAACCATATAGAATTACACTATCATTTCCTATGAAAAAAATATTTCAAGGCGAGATAAAGATGGAGTAAGCCAAAACAAATGATCAAGTTGTGGACATCTTCACCCAAGGTCTCGAAGTTGCAAAGTTCGGAGAGTTTTGAAGGTAACTAGGTATGATCGTGTGGTCCATGCTAAGAAAGAGCAGTCAATGAGGGGGAGTCTTGAGAGCACCGCCTCTCTCTCCATTTTTCTAGATTTTTCTATGACCAATATCTGCAATGGGTAGTTGTTACTTGTGGTGTTCAAAGTGTCCTTTGGTGTTAGGTAAGATGAGTGGATGAAAATAAGTTGAAAGTAGTTGAAACTTGTAAAATAGGCCACGTCGGACTGTTGTAGTACACTGGCTTTGTACTTGGTTGGTGGGGGAACTTCTTATGAATCGGCAGCTCCGCATTCATGACTTGAGCATGCAGAGATAAAAGAAAGAGTGTGTGTAGTGGGAGTAACGTGACAGAGTGCATTGTGTGCGCGTGTGGTGTTGGTGAAGAGAGTGAGATTAGAGTATCTTGAGTGTGTAATGAATATAATGTTGTCTTTTTCTAGTAATAACAAGTGTTAATTATATAATTAGTGTTCACTATTTTGCTCAACACCGTTTCTATTCAATAATGTTTGGATTCGAGCTCAGACGTTAGATAAGAAACACGGGTAGACAGCACATTTTTCTGACTACACAACCTACCAACGTACACCGGGATTACAATAACCTTAAGAAAACGCAATACTCGAGCAGGTCTACGGTTCCTTCTTTCTTTCCATTTGGTTTCCTTTCTTTTATTTCCTTTTCTTCATTTGCTTAGCAGATGTATATGCATTTGTCTAGCTGTAGAAGCAAAGCACTTTTTTCCTCGTTACGTGAAGCTCTCTGGTTCTGGGGAAAGATGAAGCTAATTAAACTTTTATAGTTCATAGATAAACATGTCTGGCCAGGTAAAATTGTTGTAATACTGATTTAACCTCCTCATTTTCGAAGCAAGAAACCAATAGTTATCGTTTGGTACACGTCACTTCATGAACTGATTTTGAATATCGATCTTTGCATCCATAGAATCACTCGTACTCAATTTTGGAATGGAAGCTTGGAAAGAATAAATTGAATGTAAGGGGTTAAAACCAACTCTAATGCCACATTCCATTCGAAAGGAAGGATAATACCATCTGAAAATTGTTTATATTATAATAAGCTCGTGAACAAAAAATAGGAGACTTTTAACAAAAAATAATTTCTTAAGAGACTGTATTATTTAGATTTTTAGATTATGTACTTATGTACTTTCTTTTTCTTGCACTTAAAAATATGTGTATTCCTGTGAGTCTACATATTTTGAAGTTTAGATTGGAGGAAAGGTAGTGTACAGGAATATATGAATGGAACTTATCAGTACCTCAGGAGTCAGGACTAGATGTTGACCTCCCATTACATATGAAACTAACCCAGCTAGATGAAATATAAATAGAAACTAATACAGAGGCATTTTCAAAATTAGCAAGTATCTCCACTGTCAAAAGATCAGGAGTTAGCCTGCTCGTGCATAGGCATAGCCCGTAAAAAGCATGCAAAAATTGAGGTAGCTAGGCTAAAAAATTTGCCATACAAAACTCAAAATTTATTATGACCCACAAAATTGAGATACCTAATAACGAAACTATAGCTGAATGGTACAAAAAAAAATAAAAATTGCACACCGTGTGATCAATTAGAATACTCGAACAGTCCACTTTTATTGTCTATTATACACATCACGCTGCGTAGATATCATATTGATGGACTACAACTTTTACGGATCGTAACACAAGCAAGCTTGGTCATAGCAAAAGCATGTAAAAGCGTAAATTAGAATGGTGAATAAGCATTCATTGCATACACAAAAAGAGAAAGAAACATAGGTCAGACCACAAAAGAAACATCTCATATCATGCAAAAATAGACATGCAGTCGTAAGGAGGGGAAGAGAGAGATGGACCGCGTAGGATAAGGATGGACCATGCAATAACTTCTCGAGGTTAAAGAGGCTTCTGTCGAGAAGAGGTGGCACTTGTAGCTATTCCACGTGAACATATCAAAAGGCACATGCAATATAGAAATGCATGATGCACAAGCAATAGCTCGAGGTGCCACCTCTCCTGCGACAAAAGCTCCTATTAAGCTCTAGCCAGTGCTCTCCTTTCTCTCTCTTTTCTTATCTATCTCTACACAACACAATTTGTATCTGTCTCATCTTAATCAGACAAATGCACATTTATATAGAGCTTAGGAGGATTCTTCTGTCCTTTTGTTCCTTCATTATATTTGGGGATAGAGATTGAAGAAAGGAAAGGGGGAGAGAACTTGTGTTCTTGGCGACAATGCTTCCATCATCCTCATCATCCCATTCTCATTCATAAAATGATTCTTTGTGAGGCCATTCGCTTTTTATGTTGGATTCGTTGTTACTACAATTAAAGTAGACATCTAACTGGAGTCATATCCACATAAATTGTAACCACTTCAATCAACCTCTAATTGATTATTTGTAGGAATAACTTAATTTGAGTTACCTCCAATATTAAAATTATGTTTTAGTCACCATGACTGCTAGATTAGAATTGAATACATAAAATGAAAATGACCTATAAGGATGCGTTCTTTCAAAAAAATATAATAATTATAATCTATTCAATTCTCTCGTTTTTGATTCGAGTGACGATTTCAACATGCATATGCATTGAAACTAACAAAATATTCCATGCATAAACAGATACGAACATTCTCATGTTTATTCTAAGTTGTGATTAGACAAATGTATTATCAAATTACTAATAAAAATGCAACACGAAGTGTGTACTTTCTTTTCCTATGAATTACATTGGATTGGAGATGGGATTATGGGACTCTAAACTATGACCCAATGTTTGGCCTAAGGATGAGGGGGACAAACTTTTTGGACTATGTAAAAAGAAGGGTATGATGATGACTTTGTTGTGGGAAAAAAATGTTCAAAAAGTTATCAACTTATTGCACTATTGCCAGTTGAGTCATAAACATTTTAATTTTGCTCCTAAATCTCTTCACATTTTGCTTATTGAATTTATCTTCCGAAATTCGCTAATGTGGATGTGGTTATCTTAGTGGCACTGCTAATATTGACGTGGACAGTATTTTATAATTTTATAATTTTTTTTTTTACTTTATATATTCCTTTTCATTTTTTCTCTTTTCCTTCTTTATTATTTTTACTAGTGGTGACCCAGGTTTGCCATTGGGCGAGGGCCGTTGATAAGGGTCCTCGCGCAATGGCCGATGAGTGTTGTCCCTAGTCCCTCACTCGTGGCCACAATGGCCTTGTGGGTTGCTCAGCCTTGCTCGCTACTTGAGCTTCAAGCTCATGGCAGCGACTAGAAGAGCTCAAGGCTCATAGACATGGACATGAGACTTGGAGTGAGCTTCAAGCTATGGCTAGCCACTCCATTACCAGATCTCGAGCTCCTGGCCATGGTCGTGTAAGCTCGAGCAATTGGGGGTGAGGTTAGCCTTGTCATTGCCTTGTTGGCTATAGGCGAGGCGGCCTTTGCTCGTGGCCGATGAGGCCATGGCGAGACTAGCCATGCCATGGTCAGAGTGAGGGCTGTGTGACTCTTGCCCATGGCCGGCGAGGGCATCATGGCCCTTGCCGGTCACTAGTTAATAAAAAATAAACAAGGAAAAGAGAAAAATAAGAAAAAAAGGAAAAGAAATAAAAATAAAAAATTGAGAAATATTAAAGCATTATTAAAAATTATCTATATCGGTATTGGTTATACCATGTAGAATGACTAACATCCACATCAGTGAAATAAAAATTTGAAAAAAATTAGAATATTATTAAAAATTATTCATTTTAGTGTTGGTCGTGCCACGTAGAGTAGAATGACTAACATCCATATTAGCAAATTTTAACCAAAATTAACCAGATGAATTCAATTGATAAAATAGGAAATGATTTATGACTCAATTTGCATAATTAAAAATTTAAAAATTGAATTGACAAAAGTATAATAGGTTTAGAATTTTTTGGATAACTTCCTCTCCTTTGTTGTGTGTGACATGTTGACGAAGATCAAGAAGGTTGGAAAAGAAGATACAGTGTTAAGGGAATGTTAGTCAAACATACAAGGTCCCTGGTGGGCCCTTCGTTCAAAATGCATGCATTCGATTCTTGTGTGGAGGGCATTTGTTTTTAAACAGGGTTAAGATCATGTTTCTACTTGACCGATTGATTTCTCGCCCTTTTGATTGTGCGGGACAATATCGACATAGCGTTCACAAAATTAATATATTAAATGATGTAGCATACCCGATTGAATGGTGAGTTTTGAATGTGATTCACTCATCTAAATACCCAATCGTGTGGAGTAATTCATAATATATCTAACATTACTCGGATTATGTATGTTTTTAGTGTGCATAATTTGGCTCTGACATCCATAATTCTTGATCAGTTCTTCTTTTGTGAAAGCCATCATCTCAATTTTAAGCCTCTGCAGGGTTTGACCATGCCCAGCCACCAAAAAGAATATCTTCCATGGTGCAATCGATTTTGTTCTTCGGAGGTCAACTTGTTCCTCTTCTCAATAATCGCCATTAATCATGCATCGAGTCTTACAGAAGAAAGTCAACCATATCAGTCTGACCTACCAGACTCTTTAACTTAAATTATCCATCTTTCCCACTTCAATTTCTAATTACAAGCTTGAGTTGACGATTCCTTAAATCGTAAACGTGACTTTGCTGAAAATAAGTTTTTTTTTTTTTTTTTTTTTACTTCCTTTAAAGTTCTCCTTCCTCCTCGTTTCTGTTGACAGGCAAGAGTCCAAGAATGTGGAATGAACTCCGGGGAACATCAGAGCAAAGTGATGCGACTTCGGCTTTCGCGCATTGGTTTGCTTTGTTTTCTTCGAACTTTTTTCTTGGAAATTGATGGAGCTACGCATAATTGAATTTGTGCTTGTGTAATTTCTTGGCGGTAGTGCCATTGCAAAACTGCGAAAATGAGAGGCTCTCCTATGATGAAGATTGTCGTTCCCAGCCTCCTGCTCTCGCTGCTGGTCCGTTATTCCGCTTCATACCCATTGTGCACTGATTTGAGTATGTGTTTGTCTGCTTCTTGTGTCTCTAATTACAGGCTTCGTTCACTGTTCTATTGTTAACAGAGACATGGACAGTGATAAGATCTGAAAAGGGATGAAATATAGTTATCTTTTTAGCCAGCAATCAACCTGTTTGTTGTTTCTTCTGTTTGCTTTATTCAATTTTTTTGAGCTTCGGTTTGTGGATCAGCGACTCACTGTTTGGGATTGTCATGCTTTGTTGTGCTGGAAACAGGAGCACCCTTTGATGCTGATAAAGCCGGTCTCGGCTTTTGCCGATACAATGGCAGTGTTTGCTGCGGTTCTGCTCAAGATCTACAGTTGCAGAAGCAATTCAAAGCGATGAACGTCTCAGACCCTGGCTGTGCTTCTCTTCTAAAGTTGATTCTTTGCGCAGTAAAGGCTTCGTTTCCTGTTGCTCTCGTGTTGCTAAACACATTTTTGGCGTGATTGATTGCCTTTTCATTGAGAGTAGATAAATATGTGCAGGTGAAGGAAGTAGAATCTAATGAATATCCAATTTACACTCCCGGGTTTCCACTTCTCTGAAATGATTCCTCTTTTGGAGTACTTTTTTTCATGTCTCTGAAGCTTCTATGAAGTTATAGCTACTACAATGTTTGTGTTGCATTTACATAAAGCATAGCTGTAAGGGGGGGAAAATTTTCAAAATCCTTAGCCATTTTACATATTGTGGGCCTGCTTGCTTTTCGCAGAGATGTGATCCATTTTCGGCTGAACTGTATCGAGTTGAACAAGCACCTCGTGCGGTTCCTGTTCTCTGCAACTCTTCAGTTTCTGCAAATTCTATCCGGTCCCAACTCTACACGCTTGATTTCTGCTCAAATCTCTGGGAAAAGTGCCACAACACATCCATATTAAATTCTCCTTTTGCTTTTGAAAGTAGAGCCAAAACAACACCCAGTTCTGGAAGCAAGATATCCGACTCATGGAGTTCAGCAGCAGAGTTTTGCAACGAATTTGGTGGGGCTTCTGATGACCCATCAGTATGCTTCTCTGGTGGACCAGTTAAGTTAGGTAGTGCAGAGAATTCGAGCACCCCGACTGGCGTTTGCCTCAAGAAACTCGGGAACGGTTCCTACCTTAATATGGTAGCTCATCCTGATGGTTCAAATCGGGTGTTCTTATCCAATCAACCTGGTAAGATATGGCTCGCCACGATCCCTGAGCAGGGTTCGGGATAGATAATAGGAATTAACGAGTCAAGCCCCTTCTTTGATCTGACTGATGAAGTGCATTTTGAGAGCGAGCTTGGGATGATGGGACTGGCATTCCACCCGAATTACCAGAACAACGGCCGGTTCTTTGTTTCCTTCAATTGTGATAAGGCCAAGTGGCCTGATTGTTCCGTTAGGTGTTCGTGCAACTCGGACGTGAGATGCGATCCTTCAAAGCTAGGACCGGACAATGGGGCAAACCCTTGCCAATATCACAGTGTCATATCAGAGTTCACCACCAATCAGTCTTCACTGGTAAACAAAACTGTGCGTCGCTTTAACTGTTCCGCCCGTCATTACTGTGACGGATATGGATAAATCCCATGTTGCAATCTGTGTTTTTTCAGGGCGGCAACGTTAATCCAAATGAAGTGAGGAGAATATTCACGATGGGCCTCCCGTTCACTGCTCATCATGGCGGTCAAATTCTTTTCGGACCGAAAGATGGGTACTTGTACTTCATGATGGGTGATGGAGGGAGTATCGGTGATCCCTACAACTTCTCGCAGAACAAAAATCCTTGCTCGGAAAGATTATGAGGCTCGATGTCGATAACTTACCAGGTAAACCACTAGCGCCTGAGCTTGCACTATATCTGAATTTCGATGTGTGTTCTGTAATATGTTCCAGCTCACTCCGAGCCTTCCTGGTCTTTCTTTTCTTTAGTTTTTCGTGTATGCCTTACATTCGTGGTATGTCATGGCAGATTCAACGACGACTAGTGAATCTAAACTATGGGGAAATTATTCAGTTCCTAAAGACAATCCGTTTGCTGTGGATAAGGAATTAGAACCCGAGATTTGGGCCCTGGGATTCAGGAATCCTTGGCGATGCAGCTTCGACTTGGAAAGGCCTTCCTACTTTCTCTGTGCAGACGTCGGCCAGGTTCGCTCGCACTTCACAGAATATGTTTCCTCTCAGTCATTTGGTGATTATGCAATTAACTGCGTCAGAGATTAAAACAGTAATGCAGTTTCCATTGTTCGAGTCCATGAGATGCATGTGCATGCGCACCTTGAATCAACAATGCAACTTTCACATGTGCCCATTGATCGGCATCCTGGTTTCTTTCTTCTTCTTCTTCTTCTTTTTGGTTTTGATTTCGGAAAGGAATGACCGGTCGATGTCCTGACAGGATCTATACGAAGAGGTGGACGTGGTCACTAAAGGCGGAAACTATGGATGGCGCGTCTACGAGGGGCCGTTCCTGTATCATCCCCTGAAAAGCCCTGGCGGCAGTACATCTGCAAGCTCCATCAAGCCTATTTTTCCTGTGATGGGATATAATCACTCCCAGCCCCAGAATCCGCAAGGTTCTGCATCGATCACTGGAGGCTACTTTTATCGGTCTATGGCCGATCCGTGCTTGTTTGGAAGGTAAGTCCATATTGCTTCATTCCATTGTTATGCTTAACGGATCTCGGTATGTCCATTGTTTCTCTAGCAATTGCTCTTAAAGATCACGTCTTTTTACTCACTTCTAGAAAGCCTATTTTTGAAACACAATTCAGTTCATTTGAAATTACTGAGGACGACAAGCCGAGACTTGGTGAACTTTGATTTCAGATACCTGTACGCAGATCTGTACGGCACTGGCGGCATCTGGGTGGGCACGGAGAATCCTGAGAACAGCGGCAACTTCACTAGCGCTCAAGTCCCTTGCAGCTGCGCAAAGGACACTCCTATACAGTGTGATGCGGAAAATGAGCAGTCACCCGCTCTAGGTGCGATATTCTCTTTCGGCCAGGACAACAGTAAGGACACTTTCGTGTTGACGAGCAGTGGACTGTACAGGATCGTGAGTCCTAGCCGGTGCGACTACGCTTGCTTCAAAGAAACGGTGACCTCCTCTCGTCGCCCTCCAGCGTCCGCTCCTCCTCCTCCTCCTCTCCTCGAGAAAATATTAGGTGCAGCTCTGATTCCAGCGTGTACTCGTCCGAGTCCACTCACCGGGCGACACGTGTCGCCAGACGCCACGCTGGAATCGAGTCGATTTTGGAAAATTGATATATTAGGTAGCGCATGACAAAATTTCTGAAACAGAAATTGATTTTACCAGAAATCAATTTCTCAATTTCTATTCCCCAGCCAAGTTTTGAGTAAAAAACCTTGTTTGATAACGACTCAAAATTTCTATTTCGAAACAAAAATCCGTTTGATAACAGAAAAGAATTTCTATTTTTATGAATCATGTTGTCCCCATCCTTTTACTTCACTCTTCTTGGTGCTTGTGATGGTAATTTAATTTGATAAAAGTTGGTAAATCACTTTAATTTAGGGAGAAGTGCCAAAAAGTCCTAAACCTTTTGTCTTTGTGTGGATTTAGTCCTAAACATTTTTTTGGTGCCGATTTAGTCCTAAACATTTCTATTCGGTGCCGATTTAGTCATTCCGGCAAATTTAGCTCGGAAAATGCCTACGTGGATACAAAGCCGGCGCCGGCCGTCCTACGTGGATGGACCGGCGCGACATGGATGCCTGAAAACAAAACAACGCCGTTTTATTAAAAAAAAAAAAAAATTAAAAGTTAAAAAAAAAACCTAGAACCTAGTTTAAAACCTCCTTGTTTTATTGAGAAAATAAATTTTGGCGTCCAAACCCGACACCGCATTTATTTTCTCTTTTCTTGCCTAACCACCTTTTTTGGAAATAATCTCGTGCAACTTTTTTTTTTTTTTTTTCTCTAAAGCTTTCAGATTTATTTCGTACGGGAGCACGTAGGAATTTATTTCTGAAAGCTTTAGAAAAAAAAAAGTTGCGCAATATTATTTCCAAAAGGGTGGTTAGGTAAGAAAATAGAAAATAAATGGGGTGTCGGGTTTGAACGCCAAATTTTATTTTCTCAATAAAACAAGGATGTTTTAAACTAGGTGCGTGCAAAGTTTGATCGATTAATTTTGAGTACGGGAGCACGTACGAATTTATTTCGAAAACTTTAGAGAAAAAAAAAGTTGCGCGAGATTATTTCTAAAAAGGTGGTTAGGCAAGAAAATAGAAAATAAATGCAGTGTCGGGTTTGGACGCCAAATTTTATTTTCTCAATAAAACAAAGAGGTTTAAACTAGGTTCTAGGTTTTTCTTTTTTAATTTTTAATTTTTTTTTTAAATAAAACGGCGTCGTGAGGAGAAGGAATGGGGAAAGCACGATAGTGAGGAGAGGAGAGGAGAGGAGGCCGGAAGGAAGAAGTGGAGAAATAGTTTCTATTTCTACTTCAGAAATAGAGAAGCTACAATTTCTAGCTTTTCATTTCTCCTCCAAAACAATTTCTGAAACAGAAATCAGTTTCAGAAATAAAGAAATCAGTTTGTGTTATTAAACGGGTTTCTTCAATTTCTCTGTTCCGGAACAGAGAAATTGAGAACTGAGAAATATAAATTTTACCAGCACTTTAGTTTCTCTCTCTTGCTGGCCCACCAATCCCTCCGTCGAATTTGAAAAAGTGAAGCGCGAAGCGCTCTCTCTCCTCTGCACAATGCATTTATTACGGGAAACTTTTTCTTTCCTTCTCAAGAAAGAGAAGCAGTCGTTCCTCTCCATTCTCATCTCCTTCTCCACATGAAGATTCCGAAATTTTGAATACGAAATTCTCTCTCCGCTCGTTGCTGCTCCGGCGTTTGTCAAGCGACCATTCCCCCGCCGTCTCCGACGAAGCACATTACGGCCGCCCCTGCTCTGACGCTCGCTTCTGTCTCCGTGCTCGTTGCTGCTCCGGCCAAGGAGGAGGAGATCCAAAAGATCGGGAAGCTTAACTCGGCGTTGGAGGAGCGGGTGAAGTCGCCGTGCGTGGAAAACCAGATTTGAAGGATGTCGCCCAGGCCACTGCCAACGCCCTCCGCACCAACCTTGAGCAGGTCCTGGTGTAGGTCAGCAAGGACGACCGCCCCCGCGACGAGGCCTTCTTGGAGGACGAGGCGGATGTGGTGGAGCAGATAGGGTAAGAAGGGAGGCACAAAGGAGGGGAGACGAGGAAACAGCATATAGGGCAAGAAGGGTACCAAGAGATTGGCCGCAAGGGCGGATTGAGCACCACTGACGAGTCCGGCGGAGAAAGGACGGCTTGCGAGGGCATCCCGATAGATGATTTCAAGTTCAGAACCAGGAGCTGAGTTAAAATGTAGGAAATAAGATAGGGAGATGTCTAGGGTTTGCGACTGTCGAAATTTGTCACTATAAGGCAGCGCGTCTAAGTTTTTCATTTTTCCCAGTTCGAGGAGCGTAGCATGGTTCTTGTATATTTGTGCTTCTTGATCACGTAGAGCAATCATCATAGGTACTCTCGTACCTTCTTTTTCCACCTTGTCTGTTGCGGTGATATAATGAAATTTTCTTTCTTTTGAACTTGTCGGAGTTGTCCCGTTCTTCACTCCTTGCTTGCTTGCGTGCCTCATGCGTCCACACCAACGTAGAAAACGAACAATGGCTAGGCCATTGGCACCCAAAAGGGTCCTTCTACAGCTTGTTTTGATCGTTGTCTCGTTCGATGATACTCGACTTAGAACAATTACGATGGGGATGCCAAAGAGATGGACACTTGAAAGTGAAAACTTAAAATTGTCGATCAAGGTTCGAGTTAGCTGTCTTTTTTGTTTAATCTCTTTCATCGGTTTTAATGTCAAGTTTTCGCACGGTGGAAAAAAGGAATTGAATGGTGTCATGGACGTGTGTGAGTTCTTTCCGGTCTGTCTTCAAGTCCGCTAGTTGAGCATTTAAGTTCTCTTATGATAACCAACTTTATTGCTTCGCAAGATGGGTATGGCCATCTGACCAAGAAAAGAAAAAAGGAATGGCCATCACGATACAATTCCATTGATAAAACGGAGGGAAGACCCACACCGCTCACAAACACAGGTGCTGCAAAGCAACAATGGCACACTCGCCTCCTCCTTCCCGCACTTCCGGGACCATGTCGTCATCGCCCTCCCTCTCCTCTTATCAACCTGCGCCTCCCTCCCGCCCACCTCCCGCTCTCCTCCCGACTTCGTAATTGCTCCCGCAGCACAACGCAGTATCGTCCGCTTCATCCTCCAAGAAGGCCTCGTCGCGGGGGCGGTCGTCCTTGCTGACCTACACCAGGACCTGCTCAAGGTTGGTGCGGAGGGCGTTGGCAGTGGCCTGGGCGACATCCTTCAAATCTGGTTTTCCACGCACGGCGACTTCACCCGCTCCTCCAGCGCCGAGTTAAGCTTCCCGATCTTTTGGATCTCCTCCTCCTTGGCCGGAGCAGCAACGAGCACGGAGACAAGCGAGCGAGCGTCAGAGCAGGGGCGGCCGTAATGTGCTTCGTCGGAGACGGCGGGGGAATGGTCGCTTGACAAACGCCGGAGCAGCAACGAGCGGAGAGAGAATTTCGTATTCAAAATTTCGGAATCTTCATGTGGAGAAAGAAATGGAGATGAGAATGGAGAGGAACGACTGCTTCTCTTTCTTGAGAAGGAAAGAAAAAGTTTCCCGTAATAAATGCATTGTGCAGAGGAGAGAGAGCGCTTCGCGCTTCACTTTTTCAAATTCGACGGAGGGATTGGTGGGCCAGCAAGAGAGAGAAACTAATATATCAATTTTCCAAAATCGACTCTGATTCCAGCGTGGCGTCGGGCGACACGTGTCGCCCGGTGAGTGGACTCGGACGAGTACACGCTGGAATCAGAGCTGCACCTAATATTTTCTCCCTCCTCCTCCTCCGTCCACTTCAACAGCAACGCCACGGAGGCACCGGGGGCCAGAGTTCTTACCTTTTGGTCTCGTTCTTTCTCACATGCTCTTGTTCGGTTTTGTTCGTGATTTGTAACCACTTTGCATTCCTGCTATTTTCTTGAGAAAAGCAGGTTGCTCGCGAATTTCTTTTAGAGTGCTGTCACGAGTAGGAATCGAAAGCGAGAAATAGTGGTTTTGTATATGTTCGGTTTTTGTTGCGAGTTGTAACCACTTCGCATTCCTGCTGCGTTCTTCCCTCTTTTGAAGCTCTCTATCTTTCTTTTCTCTCCCGATTTGTTCTAGGAGTTTGTGTGTGAAATTTTTTTGGGACTGATCTTGGGTAAACGGGAGATCAGTTTGGTCATTCATCCAATCAACAGCAACTGAGGAGGATATTTGTAACATGGCTTCACAACCTGTCTATGATTAGGCTGCTCTTCTCTCCCAATTTAAATTTAAGTCAAGTTTTGGGTATTTGACTTTTTCAAACTAGATCTAGATATAGATCTAGAAATTTAGGTATTTGATTTGTATTCTTTCAACATTTTAATGTCGGTGTTTCTGCACAGCAATAGTGATGACTAATGAGGAAGCTAAACCTAAACGTTGTACCTAGCCGTTGCAAATGGAGTGGGAGATCTCAATCATCAAACTTCATGATCGGCCACCAAACATTTATGGTGTCAGATCTATTCTTGAGGAAGTGTGCATCTAATTGCAGACTGTGCTTTGTTATTTGTTTTTTTATTTTTGTTTTATTTAGTAGTCATTTGCTTTTTGCTAGACATAAAAGTTTTTTATTTACCTTCGAGTAGTATGAAGTTGGCTTAGTACATGAGAATAGTACGAGGTCGGTTGTCCCATCCCCATATGCAGTAATCAATGAAGGGTCGGGTCAGAGCCATCCAAGCAGACCCTGCAAGGAGAAAAAAGCATATGATGATCATCTCGTTGGTAAGGGTCTTGATTAATTTGGTTTTTCCCCATGTATTGGATGTATACGCGAATTTTTCGCGTTTGATCATTGGATGGTAGGGGTGAGCATATCGATACGAAGCTGATGACACGAAGCCGAATCATACTGCATTAATTCGGTGGGAACAAAAGTTCCAAACCCAACCAAGCTGATTTGTAGTGTGTAAATCATTCTGTTTTCGATCTTCATGGTCCAGATAAAACTGAACAGGATTGAATTGAAACACAGCAACTTGCCATCACAAAGGCCACTTTTCTGGAAGCCCCAAGATTCTGCCCAGACCACACACACCTTGGCCGCAAAAGTGAGTTTTCATTGGCTCAATCTTGTCCAGTGAAAGCCGTCTGAGAACGTCTCACTTATCTCCACCGAAGTTCGACAGTTCTTTCGTCCATTTTACATTGAATAACGATTGGAATACATCGATCCTCGTTTCTTACAACGGACGGCTCCAATAATGATTCGAACACAGACGTTAGATAAGGAAGACGGGTACACAACACATTTTTCTGACCACACGACCTACCAACGTACACCGGGATTACAACGCCCGATGAAAACGCAATACTCGAGCAGCTCTACGGTTCCTTCTTTCTTTCGCCTTGGTTTCCTTCCGTTTGTTTCCTTTCCCTTCGCTTAGCTGATATATATATGCATTATTCTCGTTGTAAAAGCAAAGCACCTCTTTCCCGTGACACCCAACCTCTGTCGTTCTGCGAAAGACGAAGCCAATATAACCTTATAGTTCATAGACAAACATGTCTGGCCTGGTAAAATTGTTGTGATACCGACATAACCTCCTCATTTTTGGAACAAGAAAGCGATAGTTATAGTTATGTACATGTCCCTTCGTAAACTAATTTTGCGGTAGTCTTTGTATCCCTAGCATCGGTGGTATTCAATTTGGAATTAAAGTTTGGAAAAGAATAAATTGTATGTAAAGAGTTAAAACTTGATCTAATGCGACATCCCATTGAATGGAAGCAGGACGATCGATATTCTTTATAATAAAATAAGCTCGTGAACAAAAGATATGGGACTTTTTACATAGAATATTTACTTAAGAAACCAACTTATTTAGTTTTATTGATTATATATTTTCTTTTTCTTTGTCGAGAGCCGTAGTTTTATCATCGATCAATATATATGCACTTAAAAATAAATTAAAGTGTGTTCCTGCAAGTTCACACATTTGAAGTTCAAATTGGAGGAAATGTGGTGTCTGAGAATATATGAATGGAACTTCTTCAAATGTTGACCTCACGTCACGTATGACATTAGCCCAGCTAGATGAAAAAATAAACATAAACTAATAGAGATGCATTTTAAATTAGCAAACATAAAAGATAGTTAGCCTGTTCATATATAGGCATATAGCCATGAAAAGCATGCAAAAACCGAGTGAGCTAGGCTAAAAAATTTGCCATGCATAACAATCAAATTTATAACCATTGAAATTGAGATACCTATTAAGGAAATTAACGTTGAATGAGACAAGAAGAAACTCGCACACTATGCAATTAATTAAATTACCCGAACAATCCACTCTTATCATCTTTTCTACACATCATGTGGCATGGAGATTGCATTGATGGAAAACAACTTTTACGGATCATAACATAAACAAGCTTTGTCATAGTAAAGAAAGTAAAAACATCAGTTAGAATGGCGAATAAGCACTAGTTACATACACAGAAAGGGAAAGAAACATAGGCCAGACCACAAGAGAAACATCTCATACCGTGCAAATATAGACGCGCGACGTAAGGAGGGAAGAAGAAGAGAGAGAGAGAGAGATGGACCGCGTAGGACAAAGATGGACCATGCAATAACTTTTCGAGGTTAAAGAGGCTTCTGTCGAGAAGAGGTGGCACTTGTAGCTATTCCATGCAAACGTATCAAAAGGGACATGCAATATAATAATGCATGATGCACAAGCAATAGCTCGAGGTGCCACCTCTCCTGCGACAAAAGCTCCTATTAAGCTCTAGCCAGTGCTCTCCTTTCTCTCTTTTTTTTTTGATGGGGTTGGGGGGTGTGGAGAATGGAATTCTAAGGACTCTCTAGATGTATCTATATCTCTGCACAACACAATTTGTATCTGTCTCATCTCAATCAGCAAAATGCAACATTTATATAGAGCTCAGGAGGATTCTTCTGTCCTTTTGTTTCTTCTTTAAATTCGGGGATAGAGATTGAAGTATAGAAAGGGGGAGGGAACTTGTGCTCTTGGCGACAATGCTTCCATCATCATTCCATTCTCATTAGTAAAATTATTCTTTGCGGGGCCATTCACTTTTTATGTCGGATTCGTTGTTACTACAATCAAAGTAGACATCTAACTAGAGTCCTATCCACATATGTTGTAACCACCTCAAGCAAGTCGTGACTAGGCAAATCGATTATTGAATTAGCAATAAAAATGCGATACGAAGTATCCACTTTCTTTTCCTATGAACTACATTAGGTTGGAGATGGGATTACAAGGCTCTAAACTATGACCTAATGTGTGGCCAAAGGATGAGGGGGACAAACATTTGGACTAAGTAAAAACAAAGGGTATGATGATGACTTCGTTGTCGAGAAAATTGTCCCAAAGTCCTAATTTTATTACACTTTTGTCAATTAAGTCTTAAATATTTCAATTTTGCTAAGTGAGTTCATCTGGCTAATTTTGGCTGGAATTCGCTGATGCGGACATCGGCTGTTCTACGTGGTGTCCATCGCTAATGTGGACATTTTTAATAATATGTTAATATTTTTTCTATTTTTTTTTAATTTTATCTTTTCCTTTTTCCATTTTCATTTTTTCTCTCTTTTGTTTCTTTATTTTTTTCTACTAGTGGTTGGCAAGGGCGATGGTGAGGGTTGTGCAGGCCTCACTCGGCCTCGCCCAGCCTTGTCCGTTGCTTAAGCTTTGAGCTCATGGCAGCGACTATGAGAGCTCAAGGCTCGCAAATATGGACACAAAATCTGGAATGAGCTTCAAGCTATGGTGGGCCCCTTGATCGCCAGATCTCAAGCTCCTGGCCATGGCCGTGTGAGCTCAAGAAGCCGCGGTCGAGGGTGTCGTGACCCTTAAATAAAAAATACACGATGAAAAGAGAAAAAAGGAAAAAAGGAAAACAAAATAAAAATTAATAAAATTTCGAAAAAAATATTATGATATTATTAAAGATTATCCATGTTAGCATAGATCGGCTGTATAGGACAACTGTCACACATCAATGAATTCCAGTTAAAGTTGGTCGGGTGGATTCAATTGGTAAAATAGACAAAATTGAAAGGTTTATAATTATTAATTGACAAAAATACAATATGTTTAAAATTTTTGGAAAATTTTCACCATTGTTGTCCATCACATGTTGACAAAGATTTGGAAGGTTGGAAAAGAAGATGCTGAACTCAAACAGCTAGCCAATAAACATACGAAGATTTTGATGAGGTTACAAATGAATGAGGGATCAAGTTGTACAAGGGAATTTTGGCGAAACATATAGTGTCCTTAGGGGGCCCTTGTTCAAAATGCATGCATTGGAATCCTGGGCGAGGGGCATTTTTTTTTAAAAGAGGGTGAAGATCACGTTTCCACTTTATCGATTGATTTCCTACCCTTTTGATTGTGCAGAACATTATGGATGTAGAGTTTACAAAATTGATATATTAAGTGATGTTGCATGCCTGATTGAAAGGTAAGTTTTGAATGTGGTTCGCTTATCTAAATATCTAATTGTGGATTTGTTAAGGAAAGAAGAACAACTCAGCCAACGCACACAAGTCAAGGGAGACTATTTGACTGGGAAAGCCACGTCAGAGCACCCAAGACAGGGGAAACTATTTGACCTCATTTTACACGTGTGCTGCAATTTCGTTTTTCAGTTAAAACAGATTAGAAATAGTTTACTTGCTTTTTCTTTTAGGGTTACTTTTCTGCTTTTCTTCTTTAGTGTGCCTATGAGGAGCTTTGTTGAGTTTACGATAAAGTGAAAAACAGAGCTTGCTCTGTGATGAACAGCAGATTGTGTGTAGATACAGAGAGATAAGAAGGTTTGAATAATCATTCTTCAGATCTTGTTCATCTTGTTCATCTTGTTCATCTTCACATGGTATCAGAGCTTGGTCGATCATCTTGTGAAATCAAATCGAAGGTGCTGTAGAAGCGGTTCTTTGCTTGCTGGATATGGTGGATCTGGTTTTCTGAGTACCGGATCTAACTGACGACGGTGGCGAATCTGGTTTGGCGGATCACCCTTGGAAATCGAAGACTGATGGTCAGGGATCGCGAGGAGGCTCTCAATCGCTCTCTGTTCTGGTGGTTCTGAGGGTTTCTCGGTTGATCTCTCTCGGTTTGGAGCGGATCTCTCTTCTTCTCGATCGCTCTTCACGAGCTCGGAGTTCGCAAGCGGAGCCACGCAAATTCGAAGGCCCCACTCTCAGAAATCAAGGATTCTCGCGGTGCAGCGAGTCGATCTCCTCCGTGAGGTCGTTGAGGTGAGCGCGGTAGAGATCGTAGTGGTCGCGCAGCTGCTGGTACTCCAGAACGAGGCGAGCCTGGTTAAGGCGGTGTTCTATGGCGATGGTGCTCTATGGCGTTCTGGTTGCTGTCGGAGGAAGCGGACGAGTGAGGCTAAACTGCCGCTTGCTGCTGTACTGACGACTGCAGAGATAATTCCCGAACTGCTCGGCCTCGTCCTGATCATCTCATCTTGAAATTTTCCATTTGAACTCTCCTTTCAAGTTTCAAGGTTGTTGAAGGCGGTCCTGCCGTTAGTGAACAACTAATACAGCAAAAGTGGGATAAAATACTCTTCACAGGTAAAAACATCACTCGCGGAGCTCTCCTTTCAAGTTTCAAGGGTAGAGATCTGAGATTCAACCGAAGCCATTTCCCAGCACCACCAGCTTCGCAGTATCTTGAGCAAAGGTCAGATCGCAGTATCTTGGTTTTTCGTTTGTCGGTTGATTCGAAATTAGCAAAGTGCTGGATTTCGTCTTGTTTGCTTAAAGAAGCTTATCAAAGTAGCTATTGATCATTCTCGTTTGTTGATTTGGAGATTTCAAAGTGTTTTTAACATCACCATTATCATCGTCTTCTTCAAAGCTGTGAGAACACGAAGATGGCAGCGAGAACACAGAAGTACCCTTTCCCAATACATGTCAATATTTCCAATTTTGTCACAATCAAGCTTGCTGAAGATAATTTTCTGTTATGGCAAGCACAGTTTCACAGATTTCTTCGAAGCCAAGAACTTTTTGGCTTCATTAATGGTGAAATTCCATCACCTCCTCGAATGTTACAAATTGAAGTTGCAGGGTGTGAAACTGAAGCTATAAATCCAGATTACACAGATTGGACAAAAACTGATCAGCTTGTATCATCATGGATTAGTGGAGCTGTATCTGAAAACATTCTGAGCTTGATTATTGGCTTAGAAACATCCTATGAGGTATGGCAGACTCTTCTTAAGACATTCCAACAGCATTGGCAGCGATGCATCTCGAGGATCCAAAAGGAAATGAGTGGTATCCAGATACCGGTGCTACAGCTCACATCAGTGCAAATCCTGGTATTCTTCATACACTCTCTAAGTATAGTGGAACTGATACTGTCATGATAGGAAATGGGTCATGTCTGCCTATTACTTACGTTGGTGATACTTTGATAAATACTGAGGACAACTCATTGCCTCTTAATGATGTACTGATTGTTCCAGAAATAAAGAAGAATCTTCTCTCAGTTTCTAAACTAACAGATGACTATCCTTGTTCATTTATCTTTGATAAAACTGGTGTCTATGTAAAGGACAATCACACCAATACAACAATGAAGCTCGGAAGGAAAATTAGAGGACTTTACCGAGTGGACTCACAAACTACGAAGCATTCTTCACTCAAAGACACAGAGTGTAGCAGAAGATGTGTGGCACCGGAGATTGGCTCACACAAACTCGAAAATAGTACAAAGCATCTACGAATCGAAGTTGATTTACTGTAATGCAACAAAGCCACGGACTATATGTAGAAGCTGTCAAATAGCAAAGAGTACAGCTTTACCTTTTCCTTTATCGACACTACATCCAATGTTCCTTTAGAAAAGATACACTGTGACATTTGGGGTCCCTCACCGTTAGTTCTTTTCAGAAATTTAAGTACTATGTCATCTTTGTAGACAATTTTTCCCGCTATAGCTGGCTGTATCCAATGAAGCTGAAGTCAGAATTCTATGATATCTTTGTTGAGTTTCAGAAACTAGTCGAGAGGCAATTCAATCATAGAATCAAAATTTTTCATTGTGATGGAGGAGGAGAGTTCATAAGCAACAGATTCCAGAATCATTTAAGGAATTGTGGCATCAAACAGTTCATGTCTTGCCCACATACACCTGAACAGAATGGAATCTCAGAAAGGAAACATCGTCATATAGTTGAACTGGGTTTAGCTATGCTGTATCACTCTAGAGTTCCATTGAAATTTTGGGTAGATGCCTTCATGACAGCCAACTATATTGTGAATATTCTTCCTACACCAAAGTTACAACTGGACTCACCTTACAGCAAAATTCATCATCATCAGCCAAGCTACGAACATCTAAGGGTCTTTGGATGTGCATGTTATCCTTGTCTTAGACCATATACGCAACATAAATTCGATCCTAGATCTCTTACTTGTGTCTTCCTGGGATATAGTGAACGCCATAAAGGGTATCGCTGTCTTGTACCTACTGATGGGCGTATATATATCAGTAGACATGTTGTGTTTGATGAGAATTTCTTTCCATTCACAAAGAAATTGACAACTGACTATGAACAGTATACTACTCTGTACAAACAATGGGCAGAAGAAGTTAAACTTCTTGATTCTCCAAGTGCAACACCAGTAAACAATGGTTTTACTGACCATATAGCAAATTTCCAGTATAGTCCTACTTTGGAAGATGATCACACTAATACATCAGACATTGTAGGTATGCCACAAATTTCATCTTTCACACAGATGCAATCGATTCGATTCTTTGAAGAACAACCAGGTCTTACTTCCACAAGTGTCACACCAACTGACATTGTCATTGATCAAGGCCAACACAATTCTATATCTAATCCTCAAGGTACTACTGCTGTTCATCATATGCATACTCGACTGAAATCTGGTATTACAAAACCAAATCCTAAATATGCATGTTTGGCTGAATATAAAGTGCCTCTGGAACCACGATCAGTTAAATCAGCCTTAGCTGATGAAGGGTGGTACAAAGCAATGCAAGAAGAAATGACTGCTTTGTATGAAAATCAGACTTGGATACTAGTTCCCTTAACTAACCGATGAATGTTATAGGCTGTAAATGGGTGTTTAAAACCAAATTAGCACCTGATGGTAGTCTTGACAGATTAAAAGCTCGGTTAGTTGCCAAAGGGTTTCATCAAGAAGAGGGAGTTGACTTTTGAAACATTCAGTCCCGTTGTTAAACATGCTACCATTCGTATAGTACTTTCGTGGCTATGATGAAAAATTGGCCAATACATCAACTTGATGTTAAAAACGCTTTCCTCCATGGAGTCTTAAATGAGACAGTGTATATGGAGCAGCCACCTGGATTTATACATCCTCAAAAGTCTCATGTGTTTGCCTTCTCAAGAGGTCTTTATATGGTCTTCGTCAAGCACCACGTGCCTGGTTTGATAAATTTAGTAATTTTCTTCTTGAAAATGGCCTGTTCTGCAGTACAGCTGACCCATCTCTCTTTGTTCTTCATACTGGTTCAGATACAATCTTTTGTTATTACTCTATGTAGACGACATACTTTTGACCGGCAGTTCAGCTCAGCTTCTAGCTACATTGATCAAGAAACTGAGCCTTCAATTCCACATGAAAGATCTCGG
Organism: Eucalyptus sp. ANBG9806169; assembly: GCA_014182395.1. Lineage (NCBI taxonomy): Eukaryota > Viridiplantae > Streptophyta > Magnoliopsida > Myrtales > Myrtaceae > Eucalyptus > Eucalyptus sp. ANBG9806169. The sequence continues at coordinate 28,764,338 of CM024582.1, forward strand.
GTATCTTCATTATTTTTTAGGAATTGAAGCCAAACTTACTTCTCAAGATCTATTTCTTTGTCAGACTAAGTATGCCATTGATCTACTTAACAAAGCTCACATGACAGAATGCAAACCTGTCTCAACTCCTTTGCCACTTAGATCAATTGCTATGACAAATGATGATACTTTGCTTGCTGATCCACTTGAGTATAGAAGTATAGTAGGCGGTCTTCAATATTTGACGCTCACCCGACCCGATCTTGCCTATGCAACGAATCCGCTATGTCGAAAATGCAGCATCCAACAATTGCAGACTTTCATAAATTGAAAAGAGTCCTTCGGTATGTTAAAGGAACAGCACATCTAGGGATCTTCCTTCATTCTAACAGTTCTACAGCCCTCTATGGATACTCGGATGCTGATTGGGCTGGATGTCTTGACACGAGACGTTCTACTACCGGTTTTTGCACTTATCTTGGCTCTAATCTTCTTTCTTGGTCAGCCAAGAAACAACCTACCGTATCACGCTCTTCCACAGAAGCTGAATATCGAGCACTTGCATCAACTACTGCTGAACTTACTTGGATTAGCTTTGTCCTACGAGATATTGGTATACATCTCATATCACCCACACTCTTGTTCTGTGATAACAAATCAGCTATTTCTCTTACAGCCTAATCCCATCCTACATGCTCGCACTAAGCATATCGAAGTTGATTTTCACTTTGTTCGTGAAAAAGTATCCTCGGGTTCTATAAATGTTCGATATATTCCAAGTCATCTTCAGCTTGCCGACATCTTTACTAAGTCCTTATCACGTTTCGCTCACTATACTATTAGAACCAAATTGGGTATGGGATTCTTAACCCTTCCCAATTTGAGGGGGGATGTTAAGGAAAGAAGAACAACTCAGCCAACGCACACAAGTCAAGGGAGACTATTTGACTGGGAAAGCCACGTCAGAGCACCCAAGACAGGGGAGACTATTTGACCTCATTTTACACGTGTGCTGCAATTTCGTTTTTCAGTTAAAACAGATTAGAAATAGTTTACTTGCTTTTTCTTTTAGGGTTACTTTTCTGCTTTTCTTCTTTAGTGTGCCTATGAGGAGCTTTGTTGAGTTTACGATAAAGTGAAAAACAGAGCTTGCTCTGTGATGAACAGCAGATTGTGTGTAGATACAGAGAGATAAGAAGGTTTGAATAATCATTCTTCAGATCTTGTTCATCTTGTTCATCTTGTTCATCTTCACAGGATTAACCATAATATATCTAACATCATTCGGATTATATAGGTTTTTAGTGTGCATGATTTTGCAGGGTTTGATCATGCCCTCCCACCGAAAAGAATATCTTCCATAGTGCAATCGATTTTGTTCTTCGGCGCAAAGGAAGATGGAAAGGAACGGCAGGATTTGATTCTAATTAACATTCGGATTATACTTCTAATTAATCTTTTTGGCCGACCAATTATAATCCATTATGCTTCCACCTTATGTTCTCGGAAAAGAACCACCGCAAACAGAATCTTGGCCAGCTAATTGATGATAATTTGTGATATGAGTGTCCCCATTCAACGCTACATGAATTCTGCTTCAAAGAGAACTTACCCATGTGATGCACTTCTTTGAATACGAATCTTGCGTCATTCAAGACATGTTGCTATGAGGTCATTTCTCCGGTCATAGAAAATCAATTTTCACAATTAATTCATATAGAAAATTTGAATAACAAAGAATTTACCACTTTACGAGTTTACCTTTCTTAGGCACATTGATTACTGCTTTTTTACAGTACTTTATTTCTCAACCAGTATGTCGAGAGAACTTGTAAAAAAAAAAAATTATTATTATTGCTGTTAATTCTGCTGGTAAGTAAAGGGAAAATTATATATAAGAGATCTCAAATACATGAATGAAATTCAATCAATAAAAAATTGCTGACAAAAAAACCAATTTTATTTAATTTAAAAATGAAAGCAAATCGACCTCTTGATTAGCTACGTGCATTTGAAAGCTTTAAAAGTAGGATGGAAGCATAGTGGGAAACTTGTAGATTGCATTAATGGAGAAAAAGGCGACATAAATTATCCAAACTTAACACATAAATAAAGGGGTGAAAGAAACTTTGCATCGAGATTGATCAATTAATAATGGTTCAAGAAAGTCGCATCGCTACGTGAAGACAGGATTAATACCATAACAAGCATATCCCACCTTGTGGGATGGTAAAGAACTTACTTTGCATAAGAAAATATACTTGTAGAAGGTGTTGGATAATTTTGAAAAAAGAGGCTTTTTTGGATAATTTCTTTCGTGCTTATGCCGGCAAATTATTTTTTATTCAATCAAAGGAATAACATGACCCTTGGTCCCTACATTCCATGCGATAATTCTGGCATGAGACATCATTTTTGTGTTTTAGAACATAATAAACAACGCATATCAATAGTCATGGATACGGGATATGTAGAAAAAGGTTTTGCAGTCCTTGCATCAATGTCAATCCTTTCCGTTCTAGTTGATTACCCTTCTGTTTTGACATGGCTTTAGTCCTTTTTAAGTTTTTTCTCCTGGTCCATTAAGGAACCTCTTCATTTTTTATGTAGCACTCAAATGGAAAATTTGCAGAATTATTGAATCCTTCAATCGGGTTTTTGTTAAAATAAGAAGGTTGAATATATTGATGAGGATGGAGAAGGATGCAATTTGAAAGTTGAGTGTCAGAATATTGATGATATTGGATACTTATGATTTTCTAAGAATGATTTTACTATTACATTAAAACAAAGAATGGATTCTTCTCCATATTAGTACATCTCTAAAGGAGTCAGTAAGTGTTAAAAAAATTGGAAAAAGAAACTTGCCGGTTGAGTAATTTCTTGACAACTTATTGGTAACTTACACTTTTATACAATTACCAAATCTTTTTTTACAATATGCAAATTACCATCTTTTTTATTTTTATTTGACCATGTTGCATTTGTCTTATTCATGAATGCTTTGAGTTTACCAACTCTTAGATGAATTTAATAATCTTTATTCGTGTTAGATATGTCTCAAGCTCAAGCCCAAATCAGGAAACTTTTCTAATTCTAGTGTTCGACCTCATTCATGACATACGGTTAAAAATTTGTAAAATTCAAATGAAGTATGGTATGCCTTGTGGCCACTCATCAATACAATCCCTTCCAAAATTACCCGATGCGTTACTCCTACTACCTAACTCTGACTTCTCATCAATCTGACGAAACTCCAACTTTGACTTTTGTTTAGTCGAAATACTTGAGCATTTGGAAAACATTTAAATATATATAGAATTGTATATAATTTTTTACAATACCAAAATGGGGTCTCTTTTCTAAATTTAAATGGAAAGCCGTAAGCGAAAATCAAAAGCAGTCGATAATGACTAGGCAAAAGCTTGGCACGAATAAGTATCTAGCACTAGCTTGTTGAAGCTTGACATGAACACCTCTTAGCTAGAGGCGGAAAACAATCTTTTTAGTTGTTTCAAGTTCGATTGAAGACGCAGGCATTTGTAGATGTGTTATCACAGCTGAGTTTGATCAAATAAGGCTGTTACAAAAGAAGATCCAAAGATGGAAGAAGACTGAAGAAAGCTTGACAAGGCATAAGTTTCAAAGCAGTTCCCCAACAGCTTAGACAAAAACAAGAATAAGCAAAATATTAATTTAATTTAACATTCACAACCTACATATATGAAGTAATCTATAGATGTTCGTTATGGCTAAAACTATCACCTAGAGGGGTTAAATAGGTGATTGTGTAGAAATAAAGGAATTTAAAGAAATATTGCAACAAAACGCTACTGGTGATGGAAGGTGATGGTCAGGCTTTATCGGTGTGCAATTCTATCACAATAATTAAAGAGAGTAAGAGATAGAGAATTACACACAAAAGATTATAGTGATTTGGTTTTTGCAAGCCTACGTCCACTTTCCTATGCTATTACCTATTGGCTGGATTCTACTAAGATGAACCAATCAAAGGTTATAAGATTTCAGCTTTGAACACTTAAGCTTGTGTATATAACTCCTCACACACTCTTGATTTCTAAATGATTACACAATTATGCTTACAGAGATTAATGTATTTGATCACATAACACTTTTTAGACTTTGGAATTGAAAGTTTCAATTCTCTTAAAGCAATACTTCCCTCAGCTTCGAGACCTCCTCTTATACTCCTCCTAGTCTAAGTTGACTGTTGGACATATCTCGAGGAAGATTTTCTAGCCAATCTACCCGTTGGCCCAAATTTCATCAAGAAGGTATGATTGTTTCAAGATTGCTGATGATGAGGCTTCCTAGAGATTTTGTCGCCCATATAGCAGATTGGGTTTTCATAAGTCGAGTGCCTTTACTTAGAAAAAATGAATCGCCTCAAGAAGATCGTTCCAGCAAAGTTGAAACTTTGAATGATAATTACAAGACTTTGCTTTGGAACACCTTATAAATAATGCAGGAAATCCAACCAATTGCCATTAGCTGTTGCACGAGGATATTATCTCATTCCTAACCATTTGACAGAACACATAAGGATGGTAATAAATAAACCACGACTTTAATTCTGATTGCTATTGTTTGATCATGTCCAATCAAACCTTCTACCTGAAAAATACTTATCATCATAATCAAAGTTTATACTCCGGATAAGTTTTGTCAATTTTCAAAATCACTTAGGGAATATTTTCTCAACAATGTGGAGATTGTTGGATCTATAGTTTTCTAATTGTACTTTTTTTTATCATCTTATGAGTCTCTTAAATATTTGCAACAACTAAAATGATGATTAATATAAAGTGGCATTGGCAAAATTGAGGAAAATACAAGCAATTGGACATGATCACCAGATAAATACACGATGAGAACGATACAGGCCATTTCCATTGTAGAGGTATTTTATATAATCACTGCATATATAATGTGGGATGTCCTTGCATTATATATGCAATGATTAGGAACAAAATACCTCTTCAATCTCTAATACCTGCCTTGTTTCATTCTCGTCGCGTGCTTATTATTGGAGCCCTTATTCTAAGCCTCTAGCCCAACTCAAGTCACAGCCTTATTTGATCCAAAGCCCACCTTTATTAAGAAGCTCATGACTTCTTGGACCAACCGACGTCGTTGCCGGTCACAGTTCCCCTCACCAGTCGCCGCCCAAAGCTCACTTGCACGGTTGCATCATAACCGAAGCAAATAGCTGCGTGAATAGGGATGACCAATCGGCGCAAATTTATCCAGAGATTGATACTCGCAGCATGGGTTCAAACCCGAAACCACGCAGATGAAAGCCGTTGATGACCACCGAGTCCGGAAATAGAACAGAGACATGGATTACTCTCGGTTATTGAGTGAATATTCCATAAAATCATGCTTAAAAATGACCAACTCATCGAATCAAACAAATTTACCCAAGCCAGATTCGTCTGCCTTGGAAAATTGACAGAAATAATCATTGTCGTACAGTCACGTTTCCAAGCAGTTTCATCAAACATGTGATGAGCGTCTCAACTTGATGGTTTAAATGCAGAGATTTAGCAGCGATTCGTCTTCATATTGATACTAAAAAAACGCACAATGAGCTGGAAGTACTTATGGAAACTTATTTTCATAAGGTTTGAGCATGGTCGGTGTCTCCAGATTCTGCTCTTCATCAGGTCTCTCCATGAACGTAGCAAGATCCGCTCTCATGCCGTCGCTTTTATTCACCCAGAAAATCTCCCTTTATTATATTCACCCAGATAATCTCTATCTCTTTTTGGAACCCCCGCATCTCATGCACTTGGTTTCGTTTCTTCCCATCATTCAAAAAGATCTTCAATTCAAGCTCGATGCTCTCGCTCTTCCATTTTGAATTTCCATAATCAATCCTCATCTATTCGATCTAGGGGCTCCAATGTCACTTGCGCTTGTCCGTGATAACATTATGGAGAATGCCGATCAAAATGCAAAATTCAACTATTGTCGTAAGAAATTGGCAATAAACACATGTAATTTAACATAACAAATTGAATGCAAAACATGATGACGAAATAACACGTAATGGCAATAATCACATACAACCTGACATGGCAGATTTGGTGCAAGATATCATGATAAAATGACATAATATAAGAATAATCACGTGTAGTATAACATGACGAATCATCCAAAAAAACACAACTAGAAAATGACACGAAATGACAATGTTCACATGTAATATGACATAACAAATCAGAGGCAATACACGACAAACTCATATCAGATTCCATTAGTGGTCCGTGGAATATTGTCGAGCTCATGGCACTAAAGCAATTACAAATAGCCATATCAATTTGTTCTTTTTATAAATCTTTTAGAATAAAGTCAATTGTACGATGTTGGCAGAATCAGAGCATATAATTAGCACTCAACTTCAAAGGAGAATTTTCAGCGAAGACTTGCCCCACGTGGGTCTCCGATTGATACGTTGAACCCAAATCTAAGCTTTCGCATTAGGAAATTTACGGTCAACCCCAAGATCCACTTGTAAGTCTTGAGTCCTTAAATGTGAAATCCGTGGGGAAAAAGATATGGTCGACCTTCCCCACTTTTTTTTTTTTTTTTTCTTTTTTGGTCGGTAACCTTCCCAACTTCAATCTGCCTCTTTTTTTCAAATTTGTGGAGTGAATCACGTGCGACTGGCTAAGAGAGATATGGAGGAGCTCTCCACTAGCAAATAAAGGAAGGGTCAACGTTTCGAGTCAAAGATTGAAGAGTCAACTCCATATCTCATTACTGGCCGGTAATAAAGAGAAGAAAGTCCTTTTTTTTTTTTTTTTTTTTTCTCGTTGAGTAATCTCCTGATTGGGTTTGGGCTTTGAAGGCGATTGTGTCGTGAGTCATGCATGCCTTACACTTCTAATTTTGAACAATCGTTCTTTTTCATGGAATGACTCAAGTGGTACTAGATAATTTTGAAGAATAAATTACTCAAGCCATATATATATGAAAATCTCTTGAGGAGCATGTTGTTGATATGTGATTATGTTTTTAAATCGCTTTCCTTTGTCATAATCCACGTCCAACTTTTGTCAACATGTGGTATTCGAGGCCACTCGCAATAAAGATTTGTGGGTGTTGGAGGTAGAAATTAAAAAAAAACACAAATTTATGTTTGTTTTCCATATTGCGGTGATGTTCGAACACCAATAAGGCGTTGGCTTAGATGACAATACATTGCTCCTCGTTTTGTGACCTTGACTTCAAACTTTATTGGTAAAATTCTGAATACACTAGACTAATGGGGGAGTACACCTTTAAGATTGTTCGGGGAGGTGGACTATTTTTTTTTTTTTTTTTTGGTCGATAATAGTGCTTTCATTCATTCATTAAAGGACTTTACATGGAAAAGATAAGTTGGAATCAGAGCACAAAATATTGAATATGCGAAAGTTGGCCCAAACGACCATCTGACGGATAAACCAAAACAAATTTTTGTTTACAGATGAATACGCTTGTTTCCCCTTCCTCTCGGTCGATTACTTTTCCCCATCGAATAATCTTGGAGATTGCAAGCATAGACAAAAATAAGCTTCTCGTTTTCAAATTGTATTTACTGCGATCTGTTTCCCCATTCTCAATCGAATTTTATTTGTGGGCTGATTATGTAAGAAACATTCGTGGATGAATAACAAAGAATAGAAATGATATCATTTCTTCACAACCTTGTTATTTCAACTTTTCTTTTTCCTCCTGTTGCCCTGATCGTCCCTACTTTTAAGCTGCTGGTCATTGGCATGGATGCTCAGTGGCTATGTGAAAATTACTATGAAGGTGATTAATCATTGTCCATGTGCTGGTCGAAGGTTGATTGATCATCTCTTGTGATTGAAATCTGGGTAGCCCAGATGATCATCTCTTGGATTGAAATCTGTACCAGTGAAAAAAAGAAAAAAACCTTGATGATCATCTCTTTGGTAAGGATCTTGACTAAATTGGGTTTTCCCTTGTATTGGATATATACACGAATTTTTCGTGTTTGATGGTAGGGGTGAGCATATTGACACGAAGCCGATGACAAGAAGTGGAATTGTACCGCATTAATATGGTGGGAACAAAAGTTTCGAACCAAACCAAGGTAAGTTGTTGTGTGTAAATCGGTTCTGTTTTCAATCTCGGTGGTTCATTATCTTCTGCTTTTGCAACAAAACCAGATAAAATTGAACAGGATTGAACTGAAATACAGCAACTATCACATAGGCCACTTTTCCGGAAGCCCAAGATTGTGCCCAGACCGCACACTCCTTGGTAGCAAACGTGAGTTTTCATCGGCTCAATCTTGTCCAATGAAAGCTGCCCGAAAACATCTCACGGACCTTCACCGAGTCTGGCAGTTCTTTCGTCTCGTTTGCATTGAATAATGGTTGGAATACATTGATCCTCGCTATGAATGCTCAATAATTCGAATTCAGACGTTAGATAAGAAAGACGGGTACACAATACATTTTTCTGACCACACAACCGACCAACGTACACCGGGATTACAACGCCTGATGAAAATGCAATACTCGAGCAGGTCTACGGTTCCTTCTTTCTTTCCCTTTGGTTTTCTTCCTTTTGTTTCCTTTTCCTTTGCTTAGCAGATATGTATGCATTTTTCTTGCTGTAGAAGCAAAGCACCTGTTTCCTCATGACGCTGAAGCTCTCTGGTTCTACAAAAGATGAAGGTAATAAAACCTTTATAGTTCGCAGACAAACATGTCTGGCCAGGTAAAATTGTTGTAATACTGATATAACTCCTCATTGTCGAAGAAAGAAACCCATGGTCGGCACACGTCACTTCATGAACTGATTTCACATTTCGATCTTTGCATCCATAGAATCACTCATATTCAATTTGGAATGGAAGTTTGGGAAAGAATAAATTGAACGGAAGGAGTTAAAACCAGCTCTAATGCCACATCCCATACTAGAGGAAGGATGGTACGAACTGAAAATTGTTTATAATATAATAAGCTCATGAACAAAAAATATGAGACTTTTTACAAAGAATAATTTCTCAAGAAACCGACTTACTTAGATGTTTAGATTATATACTTTCATTTTCGTGCACTTAAAGTATATTCCTATGAGACCACATATTTTGAAGTTCAGATTGGAGGAAATGTGGCGTGCGATAATATATGAATGGAACTTATTCAGTACTTGAGGATTAATTGTTGACCTCACATCAGTTAGCCCAGCTGGACGAAAAATAAAGATAAACGTATAGAGAAGCATTTTGAATTAGCAAGCATTTCCACTGTCGAAAGATTAGGAGTTAGCCTGTTCACGCATAGGTATAACCCATTAAAAGGATGCAAAAAATTGAGCTAATAGGCCAAAAAAATTCCCATGCATAACAATCAAATTAATTATGACTCTCGAAATTAAGATACCCGATAACGAAACTATGGCTGAATGATACAAGAAAAAACTCACACACCGTGCATTCAATTAGAATACTCGAACAATCTACTCTTATTATCTATACTACACATCACGCTATGTAGATATCATATCGAAGGATACAACTTTTATGGATCTTAACACAATCAAGCTTGGGCATAGTAGAGCAAGTAAAAGCATCAATAGTATGGCAAGCAATCATTCATCTCGCACACAAAAAGGAAAGAAACATAGGAGAAAATATCTTGTACCGTGCAAACATAGACACACGCATGCCACAAGGAGGGGCAGAGAGAGAGATGGACTGAGCTGGAAAAAAGATGGATCATGCAATAACCTCTCGAGGTTAAAGGAGCTTTTGTTGAAAAGAGATGGCACTTGTAGCTATTCCACACGAACATATCAAAAGGTATATGTGATATAACAATGCATGATGCAAAAGCAATAGCTCGAGGTGCCATCTCTCCTGCAACAAAAGTTCCTATCAAGCTCTTAACAGTGCTCTCCTTTCTCTCTCTCTCTCTCTCTCTTTTTATTGGGAGGGGACAAACCCTTCAGACTCTCCCGATGTATCTGTCTATCTCTACAATCTGTGTCTGTCTCACCTTGATCAGCCAAATTTACATTTATATAGAGCTCTCGGGAGGATGGATCTGCCCTTTTGTTTCTTTATTATATTTGCAGATGGAGATTAAAGAAACGATAGAGGGAGAGAACTTTTGCTCTCGGCGACAATGCTTCCATCATCATCATCATCGCATTCACATAAGCAAAAAGATTCTTTGCGGGGCCATTTACTTTCTGTGTTGGGTTCATTGTCACAATAATCAAAGTAGAAATCAAACCGGAGTCATATCCACACACGTATCACCTCGATCAAACTCTAATCTTTTGTAGGAATGACTTAATTTCACTCACGAGTGCAGCATCACCTATGTGGTACCTCCAATCTCAAAATTATGTTTTATTCACCATGACAGCTAGATTAGAATTAAATACATAAAATGGAAAAAAAATGACCTATATAGATATAGTCTTTTAGAAAATATCATAATTATAACTTATATGATTCTATTGCTTCGAGTAGAGTGAATAGTACTGATGCAACTCAGTTAAATTGAAACTTTATTCAAACAAACTAAAATAGCACATGCATATTTATTGAAATTAACAAAAAAATTCGGCACCTAAATAGATAAGAACATTCTCATATTTACTCGTCATAAGTCATGACTAGTTAAATTGATTATCACATTTTTAATAAAAATGCAACATGGAGCATCAACTTTCTTGTCCCAAGAATTATTTTGGGTTGGAGGTGGGATTCCGGGACTCAAAAAACTATGACCTAACGTCTTGCCAAAAGGTGAAAGAGGGGGGTGGGTGTTGTTGCGGGGGACCAACCTCGGGACTCAAAACTATGACCTAATGTCTTGCCTAAAGATGAGGGGGGATGGGGGCCAACCTTTTGGACCAAGTAAAAAGAAGGGTATGGACGGAGCCCCAAAAAAAAAAAAAAAAAAAAAAAAAAAAAGAAAGTTATGATGATGACTTTGTTGTGTGTCACATGTTGACGAAGATCCAGAAGATTAGAAAAGTTGACGTTGAATTCAAACAGCTAGCCACTAAACATATGGTGATTTTGATGAAATTACAAATGAATGATTGATCCAGTTGTAAACTTCATTGGCCATTCACATTTTATGTTCTGACAAAAAAAAGTTATGAAAAGGAATTTCGGTCAAACATACAAAGTCCTTGGTGGGGCCTTGTTCAAAATGCATGCATTAGATTCTTGTGTTGGGGCATTTGTTTTTTAAGAGGGCCAAGATCATGTTGCCACTTTATCGCTTGATTTCCTACCTTTTTGATTGTGTGGAACACAATTAGACACGGTGTTTACAAAATTACCATATTAAGTGACGTGCCACGTCTGTGTGAATGGTGAGCTTTCGATGTGATTTAACTCATTTAAATATCCAATCGTGTAGACTAATTATAATATATCTAACATTATTCGAATTATGTATGTTTTTAGTGCGTCATAATTCGGCTCTGACATCTATAATTCTTGATATTTAAGTTGACATTGTCTTAATTAGTTCTTCTTACCGTGAAAACCCATCATCTCAATTGAGATTCTGCAGGGTTTGATCATGCGCGACAGCCAAAAAGAATATTTTCCATGGTGCAATCGATTTTGTTCTTTGGCGCAAAAGAAGATGGAAAAAGAACTGCTGGGTTTGATTATAATTAACATTCGGATTATACTTCTAACATTCGATTATGCTTTCACCTTATGTTCTCGGGAAAGAACCATCTTGGACAGAATCTTGGCCACCAATTGATGGTAACATATGATGCGAGTGTCCCCTTTTAACGCTCCATGAATTCTACTTCTAAGAGAACTTATCCATGTGATGGACTTCTTTGAATACGAATCTTCCGTCATTCAAGAGATGTTGCTATGAGGTCATTGCTCCGGTCATGGAAAATCAATATGTCACAATAAATTCATACAGAAAATTAGATAAACAAAAAATTTACCATTTTATGAGTTTACATTTCCCATGCACATTAAAATTACTGTTTTGTCTCAACCAGTTTGTCGACAGAACTTTTAAAAGAAAAATTTTAGTGCTGCTAATTTCATTGGTAAGTAAAAGGAAAATAATATGGTCTCAAATGTTCGGATGATATTCAATCGATACAAGGATTGCTAACGAAAAAAACAACTTTATTAATTTTTAAAATGAAAGCGAGTCGACTGCTAGATTAGTTAGGTGCATTTGAAAGCTTTAAAAGTACGATGGAAGCTTAGTGGGAGACATGTAGATTGCACTAATGGAGAAAAGGCGACATAAATTATCCAAATTTACACATAAATCAAGAGGTGAAAGAAACTTTGCATCAAGATTGATTAATTAATAACGGTTCTAGAAAGTCGCATCACTATTTGAAGACGGAATTGATGCCATAACAAGCATATTCCACCTTGTGGGTCTAGTAAAGAACTTACTTTGCATAAGAAAAGATACTTGTACGGACCAAAAAAAAAAAAAAAGATACTTGTAGAAGGTGTTGGATAATTTGGGAAAAAAAAAAGGACAGGATTTTTTGGATAATTTCTTTCATGCTTATGCCGGGGAGTCATTTTAATTCAATCAAAGGAAAATATAACCCTGGGTCCCTACATTCGATGCGATCATTCTGGTATGGGACATAATTTGTGTTTTAAAACATAATAAACTACTCATGTCAATAATATTTTCCTCAAACCATGTTTCAAATTGGTGTCATATTTAAATGTTTGTAATCACCAATTAAAGACACGATTGTAGAAAATTTTCCTCGAAAGAGAGCGAAAGACATGACCTGATCTTTTTAGTCTGATTATGAAATGAAAAACTGACTAAATTCTTTTCTTTCTTTGTTGTATTAATATTCAACTAAAGGTTCTTTTTCTGATAAGCATTAAAGTACGAATAAAAGCCCATAATTCAATTGGAGGACTTAAATCTTACTAACTACCATATAGATTGTTACATTTGTGTGTTATAAAAGATAGTTTATTGATTTGATTTTTTTTTTTTTTTGCTAGATCAATGTTAGTATTAGTAGATTTTACTAATTGGGTCATCTTTTTCTTCATCAGTGGTCCGAACTAGGTTTTTGATTGATGAACTTCAAAAGTGGACATCATCATATTCAGTTGAGTGTTATCCCATTTTCCTGAATTTTAAGCTTCTTAAATCCCTATGTCATTCGTAAAAATGTGACGTGCTGTTGAGATTTATCCAATTATCCTGAATTTCGAGCTTCTCAAATCCATATGTGCTGGTGATCAACGCCTATTTATTGACTATGCATCATCATCGAAGCCAAACTCACCGTCTTCATCGAACTCAACATCTTTATGTGCTTCTAATTTTACACTTGTTGCTTGAACCAGTAGTTTGTTACACCATGACAGATTGTCTTCTGCAAAAATCCTCTTTCTCGGCTATCCTAGCCTCTCCATTTAGTTTAATCCATGCATATTCGACAAATTTCAAATATTTACTACATGAAATATATTGTAAAAGTTTGTCAATCAAAAGGTCTTATAAAGGATGAATTTTGTTAGACATTATTCGAGGAGGGAAATGTGCCGATGGCCGTTGAAACGTGGCTGCGATGTTATTCCCTCTCATCAAATCAAAGCGAGTTATGTGAACTTTGCAGCTTTAAATGATGTGATTAACCTCACTCACGACACGTGCTTAAAAAATTGAAAAATTCAAATCAAGCGTAGCGTGCCTTGCGGCCACTCGTCAACACAACCCTTTCCAAAATATTTGTATGGACTACTTCTAGTGCCTTGACTTGAACTACCACTTTGAATTTTGTTTAGTGGAAATACTTGAGTGTTTGGAAAACATTTAAATATATGTAGAATTGTATATAATTTTTTCCATTATCTAAGGCTCCGTTCGTTTTGCATAAAATATAACGTTTCTAAAAAATATTTTCTAGGAAGTCATTTTTCAAGAAAATGTAATTATTTTCCGGTGTTCGGATGAAATTGAAAATAAAGTGGAAAATGTTTTTCGCTGTTCGGTAAGGAAAATATTTTCCTTCATATACTAATTTTCATTTATTTTATTTTTAAAATGGATTTTTCATATATATTTTTTTAAAAATTTATAATTTTAATTATTTTTAATTTTTAAAATCTATTATTAATTTTTTTTTTTTTTTTCTTTGTTTTCCACCTCCTTCTTTCTTGGCTAGTCGCCGGCCACAGCGATGGCCCGCGACCGGCCACCGTTGAGCCTCGAGCTCGTCGAGGAGCACAAAGCTTTTTGCTCACCAAATTGGCAAGCGTGGACATCGAGCTCGAGGCTCACCAGATCGATGAGTGTGAGCTTAAGATTGACGAGCTTGAGGTTCGCTTGGCGACGGCCGATGACTAGCCAAGAAAGAAGAAGATGGGAAACAAAGAAAAGAAAAAAAAAAAAAAAAAGAAAAAAAAAAGAAAAAGGAAAAAAATAAAGAAATAAAAAGAAAAAAGAAATAAAAAATAATTCGAACAAAAAGAAAAGAAGAAGAAGAAAGGGGAGGATGAAGTGAAAATTTATAGAGGTATAAGATAGAGAGATCAAGTGAGAAAAATGTTTTTCACTTTTCAAAAATAAAAACCTTTTCCATAATTTAGAAGACTTTTTTCCTTTCATGGAAAACATTTTCCCAAGAAATTCATTTTTTGTGAAATAAATGCCGGAAAATCCGAAAAAGGTTTTCTTGGAAATTATTTTTCGCAAAACGAACGGAGCCTAAATGATGTCTCTTTTTCGAATATGAGTGGAAAGTTGTGAGCAAAAACCAAAAGGAGTTGATAACTACTAGCAAATAGCATGACACGAACAAATATCTGACACAAACTCGTTTAAGGTAGTTTTCTGATATCTTAGACAAAAAAAGAACAAGCAAAACATGAAATTTGATTTCGCATTCACCTCCAGCATATATTGAGTGATCTATAAATGTCGAGATCCATCGGTGGATTCATAGTTTTCCATCTTTACTCATAAATATTTGCAACAGCAGAAATGATTGACATAATGTGACATTTGCAGAAGTGAGGAAAATACAAGCAAGACGCCCAGGGAAATACAAGCATTTACAGAAGTGCGTGCAGAGGGGTCGAAGGAGCCACAAGCACGCGACGAGAGGGATACAAACTTACAAGGCAGCTACTAGAGATTGAAGAGGAGCTGCCTTGTTTCACTCTCATTGCGTGCTCGAGGCTCCTTCAACTGATCTCCACGCACTCCTGCAAATGCTCGCAAGCTTTCGCCGACGTTGATATGGGGACGATCCCGTGACTCCGAACTCGACATGAAGAGTCATTTAGGCGCGCGTCGGAAAGTCGCTGCGGATCCGACTGAAACGAACGAGCTGGAACGCCCTTCTGTATATTGCTGAGAGAGTGGATTCTCCATTGATAACGTGACCCAACTGGGAGATGGAAGTGACGATGGAGATCGTGCTCTTCGTGGGGTGACATATATCATTTCCTTTTGATGCAGAGCTGGACTTGAGGTGGTTAATGATATTTGCGCAGAAAATCTCCTCGCTTTTTCAAACCCTTCGCATCTCATGCGGTTGGTTCTGTCATTGCCCGATCGTGATTTCCAGCTTCCCATTCAGAAAGGTTTTCAATCCACGGCGGATGCTTTCGCTCTCCTATTTTGAATTTCTTGGTGGATCCTCATCTATTCAATCTCATGAGCTCCAATGATGCGCGCGCGCTTGTGCATGATGATATTATGGAGAGAGGCCATGTGATCGGCATATGCATGGTGCGTGACCTCAAACGAAATGCGCACGCAAACCATGTAAATGGTATTTATGTTTAGAGGTCAATCCCGAATTTTTCTTTTATGCAATTAATGATTATATTGAATAGCCAAAATCTAGATGTTAACGGATGTCGTAACTTTATTTTTGGCTAAGTTCTAAAAATTCATGAATTGGTATCCGCGCTATTGATTTATGAGGCTGTTTTTTCGTGTATAATGGCATGACTCCACTTTGTGCGTGAAAATGTTCATGCGAAGTCAACCAAGATGCAAAATTCAATTATTTCGTATGAAATTGGCAATAAACACATGTAGTGAAACACAAATCATTGAATGCGAAGCATGATAATACAATAACATGTCATGATAATAATCACGTGCAATCTGACGTGACAAATTTGATGCAAAGCATAACAATAAGAATGACCTGACATGATAATAATCACGGGCACCATAACATGACAAATCATTCGAAGAACATAACGAGAAAATGAAATGAAATGGTAATACTCACATGCAACGTGACATGGCAAATTAGATGCGAAAACGTGACTAACTCATATCAGATCCGGTCCTTGATTGGTGGGATGCTGTTGAGCTCATGGTACTAAAGCAATTGCAAGTAGCCGTATCGAAATTTTTTTTTTCTATAAATCTTTTAGAATAAAGTCAATTGTACGAGGTTAGCTAAACCATAGGACACAATTTGCAGTAAGCACTCAACTTCTAAAGAGAAAGTTCGGGGAAGACTGCTCCACGGGGGTCTCCTATTCAGACGTTGAACCCAATCTAAGCTTTTCGATTTACAAAGTCAACCCAAGACCCGCACTTTATCGTATCATGTATCATATAAGTCTTGATTCTATCAATGTGGATTCGGAGAAAGAAAGATATGATCAATCTTCCCAACTTCAAGCAGTCTCTATTTTTCCACATGTGTAACGAGTCACGTTGACTGGCTAAGAGACATGGAGGAGCTCAAGGGTCAACGTTTCGAGTCAAAGAACGAAGAGTCAACTCCTTTTCTCATTAATGGCCATAAAGGGGAGAATCTCCTTTTTCCCGCTGAGTACTCTACCGATTGGGTTTGGGTTTTGAAAGCGCTTATATCATGAGTCATGCGTGCCTCACACTTCATGAGATATGGGGTAATATGCACCCATGGTTACTAAACTTAGGTAGACTTCGCAATCTTATCATTGAATATTAATTTTAAATTTCTTGATACACTAAATTGTCAATATGTTTCAATTGATTTAGTATTAGTTTGATTTGTCGGTGAACTGTTGATGACGTCGATGTGGCATGGAAAATTGGCCTTGTGCTAGCCAGGTCACTAGTTTGAGAGAAAACTAATTGAATTCTAACCAAAGTGTATAGTTTGCCAAAATTAGTGCATTTGTTGGTAGAGTTCACTGCTAATTTTGAAGAAGCTTTCTTTTTCATGAACTAACTCAAGCTTTCTTTTTCAGACAGTTTCTTCCTTTAATGAGATTTTATGGACATTTGAGCTTGAAATCAGCCAAAAATAAGAACTAAAAAAAGAAAAAAAGAGAAAGTAAAGGCTCCTCATTAAAGATTAATGTTGAAGAGTGCTCTAAGAACCCTTTTAATATATGTTTGGAAAATTCTAAATTGTCTGTTAGAATAATTAGTCTTCTTCCACTCTGTACTCTCTCAATCTCTAACGTGGTCTCGAAAATGTTTCTTCCTTTTCTAGTTATAGCTTAATTAGTGCCCCGGGCGCACTTGTTCATGAAAAACCCAAAGAACAAAAATTGCCAAAAAAGAAGAAGAAAAAGAAACATGTTAAGTGCAAGAGAATCAAGTACAAACTAAAATTGCAGGAAACTGCAACGCTCCTAAAGTTCGATTTCTCTAATGTACATTCTATAACATAAATAGACTATACAAATCAAAAATAAGTCTGGTCAATTTCTTTGTAGATCTTCTTAAGCAGAAAAATTAATTAGACTTCAGGTTCAGCACGTCTTTTCCCCAAGCCCTTTTGGGCCTCCTTCGACCCCGCGGATCGTGGCCTTCTCGGGGACTTCGACCAAACCCTCCAGACGGCCTCGGCATTGTCCTCGAATGATTGCTTGGGCATCAAGTTCTGGGCTATGTGGGTCGGAATCATATCGCCCACATGCATTGATTAAGCCCACTGCTCGAGCGAGAGCAAACCTTGCACACGTGTCGATCCACGGTTCGACATTTCAAACTCATCCTCTTCATTTTTTCTCCACAGAACATGTCATTTGAAGGCCAGCAGTGCAATAACAGCACATCTTAAAAGAGTTTTTTTGGACATCATTCACAGAAGGCTGGTCAGGTTTAAGACATCAGTTTGATTAGAAAACGAGTATGAAGTTCTAGAACCTGCTGACGCGCACTCTTCTACTCATATCACTAAGCAGGATAGACACACGGAGCCGACAATTGACTTTGCTCTTAGGCGAGAGGTGATTCAGGGCTACTTCTCTTCATTTCTTCATGTTCATAATCAATCAATGAATTGAGAGAAAATGCCTCGATGGAGAGTAGTCCATGAATTGCCTCCTCGGAGGGAGAATTTAATTGCTTTAGAGAGAAGCTCTTGAATGTATTTTACTTGTGAATGAGATGATATGAGAGAGATGATGCCTTATATATATAATTATAATCGTATCTAACAGTGGAGATTAAATTTCCCTAACTACCAGCTACCGGCATTTATTACATCTATATACAATTACCATGTTGCCCGCTCTTAGGAGTATTTTCCCTCAACTAATCGGATGATGCTCTCATCGAATCTTCAGCAGCCATCAATCAGTTTCAAGAGATCCTGAGGTGCGACTCTGCTTTCTTCACCAGTCTCGCCATCCTTTGATTTCTCCTCGTTGGCTTCGTCTTTGCTTTTCGCCCTTTGCCGCCCAGCGAGGCCAAGCGAGCAGTCGATGTCCTCGACCACAGCTTGCTGTGTTTATCAGCAGCCTCCTCAGCTCCGTGTTGCCCCTCACCATTGTGAGTTGGAGACCGTACACGTCGTGGACCAGGAAATTGGCCATCACGGCACGACATTGTAGACTGCCTGTCCCTAGCGATCTCCGGCATCTTTGCCAAGTCCAGGGGCAAGGTCTTGAACACACAGTACTCGAGCAGGTCTACGGTTCCCTTTTTTTCTTTCCCTCGCTTTCCTTCCCTTTGTTTCCTTTACCTCGGCTTAGCAAGAATCTATGCATTTTCCTCGTAGGAAAAGCAAAGCACCTTTTGCCATGCTCTTCTTTTAAGGAGGGATTTGTGAGTTCTGAGTCAAAAAAAGAGGATTTTTCACAAGGAAAAGCAAGAAAGATACCAAGTCATGTACGATATAAGAGGAGAGACAAAGCGAAAGGTGGCATTTGACCTTGATACCATGTCACTGCAAAATGTTGACCTCAAATCACGTATGAATTTAGATTAAGAATAAAAATAAACTAATAGAGCTGCGTTTTAAGTTGGTCTGTTCAGGCAGAGGCGTAGCCCCTTAAAACCATGCAAAAATTAAGCTGGCTAGCTTGGCTACAAGCTCAACAAAATTGTCGTGCATAACAATCTTAATTCATTATGACTCTCGAAATTGAAATATAGGCTAAAAAACCTAAGAGTGAATGATGAAAGAAGAAACTTGCAACTATATATCAATCAAATTACATGAACAATCCACACTTATCGTCCATCCCACACAACATGCTGCATAGATATCATATTTAAGGAATGCGACTTTTATGAATTGTAATGGAATCAAGCTTGGCCATAGCAGAGCAAGTAAAATCATCATTAGTATGGGGAGCAAGCATTTCTCGCATACATAGAAAGAGAGAGAAATTTAGGCCGGACCATAGACACTTCTTAAGGAAGAGAGATAGAGGAACCGTGTAGAAGAAAGATGGACCATGCAATGACTTCTTGAGGTTAAAGGGACTTTTGTCGAGAAAAGATGGCACTTGCAGCTACTTCACGTGAACATCTCAAAATGCAATAGCTCTCAGTGCCATCTCTCCTGCGACAAGAGCTCCTATTAAGCTCCAAATCAAGTCTTCTCCTCTCTTTCTCTTTCATTTTGGAGGGGACAAACTCCTAAAGACTCTCCAAATGTATCGGTGTCTACACTACACAAGCCGTATCCATCTCACCTCAATCATCCAAATGCGCTCTTATATAGAGCTGAGGAGGATCATTCCGTCCTTTTCGCTCATCTTCTTTCTGTTTTTTTTTGTCCAATTTTAAATTCGGTGATAGAGATCGAAGAAAGAAAGAGGGAGAGAACCGTGTGCTCCTGGCGACAATGTTCTTCTACCCTCGTTGAATTCTCATCAGTCAAAAGATTCCTTGTGTTGGATTCAATGTTACTACAAACGAAGGAGTCATATCCCGTAATCCTTCCATTTCCACGTAATCGACATGCACAGCGATTAATCATTGTAAGAATAGCTTAAGTTAGACTCTGCGATCTCAAGTTGATTTTAGATGATTCTTTCGGGACATGCTTCATAATCGTGGTCTCAGATTTTCTCTTCTCGTGTTTACAAGTTCAATCGCAACTCGTGCAGCCAGATTTGAACTAAAGTCAAACAAACTAAATAGACATGTGCATGGACGTATTGAAATTAACAAAAAAACAAGCTAGCGAATCATTGGGCTTGGACCGACCAAAAAAACCATTGGGCTTGGCCACCCTTCCCAAAGGGCCTACATATACAAAATTATCTATGTTAATGTCAACCGTATCACGTAGTATGCCCAGCATCCACAATATCGATTTCCGACCAAAATTGACCGGAAGCATTACATTGACAAATGGTCAAAATGTCTATGAATAAATTGATAAAATCAAAAGGGTTAATACTGAATTGACATCCATACAATAAATTTATTTTTTTGTAATTTTCCTAGCTAAACAGATATGAGATCACAAGTCGTGATAAATCAAATCTATTGTCAAATAAAAATGTGACATGAACTTGTCTTTAGTCAGAGATGGGATTACAAGACTTAAAAACTATGATTTCTTAGTTCTTTCTCTTGGTCCATTAACGGACCTCTTAATTTCCTAATTTGAAGTCAAATGGAACCGTTGGATCCTTCAATTGTCCTTTTGTCCAAGTAAAAGGGTATGAATTATTTTGGTGAGAAAAGAGAAGAATGAGATTTGAAAGTTTGAGTATATGAAGTATAACCAAACTAAAAAAATATAATCATAAATAAATACTTATAAATTTCTAAGGATGATATTACTATTCCATTCTAAAACACGGACTTTTCCATGTTAGTAATTTTCTAAAGGAGTTGGTAAGCATTAAAAAAATTGGTAAAAAAACTTAGCGGATACCTAATTTCCCCCTAACTTATTGATGACTTACACTTTTATAAAATTATGAAGTCCTTTTGACAGTATGCCAATTACCAACAGTTGATGAATTTATCAATCTTTATTTGAGTGACTTTACAATTTTGTTTCCTAATTAAATTACCAACTCTTGTTTAAGTTACTTGTCAACATTTATTTGGGGTTTTTTAAGAAAAAAATTATTAACATCTTTATTTGTTTTTCTTATAACTACCTTCAATTTATCAACTCTTACATGAATATATAATCTCAATTAGAGTGATACCAATTTTTCTCCGATTGTAAAAAGAATACCACATTTGAGAATTGTGACATTCCATTTTCTAATTGCAATGGCCCCCGGCCCTCGAGATTCCTGGTGTACAATGACACGTTCTAACACGGCATGGGCATCATCAACACAACCGCGATGACTATCATAGTTGTTATATGCGATGAAATATACATACACACATACATAAGCAAGGTGACGTCATAATTACGTGATTTTCTCCTCGTGTGTAAAAGGAATAAAGGGAGATGCATCGTATTTGGTCGGAGGAGGAAGAGAACGGCGTGCAAATTCCACGCTAAGTATTGCAATTTCATATTTTGACCAATTGATAAATTAATTAACTTAATTTATTAATTATGGCTTTCGCTTTCAACGGGTAGAGACCCAAGAAAGGGATCAGGTGTATTCTTGGTGGTCCAGCTAATTGCCTAAGGTGGCTGAATTGATTGACTCTGGTACTAATAGTTCCGGCGGCAGAAGTCTTCCCCTTCTAGATGTTCTCCCATCTTTCCCCGTTTTTGGGTTTCATAGAATTTCTTCATTTCCAGCAAAATTATTATTTCATGGCACGCAATTTCAACGTGTGTCTTATCATGTATGAATTCGAGACCTTTTCGAATTCCCTATATAAATGTTCGTGGTGCATGAGACAAGTGTCTGACAATATGCATACATAGTATTTTTCTCGATGGTTGCTGAAGATTAGTAAATCTTGTAATTGTGTTATCAAATTATGATCTTGATTATTCAAGGCATCGAACTTTTGTTCTTTTGCAATTCAATGCATTTCGATCGTAATCCGGCCAAATCTCCGATGAAATAACGGTATCGCCAAAGAATAGCACAAGAACCAAGTTTATCACAAAACTAAGGGAAACTTAGATATTAGTACATCGACTTTCTTTTGTAATTTTTCTCAAAAATAAATCTCTCCAGTATATAGACAGAACTTAGGGTCTATCAAAGACAAAGTGACCATGATTGACTATGGAGATCCAGAACGGACCACCTAACAAATCGTTCAAGACACGACGGTATATCAAGTCTTCTGTGCAAGCCCCCAAGTCTCCTAACTTTTGTTGCTACATAACACGTTGATTTGACAGGAAGAACCAAAAGCAAATCGCTCGACTCCTAGCATGGGAGATTTGGACTTTCTAGAGGATTGAGATGTTTACATTATGAGAACGCTTTTCGACATTGACCGCTTAGATACATTGAACGTTGAAGTTTTTCTAACTTGTCGAACGTATAGTTTGGTTCTTGGAAAACTTCAGCTCATTCACACACAGCTCTCTAATAGTTTAATTGGTGTAACTAGAGTAGGTTCGGCATCTAATTGGGTTCATGTACTTCCATGCGTGTCGAGTGCATGAACCACTCTAGCTTGTCACTTAAATTTAAGGTCAAGATATTGGTTATAGAGGATCTTTGTTGAGATCAATATGACAACATCAAATTTCTTCAACCATCTCAAATTTTCCTTGTCCATATCCATCAAATTAAACGAATCGTAAGGGTCATAGATCTGATATGCGCACTCATATGCATCTCTAACTCTTCTCAATTATTTTGCAAAGTTGATCTGATCTTATGAAAAAGCCTTTGACTCAGTAAATAGGAGTTTTCTTTTTTTTTTTGGTTGATATATTGAGGGCTATTCAGGTCCCTGATTCCTTTTCTATCGGAATGAGACTTGCGTAGGTCTCTCCATATTTTTCCAAGTCTTCATTGAGAGACTTGGAATCGAGCAGCGCGACTGGGGTTGCCATGCTCTATAGCAATGCCTTCGACCTCTAGGATCTTCCCAACTTCTATGTTCGGGCAAACTATGGAATTGAGATACGACCATAAAATTAATTAGCAGACTAGAGATGCCACAAATCAATTTAGACAAATATATGTCGATTGGACACCCAAAGGGCCTATCAACAAAGATGAAATTTTGATGATCCCAAATTTGTCTCTAGTTCTAACGTTACCATGGCGAGTGCAGATGGTGAAGTTGGTTAATGAATTAGCAATGATTCCTTATATCAACGGAGATGAAAAACTTGGCCTGGACAATTAGGATAACAACTACTGACGTGAGTGGTATCTCATGGTAGCTTTGAAGGACCGGTCGAGCTAATGTTGATGGAAATTTTTTAGTACTAATAAAGGTGGAAAGATTAATAAACATTAGTAATAAACTAATGCGTACCATTATTCAAATGAATCAGAATTGTACCTTTACATTCAACAAGAATTTTGAAATTATCATCAAACTAGATTTTCCCTTTGACTGTTTTATTTAACTCGGTAAACATCTCCTTCTGTCCACACATGTAATTGCTTGCACCGGTGTCCAATATCATGTATCAATTTGACCACCTTCATCTTCTTTGAATGCTAATAAAATAACTTGCCTGGCATCAGTTATCAAGTTTGCCTTTTCGATCGCTACGCTTCTTTCTTTGACCAATAGTCAAAAGCGTAATAGCCATTATTCCTCTAGCATCTTCATTCTTCGAGGCATTCTTCTAATTTTGACTTGAGGTAGTATCATCTTTCGGCTCATCATAGCCGGTGTTGACAAGTTCCCATACACTATAGGCATCGAGATGAGCTTTCATCCTAATAGCTCAGTTATCATAATTTTCTTTGGTAAGACAAGGTATTGAAAAGGAAGTTGAGCATTTGTTGAGGCCATAATCACAAATTATGTGCTTTGATGCCAATTTAATGGGATAATTTGAGTGTGAAACGTTCACAACTCGCATAAGAAGAGAAAGAGACGGATAGGGTTTTTTTATTTATTTATTTCACCATATTAAAAATGATTACAAGACTCATAGCTTATTACAAGACTCTTACTGTTACTCTTAAATGACTCATAAATGTAACTAGCATTCCAAAGAGATATTTCCTGGGAATCTACAAAAATTATTATACTTGACATAAATTACAAACAGACTCTTTGAAAATTACAATACAATAAACACTTCTTCTACCCGTGCAATAGTCTTGGATACCGAACAGACAGAGACCGCAAATTACCGTCACAAAGGCCGCTTACACTAAGCCCAAGATTGGGCCCAGACCACATCTTAGATATACGAGATTTTTGGAATAACCGGACTTAGTATATACAGAGTGCGACGGTTCTGCCATCTCGTTTACGGTGAATAATGGTCGGAGTACATTGGTTCTCGCTCCTTAGAACGGCTCCAACATAATATGCAAGTTCGGTGATCCGAATTTAGACATTAAATAAGCAAGACGAATGCACAATACAATTTCCCCTCGATTTTTCCTTCCTTTTGTTTCTTTTTCCGCTGCTTGGCATGAATCTATGCATTTTTTCTTGTAGTAAAAGCAAAGCGCCTTTTGGCATGCTCTCCCTTTTAGGAGGGATTTGTGAGTTCTGAGAAGGAGAGACAAAAGCGGAAAGTGGCACATCACCTTGATCTCGTGGAAGAGGGAGCTGTTTAGATTTCTCCTTTTGAAGTACCTGTGTTCTACGTTCTTGGTTTCTCCTTCTCTATTCCAATTCATATGACCCGGAATCTCTCTGGTTCTGCGGAAGACGAAGCTAATGAAACTTTATAGTTCATGGATAAACATGTCTGGCCCTGCAGAACTTGTCTGTAGTAATGACACAACCTCTTCACTCTCGAAACAAGAAACCGATCGGATTTGTTCAGTACATAATATCATTTCGTGAAAATTTTTTGTGTATCCATCTTTGTATCCCTAGCACCCCTCGTGTTCACTTTGGAAAAGAATAGTTTGGATGCAAAGGGTTTAAAACTAGCTATAATACCACATCCCATGTTGATAAAAGGATTGTACGATCGAAAAATGTATATAATTATAAACTCATAGACAAAAGATATCGAACTTATTACATACAATAAATCGACTTATTTAACAAGATATTTTTTAGATTATGTTCTTTCTTTTTCTCAGTCCTAATGACGAGATCGACAATTATAGTTATCGGTTAATCTATGTATATATATGTATGGAAAGAATAACCTCTGTTCCATATTATCATGGGAGTTTCTATTCCAAAGCAAATATCTTGTCCATGTCAAGCTTAAATTACTTATGTTTGCCCATAAAAATAATAGAGATGCATTTTATGTTAGCCTGTTCGGGCATAGGCATAGTCCCTTAAAACCATGCAAAAATTAAGCTAGCTAGCTTGGCTACATGCACAACAAAATTTTCCTACATAACAATCATAATCATTTATGACCCTTGAAATCCATATACCTACTAAAAAATCCCATGACTGGACGTTGCAAAAAGAAACTCGCAACTATATCTCAATTAAAATACTCGAACAATCCACACTTATCATCTATCGTACACATCATGCTGCATAGATATCATATTTATAGAACATGGCTTTTATGGATCATAACACCAAGATTGGTCATAGTTGGGAACAAGCATTTCTCGCACAAGAGAAAACATCTCGTGTCGTGCAAACATAGACATGCATGCATATGCATGGATGGATGGAGAGAGAGAGAGAGAGATTTCTCGCATAAGAGAAAACATCTTGTGTCATGCGAACGTAGACATGCACACATGGAGAGAGACCATGCAATAACTTCTGGAGATTAAAGGGACTCTTGTCGAGAAAAGATGGCACTTGCAGCTATTTCACGCGAACATATCAAAAGGCATCTGCAATATAACAATGCACGCAAAAGCAATAGCTCTAAGAGCCATCTTTCCTGCGACAAGAGCTCCTATGAAGCTCCAAATTAAGTCCTCTCCTTTCTCTCTCTTTCTTTTTTTGGAGGGGACAAACTCTTTAAAACTCTCCAGATGTATCGATCTCTACGCAGGACATCTGTATCTGTCTCACCTAATCATCCAAATGCACACTTATATAGAGCGCTCAGGAGGACAGTTCCGTCCTTTTGCTCTTATCTTTCTTTAAATCTGGGGGTAAAGATCGGAAAAAGAACGAGGAAGAGAACTCTGTGCTCTTGGCGACAATGCTTCCATCTGCATCCCGTTCTCACAAGTGAAAAGGTTCTTCGCGGGGCCCCTTGTGGAATTCAATGTCACTACAAACAAAGTAGACGTCAAACTGGAGTCATCTCCCACAATCCTTCCATTCCCACATGATTAACGTGCACGATGACTGACCATTGTAAGAATAGCTTAAGTAGACACTGGGGCCCAGCATCACGTGTTGTACGTGCGAGCGACCTCAAGTTAAATTTTTAGTCACCATAACTGGTCGGTCAAGATGGAATACGTGGAACGAAAATGACCTGTCTAAATGATTCTCTCAGAAGATGTTTGGCTATTATAGAGCGTCGGATTTTCTTATCTTACTTCGAGTGACAAGTTCGGTCGCAACTAGCTCCGCTAGATTGAAGCTAAATTCAAACAAACTAAAGAGACGCATGCAAATGTATCGAAACTTACGAAACTTTTGGTCGCTAAACAGATTTGAGCATTCTCATGTTTATTCTTTATATGTTGTGACTGGTCAAATCTAGTATCGAATTAGAATAAAAAAAGTGACACGAATTTGTATTTGGTTGGAGATGGGATTACAAGGCTTAAACTATGACCTAATGTCTTGCCAAAGGATGAGGGGAACGAACCTTTTGGGCAAAGTAAAAGAAGGGCGTGATGATCACGCTGTTGCGTGTACCATGTTGATGAGGCCCTGAAGCTTAGAAAAGTTGATGTTGAAATTCAAACAGCTAGCACATAGAACATATGATGATTTTCATGAAATTATAAATGAATAAATGAACAAGTTGTCAAAAAGGGATTTTAGTCAAACATAGTATTCCTTGGCGGGTCCTTGTTCCGCTTTTTTGATCGATTTCCTATACTACATGGACACGATATTAAATAATGAGGCAGACCCGTTGAACAGTGAGTTTTGAATGTTATCCATTCGCATTCTTTTTGTTCGTCCAATTAAAATCGATTATGCTCTTACATAATTGTTCTTGGTAAAGAACCGCCTTGCACAGTACCTTGATCACTAAGTGATGATGACATATGATATTGAGTCTCCCCTTTCAACGCTACATGGATTCCACTGCTAAGAAATCTTATCCACGTCAGAGGCCTTCAATGGACATGAATCTTGCATCCTTCATGATATATATATATTGATGACCTAGGAACCGCCATACAGTTGGTAGCCGGCAATGTAAACCCGAGGGGCACTAGCGTGGAGGCCCATCTCCCACGGCACTCCACTTAAGTCGCGCAATGGGGGTGAGAAGTTTTGAACCTTTACTTTCCCGAATGAGGGGTCAAAGCGTGAACTAACTTGTCCACCGCAGGGTGGGTATGAGATATTTGTTTCTGGCTTATCGAAAATTGATTTGTAACAATAAACTCATATTGGAAATTAATGAAAGAAAAAAGTTAACGCATGACTAGTTCGCATGTCCGAAGCACATTGATTGCTACTTCTTTAAATATATAAAAAAATTCTTAACCAGTTTGCTGAGAGAACTTGTTAAAAGTATACTGTTGTTATTCTTCTTCTGGTAAGTAAAAGGAGAATAATCCAGAAAAGGTCTCAAAATCCGATGGAAGCTTAGTGGCAGACTGGTGGATTGCACTAATGGAGAAAAAAGGCGATGTAAATTGTCCAAAGTCCACGCATTGATCAAGAGGTGAAAGAAACTTTGCATCCAGATGAATTCATTGTGGTTCTGTAAAGTCACATTACTATCTTGAAGATGGGATTCCGCAAGCATATTTCCGCTTGTGGGGTAGTAAAGAACTTACTTTGCATAAGAAAGACTACCTTGTCGAAGATGTTTGGAGAGGGGGAGATATATATTCGTTTCTTTATTACAACTAATTAACAATAGGATCAATATCACGAAAAATCCCAAACTAATAAACTTATGACAAATTTATCATAAATTAATTTTTTGACAATCAAAAACCCCTAAACTAATATATAAATTTACTCTTAGTTAGTTTCCATTAAATTGGATTAATACCACAAAAAATCACAAACCGATATGCTTGTGACAAACGAAGGATAAAACCTCAAACTAGTACACCCGTCAACTGGCTGGTATCATCTAACTCAGTAATTTGATTATAAAATTTAAACAAACGGTAAGTAAATATATTACAGGTATGCATGTTTAAGGTTTTTGGTCATAAAAAAATAATTTTTGGTAAATTTTTTATAAGTATATCAATTTGAGGTTTTTCGTGGTATTGACCCTTAATAATAACTATATCGAAAAAGGGGACTTCTAGATAATTTATTTTGTTCTTCTGTGAGAAAGTCATTTTTATGCGATTAAATGAAAAATTTACCGTCCATCCCTACATTCGACGCTCTCACTCCGGTACGTGACAGTGGAATATTGCATAATGTGTAATTAACTTTCTACATTTTACATCTTTTACCGGTTGGTATGGGTAATTTCTTTGGCAGGTGATGAATTACTCATGTCCACAGTCATCGATGCAGGATACGTAGAAAAAAGAGGCATACAATTGCTCTTTTGTGTAAGTAAAAAGATATGAATATTTTGGTGAGAATGGAGAAGGATGAAATTGAAAGTTTGAGTGTATAAGTATGACCAAAATTTTTTTAAAAAAAAATATTACAATAGTAATGATATTAGACACTTATAGTTTTCTAAGATGATTTTACTGTTCTCTTAAGAAAAAAGGTTTTCTTTTCTTTTCTTTTCGTGCTGGTAAAATTTAAAAGGAATTGGGAAGTTTTTAAAGAATTGATTAATAACAAAGAAATCTTATTAAGCATCTAATACTTAGGTTCAAGTTCTTAACATGCAAATGATTTTCAATTAGGAGTCGCCACATTTTTCAAAATCTATTTTTGGTGGATCGATTAGAAACCCAAGTAAAGTAATGGGAGTTTTACTTTACTCCTAGGTAAAATAACGGGAGAATCATTTTACTTCTACAACCAGAGATTTTGGATACGGGGACTTGATTACGTTAGATTTCCCTAACGCCCTTTCGGTACCTTTCTCTTTTGTTTTTGAAAAATGTTTGGCAAGCAGCTTGAATTGATTTCAATTTATTTTCCTAACATGTGAGGTGTTCATGCGGATGCGCATACCACCAATTTAACACTCAATAAAGCAATTAAATAATGCAGGACTTACCTCATAGCAACGAAAGCATCTGCAGTGTTAGATTAGAATTCACATCAGCAATCCTAGATATGATTTCTAATTAACAAGCAATCACTCAATTTTTGCTTTCACTTTTTAACGAGAATATAGTCCATATGCAATGCAATGCTTCTAATATAAAATGAAATAATATGGCATGGCAAAATGTCCTAAACTATATGAATGAGTAAAAGTTTTTGTGATTTTTTTAATGAACATGCAATAATTAAATATGCAATCTAAATTAACTAAAATGACCTAATTCTAATGACGGGCAAATTCTAATTAAATGGACCTAGCAACATGACTAAATGATGTGCATTCCATGATTTTATTTAACGAAAATTCGTAATTAAAATCACTTAAAAATGAAAATCAAATTAAAGTGAAATACTATCTATTCTAAATGCTTTCTAAACATGCATTTAAAAAAAAAAAAAAAACCTATCATGCAATTCATCTAAAGATCTATCTAGACCTAAAATGCAATTTTTATCTAATGTGCAATGACGTGCAAAGAATGCCCTAATTCTAATTTTTTTCCTTTTTTTTTTATGAAAATTCGAAATTAAAATTAAACATGCAATTCAGATAATAAAAAAACTAACATCCTAGATGAATGCACTTTTTCCTTTTCTTTTCAATGACTCAAAATAAAATCCCTATTCTAATCATGCAATATAATTTTAAAAAAACAAATCTAATCCTAATTCAAACTTTCTTTTGGATTTTTTCTTTTACGAAAATAAAACTAACTCAAATACTACGACATCAAATCAAACAAGATAAGATTGATATTCAAAAAATTGGCGAACCATATCTCGCGCATGAGATCGGGTTGTCCAAATTTAAAATTAAATCGCGAATCGAATCTCGAGCATGAGATCGGATTGTCGATTTTTGCAAGGGATTGCGAGTCGGATTTCGGACGCGAAAATCAAACTGACAATCCCTAATTTGAGGGACACTTCCATGTTGGAATCTCAATCATACCTTAAAGACTAATTCTAAAAAAAATTCAAACAAAGAGATAAAATATCAAAACCTAAAATAAGATAAAGCAAATCTATCTAATAAATTAAATCTAATAAATCTACCTAATAAACTAAATCTAATAAATCTTCCTAATAAAATAAAATAGATCCATACCTAAATTTGAATTTTTCCAAAACTCCAATAGAGTGGACCAACGATGGGGCTCGGCGCGGGTAGGAATGGTGGTTGTGGTGGTGACTCAACGTGGCTCGACAAAGCCACAACAAACCGTGAGTAGCAACGTCGATGCAGCAAGACCAAAGGGTTTCGCCAATGTTGGGCTAGGCTACGCTGGGCACTTGCTGGCCACCAAAATTTATCGTTGAAATTAGCGAGATTTCTTGGCGAAGGAGTGGACATCAAGAGAGACAGTCTTCGTGCGTGTCTTTCGTTGACCCCAGGAGGCATGCGTCATGGGAAGAATATCTATGCCCACGATTTTTCTCCTCTGTCCTCATGCGTGGATTTTATGAGTTGGGTGCTGCAGAGAAGTGAAGGAAGCATGCGTCCTCTCCCTTTTGTTGACTATTGACTATGGACTCTTCTTTTAAAAAAAAAAACAAACCTCCTCCTCTATTCCCTCATAAACCGACGTGCTCTCATAATGTGCCGCCTGCTTTTTGTTGTCTTCTTTCCTTTGGAGTTCTCTACCTCAGATCACGTGGCCATGGGTTTTCTTGACTTAGTATTCTCGACCTTGGCCGACAGGTTGTGATAATGAGACAAACGAGCAATAGGAAGCAGCAGCAAAGACACGTCACGGCTATCGGTGGCGCACGGCGAGGGGCTGGGAGACAATGCGAAGCTGCGGCTGGCTTCGATCAAGAGGGCCTTGACCGTCTCTACGGTTCGCTCTTTCGTTTGTATATTCTCTATGTGCACTCCGAAATTCTGAGTTGCCGACTCTCCCCGTGGAGAACGTGAGTTCTCCTTCTTTTTTTTTTTTTTTGTGGCCGTGTGTTTCAATTGTGTGGCCCCACTCATGTTTTTCTCTCAATGGCCGTATGTGTCAATGTTTGGCCCCCGAAACCCTAAGCGAACAAACCTATTTATAGGCCACCGATTAGGTTTTCAATTTTTTCGAATCGATATCCGCAATATTCGTTTTGTTGAACGCAATATCACTTGCTCTATCCGAAAACAATTCATCATATCTCGAACAAAAAATTCGAATTTCTAATTTTTCACGAGATAATCTTTCAATCATTAAAAAACATGGGCTTGGGCCAACTTGCTCGCTTTGTGGGCCTAGCCCATCTTATTTGAACCCATCCGCCACCGGTCCAATAAAATGCAAATAATGCAAATAACAAAATAAATGCAACCTAAATCTATATGCTATGCAATTAAAATAAAATCAACCCCTAATGACTGAATGAGCCGCCAAAATTTAGGTGTCAACAGTTGCCCCTCTTTGACGGTGAGCTCGAAGAGGTTGCCTTCAAAGATAAATTGAGACCTAAATTTTGACCATGCACATACAATGAATGATTTGATTTTTGATTTTTGATTTTTTGTCGGAAAATGAATCCCATTTTAAAATGCAATTTATATGATGCATGGAAATGCTAATGCAAATGCATGATGCGAAAGGAAGGAACATACCTGCAATTACTTACCAGTCAGTGCGGTAAAGCATCTTGAGGTACATGATAAATCCCTATTTACTTCACAAGTACCCAACTCTCACTCAGGTTCCTTGAAGAGTCAAACAGGTAATAGATTGAAACATTGAGATCGAGAAGAACATTCACATCCAAAGTGAAATGTTCAACGACAAGAATTAAGACATCCAGATCCTGACTGAGATGTCAAAAGAACCTACCCGAAATATCTTACCTTCAAGGAGGGTAAAATGATTCAAGATAGATTGGTGTTATACGTCTAGGACCCGTACCACTCTACGGTCGCCCAGAATAATAACATGACTTTATAAAGAAAACTAATTTCCCAGGACTCGTACCATTCTACGGTCGCCCAGTATGACAGTGTTTGGTTGTGTCTAGGACCCGTACCATTCTACGGTCGCTCGAATAGGGAAATAAGTTTTGTCTAGGACCCGTACCATTTTACGGTCGCCTAAACGGGGTTTACCTTCCAGGACCCGTACCATTATTCTACGGTCGCCTGAATAGGGAAATAAAGTTTTGTCTAGGACCCGTACCATTCTACGATCGCCTAAACGGGGATTTACCTTCCAAGACCCGTACCATTACTCTACGGTCGCCTGAATAGGGAAATAAAGTTTTGTCTAGGACCCGTACCATTCTACGGTCGCCTAAACGGGGATTTACCTTCCAGGACCGTACCATTACTCTACGGTCGCCTGAATAGGGAAATAAAGTTTTGTCTAGGACCCGTACCATTCTACGGTCGCCTAAACGGGGATTTACCTTCCAGGACCCGTACCATTACTCTACGGTCGCCTGAATAGGGAAATAAAGTTTTGTCTAGGACCCGTACCATTCTACGGTCGCCTAAACGGGGATTTACCTTCCAGGACCCGTACCATTACTCTACGGTCGCCTAAATAGGGAAATAAAGTTTTGTCTAGGACCCGTACCATTCTATGGTCGCCTAAACGGGGATTTACCTTCCAAGACCCGTACCATTACTCTATGGTCGCCTGAACGCAATCTGGAAAAATCTTTAGGGACAACTCCATCGAGTGTCAAAGTACTCAAAAGTGAAAATACATGTACAACGACAAGTATTTAAGGTATAGATAGAGATATACTTACCTGGTGACATCTCTGCTCATTAGGGATATGTCTCCTGTAAAGATGGCCTTGGGCTATGAAAGCACGCCAGGATAATATAAAAGGACTTTGGGTTATGAAAGCACGCCAGGTCAATTTAAAAGGAGGGACTCTGGGCTACGAAAGCATGCCAGGTCAATTTTAAAGGACACCGGGCTACGAAAGCACGCCGGGTCAATAGAATGGGGACTCTGGGCTACGAAAGCACGCCAGGTCAATTTTAAAGGAACAGCTTGACCGAGTCAAGTGTCGAGAATGGGCAAGAGATATACTTATCTCGATTCTTTGGGATATGTCTTTTGGAACTTAGATATCCCTGTGGAGGCCTCTCACCTCCTGGTAGAAATAAATTTTGGAACATTAAGGATGCACCTTGAATGCTCATGATGGTTTCTCATCTCCTCATATCATGAGGCATCTTGAAAAGAACCTGAATGTTAGGAGCTCTTGGGTCTTTGAGAAAACATTATCTGTCAGACATGATTAGAGCAAAAATGCATTCACTAAAGAAATAAGCAATTAAGGCTATTCTGCAATGCAAACTTAAAAATCTATTGAAGCTTTTATCAATTCAATCAAGATTCATGCATAATGACTTTTGCATCATCCGAATTTCCACTAGAGAGAATTATCATTCAAGACAATTTTCACTCATGACATGGATTTCTTAAGAATACTAAATGAGAGACTTTCGGTTAGAAAGGACTTTCAACTCACTCTCATTTAGAATGGCTATTTTAATGAGAATCACTCAATTTCATCATATCGACATGGGTCCGAGTATTCTCGCAAGCGGTACGACCTTACCAATCTGAGAGGTCTTTAACAGGGACCATAATGTGGACTTAGCCAACGGCTTAACAAATGGACTCTTTGAGTCAAGGATATTGAATGAATAGTCTTGTAATCATTTCCGGGTTTATAAGTCAAGAACCCTGCAAAAATGAGAAAGAAATAATATTGCTCGCACTTCTTCGAGCGATGCTTATAAACATATGAACTCCTACGTTAATTCAAGTGCCCTAATCTGAAGAGACTTTGTAAGGGTCGTAACGTAGGTGGGTTCATGGGTTGAGAAATGAAAGGATCATTAGGCTCAAAAAGTGTGTAAAGGGTGAGAGTTGATGATCATCTTGACATTACCACCAGTTTTCTTTTTCACCATTGGGGATTGTCTTCATGAAGTGCCCCATTGATTGTAAAAACTCAGCATTTGAGTTCTTTGAGTATTACTCCATTGGGATTCAATTATTGCAATTGATAGTCACCTATCCTGACTTTCTTTTTTTCATCTATGGGCATCGGTCTTGCTTTTTCCAGGCACACTACTTTTTCATGCCCCTAGTTTTCATACATTTTTTCACTTTTTTTTTCATGGGCATCGGCCTTGCTTGCTTTTACTAGGCACACTGCTTTTTCATGCCCCTTAGTTCTATTTTGAATTCAATTCTTGCGCATAATGCATGCGTCAAACAATTACATTTTAAATGACACTCGAACTTTTCAAGAGTCTTCATCTGCCTTTTGCCTTGCCCCAGTGTGGGAATTGATCATCAATTGGTTTTGCCTTGCCCTAGTGTGGGGGTTGATCATCAACTGGGTTTAAAAGAAAAGAAACTGCAGGCTCAAGTGGGCTATGCAAAGGATATAAGTGTATTGGATAGAGAAAAAGATGCTCTTCGTCATCCTAAGGCACTTAAATTAACACATGAATTCAATGTAATAGCATAACTTGAAGATTGATGCAAGTGAGAGCAAGAAAATTTCAATTCATTTTCCTTACCTCATGATGCCATTTGATCTCTTAGTTGCCCCAATGTGGGGTGATTCTTGACAAGGGTAATTTGAAAAGAACATCCATAAGTGTATGGGCTCAAAATGGTTAAGCAATGGATTACTTGTAGTGTTTGGGATAGAGAAATGAATTGCCTCTCATCATTCCGGTCATCGTACCTTTTGCAAGAGAACTCTTTACCTTGTAAATATGGAACTTCCTACACTCATCTCACAAGTGTATAAGTATGGGACTGTGTATAGAATAGGGCTTGCCTTTCATCATCCTAACACATCTCATTTCGCATTCTTAAGCATTGATGTCACTCTATTGAATTGTCTATCTTGACAAATCTCCACATGAAATTGGTGAGCTAAATCAATATGAAAATTCCCTTTTCAAAAGAGTCTAGCAACTTTAAGCATGAAAAGAGTTTGTTACTTCAAAACAAACAATTTATTGCACTCAAAACATGGTTTTAAGCACTCATTTAGGGGAATTGCTCCACAAAATAATTGCCTCAGCAATGGATGTCCTTGGATCGTCTCTATCCATCAAAAGTGGAGACCCGCTTTTGCCCCTGCACAAGAGAATGTGCATGAATAGGATACTATGCAACATCAGAGTAAATTCAAATTGCACAACCATTTTGGCTCGGATCGAGATTTTGTCTCAGTCATTTCATTACTAGAATCTGTAGTGCCCCAATTCTTCATCTGCAAGAAAAAGAACAAAAGTGTCAATTCCTAAATTAATTATATTCATGAACGCAATGTATCCATTTCATCCAAGACGGATGATCTTCTTTTGACTTGTTTCATCATTTTCTCATGGAAATGAGAAACTTCATTTGGCCTTCGAAAATGACATCTGACACCAATTATTATGAGAGGTGTCACATATCACACTTTGGAATCAAGATGATTTTCTTCACTCTTGGGAGATGTCATCACAATCGGCTAGGAAATGATCATTTGCCTTCATGTCTATTTTCCTTCGGATGTATGTTCCAAAATCAACGGGCGAACTATCACTGGAAATTGACACATTATTTTCAAATGCCTCTCTGTTATGCTCTGAGACATGAAGTAAATGAGTTAGAAAAACAAACAAGAGTAACCTAATGCATGCTTTTGGAAACGGCTTGAAAAATGATTTTTTTTTTTTTTTAACAATGAAATGCTTTTTGTTTTTGAAAAAGTTTTTGGGAGGAAACATGAGAAAGTCCAGCCCTCAGGATTTCTCCGTGGATGATATTTTTTATGGTTGGATATCGTCATTGGACTGGTTTGGTATACCCCATCATGTCCTCAAAAATTGGAAAGAAAATTGTAATTTCATTGAATAGAATCAAATGAATTACATTATTGGAATGGAAATTGTGATTCCTAAACCCCTAAACAGAGAGAAAAAAAAAATCAAAAACAATTCCTAAGAAGCGAAAATGATTCCTAAAAAGCGATAAAAAATTCTCATGCAGGAGAATGTGCTAGGTCACTCTTCATGGTCCATTTCTTCTAGAGGTTCTTCATCAATGTCTCCCATGATGAGATCGTCGAATAGGCTTGTGATTCCTCTTAGGGCGTCATCAGAGTTCTCTGTCTCTGGAGGCGTCAGATCGTCCATGTCATCCCATCCACTTGAAACTATGTTGCGGGAGTCAAAGTAAAAGCTGGGGGGAGCCGAATACTTCACCAGGTAATCAAACTTGCCGCTAGG
The DNA here is from genome assembly GCA_014182395.1 of Eucalyptus sp. ANBG9806169. Taxonomy (NCBI): domain Eukaryota; kingdom Viridiplantae; phylum Streptophyta; class Magnoliopsida; order Myrtales; family Myrtaceae; genus Eucalyptus; species Eucalyptus sp. ANBG9806169. Next base: position 28,801,184 of record CM024582.1, read on the forward strand.
CTGCCCCAGAGTGTCCATCACTTCCACTTTATCTTGCCCCATTTTAAGGACATTGTCAGGCTTAGTTTTTTCGGTAGTGACCAACAGTGGGTCATCTTTCAAGTCAGGCATGTTGCCATTGCTCATTTGGGTCTTGCCTAACTGCTTCAGGACTATTGTCTCGGGAAGAGCAGGTGCGGGAGTCAAATCCGTTCGGAGGGATTGGATTTGAGCTATCATGAATTGCATAGAGGCGAGCAACTGTCGGAGTTGGTATTCCATAGCGGAGATACGATCACGCATTTCAGTTTGGTCGGCCATCCTAACTCTTGATCGCCTAACAATGGGCGAACGTGAGGGATCCGTTATCACCTAAATTCCAATGAATAAAAATATGTAAGTACAAGGTGTAAATAGAGAACCACTCCATGACAACAATTTATTTTTTAGTCACGAAAAGTCCACTCATGAAGAGGATTCCCTAAAAATGGACTAGGAAAAGTCAAAATTTGAAACCTCCTAACATGAATTGAAAATGAATTTTCAATTTTTATTTTCCAAATGATTCATTGCATGACAATTTCTCATTTCATTTCTAATTGACAAAAAGAATTAAGATCCAATGCCTCACCTAGATTGTCATGGACGGACCAAAAATATGACAAAGTAAGTAAATTGCATAGTATAGGGATAGAAGACTTACTTCACCAAGGAAAATCAATGGCAATCACATAGACACGCGCATGAAACGTGAGGCTCGATTTCTATCTAAATGGCTTAACAAAGTGGAGCTAAGAGGGTGATCGATCGTTGTCTCGCATTAACTTCAGGTCGCTTTGAATGGAATGAATACTTCGGATATGGACAAAACACATTTCAACCTAGAATGTCAATCCTAGTCTCGCTTTGGAGGAAGAATACTTCTCAACACCAACCTAGAAATCCTATCGCAGCCCAGGTCGGACCGCAGGTTGTGTGTGCAAATAATGTGGTGCTAAAGCAATAAAGCATGCACAACAGTTTAAATGCAAACAACACTTCTAATTGGGAAAAATAAAGCATTCATCCCACACTCCAACCTACATGACAAAGGTTAGCAAAGACTACTCCCCTTATACCTCCCATCTGCAAAAACATTTAACACCTTAAAAATGTTAGGGACGTACCTGGGATCCTTGCTGCCAAACAAAAACATTTTTAAAGAAAAATTGGCCTAAGTCCACTAAGTGTTTTAACACAAGTCCCCAGCGGAGTCGCCAAGCTGTCGCGACCCAATTTTTCAGGTGTGAACCACCTATGATTTGGCTAATGGATTACTAAGCCTAGACTTAGCTCGGGCTCTCCCAAGCCCATACCAATTCACGACTTAGGTTCAAGTTCTTAACATGCAAATGATTTTCAATTAGGAGTCGCCACTAATCTATTTTTGGTGGGTCGATTAGAAACCCAAGTAAAGTAACGGGAGTTTTATTTTACTCCTACGAACCAGAGATTTTGGATACGGGGACTTGATTACGTTAGATTTCCTAACGCCCTTTCGGTACCTTTCTCTTTTGTTTTTGAAAAATGTTTGGCAAGCAGCTTGAATTGATTTCAATTTATTTTCCTAACATGTGAGGTGTTCATGCGGATGCGCATACCACCAATTTAACACTCAAGAAAGCAATTAAATAATGCAGGACTTACCTCATAGCAACGAAAGCATCTGCAGTGTTAGATTAGAATTCACATAAGCAATTCTAGATATGATTTCTAATTAACAAGCAATCACTCAATTTTTGCTTTCACTTTTTAACGAGAATATAGTCCATATGCAATGCAATGCTTCTAATGTAAAATGAAATAATGTGGCATGGCAAAATGTCCTAAACTATATGAATGAGTAAAAGTTTTTGTGATTTTTTTAATGAACATGCAATAATTAAATATGCAATCTAAATTAACTAAAATGACCTAATTCTAATGACGGGCAAATTCTAATTAAATGGACCTAGCAACATGACTAAATGATGTGCATTCCATGATTTTATTTAACGAAAATTCGTAATTAAAATCACTTAAAAATGAAAATCAAATTAAAGTGAAATACTATCTATTCTAAATGCTTTCTAAACATGCATTTAAAAAAAAAACCTATCATGCAATTCATCTAAAGATCTATCTAGACCTAAAATGCAATTTTTATCTAATGTGCAATGACGTGCAAAGAATGCCCTAATTCTAATTTTTTTTTCCTTTTTTTTTATGAAAATTCGAAATTAAAATTAAACATGCAATTCAGATAATAAAAAAACTAACATCCTAGATGAATGCACTTTTTCCTTTTCTTTTCCATGACTCAAAATAAAATCCCTATTCTAATCATGCAATATAATTTAAAAAAAACAAATCTAATCCTAATTCAAACTTTCTTTGGATTTTTTTCTTTTACGAAAATAAAACTAACTCAAATACTACGACATCAAATCAAACAAGATAAGATTGATATTCAAAAAATTGGCGAACCATATCTCGCGCATGAGATCGGGTTGTCCAAATTTAAAATTAAATCGCGAATCGAATCTCGAGCATGAGATCGGATTGTCGATTTTTGCAAGGGATTGCGAGTCGGATTTCGGACGCGAAAATCGAACTGACAATCCCTAATTTGAGGGACACTTCCATGTTGGAATCTCAATCATACCTTAAAGACTAATTCTAAAAAAAATTCAAACAAAGAGATAAAATATGAAAACCTAAAATAAGATAAAGCAAATCTATCTAATAAATTAAATCTAATAAATCTACCTAATAAACTAAATCTAATAAATCTTCCTAATAAAATAAAATAGATCCATACCTAAATTTGAATTTTTCCAAAACTCCAATAGAGTGGACCAACGATGGGGCTCGGCGTGGCTAGGAATGGTGGTTGTGGTGGTGACTCAACGTGGCTCGACAAAGCCACAACAAACCGTGAGTAGCAACGTCGATGCAGCAAGACCAAAGGGTTTCGCCAATGTTGGGCTAGGCTACGCTGGGCACTTGCTGCGCCACCAAAATTTGTCGTTGAAATTAGCGAGCTTTCTCGGCGAAGGAGTGGACATCAAGAGAGACAGTCTTCGTGCGTGTCTTTCGTTGACCCCAGGAGGCATGCGTCATGGGAAGAATATCTATGCCCACGATTTTTCTCCTCTGTCCTCATGCGTGGATTTTATGAGTTGGGTGCTGCAGAGAAGTGAAGGAAGCATGCGTCCTCTCCCTTTTGTTGACTATTGACTATGGACTCTTCTTTAAAAAAAAAAAAAAAAAAAAACAAACCTCCTCCTCTATTCCCTCATAAACCGACGTGCTCTCATAATGTGCCGCCTTTTTGTTGTCCTTTCCTTTGGAGTTTTTTGTTGTCTTCTTTCCTTTGGAGTTCTCTACCTCGATCACGTGGCCATGGGTTTTCCTTTTTTGACTTAGTATTCTCGACCTTGGCCGACACCCAATACTTTCTCTCTCGTTGTGATAATGAGACAAACGAGCAATAGGAAGCAGCAGCAAAGACACGTCACGGCTATCGGTGGCGCACGGCGAGGGGCTGGGAGACAATGCGAAGCTGCGGCTGGCTTCGATCAAGAGGGCCTTGACCGTCTCTACGGTTCGCTCTTTCGTTTGTATATTCTCTATGTCCACTCCGAAATTCTGAGTTGCCGACTCTCCCCGTGGAGAACGTGAGTTCTCCTTCTTCTTTTTTTTTTTTTGTGGCCGTGTGTTTCAATTGTGTGGCCCCACTCACGTTTTTCTCTCAATGGCCGTATGTGTCAATGTTTGGCCTCCCTGAAACCCTAAGCGAATAAACCTATTTATAGGCCACCGATTAGGTTTTCAATTTTTTCGAATCGATATCCGCAATATTCGTTTTGTTGAACGCAATATCACTTGCTCTATCCGAAAACAATTCATCATATCTCGAACAAAAAATTCGAATTTCTAATTTTTCACGAGATAATCTTTCAATCATTAAAAAACATGGGCTTGGGCCAACTTGCTCGCTTTGTGGGCCTAGCCCATCTTATTTGAACCCATCCGCCACCGGTCCAATAAAATGCAAATAATGCAAATAACAAAATAAATGCAACCTAAATCTATATATATGCAATTAAATTATAAAATAAAATTAAAATGACTAAATAAAATAAAAGGTTTCTAATGTGTAGTGACACATTTTAACATGGTATGCATATCATCGATACAACCATATATGTTACTATCATAGTCCTTGTGTGATGACATATATCACAGAGACATACGCAAGCAAAGTGACGTCATAACTACGTGATTCTCTTCTCACGTCGGAGGAGGGAGACAGCGGCGCGGTAATTCATCACTAATTATTGCTGTTTCCTTTTTTGACCAAATGATTCATTGGCATTTATTGTTTTGCTTTCGGTTTCACAGGGTAGACCCGAGAAAGGCGGCAGGTGCCCCTCCCTGCGACCCCAGTGAAGCCCTTCTGGAAATTCTCCTCTCTTTCCTGGCACGAACTTAAGCACGTTTTTTTCTCTGGGTTTAAGGACAATTCTCCATTGCCAGCAACATTAATGTTTCGCAGCACGCAACATCAACATGTATCTTGTCGTCTATCCAGATGAGACCTAATCATGTTGCCAAGATAAATGTTTGAGGTCCATGAGATAAGTGTAAATTCTCTCGACGATCACTGAAGATTAGTAGATTTTGCGATGGTGTTACTGAATTTTAATTTCAATCATTCAAGGTGTTGAACTTTGGTTCTTTTACAAATTGATGCATTTTGATTGGAATCCAGCCAATTTTCTAATGAACTACCGACATCGAGGAAGAATGCTATAGGGACTGAGTTGGTCACAAAACCTAGTTGAGGACAGAGAGCGAAATTTGGATAATATTACATGGACTATAGTTGTAATTTCCAAAAGAAATAAATCTATCCAATATGTTGTGAGAACTTCTATCCAAGACAAGGTGACTAATATGGACCAGCTGATAAATCATTTAAGACATGACGATATGTAATTTATACATGCTTAAGTGATGATATAAATTTATAGGATTCCTTTAGAGAATAGAAATATCTTTCTAATAAAAATCAAAAGTCATCTGGGCAAGAAGAAGCAACGCAAAACCCTCAAATTTTAGGGTGCCATTTTAAAACTTTCTTGAGGATTGAGATGTATTGCACATAATAATTAAATATTGTTAGAATGCATATGTTTTAAATTAAGATTCATGAGAGCACTCTTGGACATTGACCCTTTAAACACATCGAACTTGGAAGTGCATTTACCTTGTCGAACCTAAACTTCAGTTCTTAGAAGACTCCATCTCATTCACACGCAGCTAGCTAGTCTTATCGATGTAACTAAAGAAGATTTAATATTTACTAGATAAATTATGTTCATATACATCAATTTGTGTCATCGAGCATGAACCACTTCAGATTGTCACTTGAATTTAAGTTCGAGATATTGATTACATAACGAGGATCTATGTTGAGAAGAATATGACAACATCAACGTTCTACGACCATCTCAAATTTTCTTTGTCTATATCAATTGAAATTAGTCAAATCAAAAGGATTGGGCTCTCATATGCACACGTATGCCTCTAACCTCCTTGATTATTTTCGAAGTCGATTAATTCTGGAAAGCCAACAAAATATTTTCCCAGTATTAAGGTTGATTCCAATGAAAGCCTTTGACTCAGTCAATTGGAGCTTTTTTGCTGATGTATTGAGGGCTATTCAGGTTCCCAAGTAATTTGTCTGTTGGATCGAGACTTGTATCACTTCTTCTCTATACTTGTCGATGGAGGTGATGAGGGCTTTTCAAATGGGGAAGAGGTTCGACTCAAGGAGATCCATTTCTTGTCGCTGTAGTGCCTTGGAATTCGTGGAGGTGATGAGGGCTTTTCAAATGGGGAAGACTTTTGACTCAAGGAGATCGATTATCTTTTCACTTATTTCCTGTCGCTGTAGTGCCTCGGAATCGTGCTGAAACGTGGGGCGTAGCCAGGTTCTCTAGCGACCCCTTCCGCCTCTAGGATCTTTCCAAATATGAGGTTCGGGCAAATTATATTAGAGTTGCCACCAATTAATTTAAGTAAACCTAGGTTGATTGGACACTTATTGGGCAAAAATGGCAATAGGAAGGTCAATTAAAGTGTGAAGGAATGGGTCAAATGAAAACCTTAAATCTCAAATCTGGAATGGATTAGTTCCCCAAGCATGCATGATTCTTTTTATTTTAAAAGTTTGAACTGTCGTCAAAACACTTATTCGACCCCGCCGTTGATTAACGAGGCCATTTTCTCATGTAAAGTGTCGTGACTCCAGTCTTGTTTGTGTTTATAGTCAATCACGAGTGACTGGTGGCTAGAGATGTGGTGGAGCTCTCGACTAGTATATATAAAAGACATTTCAACTTTTCTTGTCAAAGAATGAAGACTTCATTTATTTTGCAGAAAATAAATAATTTGGAAATCATTTTTCTAAAAGGATTGCTAGTATCACTTATAAAGTTGAATTAAATGAAAAGTATTTTCATCGTCCAAAAAAATATTTAGGCATAAATTGTTATCAATAATGAAAATATTTTTCATTGACTAATTATTTCAAATAAAAGAAATCATTTTTAGGAAAATATTTTCCAAATTATTCATTTTTCAAAAAACAATTTTTTCACCGGCCAAAAAGAAAAGAAACTCCTTTTTCTCATTGAGTGCTCTCCTAATTGGGGTGTGAGGTTTGAAGGCTCATCTGAGTCCTATTGTTACTAAATTGAGGTAGATTTCGCAATCTACTCATCGAGTGATCTTAAGGACGGTGCATGCTTTTCTATTTGGAAGTTATTTGATAATCATAGGCAGACTTCACAGTCTTAGTAGCAAGTGCAATGTCCAAATTACAACATCTTCTATTCCAGAGTAATCTTAAGGGCCATGCATGCTATCCTATTCAAAATATTCAACTAAGACAAAGGAGATATCCGAGTCCGAAGTATGAAGAACAGAATCATGAGATTACTCAAAAGTTCTTTTCTTTTTTGTGTATGTCATAGTAATTTTACAGGTGAGCTTGGAGTTGAAAATTGCCTTCGAGTAAATTTTATGTGCAACTGCCCAAAAGAAAAGAAAACTAAAAAGTTGGTTGGGAGTCCATATTTCATAATGGGCTTCAAGTCGCTTAAGGCCCCCATCAAGGCCCAATTACAAGCTTTGTTTTAGAATTGGTCACCTTATGTACTATATAATGGGAATTAGTGACCTACCGAACAAAACTAAGTAACGGGAATTAGTGACCTACCAAATGTCCTATTTGGCATTTTATGAGAAAAAGGGAAAATGGGAATTAGTGACCTAACAAACAAAATAAAACATCAAATCGGTATGCTTCCACCAGATCTCAGTGTATAAGAACCCGATAGCAATGGAAGCATTCATGAGATTTTTTCTAAAAACAAAGTAAAGGCAAGACATAAATCAGCCAAAATGAAAATGCAAAAATAAAAAAGTAAATGCATTAAAGATTATTTTTAAAGAGTGCTCCTAGAGAACTTACAAAGCCTGATTAAAAATGTTTTAATAATATAAAATTGTTATTGTAAAATAATTAACTCTCTTATGATGTGTTTGTTTCATGGAAGATGAATGATTTGAAAAATATTTTCTTAAAAATAATCGCTTGAATCACTTATGAAAATGAATGAATTATTTAAACTATGTCTTGAGTGAAGGAAACGCTATCACCACGAGGAGCTGGCGGAGGAAGCTTTACATCGACCTTTTCGGGGAAGGATGGTTCAGTGTGTCATAACATTGTATTTGAGCATCTGGTGGCGTTCAAGATGCTTGCGATGGAGCCAGTGAGGGAGGACTTGATCGACAATCTGGTCATGTTCACAAAGTGGGAAGGAATACTACACAAGGATGGGGAAGGCGTGGCAGTGCCATTGCTTGCTGTACGAGCGACCTGGGACTGGCGAGTCCAGTACGATCGCTGCAATGGCTAATCTCCTCGAGGACGGTGTTCATGATCTTCAGTTGACAGCGGTGAAGGATAACGTGGATCTGAAGTAGCAGTTGAGCAACACTTCGAGCAAATCCATCATGATGATGGAGGACATTGATTGCTCTCTCTACCTCACATGTCAGTGCATCAGGGAGAAAATGAAGAAAAAATAGAACATAGAAGTCACTAGAAATGTGATACTTTCCGGGTTGTCGAATTTCAACAATGGGATATGGTCAGAATGCACAAGGGCAATCTGTGTTAATGACAAATTTTGAGGATAGACTCGACCTGACACTCGTTAGGAGAGAGACGATGGACAAGAACATCGAGTTGTCCCTTCAAGGTTCCAACGAAGAACCATCTGTCTGTTGACTCACACGACCTGTTCAACACTATCCGAGGCTTAATGGAGGAAGTTGGAATGATTCCTGTCGACATGGCTAATGATGGAGTTGTGGAGTTTGATAGAGGAAAAAATGTTTAAGCGTAGAAACAATTTATTTTAGGCAGGCACTTCTTAGTAGGTCGCTCATCCTATAATATTAAAGCAGGCAATAGGGATTTTATTGCTGCTAATGGCCTAATGTAATTTCCATATTAATTACGTATGCCCTAGACTCCATATATATATATATATATATAACAATATCTTTTATAGTTGTAACGTTGAAACCGGTAACCTTAAAGCTTGTAACACTGATACTCATGGTGGAAGATTGCCTAGTGCGGCATCGTGATTTTTCCCTTTTTCCAAATTTTGCAAAGGGTTTATAATGTAAAAATTCTCGTTTTTTTTCTTCTCTATTTTTTCTTTTCATATATTCGCATTCCTAACAACTGGTATCAAAGCTTGGTTTTGGCAAAATAGTGGGAGTGAATATGGATGAAAGGAAGGAGAAGATCGATCGGTTTGATGGCAAGGACTTTGGTTTCTAGAAGATGCAAATTGAGGATATGACGTACCAAAAGAACTCGCATCAACCTCTGTCTGAAGAAAAACTAGACTATATGAATCAAGAAGAGTGAGAATTGCTAGATTAATAAGCTCTAGATTTGATTCGTCTCACATTGGCGTGGAACGTTACTTTCAACATTGCCAATCAGGTGTTGCTTTCAACATTGCCAAGGAGGCGACAATGGTGGATTTGATGGCGGCATTGTCCATTATGTACGAGAAGTCTTCTGCATCAAACAAGGCATATTTGATGTGTCATCTTTTTCATCTATCTTTGGCGATTGCTTGCTTGAGAGCTAGAAGTGAATTCCTAAAAGAGTACTTCTGGACTTTGCATTCTGAACTCTAAATCTATCTAACACTTTTTCAATGTACTTTTCTTGAGATGATTTTAGAATTTTTTAAGATCTATCCTACATGATCCTCATCTCAAGAATCTAATTTGATGTGCCTAAGTCATTCATCTCAAACTCTTTTGACAATTGCTGCTTCAGTATATTGATTTCCCTCATGTTAGATCCTGTGATGAGCATATCATCCACATACAACAACAAAGTAATATAGCAGTCATCAAATTTCTTGAGGTAACAGCTCTAGATGTAAATTTTTAGTGGCAACAATACTCAATACTAACTTGATAATAGTCAATTTCACAATTGGAGAAAAAATCTTTGTGTAATCAATTCATTCTTTTTGCTGAAACCCTTTTACTACTAACTTTGCTTTGTAGCTTTTGTTGCCATCGGGTTCTTCTTTGACTCGATACACCTCTTGTTCTGCAATGCTTTCTTCCCATCTGGTAATTGAGTTAACACCGAAGTTTTGTTTTTCTCGAGTGAATCTAACTCATTATGCATTGCTAACTCCTACATAACATAATCTTTAACCTGCATTGCTTCTTATCAATTTCCTGGTTCACCAGCATTAGTCAAAAGAAAATAATGCAATGACGGAGAATATCTTTGTACAGTTTTAGGTGTTCTACTAGATATTCTCAAAGTAGGTTCAGGTGTACGTAATTCTTATTATAGTTTTTCATAGAGTCAACAGCAACAATTTCAGAAATTTCAACCAGAATACTCTCAGAAACCTCCTTTAATTCAATCTCTCTATTATGTGCCATTTGTTTCTTCACACTAGGTTATGGCATAGATTTGTTCTTATATAACATGTTTTCATTGAATGTAACATCAATTCTTATTATTTTTCTATTTTGTTCATTCCAAAATCGATAACCAAAATAATCAAAACCATATCCAATGAAAAAAACATTATTTAGCTTTTGCTTCAAGCTTATCGCTATTTTTAGAATCTACATGTACATACAAAACACAATCGAAAACTTTCAGATGTGAGAGAATTACCTTCTTTCCACTGCATTATTCTTTTGGTAACTTAAAATCAAGTGGAACTGAAGGTCATTTGTTAATCAAATATGCTGCAATGTTAATTGCATCTGCCCAAAACGTCTTGGATAATCCTACATGCAACTTTATACTTCTTGCATGCTCATTCAAAGTTCTATTCATCCTTTTAGCAACTCTGTTTTGCTATGATATGTTGGGAATAGTTCTTGTTATTATGATTCCATTCTCTCCACAAAATTGCTTGAATTCCTTGCTATTATACTTGCCACCATTATCGGACCTTAGACATTTAATCTTCAGGACAATTTCATTCTCCATTTCAGCTTTCCATCTCTTGGCAAACACGTCATATTTAATGTTCAAAAAATAAACCCATACCTTTCCGGTGGAGTTAACGTGACATAATAATGCAGCCTCCAAGGGAATTCAGAAGAGCTGGTCCCCACATCTCCATATGCACCAACTCTAATTTTCCTTTCTTTGGTTCTCTCCCAATCTTCGAAAAACCGACATGTTTCTCCTTGCCCAGAACGCAATCTTCACATAGACCAATATCAGTGGACTTTAAATTAGGCAATTTTCCCTTAGATACTAACAACTTCATCCCATTTTCACTCATGTGCCCAAGCCTGTTGTGCCATAATTTGGAATAAGCTTCCAACTTAGCAACTGTTGCGGTTCTCCACTGCTTTTAGTTATGTAGAGCATTCCTGACTTTATTCCCCGTGCTACAACCAAAGCACCTTTAATTATTTTCCAAGAGCTATCCCCAAAAATAGTTTTGTATCCCATGTTGTCTAATTGACTTATAGGCTGCGTTTGGCAGTTGGGATAAAATTCAGGATATGATATGATTTATCCTATCCTACGTTTGGTGCTTGCTCAAGACAGGATAAAGTCGGATATAAGGGGGATATAGGCAGGATAAAATAATACCATGGGGGAGGTGGGATAAAGGTGGATAGAATTTCTAATGGCCATAATAGGAAAGTTATTTTTTCGAATAACAAACTTATTAAATTAACAAAATTGAAATTATATTCATTATAAATAATATTTGAATTCTAATTTAAGAAATTAAAAATGAAAAAATAGAAATTTATATTATATTAATCTTATTTTAATTTATATATTCAACTTTAATTCTATCTTATAATAAACATTCAATCTATAAATTAAATATTTATATTTATTATATATTTTAGGTATTTTTGTATTTTAGGTATGTTAGTACAGTTTACTATTTGATAAAATTTTATTAAAGAATGATGAAAGGGGAAACAAGAAATAATAAAGAAAATAATATAAAAAAGAGGAAAAATAAAATAAAAATAAATTAAGGAATAATATTACGAGAGATTTTCAGCATCTCAGTTTATTAACATTTAGGTTCATTATAATGATATGCCATTTATATCAAAAAAATGTATATGATATGATATGAATATATCCGACTTTAATACTACGATTCACCAAACGATGTACTGGATATAAAAAAAATCATAGGATTTCATATCCAATCCTATCTAGTCCTATCCTAATTAAAAATCCGGACGACCAAATGTAGGCATAAAGATTATATTTCTCTTAAGTCCTGAAACATATCTGACATCATGCAACTTCCATTGATATCCGTTAGTAGATTTTATATAAACATCACCATTTCTCAAAATATCAAAGATTCATCATTAGCAAGATAAACCTTTTCAAATTTTCTAGCAATAAAATTGTGCATTAATTCTTTGCATGAATTAGAGTGAAATGACGCACTTAAGTCAAGAATGCAAGACTCAATTAGACCGTCAATGCTCAATATCAAAGCATCACAATCATGTGTCTCTTCAAGAGTTATATTTACAAAATTTTCTTCCTCTTGATTTTGGTCTCGAAACTAAAATTTCTTCTTTGGGGCTCTACAATCTCGTTTCAGATGACCTTTCTTTTCGCAATTCCAGCAAATTATTTCTCCAAAAGGTCTTGATTTATTTCTCCCTTTGGACTTTGATCTACCGTAGTATAGGTTCCGCCCTCGTTGATTGCTTCTCCCTCTACCTTTAGTATTTAAGGCAGTACCCGAAAATTCATCCGATTCTCTTCTGCGAATATCCTCAATAAAAATCAAATCTTGGATTACTTGAAGCTTCAATTTTTTCTTTCCAAATGAACAGCTCACTGCAGTCACAATTACACTCTAACTTTCAGGTAGAGAAGATAATAAAATTAAAGCCTTTACCTCGTCATCGAATTTGCTATCCACCAAACTCAACTGAGTCGTGATCACTTTGAATTCATTGATGTGATCTGTCATGGAAGCAAGCTTGTAACATTGATACTCATAGTGGAAGATTGCCTAGTACGGCACCATGGTTTTTCCTTTTTTCCTAATTTTTGTATTTTTTTCCTTCATATATTCGTGTTTCTAACAGCCAAGACTTGTCTGAGGAACTTGATCGAAGCTCCGGATACCGCAAAGGTGGAAGCAAGGAAGATGTCCAAGGAAGAAGAGGAAAAGAGAGAGGAAGAGGTCCGCCAAGGTGCGGCCACCAGGTGCTGAGAATGATCAGAAAGGCGGTGAGTTGCAATTTGAAGATGCCTGAGTGACTCGGTATCGTCCGAATAATGATGTAGCGAAACAGAGCCACAGCGAAGAAGAGGAACATCTGCAAGCAACAGGGATGGCGTCTCAAGAAGCACGGCAAATTGAATTTTGCTGGTGACTGGTCTGTTAGTTTACACCGTTCCATCTCATCGATGGCAATATCCACTTAAGAACCTGTGATGATCAACGAGATTTCTTCCCTAAGATACATATTTCATTGAGCGCCTGAACAAATTGGACGCCCACCAATAACCCACCGGCTCTTATACCACTTATTTCGGAAAACCTTTTCTCATTATCATGTCTAACAGGACATCAAAACCAAGTTCCGCCTCTGAATTATTTGGCTTGTGAGGCTCTTCATTCGTTTTATTCCACTTGCTCAGTCCGATTTGCGCATGAGTTGGGAGTGTCAAAATATCTCAACCCGCTTGACTACGGGGTTCATGTGAGCCTCAAGTTTATATAGTCTCCCCACTATATATCCCAAAAGTTTAAGCTAGAAAAATGACCACCAATGTACACGCAGTCAATTACTAACACTCCTCCTCAAACCAGTCCCCTACATGTGCAAGATAATATGGATGTATTCACGTCAATTAGAAAATCGAGAACAAAAACAAACAGGATAACGGAAATAGACGTCAAGAGAAAACTAGTGTCTGGATTTGAACCCTTGGTCTATGTTTTGGCACCAAGTTAGACAAATCATAGTTCACATAAGCTAAAAATACGGACCAACAGTGTATTTGTACAATATTACTCAACAATTTCAATGGCAATGCTTGACTTGTTAGGGGCTGTTTGGCAACATGCCAAACAGTGCCTGATTATGATTTTTTGTTTCCGGGATTGGTTTGGGAACATAATCGCGTTTGGTAAAATTTTTGATCCCGGGAACAGTTTTAGAGTAGAATCAAGAATAAAAAAAAAAAAATTGACTCTTTGTTCCGGGAACAAAAAAAAAAGAATAAAAAAAGTGGAACCCTTCTCTCCCCTCCTCTGTTGCCATTCACCACTGTCCACCACTGCCCGTCGCCGCCGTCCACTGCCGTTCGCCGCTGCCATCCGCCAGTCGCTGGCAACCAGTTCGGCAAGCTCATCAAAGGCTCACTAGGCCAAGGCAAGGTCTGGCAAGCTTGCCGGAGGCAAGCCCAGCTACCGGCGAGGCTCGCGTGGCCACCGGCGAGGCTCGGCCAACAAGGACTGGCCTCGCTGAGGGCTGGCGACGCTCTGGTGAGGTCGCCGGCCTCGCTGAAGGCCGGCGACGCTCCGGTGAGGTCATCGGCCCTCGTCGGCTGGTCGCAGAAAAAAGAAAAAAAGAAAAGAAAAAAAATGAAAAAAAGGAAAAAAAGTATAAAAGTATACAAATTATTTAAAAATTAAAAGAAATTGATTTGGAACATAATCAATGAGCACGGTATCAAACGCAATTCTATTCCAGAATCAGAAATTTTGGATAGTTACCAAACGGCTTAGGGCACGTTTGGTAACGATTCTGTTCCCGGGAATGCATTTCGACCGAGAAATGATTATTTTTATTCTATTCTCGGGAACTAATTCTAAATAAAAGAACACGTTTGGTAATCTGTCCAAAATTTCTGATTACGGAATAGAATTGCGTTTGATACCGTGCTCTTTGATTCTATTCCAAATCAATTTATTTTAATTTTTAAATAATTTTTTTTTACTTTTTTTCTTTTTTTTTCCCCTTTTTCTCCTATTCTTCTTCTTCGGCTGGTCACCGAACCGGCTAGACGAGGGCCGCCGACCTCACCGAAGCGTCACCGGCCCTCGGCGAGGCCGGTCCTCGTCGGCCGAGCCTCGCCGACAGTTGGGCGAGGCTCGCCCGGCCCCGCCGAGGCTTGACCTCGCCGGATCTGGGAGGTCGAGCCTCGCCGTGGCCGAGCCGCCTCGCCGAGGCGGGCGAGGCCCGCGTGGCCACCAACGGGGCTAGGCGAGCCTCGCCGGTGGCTGGGCTCACCTCTTGCAATCTCGCTGGTGGCTGGGCTCGCCTCTAGCGAGCTCGCCAGACCGACGGGCGGTGATCAGCGGACGGCGGGCGGCGGCGGCAGCGGACGGCGAAGGATGGCGGCGGGCGGCGGCAGGCAGTGGTGGACGGCGGTCACAAGATGGCGGAAGGGAAGATGAAGAATAGTTGGTTTTGATTCTCAAATTCATTCCCGGAACAAGAATCAACTTTTTTTTTATTCTTAATTCCACTCCAAATCTGTTCCCGAGAACAAAAATTTTACCAAACGCGATTCTGTTCCCAAACTACTCCCGAGAACAAAGTATCAGAATTTGGCCCTGTTTGGATTGTTACCAAACAGGGCCTTAAAATGCTTAGAATCTTTTCTCGGGAACAGAATAAAAAAGAATCATTTCTGATCAGAATCTACTCACAGGAACAGAATTGTTACCAAACGCGCCCTTATTAGCCCTTGATATGTACTTACAATCTTCCGATGTCTTAACAGTTGCAGCCTGATTTCTTTGATAGAATGGCCTGCTTTCTTGGGGGCACCGGGAAAATTTTGAGGTGCAGTTCAAGAAGACATCCACTCTACTTAGCTTTTTTTTAAACATCAAATACCATATAATAACCATATTAGCAAATATGGAAAGACTATGATTATTGGTAAAATAGTAATAAACAAAATTACGTTATCAATTAATCACAAAAAGCACACGCTTCAATTTGGTCAATGCAAACCTTTCTCTTTCACTTTTTTAGCATATCCTCTCCATCATTTTCTTGCTCCTTCACTCAATTTATGTGGGAAAAAATTAGTATTAATGTTACAATTTTTGTATTGTGCCCACTTTAATGCTAAAATCTCTTAAAAGATCATTTAACTGCTGCAGCTTTTGAAAATTGATTACTTAAGTGACACTAATAACTTAATTTGCTAGATAATTTGACATGGCGCATCGGTTTGAGATTGAACAACAAAGTTTGGTGCCTCGTGGAAATGATCTCTTTGATCAATATTGGAGAAAGATTGGGAACTAATTTAACCCCAATTTCGCAATTTGTTAAAAGTTGATAAAATTAACGACCTTGCGGCTGCTGCTGCTGCTTTTTCTTCTTCTTCTTCTAATTTCTTCCCGGCGTACTCTTTCGCCTTTTTGAGCGTTTCGATCAATCCCTCCAGACAAGCCTCCTCGTCCTCATCGTCCGACTTGGGAATCAAGTTCTCCGCCACGTCCGCCGGAGTCATCTTCGTCTCCTCCAGCAGCTGCCCCACTGTTGTGAACAGCGGGTGCGACTCGATGCCCAAGTAATTCCTCGCGAGCAGCTTGAATGACTCGAAGCAGCAATACGACATCTCGATATGCTTGTCCATCCTCCCTGTCCTGATTAGGGCTGGGTCGAGCTTCTCGATGAAGTTTGCTGTCAACACGATGATTCTCTCGCCTCTGCACGAAGACCATAGCCCGTCGATGAAGTTCAGGAGCCCTGACAGCGTGACCTTGCTCTCCTTGCTCTCTTCCCCGCCTTTGGTCATTCTCTTGACAGGACCCGCTTTCCCTTCGTCGCTGTCTCTCTCTTGCTTCTTCATCTTCCTCTGACCGGTCAGGTCAAGCGAGCAGTCGATGTCCTCGATCACTATGATTGACTTCGCGGTCGTCTCAATCAGCAGCTTTCTCAGCTCCGTGTTGTCCTTGACCGTCGTCAGCTCAAGGTCATACACATCGTAGCTGAGGAAGTTGGCCATCGCGGCAATCAACGTTGACTTGCCGGTCCCTGGTGGGCCATAGAGAAGGTAGCCGCGCTTCCACGCCTTGCCGATCCGCGCATAGTACCCCTTCCCTTGCTTGAACTTGAGGAGGTCGTTCATGATCTCCGTCTTCTTGCTTGGCTCCATTGCCAAGGTGTTGAAAGTCGCCGGGTGCTCGAATGCCACGTGGCTCCACTTGCTTGAATCCCAGTTCGAGCTCGGGTTGTTGGTGAAGAGCTTCCGCTGCCGGTTGTCGGCCGCCACCGCCTTCCCCTTCGCCAGGACATGCTTTATGTAAGAGCCGGTGATCAACTCCCGATGGCGCCAGTGGAAGGCCAGCCTATAAAACCTGGTGGCAAATGCAACGATCTGAGGGTAGGCCAGAATTTCATCATTAGGGAAAATTACACTTATTCAGTGTCGGCCGAGCAGAGTGCTTTCGCCGTTGGTGTTCTTTCCGATCTCTACGCATTTCACCGCTCCACCAACTCAACGGTGGCAACTAAACACGAGGGTTGCGCTCGTTGCGGGACTTAACCCAACACCTTACGGCACGAGCTAACGACAGCCATGCACCTTAGAAATGCCTAGAAAATATCATATTCGTAAAGCAGAAACATAGATTTAATAGTCTTTGATTAAATTAAGTCATTATTAAAGTATCCGCGTCGCTTATTTACGAAATTTTAATTGGACTTTCTAACAATTACGTCGACAAACAGAAAGAGCAGCTAAGCTAATAACTAAGCATAACGAGACAGATTTTGATAAATTGGTAATTCCACTATATGCTATATGTACATCTACCTTCTATAAGGTAAGGTAAGCGTGGAGTTCCGGGAGATGATCTGGGACGACGACCACCAAAGCTTGACCCCTTCAAATTCATGGACGACCTCCTCGTCATCGTCCATGCTGAGGACAAGCGACTGGCTGTCCTTGACGGACTCGACCTTGAGCCGCTTGGCCCGGGCAGAGGTGCTGGCGTTCAGGTAGTTCTGAATCGCGATATAGGCCTCGGACCGCTCCAGCCGCTCGCCCGCGAACTCCGGGAACGTGACCTCGATGTATGGATAGACGTGGCCCACGGCCTTGTGAGCATAGCCCTCGATGTGCATGCGGAGCTGGGGCATTGCCCACGCGAATATCAGCCCGGCCATGACCGAGCCGAGGTGAGTCCATATTTCTGATGCAGTCCTCATGGTTTCACTCCTGTTTTTCCCCCTCGGTTGAAGGTCGTGAGGAAGCTACAAGTCTAGCTTTGGGGATTTTGGCTCCGACTTTATGTGCAGGCTTGTGCTTATATGTGGAGCGATCAGGAAGCTACCTGCTCATCCACGCGTAACTTCCCCACCATTTCCTCGTCGAGTCATGATTGTTTTGTTCTGCGGTTTGGCCTGGTAGCACTTTGACGGAAGATATTACCTCGAAGTTTTTAGGGAAAATTTTAAAAAAGAAATCATAAAATTATCACAATTACATCAATTTAGTTTTAAATTCTTTTTTATCAATTGAGTTTTATATATTTTGCATTTGTGTCAGTTCAGTCCATCCATCCAATTTTGGTCGGAAATCAGTGATATGGATACCAACTGCCTTTTATGTGACATTGTTGATTGAATAAACAATTTTAAATAATATTTTAATAATTTTGAGAATTTTATTTATTTTTTAATTTTTAATTTTCTTTTTCTATTCTATCTTTCTTTTTCGTAGATTATCTTCAGCCTCTGGATCGTTCATGGCTGGTCACCTTCATGCGCTTGAAGCCACCATTGAACCTCACGGCTTCACCTTGGCAAGGCTTGAGTCTTGCCAAAGGGCTGGGCAATGCTCGCCAAAGGCCAGCAAGGCCTTGCCTCTAGTCGATCGCCGGAGGTCCAGCGATTAATTAGAGAAAGAAGAAGGCAAAAGGGGGAAAAAAAAAAAGAAAAGGAAAAAAAAAAAAAGAAAAAGAAAAAAAGGAAAAAAAAAATATTAAATTATTATTACGTCGCGCAACCAACCATACCGCCTAGAACGATTGGCATCTACGTTAGCGATTTCCTACCCAAATTGATTATATTGACTAAATTGGCACAAATATAAAAGATATTAGGGTTCAATTGGCCGCGCATAATTGTAACAGGTTTTAGGGGTGTGCATGGTCCGGGCGGGCGGTTCCCGACCTAGAACCGGGAACCGCCCGCTAAGGACCGGTTCCGAAAAATTGGAACCGGGATCCACCCGTTTGTTGCATGGATCCACCCGGGAACCGGACCGCCGGTCCGGTCCAGTTCCCGGGTGGATCCATGGAACCGATCTTGACGCGAAACAATTTTGGTCTTCAACATAGAACGGCCGGGTCTATGAGTTGGGAAGGAGGGGAGGAGGTCTATGGTCGGGTTTTCAACATAGAACGGTCGCAAGGGGGCGAACAACGGCGGCGGAGAAGCAACGGCGGTGGCGTCGACGCTCGGGAAGGAATCGAAATGGCGATAGGACTAGGAGGAATCGAGGAAGAGACAAAGAGAGAGAGAACCGAAGACGAAGGGAGTGAGGAGATGAGATCTAATCTAGGGTTTCTTTTAGTAATTTTATTTTTTAATATTGAAAAGGTTCCGGTCCGGTCCGGGTGGGCGGATCCGCCCATGGAACCGGGAACTGGACCGGTACCCACCGGTTCCGAAAAATTGGAACCGGGAACCGGACCGGTTCCCTCAAGAACCGCCGGTTCCGGGCGGTTCCGGTCTGGTTCCGGGCGGTCCGGGCGGTTCCCGGGTATTTTGCACACCCCTAAAGGTTTAGCACTTTTTGGTCATTTTTTTCATCATTTGTATTGGCCAAATATCTATGGTAGATCAATGTTGGGGTTGCTCCACATCATTCGTGGAAATAATTGATGATCAGTTTATAAATACAGGAAAAAGCCGTCTTTTAACTGTTGCTACAAGAGTCCGTCCCACATTTGGTGTGTGATTTTCTATTTGAGTTAGCAATCATCTAACCTTTTTCATATGAATGTTCGGAGAAGCAGAACTTTGTCCAATCAAACATGGAAAGTTAACTTGGCCTTTTGTCTTTTCTTGCGTTTTCAAACTTCCAATTGACACGGACATATTAATAAATACTGAGACGACCCCGCTGAGAAAGTGACAAATCCCTTTTTCTTTTGGGTTTATGGCGTTGCCAGCGACTCTGATGGGCATGCATTTGACGTCTTTCAGTCCCCGTGATCGTTCACACTTGTATATCCATATAAGTCAATAGAAAAAGTTCAGATTATGACGACCATTTGATGGTGATCAAATCGTAAAATCATATAATTGATGGGGAAAGCTCCACTTTAATACCAAAAGTTAGTTCAGCTAGTTTGAAAATACTTTGGGAGGCAAGGCAAAGTCGAATTGGCATATGACGTGAGGACTAGGGGTGTCAGTTTCAAAGTGAATCCATTTTGAGAGTAGAATCTAAAACTTATCTTACAAGTCTAGGCTTAAGAAAATTGAAATCGAAAACCAAACTAGCTGATTCTTGTAAATTCTGATTTTTGTAAATATCACATTATTGACATTATATTTTATTTGTTTTAGCCTATGACGCATGCCTACTTCAAGCAAATCATGGTTCCAATCTCCCATTGATATTTCTTCGACAATCCATGTAAGACCAATTCAAAATAGGTTTAACCTTTAAATCAGCCTACTTGATTGATTCCCAGGTCAAACCGGTTGCTGTGACAAAAGAACCGGGAACCAAAACCATTAAAGACCGGTTTCAATGTTCAAAACCGATCTAGGAATGGGGCCTGAATCGGTGGAGCCAATTGCTCACCCCTACTAAGGACATTCACATGATGACGGAATAGGATGGTCAAAATTATGTTTTTGAAAACTTTTGTTGTTTATTTCTACATATATAAATATTGACATAAAAAAATTTAGAGTTTGAAATATTCTTTTCATTTTTAAAGGAAGCAAAATACAACTGAAACGGATTTCCCAATTAAAGAGAGCATTCATGAAACATTGTCCGAAAGAAGCCCAACTCCTCACAGTGGCATTCCATGTAATTTTGTTAGCACATGTTTTAATTCTGTCCAAAAAGCAGGGACATGGTTGTTTCCGATTCAGGGTAAATTGAAACAGTCTCGTTCGGAGCACTCATCCTTTTCCTTCTCCGATTGGATCCACCCTTGTATTCATAAGCTACGTGTCCTATCAACAATTACGCAGTACGTTTTAAAAAGATGGAAAATAATGATTATTTGCAATCTGGAAATTTAAATGCATCAAATTTTACTGACTGCGCAATGAAAAATAAACAATTTTGATAGCAAGATAGTTTGTCAAATATAGTAATCACTTCGGAAGGGACGCACCACGCATAATTGGATGCATAGGGAAGATTGGATGGTTATTTAACAAGTTGGTAATTATGAGTGACCTATTAAAATAATATTATTTAATGGAAGGGTAGTCGAAGAAATTCAGAAGTGGGTCAAATATGGTGTTTCGGCTTAAGCGTACGGTCTCTCTCCCTCTCAGGTTCTAAGATTGGTCATGGGAGAGAGTTTTGAGTTAGCACCTCACTACTTGTGTGATGAGAAAAAATTTCTGAAGCATTTGTAATTGCGCAGGATGTGTAGAATAACTTAGTTAATAGGTAATAATCTCTTTACGCAGGTTGTGACACTAACAATGTTTGTAATTAAAAATTCCCACTGCTATTAGTGCTAATAAAAGACTAAAGTTTAGCATTGATATTTGACTACATCTATACGTATACATATCGAGGCTAAGAAATGATGACATCCCCATATTAACTCATTAAAGATGTTGTCTGTTTTGACCCATTCCGTATCAAGTCTCACGGTTTTATCCCTTAGAATACAGGCAAACACTTTTCTAAGAGGTCACCTATCTTAGTAGTGCTCTAAAACTCGTTTAACTTTGCAGTTTCAAAGCAAAACTTGCTGTTATATCAAAAGGAGTTTCCATGAGTTGACTCCACGAATGTCACAGAAATATAGATCATCACCTATTAGTGACCAGTTCCATTCATAGTCGGTTGATGATCGTGAAGAATGTTCATCTTTTTTCCAGAAAAATAACAGAGTAAAGGCTGGACATATATCAGCCATAATGAAAATTACAAAATGAAAAGAAAATGTAAAGGCTCCCTGTATATGGATGTTAAAAGAGTCCTCGTAGAGCACTTATAAAATCCTATTAAAATTGTTTTGAAGATATAATATTTGTTTGATTAAAATAATTAGATTTCTTGAACTCTGTACTTCTTCAATTTTTAAAGCGTCTCCGAAAGTACTTTTTCCATTTCTAGTTTGCTTAATTACTACCCTGTTGCGCTTCTTAATAAAACCCCGTAGGTCAAATAGCGAGAACAGAGACAACATATTAAGTTTAAGTGAAAGAAAATCAAGAACAAACCAAAATTGCAGGACGCTGCAAGGCAACTAAAGGACTACCCTGCCGACTTATTTACCTCGACTGTATATTTATATCCTATAACATGTTTATTCTACCCAAATTACAAATAAATCTGGTTCCATCAAATCCTTCTTAAGCAAAAAAATCAATTAGATCTTCGGGGCAACTTTGCCCACGCCCTTTTCGGCCTCCTTCGACCACACGGTTCCTTTGGCCTTCTCAAGGATCTAGACCAGACTCTCCAGACAGGCTCGGCATTGCCTCGAATGACTTGGGCATCAAGTTCTCCACAACATCGGCCAAGTCATGTTGACCTCCTCCAACAAGCCCTCGACGTTGGCAAAGAGCCTGAGATCTCGGAGACCCCAGCAGTTCTAGGCAAGAACCTTGAAGGCCTCAAACCTGCTGCAATACGACATGACCATGTGCTTGTCCATCCTCCTCCGCTGATCAGTGCGGTGTTAAGGTTGTCCACAATGTTGGGGGTGAACACAATGATCTTCTCTCCCTCACTGCCTCACCACATCCCATCAATCATGTTCAAGAGCTCTGAGAATGTGACTCGGCTTCCATCACTACTCCCACCATCCTTTGACTCCTTGTTGGCTTCATCTTTGATTTTTGCCATTCGCTGCCCCGTCAGGTCGAGCAGGGAGTTGATGTCCTCGACCACGACGATCGACTTGCATGCTGTGTTTATCAGGAGCCTCCTCAGCTCCGCGTCGCCCTTCGCCATCATGAGCTCAAAGTGTCGCGTGCAGTAGCCCTGGAGATTGATCATTGTTGCGACCATTGTAGACCCCGGGGGGGGTGTGGCGCGGCGCGGCGGCACGGCGTTGGAGGACGTACCCCTGCTTCCACGCCTTCCGGATGATTGCGTAGTAGTCCTTCACCTCGGTGAACATGACGAGGTCCCTGATAATCTCCTGGGTTTTTGCCGGCTCCATGGGCAAGGTCCTGAACGTCACGGGGTGCTCAAACATCAGGTGGCTCTGCTTTCTCTTGTTGCAAACATATCAAGTGCCGCACACGCGGTTGGTGAGAAGCTTCCTCTGCCGGTTTCATGCCCGACCCGCCTTCCCCTCACCCAGGACGTGTTTTAATTGAGGACCTTTCACGACATCGCGGTGTCGCAGATGGCCAGTGAGCATGAAGAACCTCTCGTGGTCATTGGGAGGATAATAGGAGACTGTAGCGGGACCAATCTTCCTAGGAGACCACCATAACTTAAGACCCTTGAATTTGTCAATGAACTCTTCATAATCATCTAACCCCATTTTCAATAGATTGGAAGAGATTTTGGGACTATAGTAGGTCTCAACAAGTAATCTTAAGGATAATGCATGCTATCCTATTGGAAACATTCAACTAAGACAAAGGAGATATCTGAGTCTAAGATATGAAAAACAGTTTCACAAAAGGTTCTTTTCTTTTTTGTGTTGTTCATAGTAATTTTACATGTGAGCTTGGAGTGGAAAATTGCCTTTTGAGTAAATTTTAAGTGAACATGCCCAAAGGCAAAGAAAAAGGAAAAATTCCATAAGAGCTCGAAGTGTCCTTATTTTCTCAAATAATGGCATGAAGTAGATTTTTTTTTTTTTCAAATAGGGGCCTGAAGTGGCTATATTAGTTCCAAAGAATGATCTGCAGTAGATATAGCTGTTTTAATAAGGGTCTAGCCTCATCGACAGGTAATAAATTCCAGACAATCAGGAATATTTTCCTCCAAACACAATTTAAATTTAATTAGATTAAAAAAAAATTAAAAAAATACAAGCGAGATGGATGCCACCCCATCATCAATAGGGCAACAGCAGTGGTTGACGGGGTCGCCAATGCCTAGGCAAGGGTCAACAACTGTAACGACCCGGGCCCCACTGTATAATATTGTCCGCTTTTGACACTGAGTCCTAAGCGGACAATATTATACAGTGGGGCCCGGGTTGTTACAGCAACCCTCGCCGACCTGAGGCGAGGACCAACAAGCCCTCTTCAGAAACGAGAGAGGGCGGCGACCCTCTCCTAGATCTTGGTGAGGGTTGCTTGCCCTTGCCTCGGTTTGGGTGACGAGGTCCAAGGGCCCTAGGCTAGGGACCCTCACCCAAATCTGAAAGAGGGTCACCGCCCTTTTCTATTTCTGGCGAGGGTCGTCAACCCTCACCCAGGCACCGATGACCCCACTAGCCATCATTGCCACCTCACTAGCAATTGAGCAGTGGCCACAAGCAAGAGGGAGCCCTCCCTTTGATATGTGTTCCTTTTTTCTTCTAAGTTTTTTTTTTTTTTTTAGTTTCTTTTTTATGGAAAGAAAAAAGGAAAAATTTAAAAAATTTTAAAAATGAAATTGCACTTCACCAAACAGTGAGTTCAGATGTTTCTTTGAGACTGATATGACCACTCAATGCCCTAATTTGAAATAAGGTCTATTTTAGGCCTTTAGTTGACAAAATGAGGATATTTCGGGCTCTTATTTAAAATAAGGTCCACTTTAGGCTCTTATTTAATAAAATGAGGGCACTTCATACCCTTATTTAAAATTTTCTCAAAGAAAAATAAAAAGTTTGGTTGGGGATCCATAATTCATTGTAGGTTTTAAGTGAAGTACAGTTAATATTCCCTAGTCGTTAAAGACCCATCAAGGCCCAATTACAAGCTTTATTTTCGAATTGGGCACCTTATGTACTATATGTCCTATTTGGTATGACATGAGAAAAAAGGGAAAATGGGAATTAGTGACCTAGCAAACAAAATAAAACATCAAATCGGTTTGTATGTTTCCACCAGATTTTAATGTATAGGAACCAGATAGCAAAGGAAACATTCATGAGATTTTTTTCTAGAAACAAACTAAAGGCTGGACATAAATCAGCCAAATTGAAATTTTAATAATTAAAAAGGAAGGGCGGCTCCATTTTCACTAAAAGGACAAGATTGCCCTTGATCATACACTTGCAAATAATTTTTTTTTTTATTTTTTTTTTTAGTTTCACTTCCATTTAGAATCTAGTTGCCATAATTAAGCATTTCACATTTTTTGTTTTAGTCTATTATGGGTATCCCATATTATTGAAGGCATTATGTTTTCTTTATTTATTTTTTTAGTTTTTAATTTCGTAGAAATAATTTTTTTTTGAAAAGAAAATTTCTTAAGAAAATAGATATCAATTCTTTTAATTACAACATCAAAGAATTTGCATTTTTTTCTTTACTATTGGCCAAATATTTTTACACAGAGCATGTGAGATGTTATAGAAGTATATAAGAATACACTAAAAACATCAATGTGAAAAAGTTATGCATAATAAGGCATCTTAATATCTTTATCATAAACATTTCATGTATACTATTAATTTTTGTCGATCCAAAATGATGAGATTTCATTGGCATTTGAAAAGAAAATTTAAGTAATTTTTAAATAATTAAATTTCATCTTTTTAAGTTTAACATTGGAAAATATTATTGTAATTTCATTTGGAAAACCTTTAAAGAGGTTTTTTTTTTTTTTTTTTTTTTTCAATATTTTCAACCCGTTTGATGTATATGCGTATGAAAGACAACTGATAACAAATAAATTGATGATGATATGCACAACAAAATTAAAAATTTATAAACAAGTCATTGCGTTAAAAATTATCTATCTTATTTTTTTTTAAAGATTTTCTTTGATAATCGATCCATAAGTTTTCTCAACAACATAAAAAAGAATTAAGTTTTTTGAAAATTTTCTCTTCAACAAAATAATTTCTATGGAAATAAAATCTATCAATAAAAAAAAAAAGTGCACACGATATGCAAACAAAACATGTAAAATTCTTAATTTTGGTAGTCATATCCTATAGATCCTATAGATCCTATATAGAAATAGAAAAACTACAAAAAGAAGGAAAGTAAATAAATTTGCGACACCAATTAAATTGCAATGAATGATTTGGGGCCATTTTGTCTTTTTTGTTGAAATTTGGGTGGATTTATCTATATAAAAGGTGAAAATAGCACTGCGCAAAAAGAAAATGATTCAAAGATTACTTTTAAAGAGGGCTCCTAGATCACTTATAAAACCCTATTAAACATATTTTGATAATATAAAATTGCCATTGCAAAATAATTAACTTTCTTTCTTATAGTGCATTTGTTTCATGAAAAATATATGATTTATAAAAATGAACGAAAATTATTTGAACTATGTCTTGATCGAAGGAAACACCGTCACTGCGAGGGACCAGTGGAGGATACTTTACGCCAACCTTCCAGTGAAGGACGGTTCAGTGTTATAATGTTGTGTTTGAGCATCTGGCGACGTTCGAGACGATCGCGATGCAACTGGAGAAGGAGGACTTGACCGACAATCTTGTCACGTTCACGAAGTCGAAGGATTACTACACAAGGATGGGGAAGGCGTGGAAGAGCTGTTTCTTGCTGTACTAGGATCGTTGCAATGGCTATTTTCCTGGAGTACGATGTTGATGATCTAGAGTTGACGGCGGTGGACGGTAACACGGATCTGAAGTACCTGTCGATCAACACTTCGAGCAAATCCGTCGTCATGATTGAGGACATTCTTGACCTCACAGGTGATGCTTTCCGGGGTTGTTGAATTTCAACGACGGGATACGGTCAGCATGCGCAGGGGCGAGATCGATCTGTGTTAACGAACGAATTTTGTGGACAGACTCGACCCGGCACTCATCAGGAGAGAGAGGACGGACAAGAACGTCGAGTTGTCCTACTGTTGTTTTGAGGGCTTCAAGGTTCTAACCGAGAACTATCTGGGCGTCGATTAGCACGATTTGTTCGACACTGTCAGGGGCTTCATGGAGGAAGTTGAAATAACTCCCACCGGCATCGCCGAGAACTAGATGCCTAAGTTAATATCTTTTGTCCCATTTTTATCGTAGGAAGTCTATTTTCAAATGTTTGCACTTAAAAAAAGTATTAAGTCCATTCATGTGAGGGTATAATTACAAACAAATGTCAATTTAATCTTAAATTTTTTAATTTGCTAATATAGTCCTTCTAGTAAATTGGTCGAAAACTGCTGATGTGGCAATCCATTCAGCTCTAGATATATTATTTGGCATAATCGACACTGATATGGATCGATTTTTGCAATTTTTTTTCTTTTATATTTTTAACTTCTTCCACTACCAATCGTTGGGCCTCAATGATGGCTAGTGAAGGAAAAAGTTGGATAATTGTGCCACACAAGATGGTTGCCATCCACATGAGTGATTCTAGCCAAAATTAGCCAGAATGACTATATTGGTAATCTCAAAAAATTTATGACTAAATTTGCTAAATTGTAAATTTTAAGAGTGAATTGGCACCTATATGATGGTTTATTATTATTATTATTATCATCATCATCATTATCATCATCATCATCATCATCATCATCATCATCATCATCATCATTATCATTATTATTATCATCATCATCATTATCATTATTATTATCATCATCATCATCATCATTATTATTATTATTATTATTATTATTATTATTATTATTATTATTATTATTATTATTATTATTATTATTATTATTATTATCATTATTATTATCATTATTATTATCATTATTATTATTATTATTATGATTATTATTATTATTATTATTATTATTATTATTATTATTATTATTATTATTATTATTATTATTATTATTATTATTATTATTATTATTATTATTATTATTTATAGTAATTTTCCCTTCATGTCAGTCCACATATTTTGAAGTATAGATCGGAGAAAAGGTGGTATACGAGAATATATGAATGGAATTAGCCTATCCAGATTAAAACTATAGATAAACTAATAGAGATGCATTTCATGTTAGCTTGTCCAGCCATAACCCGTTAAAACCATGCAAAAATTAAGCTAGCTGGCTTGGCTATATGCTCAACAAAATCGTCATGCACAACAATCATAATTACTTATGAACCTCCAAATTGAGATAACTAATAAAAATACCCAAGATTGAATAATGTAGATAGGGGAAGTACCAAAAAGTACCGAACCTATTGTATTAATACCAATTCAGTCATAAATCTTTCAATTATACTAATTTAATCCTAAACCTTTTTCACATTGAAGCTAAATTCAATCCATTTGGCCAATTTTTCCCGGCCGACGATAACATAGACGACGAGGTGGTGCCTTGTTAGGACTAGAATTAACACCTAGATGGGGGTGAATAGGTGATTAAAGCAATTCTAACAATTTAATCCGAATGAGAGATTAATGAATTAAAACAACAATCGCTGCAAATGAAAGTAATGAAAGATAAAATGATTAGGGATAGAGAATCAAGACTCCAGATTTATAGTGGTTCGGCTTAGACCAAGCCTACGTCCACTCTCCCGCACGGACAGCCCTTCTGGCTGGATTTCACTAAGAATAAAAAAGAGTGATTATAGTCTCACGCTCTTGAGTCCACAGTGTAGAAGCTCTACTACACTTCCTCAAGGTCTCACCACAATATGATCTCTCTTTTGATTACATATAACGCTCGAAGAATAAGATCGCAAAATAGAAAAGGAGATTCAGACTTTGGAATTCTTCTATCCGGCACCCTTCAACAATTGGAGCATCTCTCTTATATACTTCTTCATGCCTTCAATACCGTTGGCACCTTCCAAAGAAGTTCTTCCAATCAACCCGTTGGACAGAATCAATTAGAGAGATCTCGAGCTCTTTAAGGTAAGTGTTGATAGCCCATCAATCCTGCTCGCCCATACAATCAGGATCTTGGTTTCCATAAGTAGATCCTTCCAATTATAAGTTGCGAAATCTTTAGAGAATCTATACATATTAGAATACGAAAGTAAGATCTTCTAGTGCTGAATCCAAGTAGAAAGATATTCTCTAGCCGTTAGAGTAAAAACCATATAAGATAGAATAGAAGTTGGTCTGGAGACTGTCCATGAGAGTAGACTTTGAAACATGAGTCTTGCTAGCTTCAGACTTTGATCTTCAGACTTTGCCGGTAGAGTACGTAAGTCTTCGAGACTAGATTGAGGAAAATGTTTTTTCAACTTCAAAATACCCGAAGAGAATTTATCCAACAATCTCCCCCTTTTTGATGGTGACAAAACTTTCCTGCAGATTTGAATATTATTGCCCTGCAATACAACTTTTAAGCAAGCATTGATATCTCATAAAAGATTAGAATAAAAATAGTAGAAGTTATCCTGTACACAGATGTCCTGTACACAGACTTACCCTGTACAGATCTGCATTCATAGAAACCTCATTAGTCATGTGCAGACATTACTATCTTTTTAATTTAATAGCTTAAAGTAATGCAATAATGAGCACACATTAAAAAAAAAAAAAAAAAACTCAAGATAAAGTCAAAATATCAATCACAATCATAACAAATAAAAAATGTTTAAAAATGAAGATTTGGTTTGGTTTTGAAGATAGAGTCTTGAAATTGAAATGTGCTTGAAATCTGCAAAGTCTTCTCCCCATTTTTGTCAGCATTAAAAAAAAAAATCAAGGAGCACGAGGAATGCGAACAAGTTGAAAGTCCTCCATAGACTTGATAGTTCCTTCTAGCTTCCTCAAATCTTCCTATAGTTGGGTAAGAGCAGTGCCTTTTGCAGTATCCTGAATCTGACGCTGAACCTCTTTAAGCTGATCATGCATGGTGATGAACATTGCATGATTTTCATTCTGCAGAGTCTGAAATTTATACCCCATAGCATAGATTTGGCCTTTAAGCTCCAAGATGATGTCAAGCAACCTTCCAAAATCTCCTGAGTTGTCAGTATGTGTGCTTGCGTCAACTCAGTCTGATGGTGGAGTCAAGCCAGTATGAATATCAGCAGGGAGATCAGTATTTGGAGATGATGCCTCTCCCTCAGGAAACTGAGCAGCATAAACATCTTCTACATCAGGAGGTGATCGACTAACACCTGTTTGGATATCTCCCTCTGTAAAAGTCAGTAGAAGAGGAGTACATTCTCTTTATGTATCCCCCCCTGTTTCAATGTCTTATGGAGGGGAAAAGTACTCTTCTTTCTGAGGAGTTTCCTCAGTGACAGGTTGTTGTTGATCCTCTTTTTCTGCTGGAGAATATGTTTTTGCCGATTCGTCCCCTTGTTCTGCTTTTTCCTCTTCCTCTTTTTCTTCTTCTTTCTCTTCCTCTTTCTCTTCTTCTTTCTCTTCTTCTTTCTCTGCAAAATGTTGTTCTGGAACAGTTGAAACATGTGCAAAAAATTGAGAAACAAGAGCAGAGATGGGTAAAGCATCCTCATCATCTTCATCTTCCAAGATGATTGCCCTTCTCTTCTTGATAGGACTAGTCACCGGTTCCTTTCCTTTTCTTTTGGCCGCAGAAGAGTCTGGTCTGAACTTAATAGGAGTCTTCTCCTTGAACTGCTCCAGCTTCTTGCTGAGTTCTTTCAGACGCATCTTTGTTATCATCCTCAGTCCGATGACCATTTTATCAATAGTCTTCACAGAGAGAATGTGAGGAGGCTGAATGTTCAGGTGTCTGAAAAGACGAGTGATGAGAGCAGCATAAGGGAGTTTTCCCTTGTCCTTTGCCATGGACCTGTACATGTGAAACATGATAGTGTGTGGTAGAGAGAAATTAAGACCAATCTTGATTGCATACATCAACTTAGCCTCTGAGATGGATACATCTGTCTTTGATGTTGATTTCGGTCTAAGACAGTTGATCACTATCTTGTGAAGCAGAGTGTTTGTTGCATTCATCCTGGAGTAGGAGAGACGACCTTCAGCAATTCGGTCTCTCGCAAGTTCTAGAGTTGCATGACTTACAGACACACCAATTGATTGGAAATCACCTCTTTCCACACCAATTACATCTGCCAGAGTGTCCTTATCAACAACATATTCTCTATCTCTCACCTTTGAATGAAAAGCTATTCGCATCAAGGAAAGTGAGATTGGAATAAAAATATGCTGTTAATTCAGAATAAGCCACATCACATTCAGTACAGAACTTATGAAGTTGAAGTTTCTCAAACTTCTCTCTCAGATTGATGCTTAATAAATCCAGAAAATCAAAATCCACCGTCCGTGGATTCATCACCCCACGCTTCAGCAGTTTCTCATACATCTTCCTATGTCCGTCTGATCGAAACAGTTCATCATTCTTTCCTCGAAGGTTTGCAGCCACACCCATCCAAGGTTTAAAAAATGTATAAACATTTTCTCATCATCATCCTTTCCCTTTAGTTGATTTACACTACTAAACCTAGGGTCACTAGGAAAGTTTGCAAAGGCTTTTGCTGCCGTTCCAGCAGGAACAATGCTTGATCTCTCCATTACAGTGAGAAAATGTGTCTCATTTGAGTAACCTTTTTTCTTTGAGAAATTCATCAATGAAGGTCATTGCAAAACCTCCTTCCTTCAATGCAGAGTAAAGCCTATAAACAAAAGCAGGCTTGAGTGTTCTTACAGGTTCAATATCTTCAAGAACTTCTTCTGCATCTTGAGGGCGACGAACATGAGGTCTAGTTGAGGAAGTACGCTGTTGAGATCGTTGAGGAGTCTGTTCAGTTGGAAAGTCACTTTCTTCTGTGAGATCGAAGTGCGTAGGCCCCTCACCAGAGCCCTGTGGTCCCCTGTTTGCTATCCTTGAGGATTTCCTTTGGTAAGACATTGTCGCTTTCTTGAAGAAACTTTCACACTTGTGTCGCAAGAAAGTTAAAAGCTTTGAGACATAGAAATTTAGGAGAGAAAAATACAGAGGAGTGAAAAGCTTTTGAACTAGGGTTTCTGGGTAAAGTGAAAACGAAGGAGAAGGAGTATATAAAAGATAACTGATACGGGGTAACTCAAGCGTCGCAATTTGGAAATATTAAGAATTTCCTTTTGAAAAAATAACTGCCTTAATAAATCGATAACCACCTTTTTTTTTTTTTTTAAATTTAACTGCCTTAATAAGCTTAATTAGAGATAAATAGACAATCTTACCTTTTCGAAATAACAGTTTAAGTAAATGAACTTACGGTCGTGTCGATTGGTATTTTGAGTCTACAACCTTTTGAGTCGATACTTGTCGGACTTTAGATTTGAGTCGAGCTTCAACATTCTTCAAGAGATAAAATATTGAGTCTTGAGCGAATAGACTCAAACAAGCTTTTCTCAAGTGGCTTTGTGAAGATGTTTGCGCTAGTTGATTCTTTGAGTCTATGAATTGTATCAAGACTTCTTTGTTCTGAACATGATCTCTTATAAAATGATGTCGAATCTCAATATGTTTTGCTCTTGAATGTAGAATAGGATTCTTTGTAAGATTGATTGCACTGGTATTGTCACATTTTATCTCTGTGCAAGAATCTTCAATGCCAAAGTCTTGTAGTTCTTGTTTTATCCACATTATTTGAGAACAGCAACTTCCAAGGGTTACGTATTCTGCTTCAGCTGTTGAAAGAGCCACATACTTTGTTTTCTTGAAAACCAAGATACTCCCCTGTTTCCAAGCAATTGACAAGTACTTGAAGTGCTTTTTCTTTCAACTCTACAACCTGCAAGATCTGCGTCTGAATAACCAAGAAGTGTAAAGTCTCATTCTTTGGGATACCATAGACCAATCTTAGCAGTAGTAGCAACATATTTAATAATACGTTTAGCAGCACTTAGATGAGATTCCTTAGGATCAGATTGAAACCTAGCGCATATGCAAACACTAAATAATATGTCAAGTTTGGATGCAGTAAGATAAAGAAGTGAACCAATGATACTCCTGTATAACTTTTGGTCGATTTTCTTCCCTGCTTCATCTTTGTCTATCTTCAAGGAACTTGACATTGGTATGTCGAGTCTTTTTGCAATTTTCCAGACCGAACTTTTTAACAAGTTCTTTTGCATATTTCTCTTGATGAATGAATATTCCTTCCTTTAGTTGTTTCACTTGTAGACCAAGGAAAAATGATAGTTCACCCATCATGCTCATCTCGAATTCATCCTGCATAGACTTAGAAAATTTCTTGCACAAAGTCTCATTAGATGATCCGAATATAATGTCATCAACATAAATCTGAACAAGTAGAAAACTTTTACCTTCCTTTTTAATAAACAAAGTAGTGTCTACCTTTCCTTTAGAAAAGCCATTATGAATTAAGAAATTACTTAGCCTTTCATACCAAGCTCGAGGAGCTTGTTTCAATCCATATAAAGCTTTCTTGATCCGAACATTGAGTCTGGTTTCTTTGAGTCTTCAAATCCAGGAGGTTGTTCCACGTAGACTTCTTCTTGAATAAATCCATTCGGGAATGCGCTTTTGACATCCATTTGAAATAACCTGAAATTCTTATAACAAGCAAAAGCAAGTAGTAATCGATTGCTTCTAACCTTGCTCTTTGGAGCATAGGTCTCATCATAGTCTATCCCTTCTTCTTGCGTGTATCTTTTAGCCACGAGTCTTGCTTTGTTTCTCGTTACTTTGCCTTTTTCATCAACTTTGTTCTGAAAACCCATTTAGCTCCAACAACTGATTTACCTTTTGGTTTAGGAGTCAATTCCCAATGAGTTAATCTTGAATTGTCTAAGCTCTTCTTGCATTGCTTCAATCCAGCTTTCATCAGCTAAAGCTTCTTCAATATTTTTGGGTTCTATTTCAGAAATAAGAGCAACAACACTAGACTCTTTTTCTTTTGGATCTTGTTAGATTCCCTCATTAATGTTTCAATAATGAGTTCTTCAGGATGACTAGACTTGTGCTTCCGGTTACTAGTGTCGATAGATTGTTGATCTTTTCTTGAGTAGATTCTTCATCAAGCTTGGAGGTAGATCTTCAATGGAGGTAGATCTAGCAGTGTCTGGAACAGATTTTGAATCTTTAGTTTGAATTTGCTGAATTTGTGGAGAGTCTTGAAATTTGACATTCATTGATTCTTCTACAGTTTGAGTCTTCTTGTTGAATACTCTAAAGGCTTTGCTTGTAGTTGAGTAACCAAGAAAGAATCCTTCATCGATTTCTCTTCAAACTTACCAACACGATCATTTGCATTCTTTAGAATAAAACATTTGCAACCAAATACTTGAAAATAAGAAACTATTGGTTTCTTTCCTTTAAAAATTTCATAAGGGGTTTTCTCAAGAATTGGCCTTAAAAACACTCGGTTTATAATATAGCAAGCAGTTGAGACAGCTTCAGCCCAAAACCTTGAAGAAATTTGATTTCCAATTAAAAGAGTTCTTGCCATTTCTTGTAAAGACCTATTCTTCCTTTCCACAACCCCATTTTGTTTTGGTGTATATGGAGAGGAGAATTTGTGCTGAAAACCAAATTCATCACAAAATTTAGTAAAGTCTTGATTTTCAAACTCACCTCCATGGTCTGTACGAATGCTCGAGATAGTGTGACCTTTCTCATTCTGCACTTTCTTAGCAAACTTTGAAAAAGAGAGAAAGTCTCGACTTATTTGAAAGAAAGTAGACCCAAGTAAATCGTGAGTAATCATCCACAATTACTAGACAGAACCTTTTTCCACCAATGCTTTGCGTTACGGTAGGTCCAAACAAATCCATATGCAAAAGCTGCAAGTACATGATTAGTGGAAACTTTATTTATTGATTTGTAAGAGTTTCTAACCTGTTTACCCAGTACGCATGGTGTACATAGATCAGACTTTGAGTAATTGAGAATAGGCAATCCTCGAACAAGTTTCTTGGTAGAGATCTTGTTGATTTGCTTCATATTGGTATGGCCTAGCTTTTGTGCCATAGATTAGCTTCATCTTGTGCGATATTAAGCGTTGTGATCTTTCTTGATTCACATCCGGAAGATAGATATTTCCATGTCTTCGTCCAGTAAAAGATTGAGTAAAGTCTTTGCGATTCCGAGCACGTTTCTTCTTGGAAGTTGATCTTGAAACCAGTATCACACAACCGACTTATGCTAAGCAAGTTGTAATTTAATCCTTAAACTAAGGAAACATTATTGATTGACAAACTTCCAATCTTTGTTGTTCCTCGACCAGTAATTCTTCCTTTGTTGTTACCACCAAAGGAAACTTTTCCTCCGTCTATCTGGACAAGTTTTATGAAGCAACTTGAGTCTCTTGTCATATGTCTTGAGCAGCCACTATCAAGATACCATTTAATCTTCCTTTTGATAGTAACCTGCAATTAACACGAATTCAAGCTTTCTTTGGTACCCATATCATCTTGGGTCCAGAAGTGTTAGAACAATAGACAGTCTTAGCCCAGCTCTTTTTAACAGGTCTCCAAACCAAAGGACATTCTTTCTCAAAATGTTCTAAGCTTTTACACTTGGAACATTTCAAAGCATTTCTGCCAACAGGTTTTACAAAAACTTTATGGAAATGATTCTTATAAACAATTATGGCTGGTCTCTGTTTGATTCTTTCTTTTACCTTTGGGAAATCAATTAGTGGAATAGTTTCAGAAGTCATACCAAGACCTAACTTATCAAAGTATGGTCTTTGTATCGAAAGAATCTTATCCAACTTTTCAGAACCATTTGAAAATCTTTTTGATATGTTAGTAATATCATTTTTCAAAAGATTATTTTCATTTGAAATAAAGTCTGAGTTTTCTTTCACAACAACAAAGTCCTTTTCCAACTTTTCAAACTTTTCTTTATAAGTTTATCCTGTTGCTTCAATGTAGAATTTTCCCTTTTTAATTCGGAGATCCTCTTGAGAGAGGTTTTAGACTAAGACAAAGTTCATCAATATATTTAGAAACCTTGACAGGAATTTTCAGGTTACTAACCTCGAGTTCACATGCGAGTACGTATCTCGAATCAAGGTGCGAGTCCGAATCTGATTTTGCCATTAAACGAGATATTGGCATAATCGTCATCACTTTCTTCACATTCAGTATCACTCCAAGTCTGCTTTGAGTGCCTTCTGTATTTCTCAGTCTTTCCTTTTCTCTTCTTTAACGAGAGGACGGTTGGGTCCGATGTGTCCATTTTCTTGCATTCAAAGCAAGTCACTTCTTTTTAGAACCATCTTCCTCTGTTGATTTGTTTTGAAACCTTTGAGAGCTTTGTTTCTTCCAATTGAATTTCCTTCCTTTTCTGTTCAACTTTTGAATCTCTTTATCATGAGTGCCAGTTCTTCATCATCTAGATCTTCTTGAGTGCGTAGCATCGAATAGTCATTAGACTTTAAGGCAATAGATTTCTTACCTTTTGAATCTTCCTCTTCGTTGGTCTGTTCCACTTCATAAGATTGAAGAGTCCCAACCAGTTCGTCTACGAGAGAGTGGAGCAATCCTCTGCGTCTCTCTTATTGAGGTTTTTATGTAATTCCAGTCTTTAGAGAGTCCTCATAGGAGTTTGTTGACCTTCATATGTCCTGAGATTGGATGTCCCTGATATTCAAGACCATTCATAATTTCAGTAAAGCGACTAAACATGTTAGTTATTGATTCTCCTGATCTCATCTTAAAGACTTCATATTGTCCCAAAAGAATATTGATCCTTGTTTCTTTCACACGATCAGTTCCTTCATAGGTAATGTGAAGCCTATCCCAGACTTCTTTTGCTGTATCACAAGAAGATATTATGTTATACTCAGTAGGAGATAAAGCACAATATAAGGAGTAAATAGCTTTGGCGTCAAGAGTCTGTCTCTTGGTGATTTCTTCTTGAGTCAGTAGAGTGGGATCAGCAGTTTCTTTTCCTCTCTCGATTCGATGCGGCAGCGGGAATGATTCCTTTATCAACCACTTCCCATTCCAAAGGATCTTTCGATCTTAGGAATGCCTTCATCTTATTTTTCCATATGCTGTGGTCTTTTCCATCAAAGTATGGAGGTCTGGTATTGCTTTGACCTTGAACCAACCCTGTAGGCAACATACTAGCCATAGATCTTTTACTCAGAAGTAAAGACACTTCTTATGAACAAGTACACAAGCTCTGATACCAATTGTTAGGACTAGAATTAGCACCTAGAGGGGGGTGAATAGGTGATTAAAGCAATTTTAACAATTTAATCCGAATGAGAGATTAATGAATTAAAACAACAATCGCTGCAAATGAAAGGGATAGAGAATCAAGACTCCATATTTATAGTGGTTCGGCTTAGACCAAGCCTACGTCCACTCTCCCGCACGGACAGCCCTTCTGGCTGCATTTCACTAAGAATAAAAAAGAGTGATTACAGTCTCACGCTCTTGAGTCCACGGTGTAGAAGCTCTACTACACTTCCTCAAGGTCTCACCACAATATGATCTCTCTTTTGATTACATATAACGCTCGAAGAATAAGATCGCAAAATAGAAAATGAGATTCAGACTTTGGAATTCTTCTATCCGGCACCCTTCAACAAGCTGGAGCATCTCTCTTATATACTTCTTCATGCCTTCAATACCGTTGGCACCTTCCAAAGAAGTTCTTCCAATCAACCCGTTGGACAGAATCAATTAGAGAGATCTCGAGCTCTTTAAGGTAAGTGTTGATAGCCCATCAATCCTGC
The DNA here is from genome assembly GCA_014182395.1 of Eucalyptus sp. ANBG9806169. Taxonomy (NCBI): domain Eukaryota; kingdom Viridiplantae; phylum Streptophyta; class Magnoliopsida; order Myrtales; family Myrtaceae; genus Eucalyptus; species Eucalyptus sp. ANBG9806169. Next base: position 28,838,686 of record CM024582.1, read on the forward strand.
TCGCCCATACAATCAGGATCTTGGTTTCCATAAGTAGATCCTTCCAATTATAAGTTGCGAAATCTTTAGAGAATCTATACATATTAGAATACGAAAGTAAGATCTTCTAGTGCTGAATCCAGTAGAAAGATATTCTCTAGCCGTTAGAGTAAAAACCATATAAGATCATAATAGAAGTTGGTTTGGAGACTGTCCATGAGAGTAGACTTTGAAACATGAGTCTTGCTAGCTTCAGACTTTGATCTTCAGACTTTGCCAGTAGAGTCTGTAAGTCTTCAGACTAGATTGAGGAAAATGTTTTGTCAACTTCAAAATACCTGAAGAGAATTTATCCAACAGCCGAAGCCGCCTCTCCAGCGACCCTAGGTGAGGTCGTGCAAATACCACAACCCTTGCCGCCAAGGAGGAAGAAGAGAGAGAAAGAAAAGACAAAACTAATAAAAATATTTAAAAAAAAAATATTTAAAAATTACCACATTAGCAACTGGCCATCAGCTGGTGTTCACATCAACGCTAGCCAGCCAAAATTAGTTGGATAGACTGAATTGGCATCAATATGAAAATATTTAGCACTAAATTGATTCAATTGAAAGGTTTATGACTGAATTGATGCCAATGCGATAGATTTATGACTTTTATAGTATTTTTCCCAAGAAAAAACTAATATATATCAATTGAAATACTCGAATAATCCATACTTATCATTTGTTCAACATATCACGCTGCATGAATATCATACTATGGAACACAACTTTTATGGATCATAACAGAACCAAACTTGGTCATAGCAGAGCAAGTAAAAGCATTGATAGTATGGCAAACAAGCATTCCTCGCATAAACAGAAAAAGAAAGAAACTCAATCCAAATTACAAGATAAAACATCTCGTGCCGTGCACACACAAACAGGTGACCACACACGAGAGAAAGAAGAATAAGAATGGATTACACTAATAAATCCTTGAGCTTAAAGGACCTCTTGCCGAGCAGAGATGACACTTATAGCTATTACAACATGCATACATATGAAGAAGGCACCGGCAATATAACAATGCATGCGCAAGCAATAGCTCTAGGTGACATCTCTCCTGCGACAAGAGCTCCTATTAACCTCGTGTCTCTCCTTTCTCACTTTTCTCTGGGGAGGGGACAAACTCCTAAAAACTCTCGTCCTAATGTATCTATCTCTACAGCAACACAAACTGTATCTGTCTCACCTTATTCATCCAAATGAACTCTGATATAGAGCGCTCAGGAGGATGGTTCCGCCCTTTTCCCTTAACTTTTAATTTTTTCCTCTTTGTTCTTTTTTAAAATTCGGTGATAAAGATTGACAAAATAACTTGTGGTCCTGGCGACAATTTGCTTGGATCGTCGTTAAATTCTCTTCACTTTTTATGTTGGATTTAATGTTACTAAAAACAAAGTGGACGTCAAATCGAAGTCATATCCATAATCCTTCCATTTCCACATAATCAACATGCACAATGATTAATCATTGTAAGAATAGCTAGAGTTGACTCTCGAGCCTCAACATCACATGCGTCGTATCTCTGATATCAATATGTACTTTAGTCACCCTGATTGTTAGGTCAGATTGGAGTACGTCAAATGAAAATGACCTATGTAGATTATCCTTTTAGAAAAATTTCATACACTATAGAGCATTGGATTTTCTGATCTCGCGTTGAGTGACAAGTCCGGCCATAGCTTGCTCAGCTCGATTGAAACATAAATACAAACAAACTAAAAGAGACACATGCATCTGTATTGGAACTCACAAAACATTCTCTAGCTAAATATGAGAATTTTCATGTCCATCCTTTGTAAAGACGTGACTAGTCAAATGTAGTATCGAATTAGTAATAAAAAAGTGACGCGGACTTGTGTTTTGGTTGAAGATGGGATTACGAGGCTTGAGACTATGATCTAATGTCTTGCCAAAGGTTTGAGGGTGACAAACCTTTTGGGCAAAGTAAAAGAAGGGCATGATGATCACTTTGTTAGTGTGTCACATGTCGACGAGGTCTGAAGTTTGGAAAAGTAGATGTTGAATTCAAACAGCTAGCACATAAAACATATGATGGTTTTCATGAAATTAAAAATGAACAAGTTGCCAAAAGCGAATTTAAGTCAAACAAAAAATGTCCTCGGCGGGCCCTTTTGTGCCAAATTCACAATCATCAAAATACATGCATTAGATTCTTGTGGGGGGCATTTGTTTACTGTATCAAGGTTTAAGATGATGTTTTCACTCTATTGATCGATTTCCTACCCTTTTAATTGTGCGGAATAATATCGGCAGAGTTCACAAAATCAACATACTAAGTAATGTGGCATATCCAGTTAAATGGTTAGTCTTGAGTGGGACTTATCTAAATGCCCATTCGTGTGGAATAATATTAATATATTGAACATTAGTCGGATTATATATGTTTTTTGCACGCATGATCTGGCTTCAACGTCCATAATCTCGATTGAGATTCTAGAGATCTTCCACCGGTTCAACGTCCATGTTTTTTTGCACGCATGAACAGTAGTCAATTTTTCTTAACCAATTGTTCTTTGTTTGTGAAAAGCCATCATCTCGATTGAGATTCTAGAGATCTTCAGCCGAAAAGTCCACGGTGCAATCGATTTGGCTCTTTGGCGCAAACCAATATGTAAAAAGAATTGCTATATTTCTCGAAATTGACTCTAATTAACATTCGGATTACACTCTTAAGTAATATTTTTGGTCGTTCAATTGAAAATGTGCTTTCGCATTATTATACTTTTGATCATCAATTGACGATAACATATGATACGACTTCCACAGGCCGCGCACTGGTAATAATCCTTCCAGTTCTAGTCCATTAGGGACTGTTTTGACACGGCTTTACTCCTTTTAAGTTCTTCTCTCGGTCCATCACGAACTTCTTAGTTTCCTAAGTTGCACTCAAATGGAAAATTTGGAGAACTGCTGAATCCTTCAATTTCCCTTTTGCTTAATTTAAAAGGTACAAATATTTTGGGGATACTAGAGAAGGATGAAATTTGAACATTGACCGTTTGTGTACATTAAACCTTGGTTCTTAGAAGACTTCGGCTGATTCACACAAAGCTAGCTTAGCTAATTCAATTGATGTAACCAAAGTAGGTTCAACATTAACTAGATAAATTAAGTTCATTTGACTTAATTAGGTTCATGTACATCCATTCATGTCAGAGTGCACGAACCACTTTAGCTTGTCACAATTTAAGGTCAAGATATTGATCATAGAGGATCTTTGTTGAGATCAATATGACATCACCAACGGTTCTTCAATCATCTCAAATTTTCTTTTTCTGTATTTATTAAAATTAGTCGTGTCGGAAGGATCGGACATCTCACACGCAATCATACACACCTCTAACCCTTCCTAATTACTTTCAAAGTTGATTAACTTCGGATGGCCAACAACATACTTCCTCGGGAATAAGGCCGATGTTATGAAAGCCTTTGACTCGGTAAATTGGATTTTTTGCTGAAGCATTGAGGGCTATTCAGGTTCCTGAGTCCTTTGTCCCTTGGATGGAGACTTGCATAAGTTCTCCATATTTTTTTCATTTCTATCGTTGGAGCCTTGGAGGGCTTATTCAAAGGTGGAAGAGGTTTGAGACCATGAGATTCATTATAATTAATGACTGTAACGGCTTGGAATCGCACGGGCCCATGGGGTCGCCCGAGTTCTTTAGCTACCCCTTCCTCTCCCAGGACCTTCCCAAATCCTAGGTTCAGGCAAACTACGGGATCAAGATACGGTAACTTCAATATCGGACTAGAGCTGCAACCCGTCAATTTAGGTAAACTTGGGTCCTTGGGAACCCAGGGGCCTAGATCGCTATGTGAAGGTTTACTTAGTAGGTGCTCATGTGAAGGAACTGATCAAAAGACAACCTGAATTTTCAAGTCCAGAAGTTTAGTCATGCATTGGACAGATTAGCATCCCACGACACCCTTTCGGTACCGCACCTCTATTTTTGGCTAAATCCCACAGCATTCCTCAATTGGTTTTCCTAAACATGCACGGCATTTATTTCTACGTTAAAATCTTGAAATATCGCCAAAACATCGCTATTAAAATCCTCATTTCTGGGGCAGCTCGGCACTTGCCGACAAGCATGTTATATTGGCAAAACAAAGCTCTTGATGCGCACAAACAATTACGCACCAAAACTGCACAATGAATATATACTCCACTTGTCGAGCAGATAGTCGTCTTCTAGATGCACGTGAAATTTCATAGGAGCAATCATTCAGTAAACAAAGCATTTGAAGCTGCATATAGTGTCTGTAGAAATACTCGGATTGACGCAATTCAGGTGTGTCCGATAAATACTCGGATTGACGTAGTTGATTAGGGGCGTCATGATTTTTTTTTTGGTTGAAATAGAAGGACTATATATTCAAGTGAGATAACCAGTACAACCTGTGGCTATTGCATCAGCACAAACAAGGTCAAGCAAATAAAAAGGAGGAGAGACGACCCAGTTTTGGGTTAAGTTTGCACGATTATGGGCCTTGGCAGCCCAATCGGCGACAACGTTGGCTTCTCTTCTATAGTGTCGAAGACTGAGATTAGGGAAAAGAGAAAACAGAACAGCAGCTTCAATAAACAGAGGACGCTCCTCCCATGGCGGCTCTTTGCGTTTGTTCAACGTGTTGATGAGGACGAGACGGTCCGATTCAACGAGCAGATCTGCGTGATTGAAGCCTTGCTGAAGCAGGTGCTGGAGAGTGAAAGAAAATGCTTGGATCTCCGCCTACAAGGCCGAACAAGCGGCGAATCGTCTGGAGAAGCCATCGATAAGTCTTCCATGGTGATCACAGCAAATACAGGCCATAGTCCTTCCTTACTGCCTGGCTGATGTGCTCCATCGATATTGACCTTCAGGATGCCCAGATCTGGTGGCCTCCAAAGAGATTCTCGGTTCAAGATCGATCTACCATTGCTAGTTTGGGTTCGAGTGGACAGCCGAGCAACATGGGTCTAAGCTAATGCTACCTCTACCACGTGTATTGGGTCGAGACTCTCACGGTGGAAGATAAACCCGTTACGAGCTCGCCAGATTTGCCAAAGGACTGTCACGATGGTCTCAAAACTAGGTAATAGTTGCTGTGTTCGAACTTTCTCTGTGACCCAAGCATCAATTCTCTATATTGCTTGAGGTAAGATCTGAACATTGATTTAGGGATGAGACCATATTCATTGAGTCCATGGACAGAGTAAAAACAGATGTTCTAGGGTTTCTAGTGCTTGTTGATTGCATAGAATACAAGTCGGATCGGTGATAATGTGTCTCTGGTATAAGTTTGCTATGGTGGATAATGCATTGTGGCATAGCGACCATAGGAAAGTGCAAATTTTTGGGGCAATTTGCATTGTCCAGATTTTCCTCCATAACAATTTAGGATTCTGATATGACGTGGAAGCCCTATTGCCTGTCTGTTTTGTTGCTGATTGGGTAAGAGCATGGTAAGCACTCTTAACAAAGTAATGGCCATGTTTTGTAGCAATCCAAATGAGTTTATCCTTGGCATAGTTGGGTCTTACTGGAATGGTAATGATCTCGGTTATGACCTGATTGTCAAAAAACCTGTTTAAAAGAGGAACATTCCAGGTGTTGTGGTCTTGATTGATGAGGTCAGCTACCATCTGAGGTTCGTCTCGAGCTGCAGGTCCACCTAATATCCCAATAGGTAGCCACCTATCTTCACGTATGTTGATCAAATGCCCATCTCCAACAGACCATCTAATATTGGGTAAAATCACATCCCTGCCAATTAGAAGGCTTTGCCAACCCCATGATGGTCGGGGGCCTTTTTCCGCACACCAAAAGTTCTTTGCATGGAAGTATAGTCCTTTTAAAAATTTACTCCATAGAGATAGTGGCTGATGGAGTAAACGCCATGCCTGTTTCCCGAGCATGGCTTTGTTAAAGTTTATAAGATCGCGAAATCCTAAACCACCGGCTTCCTTTCTTCCTTTTAGAACTTCCCAATTTTGCCAATGAATTCCTGATTTGCGCTTGTCATTCTGCCACCAAAACCTTGCAATTCTTTGTTCAATGGATTTGCAAAGGGACACAGGGAGTTTAAAGATAGACATGGCATATTGTGGTATTGCCTGTACTACAGTCTTAAGAAGGATCTCCTTTCCACCTTTTGAAATTAGATTTTCTTTCCAGCCTTCCAACTTTGCATGAACTCTCCCCATGATCTAGGAAAAAATATCCTTTTTGGAATGCCCCCAATCAGATGGTATTCCCAAATACTTACCAGACCTTTGCAGCACCGGTACTCTAAGCTCTCTCACCAAAGTTTCCTATAATCTAGTAGGGCAAGTTTTACTAAAAAAAGTTCCAGATTTGTTACGGTTAACCTCTTGCCCTGTAGCTAAACAATATTGATTCAAGTTATTTGCTAGATTCTGACATTCTTGAACAGTACCATCTAGAAAGAAGATTGCATCATCAGCGAAAAACATATGGGATAGAGTAGGACACCACCTGTTCAGCTTGATGCCCTTGAGATGCCCCATGTTAACAGCTTGGTTAATAAGGTAAGATAAGATATTTACCAACAAGATGAAAATATATGGGGATAGAGGATTGCCCTGACGAAGACCCTTGGTAGGATGGAAATATTGTAGCTGTTTGCCATTAAATTTTACACTGAAGGATGTTGTCATTATGCATTGCATCACCCACCGGATCCATGTGGAATGTAATCCTAATTTAAGTAAATAATCTTGAAGAAAATCACATTCCACCATGTCATACGCCTTTTGCATATCCATTTTAAGAACTGCCTGGAAGTGTCACTTCCTTTTCCTTATCTTGATCTGATGAAGAACCTCCTGGACTATTAAAATATTATCCTGTATTTGCCTACCACCCACAAAGGCACATTGTTCCTCAGAGATCAAATCCGGTAGCATAGGTTTCAAACGGTTAGCAATCACCTTGGAAATAACTTTATAAGCATAATTACAAAGGCTGATAGGGCGGTACTAATCCAAACGTTCTGGGCGTGGGGTCTTGGGAATCAAAGAGATAATGGTCCTATTTAGAGCGGGGGGCATATTCCCTGATATAAAAAAGTGTTGCACCGCTGTAAAGAAATCGTCCTTAATGATATCCCAGTGAATTTGATAAAAAAAAAAATGCCATTTAGGCCATATGGGCCCAAGGCTTTGGTAGTCCCTAACTGAAAAGTGGCTTGGTATACCTCTTTCACAACTTACCATAGCTGTTAATACCTCATTCATCTCCGTTGTAACAACACATGGGCATTGGTCTAATATAGGTCCATAGTCGCGACTGCCCAATGTGGTATATAAGCTTGAAAAAAAGGCGAACATCATCTCTTGTAACTACCTAATAGGGGTGTGCAAGAGAACCGGGATCCGCTCGGACCGCTCGGAACCGGACCGGAACTGCCCAGAACTGGTGGTTCTTGAGCGAATTGGTCTAGTTCCCGATTCTAATTTATGAGAACCGGTGGGTACCGAGTCCGGTTCCCGGTTCCATGGGCAGATCCATCCACTAAAATATTCAAATTTCACTTGCATGAATATTAATCATAGTTTATGTGTTTCATGCTTAATTTTAAGCATAAAAGCCATGAACAATTTGATTAAAAGTTGTGATTGGCTTAGGTTTTATAGACAATCTCTCTTCTATGCTTGGAATATTTAGTCGATGTGGGACTCTTTGAGGCGTGAAGTGCCTTGTCGTTTGCAAGTCGGGGAGCAAGAGAGAGAGAGTGTGAGCATGAGGAAATCCTAGAGCCTTGTCCCACATTGAGTAGAAGATGGAAACTAACAAGTAAGTTTTCTCTATAAATAAATAGTAACAACAAGAGTTTTGGTGGTCTCTTGGCCATATAAGAGGTTGTTACTTCAATTGCAAATCCCATTGCAATAAGTTTTATATATAATATTCATATATTATGTGTTTACATATTATATGTATATAGATTATATATAAAAAAATTGGTCGGTCCGGTCGGTCCGGTTCGGTCGGTTCCCACCTTGAAACCGGGAACCGAACCAACCGGCCGCCGGTTCAATATTAGGAACCGAGAACCGAACCGCCGGCGTGGGAACAAATCGGCCTGTCCGGTCCGGTTCGGTCTCGGTTCCGGTTCGGGCGGTTTCCGTTGCACACCCCTACCGTCCACCCGCCCACCCGGATCGGAACGATTAATTTTTAATATTAAAAAAAAAATTACTAATAACAAACCCTAATCGATGATAGCAGTCGAACGTGTTGCCTCCCCGTCTTCGGTTCCGTCTCTCTCTCTCTCTCTCTCTCTCTTCCCCTTATCACCATTCCAATTTCGTCGACAAAGCTACAACGATCTCTGCGGGGGATTGGCTTCGCCACATTACGCTCCTGCTCGGCGGATCTGCTCCCCATCCAGCGATTCACACCAATGTACTCCAGCCTCCGATCTGTAAGTGTCCCCTCGATCTCGCGCCTTTCCTTGTTTTTTTTTTTCTTTCGTCTCCTTGTTCAAGATTCGTCACGTGAGGAATTCGATCTCTCACCACCATTAGAATTTGCCGACGGCTTGTAGAATTTTGGTGGAATTCCGTGCTCGATTCTTGAGTCGCTGCCCCTTCGCGTTTTTATTTTTGTGTCGGAGAATTGTGGGGTGGGTTAGTGCCAGCAGCCGTCGGTGATCCTCGCGACCGCCAGCTATGATCACACCATCCAATTATGGGAGGCCAAGAGCCAGCGATGCTACAGAACGATGTAGTACCCAGATTCGGTCCGTCTGCTAATTCTTGATATGTAGCATTGATTTGTCTATTTCGGTGATCTTTGAACGTGGTATTTAGCTGGGTTTTTGCCAAGTTCTTCGTTTGAGTTCAAGGAGTTGTGTAATTGTAAGTTTGTGAGTTAAAAAGATATCTTTGTACCATGTGAGATATGGTTGAGGATTTTTTATGCAGCTAACCTATTTGATGGATAGAAGTTTTAGGTGGGTGTAATTTTATGAGTCAGTGTATGTGCCCGCAACGTCGACTTTATGTTTCCGATTCGTGGGTGTGGAATGCGTTTTCTTTCCCTGCTAAATTCATGGGGTTCATTGCTTCTTAATGCTGAATTTGTTCCGCAAAGCAAGTGAAAGCGGTTTGTCGATACGAAGATGAACCGGTTCCATGGATCCACCCGAGAACCGGACCGGACCAGCGGTCCAGTTTCCGAGTGGATCCATGCAACAAACGGGTGGATCCCGATTCCAATTTTTCGGAACCGGTCCTTAGCGGGCGGTTCCCGGTTCTAGGTCGGGAATCGCCCGCCCAAACCATGCACACCCCTACTGCCTAGTGTCTTGCACCCAATTTTGGTTGTCGTCCTACAGCATACTGATTCGATTCCTTTGTCGTCTTTGTATGGTGGTAGCATGAAAAAATTTGGTATTCTTATCTCCCCATTTCAACCAATTGATCCTGGACCGCATTGCCCAATATTGTTCTTCTTGTTGCCACACCTGTTGGATTTGCTCTTTCAATTTTATTGATGTCGATTTGTCGTAAGAACTATGGGGTTGATTGATGAGATGTTGTAGTTGTTGTTACAAAGCTGCTACTTTAAGGTGATTATGTGAAAATTTCTTATGACTCCACTTAGCTAAAGCAATAGAAACATCCCTTAATTTATGCAAGAGGCCATAATCCTTTACTTGATATGAATTCCATGATGTGACAACAACCTCACGACATTCATGGTCCTAGATCCAAAAGGCTTCAAACATAAAATGATGCTGTCTTTTTCCAGTAGATGATGTAGTATTTAATAATAATGGACCGTGATCCGAACCCAAAGCAGGTAGAGCAAAAACTTCAGCCTCAAGAAACATTATGCGCCAATCCATAGTACATAGTACATAGCACTCGATCCAGACGTTCCTTTATGAAATCATCCCCTTCTCGATTATTCATCCATGTGAAGGCGCAACCCTTACTATCTATATCCATTAGAGAACAATCATTCAAACCATCTTGAAAAGAAAATAAGCGATGAGATTCAGCTGGTCTTTTCCCTACTTTTGCCCAGTAATAAATGATTTCATTAAAATCGCCTACACAAACCCATGGTAAATGATTTTCGTAGCTGATTTGTCTGAGGTCCTCCCATACTTGTCGGCGTAGTTGATAAACTGCGGGGGCATGAATACAGGTGAGTCGCCAAGTTCTACCCTCCATATCATCCTTGAATATCATATCAAAGAAGTCTGAAGTAGACCGAACTATCGTTAATGAAAGCTTATCATTCAAAAAGACAGCCAAGCCTCCAGCCGAGCCAACCGGGTTATTCACATGAAAATTCAAAAAGTGTAAACGACGTTGCATTCGTTGAAGCACAGAGTCTTTGTTTTTAGTTTCCATCAAAAAATAAGGTCGGACTTTTCCTTTGTCACTAGGACTTTTAGTGCCTAAACTATTAGGGGATTGCCCAAACCCTGACAGTTCCAACTTAGGAGCTTCATTTGTGAGTGGGTGGTTGTTGAGGGCCAACCACCTTAGCCCACTGTCCTACCTCATCTGCTTCCAAGATGGGTGTGTCCAGGAGAAGTGATTCATCTAGGTTATCTTGTGCTGAAGTTCTCATTTCATAGGGATTATAGTGCTTGATTTTCTTGGCAGGTCCAATTTTTGGAGTAAGTCTAGTGTTTTTCATTTTCTTGGCCTACGGTAAGGTGATTAACTGGGTCTGTAATCCTTTCATCTTTTCTGTTGCAGGTATCAGAGCAGTGGTGATGGGGCTACTTTGCAGCACTCCAACTTGACAATTTTGCACCTTTGGAGCTATAGACATAGAGCTGATCACTGCCATAGGCTGTTGCAGGGGGCCCTCTTCGGTGTTGGCAATGGGGGCAGTAATGGGAGATGGTGGGTTGAAGATGGAGGAGTGTCAGGTACTACCTTGTCTGGATGCTCTGTTTTTCCTTCGTTTCATAATAAATCCACCAGCAAGGGCTATGCTCCTTAACCTCCGCGTGAAGCCATTGGCCATAAGCCATTTTCTTCTTGCCTTCTAGTTTTGCTTCATCAAAAGGAATCTCCTTGCAATAAATTGTGTAATGTCCTAGTTTTCCACATGAATAGCAGAAGTGGGATAGCCTTTCATAACAAAAATCTAGCCATAGAGTCGTGTTATTGATTCTGATCAGTTGGCCTGTCTTCAATGGTTCTTGTAAATTAATTGCTACCCTTGCTCTGCCATCTCTAAGTTTGGAACCCTCTTTCAAATCTGCTTTCACTTCTAGCACCCTGCCCACATTTTTAACCGCTTTGCTAATCATTTGTTCAGTGCACCATTCCAAAGGGAGGCTAAAGACTTGCACCCAGAAAACGCAAGTGGAAAAATAATAGCAGTGTAGCGGTGTATTCGATATCCATGATTTAAAAACGACCAGATGATTAGAAAATAACCAAGGCCCGCCCTCCAAGATTCTCTGTTTTTTGCCTCCGACTGGAATTTTGTGACATACAATCCAGCCTCTCTTTGTGATATTTCAACATGTTCTGTTCTCCACACACGTTTCAAGGTACTTTGAAATGCTTGAAAATTAATAGAGGGATTAGAATGAATTTTACCTATTAGTGTTAATCGGCATTCCTCCATTTTTCAGGCGACGTCTCATCATTCCAAACCTCGATTTCTTGTTCAGAGCAGAGACGACCCAATATGTGACATAGGGCAGCAAGTCTGGATGAATTCTTGTGTTCTTCGTGGTCCATGAGGTGGATTCGCAGAGTCAATGGACAGGAAGGCAAAGGCAGAGCTAGAGCGAAGCTACAGAAGCCGAATCAACCAAAATCTGGAGTGTTGATTGAGGGAAGAAACCTCGGAATTGGACAAATGTAGCCATGCAGAGACCGAAAAAGTAGACTAGCGACCAGAATTGAGAACAATGCTAAGCCTAAGGGATTAGGGCATCGATGAGGAAGAAAATGACTAGGCGAAGCTCTACCTAGTCAGGTGAAAGAAGCGGCATTGAAGACTAGCGTAGATAGCATCGAGGAAGGAGGGGATTGAGATTACAGGGGATACGAGAGAGCCAATGAAGACAGGGGATACAAGAGAGCCATGGATGATGAATGAGATGCAGGTAGAGTGGGAGGGGAAGATTAGGGTTTAGGAAATTGAGCTACCATTAAGGTAGAGGGGGCTCTGCATATCGAGAGGAAATTGAGTGACATGATTGATCACTTCAAAAATTGAATGTCATTAGTCAACATGTACTAACTACGTGCAAACTCGTTTGGGTCAAGTCAACGTATTTTTTTCTTGTCAACAAAGAAATTTTTCTTTCTATCATTTCCAAGAAAGTTGACAAACTGGGGGATACGTAAAAGATATTCTTTCTTTTCCATTGTTTCGACATATATAAAAAAAAAAAAATATTGTGACACTTCATTTCTTACGGCATTTTCAAAGTGATTGTTTTTTATATATCGCAATGGACGATTCCATCGTTAACAGACCAAAGACTTATACTTTGGTTGATGGTGTTTGCAGAGTTTATGTGTGGCCCTCTGTACTCATGTCATTGGATTACCAAAATGGTTGTGTCTAATTGATTTACTTTTATTTTTATTTTTATTTTTCAAATCTTGTTTTAATAATTAAAAAGAAAAATGCCTTAAAGATAACTGTTGAAGAGTGCTCCTAGAGCACTTACAAAACCCTATTAAACATGTTTTGATAATATAAAATTGCTACTGTCATATAATTAGTCTCCTTATAGTGCATTTATTTCGCTGAAAATATATGATTTACAAAATGAATGAAAAATATTTGAATTATGTCTCGAGCGAAGGAAATGCCATCACCGTGAGGAACTGGTGAAGGAAGCTTTTCACCGACCTCTTGGTGAAGGACGGTTCAGTGTGTTATGACGTTGTATTTGAGCATCCAGCGACGTTCGTGATCGTTGTAGTGGGGCCAGAGAAGGAGGACTTGATCGACATTCTAGTCGTGTTCACAAAGTCGAAGGATTAATAGACAAGGATGGGGAAGGCGTGAAAGAGCTGTCTCTTGCTATATGGGCCATCTGGGACTGGCAAGTCCACTACTGCGATCGCTGTAATGGCTAATTACCTGGAGTACAATGTTCATGATATCAAATTGACGGCGGTGAAGGATATAACACGGAATCTGAAGTAGCTGTTGATCAACACTTCGAGCAAATTGATCGTCATGATTGAGGACGTTGATTGCTCTCTTGACCTCACAGGTCAGTGCAACAAGGAGAAGACAAAGGAAAAACAGAAGACAGAAGTCACTAAAAAGGTGATACTTTCTCAGTTGTTGAATTTCACACATGGGGGCGAGACTGATCGTGGTAACGACGAATTTTGCAGACAAACTCGACCGGGCGCTCATTAGGAGAGAGAGGATGACAAGAACATCAAGTTGTCCTACTGTTGTTTTGAGGGCTTCAAGTTCTCGCGAAGAACTATCTGGTTGTCAACTCGCACAACCTGTTGGACACTGTTTGGGGCTTAATGGAGGAAGTTGAATTGACTGCTGCCAACGTCGCCGAGAACTGGATGCCTAAGTCCTATGCTGATGATGCAAAGACTTGTCCGAGAAATTTGATCAAAGCTCTGGATACCAAGCATGTAGTCAGTACATGTTAGTTGTTAGTTAGGGATCACTTCTCCCACATTACCGGGATAAGTTAGCCTTCATTAATTCCTGCGATGTCAATTGCACATCGTGCATATACTTGTTGGTTCTATGTGTAAAAGAGGATTTGAATTATGTCTTTTGGTTTATAAGTGCACAATGTAAGGCTTCAATTGTTTCACGAAAAACTAATGATTTGGCAAAAAATTTCTTAAAAATGATCACTTGTATTGTTTGAAATAATTATTGATGAATATGTTTTTATTATCGACATCAACTTACATCTAAACATTTTTGTGGACAATGAAAGTTTCTTTTGTTTAGCAATCAATTCTCTATATCCCTTACAGAAGGTGAGGTTGTAATACCTCGTTTCCTTAGTGTAACCCATGCCACACTTATCCAAAACTAATTTTTATGTCAAAAGATCTTAAACTATTACTTCTATCTCATATTTACCCCAAATTAATATACTCATGTCACGTTTATCTTGAATTATGGTAAATATGAGATTTTTAGGGATAAATGTAACATAAGTGTACCGGTTTTGGATAAATGTGTCATCGATATTACCGATTTGGGATTTTTTTGTGATATAAAAATTAATTGGTGGGAAATGTGACGTGGCTGTGCCACTTCGGCAGTTTTTATGATACAAAAATTAACTTAGGACAAACATAATACAGATGTACTAATTTTGAATTTTTTATAGTATTAACTCTTTTTCTCAAGAACGAGTCCCTCCGCGACTGACCCGTTACCAAAGACCCGGGACACCGGGTTGGGGAATTGGGCTCTTGGGTCTGTCGGCCGAAGTTTGGCCAATGTACACCATTCCCTTTCACTACTGGACCACATACTCTCCCACCATTTTCTTGCTCTCCTTCACTCAATTTCTGTTGCCCTTCTTCCTCAGCCATTGCTCCAGCTGCACTTGCTGCTTTCTCTTCTTCTTCTCTGGATTTCTTCCCGGCGTCCTCTTTTGCCTTCTCGAGCGCTCTGATCAATCCCTCCACGCCAGCCTCCTCGTCCTCGTCTCCCAACTTGGGCATCAAGTTCTCCCCCACGTCCACTGGAGTCATCTTCCGTCTCCTCCAACGGCTGCCTCACCGTTGCAAACGGTGGGTGGGACTCGACACCGAAGTTTCCATTTTATCACAGGAGTTCTAACTTCAAAGATATACCTCGTCCATAGCAAGATAAATTACTCACGTCTGCACTTAAAAAATTATGATGCGAGGGTATAATTACCAGATAAATCTTAAATTTATTGTGCGACTATAATTTTAGTTCTAAACATCTCAATTTAACCAATTTAGTTTGAAACATTTTGACAATTCGTCAATATAATCATTCCAGCCAATTTGAAGTGGAAATCGCTTATGTGACAGTCCAGTCAACTTTAGCCATCTTATATAGCATAGCTGGCGTTGACATGGACGTTTTTGCAAATTTTTAAAACTTTTTGAATATCTTACTTTCCTTTTCTTTTTTTTTTTCCTTCTTCCTCCGCCCGTCACCAAGCCTTGGCAATGACTAGCAAAGGAAAAAAAATGCAAAAATCATCCACATTAATGGTAGTTGTGCCATGTAAGACAGTTAATGTCCACATCAGTGATTTTTGGTCAAAATTAGCCAATAGTACTGCATTGGAAAAATTGTTAAAAGGTTTAGGACCGATTTAGTCAAATCAAATAATTTAAAACTAAATTGGCATCCATACGACATGATTTTTTTTTTTAAAATAACATAATTTCCCTTGCATGCGAATCCACACAGATTGAAGTACAAGTTGGAGGAAAGGTGGTATCCGAGAATATATGAGTGGAGCTTGTTCAGTACTTCACTGCAAAATGTTGATCTCACATCATGTATGAAATTAGCCTATCTAGATTAAAAATAAAGATAAAGTAATAGAGATGCATTTTATGTTAGCCTGCTCTGGCATAGCCATAACTCATTAAAACCATGCAAAATATACGCTAGCTAGCTTGCTACCTGCTCAACAAAATTTTCATGCACAACAATCATAATTAACTATAACCCTCGAAATTGAAATACCTACAAAAAAAAAAAAAAAAAAAAAAAAAAACCCAAGATTGGATGATGCAAGGAGAAACTCGCAACTATATATCAATTAAATTACTCAAACAATCTACACTTATCATCCATCCCACACATCACGTTGCATAGATATCGTATTTATGGAACAGAGCTTCTATAGATCGTAACAGAACCAAGCTCAAGCATGGCAGAGTAAGTAAAAACATTGATAGTATGGCGAACAAGCATTCCACGCAAAACAGAAAAAGAAAGAAACTTAGGCCAGATCACAGGAGAAAACATCTCATGCCATGCAAATACGGACAGATGAGCATGCACACGAGAGAGAGGGAGGGAGGGAGGAGAGAGAGGGAGGGAGGGAGGGAGGGAGGGAGAGAGAGAGGGAGGGATTTTGGATCATACGATAAATCCTCGAGGTTAAAGGGACTCTTGTCGAGTAGAGATGGCACTTGTAGCTATTACAACATGCATATCAAAAAAGCACCGGCAATATAACAAATGCATGCACAAGCAGAATGAAAATAGGATCATATGATAACTCCTCAAGGTTAGAGGGACTCTTACCGAGTAAAGATGGCACTAGCTATTACAACATGCATACATATCAAAAAGGCACTGGCAATATAACAAATCCATGCACAAGCAGAATAAAAATATGATCATGTGATAACTCCCTGAGGTTAAAGGGACTCTTGCCGAGCAGAGATGGCACTTGTAGCTATTACTACATGCATACATATCAAAAAGGCACTGGCAATATAACATATGCATGCACAAGCAATAGCTCGAGGTGCCATCTCTCCTGCGACAGGAGCTCCTGTTAACCTCTAATTCAGTGCTCTCCTCTCTCACTTTTCTCTGGGGAGGGGACAACCTATTCTCTCCTTCCTCCTGATGTATCTATCTCTACACAATGCAGTGTATATCTGTCTCACCTTATTCATCCAAATGCACGCTTATATAGAGCTCTCGGGACAACAGTTCCATTCTCCTCCCTCGTCTTTTTTCTTCTCTTTTCTCTTTTTAAAATTTGGCGATAAAGATTGATGAAAGAAAGAGGGAGAGAACTTGTGGTCTTGGCGACAGTGCTTGGGTCGTCGTTGAATTCTCTTCACTTTTTACGTTGGATTCATTGTTGCTACAAACAAAGTAGACGTCAAAGTGGATTCATATCCATAATCCTTCCATTTCCACATAATCAACATGCACAATGATTTATCATTGTAACAATAATTAAAGTGGACTCTCAGCGCAGCATCACATGCATCGCCGGTTGGCGGGTTTCTCTAATTTGATAAGCCAATGATTTTTTTCCGTGTTTCAGAATACGGTTAACCAACAAAAGACAGAAACAAATCCACTATCCGTTTATTCACCGTGATTGTTAGCAGTAAAAGCAAGACGTTAGACGGATCGACTCATCAAGTTCCCATTGAAATAGGATCCACACAAGGAAAAGCACTTGTCATTCGTTGGTTATTAGGAGCATCCCGAAAACGTTCGGGTCGAAATATGGCTTTCAAATTAAGTTCCGAATGAATGGAAAGAGTTCATAAACTATTGAGCATTGAATTTTCTTATCTCGCATTGAGTGACAAGTCTGGTAGCAACTCACTTGGCTTGATTGCAACGTAAATCAAAACAAATAAAGAGATACATGCATATTTATTGGAACTGACAAAACATCCTCTAGCTAAACACGAGAATTCTCATGTTTGTCCTTTGTAAAATCGTGATTAATCAAGTATCGAATTAGTAAAATAAATGTGACGCGAACTTGTAGTTTGGTTGGAGATGGGATTACGAGGCTTAAAACTACGACCTAATGTCTTGCCAAAATGATGAGGGGAACAAACCTTTCTGGCAAAGCAAAAGAAGGGCATGATGATCACCTTGTTGTGTGTAACATTTTGACGAGGTCCTGAAGTTTGGAAAAGTAAATGTTGAATTCAAACAGCCAGTACATAATCATATGATGATTTTCTTGAAATTAAAAATGAATAAATGAACGAGTCGTCAAAAGGGAGTTTCAGTCAAACAGAAACTGTCCTTGGTGGGTCCTTGCGCGCCAAAGTCACTTTCATCAAGATGCATGCATTAGATTCTTGTGGGCGGCATTTGTTTTATGGATCAAGGGCTAAGATGATGTTTTCTCTTTATTGATCGATTGCCCACCCTTTTGATTGTGCGGAATAATATCAACACAGAGTTCACAAAATTAATATATGGAGCGACGTGGCATATCCGATTAAATGATCGGTCTTGAATTGATTCACTCATCTAAATGTCCAATTATGTAGACTAATACTAATATATCTGACATTACATGGATAATATATGTTTTTCGCACGCATGATCTGGCTACAACCTCCATAATTCTAGGTATCTAAGTAGTCATTTTTTCTTAATAAATTTGTCCTTTATTTGTGAAAAGCCATCATCTCGATTGAGTTTGTAGAGATCCGATCACGCGCTTCCACTGAAAAGAATATCTTCTATGGTGGAATTCATTTGATTCTCCAACACAAAAGAAGATGAAAAAGGAACTACTATATTTCTCAAAATCAATTTTAATTAAAATTTGGATTATACTCTAGGTGCGTTTATTTCACAAAAAAACTCAAGATTTAGAAAACATTTTCCAAAAAATGATTAGTTATATCACTTAAAAAATTAGTCAATGAAATATATTTTCATTGTCAACATCAATTTTTACTTGATTATTTTTGTGGATGGTGAAAATAATTTTCATTTATTCATTTTTTTAAGCAATATAACTAATTATTTTTAAAAAATGTTTTTCGTGTTAGAACTAGTATTGGCACCTAGAGGGGGTGAATAGGTGTTTATCGCAATTTTAACAATTCAAATCAAATAAGATGTGAATAATTTAAAGTCAACGATTGCAGCAAATGAAAGCAAATAACAATGTAAAGAATTAAGGATAGAGAATCAAGACTCCAGATTTATAGTGGTTGGCTTAGATCAAGCCTACGTCCACTCTCCCCGCACGGACACCCTTGGCTGGATTTCACTAAGAATCAATAAGAGTGATTACAATCTCACGCTCTTGAGTCCACGGTGTAGATTACTCTACTACACTTCCTCAAGATCTACAATATGATCTCTCTTTTGATTACAAGTAATGCTCAAAGAATGATATCGCAAAGTGATAGAGAAGATTTCAGACTTTGGAATTTTTCTATCCGCACACTTAAACAACTAGAGCATCTCTCTTATATACTCCTTCATGCCTTCAATACCGTTGGCACCTTCCAAAGAAGTTCTTCCAATCAACCCGTTGGACAGAATCAATTAGAGAGATCTCGAGCTCTTTAAGGTAAGTGTTGATAGCCCATCAATCTCGCTCGCCCATACAATCGGGATCTCGGTTTCCATAAGTAGATCCTTCCAAATATAAGTTGCGAAGTCGTTAAGGAATCTAAACATATTCCATATAAAACTTAGATCGTTTAGTGCTGAATCCGGTAGAAAGATATCCATCGACGTTAGAATATAGATCGTATAAGATCAGAATAAACGTCGTCCGGAAACTGTCCTTGTGAGTAGACTTTAAAATATGAGTCTTGAGTCTTGCTAGCTTCGGACTTTAGTCTTCGGACTTTGTCAATAGAATCGTAAGTCTTCGGACTTTGATCTTGAGACTTTGATCTTCGACTTTGATCTTCAGACTTTGATCTTCAGACTTTGATCTTCGACTTCGTAAGTCTTTAGACTAGACCGATAAACTCGTTTTGTCAACTTCAAAATACTTTAAGGGATTTCATCCAACAATCTCCCCCTTTTTGATGGTGACAAAACTTTCCTGCAGATTTGAATATTATCGCCCGCAATACAACTTTTAAGCAAGTATCACAAAAGATTTAAATAAGATAGTAGAAGTTATCCGTACACGAGATATCCCGTACTCGGACTTTCCCGTACATAGATCCGCATTCACGAAACCTCATTAGTCATAAACGAGGGGTACTATCAAATTTACGAAGCTTAAAGTATTGCCATAGAGAATACTTTCAAAAAAACTCTGCAAGTTTAAGTCAAAGTCAAGATAGCAAGCAATAATAGAAAAAGATTGGGTTTGGATATTGGGTTTGGATCAAAAATCATCAAAAATCTGCAAGGTCTTCTCCCCCTTTTTGTCGGCACAAAAAAATCAAGGAGCTCGAGGAATGCGAACAAGTTGAAAGTCTTCCATCGACTTTACGGTGTCTTCCGGCTTCCTCAAGTCTCCGCACTGTACTTGGGTGAGTGTAGTGCCCTTTGCAGTTTCTTGAATCGGCGCTGAACATCTTTAATCGATCATGCAAAGTGATGAACATTGCATGATTTTCATTCTGCAAGGTCTGAAATTCGTATCCCATTGCATAAATTTGACCTTTTAGATCTAAGATGATATCAAGCAGCCTTCGAAAATCTCGAGTTGTCGTCCGAGTGCTTGTTTCAGCTCCGTCGACGGTGGAGTCAAGCCCGTAGGAATATCGAAGGAGGTTCATTGTGTGGAGATGATGCCTCTCCTTCGGGAAACTTTGCAGCATGAATATCCTCAGCATCGGGAGGTGATCGGCTAACACCTATTTGATCATCCTCTTCTCCGAAAGTCAGCCGAAGAGGTGTGTGTTCGCTTTCTTTATCTCCCCTGTCTCCATGTCTTACGGTGGAGAAAAGAATTCTTCTTTTTGAGGCGATTCCTCGATTACTGAGGATGTTGTAAATCCTCCTTTTCGCTGGAGAATTTGTTCTTTCGGGTTCATCTCGCTTTCTCTTCTTTTCTTTCTTCCTTTTCCTCTTTCTCTTCCTTTCTTTCTTCCTCTGTCTTCTCTTCCTCTTTCTTCTCTTTTTCTTTCTCTTCCTCTTTCTCTTCCTCTTTCTCTTCCTCTTTCTCTTCCTCCTCTTCTTCGTTCTTCTCTTCCTCTGCAACTTTATGTTCTGGAGCAGGTTGGAATAGATGCAGCAAATTGAGAGATTAGAGTAGAGATAGGAATCGAATCCTCATCATCTTCATCCTCCGGGATGATTGCCCTTCGCTTCTTGGTGGAACTAGCCACGGCTTCTTTTCCTTTCCTTTTAGCTGCCGATGAGTCTGGTTTGAGCTTGGAAGGAGTCTTTTCCTTGAACTTTTCCAGCTTCTTACTAAGTTCCTTCAAACGCATCTTGGTAATCATCCCCAAACCGATGACCATTTTATCAATGGTCTTCTTTGTGAAGATGTGAGGAGGTTGAATGTGTAGATGTTTGAAGAGTCGAGTGATAAGAGCAGCATAAGGAAGCTTTCCTTTATCCTTAACCATGCATCTATACATGTGAAAGATGATGGTATGTGGTAAAGAGAAGTTCACACCTATCTTGATGGCAAACATCAACTTCGCTTCAGAAATTGAAACATCGTCTTAGACGTCGATTTGGGTCTTAGGACAGGTTGATTACAATTTTATGCAGCAAAGTGTTTGTTGCATTCATGCGGAATAAGACAGTCTTCCTTACGCAATTCTGTCCTTTGCTAGCTCAAGCGTAGCAGAACTTACGACACACCAATTGGTTGAAAAGCTCTTCTTTCCACACCAAGCACATCGCCAGAATATCACAATCAATGACATACTCCTTATCTCTCACCTTTGAAGGTAAACTGCTTTTGCGTCAATGAAGCTGATATTGGAGTAGAAATAGGCGAGTCAATTCGGGATGTGCGGTGTCACGTCGTGCGGGAATTGATAGAGTTGGAGCTTTTCGAATTTCTCTCGGAGACCTATACTCAACAAATCCGGAAAGTCAAAATCAACAGTTCTTGGGTTCATCACCCCTCGCTTGCCAGTTTTCATATTTCTTCCTGTGTCCGTACAACGGAACAATTCATTCTTCTTCCCTCTTAGGCTCGCAGCCACACCCATCCATGGTTTAAAATGCATGAACATCTTCTCATCATCATCCTTGCCCTCAGGCTGATTCATGCTACTAAACCTAGGGTCACTCGGAAAATTTGCAAACGCTCTTGCAGCCGTTCCCTCAGGCACAACTCCAGACCTTTCCATCACAGTAAGAAAATGCGTCTCGTTTCTATACCCCTTCTCTTTCAGAAACTCATCCACAAAAGTCATAGCAGACCCTTCCTTTAATGCAGAATAGAGTTTATAAACAAAGGCGGGTTTTAGAGTTCTTCTTTGGTTCGATGTCTTCATAAACCATTTCATCTTGAGGTCTAGTTGGTGATGACGCTTTTGAGGCTGCTCGGAAGGAATGTCGCTTTCCTCGGTGAGATCAAAATGCGTAGGCCCCTCACAGAGCCTTGTGGTCCCTTGTTTGCAATTCGGAAGATTTCCTACGATACGACATTGTGCTTTTCTTTGGAAAGACTTTCTCACTTGTTTCGCAAGAAAGTTGAGAACTTTGAAACAATGAAGTTTGGGAGGAAAAAAAATTGCAGAGCAGTGAAAAGCTTTTGTTCTAGGGTTTCTGAGTAAAGTGAAAACGAAGGAGAAGAGATGTATAAAAGATAAAAGGCACGGGGAAAAACCGAAGCGTCGTATATTTTGGAAATTTTGAATTTTCCTTTTTGAAAAATAACTGCCTTAATAAAAACGATAACCACTTCTAACCAATTTAAAATTAGACAGATTATCTTACCTTATCAATAAGACAGTTTAAGTAAAGAAACTTACGGGACGTGTCGATTCATATTCTCGATCCTTTGAGTCGATGCTCGTCGGACTTTAGTTTCTGAGTCGAACTCTAGTATTCTTCAGAGATAATATATTGAGTCTTGAGCGAATAGACTCAAACAAGCTTTTCTCAAGAGGCTTTGTAAAGATGTACGCGATTGATTCTTTGAGTCTATGAATTGTATCAAGACTTCTTTGTTTGAACATGATCTCTTATAAAGTGATGTCGGATCTCAATATGTTTTGCTCTTGAATGTAGAATGGGATTCTTTGTAAGATTGATTGCTTTGGTGTTGTCACACCTAATTTGTGCAAGAGTCTTCAATGCCAAAGTCTTGCGGTTGTTGTTTTATCCACAAGATTTGAGAACAGCAACTTCCAAGAGCAACGTATTACGCTTCAGCTGTTGAAAGAGCCACGGTACTCTGTTTCCTCGAGAACCGAGGATCGTCATCTGTTTCCTAGTAGTTGACAAGTACACGAAGTGCTTTTTCTTTCAACTCTACAACCTGCAAGATCTGCGTCGAATAGCCAAGAAGTGTAAAGTCTCCTTCTTTGGGATACCAAAGACCGATCTTAACGATAGTAGCAACATATTTAATAATACGTTTAACAGCGCTTAAGTGAGATTCTCGGGATCAGATTGAAATCTAGCACATATGCAAACACTAAATAATATGTCGGTGCCGGATGCGGTAAGATAAAGAAGTGAGCCAATGATACTCTGTATAATTTTTGATCAATTTTCTTCCCTGCTTCATCTTTGTCTATCTTCAAGGAACTTGACATTGGTATGTCGAGTCTTCTTGCAATTTTCAGACCGAACTTTTTAACAAGTTCTTTTGCATATTTCTCTTGATGAATGAATATACCCTCCTTTAGTTGTTTGACTTGTAGACCAAGGAAAAGGATAGTTCACCCATCATGCTCATCTCGAATTCATCCTGCATAGACTTAGAAAATTTCTTGCACAAGGTCTCATTAGATGATCCAAATATAATGTCATCTACATAAATCGAACGAGTAGAAAACTTTTACCTTCCTTTTTAATGAACAGAGTAGTGTCTACATTACCTTTAGAAAAGCCACTATGAATTAAGAAATTGCTCAGCCTTTCATACCACGCTCGAGGAGCTTGTTTTAGTCCATATAAAGCTTTCTTGGTCGAATACAGTCTGGTTTCTTTGAATCTTCAAAACCGGGAGGTTGTTCTACGTAGACCTCTTCTTGAATAATTCCATTCGGGAATGCACTTTTGACATCCATTTGAAACAACCTGAAATTCTTATAGCAAGCAAAAGCAAGTAATAATCGGTGCTTCTAACCTTGCTCTTTGGAGCGTAAGTCTCATCGTAGTCAATCCCTTCTTCTTGCGTGTATCCTTTAGCTACGAGTCTTGCTTTGTTTCTCGTTACTTTGCCTTTTCATCAACTTTGTTCTGAAAACCCATTTAGCTCCAATAATGATTTACCTTTTGGTTTAGGAGTTAATTCCCATACGTCATTAATCTTTTGAATTGTCGAGTTCTTCTTGCATTGCTTCAATCCAGCTTTCATCGGCTAAGGCTTCTTCGATATTTTTGGGTTCTATTTCAGAAATAAGAGCATGAGCACTAGACTCTTCTCGCCTTTTGGATCTTGTTCGAATTCCCTCATTAATATTTCCAATAATGAGTTCTTCAGGATGACTAGACTTGTGCTTCCGATTCTTGTTCGATCGATAGATTGTTGATCTTCTTCTAGAGTAGATTCTTCATCGGTAACTTGTTGTGCGATCTTGAATTAGCAACCGCCGGTGGAGTTAGCTTTGCGGTTTGGGAGCGGTTTCGAATCTTGATCATATCTGCTGAACTTGTGGAGAGTCTTGAAATTTTACATTCATTGATTCTTCCACGATCGAGTCTTTTTGTTGAACACTCTAAAGGCTTTGCTTGTTGTAGAGTATCCAAGAAAGAATCCTTCATCTGATTTTTCTTCAAACTTACCAACACGATCATTAGCATTTTTTAGAATAAAACATTTGCAACCAAATATTTGAAAATAAGAAACTATTGGTTTCTTCCCTTTAAAAATTTCATAAGGAGTTTTCTCAAGAATTGGTCTTAAAAACACTCGGTTTATAATGTAGCAAGTAGTTGAAACGACTTACGCCCAAAACCTTGAAGAAACTTGATTTCCAATTAAAAGAGTTCTTGCCATTTCTTGTAAAGATCTATTCTTCCTTTCCACAACCCCATTCTGTTCTTGTGTATATGGAGAAGAGAATTTATGTTGAAAACCAAATTCATCACACAAGTTAGCAAATTCTTGATTTTCAAACTCACCTCCATGGTCTGTACGAATGCTTGTAATAGTATGACCTTTCTCATTCTGCACCTTTTTCGCAAATTTTGAAAAAAGAGAGAAAGTCTCTGACTTACTTGAAAGAAAGTAGACCCAAGTAAATCGTGAATAGTCATCCACTATTACCAGACAGAACCTTTTACCACCAATGCTTTTCGTTCTGGTAGGTCCAAACAAATCCATATGCAAAAGCTGCAATACATGATTAGTGGAAACTTTATTTATAGATTTGTAAGAATTTCTAACCTGTTTACCCAGTACACATGGTGTACATAGATCGAGACTTTGAATAATTCAAAGTAGGCAATCCTCGAACAAGTTTCTTTGTAAAGATCTTGTTGATTTGCTTCATGTTGATATGGCCTAGCTTTTTGTGCCATAGATTTGCTTCATCTTGTACTTGATATTAAGCATTGTGATCTTTCTTGATTCACATCCGGAAGATAGATATTTCCATGTCTTCGACCGGTGAAAGATTGAGTAAGGTCTTTGCGATTCGAGCACGTTTCTTCTGAAAGTTGATCTTGAAACCAGAATCACACAACTGACTTATGCTAAGCAAGTTGTAATTTAATCCTTCAACTAATGAAACATTATTGATTGACAAGCTCCCAATCTTCTTTGTTCCTCGACCGGTAATCTTCCCTCTATTGTTACCACCAAAGGAGACTTTTCCTCCGTCTATCTCGGATAAGTTTTATGAAGCGGTTTGAATCTCTGTCATATGTCTTGAGCAGCCACTATCAAGATACCATTTTATCTTCTTTTTGATAGTAACTGCAATTAACAAAAATTCAAGCTCTTTTTGGTACCCATACCATCTTGGGTCCGAAGTGTTAGTACAATAGAGAGTCTTAGCCCAACTCCTTTTAACGAGGTCTCCAAACTAAAGGACATTCTTTCTCGAAGTGTTCGAGCTTTTACACTTGGAACATCTTAGAGCACTTCTACCAACAGGTTTTACAAAGACTTTCGAAAATGATTTTTGTAAACGCTTGTTCTAGCTGGTCTTTGTTTAATTCTTTCTTTTACCTTCGGAAAATCAATTAGTGGAATAGTTTCAGAAGTCATACCAAGACCCAACTTGTCAAAATATGGTCTTTGTATCGAAAGAATCTTGTCCAGTTTTCAGAACCATTTGAAAATCTCTTTGATATGTTAGTCATATCATTTTTCAAAAGATTATTTTCATTTAAAATATTATCGAGTTTTCTTTTGCAACAACAACATCTTTTTCAAGTTTTTCAACCTTTTCTTTCATAAGTTTATCCTTATGTTTCAAAGTAGAATTTTCCCTTTTTAATTCGGAGATCCTCCTAAGAGAGGTTTTCGAGACTAAGACACAATTCATCAATGTATTTAGAAACTTTAACAGGAATTTTCAAGTTACTTACCTCGAGTTGTTTGCGAGTCTGAATCAAGTGTGAGTCTGAGTCGATCGTGCCATTAAACGAGATATTGGCATAATCATTGTCACTATCTTCACATTCAGTATCACTCCAAGTCTCTGCCTTGAGTGCTTTCCTGTTTTTCTCAGACTTCCCTTTTCTCTTCTTTAACAGAGGACAGTTAGGTCTAATGTGTCCCTTTTTCTTGCATTCAAAGCAAGTCACTTCTTTATTCGTATCATCTTCCTCTGTTGACCTGTTTTGAAACCTTTGAGAATTTTGTTTCTTCCAATTGAATTTCCTTCCTTTTTTTGTTCAGCTTTACGAATCTCTTTATCATCAATGCAGTTCTTCATCATCTAGATCTTCTTCAGAATCTGTAACATCAGAATAGTCATTAGACTTTAAGGCAATAGATTTCTTACCTTTTGAATCTTCCTCTTCGTTGTTCTGTTCTACTTCATAGGATTGAAGAGTTCCAACTAATTCATCTACAGAAAGTGGAGCAATCCTCTGTGTCTCTCTTATTGAGGTTTTTATGTGATTCCAGTCTTTTGAGAGTCCACGAAGAAGTTTGTTGACCTTCATATGTCCCCGAGATTGGATGTCCACGATATTCAAGACCATTCACAATTTCAGTAAAGCGACTAAACATGTCAGTTATTGATTCTCCTGATCTCATCTTAAAAACTTCATATTGTCCCAAGAGAATGTTGATCCTTGTTTCTTTCACACGATCAATTCCTTCATAGGTAATGTGAAGCCTGTCCCATACTTCTTTTTTGCTGTATCACAAGAAGATATTCTATTATATTCAGTAGGGGATAAAGCACAATATAAAGAGTAAATAGCCTTGGCGTCGAGAGTCTGTCTTTTGATAATTTCTTCTTGAGTCAAAAGAATAGGAACAAGCGGGTTCTTTTCCTCTCTCGAGTTTGATTCAGCAACGGGAATAATTCCTTTATCGACAACTTCCCATTCCAAAGGATCTTTCGATCTTAGGAATGCCTTCATCTTATTTTTCCATATGCTGTAATCTTTTCCATCAAAGTATGGAGGTCTGGTATTGCTTTGTCCTTCAACCAACCCCGTAGGCAACATACTAGCCATAGATCTTTTACTTAGAAGTAAAGACACTTCTTACAAACAAGCACACAAGCTCGATACCAATTGTTAGAACTAGTATTGGCACCTAGAGGGGGTGAATAGGTGTTTATCGCAATTTTAACAATTCAAATCAAATAAGATGTGAATAATTTAAAGTCAACGATTGCAGCAAATGAAAGCAAATAACAATGTAAAGAATTAAGGATAGAGAATCAAGACTCAGATTTATAGTGGTTCGGCTTAGATCAAGCCTACGTCCACTCTCCCGCACGGACAGCCCTTCAGGTGGATTTCACTAAGAATCAATAAGAGTGATTACAATCTCACGCTCTTGAGTCCACAGTGTAGATTACTCTACTACACTTCCTCAAGATCTACAATATGATCTCTCTTTTGATTACAAGTAATGCTCAAAGAATGATATCGCAAAGTGATAGAGAAGATTTCAGACTTTGGAATTTTTCTATCCGCACACTTAAACAACTAGAGCATCTCTCTTATATACTCCTTCATGCCTTCAATACCGTTGGCACCTTCCAAAGAAGTTCTTCCAATCAACCCGTTGGACAGAATCAATTAGAGAGATCTCGAGCTCTTTAAGGTAAGTGTTGATAGCCCATCAATCCTGCTCGCCCATACAATCGGGATCTCGGTTTCCATAAGTAGATCCTTCCAAATATAAGTTGCGAAGTCGTTAAGGAATCTAAACATATTCCATATAAAACTTAGATCGTTTAGTGCTGAATCCGGTAGAAAGATATCCATCGGACGTTAGAATATAGATCGTATAAGATCAGAATAAACGTCCCCGGAAACTGTCCTTGTGAGTAGACTTTAAAATATGAGTCTTGAGTCTTGCTAGCTTCGGACTTTAGTCTTCAGACTTTGTCAATAGAATCTGTAAGTCTTCAGACTTTGATCTTCAGACTTTGATCTTCAGACTTTGATCTTCAGACTTTGATCTTCAGACTTTGATCTTCAGACTTCGTAAGTCTTTAGACTAGACTGATAAACTCGTTTTGTCAACTTCAAAATACTTTAAGGGATTTCATCCAACATTTCGGATATTAAATTTTTCGTGAAACAAACATACCAAGTAATCATTTTGGTCGTTCAAATGTAATTATGCCTTCGCATAATGTTCTTGGTAAAGAACCACCTTTGGACAGAGTCTTGACAATCAAATGATGATGACATATGATATGAGTGTCTGCGTGAATTCTAATTCTAAGAGATCGTATAAATGTCATAGACTTCTTTTCTTTTTCTTTTTTTTTTTAATTTCTTAACTTGTTCGCTGAGAGAACTTGTTAAAAAGAGTTTATTATTGTTGTCAATTCTGCTGGTAAGTGCAAGGAAAAAGAATCCATAGAAGGTCTCAAAATACAATGGTATTATTAAAAAAAAAAAAAGTCTCAAATCTATTGCACTTCTATTAATTCAATTTTAAACCTTTTAATTGCATTACTTGAGTCCTAAACCTTTTTATATTTTGCCAATTGAATCCATCTAGCTAATTTTAGCCGAAAATTACTAACGTGACCGATGGTCGTCCAACGTATTAAAATATGAGAGGGGAAAATAGAGAAGAGATGACTCTCACATAGATAGAAGTATAAATTATTGATAGAGACAAGTAGCATCTGACTTTGAATCCCATTAATGATAGTACTGCATACTACATACAACAATGTATTGTAAATTCGACATTTGAGAATTCTGATTGTCCGTTTTCAAATTGCAAGTGCCTGTGGCGCTCAAGATTTCTAATGTATGATGACACACTTTAACATGGCATGCATCCCACTCATACAACCATATTTACTACCGTAGTTATTCTGTGATGAAATATATATTTCCACACACATATGTATAAGCAAAGTGACGTCATAATTACGTGATTATATTCTTCTCATGAGTGTGAACAGTCAAACGAATAGAGAGAGATGCGTGAAAGTGCCACATAAAGCACAAAAAAGGAGATGCACCATAAATGTCGGAGGAGTAAGAGAACGGCGTGCCAATTCCATGCTAATTATTACTATTTCCTTTTTTGACCAAATGATTGATTATCATCTATGGACAGAGAGTGGAATTTGTAAGCACATGGACTATTTTTGGAATTTCTCAAAAATAAATCTATCCAGTAATTTAGAGAGAACTTACAACTTAGGGTCTATCCAAGACAAGGTGACTATGATTTGCTATGGAGATCTAATATGGATCACCTACTAAATCATTAAAGACATGGCGATATACAATTTATACATGCTTACGTGATGATATAAATTTCTAGAATTCCTTTAGAGTACAGAAATGTCTTTTTATACAAATCAAAATTCACCATCGCAATCCCCTAACCGTCCTAATTTTTTGTTGCTATCGTTGATTTGACAGAAAGAAGAGATAAAACCCTAAAATTCTAGTATGCTAGCTTTGGACTATTTCAAAGATTGAGATGTATTGGACAGAATGATTAAATAGTGTTAGGGAACATATGTTTCAAATGAGGGTCATGAGAATACATTTGAACGTTGACCGTTTAAATACATTGAACTTAGAAGTGTATTTACCTTGTTGAAACTAAACTTTAGTTCTTAGAATACTTCGGCTGATTCACACGCAGCTAGCTAGTTCAATCAATATTACTGAAAAAGGTTCAACATTGACTAGATAAATTAAGTTCATTCAACTTAATTAGGTTCATGTCACGATGCATGAACCACTTTAGCTTGTCACTTGAATTTAAGGTCAAAATATTGGTTATAGAGGATCTTTGTTGATATCAATATGACAACATCAATGGTTCTGCAACTGTCTCAAATTTTCTTTGTCCATATTTATCAAAATTAGTCGTATCGAAAGGATCGTAGATCTCGTTCGCACCCATGCACACCCCTCCTCAATTACTTTCAAAGTTGATTAACTTCGGATAGCCAACGACATATTTCCTCAAGATTATGGCTGATGTTATGACAGCCTTTGACTCGGTAAATTGGAATTTTTACTGATGCATTGAGGGCTATTCGGGTTCCTAAGTCCTTTGTCCCTTGGATGGAGACTTGCATATGTTCTGCATATTTTTTCCGTTTCTATCGTTGGAGGCTTGGAGGGCTTTTTCAAAGGTGGAAGAGGTTTGAGACAATGAGATTCATTATAAGTGATGACTTGGAATCGCGCGAGCCGGTGGGGTCGCCCAAGTTCTTAAGGCACGCCTTCCTCCCCAGGACCTTCCCAAATCTTATGTTCAGGCAAACTAGGGGATCAAGATACGATACTAAACTTCAATATCGGATAAGATTAACATATTACGTGCTCGTATGAAGGAACTACTCAAACGATAACCTGAAAGCATTCCTCAATTGGTTTCCTAAACATGCACGGCATTTATTTCTATGTACATCGCTATTAAAATCCTGAACTCTGGGGCAGCTCGGCCCCTGCCGACAAACATTTTATATGGGCAAAAACAAAGCTCTTGGTGCGCACAATGAATTCCGCACCAAAACTACCCAATTAATAAATACTCCACTAGTCGAGTAGATTGTCGTCTTCTAGATGCACGTGAAATTTCCTAGGAGCAATCATTTTGTAAACATAAGTATTTGAAGCTGCATGAAGGGTCTCTGAGAAATACTCGGATTGACGCACTTCAGGTACGTCCGAGAAACATTCGGCTTGAGGTAGTTGATTGAGGGCGCCATGATAGTTAATATGTACCAACTATGTACAAAATCATTTGGGTCAGGACCACTTAAATAGATCAAAGGCTTATACTTCTCGGTTGATGGCGCTAGGAGGGTATTATATATGGCCCTTTGCGCCCATTCCCTTAGATTAAAAAAGTTGTAACCAATTGATTTACACTTTATTTTTCAAATCTTGCGATGCACGTATTTTGAATTTTTGTAATCTTAGGTAAATGTAATTTTCAAGATATATAACTATTGAAACGTAGATTTGCACAGAATATATTCAAAGTTCTTTTTGAAGTTTAAATTATACTTTAAAATTTTGATAGGAAGATAAAAAGTTACTTTTGACTTTTTAGAAAACGGAACAACAGTTTGATTTCTAGCTTTATAAGATTGTTCCGATAGGGTCTTTTCCTCCATCATTTCAACTTTGACGCTGATGCAGTAGAAAGATTAATACAGTAGTCACCAATTGAATAAATGATGAAATAACTTTGCGATTACTAAAGGAATAGTATCGCATTCCAGTCGGGCGAAATGTTAATATGTATCATCTTATGAAAACTTGAGATGGAGATTGAGATTGCAGTAAGCTTCAAATTTGCTCGACTTTAAGCTCAGGAATGTATGATGCTCTATTGCGTTGACCTCGAGCTCGAGTTCTAGAAATCAACTCTCGAATTCGAGTTCGGTTTGTACGATAAACTACATCATATTAGTTCATATCTTGTTTACATCCCCTAGCATTTCTGTGTGCCTAATAACTTAATTGCGTCGAACCCACTTTTTTGCAGCCGTCCTTGGTCGGTGCAATGCTGTCGAGATCATGTTATTCTGAAATATTCTAGAATAAAGTCAATTGCACGAGTTTTTAGCTTGGTCAACTAAGCATTCAACTTTTGTTCAAAAAAAAAAAAAAAAAACTAAGCATTCAACTTCGAAAGCGAAAGTTCGACAAAGATTGCCCCCTCTTTTCTCTCCTATTCATACGTTGAATTCAACCTAACCTTTCATATTTACAAAGTCCACCCGACATCCATGCTTTTTCTCAGCTTTCAATCATAGTCTTCTTCTCAAGTTTTCATCATGCGAGTGTTCAAAATGCTAAAACTAATCATCGTTATCTCAGAGCCATGTTCTTGAGCCTCGAACCAAATGGGACGAAAAAAAATGCTAAACTGTTGTTGACAATGAAGATATTTTATATTGATTAGTTATTTCAAATGATGCAAGCTATCACTTTTAGGAAAATATTCTTCAAATCATTCATGTTTCGCAAAATAAATTGAGCCATGTGTCATCTTACATAAAAGGAAGTATCAAAGTTCGAACAAAGGAGAGAGGAGTGTCGGTATATAAAAGCAATAGTTTTCCTTTTCGTTTGTTTTTTTGTTTTTTTTTTTTTTTTTTTTTTGGGATTTTGCTAGGAAACATCAACCATGAAAGCAATACTTTATGAGGTCCCGTTTGGACCGCCATTTTTCATCATGTCATATATCATATAAGTATCACTTTTGTAATTTGAATTCGAAGTGAAGAGGATATGCTTAATCTTCTTACTTCATGAAAGAAGGAAGAGTGACCAAAAAGAGAAGAAATTCCTTTCTTCTCGCTGAGTACTCTACCAATTGGGTTTGGGCTTTCAAGGCACTTATCTCATTAGTAAGTCATGACTAATACTTCTTGAGACACTGGTTAATATGCACCTAAGTTTACCAAACATAGGAAGACTTCACCGAATTGTGATTTTAATTATCCAATATCATTAATTGTCATTATCTTGAATTTGATGTACTTAGATTGAAATACAGTTGATAACTTGACATTATGCTGGGGTAACATAGCTGTGGCTTGGAAAATTGGTTGTGTGCTTGCCAGGTCAGGAGTTTACAGGAAAATTCGTTAGGTTCCAACATAGTGTATTGATTGCAAAAAAAAATAGTGCACTGGTTGATAGAAATCACTTCTAATTTTGAACAATTGTCCTTTATGACGGTCTATGATAAGTGATTTTTGAAAAATGAATGACCCAAGTCATGTAAATGGAGTTCTCTTAAGGACTATATTGTTAATATGTGATAATATATTTAAATCACATAGAATCACTCTATTTCGTACAATTCACAACCAACTTTTGTTAACAAGTATTGTGTAAGGTCACTCACAACAAATATTGGTGGTAAAAATTTAAAAGAATTTTTCTTTTAATAATCGCCAAATGATGTTCCAAAATAAGTAAGAGATCAGCTTAAATAGTAATAGATTTTGCTCTCTCCACATGATCTTGGGCTCAAATTTTAGTGGGAGCATTGCTAGATTAAAATCCTGAATGCACTAAGCCAATGTGGAGGAGTCCATACTTGAGATCACTCAAGAAAGTGGACTAGTCGAAATGTGAGAAAGTTGGTACAGACAATCACCTAATCGCTAAACCGAACAAATTCCTATCTAAAGATAAGTATGTGTATTTCTCCCTTCGCCTTGGTGAAGTACTTTTACCCATCAAAATAGCTTGGAGATTTTAAGAATAGACAAAAATGATTGTGATTGAGTGGTTAAAGGTATGTTTGGTTGAAATTAGCAGATGCCATGTTGAAGTCATAACATCTTCCAACTTAGATTAATCACAAGGACTATGCCCACTATCATATTTGAAACATTCAAGTCTTTTTAGAATTAAATTAACCATAGAACAAAGAAAATATTTAAGTCTCAATAATGAAGAACGGTATGATGAGATTTTTCAAAAGTTTTCTTTGTCTATTTTATAGTAATTTCTCGCGGGCGTTTGGAGTTGAAAATTGGCCCTGAATTCGATAGTCGCGGAAAGGCCCAACTGAGGCCCAATTACAAGCTTTATTTTAGAGTTGGTGACTATATATGTCGCGACCTCTTTTTTTTTCGGCGCCCGATCGGGGCGGGCGCCTAAGGAGGCTAATGGCTCGGCGGGATTAGTTAAGCCCGGACTCTCCCAAGTCCACCAATTCACGACTTTAATGGTCAAAGTTTTTAACCCGTAAGTTAATTTTTAAAATGGAGTCGCCACTAATCAATTTGGGGTGGGTTGATTAGAAACCCATGCGAAATATTGGGAGAAATATTCGCTCTGCGCAACCGAGAAATTAGGATCGGGGACTTGATTACACTAGTTAATCACTAATGCCCTTTCGGTACCTAACCTTGTTTAAACCCCGAGGTTTTTGGATGTTTTAGGGATTTTCCACGCATTTTGGGAAAAACATATTTTTGGGGTCATTTTCTATTTTTGGACATAAAAGGGATTTTTGGTATTTTTTTTTTGGAAAAATACAAGTTTTTTTGGCTTTTTCTGAATTTTTGGCATTTTTGGAAAATATGAAATATTTTTGATTTTTTTTTTTTTATTTGGAAAATAAAATATTTTTTAATATTTTTTGGAAAATAAAGTATTTTTTGATTTTTCTTGAAAATAAAGTATTTTCTTTTTTTTTTTTTTTTTTTGAAATTAAAATATTTTTGGAAAATAAAATAAAATATATATTTTTGGTTTTGATTTTTTTTGGAAAATAAATAAATTATTTATTATTTAAAAGCCGAGCGCAGACGGGCCCGCAACGCGAGCCCAACTCGGAATTTTTGGCCTTTTTTTCCCTTTTTTTTTTTTTTTATTATTTTTAAAAAACGGCGCCGTTTTGGGGGAACAGGCGAAACCCTACCCGGTTCCCCCGACCCGTCCGACTCGACGACCCGGTTTCCCGCGGAACCCTACCCGAATCCGACCCGGGTTTCGACCCGACTCGCGGCCGCCCTTGAAACGCGGAATCCCTACCGGATCCAACCCTACCCGACTTGCGGCCGCCCGAAACGCACGCAACCCTACCCGAACGCCCAACCGGGATCCGACCCGCGACCGAAATCGCAAACCCTAGGGTTTGCTAATCCGCGGCGCCGAGGGGGAGAACGGAGGCGGGTGCGGCTGCGGCGGCGGTGGCGGCGGCGACGGTGATGATAGCGGGGGAGAGTGTGGCCGCAACGGCGGTGGCTACTCGGCGGGGTGGTGGTGGTGTGGGCGGCGGCGACGGCGGTGCGGCGGCGGATCCGCGATCTCTCCCTCCCTCTTTCTCTCTCTCTCTCTCGTGCGAGCCCGCGGATTCGGGTTTCGCTCGCCCCGACCTCCTCCGAAGTCTCTCGGAGGGGGATCGACGGGCTTGCGACCCGAATGCCCCGCGCCGGCTTCTCTCCAAGCTCCCCGATGTCTCTCGGGGACCTCGGAGCTTCGCCGGTTGCTCGTGTGCTTCCATGGAGGCGCGGACGGGGGTATTTATAGGCGAGGGGGTGGCCGGTCGACGGAGCTTCGACCGCCGGTCCCCCTCGCGCCGAGCGGCTCCGGCGGCGACCGGCGTCCCATCCGACGCGCCCGCTCCCTCGCGAACGTCCACGTGCCGCCCTCGCGATCTTCCTCCGGCGTCGCGCCCTCGCGCGTGCATTGCAGGCGCGAGGGAGAAGAAGATGATGCGGGTGGGCCGGGCCAAAACGGAGATGGGCCGTGGAGGCCCATGCGGAGGCCTCCTCCCTTTCCTTTTCTTTGTTTTGTTTTTTCTTTATTTTGTTTTGTTATTATTTTTGTTGCCGAAGAAGATAAAATAAACTAATAAAACCTAATTAAAATGAAAATTTAGGCGTCACAGCCTGCCCCTCTTTGAAGGTGAGCTCGCAGAGGTTGCATTCAAAGATAAACTGATGCCTAAATTTTATCCATACATACGTAGCAGATTATATTTTATTTGGGACCTATTATCCTATGCAAAAAGAGCAATATATCATTACATATACTAAAACAGCTAAGAAGATACCTGTAATTACTTACCGAGAGTGAGTGAGATAGGGTGTGAACCCCGAGTTTTGGCAAGTATCAAGGTGTCATCTTACCTCGGTGATATGAGAGGGTTGCTTCTCTAGGACCCGAACTATTCTTCGGTCGCCTGTTAGAGCAATCAACGATTTATCTAGGACCCGAACCTCTCTTCGGTCGCCTTGACGGGAAATTGCTTTTCCGGGACTCGAACCATTCTTCGGTCGCCCTGTTAAAACAATCAATTATTTGTCTAGGACTCGAACCTTTCTTCGGTCGCCTTGACGGTAAACCTGTTTCTCCAGGACTCGAGCCATTCTTCGGTCGCCTGTTAAAACAATCAACGATTCGTCTAGGACTCGAACCTTTCTTCGGTCGCCTTAACGGTAAATTGTTTCTCCGGGACTCGAACCATTCTTCGGTCGTCTGTTAAAACAATCGATGATTTGTCTAGGACTCGAACCTTTCTTCGGTCGAACCTTTCTTGACGGAAATTGCTCCTCCAGGCTCGAACCATTCTTTGGTTAAAACAATTGATTTGTTGGAGCAATTAGTGGTTTGTCTTGGACCCGAACCATTCTTTGGTCGTTAAAACAATCAATGATTTGTCTAGGACGAGAAATTGCTTCTCCTTGACGGACTCGAACCATTCTTCGGTCGCCTGTTGAAACAATCAATGATTTGTCTAGGACTCGAACCTGTCTTTGGTCGCCTTGACGGGAGATGTATCGACCTTTCTCAGGGCATCTCATTTGTGGGTGCCTGATTTGTATCGAGGACATTTGTCTAGTACCCGACCTTTCTCGGGAGATGCGCCGACCTTTCTCGGACCCGGCATCTATTTTGTGGAGGTGTCGATTTGTCAAAGACACCAATTGGAACCCGACCTTTCTCGGGGGATGCGCCGACCTTTCTCAGGGCATCATATTTGTTGGGGTGTCTGACTTCTGTTAAAGACACCGGTTGGTACCCGACCTTTCTCGGGAGATGCGCCGACCTTTCTCAGGGCATCATATTTGTTGGGGTGTCTGACTTCTGTCAAAGACACCTGTGGGAACCCGACCTTTCTCGGGGGATGCGCCGACCTTTCTCAGGGCAGCTATTTTTGTGGATGTCGACCTCGTCAAAGACACCAATTGGAACCCGACCTTTCTCGGGAGATGCGCCCGACCTTTCTCGGGGCATCATATTTGTTGGGGTGTCGACTTCGTGAAGACACCGTTGGTACCCGACTTTTCTCGGGGGATGCGCCGACCTTTCTCAAGGCATCAATTTGTGAGGTGCCTGATCTTCGTCAAAGACACCAGTTGGAACCCGACCTTTCTCGGGGGATGCACTGATCTTTCTCAGGGCATCGGTCTGTGAGGTGCCTGATCTTCGTCAAAGACACCAGTTGGAACCCGACCTTTCTCGGGGATGCCGATCTTTCTCGATCTTTCGTCAAAAGACACCGGTTGGAACCCGGCATCGGTTTGTTGAGGATACCTGGACATTCACGGGCATTGAAAGAGTACCTGGATATTCACAATTACAAACCGGAGGATATTTGGGCCTTTGCGGGCGTTGAAGACGTACTTGGATGATCACAAGTACAAACTCCCGGAGGATACCCGGATGTTCGCAGATATCGAAGGGGTTTTGTGTGCTCACAAGTACTAGATGCTGGAAAATACCTTATTGATTGCAAGTGTCAAAAGAGTACTTGGATGTTAACAATTACGGATTTTGAAGGATGCCTGAACGTTCGCAGGCGTTGAAGAGGTACTTGAAAATCGCAAGTATGAATTTCTAAAGAATACCCGGCAAATGGAATATCGAGGATGGGTCTCGCATATTCGTGGAGGTCTCTCACCTATTGATAATTGGGGAATATCGAGGACGTACCTGAGATATTCGTGAAGGTCTCTCACCTTCTGGTAATTGAGAATATCGAGGGCATGCCTTGCATATTTGTGAAGGTCTCTCACCTTCTGGTAATTGGGAATATCGAGGGCATCCCCCGCATATTCGTGAAGGTCTCCCACCTTCTGGCAATTAGGGAATATCGAGGACATACCTGGGATATTCGCGAAGGTCTCTCACCTCCTGGTAATGGGGAATTTGAATGTAACACAAGGCTTACCTTGATGGCGGCAGGCACACAGGTGTACAAAGTAGAGAAATATTTGGATGAACACAAATATTTAATGATATAATCGGGGACCACTCAACCGGTCCGAGTGTAAGAAAGCATACCTACGGGTGATTGCGGGCGCATAATGTGGTGGAATACTTGAGTAGCTGCTAGTATTCAAAGATACAATTTGGAGGACAACTCGGACAAGTCGAGTGTCATGGAAAGGGAGTATCCAAACGATGATTGGTACTCAAAGACAAGAGGATACTTGGATAGTCATAAGCATCCAAACTTTAAGGACAACTGAACAAATCGAGTGTCAACAGAGGGAGTACGTGAGTAATGGCAGGCACTCAAAAGCAGGGGGATATCTAGACAGTTGCAAATATTAATATTTTGGGGACAACTCGAACATGTCGAGCGTCGATAAGAGGGAGTACCCGGCAAATGGTGGGTACTCAAAAGCAAGAGGATACTTAGACCGCTGCAAGCACCTAAACTCGGGGATGACTCGAATAGGTCGAGTGACAAGAAGAGAGTACCTAGACAGGTGGTAGGCACTTTAAGACAGATGGGGATAGGGATATGCTTATTTGGCAATATTCGATCACCGAGAGTATGTTTGCTATTTACACAATATGCAGACATGTACACAATGATTGTATATGCTATAAATTCATAAATTCAAATGCGATTTATGCATGACAACTTTGTCAATTTTGTATCATCCGAATTCCACTGGGGAAGATTTTGAAAGACAACCCTCATTTAGAATGTAGATGTCTTGAGCATGCCAGATGAGGGACTTTCTACCGAAAGGACTTTTCACTCACTCTCATGGAAAGGCTGTTTTATCCCGACCATTGATGCGGGATTTATAAGGATCACACTTCTCACTTTGTCATCATGTCGGCGGGGTCCGAGTATTCTCGCAAGTGGTATGACTTTACCAATGTGAGAGGTCTTTGTTGAAATTGTGATGAAGACTTGGTTAGCATCTCATCAAAGGGGACCATCAAGGTTGAAGTCGATGGATGAAAATGTTGCACGATTCTCTCCGGGTTATAAGTCGGGAACCCCGCGAAAAGAGATAGAGTAATCTTGCTCGTACTTCTTCGAGCGATATTTATGCACATATGAAATCTTACGTTAATTGAAGTGCCCCTAGTCTGAAGAGACTTTTTACAATGGGAATATAACGTAGACTCGACCCACATGTAGAAGGGTGAGAGTTGGTGACCTGTCTAGGCATTTGTCACCGGTCTTTCTTCTTATTATCAAATGGAGATTTTACAACCACAACTTTTTCTAGGCTGTATTTTTTGACTGGGGGCATTGGCCTTGCTTTTACCGTGCACACCGCATTTTGCTTTTTTATGCCCCGTTTTTATTCCAGTTCCTCATTTATGGGCATTGACCTTGCTTTTACCAGGTACACTTTGCTTTTTTATGCCCCTGCTTTTTCATTTTTGTTGCTTGAGGAACCGATCTAGGCGAGTTCAATCGAAGCACCATTATTTAGACTTTGAGTCTTCATCTTCGGCCAACGCTCTAGGCTATGGCAATAACTTTCGCTTTGTCTCAATGTGAGGGTAAAATTACAGACTCACTTGGGTTGTACAATGTATACAAATGCATAGAAAATGAATTGCTCTTCGTCATTCTAAGGCACTTAAATTAATGCGAGTGTTCATATGCAATAAAGACACTCGAAGATTGATGCAAGTGCAAGCAAGAGAATTTCTATCCCTCTTCTCACCTTGTGATGCCGATTTGCCTTGTCTTTGACATGCTCCAATGTGGGGTGATTCTTGATGAGAGAAGCTTCACCAAGTGTATGGGGCTCAATAGGGGGTGAGCAATGAAATGCCTCTCACTATTTTGGTTATCGTACCATTCGCGAGAGAACTCTTTACCCCGCGGTCATGGAATTTTCTGCACTCATCTCACAAGTGTATAGATGGGGGACTGTGTGTAGGATATGGCTTGCCTCGTCATCATCATCGACGTGCACCTCATCCAGCATGCTCAACTAATCTTGTATTCTTCACTTAGCTGTCTATTCTAGTAATCCTTAATGGAATCAGTGATTTAGACAAACAAAATCATCATGCAGAAATCCATTTTGAATAGACATGCAGCATTTTTTTTTGAAGTATGAGAGAGTTTGTACTCTCAAAACAAATGAATGATTTTTTTACTCAAGAGACCCTATTGACAACTTTAGGGGTGTTTATTTGATGAAATTGTATCTACAAATGTGTTGAATTTTGAACATCAAAAGAGTTATTCACAAATGGGGTGTCAATGGATTATCCTAATTAAGTAGGGAAATGACACAAGGAGGATCACCTGGGATTGGGGATCGATCATTGGTTTGACGGCCTTTCGCTTTTGCCCCGCAGAAGAGAAGATGTGAAAATAGATTAATTAGTAGGGTCAATGTCACACATGATTCGAGGCCCGAAAAGTTTCGTCATTTGCTTTGGCGATACTTGAGACGCCATTTGGCTTGGGAGAGCTTATCACGGTCGACATGACTCTCATTGATTTGCTTTCTACATCTTTGACGATCGATGATCCCGCAAAGATGAGAGGGATCATATTAGTTGGAAGCTCTTTCGAGAGTCGAATAACTTGGAAGTGATACAACATTACCCTTCACCGGTTTACAAATGTTTGAATGGACCCGTAGTACGAGGAGGATATGAATTCTGTAATCTTCACTCTGTTAGGTCATTTGCTCTCCTATAATTTGTAGGTGCAAGAGAAGCAAAATTTTATTTATTATATTTTTCTCAAGCGGCTAAGCTGTTGCGTCGGGGATTCGAACCCTCGACTTTGGACCATTTTGCTTCTTCCCGGGTAGCATTTGGCTAGAGGCGCCGACAATGTCCGTAGGAGGCGCTTCTTTTCATTTGACGGAATCGGCTCTTGGATGACACGTCCTTTCATACCAAGCCGGGTAAATCGATATGGGCTACTTGGTTTTCCCAAATTAATCACTAAGCTTGTGCTCTCGAATCTTATGCTTCCTGTCAAATAGGAGAAAATATGTTAAAGATGAGTTCAGATATTGGGAGTATTGGAAACGATACCAAATTACTCTTCCCCGAGTTCATATTTGTTGACTCCTAGGGATGTTTGAGTGTCAATGACGGCCTTTTGTCTTTGACACGGTTCAATGTCTCTTTTGATTCATCCCTCCTTATTTGTGGCCCCGTATGCATGATTGCTGGTCGTTGATTCATCTTCAACGCCTTCCTTTTGTGGAATTTTTCTTCTGTCTTTGACTATAGCTGCATTGAGCAAAAGTCACATACCTCAAGCTTCTATGGAATTTGAGATGGACAATCAAAAACCTCCAGCTTTTTGATGGCAATTATTTTTGGAAGAATACATGTCTGGAACACAGAGTGAAGCTTCCAGACTCTGGAGTCATTGTCTAGAGTGGGGCTATAGATCGCCTTGACTGTCTGGATTTTCTTCCTATTGACAGTAATGAATTCAAAGGAAGAGAATAAATTTCTTCCTTGTACTTCTTGGCTTGTCGAAGCTGGAAATCCCTTTAAAGAAACTATGACGTCTAATTGCTCGGGCATGTCGGGGTAGGAGATATTTGCTCCGTTTTGAAAAGGAATTGGACGGGAGTGAGGTGGAACGCCAGAGCTCCCGAGGATGGCCTGCAAATATGGGAAGGTCGAAAGCAGCTTGGAGGAGGTTATCCCGCCTCGAGCTACCATGGTGTGCGTGTGTCGGGTTTAACCGCATGCTTATGCCTATTATGTCCGATCTTTTGTTTCGTACACGAAGAGTGGAGACATCATTTTCAAAATTATGTTCGAGGAATAAGAATTACCTTCTTTGAAACAGGATGATCCTTTTGTTTGCCCCCGCTTCCTTGAAAGGATGTCTTTGAATTTGGCTTGTTCTCATGACGTGCCGTTTTAAATGCTTTCGTTACACTAAGTCAAAGGGAATGATATTCTGAGACATGAAGTGAGAGAGTCAGGAAGACAAACATGGTTAAATTTATCATCTTGTTTTGAAAGCTTTTGGTGATGAAATATTTTTTATTTTCAAAACATGTCTTTGGGGGAGAAAAAGCATGAGGAAGCCCAGCCCTCAGTATTCTCCTTGGATGATATTTTCTTTTCATGGTTGGATAGCATCACTGGGCTGGTTTGGAATACCGCCTCATGCTTTCAAAACAAAATATTATAACCATACATTAAAGTACTGGAAATACAACAGTAGCACACTAGATAATAAACATAAAGACAAGCAAAACTAACGAAAACTCCTATGAAAGGGAGCGTTTTGAAAGTGTTGGTCCCTGAAGTCAAGCGTCTTTGAATTCCTCGCCTCCAGTAGACTCGAAGTATTCGCACGCGATGACTATTTCGTTGAAGCTGCGGAAGCGTAACCCATGCAGCCAACAACGATGTTCGTGGGGCAAAGTTTCCATGAACTGCTTTATCAATTCTTCTTCAGTGAGTTGAGGGTAGGTTTGCATCATAAAAGCCCTCCACCTTCCCGCATATGCTCGGCAATCCTCCATTGGTCTTCTTTCGAAGTGGGCCAAACTCTTGCAAGGCAGCTCAGTTCCAATCTGGTTTTGGTATTGATGCAAGAATGTGGAAGACAGCTCATTCCAATCCTTTATGAGGTAAATACTTGCTGTGACGAACCATTGCAATGCAGACCCCGTAAGAGTTTCTTGGAACGCCTTGAGTTGTGAATGTCATCGGGCCATGGTGCGACTCATCTCGGTATGGAGATATTGCAAATGAGCCACGGGGCAAGTCGTGCCGTTGTACTTGCGGAAATTAGGTATCCATACTTCAT
This sequence comes from Eucalyptus sp. ANBG9806169, assembly GCA_014182395.1. NCBI lineage: Eukaryota > Viridiplantae > Streptophyta > Magnoliopsida > Myrtales > Myrtaceae > Eucalyptus > Eucalyptus sp. ANBG9806169. Next base: position 28,881,423 of record CM024582.1, read on the forward strand.
TGGGGGTCAAGATCATATGAGGGCAAGGCGGGCTTGACATGTCTTGGTTAGGCCACTTTGGTTTTCCCACTGCATATTCGTTGAAGTGGTGAATTTTTCTGTTTCGAGAAGTTGGACTCTATCGAGATCACTCCGTTGCCTTCTTCGGGTCAAAATTTCCGAATGAGGATGAAGTATTGAAGCTATCCTCATGGTCGGAGGACGAGTTTAGTAGCTCGTTAGGATCGTAGCGGATAAGGACGTACGTTTCTTCTTCTGACGGGACTTCATCCCCGGGTGACGGTAGGAAACAATTATATGATGAGTGATCACTTCCATTGAAATAACGCTGGAAATCCTTGGGTTTGTATTCTAGGGACCTGGAAGTCATCGGGGTCATATTCTAGAGGAAGGTAGCCTTCGAGTTGTATTCCGAGAGAATGCTCGAAGTTTTGATGCGGCGGTTCGCCGGTTATCAAATCTTGCCTATACTCGTGGTAGATGTTGAATTGATTGGCTTAGGCTTTCTTTTCTTGGTTCGGTCCGGACCTTTTGAGTAAGGCCCTTCGTCTTGCCGGTTCGATTTTGTCAACGGGAACGAGAGATATTAAGGCTTCACTCTCCTTTTCACTTTCTATGTCGATAGGGGTTGGTATTCTTTGAACTCTAGCTCTTGCAGTAAGCTTGGGGAGTTGTCCTGTCGTGCCCCGGTCTTGAACAGGCTCCGTGCCTGTGATCTCGTACATAGGTTCCTTACCTTTCCGAGTGGGAAACTTTTCAATAATATGATGTTGCTCAGTTGCCCATTTATCATGCAAGGCTTCATTGACATTTGACGGCTCCTCGTGCTCCGGGATCATCGGTTCTTCGTAGGGCAAGGCAATGTCAGGGTTGATGTCAATATCATATTCTTGGTGGAAAACATGAATTAGTTCCTTCCAGGTTTTAAGGGAACTAATCTTCCTGACAATGTACCATCGCAAGGCAGGGCCGGTCAGGTTTGATTGGTATGATTGAATCATCCTTTGGACCAGGTGGGCTTGTAAGTAGGTCTCCGAGCGGGAGGTATCAGCATACCTTTCGCATTCAGGTTTCCTGAGTTCTTCAGGGATCTTAAAACTGACATAATTGGACAAGTCAATGGGATTCGGCTCTTGCAGCTGTCTCAACCTTTTCATGATCCTTTCAAGCTGTTCATCTTGTTGGTCATTATCTGGCAGATTTGCGGGTGCCAAGAGTGTGCTTAAAGCAGTTATGGAGGTGGGTTTAGCTTGAGTGGATTCCATTTGCCTTGAGAGTTGTCGAAGGACAATGGACATCTGTCCTACGCCATCTTCAATGTTGGTGAGGCGATTTTGTACCTCATTCTGATCGGGTCCTATCACGTGAGGCAATTCGCGGGTGGCTGATAGTTGACGATTCATAATTACTCGTGGCGCAAAAATCATAAATGAGCACGAAAGTAAACAAAGATTGACCCATGGCAATGGTCTAACCGCTTCTCTATTCATCAAAAGAGGATTTCATAGACCACACACTTCCGATATTTAAAACTTGAAATGACGGAAGGAAATACTATATATTAAACAAAAGTCCCTAAACAATGGGACGAAATTTTCACTATATCAACACTAGGAAACACATGACTGCTAATCTATATGCGACGGGGAGCCTTGTTCTTGCGCCGATGCTTGTTTTCTTGGACCGGCTCTGAGACATGTATCCCTGTTCATTCCCAAACCCCTTGCACAGGCTCGCTTGTTCATGCCGGCTGATCTCGCCGATTGGGTGAGGGATCGATGGCTTCCACTTTGTCGGGATACGATGGTTGAGGATGTAGGATTCGAGGCGTGGTGGGCTTTTTCTTGTCCCTCAAGCCCTTCGGGTATCACAATTCTTTTGCGATGGCACCTGCTCCATGTTTCCTCGACAATGTCAATCTCGATAGTGTATTCACGACTTTCTTTGGGTGAAGAAGAGCGGAGGAGCCTTCCTCCCGAAAGGCGGTGGGATCTCTTGAAGGGCTCCATACTTGTCGCGTCACCCGATATGGGAAATAAGCAATGGCGCCGGTGAAACCAAGCAACGGAATTGGATGGCGGCGTCGTAAGCAAAGTAAGCTCTCTTTTCATGGAACCAACCAGCACACCATTGGAACGCCTCAGGAGCTGGGTTTCTTAGAAAGTTTATCCAAGTTAAACAGCTTTGGTTAGGAATGTATGGTCCTAAAACCATAAATTTCTGAAATGGATTTTCGAAATCATTTATTTCAAGCGATCGCATGAAGTCTCGAAATTCGCTTAGGTGAGAAAAGAACCAGACTTGTAAAATTTCCGGGGAGACCCGCATGACCTTTTCCGTGTTTTCTTTAAAACGTTTGAGGGACAAGAATGTTTCGGCTAAAATCATGTTAACATAATTTTGCCCCCTTGAGATTTGGTCAACTATCCATGCCATCTTTGGACTTATGACATTTCTTTGATGGGGGAAAATGATGAGCCCGAAAAGGCCAAGAGGAAAATCTCGCTTTTCTGAGTCATGGGTTGATTTTCGAAACAGGCAGTCAAAAATGTTAGGGGGCAGGTATTATGATTGTTTTCAAGAATTTGCCTCATAACATGGACTTCAGTTCCTAAGAGTCGTGCTAACCCACGCAACGGGATAGCGCCCGTTGATGGCCTAACAAGCCTTTTCTCGAGAGGCATTCCGGTGATGATGCCTTTGTATTCTTCCGAGTTGGGGTTAGCTCGAACCTCCCAAATATAAAAGTAGTCGTCTTTGGGCACCAGAAATGTGCCATGGCCTGCATGACTTCGGGATGGACACGGATTCGAACAACGATAGAAGATGACCGACTTTGGCTTTCACTCGTTCTTGGGCATACGATCCAATTGACCCCACCATCCGAAGAGCTCGCTTTGGGGTGGGAATAAAGCGGATGTCATCCTCTCCCATCGCATATAAACCGTGACTCAAAAAAACTTTCCTAAATTGCCATGGGTCAATAAAAGGACTGAGTAAAAGTAAATAAATTACTTTGCTTTTAAATAAAATGACAAGTACAAAGACATGCACATGAGATGTGCGGCTCGATTTCTAACTCAGAAGGCTTGTTGAAATTAAAAGGGTATCCGCCCGTCGCAGTCTCGCGTTAGCAGCATACCCTTCTAACCTCGGCTAGAGAAATTCGGGGAAAAGAAAGGCAACCTCTACATCGCAGTCTCGCGTTCGAGGTCGTATCTTTCTTGACACCATCCTAAATATCCTATGGCGGCCCAGGTCCGGCGGCCGGGTTGTGTGTGCCATGTGTAGTGCTGAAATAGTAAAGCATGCACCACAATTCATAATCACAAGACAATCTATTTTAAGCAAAGTTAAAATAAATTTCTAAGCTATTGACCTGCATAAAAAAAAACCTAAGTCAGTAGAGAATTTAAACAAGGCAAAAAAGGCCTAAGTCTTCAAACGTCCCCAGCGGAGTCGCCAAGCTGTCGCGACCTCTTTTTTTTTGGCGCCCGATCGGGGCGGGCGCCTAAGGAGGCTAATGGCTCGGCGGGATTAGTTAAGCCCGGACTCTCCCAAGTCCACCAATTCACGACTTTAATGGTCAAAGTTTTTAACCCGTAAGTTAATTTTTAAAATGGAGTCGCCACTAATCAATTTGGGGTGGGTTGATTAGAAACCCATGCGAAATATTGGGAGAAATATTCGCTCATGCGCAGAGAAATTAGGATCGGGGACTTGATTACACTAGTTAATCACTAATGCCCTTTCGGTACCTAACCTTGTTTAAACCCTGAGGTTTTTTGGATGTTTTAGGGATTTTCCACGCATTTTTGGGAAAAACATATTTTTGGGGTCATTTTCTATTTTTTGGACATAAAAGGGATTTTTTGGATTTTTGGTATTTTTTGGAAAAATACAAGTTTTTTTTTTGGCTTTTTTTGAATTTTTGGCATTTTTTTGGAAAATATGAAAATTTTTTGATTTTTTTTTTTTTTTTGGAAAATAAAATATTTTTTAATATTTTTTTGGAAAATAAAGTATATTTTTTTTGATTTTCTCGAAAATAAAAGTATTTTTTTTTTTTCTTTTTTTGGAAATTAAAATATTTTTGGAAAATAAAATAATATATATTTTTTGGTTTTGATTTTTTTGGAAAATAAATAAATTATTTATTATTTAAAAAAATACTTAAAACATAACGGGCCCGCGTTGCGGGCCCGACTCGGAATTTTTTGGCCTTTTTTCCTTTTTTTTTTTTTTTTTTTTTTTTTTAAAACGGCGCCGTTTTGGGGGGGGAACCGGCGAAACCCTACCCGGTTCCCCTTTCCTTTTTCGGAACCCTACCTTTTTTTTATTTTTCGACACGACTCGCGGCGCCGCCCTTGAAACGGGGAATCCCTGGGGATCCGACCCGGACCCGACTCCACCTCGCCCCGAAACGCACGCAACCCGACCCGAACGCCCCGGATCCGACCCGCCGACCGGGAAATCACAAACCCTAGGGTTTCTAATCCGCGGCGCCGAGGGGGGGTGGTTTGTGCGGTGCGGCTGCGGCGGCGATGGCGGCGGCGTGACGGTGATGAGAGCGGGGGATGGTGACGGCGGTGGCTACCGTGGCGGGTGGTGGTGGTGGCGGCGACGGCGGAGTGCGGCGGCGGATCTCGGGGATCCCCTCCCTCTCTCTCTCTCTCTCTCTCTCTCGCGCGAGCCCGCGGATTCGGGTTTCGCTCGCCCCGACCTCCTCCGAAGTCTCGGAGGGGGATCGACGGGCTTGCGACCCGAATGCCCTGCGCCGGCTTCTCTCCAAGCTCCCGATGTCTCGGGGACCTCGGAGCTTCGCCGGTTGCTCGTGTGCTTCCATGGAGGTGCGGACGGGGGTATTTATAGGCGAGGGGGTGGCCGGTCGACGGAGCTTCGACCGCCGGTCCCCCTCGCGCGCCGAGCGGCTCCGGCGGCAGACCGGCGTCCCATCCGACGCCTACCCGCTCCCTCGCTCCACGTGCGCCGCCGGTCGCGATCTCCTCCGGCGTCGCACCCTCGCGCGTGCATTGCGAGGCGCGAGGGAGAAGAAGATGATGCGGGTGGGCCGGGCAAAAGGAGGATGGGCCGTGGAGGCCCATGCGGAGGCCTTCTCCCTTCCTTTTGTTTTTTCTTTATTTTGTTTTTTGTTATTTTTTTTGATAAAATAAACTAATTTTTATCATTTATTATCCAAAAAAGGAATGAAAAAATAATTAAAAATAATAGAAAAAAACCTAATTTGAAAAATGAAATCCTAAAATTTGAATTTGTTTGGCGTCAACAATGCACTTTTTCTATAAAAACTATTTCTATTCCGAGAACAATTTTGACTCGAAGAACGCGTTTGGTAAACTTATTCCCGGAGTAAAAGAAATGTAAACACGTTTGGTAAACTTGTGTAATTTTTTTGTTTCTTTTAATTTTTTAATATTTTTATTTTAGTTTTCCTTTTTTTCTTTCTTTTTTCTTTCTTCCATTTGGCCGGTCACTAGCCTCGGCCATGGCCGGCGACCGACTGACGAGGGCCAACGGCCTCGCCCAGCCATGGCGAGGCTCGTTGACCCTTGGCGAGGCCAACCGTCGCCGACCAGCGCGAGCTTGGCCTCGCTGGATCTGGGCGAGCTTGAGCTCAACTAGCAAAGGCGAGGCCAAGCCTCGCCGGGGCTGGCGACGCTCCGGCGAGGTCGCCAGCCCTCGACGGCCGGTCGCCGGCTACCGGCCAAAGAAAAAAAAAGAAGAAAAGAAAGAGAAGAAAAAAATGAAAAGAAAGAAAATTATTTCTCGGAAGTGTTTTAGAAATAAGAAACAAGTTTTTTTGTTTTTTGTTTCTATTCCAAATTTGTTCTTGGGAACAAAAAATAGATTTTGAACAAAATCCAAACGTGTTTTCTTCTTTTTTTGCTCCCTGGAACCAAAAAAAAAGAAGAAATTGTGTTTATAAACACGGGCCAAGAACACAAACAAACAGGCCTTTAGTCTATTATAATAAATTAGTAACAAAGAAGTTGTAACTTATTATATCTGCAAATCATTTTTAAGCACAAAAATTATTTAGAGCATAAGTACTAAAATGTCGCATCATCTTATCTAATCCAATTGGATAAGTCAGATGAGGTGGGGACGGGCCATAATCCTTTGAATTTCTAATTCAATTGGATAAGGTCATAACTTTATCAATGCATGCCATTATCTTTCACTCCACTCAATTTGAGTTGTCCATCTTCCCTAGTCATTGCTCTAGCTGCTGTTGCTTCGGCTTCTCCTGCTGCTGCTGCTGCTTTTTCTTCTTTTTCTTCTTTTTCTTCTGATTTCTTCCTGGCGTCCTCTTTCGCCTTCTCGAGTGCTTATTTCATCATTTGGGAAACAATTTCGTCATTTGGGAAAAAGTACTTATTTCATCAGATGAAGAAAGTAAACGGATTTTCAGATCTCTGCTAAAATTAAACCATGTTGACGATCATATACCCGGAAAGAGTTGAATTGCTAAACTCAACACGTCAACAATACATCTCCTAGCCAAGCGTAGCGAGATGGATGTTGATGAAATCGATAATTACAATATATACATAAAATGTATGTATGTGCGTGCGTGTGTACCTTCTATCTTCGGGTGGAGGTTGCAACGAAAACATGGAGCTCCGGGAGACGGCCACGCTCAACGACCACCATACCTTGACCCCTTCAAATTCGTCAACGACCTCCTCGTTCTCGTTCATGCTGAGGACCAGCGACTTGCTGTCCTTGACGGACTCGGCCTTGAGCCGCGTGGCCCTAGCCGAAGCGCTTGCACTCAGGTAGTTCTGGATCGCGGAGTAGGCCTCGCACCGCTCGAGCCGCTCTCCCGAGATCTCCGGGAACGTGAACTGGATGTATGGGTAGGCGTGGCCGATGGCCTTGTGAGCGTAGCCCTCGATGTACGCCCGGAGCTGGGGAGGGAAGTATTGCTTGAACAAGGCCCAGGCGAACATCAGCCCGGCCGCGACCGAGCCAAGGTGAGACCACAATTCAAATGCGGTCGTCATGATTTCGCTTCTTCTTCTTCTTCTCTTCTCCTTTGGGCTGAAGATGGAGAGGAAGAGGAAGTTCCGAACTCCAGCTTTGCTGCTTTTTGTTTCAAGGCTTTGTACTTACATGGAAAGATCAGGAAGCTACTTGCTCAGCACGTGAAACCTCCTACCCGCACCATTTCCTCGTCAGTTCAAGAATTGTTTTGCCATACGTTTTGGTCTGGTAGCAACTTTAACGGACGATGTTAGAGGTCAGATAGAGCTCGTATGAATCACGAAGCCATTTCTTCTTCATTTTATTTTGGGCAAAAGCCAACAAAAAATTCCTAACCATGACATATTTACCATAAATTTATATTTATGTGATACATTTATCTCAAACTTTTTTTGTGACATAGAAAACCTCGGACTTGTATCAATGTTACATATTTATCCCAAATTTATTTTTTCTAATACCAAAAATCCCAAACTTAGACACGCCTTACAAATTTATCTCTAGTCAAGATTATTTTTTCATTTTTTCTTCTTCTTTTTTTTTCCTTCCTCCTTCATATTGCCACCAAAGTCTTACGGTTGTTGTTGCCATCATTCTCACCATTGCCAAACGAAAAAAGAAAAAAAATACAATGAGTTGACATATTTTTGCCATGTCAATATCGTTTACTTTCCGTTGTCCATATAGGTAGTCACGTAAGATTTTTAGCAGCATTTGTTAATGGAATTTAGACAGAGGCTAAATGTGATACACGGGTATAAGTTTAGGATAAACATATTGCATGGGTGTAAGTTTAGAGTTTTTAATGTCACAAAAAAAGTCTGAAATAAATGTATCGCGCATGTACAAGTTTGAAATTATGGTATCACAAAAAAAAAAAAAGTTTAGTGTAAAAATGTCACAGCCAATATAATTTAAATTTTTTTATGGCTTTTTTCCTTCTATTTTTGTATCAAAACGTCATATCAATACAATTGTCACCCATTCGTTGGTCACAGACTCGTAAATTTCTTGAATTGAATTCTGCAACATCATAGGTGACTCGTCCTTAATTGGTAACCATATATCATCTTTCCTCATTTTGGTTTGTGGTCGAAATTTTCTTCATTCGATAGGTGGGATTGCCGTAAGAAACATGGCTGATTAATCTAAGTTGGAAGATGTTATGACTTAAATATTTTCTTTTTTCTATGGTTAATTTAATTCGATAGTCGCGGAAAGGCCCAACTGAGGCCCAATTACAAGCTTTATTTTAGAGTTGGTGACTATATATGGTAAAGGCTGGACATTGGAAGTTGAAATCAGCCAAAATGATTCGACCACCCAAAAAAAAAAAAAAAAGAATGAGCCAAAATGAAAATTAAAATAAATAGAAAAGGTAAAGGTTCCTTGTTAAAGCTCAATGTTAATGAGTGGAAAGGCACTATGAAATCCTATTAAGTATGCTCTGAAATATGAATTTGTTTGCTTCTTTATTAAATTGCATACTTCTTCAGTTTCCAAAATCTTGAAATGCACTTTTTCTATTTCTGTGTAGCTTAATTAGTGCGCCACGTGCACTTGTTAACAAAAATCAAAAATCAAATAACAACAAAAGAGAAAACAATTAAAATCAAGTACAAACTAAAATCGTGAGAAACTACAATTTATATCCAATAACAAGTTTATGATGCGTTTAGTAACGTTTATGTTCAAAAATTGTTCCAAGGAATAGAAATAAAAAAAAAAACTATTTTTGTTCCGAGGAACAATTTTTGATCGAAGAACACGTTTAGTAAACTTGTTCCTAGAGTAAAAAAGAACGTAAAACACGTTTGGTAAATTTGTGTAATTTTTTTGTTTCTTTTAATTTTTTAATATTTTTATTTTAGTTTTCCTTTTTTCTTTCTTTCTTTTGGCTGGTCACTCGGCCATGGGCCAACGGCCTCGCCCAGCCATGGCGAGGCTCGTTGACCCCGGCGAGGCCAAGCGTCGCCGACCCGGCGCTTGAGCTTGGCCTCGGATTTGGATTTGGGCGAGCTCGAACTCACCTAGCAAGGCGAGGCCAAGCCTCGCCAGGGGACGGCGACACTCGGCCTCGCCAGGGGCCGGCAACGCTCCGGCGAGGTCGCCAGCCCTCGACGGCCGGTGCCGCCACCGGCCAAAAAAAAAAGAAGAAAAGAAAGAGAAGAAAAAAAAATGAAAAGAAAGAAAAATTATTTCTCGGAAGTGTTTTAGAAACAAGAAACAAGTTTTTTTTTTTTGTTTTTGTTTCTATTCCAAATTTGTTCCTGGGAACAAAAAATAGATTTTGAACAAAAATCCAAACACGTTTCTTTTTTTTTTGTTCCCTGGAACAAAAAAAAAAAAAATTGTGTTTATAAACACAGGTCAGGAACACAAACAAACAGGCCTTTAGTCTATTATAATAATTAGTAACAAAGAAGTTGTAACTTATTATATCTGCAAATCATTTTTAAGAACAAAAATTATTTAGAGCATAAGTACTAAAAGCATCATCTTATCTAATCCAATTGGATAAGTCAGATGAGGTGGGGACGGGCCATAATCCTTTGAATTTCTAATTCAATTGGATAAGGTCATAACTTTATCAATGCATGCCATTATCTTTCACTCTACTCAATTTGAGTTGTCCTTCTTCCCTAGTCATTGTTCTAGCTGCTGTTGCTTCGGCTTCTCCCTGCTGCTGCTGCTGCTTTTTCTTCTTCTTCTTCTTATTTCTTCCTGGCGTCCTCTTTCGCCTTCTCGAGTGCTTCGATCAATCCCTCCAAGCAAGCCTCCTTATCCTCGTCATCCGACTTGGGCATCAAGCTCTCCGCCACGTTTGCTAGAGCCATCTTCGTCTCCGCCAGCAACCGCCTCACCGTCGCAAACAGCGGGTGCGACTCGACACCCAAGTAATTCCTCGCGAGCACCTTGAACGACTCGAAGCAGCAATGCGACATCTCGATATGCTTGTCCATCCTCCCTCTCCTGATTAGGGCCGGGTCAAGCCTCTCCACGAAGTTCGTCGTGAAAACGATGATCCTCTCACCCCCGCACGCCGACCATAGCCCATCAATGAAGTTCAGGAGCCCGGAAAGCGTGACCTTGCTGTCCTTGCTCTCTTCCCCGCCTTTGGCCATTCTCCTGACAGGATCCGCTTTCTCTTCATCCTCGTCTTTCTCTTGCTTCTTTGTCTTCCTCTGGCCAGTCAGGTCGAGGGAGCAGTCAATATCCTCGATCACTATGATCGACTTCGCAGACGTCTCGATCAGCAGCTTCCTCAGCTCTGTGTTGTCCTTGACCGTCGTCAGCTCTAGGTCGTACACGTCGTAGTTGAGGAAGTTGGCCATCGCGGCAATCATCGTTGACTTGCCAGTCCCCAGCGGGCCGTAGAGAAGGTAGCCGCGCTTCCACGCCTTGCCAATACGCTCATAGTACTCCTTCCCTCGGCGGAACTTGAGGAGGTCCTTCATAATCTCGCTCTTTTTGTTAGGCTCCATGGCCAGGGTGTCGAACGTGGCGGGGTGCTCGAACGCCACGTGGCTCCACTTGCTCGCCTTGTAGTAGTACCAGTTTGAGCTCGGGTTGTTGGTGAAGAGCTTCCGCTGCCGGTTCTCCGCCGCCACCGCCTTCCCCTTCACCAGGACGTAGTTTATGTAAGAGCCGGTGATCAATTCCCGGTGGCTGCGGTGGAACGTCAGCCTATAAAGCCTGGAGGCAGAGGCAATGACCCATTGATTTGGCTTGTCAGATCAGAGAAGGTCGAGCGTAGGAAACAATTTCGTCATTTGGGAAAAAGTACTTATTTCATCAGATGAAGAAAGTAAACGGATTTTCAGATCTCTGCTAAAATTAAACCATGTTGACGATCATATACCCGGAAAGAGTTGAATTGCTAAACTCAACACGTCAACAATACATCTCCTAGCCAAGCGTAGCGAGATGGATGTTTATAAAATCGATAATTACAATATATACATAAAATGTATGTATGTCCGTGCGTGTGTTCCTTCTATCTTCAGGTGGAGGTTGCAAGGAAAACATGGAGCTCCGGGAGACGGCCACGCTCAACGACCACCATACCTTGACCCCTTCAAATTCGTCAACGACCTCCTCGTTATCGTCCATGCTGAGGACCAGCGACTTGCTGTCCTTGACGGACTCGGCCTTGAGCCGCGTGGCCCTAGCCGAAGCGCTTGCACTCAGGTAGTTCTGGATCGCGGAGTAGGCCTCGCACCGCTCGAGCCGCTCTCCCGAGATCTCCCGGAACGTGAACAGGATGTATGGGTAGGCGTGGCCGATGGCCTTGTGAGCGTAGCCCTCGATGTACGCCCGGAGCTGGGGAGGGAAGTATTGCTTGAACAAGGCCCAGGCGAACATCAGCCCGGCCGCGACCGAGCCAAGGTGAGACCACAATTCAAATGCGGTCGTCATGATTTCGCTTCTTCTTCTTCTTCTCTTCTCCTTTGGGCTGAAGATGGAAAGGAAGAGGAAGTTCCGAACTCCAGCTTTGCTGCTTTTTGTTTCAAGGCTTTGTACTTACATGGAAAGATCAGGAAGCTACTTGCTCAGCACGTGAAACCTCCTACCCGCACCATTTCCGCGTCGGGTCAAGATTTATTTTGCCTTACGTTTTGGTCTGTAGCAACTTTAACGGACGATGTTAGAAGTCAGATAGAGCTCGTATGAATCACGAAGCCATTTCTTCTTCATTTTATATTGGGCAAAAGCCAACAAAAAATTCCTAACCATGACATATTTACCATAAATTTATATTTATGTGATACATTTATCTCAAACTTTTTTTGTGACATAGAAAACCCCGGACTTGTATCAATGTTACATATTTATCCCAAATTTATTTTTTATAATACCAAAAATCCCAAACTCAGACATGCCTTACACATTTATCTCTAGTCAAGATTATTTTTTCGTTTTTTCTTCTTCTTTTTTCCTTCCACCTTCATATTGCCACCAACAGTCTTACTGCTGTTGTTCCCATCATTCTCACCATTGCCAAACGAAAAAAGAAAAAAAATACAATGAGTTGACATATTTTTGCCATGTCAATATCGTTTACTTTCCACTATCCATATAGGTAGTCACGTAAGATTTTTAGCAGCATTCGTTAATGGAATTTAGACAGAGGCTAAATGTGACACACGGATATAAGTTCAGGATAAACATGTTGCATGGGTGTAAGTTTAGAGTTTTTAATGTCACAAAAAAAAAAAAAGTTTGAAATAAATGTATCACATATGTACAAGTTTGAAATTATGGTATCACAAAAAAAAGTTTAGTGTAAAAATGTCACAGCCAATATAATTTAATTTTTTTTATGACTTTTTTCCTTCTATTTTTGGATCAAAACGTCGTATCAATACTATTGTCACCCATTCGTTGGTCACGGACTCATAAATTTCTTGAATTGAATTCTGCAACATCATAGGTGACTTGTCCTTAATTGGTAGCCATATAATCTTTCCTCATTTTCGTTTGTGGTCGAAATTTTCTTCATTCGATAGGTGGGATTGCCGTAAGAAAATTCTCTCGTCGTTGCCTTTTTTGTGTTTTTTCTTTCTCTTTTAAACTTCCGATTGACACGGGGATGCTACTGAGATTCGGAGGCCCCGCAAAAGAAGCGACATCTTTGTTTTTTGGTTCAATGATTTGTGTCCCAAGGTATTGCCAACTGCTCCGATGGGCATGCACTCGAAGCCTTCCATTCCCCAACGATCCAATTGGCACCTGCGTAATCCCATATAAGTCCATCGAAAACGTTCAGAGTAGGTCCACTCTTCGATGGCGATGGATGTAATGACGAGTTGAACGACTGGTGCGAAAAGCTCCACCTCGATGCCAAAGCCGGCTCATCTCCGAGCTCCCTGATGGGGGGATCCAAGGCCAACTCGTGTTGCACGCGGATTGAGAGGACCCATCACATGATGTCATGTGCCTTATGTCATTAGCGGTGGGGTGATACAAAGGCGGGGGTGAGCGATAAGAATTGTGTTTTCCATGTTTACATGAAGCGAAAGTACTTTTTCTAAAGCTACGAACAAATGAGTTGGATATGCCAAAGAAAGGGCTAGAGCATCCTAAAAACATGGTCCAAAAGAGGTCGGACTCCTCACGGCGGCACGTATGCATTTTTTTCCCAGAATCAAGGACATTTGATGGTCGTATCTGATTCGGGAGTAATTTAGGACAATCTCCCTCAGACCACTAATCATTTTCCTTTCTGCATTCGATCCGCTCTCGTATTCATAAGCTACATGTACTGTCAATCAGTCGCGAGATGTATCTTGGAGAATGTTAAAGAATGATTATTAGAGATCTGGGAATTTAGAGGCATCACATTTTAACGATGGTGCAAGAAAACAACAATTTCGAAAAGCAAGACGAATGCAAAATTTAGTACTCACGTCGTTTCTACTTACAAATTCGTGAATTAAACATAATTGAATCCACAAGGAAAAGTGGGCGGTTATTTGTGAAGTGGATGATTATGATTAACCTATTGAAATACTAGTATGTAGTTGCATTGTATTTTAGCAAATTTAAAAGTGAGTCCAAATTGTACTTAAGCTTAAATATATAGGCAAAAAAACACCAAGAGTGCCAAAACTTAGCATAGGAAACACTTAAATGCCAAAAGTCACGAAGGTAAGACTTAAGTACCACTTTTTTGGAAAAATGGAACATATGAATGCAGTCCGACGAAAGTAGCTAGAAATCCTACATGATAATTTTTTAATAATATAACTCGCTTACATGGCATGCTTTGGATTGCTGAGTTACCAATAAAGAACCAAAACAACATCATTTTGTCTTTTTTTTTTAATATAAATATTAATTAAATTTATTTTTTTAATTTTAATATAAATATTAATTAAATTAATATATATATATATATATTTAAAGGAGGAGGAGGAGGCAGAAGGTGAGGGATCAACCCTCACCACCTGTAATCTTTCATTTTTTTAAAATTAATTTAATTAATATTTAATTAATTATCTAGCCACAATAGCAAAATGATATCATTTTTGCATATGTCTAGCTACATCAGCATGCAAAATAACATCATTTTGCACTTGTCTCACCAGACAATCGTTATGTCAGCATTTTGGCGGATTTTCTCGTCGTCGGCACTTAATTAATCTATTTTGTTTCAATTTTGATACCTAAGTGTCACTTTCCTAATTTTTGACATTTAAATACCCTCATGCTAAATTTTGGTACTTCAAGAGGTCTAAGTGTCTAAATATATAGTATCTATCAGGTTGTAAGATTGCTTATGTGAAAAAGTTTTGAGGACTCACTACTCCTAAAGAGAAAACTTTGGGCCAAGCTTTTTGAAGTGCACAAGATGTGTTGGATAGCTTGGTTAATATGATAACAATCTCTTTATACTGGTTATACACTAGCTATGTTCGTAATATAAAAAAAATAAAAATAAAAAAAGCCATTGAAAAACAGCTCATAAAAGATTAAATTTTCATATTTATGTGACTATATCTGTACCCGTACGTACGATCGAAGCTAAGAAATGGAGATCATCCCCCGTCAGTCATAGTTCCATGCGTAGGTCCCTGATGAAGCACATTTATCTTTTCATGAAAAGTAAAATGAACATTGCAAAGAATTGTTGACTTGTCTTTTTATACTGTTGAAGTGACCGGCGCTAGTTAGTAAACAAACATTGAGCAATTATAGGGTCACTTGGATTTGTAACTCTTGGATTAGCCGATAGCCATGTTTGAGGAAAAGAATATTAAAAGTAAGATGATCTAGGTTGGCAGTTTTCACTCTGAAACCGGTGACTACTCACTAAGAACTAGTTCCAAATAACTGGAATAAAAAGAGCCACTTATTGATTATATGGATCCGCAGAGGAACCGGACCGCCAATCCGTTAACCAGTCCCCAATCACAATCCCTCACCGCTGCTTTCGTGTCCCTCACATGCTTCGAGTAGGATGGAGTAGCTGAGATGTCAAGATGCGGGCAACACCCATCTCTCACTGCCGCTTTTGCCACCGGCATGAAATGAGGTCTCCTTCGTTGGATGGTGTTCTCCAACCATCGCAAAGAGAGATTTTTTAATGGGTTGGTAAGAAGAATTAATGAATCAAATACAAGAAATCACAACTTCGTACATTAAATAGAACAGGCAATTGATAACTTAAGGGAGTGTAATTAATTGTCTAGTAAATGACATGAAATGCAATTGAGTTCTTAACATTATGAATTGTGGGTACACTTAAATATATATTCATTTGATCTGGGTGGGCATGTGGGCAGTTTCACGCCTGAAACCGGGAACCAAACTGGTACAGACCAGTTACAGTAAAATTGGAACTAGAAAGCAAACTAGTCCCCCTAAAAACCTCAAGTTTTGGGCCGATCTAGTCTAGTTGCTAGCGATTAGTGGTTCATTGTATACCCCTAATTAAAAATGTTATAACTTACGTATAATACTCATTTTAGTATCAAAAAAAATTTCGTCAAATCACTTTGGCATCACATCAAAGAAAAATGATTACGTAAATGCCTTCAATGATAAAATCCGACAAAAAATATTACATGACTTTTTTATGATATAGTAAATGTTAAATGGCTTTCATAATTTAAATATTATGTGGCTTTTTTTTTTAAACAAAAGAGAGTCCACGTATGCTAAACTTAATCTCTCTTTACATTGTTCTCCTAAAAGTCCACTTAAGCTCCGATATACGAGAAATCGCCTCTGTCACTTGACTCGCAGCTCTAAAACTCTCCATCTGTCTCTCAATATAATCACTTGATTCATGGTTTCAATCGAGGAAATGAGTCTCTCGAGTACCTCACCAACGGAGATCAATTGAGTTTGTTTATTAGCTACTGGTTAAAAGTTGATTTCATTAGCAGGATGCAATTAGCTGGTTGAAATATTCATGCATCTATCGGACTTAACTGGAGTTATTCCGCGAAACGTGGTATACTCCCCTTAGATCACTCAAGAATTGGTGGTTCACCTCCTCATATCATTCTGGAGACTAATGGTTCACTCCCTTTAAAGACATCTAGAATTAACTAGAGAAGAGAGAAGGTGAATCTTTTTTTTTTTTTTCCTTTTCAGTGTGGCCCTAAGCGATAGCAGAGGACGTTGGCAAAGTGGCGGCCGGGGAAGAAGAGAACGAACATGAGCGTGTCCATTGTGGAGGCGAGCTCGGTCCAGAGCTTGACCAGGGTCATCTTCTTGTCGTTGGCCTTCTTTCCTTTTTTAACGCTGTTTCTAGATCTGGAAAGAGGAGTGAAGCACAGTGGAAATAAGCAGGACAAAGACAACCCTCGACCAATGTCCGGGATCATCAAATGATTCCGAGCCAAGCATGGGAGAATCTCGCATGTTGCCGGATCGGATGGTTCGAAGTTTTAAATAAACACGATTGCGTTGATGCAGCGGAGTAGAAGGTTTTGCACGTGCCAGATTTCCGAGTCTGGTAAACGACTCCTCCGACAGGGGACTGACTCCGAAACAGGAACTGGGAAATCGCTAGGAAAGATGTTGGCCTGAGGCGGTCGTTGACCGGTGCTTTGGCCCCGGTCGAACCCTATTAGGCCGACGCATCGATCTTGCTCGTGCAGAAGCATGCGACTGAGTACATTTAAATCGGTAAATTGTTCCAAAGTGGGATAGCAAACGAGGTCACAGGGATCGTAAAGGATCTCGTGAACTCCCATTTCCTAAACTTGAGTTGGAAAGAGACACGTGTTCCGACATTTTTCTCTCTTTTTTATTTCCCTCTAAGCAAAGAAAACGACAGACTGCAGCATTGACCCGGCGTCGACTCGGTCAACGTACGTCATTCTCCTTCACTTCACTCAATTTCTGTTGCCCTTCTTTCTCAGTCATTGCGCTAGCTGCCGTTGCTTCTGCTTCTCCTGCTGCTGCTGCTTCTTTTTCTTCTTCTTCTTCTTCCGATTTCTTCCTGGCGTCCTCTTTCGCCTTCTCGAGCGCTTTGATCAATCCCTCCAAGCAAGCCTTCTTGTCCTCGTCGTCCGACTTGGGCATCAAGTTCTCAGCCACGTCTGCCGGAGTCATCTTCGTCTCCTCCAGCAACCGCCTCACCGTCGCAAACAGTGGGTGCGACTCGACGCCCAAATAATTCCTCACGAGCACCTTGAACGACTCGAAGCAGCAGTACGACATCTCGATATGCTTGTCCATCCTCCCTCTCCTGATTAGGGCCGGGTCGAGCTTCTCCAAGAAGTTGGTCGTGAACACGATGATCCTCTCGCCCCCGCACGCCGACCATAGCCCGTCGATGAAGTTCAGGAGCCCTGAGAGGGTGACCTTGCTGTCCCCGCTCTCGTCCTCGCCTTTCACCATTCTCTTGACAGGATCCGCTTTCTCTTCATCCTCGTCTTTCTCTTGCTTCTTGGTCTTCCTCTGGCCAGTCAGGTCGAGGGAGCAGTCGATGTCCTCGATCACTATGATCGACTTCGCAGACGTCTCGATCAGCAGCCTCCTCAGCTCTGTGTTGTCCTTGACTGTGGTCAGCTCTAGGTCGTACACATCGTAGTTGAGGAAATTGGCCATCGCGGCAATCATTGTGGACTTGCCAGTCCCTGGCGGGCCGTAGAGAAGGTAGCCACGCTTCCACGCCTTGCCGATCTGCGCATAGTACTCCTTTGCTTGCTGGAACTTGAGGAGGTCGTTCCTGATCTGCATCTTCTTGCTAGGCTCCATGGCCAGGGTGTCGAAAGTCGCGGGGTGCTCAAACACCACGTGGCTCCACTTGCTCGCCTTGTAGCCGTGCCAGTTGGAGCTCGGGTTGTTCGTGAAGAGCTTCCGCTGCCGGTTTTCGGTCGCCACAGCCTTCCCATTTCTTAGGACGTACTCTATGTAAGAGCCGGTGATCAAGTCCCTATGTCTCCGGTGGAAGGTCAGCCTATAAAACCTGGTAGCAAAAGCAACGACCCATTAGTTTTGCTTGTTAGATCAGAGTCAGGAGAGTGTAGGCAAGAATTTCATCATTAGAGGAACAATACTAATTTCACTACATGAACAAAGTGAACGGAATTTTCAATCTCTGATTAAATTAAACCGCGTCGAAGAACATGTACCCAGAAGAGACGCGACCCTGTCTTTCGAATTGCTGAAATTAACATGTTGACGATAACCGAAGTGTAGCGAGACAGATGCTAATGAACTGTTAATTCCAACAAACACGGGTGTGTACCTTCTCTCTTCAGGTGAAGGGTATAGGGAAAACGTGGACTTCTGGGAGACGATCAGGTTCGACGACCACCAGAGCTTGACCCCTTCGAATTCGTCGACGACCTCCTCGTTCTCGTCCATGCTTAGGACCAGCGACTTGCTGTCCTTGACGGACTCGGCCTTGAGCCGCTTGGCCCTAGCTGAAGCACTCGTGCTCAGGTAGTTCTGGATCGCAGAGTAGGCCTCACACCGCTCGAGCCGCTCGCCTGCGAACTCCGGGAATGTGATCTGGATGTATGGGTAGACATGGCCCACGGCCTCGTGCGCGTAGTCCTCGATGCGCCTGCGGAGGTGGGGAGGGCAGTATTGCTTGAACACCGCCCAGGCGAACATCAGCCCGGCCACCACCGAGCCGAGGTGAGACCACGTTTCGAATGCGGTCATCGTGGTTTCACTTCTTCTTTTTCTCTCTTGTTGAAGATGAAGAGGAAGTTCCAACTTTGTCGATGTTTGCGTCAATTGGTACGGGGAGGCTTGTAATTAATATGGAGCGATGTGGAAGCTACCTGCTCATGCACGTGGAATTCACCCACCACTCCTCAGAGGTGTTTTGGTGGTCCAACCTTACCTAATTTAGATCTAGATCTGAAAGATTGTTTAATTTATTTTGAATATTTTATCTGCCGTATGAGTAAAATATGTATTTCGGAAAAGATATTGCCGAAGACGTTCGTCTCCAGCTCAGAGTCTGCAAATAATTTCGGAGGATCCGAGGCAAACTTGAAGTCGACACGTATTGTGAGGACCATCGCATGATGTCATGTATCTGATGTCATACAGAGGGCGTACGATTACAATTGTGTTTTCGATAACTTTTGTCGTTTACTTTCTAAATATTTATAAGTTGATTCTGACCCCAAAAAAAATCTTTTAAAATTGACGTAACTATTCTATTATTTGCATGTTTCGATAAATCTTAAGGTTTAATATATTCTTTGCATTTTCAAAGGAAGCAAAAGTACTTTGTAGAGAAGCAAAAATATTTCCAAATTGACACATAGGTTAAAATTTTTTGAGATATGTTAACGGGACCAAATTTAGACTTTCTCTTAATAATCTCTCGAGTGAAAATGTATAATTTCTGATATGCACTTTTACTATTTTTTTTTAATTGCATTTATGCAGTGAATCCTAAACACCATGTAAAAGCTGCAACGCTCCTATTCATGACTAAAAGTGCTGCGCGAGAACGGTACCAAATAGCCTCTAAGGCATGCCCGAAATCAACTTTAGCCTCAAATTTTGACTAAAAGATGATATGAAAAACTTATATTTATAAAATTATAGATAATTTTAGTCGTGAATAGGAGCGTTGCAGCTTTTACATGGTGTTTAGGATTCACTGCATAAATGCAATGCCTCTAGAGCTGGAGCATTTTAATTGCATTGGCTTTTTAAAATTTTCTTTTAGGCCGATGTCCCACCAATATTAGGTGTTGCAGTTCTAGAACATGTATTTTCAAGCACACAAATCACACTTTACTTGTGCCGGAATTGTCAAATTGAAGCCCGATAAAGGATCAGAAAAGTCCCAAGCTATCCTCAATAAAAAGTAGACCACGTTTACTTGTCAAATGCACATTCAATTTGTCTAAATCACATCTCAATCGACTAATAAACACTAATCAATGCTAATCTAACAACCTAAACCTAAGTAATTAAAACTAAACAACCATTAAATGTCATTAGCTCACTAAGAAAGGATTAGTGAGATTACTCACCGGAATCGTGCGCAACTCGGATCAAACCGACAGGCACGGCGCAAGGAACGATTCTTCTCAAAACACGGCTCGGTTTCGGGGCTCGGAAATGGCCCAAAAGCGAGCCTGAAGTTGCCGGAAACCCACACAGTGGGGTGGCTGTCCGGGCTAAAAAAAAACACAAAACAACCACAAAACACTTCCACAATGGCAGCAATGCGCGGGGGAAGGCTGGTGGAGGTCCGGCGAGGTCAAACGGCGGCCAAAGGTGGTCGAAGGCGGCTAGACAAAGGCTGGGCAAAGGCGGACTCGCACGGGGGAGGACGCCCGGGGCGCGAGGAGGGCGGTGGCAGAGTGCGCGGCACGCGCGGGCGTGCGGGCGGCGATCCGGCTCCAGTGCGGCGGCAACAAGCGGCTGGCTGTTGTCCGTTCTTCTTCAACTTCTGGTTTTCACAAAGAAGAAGGAAGAAGAAAGGTGGGTTCGGTCACGTGGGGGAAAATGGGGGAGAAAGAGAGGAGAGAGAAGAAGAGATAAGAAGAAGGGGGGAGAGAGGCCAATTTGAAATTGGCAAGGGGGGGGGTTTCGTACGAAGGGGAGGGGAGAGAGGAGAGAGAAGAGAGAGAAAGAAAAGAAAGGGGGAGAAAAAGAAAATAAAAAATAATCAAATAGTAAAAAAATCTACTATTCAAATTACTTCTATTATTTTCCCTTTCTTTTTTATTTTCTTCCGGTCTTTGATTTTTCTTCCGATAATTTATTTCTCGAAATTTCGGACTCGTCAATAAATTGACGGACGATAAGACGAGATCCTAAAAAAAAAAGAATTATGACACGCTCAATATTCGATTCCCGAAATCAAGTTCAATTCCGTGGTTAAAATTAATCGGACGCGATTTTAGTCCAATCCAACCAATTAAGTAGCTTTTAAGGATTTTTACCGCGAATACATCCATTAACGGCTTCACTCAATAGGTTAGTTAACTCGTGAATAATCAGCTCGGAGAAAAAGGACTATAGGCACGTCGACGAAAGGCCCATTTCACTTTATCGAAACAGGATCAAATTTCGGGATGTCACAAACCGTGTCTATTGAATTACGGCGACATCGGCGGCGACGATCTATTATGGGTGAGTCATAATGGCGATGAATGCATAGTGTTCAGGGTTTTTCTAGGTCTCTTGATCTGTTGTTTTGATATCATGTTAACAATCTAAACGCAAATCAAGAAGAAAAAGAGAGAAGAGAGAGAAAGAAAAGAAAGGGGGAGAAAAAGAAAATAAAAAATAATCAAATAGTAAAAAAATCTACTATTCAAATTACTTCTATTATTTTCCCTTTCTTTTTTATTTTCTTCCGGTCTTCGATTTTTCTTCCGATAATTTATTTCTCGAAATTTCGGACTCGTCAATAAATTGACGGACGATAAGACGAGATCCTAAAAAAAAGAATTATGACACGCTCAATATTCGATTCCCGAAATCAAGTTCAATTCCGTGGTTAAAATTAATCGGACGCGATTTTAGTCCAATCCAACCAATTAAGTAGCTTTTAAGGATTTTTACCGCGAATACATCCATTAACGGCTTCACTCAATAGGTTAGTTAACTCGTGAATAATCAGCTCGGAGAAAAAGGACTATAGGCACGTCGACGAAAGGCCCATTTCACTTTATCGAAACGGGATCAAATTTCGGGATGTCACAAACCGGGTCTATTGAATTACGGCGACATCGGCGGCGACGATCTATTATGGGTGAGTCATAATGGCGATGAATGCATAGTGTTCAGGGTTTTTCTGGGTCTCTTGATCTGTTGTTTTGATATCATGTTAACAATCTAAACGCAAATCAAGAAGAAAAAGAGAAGAACACAAGAATTAACAAGGTTTTGTAGTGTGCCTACATCCTTGGGGAAGCCTCTCTGGCCCTCTTTTTATTTTTCTTTTTTCTCCTTAATCATCAAGTATGTACATACCCATATATATACAATCAAACAGATTTACAAATTAGGAAAATAGAATCCTCTCCAAATTAGAAGGAAAATAAAATCCCCCACAAATTGGGCGCTGAAAAATAAAATCCCCTGCAAATTAGGGGATACTAGCTCACGCCAATACGTAATTCACGCTCTTTGCAACGCGAAACGATTGAAAGAGGCCCATTATCATGGGCTGCAGTCTTGAGCCCTGATCTGCAAGAAATCGCTATCATCACTCGATTCACAGCTTTAAAACTCTCCATTTGTCTCTCAATCATATCAATTGATTCTTCTTTTCAACTGAGGAAATGAATCTTGAGCGTTGGGAGATTTCAACCTCGCACTTGTCATCTTCGCGATAATTGTATGAATCCTCATCCTCATCTTCAATGTCATCCTCCTCGTCAATTGCTAGCACCCAGACAATGCCAACTGGGCTTATTTCCCTAAGTTCATAGTCGTTTTTGCTCTCGATGGCTGCCATCTTAATCCTCACATTCTCAACTGACATCGCGAACCGGTAGACTTGCCGCCATGTGATTGACAATGGCACTTGCAGCCTCACCCTCCTAATGAAGGATTTGTGGCTTGTAATCTTCATTGCAGACACGATGCTTGTGTTCTTCGTCATCCCCTTTGCTATGTTTTACTACAAGGGGACCAAAAAAACTAGGTCTAATTAGGGTTTTGGAGTAGTGTTCTGCAGTTGAGTGCTTTCTCTATGTAATGTGGCTGTTCAGTCGCAGCAAATTGCTTGGTCTGGATTAGGGTTTGAAGAATTTGGGAAATGGCTTGATTTATCTAAATTAGGGCTTATATTTGGAGCAAAACATGTAAATAACATTGTTTAGGGATATTGATGCTGATTGAACATGCCTATGAGCCACATCAGTTTGCAGAAATGACAAAATATTGCCATATTGAATTTTTGGCGTCCCAAATCGAAATTGGCACTTACTTAAATGACCCTGTTTTTAAAAAGAAAATGATATTTAAGTGACCCGATAAAAAAAATTTGCACCAAAATAAGTATCGTAGGAAAGTTATGACATTTCTAGTATCATTTTCCGACCATGTTTAAACTCGGGACACTTTTAGTTCTTAAGGTGATAAATGCTCAAGTTATTGAGTTTGCTAATTGGCTACTGATTAAAAGTTCTTATCGTTTGAAAGATGCAATTAGTTGGTTATTTTCTTTGGTTTAGAATCCATTACTTTTTATTTCCTTAGTCATTTCTTTCCGATCACGAGAAGAAAAAACAATGATAATAACACAAACACATTAGCGTTAGAGAAGAAAAATAGTGAAAAAAAAAAGGTTTTAAATTAGTAAAAAACAAAAGGAATGTAAAGTCAAGAAAGCAAGAAATCCCTCAATTATTTGACAATTATACTGATTTTCGTAAATTACAATTTTGTTGAATACGTTATGGTTAATTTGAAATTTATATATGTACACGGGCTTTTCATACATCTTTTGGTCAAAATTTGAGGTTAAAGATAATTGTGGGCCTGCCGCAGAGGCTTTTAGGAACAATTCTCTTGCAGCAGCTTTAGTCGTGAATAGGAGCGTTCCACCTTTACACCGCGTTTGTCAAACACCCCACAACTGGCCACGCTTCCAGAGTCACAATGTTTTAATTGTAATAGTTTTTTAGAATTCGCTTTTAGGCCGTTGTCCGGCCAACATTAGGTATTGCTGTTCTTAAACATGTATTTTCAAGCACACAAATCACAGTAGGGATATAGTTCAGCCACAGGTACGTCAAATGGGCTAATGGCCGGATAATAGGAGTTGGTGGACAGCCCTTTATGCTGGTGGAGGGTAGAAACAATCAAAAGTATGGACCACATGACCACGCTTCAATGTAAGTCAAGTTTAGATCCCGAGATTGGGCTTGTATTTCGTAATTCCAAAATTTATTTGTCTAAAATGGGTTTCCTTTTTTTTTTTTTTTTTTTAACTAGAAAAATGGGTTTCCTCTTGATAGGGAAATGAAATATGAAGTCCCTTACCATTAACATTTTTCAAGTATTGTCCGATTAAACCCCGAACAAAACTTATTATTGAGGTGTATTATCTCAAAAAAGAAAAAAAAAAACAGACCTATATTGTAAATGGCTCAAAACAGGAGAAGAGTAAAATTATTCTTTATATAGTAATAGAGAAAATTACGTCATGCATGAATCGCAAGAAACACTTCGATTTGGTCAGTGGACACCTTTCTATTTCACTTCTTTAGCACATCCTGTCCCCCATTTTCTTGGTCTCCTTCGCTCGATTTCTTTTGCCCTTCTTTCTCGACCGTTGCTCCAGCTGCGGTTGCTTTTGCTGCTGCTGCTGCTGCTTCTTCTTCTTCTGATTTCTTCCTGGCGTCCTCTTTCGCCTTTTCCAGTGCCTCGATCAACTCCTCCAGGCAAGCCTCCTTGTCCTCGTCGTCCGACTTGGGCATCAAGCTCTCTGCCACGTCCGCCGGAGACATCTTCGTCTCCTCCAGCAACTGCCTCACCCTCGTGAACAGCGGGTGCAACTCGACGCCCAAGTAATTCCTCGCCAGAACCTTGAACGACTCGAAACAGCAATATGACATCTCGATATGCTTGTCCATCCTCCCTCTCCTGATTAGGGCTGGGTCGAGCTTCTCCACGAAGTTCGTCGTGAACACGATGATCCTCTCACCCCCGCAGGCAGACCACAGCCCGTCAATGAAGTTCAGGAGCCCTGAGAGGGTGACCTTGCTGCCCTTGCTCTCTTCCCCGCCTTTTGCCATTTTTTTTGACAGGATCCGCTTTCTCTTCTTCGTCTTCTGTCTCTTGCTTTTTTGTCTTCCTCTGGCCGGTCAGGTCGAGTGAGCAGTCGATGTCCTCAATCACTATGATCGCCTTTTCGGAAGTCTCAATCAGCAGATTCCTCAGCTCCGTGTTGTTCTTGACCGTTGTCAGCTCGAGGTCGTACACATCGTAGTTGAGGAAGTTGGCCATCGCGGCAATCATTGTGGACTTGCCAGTCCCTGGCGGGCCATAGAGAAGGTAGCCACGTTTCCACGCCTTGCCAATCCGCTCATAGTACTCCTTCCCTCGCTGGAACTTGAGGAGGTCGTTCATGATCTCCCTCTTCTTGCTCGGCTCCATCGCCAGGGTGTCGAAGGTCGAGGGTGCTTGAACGTCACGTGGCTCCACTTTGTCGCCCTGTAGTAGTGCCAGTCCGAGCCTGGGTTGTTGGTGAAGAGCTTTCGCTGCCGGTTGTTGACTGCCGTCGCCTTCCCCTTCTCCAAGACATGCTTTATGTAAGAACTAAAGATCAAGTCCCGGTGGCTCCGGTGGAAGGTCAGACTATAAAACCTGGCGGCAAAAGCAATCACCATGGATATGGCTTGTTAGATCAGAGATGGCTCGAGCGTAGGCAAGAATTTCATTATTAAGGGTTTGTTCGGGAAAATATCAGGTTTCAGAAAAACATTTTCCTAAAAGTTATTTTCCGAAATCAACTCTATTTTCCAGGTGTTTGGTGAAATCTAAACTTTGAGTGGAAAATATTTTCTACCATTCGTTAGCTAATTTAATTGTTTAAGAAAAATTATCAAAAATTGAATTTTAATATTTTTAATTGACCAAAAAATTAGTTTTATTTTTTATATTTTTAAAAAATGAATTTTTAATTATTTGTATTTTAAAAAATCGAAATTTTTATTCTTTATTCTTTTTTCTTTCTTTTTCTTTTTCCTTTTCTTTTTTTCCTTTTTCTTTTCCTTCCTCCTTCCTCCTCCTTCTTCCTCCTCCTTCTTTCGCCGCCGCCTCCTTCCTCCGCCACTGCATGCCTGACGATGGTTGGCTGCCCAACAGCTGACCAAGACCCAATCGCCAGATCCGACGAGCTCGAGGCTCGGTCAATCTCACCTGAGCTCGCCGGAGTTTCGCCGAGCTTTGGTGAGCCACGAGCTTGCCGGATCGGCGGCGGAGCTAGGGCTCACCTAGATCGAGCTCGAGCTCCACTGCCAAATCCGGCGAGCTCGCGTGAGACCCAAGCCTTGCCTAGCTTGCCGATTTGGCAAGCCGCGAGCTTCGCCCTAGGCCGGCGAGAGCTCCACCTCACCCGATCTGGCGAGGCCTAAGCTCGACTTCACCAAATCGGGCTAGGCGGAGCCTCGCCAACCTGGGGCTAGGCGAAGCCTCACCGACCTAGGGCAAGGCTCGAGCTAGCTTGCAACCGGTCGCCGGCCACCACCATGCCGACGACCGGCCAAGGCCAAAGAAGAAGATGAAAAGGAAAGAACGAAAATAAAAAAAGAAAAGGAAAAAAAATTAAAAACTCGATTTTTTAAAACAAAAGAAAAAGAAAGCATAAAAATAAAACGAAAATGTATTGGTAAAAAGAAGCAAGATGGAAGAAGTTATGAAAAATATTTTCCACTACCGAAGTGGAAAACATTTTCTTAACTAGTTCATTTTCCGTTAAATGAGCATTTAGAAAATCCGAAAAACGTTTTTCGAAAGTCATTTTCCGCGAAACAAACGGACCTAAGAAAAATAAACTTGTTTCACTTTTGAATTGCTGAAATTGATATGTTGACCATAAATCCCGAAACCAAGCCTAGCGAGACAGGTGTTAATAAATTGGTAATTCCAACCTACACATATTTTCACGTGTACCTTCTTTCATTAGATGAATTGTAGAAGGAAAACGGGGATTTCTCGGAAACTCTCAGGCGCGATGACCACCGGAGCTTGACCCCTTCAAATTCGTCGACGACTTCCTCGTTCTCGTCCATGCTGAGGACCAGTGACTTGCTGTCCTTGACGGACTCGGCCTTGAGTCGCTTGGCCCTCGCAGTGGAGCTCGCGCTCAGGTAATTCTGGATCGCGGCGTAGGCCTCGCACCGCTCGAGCCGCTCCCCGGCAAACTCAGGGAACTTGATGTGGATGTAAGGGTAGACGTACCCCACGGCCTTTTGAACATAGGCCTCGACGTGCGCGCGGAGCTGGGGAGGGAAGTATTGCTTGAACATGGCCCACGCGAACATCAACCCGGCCATGGCCGAGCCGAGGTTGCTCCACATTTCTAATACTGTCGCCATGGTTTCACCACTTTTCTTTGTTTTTCTGTGGGCTGAAGATGGAGAGGAAGTTCCAAAGTCCAGCTTTGTTGATTTTTCCTTCGATGTTATGTGGAGGGCATGTGTTTATACGGAGAGTAATCTGAAGCTACTTGCTCTTGAGCGTGAAACTTCCTCACCATTTCCTCTTCAAGTCAAGTTTGTCCGGCGGCAACTTTAACGGAGCCCACCGTCGCCTTTTTTCTTCTCTCGCATTTCCAAGGAAAGATTCCGAAGACCACATTCGTTTTTTGTTAGTGTGTTGCCAATTACTCTGGAGGACCGGCAGTTGAAGTGTTTCATTCCCCAAGACCGAACTCACAGCTCTACCACCTATCAAATGGATGGATGGGATCGAATTTGAGTTAAGTTGTACCGAGAATGGTCCCATCTAAATAGACCTATTTAACCCATTTTCATACAATACAAATCTAGTAATTCATACCCCATTTGGGCTGACTCATATTATTAAAACACTTCCGTATTCAACATAATCTACAAAAACTTATACCCAAGCTGAGGGAAGAGTGTGGAGCAAGCGAGTGTGAGATCAAGTGAGGGAGGGAAAGAATGAAAAGAAAGCAATAGAAGTGTGTTGGGTCTAAACAAGATGTAAACTTATTTACGATTCATTTAACGCCCATGTTATATTAAACACATGTATGACCCATTTAGTTAATATCACTAACCCATTTAATCCTCATTAAGAAATGACGGGTCTGCCTTGTCCATATATATAAGTGTAGGGTTGAGTCCGCCTCTTGCGGGGCCCAACTCATCGTATATAAAAAAAAAAAAAAAGTTAAATGAAAAAAAAAAGACAGGGCAGATGTTCTTAATTGAGGAGAGAGAGAGAGAGTTGCTTCGAAGAGGAGGAAAGGCAATTTAATTTCACTGAAAATTTTGTTAGAATTGGCTCAAATTTGAGTATGTTAATCGGTGAGATCAAGATATACAAATTGACCAGTTTTGTTCATTGAGATCATTTTTCCAAATTGTCTTTCAATTTCTTTAAGTAGCAATTAGATCTTTATTATTTCTTTGAGTTAATCTACCTTTAAGGTGATGACGCAATGTTGTTTTGCTAATGTGGAGAACCTCTAGTCATCTGACTAGATATGAATAATTGTTTACTGTTTTGGGCTGACGTCGATGGAATATTGTGATTGGCTGCTGCTAGGCTTAATTTGATATTAGTTGGTTGAATTTCAGGACAGATAGTAATCCCGGACAGCTTAGCATTAAGCAGGAAATCGTTGCCCTTTCTTCTCAACGATAAGTCAATAAGTCAATAGATGGAGTTCAGATTAGGTTGACCAGTTGCTGGGATGAAATCGTCAAAGAATGACAAATTAAATGACTGGTGCAAAAAGCTCCACTTCAATGCCAAGCCGCTAATATGTGGGGGAGCCTGCCAAGACAAAGTCGCATGAACACGGATCGTGAGGACAGTCGCATGATGTCATGCGTCTGACGTCATAAAAATGTTGACCCACATAATTGATTGTATT
Source organism: Eucalyptus sp. ANBG9806169 (assembly GCA_014182395.1). NCBI lineage: Eukaryota > Viridiplantae > Streptophyta > Magnoliopsida > Myrtales > Myrtaceae > Eucalyptus > Eucalyptus sp. ANBG9806169. The sequence goes on from CM024582.1 coordinate 28,909,963, forward strand.
TTTAAGAACTTTAAAGTTTAAAACATTCTTTTCGTTTTTAAAGGAAGCAAAAAACCTTTTTTGTGCTGAAAACAATGAAAAGGATTTCCCGACAAAAGTGATAGAGCATCTGAAAAACATGGTTCGAAATTAGGCGAACTCCTCACGATTGCATATATTGAATTTTGCCAAAAATTATAGGGACACTTGATGGTTGTGTGATTCAAATTTAATTCGGATAATCACCTTTGGAGCACAACTCGTTTTCCTTTGTTGATTCAATCTTCTCCTAAATTCATAGGTCAGACGATCAAAGGATCACGCAATAGGTTTTGGAAAATGAAAAGAAATGATTATTACAAATCTTGTATCAAATTTTTTGTCAAGAATATAAGAGAAATCGACTCCGAAAGCAATAGTCATAAATTTTCTTTCTATTAATAAATAAGAGAATTGAAAGCACGCTACATATGTGACATGCGGAAAATTGGTTGAGTGAAGTAGGTAATTATGAGTGGCTTATTGAAATAGTATTATCTTATGAGTAATTAATTTTGGAAAATTTAAAAGTGAGCTTGGGCCACACTTTTTTCTGACAAGGATCTCTCGGCCAAAAAAATATTGCATACCCTCAAAGGACCACGTCATGTAAACGATATTTATATGAACTAAAAAGTAGTATTAAGTATTTGAATGATATATAAAGGGCCATGTTTTTTCCACTTCTTTTTGGCTTAAACACTCCACAATACAGTAATTTGCCATGTTCCCTCATATCTAGAAACACTCTATATGCCCATGACCTAATCATGAAATATAGCATCACTAATTAATCAAGCGGTCGATTAGTCAAGGAACACATTTGCTCGGGCTTGACATAAGCCAAACACCTAATGACCCGTAACATGCCATGTGGACCGCGAGAATTGAGCAATTTGGTAACGATCATGTTTGTCCATGACAACATAAACAGATGAAAATGAAGGAGACGAACTGATGGTGGGCCTGCTCAAACCGTTTCGCGTCGCAAAGAGTGTGAATTACGTTGCTGAGGTTGAGCGAGTCGAATCGGTAGCCACAGAGACTTCTCCATTTCTTTGTCTCTTGAGAGAGAAGGAGAGAACTGACCAAAAACAAAAAACACAAACAAAGACAGAGAGACGGAGACTAGGAAAAAGATTGAGAAAAGTGGCTGTGGGACCCACAAGAAAAATAAATAGAAAATCAATAATAAAAGGGGAATGACTAGCATGACTAGGGGTGAGCAGCGGTCTAGGGTCGACCCTGGACCAAGCCTGGACCGGCTGGCCTGCTTTGGTCTGGTCCGGTTCTCAAGGGCCGGGTCGGTCCTCGGTTACAAATTCCGGGGCCGACACTATGCGGGTTGGTCCCGGTCCCAGAGTTTTAAGGTCGGTCAACCCCTGAGGCCAACCCATATATATATATATATATATATATTATATTACATTATATTATTTATAATTCTTTTATATATTCAAACCTAAGTAAAATGTCTGTTATAAAACCTAAGAGTTATTGTGAGATGTTCTATCAATAGCACTAATAGTAATTTCAATTTAAAACTTTTGTTGAGTATTAATTATGTGTCGTTTGTTTTGTTTTCAGGTATTTAGAAGTTCAAGTGAATTAACAAGATGTGAAGTTATATATTCATGATTTATATTAAGTATTTTGAACTTTTTATAGTTTAATTGTATTTTACTAATGAATTTCAGCTGCACTTTACTTTTCAATTTGTATCAAATGGTAGAAGTTTTTGAAGAGTAGAGTAGTATCTTTGCCGATTTGCTACGGTGATTTGCTAGTTAAGTGGTGTGAAGCTCATTTTTTGGTTGAGTGGGCTCTACATGATTAAATGCAGAAAAACGCTTTTGCATATAGTGTTATAAATATTAAAGATAGTGATTACAAGAACTTTCCATCTTGTCCCATATCTCGATGAGCGGTTAGCAAGTATGAAATTTCTATTATCGTGTCATCTTAAATTTGCTGAATATGTATTGGTATTTATAGTTTAGTTGCACAATGTCATATTGTCGATGAATGTGTAATTTGAATTTGTAGGTTTGCTTTTTGTATAAAAAACAAGACAAAAAAAATTATCGACCGGTCCCGGGTTGACCACAGGAACCGGACCGAACCCATTGGGTCGGTCCGGTCCTTGGTCCCGAGCTCAATAGGGTCGGTCCTCGGTCCTAAAAATTGAGGACCGACACATGCACGGGTTAGTCCTAGGGTTAGGGAGTGGCTCGGACCAACCCGGACCATGCTCACCCCTAAGCATGACCGTCCACTTTGCATAGTAACAGTGGAGCGATCAAAGGCTAGCCATAAATCCTCGTGGAGGAAACCCGTAACTGGTTTCAATTTTTGACCCCATGTTCCCTTTTTCTTTTTCTTTTTTTGACTTCTATGTTTCCTTAAATACCAAAATACAAATAATTAAATACTGATAAGAAGCTCAAATTTAGAGACAAAATCAGAAGATGCACACGGAATCAATTTTCTTGAATATGAAGAAAGAAAAAATAAATTAAATACTGAAATATAAATAATTACAAGTAAAAAAATATTATAGCTCACTAAAATAATCGTTAATATCATTACAAAAATCTATTAAATTTAAAAGATGAAAAAAAATACTTGTAACATTAGCTTCATATTAAATAACGAAATCATTATGCAATGAAATAGTTCATCATTCAATTTGCTCAAATTAAATTACTCTAGAAGGACTATTCGATGATCTAAAATCTAGACAATTGATATTATTTATGCATAAAATAAATGAATTGAATAAAAGATGGAAAAAGAATAATCAATTAGTAGACATTCCAAAAATAAATCAGTAAAGAAAAAAATGCATTTTTTAAATAAAAAAGCTATAAGAAGAGAACGATTTTCTTGTTTTATTTAAAGAAACAAATCAAAGTGAAAATTTCAAGAAAAATGATTCAGTGTGGCCTATTCTGATTTTATCTATAAAATTTGAGGTTGCAATAAGGAACATGGAAGTAAAAAAAAAATGAAGAAGAAGGAAACATAGAGTCAATGATAAAAGTGTGTCCCTGATTTTATGACACACTTTTCTCTCTACCTAGGGGCAAGTCCCCTAGTCCGAATGGCTTCACGGTTGAATTCTTCAAGGAGAACTAGGAGACAATTGGACATTTGGTCATAATAGTAATGAGGGATTTCTTCGTAACGGGAAAGCTATTGAAGGAAATAAATGCTACCATTATGGTGCTTATACCCAAAGTCCCCAATGCGACTTCTGTTGATGATTACAGGCCTATTGCCTGCTGCAACACTATATATAAGTGTATCACAAAAGTGCTAACTAACCGAATTGCGGCTATTCTAAAAAACGTTGTTAGTCCGACTCAGAGCTCTTTTGTTAAGGGTAGAAGGATTGGAGACAATATCTTGATGGCTCAGGAACTATCTTCGAGTTTCCAACTGCAACCATACCTTCCTAAGTGCGCGATTAAGGTTGACTTCAGAAAAGCTTATGACACAGTTGATTGGGGTTTCCTTGAAAAAGTTCTGATTGCCGTTGGATTTCCCGACTTCGTGATTACGCTTATTATGACATGTATGCGTACACCCATGTTCTCCATTGCTCTGAATGGAATTCAACCTAACCTTGCATATTTACAAAGTCCACCCGACATCCATGCTTTTTCTCAGCTTTCAATCATAGTCTTCTTCTCAAGTTTTCATCATGCGAGTGTTCAAAATGCTAAAACTAATCATCGTTATCTCGGAGGCATGTTCTTGAGCCTCAAACCAAATGGAACGAAAAAAAATGCTAAACTGTTGTTGACAATGAAGATATTTTATATTGATTAGTTATTTCAAATGATGCAAGCTATCATTTTTAGGAAAATATTCTTCAAATCATTCATGTTTCGCAAATAAATTGAGCCATGTGTCATCTTACATAAAAGGAAGTATCAAAGTTCGAACAAAAGAGAGAGGAGTGTCGGTATATAAAAGCAATAGTTTCCTTTTCGTTGTTTTTTGTTTTGTTTTTGTTTTTGTTTTTTGTTTTTTTGTTTTTTTATGAGGTCCCGTTTGGACCGCCATTTTTCATCATGTCATATATCATATAAGTATCACTTTTGTAATTTGAATTCGAAGTGAAGAGGATATGCTTAATCTTCTTACTACATGAAAGAAGGAAGAGTGACCAAAAAGAGAAGAAATTCCTTTTTTCTCGCTGAGTACTCTACCAATTGGGTTTGGGCTTTCAAGGCACTTATCTCATAAGTAAGTCATGACTAATACTTCTTGAGACACTGGTTAATATGCACCTAAGGTTACTAAACTTAGGAAGACTTCACCGAATTGTGATTTTAATTATCCAATATCATTAATTGTCAATATCTTGCAATTGATGTACTTAGATTGAAATACAGTTGATAACTTGACGATGTGCTGGGGTGACGTAGATGTGGCTTGGAAAATTGGTTGTGTGCTTGCCAGGTCAGGAGTTTACAGGAAAATTCGTTAGGTTCCAACATAGTGTATTGATTGCAAAAAAAAATAGTGCACTGGTTGATAGAAATCACTTCTAATTTTGAACAATTGTCCTTTATGACGGTCTATGATAAGTGATTTTTGAAGAATGAATGACCCCAAGTCATGTAAATGGAGTTCTCTTAAGGACTATATTGTTAATATGTGATAATATATTTAAATCACATAGAATCACTCTATTTCGTACAATTCACAACCAACTTTTGTTAACAAGTATTGTGTAAGGTCACTCACAACAAATATTGGTGGTAAAAATTTAAAAGAATTTTTCTTTTAATAATCATCAAATGATGTTCCAACATAAGTAAGAGATCAGCCTAAATAGTAATAGATTTTGCTCTCTCCACATGATCTTGGGCTCAAATTTTAGTGGGAGCATTGCTGGATTAAAATCCTGAATGCACTAAGCCAATGTGGAGGAGTCCATACTTGAGATCACTCAAGAAAGTGGGCTAGTCGAAATGTGAGAAAGTTGGTCCAGACAATCACCTAATCGCTAAACCAAACAAATTCCTATCTATAGATAAGTATGTGTATTTCTCCCTTCGCCTTGGTGAAGTACTTTTACCCATCAAAATAGCTTGGAGATTTTAAGAATAGACAAAAATGATTGTGATTGAGTGGTTAAAGGTATGTTTGGTTGAAATTAGCAGATGCCATGTTGAAGTCATAACATCTTCCAACTTAGATTAATCACAAGGACTATGCCCACTATCCTATTTGAAACATTCAAGTATTTTTAGAATTAAATTAACCATAGAACAAAGAAAATATTTAAGTCTCAATAATGAAGAACGGTATGATGAGATTTTTCAAAAGTTTTCTTTGTCTATTTTATAGTAATTTCTCGCGGGAGTTTGAGTTGAAAATTGGCCCTGAATTCGATAGTCGCGGAAAGGCCCAACTGAGGCCCAATTACAAGCTTTATTTTAGAGTTGGTGACTATATATGGTAAAGGCTGGACATTGGAAGTTGAAATCAGCCAAAAGAAATCGACCACCCAAAAAAAAAAAAAAAAAGAAATAGCCAAAATGAAAATTAAAATAAATAGAAAAGGTAAAGGTGCCTTGTTAAAGCTCAATGTTAATGAGTGGAAAGGCACTATGAAATCCTATTAAGTATGCTCTGAAATATGAATTTGTTTGCTTCTTTATTAAATTGCATACTTCTTCAGTTTCCAAAACATCTTGAAATGCACTTTTTCTATTTCTGTGTAGCTTAATTAGTGCGCCACGTGCACTTGTTAACAAAAATCAAAAGATCAAATAACAACAAAAGAGAAAACAATTAAAATCAAGTACAAACTAAAATCGTGAGAAACTACAATTTATATCCAATAACATATTTATGGTACGTTTGGTAACGTTTCTATTCAAAAATTGTTCCGAGGAATAGAAATAGAAAAAACTATTTCTGTTCCAAGGAACAATTTTTTAGAAAGAACGCGTTTGGTAAACTTGTTTTGGAGTAAAAAATGAACGAAACACATTTGGTAAACTTGTGTAATTTTTTTGTTTCTTTTAATTTTTTAATATTTTTGTTTTAGTTTTCCTTTTTTCTTTCTTTTTTCTTTCTTCCTTTTGGCCGGTCGCCGGCCTCGACCATGGCCGGCAACTGACCGACGAGGGCCAACGGCCTCGCCCAGCCATGGCGAGGCTCGCCGACCCCCGGCGAGGCCAAGCGTCGCCGGCCGGCCACGAGCTTGGCCTCGGCGGATGCGGGCGAGCCTGAGCTCACCCGGCCAAGGTGAGGCCAAGCCTCGCCAAGAGACGGCGACGCTCGACCTCACCAGGGGCCGGCGACGCTCCGGCGAGGTCGCCGGCCCTCGACAGCCGGTCGCCGGCCATCGGCCAAAGAAAAAGAAAAAGAAAAGAAAGAGAAGAAAAAAACGAGAAGAGAGAAAAATTATTTCTCAGAACTTGTTTTTTGTTTTTATTCCAAATTTGTTCCTGGAAAAGTTCATAACTTTATCAATGCATGCCATTATCTTTCACTCCACTCAATTTGAGTTGTCCTTCTTCCCTAGTCATTGCTCTAGCTGCTGTTGCTTCGGCTTCTCCTGCTGCTGCTGCTGCTTTTTCTTCTTCTTCTTATGATTTCTTCCTGGCGTCCTCTTTCACCTTCTCGAGTGCTTCGATCAATCCCTCCAAGCAAGCCTCCTCATCCTCGTCATCCGACTTGGGCATCAAGTTCTCCGCCACGTCTGCTGGAGCCATCTTCGTCTCCGCCAGCAACCGCCTCACCGTCGCAATTAGCAGGTGCGACTCGACACCCAAGTAATTCCTCGCGAGCACCTTGAACGACTCGAAGCAGCAATGCGACATCTCGATATGCTTGTCCATCCTCCCTCTCCTGATTAGGGCCGGGTCAAGCCTCTCCACGAAGTTCGTCGTGAAAACGATGATCCTCTCACCCCCGCACGCCGACCATAGCCCATCAATGAAGTTCAGGAGCCCGGAAAGCGTGACCTTGCTGTCCTTGCTCTCTTCCCCGCCTTTGGCCATTCTCTTGACAGGATCCGCTTTCTCTTCATCCTCGTCTTTCTCTTGCTTCTTTGTCTTCCTCTGGCCAGTCAGGTCGAGGGAGCAGTCGATGTCCTCGATCACTATGATCGACTTCGCAGACGTCTCGATCAGCAGCTTCCTCAGTTCCGTGTTGTCCTTGACTGTGGTCAGTTCTAGGTCGTACACATGGTAGTTGAGGAAATTGGCCATCGCGGCAATCATCGTGGATTTGCCAGTCCCTGGCGGGCCGTAGAGAAGGTAGCCACGCTTCCACGCCTTGCCGATCCGTGCATAGTACTCCTTCGCTTGCCGGAACTTGAGGAGGTCGTTCATGATCTGCCTCTTCTTGCTAGGCTCCATGGCCAGGGTGTCGAAAGTCGCGGGGTGCTCGAACACCACGTGGCTCCACTTGCTCGCCTTGTAGTTGTGCCAGTTGGAGCTTGGGTTGTTCGTGAAGAGCTTCCGCTGCCGGTTGTCGATTGCCACAGCCTTCCCCTTTTCCAGGACGTGCTTTATGTAAGAGCCGGTGATCAAGTCCCTATGGCTCCGGTGGAAGGTCAGCCTATAAAACCTGGTGGCAAAAGCAATGACCCATTGGTTTTGCTTGTTAGATCAGAGTCAGGAGAGTGTAGGCAAGAATTTCATCATTAGAGAAACAATACTAATTTCACTACATGAACAAAGTGAACGAATTTTTCAATCTCTGATTAAATTAAACCGTGTCGACGAACATGTACCCAGTAGAGACACGACCCTGTCTTTTGAATTGCTGAAATTAACATGTTGACGATAACCGAAGTGCAGCGAGACAGATGCTAATGAACTGGTAATTCCAACAAACACAGGTGTGTACCTTCTATCTTCAGGTGAAGGGTATACGGAAAACGTGGGCTTCTGGGAGACGATCAGGTTCGACGACCACCAGAGCTTGACCCCTTCGAATTCGTCGACGACCTCCTCGTTCTCGTCCACGCTTAGGACCAGCGACTGGCTGTCCTTGACGGACTCGGCCTTGAGCCGCTTGGCCCTAGCTGAAGCACTCGTGCTCAGGTAGTTCTGGATCGCAGAGTAGGCCTCACACCGCTCGAGCCGCTCGCCTGCGAACTCCGGGAATGTGATCTGGATGTAGGGGTAGACATGGCTCACGGCCTTGTGCGCGTAGGCCTCGATGTGCATGCGGAGGTGGGGAGGGAAGTATTGCTTGAACACCGCCCAGGCGAACATCAGCCCGGCCACCACCGAGCCGAGGTGAGACCACGTTTCGAATGCGGTCATCGTGGTTTCACTTCTTTTTCTCTCTTGTTGAAGATGAAGAGGAAGTTCCAACTTTGTCGATGTTTGCTTCAATTGTTACGGGGAGGCTTATAATTAATATGGAGCGATGAGGAAGCTACCTGCTCATGCACTAATAATTGGCTGTCATTTTTTGATTCCGAGACAAATCTATTCCTATGAGGTGAGAATGTGTTTGTGTTTATCATTTCAGTTTGTATTTTATTATTCTACTTTGCTTTTTGAGATTTATTTTATTTTGAATATTTTATCTGCCGTATGAGTAAAATATTTACTTTGGGAAAAAAATATTGCCAAAGCACGTTCATCTCCAGCTCAGAGTCTGCAAATAATTTCGCTTGATGTCATGTATCTGATGTCATACAGAGGGCGTACGATTACAATTGTGTTTTCGATCACTTTTGTCGTTTACTTTCTAAAAATTTATAAGTTGATTCTGACCCAAAAAAAAAAAAAAAAAAATCTTTTAAAATTGACGTAACTATTCTATTATTTGCATGTTTCGATAAATCTTAAGGTTTAATGTATTCTTTGCATTTTCAAAGGAAGCAAAAGTACTTTGTAGAGAAGCAAAAAATATTTACAAATTGACACATAGGCTAAAATTTTTTGAGATATGTTAACGGGACCAAATTTAGACACTCTCTTAATAATCTCTCGAGTGAAAATGTATAATTTCTGATATGCACTTTTAATATTTTTTTAATGCTAGAAACAATGAAATGGATTTACTAGTGATGGTCCAAAAGAAGTGGAACTCCCCACAACGGCATATATGTCATTTTGGCTAGAATCAAGGACATTTGGTGGTTTTATCCGATTCGGAGCAAATTACTACAATCTCCTTCTGAACACATATCATTTTCCTTTCTCCATTCGATCTGCTCTTGTATTCAATACGCTTTCGCGTACTACCAGCGGATCACAATATATGTTTTGGAAAATGACCAAGAATGGTTATTAGAGAATTAAAAATTTAGAGTTATCAAATTTTAACGATGGTGCAAGAAAGAAACAATTTCTAAAGAAAGAGGGTTGCAAAATTTAGTACTCATATCGTTTCTACTAACAAATACTTGAATTAAAAGGCACGAAGTGCGCATTTGTGAAGCACATGATTATGAGTAACCTATTGAAATGCTACTATGTAATTGCGATGTATATTAGGAAAATTAAGAGCGAGCCAAAATTGTATTAGCTAAAATGTATAGTTTTGAGGACTTACTACTTGTGAAGATAAAACTTTTACCAAGCATTTTTACTTGCACGGGAAAAGTAGAAAAATTCGGTTAATATGGTAATAATCTCTGGGAAAACTTCCCAATCATTTTCATTTGCAGAGTGCAATTAGCTGGTTGTTTGCTTTGGCTTTTTGCTTTAGCTTTTCTCCGTTTGAATTCTTTACTTTTTCCATTTCCTAAGTCATTTCTTCCCAATCACTAGAACAAAAAATAATGATAACAACACAAACACATTAGCGTTGCCGAAGAAAAAAAGGGAAAAAAGTTTCAAAATATGAAAAATAAAAGGAATGTAAAGTCGAGAAAGTAAGAAATCCCTAAATTATCTGACAATCATACTAATTTTTCGTAAATTACGATTTTATTAAATACGTTATGATTAATTTGAAATTTATAAATATAAGTTTTTCATATCATCTTTTAGTCAAAATTTGAGGCTAAAGTTGATTTTGGGCATGCCTTAGAGGCTATTTGGTACCGTTCTCGCGCAACACTTTTAGTCGTGAATAGGAGCGTTGCAGCTTTTACATGGTGTTTAGGATTCACTGCATAAATGCAATGCCTCTAGAGCTGGAGCATTTTAATTGCATTGGCTTTTTAAAATTTTCTTTTAGGCCGATGTCCCACCAATATTAGGTGTTGCAGTTCTAGAACATGTATTTTCAAGCACACAAATCACACTCTACTTGTGCCCGAATTGTCAAATTGAAGCCCGATAAATGGTCAAAAAATCTCGAGCTATCCTCAATAAATAGTAGACCATGTCTACTTGCCAAATGCACATTCAATTTGTCTAAATCGCATCTCAATCGACAAATAAACACTAATCAATGCTAATCTAACAACTTGAACCTAATTAATTAAAACTAAACAACTATTAAATGTCATTAGCTCACTAAGAAATGATTAGTGAGATTACTCATCGGAATTGCGCGCAACTCGGATCAAACCGATGGGCACGGCGCAAGGAACGATTCTTCTCAAAGCACAGCTCTATTTCGGGGCTCGGAAACGGCCCAAAAGCGAGCCCGAAGTTGCTGGAAACCCACACAGCGGGGTGGCTGTCTAGGCTGGAAAAAAAACACAAAACAACCACAAAACAACCATAAAACACTTCCACAAGGGCGGCAAGGCGCGGGGGAAGGCTGGTGGAGGTCCGGTGAGGTCAAACGGCGGCCGAAGGTGGCTGAAGGCGGCTGGACAAAGGCTGGGCAGAGGCGGACTCGCACGGGGGAGGACGCCCGGGGGCGAGGAGGGCGGTGGCAGAGTGCGCGGCGCGCGCGGGCGTGCGGGCGGCGGTGCGAGGGCAGCGATCCGGCTCCAGTGCGGCGGCAACGAGGCGACTGGCTGCTGTCCGTTCTTCTTCAGCTTCTGGTTTTCACAAAGAAGAAGGAAGAAGAAAGGTGGGTTCGGTCACGTGGAGGAAAATTGGGGAGAAAGAGAGAGGAGAGAGAAGAAGAGAGAAAGAAGAGATAAGAATAAGGGGTTTTGACTAGTCAAAAGTAAAAAAGAGAGAGAAGTCAATTTGAAATTGGCAAGGGGGTGTTCGTACGAAGGGGAGGGAGAGGAGAGAGAAGAGAGAGAAAGAAAGAAAGGGGGAGAAAAGAAAATAAAAAGTAATCAAATAATAAAAAAAAAATCATACTATTCAAATCCTAATGAAGGATTTGTGGCTTGTTATCTTCATTGCAGACGCGATGCTTGTGTTCTTCGTCATCCCCTTTGCTATGTTTTACTACAAGGGGACCAAGAAAACTAGGTATAATTAGGGTTTTGGAGTAGTGTTCTACGGTTTAGTGCTTTCTCTATGTAATGTGGCTGTTCAGTCGCAGCAAATTGCTTGGTCTAGATTAGGGTTTGAAGAATTAAATGGCTTGATTTATCTAAATTAGGGCTTATATTTGGGGCAAAACATGTAAATAACATTGTTTAGGGATATTGATACTGATTGGACATGCCTGTGAGCCACATTAGTTTGGAGAATTGATAAAATATTGCAATATCGAATTTTTGACGTCCAAATCAAAATTGGCACTTAAATGACCCTCTTTTTAAAAGAAAAATGATATTTAAGTAATCCAATAAAAAAAAATTTGCACCAAAATAAGTATAGTAGGAAAGTTATGACATTTCTAGTATCATTTTCCCACTATGTTTGAACTCGGGACACTTTTAGTTCTTGAGGTGTTAAATGCTCAAGTTATTGAGTTTGCTAATTGGCTACTTGATTAAAAGTTCTTATCGTTTGAAAGATGCAATTAGTTGGTTATTTTCTTTGGTTTAGAATCCCTTACTTTTTATTTCCTTAGTCATTTCTTCCCAATCACTAGAAGAAAAAACAATGATAATAACACAAACACATTAGCGTTAGAGAAGAAAAATAGTGAAAAAAAAAGGTTTTAAATTAGTAAAAAACAAAAGGAATGTAAAGTCAATAAAGCAAGAAATCCCTCAATTATTTGACAATTATACTGATTTTCGTAAATTACAATTTTGTCGAATACGTTATGGTTAATTTGAAATTTATATATGTACAAGGGCTTTTCATACATCTTTTGGTCAAAATTTGAGGTTAAAGATAATTGCGGGCATGCCGCAGAGGCTTTTAAGAACAATTCTCTTGCAGCAGCTTTAGTCGGGAATAGGAGCGTTCCAGCTTTACACCGCGTTTATCAAACACCCCACAACTGGCAACGCTTCCTGAGTCACAATGTTTTAATTGTAATAGTTTTTTAGAATTCGCTTTTAGGCCGTTGTCCGTCCAACTTTAGGTATTGCTGTTCTTAAACATGTATTTTCAAGCACACAAATCACAGTAGGGATATAGTTCAGCCATAGGTATATCAAATGGGCTAATGGCCGGATAATAGGAGTTGTTGGACAGCCCTTTGTGCTGGTGGAGGGTAGAAACAATCAAAAGTATGGACCACATAACCACGCTTCAATGTAAGTCAAGTTTAGATCCCGAGATTGGGCTTGTATTTCGTAATTCCAAAATTTATTTGTCTAAAATGGGTTTCTTTTCTTTTTTTTTAAACTAGAAAAATGGGTTTCCTCTTGATAGGGAAATGAAATATGAAGTCCCTTACCATTAACATTTTTCAAGTATTGTCCGATTAAACCCCGAACAAAACTTATTATTGAGGTGTATTATCTCAAAAAAGAAAAAAACGGACCTATATTGTAAATTGCTCAAAACAGGAGAAGAGTAAAATTATTCTGTATATAGTAATAGAGAAAATTACGTCATGCATGAATCGCGAGAAACACTTTGATTTGGTCGGTGGACACCTTTCTATTTCACTTCTTTAGCACATCCTGTCCCACCATTTTCTTGGTCTCCTTCGCTCGATTTCTTTTGCCCTTCTTTCTCAACCTTTGCTCCAGCTGCGGTTGCTTTTGCTGCTGCTGCTGCTTCTTCTTCTTCTTCTGATTTCTTCCTGGCGTCCTCTTTCGCCTTTTCCAGTGCCTCGATCAACCCCTCCAGGCAAGCCTCCTTGTCCTCGTCCTCCGACTTGGGCATCAAGCTCTCTGCCACGTCCGCCGGAGACATCTTCATCTCCTCCAGCAACTGCCTCACCCTCGTGAACAGCGGGTGCGACTCGACGCCCAAGTAATTCCTCGCCAGAACCTTGAACGACTCGAAACAGCAATATGACATCTCGATATGCTTGTCCATCCTCCCTCTCCTGATTAGGGCTGGGTCGAGCTTCTCCACGAAGTTCGTCGTGAACACGATGATCCTCTCACCCCCGCAGGCAGACCACAGCCCGTCAATGAAGTTCAGGAGCCCTGAGAGGGTGACCTTGCTGCCCTTGCTCTCTTCCCCGCCTTTTGCCATTTTTTTACAGGATCCGCTTTCTCTTCTTCGTCTTCTGTCTCTTGCTTCTTTGTCTTCCTCTGGCCGGTCAGGTCGAGTGAGCAATCGATGTCCTCGATTACTATGATCGCCTTTTCGGAAGTCTCAATCAGCAGATTCCTCAGCTCTGTGTTGTTCTTGACCGTTGTCAGCTCGAGGTCGTACACGTCGTAGTTGATGAAGTTGGCCATCGCGGCAATCATTGTGGACTTGCCAGTCCCTAGCGGGCCATAGAGAAGGTAGCCACGTTTCCACGCCTTGCCAATCCGCTCATAGTACTCCTTCCCTCGCTAGAACTTGAGGAGGTCGTTCATGATCTCCCTCTTCTTGCTTGGCTCCATCGCCAGGGTGTCGAAGGTTGAGGGGTGCTTGAACGTCACGTGGCTCCACTTTGTCGCCCTGTAGTAGTGCCAGTCCGAGCCTAGGTTATTGGTGAAGAGCTTTCGCTGCCGGTTGTTGGCTGCCGTCGCCTTCCCCTTCTCCAAGACGTGCTTTATGTAAGAACTAGTGATCAAGTCCCGGTGGCTCCGGTGGAAGGTCAGACTATAAAACCTGGCGGCAAAAGCAATCACCATGGATATGGCTTGTTAGATCAGGACGGGTCGAGCGTAGGCAAGAATTTCATTATTAAGGTCGTTCATTTCGCGGAAAATATCATGCTTCTAAAAAACATTTTCCTAAAAGTCATTTTTTAATAATCAACTCTATTTTCTGGTGTTCAGTTGAAACCTAAACTTTGAGTAGAAAATATTTTCTACCATTCGTTAGTTAATTTAATTGTTTGGGAAAAATTATCAAAAATTGAATTTTAATATTTTTAATTGACCAAAAAATTAGTTTTATTTTTTTTTTTTTTTAAAAATAAATTTTTAATTATTTGTATTTTAAAAATTGAAATTTTTATTATTTTTTATATTTTCTTTCTTTTTCTTTTTTCTTTTTTTCCTTTTTCTTTTCCTTCCTCATTCTTCCTCCTTCTTCCTCCTCCTTCTTCCCCGCCGCCTCCTTCCTCCTCCTTCCTCCACCACCGCATGCCTAACGATGGTGGCTGCCTAACGATCAACCAAGACGCGGTTGCCAAATCCGACAAGCTCAAGGCTCGGTCGATCTCGCTGAGCTCGCCGGATCGCGACGGAGCCGGGCTCGCCTAGATCGGGAGCCGGGCTCGCTGGATCGGGAGCCCAAGCTCCACCGCCAAATCCGGCGTGCTCGGGCGAGACCCGAGCCTCGCCTAGCTCGCCAAATCGGCGAGCCGCGAGCTTTGTCCCAGCCGGCGAGAGCTCCGCCTCGCCCGATCTGGCGATGCTGAGCTCGGCTTCGCCAGATCGGGCTAGGCTCGAGCTGGCTTGCAGCCGGTCGCCGGCCGCCACCGTGCGGCGATCGGCCAAGGCCAAAGAAGAAGATGAAAAGGAAAGAAAGAAAAAAAAAAAGAAAAGAAAAAAAAAATTAAAAACTCAATTTTTTAAAACAAAAGAAAAAAAGAAAGCATAAGAATAAAACGAAAATGTATTGGTAAAAAGAAGCAAGATGGAAGAAGTTATGAAAAATGTTTTCCACTTCTCAAAAGTGGAAAACATTTTCCGAGAAAACATTTTCCTCACTTTTAAAGGTTGTTTTTTCCAATGATGGAAAACATTTTCCTTGACTAGTTTATTTTCCGTGAAATGAACGCTGGAAAATCCGGAAAACGTTTTTCCGGAAGTCATTTTCCGCGAAACGAACGGACCCTAAGAAAAATAAACTTGTTTCACTTTTGAATTGCTGAAATTAATATGTTGACCATAAATCCCGAAACCAAGCCTAGCGAGACAGGTGTTAATAAATTGGTAATTCCAACCTACACATATTTTCACATGTACCTTCTTTCATTAGATGAATTGTAGAAGGAAAACGGGGATTTCTCGGAAACTCTCAGGCACGATGACCACCGAAGCTTGATCCCTTCAAATTCGTCAACGACTTCCTCGTTCTCGTCCATGCTGAGGACCAGTGACTTGCTGTCCTTGACGGACTCGGCCTTGAGTCGCTTGGCCCTCGCAGTGGAGCTCGCGCTCAGGTAATTCTGGATCGTGGCGTAGGCCTCGCACCGCTCGAGCCGCTCCCCAGCAAACTCGGGGAACTTGATGTGGATGTAAGGGTAGACGTACCCCACGGCCTTGTGAACATAGGTCTCGACGTGCTTGCGAAGCTGGGGAGGGAAGTATTGCTTGAACATGGCCCACGCGAACATCAACCCGGCCGTGGCCGAGCCGAGGTTGCTCCACATTTCTAATACTGTCGCCATGGTTTCACCACTTTTGTTTGTTTTTCTGTGGGTTGAAGATGGAGAGGAAGTTCCAAAGCCCAGCTTTGTTGATTTTTCCTTCGATGTTATGTGGAGGGCATGTGTTTATATGGAGAGTAATCTGAAGCTACTTCCTCTTGAGCGTGAAACTTCCTCACCATTTCCTCTTCAAGTCAAGTTTGTCCGGTGGCAACTTTAACGGAGCCCACCGTCGCCTTTTTTCTTCTCTCGCATTTCCAAGGAAAGATTCCGAAGACCACATTCGTTTTTTGTTTGTGTGTTGCCAATTACTCTGGAGGACCGGCAGTTGAAGTGTTTCATTCCCCAAGACCGAACTCACAGCTCTACCACCTATCAAATGGATGGATGGGGATCGAATTTGAGTTAAGTTGGACCAAGAATGATCCGATCTAAATAGACCTATTTAACTCATTTCCATACAATACAAATCTAGTAACTTATACCCCATTCAGCCTGACTCATATTATTTAAATACTTCCGTATTTAACATAATCTACGAAAACTTATACCCAAGCTGAGGGAAGAGTGTGGAACAAGCGAGTGTGAGATCAAGTGAGGGCGAGAAAGAATGAAAAGAAAGCAATAGAAGTATGTTGGGTCTAAACAAGCCCATGTTATATTTAAACACATTTATGACCCATTTAGTTAATATCACTAACCATTTAACCCTCATTAAGAAATGATGGGTTTGCGTTGTCCATATATATAAGTGTAGGGTTGAGTCCGCCTCTTGCGGGTCCCAACTCATCATTTAAAAAGTAAAGGAAAAAAAAGACAGGGCAGATGTTCTTAATTGAGGAGAGAGAGAGAGAGAGTTGCTTCGAAGAGGAGGAAAGATAATTTAATTCGACTGAAAATTTTGTTAAAATTGGCTCAAATTTTAGTATGTTAATTGGTGAGATCAAGATGTACAAATTGACTGGTTTTGTTAGTTGAGATCATTTTTCCAAATTATCTTTCAATTTCTTTAAGTAGCAATTAGATCTTTATTATTTCTTTGAGTTAATCTATCTTTAAGGTGATGACGCATTGTTGTTTTGCTAATGTGGAGAGCCTCTAGTCATGTGACTAGATATGAATAATTGTTTACTGTTTTGGGGCTGACGTCGATGGAATATGTGATTGGCTGCTGCTAGGCTTAATTTGATATTAGTTGGTTGAATTTCAGGACAGATTGTAATCCCGGACAGCTTAGCTTTAAGCAGGAAATCGTTGCCCTTTCTTCTCAACGATAATAAGTCAATAGATGGAGTTCAGATTAGGTTGACCAGTTGCTGGGATGAAATCGTCAAAGAATGACAAATTAAATGACTGATGCAAAAAGCTCCACTTCAATGCCAAGCTGCTAATATATGGGGGAGCCTGCCAAGACAAAGTCGCATGAACACGGATCGTGAGGACCGTCGCATGCTGTCATGCGTCTGACGTCATAAAAATGTTGACCCACATAATTGATTGTATTTTTAAAGAACTTTAAAGTTTAAAACATTCTTTTCATTTTTAAAGGAAGCAAAAAACCTTTTTTGTGCTGAAAACAATGAAAAGGATTTCTCAACAAAAGTGATAGAGCATCTGAAAAACATGGTTCAAAATTAGCCGAACTCCTCACGATTGCATATATTGAATTTTGCCAAAAATTATAGGGACACTTGCTGGTTGTGTGATTCAAATTTAATTCGGACAATCACCTTTGGAGCACAACTCGTTTTCCTTTGTTGATTCAATCTTCTCCTGTATTCATAGGTCAGACGATCAAAGGATCACGCAATAGGTTTAGGAAAATGAAAAGAAATGATTATTGTTGACACCTAATTTATATTCTAAGCACATATAAAAAAAAAAATTGAATTGAAAAAATTGATTGAAAAAATAATAATAAAAAAAAAAAAAGAGGCCGCGGGGGTCGGGCCGGATCCTGCCTTGGCCCGGCCCGCCCCTCTTCCTCTTCTTTCTCCCGCATGGGCCTGGGCCCGGCCCCCCTTCTTTTCCTTTTTCTTTCTTCCCCTCGCACAGCCCAGCCCCCTTCTTCCTTTCGGCCCGGCCTGCGCTTCTTTCTTCTCCCTTAGCCGCTGTCTGCACGGGGAACTAGTGAAGCCGAAAGCAAGGCCGCTAGGGCAGCAGGGGACAGCATCATCTCACGGGTGTAGGCGAGCATGGCGATCCTCAAGTCAGAGTCGACTGGCAGAGGCCGCCGGTAGGTCAGTTGAGGCCACGCGCGCGAGCCGAAGGGGCAGAAAAAGTGAAAAAACAAAGAGCGAGAGGAGAGAGTGCGACGGAGGGAGAGAGACGAGAGAGTGGGATAGCCTTTAGAGATCAGCCAAGGAGTAGGGAGCCCCCTAGGACGCCTCGCCACTGCCGGAGAGCCGCCCGTTCGTTGCCGCTCGCCACCGTCTTCCCCAGAATCCAGGTTGGCCTTTTATCAAACACTTGGCGTGCGATTTTTGAAATCGAGCTGGTTGGAGCTCGTTTCGCCCGTTTCAAGCGAGCTCTGGCCCCCTTTGTCCGTTCCTGTTACTTTCTTTGAACGCCGGTAGGTCCCCTTAGGTCTTCAGGTTCGCGCTCGTGCTTCGGCTGAGCTGGAGGCTCTCGGTCTCGTCCATGCACTCCAACTGCTCGCCAAAATGCCCAACCGGGAGTTTTTTTTTTTGTTTCCTTTAGTTGGAGATCCAACTCGACCATTAGGCCGCTGGAAGGGATGCCGTTGTCTGACCGGAGGGCGAGCATCGTCCCCCGCCCCAGCCGAAGCGGCGCCGCCGTGCCCGAGCCGGAGAACCGCCCGGGCACGGCGTCATCTCCCTCTGGTCGCGACTGGAAGTCGACCGACCAGAGGGAGGTCGGTTGAGCGGGCCAGATCCGGCCCTTCTCGCCCCACAGGCTGATGGCCCAGACTTGGTCTGGGTCGTGGGCTGCGAGGAGCCCCTTTTGCGAAAGGGGTTGGGCCCGTTGAACGGGCCCAACCCACATTTAATTGATGGTCGGGCCTTGCTCTTTTCCCAGCGGGCCAATCGGCCCGTCTCCCTAGCCGGACCGAACCCGGGTCCGGTAATTCCGTAGACCGGGCCGAACCGGGTCGGGTTAGACCAAACCAGACTCAGTCCGCCCAAAAAAAAATTAAAATTAAATATAAAAAAATTATTATTTAAAAAAAAAAATCCAAAATCCAAAAATGTAGGATTTGGTTGGAAATTACCATGTTTTGCCCTTTTAGTATTATTAGGTCTTTATTTGCTTGCACATTGATTATATTGCATGTTTAATTTGCATATTTAATTATGTTTAATTGCACTTGTTCAATTTTACCGCAATTAGAATCTTGGTAGGTGTGGATATTATTTTAATGATTGCACACCTGCATGATCACCTCACATGTTAGTGGATAGGTATAAAATCAATCCAAACTGCTTGCCAAAAATCATTTTGTTAAAATGAATAAGATTAAGTACCGAAAGTGCATTAATTGGTTAATTAGTGTAATCAAGTCCCCGATCCTAGATTCTCTGGTTGCGTAGGAAGTGAGGTACACTCCCATGCCTCACTTGGTTTCTAGTCGACCCCAATAGAGGCTAGTGGCGACTCCTTTTGTGCAAAATTCCTAAAAAAATATCCCAATGTCACGCGGAATATGGGCTTGGGAGAGTTCGCGCCTAATCATGGGTCCGTCCTTTAGGCAATACCCCTAAACCCGTTCCCTCCCCCAGGGTAGGTCGCGACAATTATTACAAATCTTGCATCAAATTTTGCCAAGAATATAAGAGAAATCAACTCCGAAAGTAATAGTCATAAATTTTCTTTCTATTAATAAATAAGAGAATTGAAAGCACGCTACATATATGACATGAGGAAAATTGGTTGAGTGAAGTAGGTAATTATGAGTGACTTATTGAAATAGTATTATCTGTAGTAATTAATTTTGGAAAATTTAAAAGTGAGTCAAAATGGTGCTTTAACTTAAATATAGCTTGGGCCACACTTTTTTCTGACAATATTTCCCCTATGGGATCTCTCGGCCAGTGTTCAAAGAAAGTGTTCCCTTTTTTCCTCTGGTCCCTTTTGCTTGTGTGACCATCCATATTGGAACGGTCACAGGTCAGCCACGTATGGTTTTGGAGGAAACCGGTGGACTTCCTAAACCGGTTTAATCATTGACTCTATGTTTCCTTCTTCTTCATTTTTTTTTTTCTTTTACTTTTATGTTCCTTATTACAACCTCAAATTTATAGACAAAATCAGAATAGGCCACACTAAATCATTTTTCTTGAAGTTTTCACTTTGATTTGTTTCTTTAAATAAAACAAGAAAATCGTTTTCTTGTAGCTTTTTTTATTTAAAAAATGCATTTTTTTCTCTGCTAATTTATTTTTGGAATGTCTACTAATTGATTATTCTTATTCTGATCTTTTATTCAATTCATTTATTTTATGCATAATTAATATCAATTGTCTAAATTTTAGATCATCGGAAAGTCCTTCCAGAGTAATTTAATTTGAGAAAAAGGAATGATGAGCTATTTCATTCCATAATGATTTCGTTATTAAATACGAAGCTAATGTTACAAGTATTTTTTTTTATCTTTTTTTAATATATTTTTGTAATGATATTAACGATTATTTTAGTGAGCTATAATATATATATTTTTTTACTTGTAATTATTTATATTTCAGTATTTAATTTATTTTTTCTTTCTTCATATTCAAGAAAATTGATTCCGTGGGCATCCTTCTGATTTTGTCTCTAAAGTTAAGCTTCTTATCAGTATTTAATTATTTGTATTTTGGTATTTAAGGAAACATAGAAGTCCAAAAAATAAGGGAAACATGGGGTCAAAAATTGAAACCAGCTACCGGTTTCCTCCACAAGGATTTATGGCTAGCCTTTGATCGCTCCACTGTTATTATGCAGCGGACGGTCATGCTAGTCATTCTCCTTTTATTATTGATTTTCTATTTCTTTTCTGGTGGGTCCCACATCCACTTTTCTTAATATTTTTCCTACTCTCCGCCCCCCTTCTTTTTCTTTTCGGTCAGTTCTCTCCTTCTCTCTCAGGAGACAAAGAAATGGAGAACCAGCAAGGGCATGTGCTCGTATATCCTACTTAGGGCCACATCAACTCGCCACCGGGACACATCAACCCGCCACCGGGACCTTGACGAAGCCCTCCCCCTCCTTGACCACCTCTGTCTCTGTGGCTACCGATTCGACTCGCTCAACCTCAGCAACGTAATTCACATTCTTTGCTACGCGAAACGGTTTGAGGAGGCCCGCCATTAGTTCGTCTCCTTCGTTTTCGTTTGTTTATGTTCATGGACAAACATGATCGTTACTAGATTGCTCAATTCTCGCGGCCCACATGGCATGTTACGGGTCATTAGGTGTTTGGCTTATGTCTGTAAGAAATTAAACAAATTCATCGGTGCAAATAACTGTTCGGTACCTGCATTGAAAAAGAATCATAATTGCAGCATTATCTTTAATGAGTATGTTCGTCATTATCTATAATGAATCTATTCCTATTTCTAGGTGTAGTAATTGTTTTTAAAGATAATGACCGTTTTTAGAGATAAGATGAGATATGGTGATTTTTTATTAGTTTCTAGATCTTATCCGAAATGTTAGCTTTTCCTACTAGGAAGAGTAAATGTCTTGTAACAAGTCTAGAAATAGGGGAGTCTTGTAATTGTTTTTTTTTTTTTTTTTTTTTTTTTGGTGAAATAAATCTATAGGCATATCTATCTTCTTCTTGTGTGAGTTGTGAGCGTTTCATCTTCAAATTACTTCCATCAAAGTGGTATCAGGGCCTACGGGTAGTGATCATGGCATCAACAAACAATCAACTCCCTCTTCAATACCCTCGTCTTACCAAAGACAACTATGGTAACTGGGCCGTTAGAATGAAAGCTCTACTCAACACCTATGGCGTGTGGGAACTTGTCAACACTGGCTATGATGAGCCAGAAATGAAGCTACCTTGAACCAGAATCAGAGGAATGCCTTGGAGAAGGTTCGTTCGAAAGATCAACATGCCCTGTCAGTCATCTATCAAGCTTTAGATGATTCCATGTTTGAAAAGGTGTCGAATACCACCACTACTAAGGAGGCATGGGAGATTCTTCACAATACACATCAAGGAGTACAAAAAGTTCAGAAGATTCGCCTTCAAACCTTGAGAGGAAAATTCGAGGTAATTCATATGAAATAATCCGAATCGATTGCTGATTATTTCACAAGAGTTTTGGCAATTATCAACCAAATGAAAAGAAACGGAGAAATGTTTCAGATGTTCGTGTTGTCGAGAAAATACTTCGGTCCTTAGACAAAAGTACAACCACATTGCTGTTGCAATTGAAGAATCCAAAGACTTGGATGCCATGATGATCGATGAGCTTATGGGTTCATTACAAGCCCATGAAGAAAGGTAGAAGAAAAAAGATTGAACCAGTGTAGGAAGTTCTCCAAACGCGATTAACCATCCAAGATGAGAATGAGCAAAGAAGAGATCCCGTGCAAATTCGTGGGACAAACCAAGATCGTGATCGTGGTTGAGGCCGAGGTCGCTTTCAAGGAAGAGGTCATGGACAAAGCAGAGATGCTGCTCGAAGTGACGGTAGATACCAATATCAAAGAGGTGTTCGTGGAAGAGGAAAGAACTCGATAGGCCAATGGTATGATAAATCTAAAATTCAATGTTATCATTGTAATAAACTTGACCATTATGCTTCTGACTACTGGAACAATGAAAGTAACGGAGCAGATGAAAAGGCAAACTTGGTGAATGATGCTGATCAACTTCTATTATTGGCGTTCAAAGAAGATAAAGGAGGCCAAACTGATACGTGATATTTGGATACTGGTGCAAGCAATCACATGTGTGGGAGAAAAGAGATGTTTACCGAGTTAGATGAGACAATTAAAGGGAAAGTCTCTTTAGGTGACAACTCCAAAATTCTTGTTGAAGGCAAAGGTACAATTCTAATTTGCTTGAAGAATGGTGCATGTTAGTTTATTACTAATGTTTATTATGTCCCGAAAATGTCAAGCAATATTTTAAGTTTGGGACAACTTTTGGAGAAATGTTATACTGTTCATAGTTTGGGACAACTTTTGGAGAAATATTTATCTTATTCCATATGAAAGATCTTAGTCTTGTGCTAAGAGATAGGAATAATAAATTGATTGCGAATGTAAAGATGTCGAAGAACAAGATGTTTACTCTCAATATAAAGAATGATATGTCTCAATATCTGAAGGCGTATGTGGATGATCCTTCATGGTTGTGGCATTTAAGGTTCGGCCATCTCAATTTTGGCGGACTCAATTTGCTTTCTCGTAAGAAGATGGTTTATGGCTTACCACGTATTGATCATCCTGATCAATTATGTGAAGAGTGTGTTATCGGTAAGCATTCTAGAACTAGCTTTCCAAAGGAAGCGACTTATCGAGCGAAAAAACTACTTGAGTTGATTCATTCTGATGTGTGTGGCCCAATCACCCCTCACTCATATGGTAATCATCGATAATTTGTTACTTTTATTGATGATTTTATTTGGAAAAATTGGGTATATTTTTTGAAAGAAAAAACAGAAGTGTTTAATACTTTCAAACAATTCAAAAAACTGACTGAAAAGGAGAGCGGCTGTTTTATCAAAGCTTTGAGGACCCATCGTGGTGAAGAATTCACATCAACCATATTCAACAAATTTTGTGAGGATCATGGCATTCGGCGCTTCTTGTCGGCTCCATATTCTCCTCAACAAAATGGCGTAGCTGAACGAAAAAATAGAACCATTCTTGACATGGTTCGAAGCATATTGAAGAGTAAAAATTAGTCCAATGAGCTTTGGGCTGAAGCTGTTTCATGTGCGATCTATCTTCAAAATAGATATCCCACATATGGACTTGAAGGCATAACTCCACAGGAAGTATGGACCGGGAGAACACCAAGTGTTTCACACTTGAGAATTTTCGGGAGCATTGCCTATGCTCATGTCCCGGACCAGAAAAGAAGAAAGTTGGAAGACAAGAGCAAAAAGCTCATCTTTATTAGGTATGACTCCTCATCCAAAGCCTATCGTTTATTTGATCCTAACACTTTGAAAGTGTATATAAGCAGAGATGTCAAGTTCGATGAAGATGGCACATGGGAAGACAACCCAA
Source organism: Eucalyptus sp. ANBG9806169 (assembly GCA_014182395.1). NCBI lineage: Eukaryota > Viridiplantae > Streptophyta > Magnoliopsida > Myrtales > Myrtaceae > Eucalyptus > Eucalyptus sp. ANBG9806169. Next base: position 28,933,858 of record CM024582.1, read on the forward strand.
AAGATGAAGTGAATGCTCATGGTGATACCGATCAAACAGAGTTGAAGGATCATTCCACACCTTCTTCTCCAGTATCTTCTTCAAGTTCATCATCACCAACTTCTTCAAACGGTGTTGATGAACCGCTAGTGCCAAGGTCAAGGAGATTGCTGACATTTATGAAGCTACCAACGAGGTTCACCTTGTATGTCTTCTTGCAGATTGTGAACCACTTGTCTATGATGATGCGGCCAAAGAAGAAAAATGGAGAAAAGCCATGAATGAAGAAATTGAAGCCATTGAGAAGAATCAAACATGGGAGCTTGTTGATCTACCAAAGGACAAGAAATCGATTGGAGTCAAATGAGTATACAAGGCCAAGAAGAACGAGAAAGAAGAAGTGACAAGGTACAAGGCTAGATTAGTCGCGAAGCGGTACAAGAAAAAAGCCGGAATCGACTATGATGTCCGCATGGAAACAATTAGATTGATTATTTCTATCGCTACTCAAATTGATTGGCGAATTTATCAAATGGATGTCAAATCGGCATTTTTGAATGGCATCCTTGAAGAAGAGATTTATGCTGAACAACCCGAGGGATTGTTGTCAAAGGTCATGAAGACAAAGTGTTAAAGTTGAAGAAAGCTCTATATGGACTTAAACAAGCACCAAGAGCATGGAATTCCAGAATCGATGCATATTTCAAGGGGAATGGATTTTTTCAATGTCCATACGAGCATGCACTTTATTTGAAGAAAGAAAAATGTGATATTCTACTTGCGTGTTTATATGTTGATGACCTTGTTTTTACAGGAAATGATCCGGCGATGATTGATGATCCGGCGATGATTGATGCTTTTAAGACATCAATGATGAAAAAATTTGAGATGACCAATAATGGTCTCATGAATTATTTCCTTGGGATCGAAGTGAAGCAAAGTGCCAAGGGATTTTCATTTCCCAAAAAGGGTATGCAAAAAATATCCTTGAAAAATTCAACATGAAGAATTGTATTGCGGTCAATACACCAATGGAGTGCGAAACCAACCTTTCGAAATTTGATGATGGTGTCGATGTTGATTCGACATGTTATAGAAGCTTGATTGGGAGTTTGAGATACTTGACATACACGAGACCGGATATTATATATAGTGTTGGAATTGTGAGTCGATATATGGAGAAGCCCAAGTCACCTCATCTTAAAGCTGTAAAGAGGATACTTCGGTATATCAAAGGTACTACTTCTCATGGCTTACACTATTATTGCTCTGAATCTTTCCAACTTAGAGCTTATTCAAATAGTGATTATGGTGGAGATATCGATGATCGAAAGAGCACTTCAGGCTTTGTATTTTTCTTGTGTGACACTGCTTTCACGTGGTCATCAAAGAAGCAACCTAGTGTCACCTTATGTGATATGAGATATTTATATGAACTAAAAGGTAGTATCAAGTATTTGAATGACATATAAAGGGTTACATTTTTTCTACTTCTTTTTGGCTTGAACACTCCACAATACAGTAATTTGCCATGTTCCCTCATATCCAGAAACACTCTATATGCCCATGACCTAATCATGAAATATAGCATCACTAATCAATGAAGCAGTCGAGATTAGTCAAGGAACACATGTACTCGGGCTTGACATTGATGGAAGTAATTTGAAGATGAAACGCTCACAACTCACACAAGAAGAAGATAGATAGGCCTATAGATTTATTTCACCATAAAAAAACAATTACAAGACTCCCCTATTTATAAACTTGTTATATGACTTTTACTCTTCCTAGTAGGAAAAGCTAACATTTCCAGATAAGATCTAGAAACTAATAAGCTAACATTCCGGATAAATTCTAGAATCTAATAAAAAATCACCATATCTCTCATTGTCTCTAAAAACAATCACTACACCTAGAAATAGGAATAAACTCATTATAGATAATGACGAACGGACTCATTAAAGATAACACTACAATTATGACTCTTTTTCAATGCAGGTACCGAACAGTTATCTACACCAATGAATTTGTTTAATCTCTAACACTCCCCCTTAAACCAAATTCTCTTCCATCGATAATTTTAAACAGGCTCTTGAATTTGTTTTTTCAATGCATATTATTTGAACACGCACTACCTTTCCATAAAAGATTAACACTCCGAGGACTATACTTAGATTTATTGGATTTGTTGCTAAAATATCGTTCAAAGCACACCATTCTCTTTCACTTCTTTAGCACATCCTCTTCTACCGTTTTCTTGCTCTCCTTCTATCGATGTAAGTTGCCCATCTTCCTCAGCCATTGCTCTAGCTGCAGTTGCTTCTACTTCTGCTACAACAGCTTTTTCTTCTTCTTCTGATTTATTCTTAGCGTTCTCCTTCGCCTTCTCGAGCACTTCGATGAGTCCCTCCAAGCAAGCCTCCTCATCCTCATCATCCGACTTGGACGTCAAGTTCTTCGCCACGTCCACCGGAGTCATCTTCGTCTCTTGCAGCAACCGCCTCACCCTTGCGAACAGTGGATGCAACTCGATGCCCAAGTAATTCCTCGCGAGCACCTTGAACGACTCGAAGCAGCAATACGAAATCTCGATATGCTTATCCATTCTCCCTCTCCTGATTAGGGCTGGGTCGACCTTCTAGACAAAGTCCTTCGTAAACACAATGATCCTCTCGCCCCCGCACGCCGACCACAGCCTATCGATGAAGTTCAGGAGCCCTGAGAGCATGACCTTGCTCTCCTTGCTCTCTTCCCCACCTTTCGCCACTTTCTTGACAGGATCCGCTTTCTCTTCATCGACTTCTTTCTCTTGCTTCTTCGTCTTCCTCTGGCCAGTCAGGTCGAGTGAGCAATCAATGTCCTCAATCACTATGATCGACTTGTCGGATGTATCAATCAGCAGCTTCCTCAGCTCCATGTTGTCCTTGACCGCTGTGAGCTCCAGATCGTACACGTCGTAGTTGAGGAAGTTGGCTATCGCAGCAATCATTGTAGACTTGTCAGTCCCTGGCGGGCCATAGAGGAGGTAGCCACGCTTCCACACCTTGCCGATCCGCTCATAGTACTCTTTCCCTCACCGGAACTTGAGCAGGTCGTTCATGATCTCCCTCTTCTTTCTTAGCTCCATCGCCAGGGTGTTGAATGTTGAGGGGTGCTTGAATGCCACGTGGCTCCACTTGCTCACCTTGTGGTAGCTCCAGTTTGAGCTCGTGTTGCTGGTTTGCTGATCGGCTGCCACTGCCTTCCCCTTCTCCAGGACGTGCTTTATGCAAGAGCCGGTGATCAAGTCCCAGTGGCTCTTGTGGAAGGTCAAAGTATAAAACCTAGTGGCAAAAGCAAAGAACCATTCGTTTTGCTTGTTTGGTCAGAGTCGGGTGAGTGTCGGCTGAAATTAATCATTGGGAAAAAAATTAAAAGAAAAAGAGACTTATTTCAGTAAATAAACAAAGTGAACGGATTATTAAGTCCTTGATTAAAATAAACCATGTTGACAAACATATAATAGGAAGACACTTGTGTATAGCGAGACAAAAGTTACCAAATTGGTATGTTAAAGTATATAAAGATTAAACCATATATTCATTTAATAGTTTAAGGTTTTTTAACAATTGGTTGGCCCCACAAAATCTCGTGGTATCAAAGTAGGAGGTTCTGAGTTCAAATCTTTTTAGACTTTTATTTGCCTAGCCAATTATATATTTCCACACTTTGAGCTTAGGCCAAAGTCTAGCCTACTTGTGAGGGGGAGTATTAAAGTATTTAAATATTAAACTACACTTTTATCTAATATATTAAATTTTTAAAACAGTTGACGGTAGTCCTACAAAATCTCGTATAGTAATTCCAACCCACACACATGTGTGTACCTTTTGTCTTTGGATGGTGGGGACCAAGGAAACGGGGACAGGGACTTTTGGGAGACGATTAGGCTCAACGACCACCAGAGCTTGAACCCTTCAAATTCATCGACGACTTCCTCGTCCTCGTCCATGCTGAGGACCAGAGACTTGCTGTCCTTGACGGACTTGGCCTTGAGCCGCTTGGCCTTGGCAGAGGCGCCTCCGCTCGGGTAGTTCTGGATCACGGTGTAGGCCTCACACCGCTCGAGTCACTCACCTGCAAACTTTGGGAACTTGATCTGGACGTACGGATAGACGTGGCCAACAGCCTTGAGAGCATTAGGCCTCGACGTGCATGCGGAGCTGGAAAGAGAAGTATTGCTTGAACATGGCCCACGTGAACATCAGCGCGGCCATGAAGGAGTCGAGGTTCCCCACATTTCTAATGCGGTCATCATGGTTTCGTCTCTTCTTCTACTTCTTTTTATTTAGGGCTGAAGATGGAGAGGAAGTTCCAAGTCCAGCTTTTTTTATTTATCCTTCGATGTTATGTGGAGGGTTGTGCTTGTACTTATATGGAGTGATCAGGCAGCTCCTTGCTCAGTACGTGAAACTTCTCCGCCATTTCCTCGTCGAGTCGAGATCCTTCTATCTTAAGGTCTGGTCCTGAGTTATTTTGTTTTGGTTTTTTTTGTTGGAAATTTTTTATAATATGGGCTTACATTAATTAATTATTTTTTTTATTTTAAATAATCGGGTTAATGGATATTCTAATATTTGTTAAACCCTAGAGTGATCTCGTTGAATTGGGTTTTGGTATATATTAATAACGAGCCTAATTGAGTAGCAAAGTGTAGGTAATTGTGTTTAACTGAAGCCCGTAATGGAAAGGGCCCAGTTGACACGCTATTGATTAGGGTTTGTTAGGTCCCCTCTCTAGCCTATAAAATGGTAGGTTATACCTATTAGTTGCTTAATCCCATTGAAAGCTGCTATACTGAAGTAGGTCATAGAGAGGAAGATCTGGCATTTTAATAGATCTCTGGTATCAGAGTGCTATATTCATCTTCAAGTGAAACAATGGCTCAAACATGTATGCTTTAATTCCACCGTGTTTATTGATCTCGGTGTTTTACAGTCATATATGGATATGATTCTTCTTGATTAATAAGTTGTTTATGTGAATAATTTTCTACATGTGGTATCAAAGCTTTTCATATATGATTGTAGAACCCAAAAAAAAAAAAATTATGGACAAATTCGAAATTTTTCTCTTTGAGCCAAATATGGGCATTATTTTTTCATGTGGATTTTTTTTGCTCGATTGATCCTGAAACCATAGGGTTTTTGTTCTACATGTCGAGATCTTTCCAACCATATATAATTTGTATAATTTCATTGAGAATTGAGTGAGAATTTGAAATTTGAAATTCTAGGGTTTATACATAAAAAAGTTCTAGAATCTTCAAATTACTTGCAATTGATTGATGTTCGTTGTAAATCGTTGCATGGGTATTGTTATATATATATATGCTTTAGCATCCGTTTGTTGCATTAAAGTAAGTTTTTAAGGCTTAAATTTAAGAAAATCGAATTTCGGCCATGGGAGGCTTAGATCCGAAATTTTGAAGCTTATATGAGGAAGATTTACTTGTTTTTTCTTCGTTTAATTCATTCTAGTAAATTATATTGATGTTATATGCAAGACCCATGGAGAGATTTCATCAAAGATCAAGTTAATTGGTGTTTTTTCATGTTCCGCGTCAAAACCGGGTCATACGACCTCCAGCCAGGCCTGGGCCTAAATATGGGCGAAGCCCATTTTTTAAAAAAATTTCTGATTCTGGGCGTGAGCCCAAAATCGTGGGGCATTTAAAACAGCCCATTTCATGGGCCATTTTTTAATTAAAAGAAGTATGGGCTTCTGCGGATTGGGCCCAAGCGGAGGGAAAATTCTTGGGCCACGCGGGTCGGGGCCCGCTGGAGCCTCCCCCCCGCAGGAGGGTCCGAAACAGTAAAATTATAATAAAATAATAATAATAATAATAAAATAAATTAAAATTAAAAAAATTGTGGCAAAAATTGTTGCTTGATAAATGCAATATGATCTTGGGAAGCACATGTTGTAAAATGCTTCATATTGTTCGATGAATTTTGGGCATAAATTTTTAGAGTTCCCTATTGATAAAAAAAATTAGTATATACAATAACTCGCCCAAAGGGGGTTATTGTGTATGTTAATTTGGAAAATAGCATGAAGATTAATCCCCAAATTTAAAAGATAGGGATGTATAATTGAAAAATATTTATCTGCCCAAAGGGGATAAATGTTTTGAAAATTATATGTGATTCCCCTCTATGTTGTGATAATGGGCATGTATAATTTAAAGGATTTGTCTGCCCAAAGGGGATTGATCCTTGACAATTATATGTAATTCTCCTTGTTGTTACTTTAAAAACTTCATGCTGTGAAAAATAATGATGCATTATACACTCTGCCTAAAGGGGAGTTTATAATGTACTAATTATTTTTGTTGAATTGCTTATTGCCCATAATTGATCTTATTGTATTATGTGTGACAAACAGTGACATTTACTATAAATAACAACAATGCCACGACTAAAATGTTAACTGGATCAAACTTCAAGAAATGGAAGCAAGATATAGAGTTTGCTCTGGGCATCATTGATATGGACTCGGCTCTACGTGAGGATGAATCTTCCAGGCCCAATGATCAAAGTACTGCAAATCAAAAGGTCCATTATGCTAGATGGGAAAAATCTAATCGACTAAGCCTCATTGCTATGAAGAGGTCCATTGCTGAGCATCTCATTAGTGGTTTGCCGGAAGATACGAATGCCAGACAGTTCCTTGAAGCAATGGGAGAAAGATATAGAGTCTCAGATAAGGCTGAAGCTAGGAACTTGCTGAGTGAGTTAACGAACATGAGGTATGATGCTGCTATGGGTGTTATAGAATTTTTACTGAAGATGGTCCACATTCAGTCCAAACTTAAAGCCCATGAAATTGTCCTTTCTGAAAATTATATTGTGCATCACGCCTTAAATGTTCTGCCAGTTGAATTTAGCCAGATTAAGACTGCTTATAGTGCTCAGAATGAGACATGGAGTGTCAATGTCTTGATTACCAAATGTGCGACCGAGGAAGAGAAGTTAAAGAATGAGAAGTATGAGTCCGCCCACTTAACTGCCAATGCTAAGTTGAGTTCATCTAGAGGCAAATGGAAGCCTAAATGGTCAAATGCTCATGGTCCAAAGAAAGGCCAAGACTTCAAGAAAAATGGGAACCATGGGAGAAATGGAGATAAGGATTTTAAGTGTTTTCACTGCAAGAAACAGGGTCATAAGAGAGCCAATTGCTACAAGTTCCAAGCTTGGCTAAAAGCAAGAAAAGAAAGTCACCAAGGTGAGTTGTTGGTTTGTTTTGAATCAAATCTGGTTGATGTTCCTTTGGATTCTTGGTGGCTTGATTCTGGTGCTACTGTTCATGTGACTACTACCTTATAGGGTCTCACAAATCTAAGGAATCCAAGTCTGAGGGAGTCAAAGCTTAAAGTTGGAAATAATACTGGAGTTGATGTGGAGCGCATAGGGACAGTTGTTTTGAATTTAGATTATGGTTTTCAGCTTATTTTGAACAATGTTTTTTATGTTCCTAGTTTTAAGAGAAACTTAGTATCTCTTTCTTCGTTTGACAAAGATATTATCTTTATTTTGCGAATAAAAGAGTGGATTTGAGTTATGATTCCAGTATTATTGGGAATTGTGTTTTGTTTGATGGATTATATCGATTATCCTTATCTCCCGATAGACCATATTGCTCTTTCAATGTTGAGAATAATGTTGCTAAGAGATCTTTAATCAAAGAAAGATCTTCATTGCTATGGCATAAGCGATTAGGGCATATCTCCAAAGAAAGGGTCAAGCGACTCATTAAGGCTGATATTCTCCCTCCTCTTGACTCAGATGATACTGAGACTTGTATTGATTGTGTGAGGGGAAAATTAACTAAAACCAAGAAGAAAGGTGCTACTCGCAGTCAAAATCTATTGGAGATCATTCATACGGATATTTATGGGCCATACTCAACCACCTTGTGTGGAAATAAGTACTTCATCACATTCATTGATGATTTCTCCCGTTATTGTTATGTTAATCTAATTAAGGAGAAGACTTATGCTCTTGACATGTTCAAAGTGTTTCGCACTGAAGTTGAGAAATAATTGGGAAAAATTATCAAGATTGTTAGATCTAATCGCGGTGGTGAGTATTATGGATGATATACCGAGACTGGACAACTAATGGGACCATTTGCAAAATATTTGCAGGACTGGTATTGTCGCTCAATATACAATGCCTAGTAGTCCTGAACAGAATGGTGTAGCTGAATGGCGCAATCACACACTCATGGAGATGAAACGAAGTATGATGGGCAGTTCTAATTTGCCCGAATACTTATAGGGTGATGCAATTAAAACAGTGACTTATATATTGAATCGTGTACCTAGTAAATCGATGCCGAAAACACCTTTTGAATTGTGGACGGGGAGAAAACCAAGCTTGAATCACTTTCGAGTTTGGGGTTGTCCTGCAGAGGTGAAAATTTATGATTCTTCTCAGAAGAAGACTGAACCCAGGACTACTAGATGTTACTTTATTGGATACCCTGATCATTCCAAAGGGTATAGATTCTATTGTCCTACTCATGGCAGTAGAATCGTTGAATCTCAAACTACCAAATTCCTGGAACTAGATGTTGCTGAAAAGAGTTCTTCTCAATCTTTCGAAAGGGAAGAACCAAACAAAACGATCTTTATTCCATTGCCCATCTTGCATGATGATTCTATGCAAGAGCCGTGCAGAGTAGAAATTCAGCAAGAAGCAGATACTGAAAATATGTCGGCAAATCCTCCCATTACGAATGAAATTCCCCAGACGAATGATGCGGCTCTAGAAATGCCTGTGCGAAGATCACGGCGACAAAGAAGACCAACGGCTCTAAATGATTATCATGTCTATCTTGGAGAAACTGATTTTGACATTGGAAACATAGTTGATCTGGTGACCTTCAAAGAAGCTCTTAATAGTGATTAGGCAGATAGATGGTTAGGAGCAATGAAGGATGAGATGATTTCCATGTCAACTAATCAAGTATGGAAACTTGTTGATTTACTTGATGGGCATAAACCAATCGGCTGCAAATGGGTATTCAAAACCAAGAAAGACAATAAAGGCAACATAAAGAGATTCAAGGCAAGGTTAGTCGCAAAGGGGTACACACAGAGAGAAGGCATTGATTATACTGAAGTCTTTTCTCCAGTGTCCACTAAAGACTCTTTTCGGATAATCATGGCATTAGTGGCTCATTTTGACTTAGAGCTTCACCAAATGGATGTCAAGACAGCTTTTCTAAATGGAGATCTGGATGAAGAAGTATATATGTAGCAACCTAAAGGGTTTTAAAAAGCCAGAAAGGAACATATGATGTGCAAACTTCAAAGGTCCATCTATGGTCTCAATGAAGCATCACGTCGATGGTACTTAAAATTTTACAAGGTTGTGAGATCGTTTGGTTTTTGAAGAAAACAAGTTTGATCAATGCATCTACATGAAAGTAAGTGGGAGTAAATATATTTTCTTAATACTTTATGTAGATAACATTTTACTTGCTAGTAGTGATGTTGATCTATTGAATGACAAAAAGTTTTTTATCTACAAAGTTTGATATGAAAGATATTAGGGAAGCCTCTTTTGTTCTAGGTATTGAGATTCATCGTGACAGATCTAAGAAGATTCTGGGGTTATCTCAGAAAAGTTATATAGATCGTGTTTAAAAAAGATTTAATATGCAAACCTGCAAGTCAGGTGAAGCTCCTGTTGTGAAAGGAGATAAATTGAGCATAGAACAATGCTCCAAGAATGATGTTGAAAAAGAAGTAATGAAGAATATTCCATATGCTAGTGCAGTTGGCAGTCTTATGTATGCACAAGTATGTACCAGACCTGATATTGCTTTTGCTGTGAACACTCTTGGAAGATATCTATCGAATCCAGGTCATGAACATTAGGTTGCAGCTAAAAAGGTGATGAGATATCTACAATGAACAAAAGACTTTATGCTCGTGTATAGCAGAGTTGAGGACCTAAAGGTGATTGGATATCATATGTTGATTTTGCTAGATGTTTGGATGACAGAAAATCAACTTCTGGAAATATTTTTATGATGGCTGGAGATGCTATTTCTTGGAAGAGCACAAAGCAAACCTTGATTACAAACTCTACAATGTATGCAGAGTTTGTAGCGTGCTACGGCGCATCAATTCAAGCAGTTTAGCTCAGAAATTTGATCTTGGAATTGCGAGTTGTGGACTCTATTGCTAGGCCCATGGTGATCTACTGTGACAACACTGCAGCTGTGTTTTATTCCAAGCATGACAAGATTAGCAATGTGTCCAAACACATGGAGATCAAATATTATACTGTTAAAGACTTTGCCCCAAATCAAGGACATCTGATGGTTGTGTCGGATTCAAGGTAACTTCAGACGGTCTTCTTCGAAACACTAATCATTTTTCTTTCCCCATTCGATTCGCTCTTGAATTCGTACCGTAACTAAAGGTGCATTTGGTAATGTATATGTACTAGGAAATAATTTTTTTCAGAAACACTTTTTTTTTTTTTTTTTGTTCCCGAAACATTTTCTGAGCATTTGAATGCATTTGGTAACTACACAAAATTTATGTTTTCGAGAGAAAAATGCGTTTGGTATGACCCTATATATTTTTATGACTTAGAATATCTTTTAATTTATTAGTAATTTTATTACATTTTTCTTTTTTTTTTTTTTTTTATTCTCCTTCCTTTAGCCAATCGCCAGCCAGCGATCGACTAGACAAGGGTCGGTGAGGTCGCCAGCCTTGGTGGAGCCTTGTCAGCCACTGGCAAGGTCACCTCGAGCCTTGCCGTGACAAGGTGAGGCGACCTCGCCCGACCACCAACAAGGTTCAAGGGAGCCTCCCAGCCACGGCGAGGCTCGGGGGGGCTTCGCCAGATCTAGGCAAGGTCAAGCCTTGCCTAGCCACGGCAAGGCTCGGGGGGGCTTCGCCAGATCTAGGCGAGGTCAAGCCTTGCCTAGCCACGCCGGTGGTTGGCGAGCTCGCCGAGTCTCGCTTGGCTAATGCCGAGGTCGGCGACCGGCTAGGGGAAGAAGGGAGGAAGAGAAAAAAAAAAAAAGAAAAGGAAGAAAAAAAAAAAAGATTAATTCTTTTTTTTTTTTTTTATGACCTGGGAACCTCCGTACAGCCTGGCAGCCGGCGAGGTAAACCCGGAGTGACGCTAGCGCAGGACCCACCACCACGACGTCACACTTAAGAATCCCTAATGACAACGCTGGGATTCGAACTTCTCCCCTTGCGTTAGGGGGAGCAGCCCGAAGTCAACGCTGCCGCTAAGGGCAGTGGTAAAAAAAAGCTTAATTCTTGATTCTTATTTCTTGAGTTGTTACTGTTGACACCTAAATTTTGACTAAGTATTTAGGATTAAATTGCATAAGAAAATTAGGGACTAGTTCTGCCCTAACAAAAATGATTTTCGCATCAATTAGGTCTTAATTTTTTATTTGCATCCATTAAGCTTTATTTCCTATTTTATTTCCTTTATTTTTCACTTTCCGGATAATTATTAAAAAAAAAAAAAAAAGGGGCAGCCCACGTGGGCTGTGCCTTCACGCCCAGCTTCCCCCTTTTCTTTTTCTTCCCCACGTGGGCCCAAGGCCCATTCCCACTTTTTTTTCCTTGGCCCAGCCCCTTTCCTTTCTTCTTCTTCCTTCCTCCTTCCCCCCTCTGCCTCTGCAACTCACGCGCAGCAACAACGATGCGCTCGAGGACGACCTATGGTAGAGAGAGGAGAGTAGGCCGACAACGGATACGGACAAGCCTTCAATGCAAAGTAGAGCACGCAGGTGGGTGGCTGAGGAGACGCCGGTTCGGTCGTGCCAAGGCCGATCGGCGTGCCAAGGCCGGCGGTTGAAGCCTCCGTCGACCGGCCCCCCTTGGCCTATAAATAGGGCTTCCGACGGAGGCCAAAGACATAGAGACAGAGAGGATGGAGGCAGCAAGCTTGAAGGATTTCCCCTGAGAAACATCAGGGGAGATCCCGAGAGCGAGCGAGACTCGAGTCGAGAGTGAGTGAGATTTGAGGGTGAAGGAGGAAGAAATCGAGGTTCGGGAGAGAGAAATCAGGGCTGAGAGAGGGAGATTTGAGTTTGCAAGAGAGACGCGGAACTCATCCTGACCACCCGTCGCCGCTGCGGCATCACCCGCCATCGCCTCGACGACCAGCCGCGAGCCTCACTGTGCTGGGCTCGTTGGCCCAACGCTCACTGCCCATCTCGTCGTCGCGTCTTCCGATCTCCTGACACCATCCCTGTGCTGAGCTGTTGGTCCCTCGAGCCGTACCGCCATCCCCTGACGTAGTTGTCCCTGCCGTAGCCCGCCTCCATCGGCGTCGCCCTCAAAACCCTAGCCCCCGCCGTCCCCTACATCTCATTCCTAGCTGGCCGAGCAACTTGCTGCCACCGTGCTACATCTCCAGACGCCGTCCCCGCAGAGCTGCAACCCACCGCCGAAGTTCTTTGCTGGTCGTTGACCTGCGATGTCTCCCCCAGCGACTATCGGCACCACTTGTCGCAGCCGCCCTCCTCGGAGCCGCAAAGAAGCAAAGGAGCTGAGGAGGCCACGAACCGAGTCGGGCGCGGGTCGTATTCGGGTAGGGTTTCGCTCATTCGGACCGGTTGGATCTGGGCGCACGTGGGCCGGTTGATTTATTAGGCCGGGCATGTTCTTTTAATTAAAAGAGAGCCAAATTTTGTGTAAAATGGGCTTGAATTGTTTTTTCTTTTAAAAAGGGGCGGATTCCAGGCCTAGCCCATGCTTCAGGCCCATTTCGAGCCTTGGCTTCAGCAAATCGAGTCGGTCCCAACCCGAGAGTCCGACCCGGGTCATTTTTTAAATAATATATTATTATTTTAATATAAAAATATTTTAATAAAAATAAAAAATAATAATTTATTTTTCAAAAATCCAAAAAATCCAAAAATATTTTACATTTTCCCAAAAAATCAGAAAAAGTCAAAAATGATTTACATTTCAAAAAAAAAAAAAATCAAAAAAAGCATAAAAGATGTTTCTTTTACAAAATGCATGGAAAAATCCTTGAAAATCCAAAAAGCCTTAAGGTTTAAATAATATTAGGTACCGGAAGGGCATTAGTGATTAACTAGTGTAGTCAAGTCCCCGAACCTAGTTTCTCTGGTTGCGCAGGAGTGAATATTTCTCCCAATATTTCGCTTGGGTTTCTAATTGATCCATCTCAAATTGATTAGCAGTGACTCCTATTTAAAATTAACTTGCAAATTAAAAACTCGGACTATAAATCGTGAATTGGTGAGCTTGGGAGAGCCCGAGCTAAGCCTAATAGACTTAGCGAGCCATTAGCCTCCGCAGGTGCCCGCACATAAGGGCATCGAAAAAAAAGAAAAAAAAAAGAGGTCGCGACAGTTACCGGGAACAAGAAGCAACTTTTTTTTTTTCCTGTTTCTATTCCAAATCTGTTCTCAAGAACAAAAAACTACCAAACACGTTTCTGTTCTATTTCTGCTCCCGAGAACAAAAGAACAAAAACACCTATTCCCGGGAGTGTTATCAAACGTGGCCTAAATCACACGATAGGTTTTGGAAAATTAAAAAGAATGATTATTAGAATTCTAGAACTTTAAATGTATCAAGTTTTGCCAACAATGCAAGAAAAAAATCTTTGAAATGCTGTTATGTAATGAAAGGGTAGTTTGTCAAATTTAAAAGTGAGTTTAAACGGTGTTTTAATTGAAATATATTATATCTATCAGGTTCTAAGAATGTTTATGTGAAAAAATTGAGTTAGGACTCACCACTTGTGAAGACAAAAATTTTCACAAGCATTTTCAATTGCACGTGTAGAAAAACTTGGTTAATATGGTAATAATCACTTTATATGGGTTGTGCATCCTTTCATTGGTAGTAAATAGTTTTCTTCCCCACCAACTAGAGAATATGGGAAGGCAGCACAAGGTCTTTCACCAAAGGAAGGATCTCTCGCCTATTTCTTTCCTTGAGCCTTTTAAGGACCTGCTCAGGTCCAGCACTAACATTATTTGTAATAAAAAAAAAAATTCCCGTTGGATCATAGAGTTGATAAAAGAGTAAATTTTCATCTAGATATTTGACTATATCTATACCCACACATATGATATGAAATAAGAAATGCAGATCATCGCATATTAGTCACCAATTCCAAGCATGGTTGTCGGGAAAACTGTACAAAAAGTCATAAACCTATTGCACGGTAGCTGATTCTGCCATAGAACGTTCAATTGTGTCAGTTCAGTTCTATACTTTTTTAAGACTTGCTAATTTAGCTTTAAACATTTTCTTGATTTGTCAACCTAGTCATAAACCTTTTGACGATTTGTCAATTTAGTCCACATGGCCATTTACTCGAAAATTTCTGTTGTGAACACCAACCGTCCTATGTGATACAGCCGATGTTGACGTGAAATTTTTTTTACACTTTTTAAATTTTTTTGATTACGTAATATTTATGAACTTTTTTTTTTTTTTTTTCTGTACCCTTCCTCCTCTGCTAGCCTCCAAACCTCGGCAATGGCTAGCCACAAGCAAGGCTGACGATCTCACCAATGTCAGCCGAGGTCAACGACATCGCCCACCTCGGTGAGGCTCACCTTGGCTCGCCTCACCAGTGACTGGGCAAGCTAGCTAGGTCATCGACCCTTGCTTGAGGCCCAGCAACCAGCATAGTAAGAAGATTAAAAATCAGAAAAAAAAATTAAATAATTATATGAATTAGTTCACATTAGCACCAATTGTCCTATGGTCATATCATGTGGGACGGCCAGTACTGATTAAACTGCCACGTTAGCAATTTTCGATTAAAATTAGCTGAAAATACTAAATTAGCAAATCGTCAAAAGGTTTAGGACTAAGTAGGCACGATTAAAAATTTTAGGACTGAATTGGCCTGTCGTACGATAGGTTAGGACTTTTTAGACAATTTTCCCCATGGTTGTCCGATCGATCGAAAATAACGTATATCTTTTCCTTAAAAAAAATTATAACTTTGCAAAGCATTGTTCAGTTGTTCTCGGATGTATCTTGCGCTAATTAGCAATCAACTAATCCCAACAGGTGTCGCAGTCTCCTCGCCCCAACGAGCGGTGATATATGTATTTGCCTATCGGTTGTAGGTTAAAAGTTCATTTCCTTTGTAGGATGCAATTAGCTGGTTACTTCCTTTACTTTTTCTCCATTAGAATCCTCCACTTTTTTTATCTTCCTTATTTCTTTCTGATAAAATTGTAGAAGAACAATAGTGAAAAAAGACTTTAAAAAAAAAAAAAAAAAAAAACAATAGTGAAAAAGTTCTAAATTGGTGAAAAACAAAAGGAATTAAGTTTGAACCAACGTAAATAAAAAGGACAGGAATTTAATAAACATTTGAGGTTAAAGTTGATCTAGACGCACCTTCGATTATAAAATATCTTTTCAATATTTATGAGAATGATGAAATTATTTTTTAAATATTTATTTTTGTAAGTGATACGAATAATCATTTTAAGAAAAATATTGTTTAACTCATATCTTTTTTGCCAAACAAACGAACCTTAGTTTAATGAAAATTCTCTTTAAGATATTCAAAATTGTCACGCCCCGAACCTCGAGCACGCGCACATCCCTCGGTGGTCGATAGAATTTTGCGACGTTCCCAGGACTTGTCGCCAACCCTTTTCATTTTATTGCACATGCGGAAGCAAATTCACTAATCCCCTGACAACAACATATATGGGATAGAAAAGCAGGACAACCAATTTCAAATCAAATACACTTTTATAAACACTTCAAGCTTATACAGAAGGTCTATGTCATAAAGAACTACTGAGCCACCTATGCTCCTGACCCTTCCGCTTCAAACTTCGGGTTCTTCACACAAGGGACCTGAAAATGGTTATTCAATAACCAATGAGATATAAATCTCAGCGAGTTACACCCTTAAGCCCCGGTTAGTACACCAACTCAACCCAGGGTATCTATCCAGAACCACCCCACTAACAAACAACAACCAACAGCCAGCAACCAACAAACAATAGTCGATTCGCATACAACCTCACCTGGTATGCCATACCCTGCACGGTATCACTCAGCATGATACACACAAAGCACATGACCATTAGATGATGCAGTTCATCAATCACACACGAGTCGCATCATAAGCGATCTCACCTGGCCATTGCCACACCCTGCACATTATCGATTCATGTGTGCATACCATAAACGATGTGATTCACTCATGCATATAATTAATGCATATAACAATTTCACACATCAATGCATCAATTCAGATCGAGTCATCGATCAATCGACTCAGTCGATTCCATGTCAATCCGACCATTCCCCGGTCGTCTCCCTTATTCAGTCTCAAATCTTACTCACGGCTCCACAAGCACGGTCTACCAAATTTCTTGGCAACAATTTACGGTCCAAAGGACACAAGCTATCTTTAGGTGGCAAGTTACGGCCCAGTGGGCGCGACCTTTAATAGGTGGCAGGTTACGGCCTTATCAGGCGCGACCCTTATCGGGTGGCAATTTACGGCCTCAAAGGCGCGACCTTTAATAGGTGGCAGGTTATGGCCTTATCAGGCGCGACCCTTATCGGGTGGCAATTTATGGCCCAATGGGCGCGACCTCTATCAGGTGGCAATTTACGGCCCTTCGGGCGCGACCTCTATCAGGTGGCAAATTACGGCCCAACGGGCGCGACCGATTCCAAATTCGGTGGCAGAACTCGGCCCCACTGGCATAATTTAGGTTAAGTGGTCATCACGGCCCCACTAACTTTAACAGCCCACAAATCCATTTTGGCGTTGTAAACCGACGCCCGGTATTTTCTAATTAAAAATGCCTATATATCACAATCATCACACAATTACACAAATCATCACTCAATTCATGCGGATGCCCATACATTTACACATCCATTCACTTCATAAAATCAACACACATGAAACAAGACAATTTTTCACTCTCGGGTGAACAGTACCGCTTGAACAGTAAATCGTGAACAGTGCCTCGTGAACAGTAACCATGAATAGTGTCGAGTGAACAGTAAATTTCCAGAATTCAATAAATAATAAATTATATCCAGAAATTAACCAAAACATTAATTAAAGCAAACAATCAATCAATTAAAGCTAAACATGCTTAATTAACCACATAAGTCACATTAAGCAAATAAAGCAATATTAAGCTAAATTAATCTAATCCATCCATCTAACCACCTATCTTAGGGCTAATACAACTTAATTAAATCACATAAATTAGAATTAAATCTAACTAAACCAACCCTAAGCAAGTTTAGGCACTAATCGAAGGATTAGGAGCTAAACTCACTCGTTAAGCGGGCCGGAGACACCGACGAGGCGGCGACGACGGTGGCTACGCACTGGAACCTCTACCACGACGATCCAAGGCGGTCCCAAGCTCAACACAGCAACCACAGCTCGGACTCCCACTGAAAACACTGAAAAACAGCCCTGCCGGAGGAGAAACTGAGTTGAACGGCTTGGCCGGAGCTCCGACGAGGGGGTGGCCGACAACCGGCGGCACCAGGAGGTCTTGGGGGTCTTGCTGGAGGTTGGGATGGGCGGAGGAACGGTTGGAATGGAAGAAAAATGGCCGAAAAACTCGAAACAGTGCAGGCTGCAGGCGGACCGACGGACCGGCGACAGGCGGCTTGCGACGGCCGTACAGGACTGAAGACGGCTCCGTTCGAGATGAAATTGGACTCGTTGGAACGGTCTGTCTCTCCTGGTCACGGTGATAGGTGGATCGTTCTGTGATTCAACCGGGAAGACCACTTTTGACTCGATTCTTCAGCGAAGGGTCAGCTGGAGCAGAAACTGGAAGAGAGAAAACGAGGAGAGAGAAGGCTCCGTTCGAGATGGGGACCGAATGAGGGAGAGAGAGAGTGATGGGAGGGCTGTTGCACTCCTCATTAAAGCCATTAAATGGCCACTTCAATTCCCCATGCATGACATCATCTTCTCTCTCTTCTCTTTTTGCCCTTATCCACAAGCTCTAGGGGCATTTTGGTCATTTCACCTCGCACAAATTACAAATATGACCTTGGGCTGAAATTGGTGGATGGGCCTAAGGATTGGGCTTGACCATGAATAGGAATGGGTTTAGGAATTTGTTGGGCTTGAAATGGCCAAGAATTGGCCCATGGGCTTAAAAGATGAATAGTTGGTTTGGCCCAATGGGCTCATTTGATTTTCTTAGGCCCACCATGGTGGCTTTCCCACCTTGGGCCTAGGCCCACACTAGCTTGGCCCGGCTCACGTCTTCACGGACTCACTTCCTCTGTCCGAAAATCCCTTTTTCAACTGCTCGACTTAACTGGCGCTATCGACTGTTTGAAGTAGTTTCATCCAAAGTCTGTCCCGGACATTTCCGATAATTCGAAGTCCAGTTCTAAGTTCTCTTGCCATGTCAATTTCGCCCAATGCCATTTCGGTTACCACTCAGATTGACGGGCGGCTCTGAGGATTTACGCGTAACCGGCTCGTGCCAAACCACGTTCAAGACATCTCGACTCATGGACGACGTCATTGACTGCATGAAATTACGGAGGCTAGATTCTTATTTCAAAGTACACGATCACTGAGGATCGACATAGGTTCGTTCGCGGATTCGATAATGGCAAACGGAATCACCCGTCGTTCCATTATGTTTTGTCCGCGAATCGACTCCCAATCGTCCTTGAAATCGGCCTGCCTATCTACAGGATCGTCCTCACGCAAGTCTCATGGTCAAGTCGTTTTCCCAGGTCGAGTCCTTTAGCCGTACGAGTTCTGTCCTCATTAGCCCTTCCCTTCAAGGTCAGTATCTCATGAGTGATAAATTCCGAGTGAGATCAACCAACAATGCATTGACGAAATTCACATTCATCCATCCTTCAGATGACTCGAATTTCAGGATGTCACAAAAATACTTTCTTCAAACTAACGAGTTGTGAAATTGTGATGTACGTAGCCAGATTACTAGAATGGCCTGCTTTGTTTGAGTACTAAGAAAATTGTAAGGTGCAACTTTAAAAAAAAAAAAATCAATTGTACTTAGCTTCTTTTTCTTATTATCAAATACCTTATACTATTTTTTAGTTCATTTATAGCTAGCAATGCCTAATATCATATATACATGTGGTTCTTCCATAATGCAAACCATTTATACCTGCACACACTCTCTTTACATAAAAGATCAACACACCAAGGACTATACTTAAGATTTATTGGATTTGTTGCTAAAATAAGGGTCAGAGTACTCCATTCTCTTTCACTTCTTCAGTACATTCTCTCCCACCTTTTTCTTGCTCCCCTGCACTCGATGTCTGTTGCCCTTCTTCCTGAGCCATTGCTCTAGCTGCAGTTGCTTCTGCTTCTGCTGCAGCAGCTTTTTCTTCTTCTTCTGATTTCTTCCTGGCATCCTCTTTCACCTTTTCGAGTGCTTTGATCAATCCCTCCAAGCAAGCCTCCTCGTCCTCATTGTCCGACTTAGGCATCAAATTCTCCGCCACGTCCGCCGGAGTCATCTCCGTACCCTCCAGCAACTGCCTTACTGACGTGAACAGTGGGTGCGACTCGATGCCCAAGTAATTCCTTGCAAGCACGTTGAACGACTCAAAGCAGCAATACGACATCTCGATATGCTTGTCCATCCTGCCTCTCCTGATTAAGGCTGGGTCGAGCTTCTCGACAAAGTTGGTCGTGAACACAATGATGCTCTCGCCCCCGCACGCCGACCACAGCCCATCGCTGAAGTTCAGGAGCCCTGAGAGCGTGACCTTGCTGTCCTTGCTCTCTTCCCCGCCTTTTGCCATTCTCTTTACAGGATCCGCTTTCTCTCCGTCGTCACCTTTCTCTTGCTTCTTTGTCTTCCTCTGGCCAGTCAGGTCGAGCGAGCAGTCAATGTCCTCAATTACTATGATCGCCTTTTCGGACGTGTCAATTAGTAGCTTCCTCAGCTCCGTGTTGTCCTTGACTGTCGTCAGCTCAACGTCATACACGTCGTAGTTGAGGAAGTTGGCCATCGCAGCAATCATCGTGGACTTGCCGGTCCCTGGTGGGCCATAGAGGAGGTAGCCACGCTTCCACGCCTTGCCGATCCGCTCGTAGTACTCCTTCCCTCGCTGGAACTTGAGGAGGTCGTTCATGATCTCCCTCTTCTTGCTTGGCTCCATCGCTAGGGTGTCAAAGGTCGAGGGGTGCTTGAATGCCACGTGGTTCCACTTGCTCGGCTTGTGGTAGCTCCAGTTCGAGCTAGGGTTGTTGGTGAAGAGCTTCCGCTGCCGGTTGTTGGCCGCCACCACCTTCCCCTTCTCCAGGACGTGCTTTATGTAAGAGCCGGTGATCAAGTCCCGGTGGCTCCTGTGGAAGGTCAGACTATAAAACCTGGATGCAAAAGCAACGACTCATTGATTTTGCTTGGTTAAACAGAGAAGGTGAGTGTAGGCAAGAAATCATCATTGGAAAAAAATAAAAATAAAAAAGTCAGTACATGAACAAAATGAACGGATTTTCAAGTCTCCGAATTAAATAAACCACGTTGACGAACATATATACCAGGAAGAGAGACAGATGGTGATAAACTGGTAAATTTTAACCCACGCACGTGTGTACCTTCTGTCTTCAGATGACGGGGACCAGGAAAATGGGGACTTCTGAGAGACGATCAGGCTCGACGACCACCAGAGCTTGACCCCTTCAAATTCGTCGATGACCTCCTCGTTCTCGTCCATGCTTAGGACAAGCGACATGCCGTCCTTGACGGACTCAGCCTTGAGCCGCTTGGCCCTGGCGGAGGCGCTCCTGGTCAGGTAGTTCTGGATTGCAGTGTAGGCCTCGCACCGCTCGAGCCACTCTCCTGTGAACTCCGGGAACTTGATCTGGACGTACGGGTAGACGTGGCCAACGGCCTTTTGAGCATAGGCCTCGACGTGCGTGCGGAGCTGGGGAGGGAAGTATTGCTTAAACATGGCCCACGCGAACATCAGCGCGGCAATGAAGGAGCCGAGGTTACCGCACATTTCCAATGCGGTCATCATGGTTTCGCTTCTTCTTCTTCTTCTTCTTCTTAGGGCTGAAGATGGAGAGGAAGTTCCAAGTCCAGCTTTTTTTATTTATGCTTCGATGTTATCTGGAGGGTTGTGCTTGTATTTATATGGAGCGATCGGGCAGCTCCTCGCTCAGCACGTGAACTTCTCCACCTTTCTCGTTGGATCGAGATCCTTCGTCTTAAGGTCTGTTCCTGGTAACAACTTTTAACGGAAGATATTATAATTTTTTCATAGAGCTCGAATCAATCATGGAACCTAATTTTCTTCATGTTTTTTTTTTTTATACCAAAAAACGGAACATTTTGGTTAGATCCATGCACATGTCGCCCATTCATTGGTCACAGACTCACACAGCATGGCTCATCAGTTTCTTGAATCAAATTCTGTAATGTCACGGGTGACGACAACCTTTATGGCCAGCCATACAATCTTCTTCTTTCGACAGGTGAAAGGATGGGAATAGCAGCCCCCTTTGAGAGTTGTATCACGGGGTCCGGACAAACGGTGTGGACTAACAATGTCCGGAGAACCGGCTAAATACTTTGTCCATCTAGAGATCGAATTCTTTTGTTAACAAGGCATGGTGATCTGTTCATACATGTGTGCCCTGCCACGGTAGCAACACCCATCGTTGCCTGTTGTCTTTTCTTGCATCCACAAATTTCCAAAATACCCAGGAAGTGACATCTCTGTTTTTTCTTGTCTCTCTTTTGCCTTTGCCTGTTTTGTTTTGTGGGTGCTCCTCCTTTGCAAAGCAATCCTATCTTTTTATTTTTATCTTTTTCTTTTCTTTTCTTTGTTTAAGATGATGAGCTGGGCCCCGCAAGAAGCCGACCCATCCCAACAGTTTCGACACGTGTTTCCAATCGTTGCATTTTGTCTTTTCTTGCATTTTCAAACGCCCAATGGACCCGGTGATTCTCCTAACGCGATTCAGGGGACAACACCGAGGGAGAAAGCAACATTTTCTGTTTCGTTCACTTTTCTTTTTTCCTGGCCGAAAACTTTTCAGTTGCCAGCTACTCCGGACATGCATTTGAATTCCGTTGTCGAAATCACATTTGTCTATCCATATAAAGCTAACAGAAAAAGGTTCATAACGATCATTTGATGGCGATCAAATAGTAAAAGTAATGAGAAAATTAGAATGATTGATGTGAAAAGCTGCACTGCAATGCCAAAGTTGGTTCATATCCAGCTCAGAGTTTGCAAATATTTTGGGATCCATGGCAAAGCCGAATTGAACATGTATTAAATTTCATGATGTGACGTGGGTGATGTTAGAAAGAAGTGGGCTGAAATCGGTGGGCAAATGACAAGGATTGTGCTTTGGTAACTCTCCTTATTTGCTTTCTTTGTATATAAATGTTTTTTGGTCAGATGGTATGTAAATATTGACGTACATATCTTATTGTCTTTTTCATAAGAGTTTAATGTTGAAAATATTACTTTGATTGTTGAAGGAAGCAAAGAAAGTGATGGAGCATCCAAAAAACATGGTCTAATATGAAGTCAGACTCCCAACAAAAGGCATGTGTGAGATTTTGCCCAAAATCAAAGATATTTGATAGTTGTGTTTGATTTAGGGTAAATTCAGACAATCTCCTTTGGATCACTGATCGTTCTCCTTTTTCAATTCAACCCGCTCTTGTATTCATAAACTACATTTACTATCAATCAATGACATGGTATGAAAGGGATGTTGAAATCTCTTTACCCCAACCACATTGGATAATTATAAAATTTCACGAATCTGTGACTCTTGGGATCAACCCAAAAATCAATGATAGCAAAGTTTGAACTCAGGACCTTTTGGTTTTTAAGGAGGTAAAGCTCAAGCGGCACCTAAAAAATGGAGATTAATTGAGTTTGCAAATTGGCTGCTGTTTAAAAATTCATTTCCTTTGTAGGATAAGATTACTTGGTATTTCCTTTACATTTTCTCCATTAGCATGCTTTACTTTGGTTCCTTAGTTATTTGTCCTAAAAAATAAAAAAAGGCATTAGCATGGCAAAATTAGAAAAGTGAAAAAGTTTTGAAATTAGTAAAAAACGAAAGCTTGAACCGACATGAGTATAAAAAGACAAGGATTTATGGAATACTTGGTAATTATCTCGGGTTCAAATTTGCAAAGCAAGAAATCGCTGAATTATTTGACAATATACTGATTATCATAAATTACGGTTTTTCTGAATACATTACAGTTAATTTAAAATGTACCGATGGGCTTTTATAGCATCTTTTGGTTACAATTTGAGGTTAGAGTTGATTTTGGGCGGGCCTTAGAAACTGTTGGATACATTTCTCTTGTAACAACTTCAGCCATTCAAAGTAATGTGGCAGTTTTTACACGGCTTTTGGTAACTAGTGACTTACGAAAAAATAAAATAAAAATGATATGTGTATTGGAAGTCCTAAAACTTATCAATAAAGTGCAATTTAATCTTAAAACTTTCAAGAAATACAATTAAATTTGAAACTTATCAAATTGGTCAAATCAAGTCCTTACTTTGACAACACTTTTTGCAAATTTTAAGGCTTGATTGCACATTTATGACAAATTTTAGGATTTGATTATACTTTTTGAAAGTTTTAGAACTCGATTACACATTCGTGATAAGGTTTAGAACTTAATTACACTTTTTGAAAGTTTTAGGACTCAATTGCATTTTCTTGACAAGTTTTAGGATTTCTAATATACTTATCTCAAAATAAAACATCAAATTGGTTTGTTTAGTCTATAAAATAAATCTAGGGGATTTCACTGTAAATCTTTCTTAAGCAGAAAATTTCAAGTAGATCACCGGCGAGTCCTTGCCCGTGCCCTTTTCAGCCTACTTCGACCCCACCACGGCTCGTCTGGCCTTCTTGAGGGCCTTAAACCAGACTCTCCAGGCAGGCCTCAGCATCGTCCTCAAATGAATTGGGAATCAAGTTCTCGGCTACGTCAGCTGGAGTCCTATCAACCTCCTCCGACAAGCCCTTGATGTCCCGCAAAGAGCCGGTGATCTCAGACGCCCCAGTAGTTCCTGGCAAGAGCCTCAAAGGCCTCGTCTTTGCTTTTTTGCCCTTCACTGCCCTGTGAGGTTGAGCGAGCAGTCAATGTCCTCGACCGTGAACATCGACTCACTCACCGTGCTTATTTGCAGCCTCCTCAACTCCGTGCTGCCCTTTGCTTTAGCCCCGCCTCCCCGATGCTTGTTCCTCATCACAGCTCACCAGCGTTGGGCCTTCGAAGTCCTGTTGTCACTCCCGGCAGCTCCCAACAACCCCGAATTGCCCCCAGCATTATCACCGTTGGGCCTGAATTGAGGCCCTGTTTCTCGGTCTCATTTTCTTCAGATTTCAGGGAGCATCCGACCACAATTCGTTCAACCTTCCCCACAGCTTCGACCGCTGTCTCATTGAAGACCGATCAAGGTGTTGAGACGCCTAGAAATTTGCGTCCTGCGCTGGCGCAGAGCAACACTTGCAGTTGCTGCGGCAACACTTGCACAGCGGTGCTGCCTGGAACAGTCCAATTCGCCGAGAACAGCTCCGATTTTCAATCTTTTTCGTGTTGTACCTACTATATCTGCTTTTGGACAGATCAAGTTAGAAGTTGGAATCAATGTGAACCTGTTCGATTGTCTTTGTGACAGTATATACTTTTACTATTGTGCAGGGTTCTGTTGCATTCCTTTGAAACGTGGTTGGGATTTTACAGATGAATAGTGATCCTTCCATTTTCCTAAATTAATATTTTTCGGATTTATTCAGGACCGACGGATTTTTTGGTTAAAAGACCCATCTACCATCTACAGTATCCAACCGCCACCTGCCATGTCTCCTTTGAGATCATGGCAACTCTCCCTTGTTTGTTTCCATCCCGCATCTCTTTCGGTTGTGACTTGGTTCGCTCCCTATCTTTAGCTCCGATAACCTCAAAAAATTGTGTTTTGGCTGCTAGATTCATGAAATATCTAAAAATTTCTTTTTTGTGAATTTTTTTCATGTTTAATTTATTTTTAATTGATAATTCTTTTCAGTGTGCTGTTATTTTCCATATAGAGAGAAAAAATTGTTAAGAGTTGCAGTCAAATTGGGCATGGTATTTGTGACATCTGGATTTCGCTGGACCTCGAATAAGTGACAGTCCGTGACGGGTCGACGAGTTTGTCGTCGGACTAAGTCGTTGGCACCACTTACGACCCCGTTTCATTACCATCGCCAGATCGAGACATCACATTTCGTGATGGTCTTATGACGTACCCCCGTGGTCACGTCTTTGCCGCGTCGAGACGATCCGATTTTCGTATAGCTTAACGTCTCGTCGAAAATTTCCTTACGCAACGCCACCAATGAGACCCACATCCACTAGCATTTGTACCCTGCAAACTGAACCCTTCATACAAGTCATTTCGACCCCATACGTACGTGAAAGTTTACGACGGAAGATGTCGAAGACCTTCCCCGTTCCCTCACGCCAACTCTCAACTGTCTCCAGCAAAGGACCGCTGACTAACACAACTTCACGTATGCTTTTTCTCCTTGGATAGCCATGCAAAACCATGCAGCCACGTCGAAGCTGCTCATGCCGCATGCGAAGGAAGAATTGAGGCCATCAACCCACAGCCACGTCACCTCTTCATTCCGCCGGTCAACAAGAAGAGAGAACAATGGACCAAGATGCAGCCAGCAGCAGCCACGTTTCTACCCCTTCGCGTGCAACAAATGAAGACCGGTAGCATGCAGCAGCCATGCGTACGTCCACAGCGCCTTCTTCATGCAGAAATGGAGACGTGCACGCCGGTGTTGTCCTCTCCAATTGCTGCCAGCGTGATTTCATTTAGTTGACTCAAGAGTCAACTAAACAAAGCCACGTCCGTGCATGGAACAACAGGTGTCGTGGACAAAGGGAAAGAACTCCCCATGCAAAGACACGGAAACATGGAGTTGTCCCCGTCCCCTGCTGCCACGAAAATTGGGATGTTGACGTGCGCGCGCCCCTTTCCTTCTTCGGTGGACAGCAAATGAAGAACTTTGACCATGCAAAGGCCACGTTCATGCATGAAGACCAAGGTGTCATGCACAAGGAATTCTCACGTCAAGAATTCAGCCACGTTCCCCTGCGTGCCTTTCGTTTAGCTGCCACAGAATTTTGGTTTATTGACTAATAAAGTCGACCGAATGGTCAACCGGTGGAGGACGTAGGCCAAATGTGGCCACATTCTTGCATGAGACATGCAAGGTGTCTCATGCAAGAAATTGAAGAAGTGAGCTGTCTTCTTGTCTTGCGGCCACGGAAGGGAGAAAGAAACTTTGTTGACTAGGGAAGTCAACTATCAAGAAGCAAACGTACAGAGAAGTCACGCCAAGGAGCCACGTCCCTTCCCCTCCCACGTGCCTTCCATTTCAGCTGCCACAAACTCCTTGGATTGTCGACTCAATTTTCAACGGGCGGAATCCACGAATGCTGAAGAAAACTATTTCCTTCCGTTCTATCTCTCTCGACGCCCATCTTTCTCTCATTCTCGGTGTTCTTTCTCTCTCTCGGTGTCTACATTTCCCCTTGTTTCAGCAGCGTTGGCAACAGAGAAACCCAGAAAGCTTCACCTTTTCGCTCGCGTTTTGGCCGCCAACCATCGACACGGTGCGCCAGCTCCATCGCCACCAGCCTCGCTCTTTGCGTGCCGCTCACAACTGGCGACCGCTGCACCACCAGTCTCCTCAACCATGCTCGAAGCTACCACTAGCGTTTCACTTGCCGTCAATGCCGATTGGACCTAAGGCAAGTTAGAGTCTACTAACCTATATCGTGTAGTGTTGTTGTTGTTTGAGGAAGTGCTATTAGATTGCAATGGTTTGAATTCTGATGTTGGATAATGACTTCTAGAATGACCGGACCGATTTGAGGCTAGAAAATTGAGAAGTTTTCGTGAGTGCTTCGGTTTAGGCTTTCGAATGTGCACTAAATGTTGCGGTGGTGGAACCTTGGGAATTTTGTTTGCAAACCATTTTAGAAATCTCTTGATTTGCATCAAAATTTATGAGTACCGTGGCACCGTACTCGAATGTTTTAAGAAATGTTTTATATTTTAAAATTTCTGAACTTTTTATAGCAAATATTCTAAACCATTGGAGTTGGAATTGAGATTTGAATTTATCGACGTGCCGATTTCAAATGTATTTATAGATTTCGATAAATTATTTTGTTCCAAGCCAGGAAGGGTAATTTCCATTCAAGTTTCTTTATACGGATTCGAAAACGATTGGAAAAGTATTTGTGAAAGCGGGACTTTCGGGAAAAATCCAAGGGATTTTCTGTATTTACGATTTGAAAACGTTTTGGCATTGAAATGCTTTGGTTGCTATACCATGGTTGAGGTGTGTTATTGCTGCCGTTGGACCCTCGGGTCAACGATGCCCCGGGAGTCGGGATGCCTGGAGGTGAGACATGACACTCTCTGGATGCCTGGGGACCGGTGAGCCCCAGAGGTTCCCCGGAAGAGTTGAGATGCCCGGATGTATGACGATATGTATTCCGGAGGGTAGGGGACACTAGTAACATAGTGAGCCCTAGAGATTCCTCGTGGTGCTAGGTGAGGTGCGAGATGCCTGGAGGTGAGACATGACACACTCTGGATGCCCGGTGACTGAAAAATGGAACCGGAGGCTTTCGTGACGCCAGGTTGGGTGCAAATGCCCAAAGGGACGCAAACGCTGGTCCTCCGGGAGAAACATCTTTTGAGTTTTAAAGCCAATTTTCTGCTGAGTTGCACCTGATTATGGGACAAAATTGTGTGGCACTATATAAGACGTGTCATAATAGTTTGTGTGACATCCTGAAATTCGAGTCCTCTGAGGGATAAATGAATGTGAATTTCGTCAATGCATTGTTGGTTGATCTCACTCGGAATTGATGACTCCTGATATACTGACCTTGAGGGGAAAGGCTAATGAGGACAGAACTCGTGTGACTAAAGGACTCGATCTGGGAAAACAACTTGACCGTGAGACTTGCGAGAGGACGATCCTGTAGATAGGCAGGCCGATTCTAAGGACGACTAAAAGTCGATTCGCGGACAGAACATAATAGAACGACGGGTGATTCTGTTTACTATTATCAAATCCACGAACGACCCTATGTCGATCCTCGTGTCGTGTACTTTGAAATAAGAATCTATCCTCCGTAATTTCATGCGATCAAGGACGTCCATGTGTCGAGATGTCTTGAACGTGGTTTGACACGAGTCGATTACACGGGAATTCTCAAAGCCACTGTCGCCCCGAGTTGTACCCAAAATGGCATTAGGGCGAAATTGACATGGCATGAGAACTAAAGATTAGACTTCGAATTATCGGGAATGTCCGGGACGGACTTTGGATGAAGCTACTTCAAACAGTCGATAGCGCTAGTTAAGCCGAGCAGTTGAAAAAGGGATTTTCGGACAGAGGAAGTGAGTCCATGAGGACGTGGGTAGGGCCAAGCTAGTGTGGGCCTAGGCCCAAGGTGGGAAAGCCACCATGGTGGGCCTAAGAAAATCAAATGAGCCAATTGGGCCTAAATCAACTATTCATCTTCTAAGCCCATTGGGCCAATTCTTATTCATTTCAAACCCAAACAATTTCCAAGCCCACTCCTATTCATGGCCAAGCCAAATCCTTAGGCCCATCCACCAATTTCAGCCCAAGGTCATATTTGTAATTTGTGCGAGGTGAAATGACCAAAATGCCCCTAGAGCTTGTGGATAAGGGCAAAAGAGAAGAGAGAGAAGATGATGTCATGCATAGGGAATTGAAGTAGCCATTTAATGGCCTTAATGAGGAGTGCTTTCAGCCTTCACTTCACTCTCTCTCCCCCTCCTTCAGCCTCCAAGTCGACGGAGCTCTTTCTCCCTCGTTCTCCCTCTCTTCCAGTTTCTGCTCCAGCTGACCCTTCGGTGAAGAATCGAGTCAAAAGTAGTCTTCCCGGTTTAATCACAGAACGAACCACCTATCACCGTGATTGGGAGAGACAGACCGTTCCAACGAACCATATTTCGTTCGGAACGGAGCCGCCGTCCGTCCTGTACGGCCGTCGCAAGCCTCCGGTCGCCGGTCCGTCGGTCCGCCTGCAGCCTGCACTGTTTCGAGTTTTCGGCCATTTTTCTTCCATTCCAGCCGTTCCTCCACCCATCCCAACCTCCAGAAAGACCCCCAAGACCTCCTGGTGCTGCCGGTTGTCGGCCACCCCCTTCGCCGGAGCTCCGGCCAAGCCGTTCAACTTGTTTTCTTCTCCAGCAGGGCTGTTTTTCAGAAGTTTCAGTGGGAGTTCGAGCTGTGGTTGTTGTGTTGAGCTTGGGACCGCCTTAGATCGTCGTGGTAGAGGTCCCGGAGCGTCGCCTCCGTCGTCGCCGCCGCGTAGGTGCCTCCGGCCCGCTTAACGGGTGAGTTTAGCTCCTAATCATTCGATTAGTGCCTGAACTTGCTTAGGGTTGGTTTAGTTAGATTTAATTCTAGTTTAGGTGATTTAATTAAGTTGTATTAGCCCTAAGATAGGGGTTAGATGGATGGATTAGATTAGTTTAGCTTAATCTCGCTTTATTTGCTTAATTGTGCTTATGTGTTTAATTAAGCTTGTTTTGCTTAATTAATTGTTTGTTTGCTTTCATTAATTCTTTGTTTAATTTCTGAATTTAATTTATTAAATATTGAATTCTGGAAATTTACTGTTCGCGCGACACTATTCACAAAATACTGTTCACGTGCACTGTTTCACGCGGTACTGTTCATAGAGTACTGTTCACCCGAGAGTGAAAAATTGCCTTGTTTCATGTGTGTTGATTTTATGAAGTGAATGGATGTGTAAATGTATGGGCATCCGCATGAATTGAGTGATGATTTGTGTAATTGTGTGATGATTGTGATATATAGGTATTTTTAATTAGAAAATACCGGGCGTCGGTTTACAACGCCAAAATGGATTTGTGGGCTGTTAAAGTTAGTGGGGCCGTGATGACCACTTAACCTAAATTATGCCAGTGGGGCCGAGTTCTGCCACCGAATTTGGAATCGGTCGCGCCCGTTGGGCCGTAATTTGCCACCTATTAAAGATCGCACCTTTGAGGCCGTAAATTGCCACCTGATAGAGATCGCGCCCGTTGGGCCGTAAATTGCCACCCGATAAGGGTCGCGCCTGATAAGGCCGTAACCTGCCACCTATTAAAGGTCACGCCCACTGGGTCGTAATTTGCCACCTAAAGATAGGTTGTGTCCTTTGGACCGTAAATTATTGCCAAGAAATTTGGTAGACCGTGCTCGTGGAGCCGTGAGTAAGATTTGAGACTGAATAAGGGAGACGACCGGGGAATGGTCGGATTGACATAGAATCGACTGAGTCGATTAATCGATGACTCGATCTGAATTGATGCATTGATGTGTGAAATTGTTATATGCATTAATTATATGCATGAGTGAATCACATCGTTTATGGTATGCACACATGAATCGATAATGTGCAGGGTGTGGCAATGGCCAGCTGAGATCGCTTATGATGCGACTCGTGTGTGATTGATGAACTGCATCATCTAATGGTCATGTGCTTTGTGTGTATCATGCTGAGTGATATCGTGCAGGGTATGGCATACCAGGTGAGGTTGTATGTGAATCGTTGTTGTTTGTTGGTTCTTTGGCTATTGGTTGTTGCTTGTTAGTGGAGTGGTTCGGATAGATGCCCTAGGTTGAGTTGGTGTACTAACCGAGGCTTAGGGGTGTAACTCGCTGAGATTTATATCTCACTGGTTATTGAATAACCATTTTCAAGTTCCTTGTGTGAAGAAACCGAAGCTTGAAGCGGAAGGGTCAGAAGCATAGGTGGCTCAGTAGTTCTTTATGACATAGACCTTCTGTATAAGCTTGAAGTGTTTATAAAAGTGTATTTGATTTGAAATTGGTTGTACTGCTTTTCTATCTCATATATGTTATTGTCTGGGGATTTATTATATGCTTCCGCATGTGCAATATAAATGAAAGGGTCGGCGATGCGTCCTGGGACGTCGCTATTAATCGACCAGGTGAGGGATGAGCACGTGATCGAGGATCGGGGCATGACAGTTTGGCCTTATAATCGGGACCCATGTGATTAAAATGATGTGTTCCAGTTTTTAAACCACGCTTGCCATTTCATTTGAAAAGCTCTGTTGATTTGATGCGTACTGATTCTTCTAGTGATGCGTTCTATGTATTTTGCATGAAATTAGATAGTGATGGTTTTGCATAATATAATTTAGTAGATCTTTAGCTGCTGAGTGGCTGTATTCACCCCTTGTGGGGACTAACATTTCAGACTAAGCACGATGCCTCTGCTGCCCGCACTTCCCGGTACATTCTATGGGGTCCCGATTGACTTACAGTGGGAGCAATCGGAGTACCAGGACCCTGATGTGTGGGGACTGACATTCGTACGGGTGAGAGTGATTATGATGTTCGATACTGGTCTTCCCTCCGATCCTATACTCCAGGAATATGTTGTCTTATTCGTCCATAGGAACGGGCGAGTTCTGGGGCTGCTGCCACCGCCACCAGAAAACGACAACGGGGGATCGAGTGGCTGGGAATGACTGCGAGGGTGAGGACAACAAAGTGAGAATTTTTGGATGCCGGCACCGAAGAATGGACTCTAGGTAAATGGCTGCTGAAGACGTCGGATAACTTTTGAAGTATCGCCGAGTATAGGAAACTACGGCCTTTTGGATGTACCGACAAACAATGTCCATCTAGTAGAAATGTGTAAATAAAAGTGTCCGGCTATTATCTATAAACGAGTTTAGTGTGTGCATCATTTATGTGTGTAGGGAAATGGGAGTTGTTGGATACGCTTCCGCCATATACATTGCGCAGTGACCAATCATGTATATGATAGAACCCCCACGCGACTTCTCTGAAGTCCATTGATTGAGATAAAAGGATAACCAGTACGCAGAAGTAAGGTGGCGACCCTAATGGATTTGGGGCCCGTCGGGGGGCGCCACAGTATGGGTTTAATTTGGTTGAATCAGATATGAATCATCAAATTGTATTACATGAAATGGGTAAAAAGTAATATTTTCGAGCCATCCGAATCGACACAACTCACATGTTTGATATGTCTAGTCACAAGAAACACATCCCCCAATTTGATCAATGTACATCATTCCCTTTCACTTTTTTAGCACATCCTCTCCCACCATTCTCTTGCTCTCCTTCACTTAATTTCGGTTACTCTAACACACACGTTTGATACGTCTATTTACGAGAAAGACATTCCACCAATTTGGTCAATATACACCATTCTCTTTCACTTCTCAAGCACAACCTCTCCCACCATTCTCTTGCTTTCCTTCACTCGATATCTTTTGCCCTTCTTTCTTAACCATAACTCTACCATAGCTCTAGCTGCAGTTGCTGCAGCTGCTACTTTTTCTTCCTTTGATTTCTTCCTGGCTTCCTCTTTCGCATTCCCGAGCGCTTCGATCAACCTCTCCAAGCAAGCAGCCTCATCCTCTTCGTCCGACTTGGGCATCAAATATCTGCCATATCTGCCGGAGGAGCCAAAGTCATCTTCGTCTCCTCTAGCAACTGCCTCACCATCACAAACAGCAGGTGCACCTCGACGCCCGGGTAATTCCTCGAGAGCACCTAGAACAACTCGAAGCAGCAATATGACATCTCGATAAGCTTGTCCATCCTCCCTCTCTTGATTAGGGCTGGGTCAAGCTTCTCGACATAATTCATCGTGAACACAATGATCCTCTGACCCTCGCAAGCAGACCATAGCCCATCGATGAAGTTCAGGAGCCCTGAGAGCGTGACCTTGCTCTCTTCCCCACCTTCCTCTATTCTTTTGACAAGATCTGCTTTCTCTTCGTGGTTGTCTTTCTCTTGCTTCTTTGTCTTCCTCTGGCCTGTCAGGTCAAGCAAGCAGTTGATGTCCTCAATCACTATGATCGACTTCGCGGACATCTTGATCTGCAGCTTCCTCAGTTCCGTGTTGTCCTTGACCGTTGTCAGCTCGAGGTCATACACATCATAGTTAAGTAAGTTGGCCATTGCAGCAACCATCGCAGACTTGCCTGTCCCTGGTGGGCCATAGAGAAGGTAGCCACACTTCCACGGCTTGCCTATCCGTTCATAGTACTCCTTCCCTCGCTGGAACTTGAGGAGGTCATTCATGATCTGCCTCTTCTTGCTAGGCTCCATCACCAAGGTGTCGAACGTTGTGGGGTGCTCGAACGACACGTGACTCCACTTGCTCGCCTTGTCGTAGTCTATGTAGCACGAACACGCGACACGACACGACACGACACGCGACACGTCATTTCTCAAAAAGTAGAGAATTTCGACACGTTCCGACACGTTAAATATTAAATAAATATTTTTATTTTTAATTAGTTTGATTCAAATTCACAAATAAATAAATAAAGAGTTTACAATGAATTTATACTAATAATATTAATAAATCTTACACTTTTTTTTTTTATTTCATTATCCCAAATTTACATTTATTTTTCGAAATCCCCCATTCTCCCCAAATTTACTTTTATTTTTTAATCTCATTTATTTATTTTTCTGATTAAAAAAATTCCCATTAGAGTCCACCCCACTCTCTTCTATTCCTTATCCATTTCCCCCACCCTCAAATTTATTTTCCTTTCCCTCCCCAATCCCCACCATCGTCCATTCCCCCACCCATTTTTTTTTTTTTTTCCTTTCCCTCCCACAATCGTCCATTTCCCCCGTCCATTTCCCCCATCCGTTCGTCACTTTCCCTCCCCCAAAATAGGTACCCATAGACTCCCATTTTTTTAATTACTTTTGAGTTTCTCAGAAACCCTAGCTCCTTTACTCCTCCTCTTCGCCGCTCGCGACCCTTCCTCTTCTCCTCCTCCCTCCTTGCCGCTCGCCGCACGACCTCCTTCCTTGCAGGTCGCCACTCCTCGCCGCACGCACGACCCCCTTCCTCGCCGCTCGTCGCACGACCGCCTTCCTCTCCTCTTCCTCTCACCTTTGGTCCTTTCTCCCTCGCAGCTACAGCCTCGTCGGATCCATCGCAGCATCACAGGCCGGCCCTCACCTCAGTCTATGCTCGGCCTTCTCTCGCCGTCGCTCGCGGTCTGCTCCCTCCCGGACACGCGTGTCGAAACGTGTCGGGCAAAGGTTGACCACGTGTCAGAAAATCCGACACGCGTTGATCGCGTGTCCAACGGTGTCCGAGCATGTCGATGTGTCCGACATGCTCCGACACGTGTCGGACACGACACGGAAGCACGGACAACGTGTCCGTGCTTCATAGGTCGTAGTGCCAGTGTTGTGAAAATACAAGTTCGAATTGGGTAGAACAATGAAGTCAAATCTTTATAGCAATCAAGTCAGATTTTAAGGCGTAATATCACTTTCTTTAAGAATTTATTTGCCCCACAATATTGTTAATGGTCACTAACAAATTTCCTCCAAAATACAACAAAATCTCAAATGAAATACTACATAACAATTCTAATATTTCTTCAGGGTCTCTCTCGGAAATAATTGAAAATAATGGCTATATATTCTTTTCAAAGAAAATGAAAAATGGGAAGAGGAAGATCATGATTGAATAGACACGTTTCGTAATTTATAGCAAAAAAGAAGAAGTTATAGCGACACAACCTTCAAAGAATTTAAAAGTTATGTTTGAACAGGTACGAACTCTAAAATAACTCTCGGAAGAAATAATAAAATTCGGAATTAAATAAATAAAAAATAAAAAAATAACCGTAACTCCTTTGTGAACAGTCGCACTGTTTCAACGAGACTTTATGATTAATTTTTTATAAAAATAAGTTTGAATTTTCTGATAAAAAATAATGATCATTGGTTAGTACCAAATCTCGTCCACGTGCGCATTCACATCTTTTGATGTGGGACAAAGCACTTACTGATTTGTTTTACAAACAAATTACCAACAGCCAGTTTGAGCTGGGGTTGTTGGTGAAGAGCTTCCGCTGCTGCTTGTCAGCCACTGCCGCCTTCCCCTTTTCTAGGACGTGCTTGATGTAAGAGCTGGGATGTCATGCCTCGAACCCCGAGCGCGCCAACATCCCACCATGGTCATTCAAATGCGACGTTCCCAGGTTAAGTCGCCAACCTAATCAGTCCTTTAATGCACATGCGGAAGCGTATTATAAAACCCTTGACAAAAACTCACGGGATAGGAAAGCAGGAAACCAAAACATACATAAACAAATATGCTTTCAAAAGTACTCACACTAGAGTTTACACATATACCAAAAATGGGCAATCTACAAAAAGGGAACAGTCCTATCTCCACTAGTCGAACTTGTTCTTCAATCCCACTTCTGACTGATCAACCACCGGGGGTTCCGCCATCTACAGTCCTGAAATTTTGGCCCACAACGGGGTGAGACATCGTCTCAGCAAATTCAACCCCCTAAACCCCTATTAGAAAGAAAATACACCCCGGGTGACCTAGCCACATCACACAGAAGACTTACCTCGTCTTACTTCCTTCCTGTAGGTTAGCACAATTTGTATCACACAGTCTCAGGCAGTAATAAGAATTCAAACAATTGGAACGCCAACACTTTCATATAAACCACAATCGCACTCATCACGCATTCCAATTATTATTCACTGCCACACAAGGGCATAGCTTACTCGCAGTTCAGCTATGTACTGACATTAATGCCAGGCATCGCCTCCCCCCCGTGGAGCGCGGCTTCGTCACTACGTCGACGACATTCCCGAAGGAGCATAGGTCCAGTTGGCCTAGCCTTTACTGCGACCCGAGCCTCGTCACTACGTCGACGACAATCTACAAGGAAAACAGGTCCAGTTGGCCTAGCCACTACTGCGACCCGAGCCATGTCAATACACTGACGGCAATCCACAAGGAAAACAGGTCCAGTTGGCCTAGCCACTACTGTGACTCGAGCCACGTCATGACACTGACGGCAATTCACAAGGAAAACAGGTCCAGTTGGCCTAGCCACTACTGTGACCGAGTCTTTCCACTAGCACACGGCAAATCAATACTGACTCCCGGACACTTCGCATTTCATTCATATACTCCAATTACAATAATAATCCTTAAAAATCCAATTTTTGCATCAAAACCCAACACTTGGATTTTCATGAATAAAATCCCTATTTATCACAATCAACACTCAATTTGCCACATCCATGCATCAAATTCAAATTCTAAATGCACAGCAACGATCAGCACGGAATTCTAAGCAATTGAGGTTAAAAAAATAATTTTTCGGATTTTTTTTATAAATAATAATATTTTAATAATTTCGGAATATAATATATTATTAAATTCCAGAATTTCGAAACATTTAAGTAAATCAAAAATAAAACCTATTATGTCACATCAAGGCTTATGAATCCCCAATGAGATGCACTAGGGCGTATGAATCCCCTTTCCAACAATTCATGAAGCTGCACTTTCACTTTCAGTTCTTTCAACCCTAACAACGCCATCCAGTATGGAGTCTTAGAGATTGCCTCTGTTCCGGGTGCTAATTCAATTACGAACTCTATTTCTCTTTCTGACAACAAACTTGACACTTCTTCAGGAATTACCCCAGAAAACTTCAGTACCACGATTATGTTCTCCATATACGGCTCCTCAACTGACGCATCCATTACAATTTCCATGTAGATCCGGCAACCAACAAGCCGAATCAGGTCATCTTTAGTGATGAATAACAAGGAGTGAAGATCCTCTTCGACTTTAGGTAATTCAAAACTTTCGCACGCTAACTAAACAAACCAAATTATATCACTACTATGATTCATAACCTCATAAAACTCCTCGAGCCAAACCTTTTATAAATGACTTCCAAGTCATACTTAAGCAAACCCTTCAAGTACAACTATAGTCAGAGATTCATCTTTCTATTACTTTATCACCACAACGAAAATTCTACAACCTTCACTAAAAATTCTGCTGCACGACTCTGATAAAAACATCTCAAAAATACCATTCCCTTGATCGATGCATGGTCGACTCATTCATGCTCCCCTAGCCATCCTAGTGGCGTCCTATATGTAGTAACGGTACTTATGCTCTCCCAGACTTACGCAGACAGTTCCTAACCCGACGGCCATGTTGGCCACATACAAAGCATGCTCCCATTAAACCGAGACACTTAACTAATTCATGTTTCCTTCCACAACTCGGCACACGATCGGTGAGTCCTCTGCCTCCTGTCGGGTGACAACATGCACCCTTCCTTGCACTTGGGTTCTGTTCCAAGTACCCCACTAAATGTCCTAAAGCATGTTTCCCCTGTTCTGTTCTATTGACTACGGTGACAGAAACAGCTGTGATTCCATCTATCTGTACGGACAACCCTTGATCAGATGGCCATATTGGCGACACTTGTAACAAGTCTTTTTCCTCTTACAGCACGGGACAGCTCCATGTTTTTTCTTACAGACACAACACACATCGATTGAGTTGGGTACTGACTTTCCAACTCTACTCTTCTGGTTAGGTGAAAGGGCACATTCCTTCTTACATCGGCCTTTCCTCCAATCGATTTCCAACTCTGCTTAAACTGAACTTTGACTCAGATACGGTGACTTGTTCCCTGGTCACAACTCCAATTTGGGCCTCATTAGGCGCAGCAACAACAACGGTTACGACACTGGCGATAGCAGTGACAACGGCAACAGCGGCGGCTCGATCTTGATCTTGCTGACTCAAAAAGCTTCCTAAAGACTCACGCGCCAGAACGATCCCCACAAACTTAGGATCGCTCGGTGCTGCTACACTCTCACTATCGACTTGCAGCGGTACTCTCACAGAATTAAATGACCCCACAAACACACTACCAAACAGTTATCAACAACATGCATCAGCATAATAAAAGTCTTTCCTACTAACTATCCCATGACTCATCGCACCTTATCACTCCATACACAGACCATGCTTTGATACCACTTAAACGGGCATGTCACGCCTCGAACCCCGAGCGCGCTAACATCCCACCATGGTCATTCAAATGCGACGTTCCCAGGTTAAGTCGCCGACCTAATCAGTCCTTTAATGCACATGCGGAAGCGTATTATAAAACCCCTGACAAAAACTCACGGGATAGGAAAGCAGGAAACCAAAACATACATAAACAAACATGCTTTCAAAAGTACTCACACTAGAGTTTACACATATACCAAAAATGGGCAATCTACAAAAAGTGAACAATCCTATCTCCACTAGTCGGACTCGTTCTTCAATCCCACTTTTGACTGATCAACTACCGGGGGTTCTGCCATCTATAGTCCTGAAATTTTGGCCCACAACGAGGTGAGACATCGTCTCAGCAAATTCAACCCCCTAAACCCCCATTAGAAAGAAAATACACCCCGGGTGACCTAGTCACATCACACAAAAGACTTACCTCATCTTACTTCCTTCCTGCAGGTTAGCACAATTTGTATCACACAGTCTCAGGCAGTAATAAGAATTCAAACAATTGGAATGCCAACACTTTCATATAAACCATAATCGCACTTAGCTCGCATTCCAATTATTATTCACTGCCACACAAGAGCATAGCCTACTCGCAGTTCGGCTATCTTCTGACATTAATGCCAGGCATCGCCTTACCCCCTTGGAGTGCAGCTTCATCACTACGTCGACGGCATTCCCGAAGGAGCATAGGTCAAGTTGGCCTAGCCTCTACTGCGACCCGAGCCTCGTCACTACGTCGACGGCAATCCACAAGGAAAACAGGTCCAGTTGGCCTAGCCACTACTGCGACCCGAGCCACATCACTATACTGATGGCAATCCACAAGGAAAACAGGTCCAATTGGCCTAGCTACTACTGTGACCTGAGCCATGTCACTACAATGATGGCAATCCACAAGGAAAACAGGTCCAGTTGGCCTAGCCACTACTTTGACCGAGTCTTTCCACCAGCACACGACAAATTAATACTGACTCCCGGACACTCTGCATTTCATTCATATACTCCAATTGCAATAATAATCCTTAAAAATCCAATTTTTGCATAAAAACCCAACACTTGGATTTTCATGAATAAAATCCCTATTTATCACAATCAACACTCAATTTGCCACATCCATGCATCAAATTCAAATTCTAAATGCACAGCAACGATCAGCACGAAATTCTAAGCAATTGAGGTCAAAAAAATAAATTTTCGGATTTTTTTATAAATAATAATATTTTAATAATTTCGGAATATAATATATTATTAAATTCCAGAATTTCGAAACATTTAAGTAAATAAAAAATAAAACCTATTATGTCACATCAAGGCTTATATTAAAAATAAACCTACTTAACTTTAAACTAAACACACTTTAACTTAATTAAACACCTTAATCTAATCACGAACCAATTAAACTAACTAACCACCTAAACTTACTTAACTTAGACTAAGCACACTTAGGGCATCATTAACCGTCTAATCAAGATTTAGTGAGCTAAACACACCCGATTAGCAAGCCGAGCAAACCAAAACGACCGGATCGACGCGAGGATCGACTTTCCTCAAGGCGGGCCGAGCATCCGGGCTCGGGAAGCCGGCCAAAACGGGCCAAGACCGAGCTGCCATACCCATTTCTTGCAGCTGCTGTTTGAGGCCGACGGAGGGGAGACGGCGGCTGGTTCGAGTCGGAAACCGGCGGAGAGAGGCGGCGGTAGCTCAGGCGGCGACTGGTGGCGGCTCACGGCGGCGAAGGGAGCTCTGGCGAAGGCCCGACCTGCTCGGGCGAGCTGCTGGAGCGCGGGCGGGTGCGCGGACGAGGGCGACGTCAAGCGGTGGTTAGGCGCGCGGGCGGCGCGGGGCAAGCGCACGCGCGGCGGCAACGGCGACGACGGCGTGCGAGCGGGCGGCGAGCTGCTGGTTCCTTCCTCCATTTTCTGGTCTTCGCACAACAGAGATGGAGGGGGAAACCAACGGGAGGGAGAGAGTAAGGAGAGGGGAAGGAGAGAGAGAGATGGGACCATTTCTTTTTCTTTTCTTTTTCTTTAATCCAACAAAAATGGCCCACCATGACCTCATGTGACATCACTTCCCACTCACCCAAACCTTCCACCACAATCTTCCCAATAGGTCCAATTTCAATTTCCGCCGTGGCATAACAATTTTTAAACTTTGCGCATCACATTCTTCAATTCCATTCAATCCACTTCCAATTGAGCCAAATTGAAGTCTGTAAAATTAATCCAATGTCACCACACTTCAATTCACATAATCACTTGACCATAAAACCATCTTAGATCTCAAAAGTATAACCAAAAGCGGGCCTACTAATTTTTCGAACCAAATTAGCCATAATTTGATTATTTTGCTGAAAAACTCAGTTTGCATGAAAAATCCTCTGAAGATGAGTCAATGATCCTAAAATGATTTGTGACACACCAGGACTTCCAATTTCTGAATTCGATCTCAATTTCACGATTAATTTCACTCTGGCACGATATTAGTGCGTCCTGATCTACCGGGTAGCTTTTAGAAATTTTTG
This sequence comes from Eucalyptus sp. ANBG9806169, assembly GCA_014182395.1. NCBI lineage: Eukaryota > Viridiplantae > Streptophyta > Magnoliopsida > Myrtales > Myrtaceae > Eucalyptus > Eucalyptus sp. ANBG9806169. The sequence continues at coordinate 28,974,425 of CM024582.1, forward strand.
TGCATTTAACCTGTGGTTGATCAATTCAAGCCACAATGTACATCTTTGACACATTGGCGACTCTCGGTTGTCGGGATAATCTCAAGGTTTCAAACACGGACACATGGTACCCAAACGACAGAAAAGCCGGTCCAGTGCCAATTGACAAGAATTGTGCGATCTGGTGGAATCATCCACACTCGATCACATGCCTCTGTCGAGTCAACCTATCTCCGGTCTCTAATCGATTTTTAACTGTACCGTAATGACCCTTGCAGATTAACTCGGTCGAAAGGTCATTTCCTGGTCAAATTCTCGAGTCCGATGCATTAGAATTTCTTACTGGCTTCACCCGATAGACTAGTTATCCCATGAGTGATCAGTTCAGGGAAAAGAACTATATGTGTGCGATGAGATGCCCATTTCAATTTATTGAAAATAGAATTGGAAATTCGGGATGTCACAGGGGATCAAGTCCCTATGGCTCCGGTGGAAGGTCAGCCTATAAAACCTGGTGGCTAAAGCAATGACCCATTGGTATTGCTTGTTAGATCAGACTCAGGCGGGTGTAGGCAAGAATTTTATCATTAGAGAAACAATACTTATTTCACTACATGAACAAAGTGAACGGAATTTTCAATATCTGATTAAATTAAACCACGTCAACGAAGATGTACCGGAAGAGACGCGATCATGTCTTTCGAATTGCTAAAATTAACATGTTGACGATAACCGAAGTGCAGCGAGACAGATGTTAATGAACTGGTAATTCCAACAAAGACAGGTGTGTACCTTCTATCTTCAGGTGAAGGGTATACGGAAAACGTGGGCTTCAGGGAGACGGTCAGGTTCGATGACCACCAAAGCATGACCCCTTCGAATTCTTCGACGACCTCCTCGTTCTCGTCCATGCTTAGGAGCAGCAACTGGCTGTCCTTGACGGACTCGGCCTTGAGCCGCTTGGCCCTAGCTGAAGCGCTCGTGCTCGGGTAGTTCTGGATCGCATAGTAGGCCTCGCACCACTCAAGCTGCTCGCCCACGAACTCTAGGAACGTGATCTGGATGAATGGGTGGACATGGCCCACGGCCTTGTGCGCGTAGGCGTCGATGTGCATGCGGAGGTGAGGAGGGAAGTATTGTTTGAACACCGCCCAAGTGAACATCAGCCCAGCCACCAAGGTGAGACCACGTTTCGAATGCAGTCATCGTGGTTTCACTTCTTCTTTTTCTCTCTAGTTGAAGATGGAGAGGAAGTTCCAAGTCCAGCTTTGTCGATGTTTGCTTCCATGTTACGGGGAGGCTTGTAATTTATATGGAGCGATGAGGAAGCTACTTGCTTATGCACGTGAAACTTCACCCACCACTCCTCATAGGCGTTTTGGTGTTCCAACCTTTCCTGATTTAGATCTAGATCTAAAAGCTTGTTTAATTTATTTTTGATGTTTGCATACGATGATTGTGTTGAGGATACCGAACTTAGGGGCATGCAATTGTAGTTATTGGAGAAAGAGATCACGGTATGTGTTTATCACGGATGATTGGCTACCATTAGTTCTGTTTTGATTCCCTAGTTCTAAGGATAGATCCCATCATGGTATCAAAGCCATGGTTTCATTTTTAACTTGATTAGTTCCATACGCTTAGATGGTGAATCCAGTGCTTAGAAGACCTTCTCGTCATCATGATTGACTCTGAGACTCTCAATGCACCTATTACACTTCCTCTCTATGTTCCTCCTCTCTTTCAGATTTTCGTGTGTCGAATGCTTCTAAGATTGATTATTTTTATGAAGTCTCTCTTAATAATGACACCAAGATCTCTAAAACTCAACTTCCTCTCATAAACCTATATTCTGCTTTTGCTAAACCCACTTCATCATTTCCTCCCATCAGTTCTATTCGACATCTTATCCGCCAAACTCCCAAAAAAGTGAAAGAGTACGTATAGTCCTTCGAGTTTGATCAACATCCCATTCAATCACTGAAAATGAGTATTTTGTTACTCCCCAGATCCCTTCAGAATTTCCCAAACGGTGGACCCAACAGGGATACTCTCATATCCAACTTGCACTCAATTTCCATGGCCGAAAAGACTTGCCAGTTGTGGCCAGGATGGCCCTATTAGATACTCGATTCCTAGAATACTAGCACACTTGCATTGGCACTATCCAAACCACTTTGAATGCTGGGACAATCTTTGTAACCCTATATCCAAACTTCAATGTTGCTCTTTCATATCTTCAACCACTTTCGTTTTTGAAGGTTCAGATTCAGCTTACTGGAGCACCCTAGAATGCCGATTCTATTGCGGCAACCCTACACTACCAAATCGTCTATCGAGTGCAAAATCACGCACTTGATCTAAATTTTCAAAATGGAAATGAAGATGCCCTGTTCATCTCCATGCAAAACAACCAGGCACCTACATCCATGTTCCTAGGCAAATTTCTAAAGAGAAGCTGGCCAAACTCCTTTTGGAGACTTGGATTACCAACTATAAAAAGTTATACCATAACAATAAGCCTCTCCAATTCTCAGATTCTGAATTTGTGAGAAAAAAGAATAGCACTGTTGCCATCAAATTCGACAAAGAAAAGGAAGGAAACCCTTCCATCTTCTAAACTCTATTTATGATTGAACCCTACGCTCCAGAATTAATTTTTGAGCCAGATTCAAATAAGCTTGTTAAATATTTCCAGAGTAATGGAAATCGTGTCCATTAAAATAAAGACCGATATGGTCATTGTTTCTAGGATCCTTTCTATCAGTGTTCTTACTGCACAAATTCTCTTGATGAAGTGGATCCGACTACAAGGCCCTGGTGAAAACCCAAAAAACCAAAGGATGGTGTATATCAAAGGTATTTGAACGGAGACCCCTCTGTTGATACCCTTGGTGAAAGTGATATGCTCAAATTTATGTTTTCTTATGCTCCACCACCAGCATATACATCACCACCTCTCGTTCCAGCAACTTTACCACCAACACCACCTCCTTCACCTCCTCACAAGAAACTAGTCATTTTCCCATTCTATAGGTCAATTCTAAAGTGGGCAAAAAGGCATTCATATCCACTTGAAATTCTAGGTGAAGGATCACCCAATCAGGAGAAGAATGTTAGTTCCTCTATCGATACATTTCAAGAGGTAGATTTTCCTCCTCTTGTTCAAGAAAGTTCTAAACTTTCTTTCCCAGCCTCTGAATAATTCATCGATCCTCAAGGAAGATATCGTCACATTCCAAAAATCCCTACTCCTACTGATGTGGACGAAAATTGAAGGCAAAAGAGAACTCGCGTTGCTAAAGCGTCCTGAATTGGTAATTAGAAACCCTTTTGACACACAACAATGCTTTCAAAATGATTTATTCCAGAATCATCGATGTACAAAGAGATCTTAAGAGCTATGATGAAACTACCAAGAAAATGCTTTCAGACTTCGAGAAAATGCTTCACGCCCTAGAATTTGGACAACATCTAGGATATCATCATCTTGAAAGTCCAAAGACGGAAATAGATTAGCTCAAGAGGCAGATCTAACTTCTTGAAGAAGGGAGATTCAAACCTTCTAATCCATTCTTGACTTTGTGACGAACTGATTATTCTCTTCCACCACCACAGAGCACTTCAATTTTTGCTACTCTCGTAGAAACCTCTACCATATAAGATAAAACTAATGTGGTAGAGAAATGGATCGGCTAAGGAAAGAAAATGGAAAAAAAAAAAAAAAAAAAAGATTCCTAAAGAATCTTCGACTTCCACAAAGGAGAAGCCAGACCAAATATTGTTCTGAACCTGTTGGAATGATTCCTAAGTGATATGAGCAATCGAGAAGAAAAATAGCTTGATCTTACTATCTTGAGAGACTAGATTCAGCTTCCTCTAGAATTGATTCTTTCAATCAACTCAAATTCAGAACCAGCCTCGGTATCCCTTTCATCCTCCTCCTCTTTTTCGATCCCTGCTATTGAATCATTTCCCATTGTACCAACCACTCATTCAATATTCGAGGCTGATCCTCCAGATTAGGAGATGGATTCAAATTCTTCTGAACAAAAGGTTATCCAACCAATAATCCATCCCAAAATCTAACTTCCTCCTCCAAACAATTTTTTACTGTTGATGATATTCCTTATTCCAAATGGCTAGAGAGATTTGAAGAGTTTCATACTTGGCTAAACACCAAAGCTCTCACAAATCACGACAAGTATGATGTCCATTTTGGATTTGTCACAAGGTTCACAGGTAGTCTCAAAGAATGATAGCAATCGGTTACAGAATAAGATCAAGTATAATTTCTACTCTCAGCAGACTTCGGCCAAGCTATTGCTCTCCTCTACCTTTTTTTATTGGCAAACCTGCTGGCCTCCATGACTAGTATATATTCTAGTCAAGTTCATTGTCCTCATTTTCTTATAAAAATCCTCATATCAAAGTTTGTTAAACCAATCACAATCATTGCTCTTATAGATATTGGTACCAGTTCTTCAATTGTGGACACTAAAATTATTCCTGAAGAATATTGGACTTCTTATATTCGATATTTTAATTTTGCCTCACGAGATACTTTTTTATACAAGTGTACGAATTACATCAGTAACCATTCAGTTCTTCCCCCAGTATTCTATAACCACTAAAATCCTTGGATCTAGTCTTCCAACAAAGATTTGATAATTGATTGGGATGTTATGACTTAAATTCCTCAACTCCGAATCATTCTTGGAAAATGCCTCCAATATAAAGACTAGTTCTCTAAATTTATCAATTTTCAAAGGTTTTTATCTATCCAAATGAGTTTACTAGATCCAATCATGCAAAAATTGTTAGAATCCTGTTCAAAATCTCATTCTGAATTCTCTCAGAAATGTCCTCTTCCTTTGTGGAAAAATCCGAAGTTTTTTATTTGCCTTCCTTTCAAAAAAATGAAGACATAAATCCTATCAAAGCAAGTCACATGAGAATGAACCCGGATCATCTTACTGCTACTCAAAAGGAGTGCTTAGAATTGCTACATAAGGCCTTTTTGAAATCTCAGATTCTCAATGGGCTTGTGAAACTTTTTATGTTAACAAACGAGCTTAGCAGAACAGAGAAAAAATGCGGCTAGTAATAAATTACTAGCCCCTCAACCTCTTCCTCCAAGATAATAAGTTCCCTTTACCCTTTCGAAATTCCCTTTTTGCTTGATTATCCAAAGTACATATCTATTCCAAATTTAATTTCAAAGCTGAATTTTTTGCAATTGGGCATTCATCCTGAAAACAAGCTCAAGACGGGGTTTTATATTCCAAACCAATATTTTCAATGAAAAGTCCTCCGTTTTCGTCTCAAAGTAGCGCAATCCTAATTCCAAAAGGCTATATGCCATATTTTCCAGCCAATCCTATCAAGATAGTAATCTACATTGATAACATATTGCTCTACAACCCTAATGAGAAATCTCATTGTCGACTCCTCGATCAATTTGCAAACATCGTGAAAAAATATGTAATCATGCTTTTTCAGAGAAAGATGAATATTATCCAGACATAAATTGAATTTCTTGGAATGCACCTTAACAAAGGTACGTACTATCTAGGGTCGCACATTACTCGGGAATTGTTAAAATTTCTAGAATAATATTTCACGACAAAGCAAGTTCAGTAATTTCTTGGGATAATTAATTATCTCCAAGACTTGGTTCGCAACATTACAAAATTGCTGCTTCCATTGCAATTAATGCTAAAGAAGAATCCTCCGCCTTGGACTAAAGCTCAAACCAGTGTTAGTGACGAATATTGGGCAGCCATACTATTTGAAGAAATTAAAAGTAAGGGAAATCTTTACACTTATAAAAGTGAAAAGTTTTCTCAGGCTGAAATGCATTATTATTCTACTTTCAAGGAAATATTGGCAATAAAGAACAGGATAACAAAGTTTGAATTCCATCTTATTGGCCATCATTTTCTGGTAAAATTGGATATGGCATTCTTTTCTCAAATGACCAAATTCAAAGAAAAGCAAATTCCCCATTCTCAATTGCTCCAATGGGCAAAATGGTTTTTGAACTACTCTTTTGAAACCAAACATATTGTAGGAAAGAAAAATGTTCTCGCTAATTTTCTCTCTACACCAAAGGCATCGGCAAAGATCAATAACTACATTTTCAAGCATGCTTTTCCTCAACAGGAGAAGTACAAGATTAAAAGAATGCGAGATTGGCCAAGCCTGAAATATCCTCAGGAAATCATTGAACAAATCTAAAATGATAGTCTCATTGAAAATATTGATAACCTCATGTAGCAATGCCATATAGATCTATTCAGATTCCATGGAGGCTCAGTTCTTTATCTTTTTTAATTAAGCTTCAGGTATCCATTTATTCATTTATTAATCCAGAAAGAAGAAGATTTCACTGATCGGCTTTTATGGTTTTTTTGGTACGTAACCAATAAGTACTTAATAGTTGTTGAGTTTCTCACCAGAAAATTCATTTTCAAGTTAACTAAACTGATTGCGCTTCCACGTAATGAAGGGAGTGAAAGTAACAGGAACCTCTTGACCGTACTTAATTGGTTATATTCTCCTTCTGTGTGGAAACGCCTCTTTGTACAAAAACCAGGAAAAGCTCCTCAAATAGAATCAGAGCTACACACAGTAATGTTTTTCTGGAGACCACAAACTTTTGTGTGACACAATGGCACCCTCACCAGAGCATCAGAATGAATAGGAACCACATCATACAAGCCTCAACCACATCTCCAAGAAGCCTGTATTTACAGGACATTTCCAAGCTGTGTTGGATCTATTGAATACAACTACAAAGAACTCCAGAAGGTCTTATGCCAAGAAAATTGGACCATTCCTAAAAAAGTATGGGACTACATAACACTTGTCTCATGGGACCACTATGGTCTTGCACTTGAAACCAAACAAACACTCGAGGAATTCAAGCCAGCACAGAATCAAGCAAGGACACCTCCATTGCAAGAGCAAGAAATGACAAATACAAACGATCCCGCACAATCCTCTCTAGAATCCTATGCTCAGGCATCTTATGCCCAATAGGGGATCCTCTCTCTCAAGATCCATATGATCAATGACATTTATCCTTATCTCTCGGAATGGACCCCAACATAGCCTCCCATTATGCCCAAACAACAAACTGACCCCAACAAGTCATGCCTATTGACACTCTAGGACACTCCAAAATTCATGAAGAACCTGCCTCAAGCAATCAAAGAATGTGGGATGCCTTGATCTCACAAAGGGGACCCTCTCTTAATACCAACAAGCCTCTTGATGATGACATGGGAATGGAACAACACTGTAAGGAAGAAGGGCTGGTAAGACATAGCTCTAATGATTTAGATTATGACTATAACTCTTGGGATGATAGATAGACTTGTAGTGAAGGTTATTGTAGCACATGTCACTATAGTAAAGTACTATAGCAATAAGTTAGGGAAATCACTGTTCATAGTCACTGTTCATACCGCCTAAAATAATTCCCTATCGAAATTCCCGAAGCCCCTATGTTTTCGGATCACTATGGTCCTTGTTTGTTTGTGATATCTTAATACTTATAAAAGGCAAAGAGGATATAATATTTTTGGCAATATCTCTTGAAGTAAAGTGTGTGATTATAGAAATTCTCTTCATGTCTCCCTAAACACTTCATTTTCTCCAACTTGATAGGATCCTCTGAGAAATGCAGCTCTATTAAATTAGAAATATTACTATCCTAGCATCTTTGAGTGTCTCAAAGAATGTGGGATGCCTTGATCTCACAAAGGGGACCCTCTCGTAATACCAACAAGCCTCTTGATGATGACATGGGAATGGAACAACACTGTAAGGAAGAAGGGCTGGTAAGACATAGCTCTAATGATTCAGATTATGACTATAACTCTTGGGATGATAGATAGACTTGTAGTGAAGGTTATTGTAGCACAGGTCACTGTAGTAAAGTACTATAGCAATAAGTTAGGGAAATCACTGTTCATAGTCACTGTTCATACCGCCTAAAATAATTCCCTATCGAAATTCCCGAAGCCCCTATGTTTTCGGATCACTATGGTCCTTGTTTGTTTGTGATATCTTAATACTTATAAAAGGCAAAGAGGATATAATATTTTTGGCAATATCTCTTGAAGTAAAGTGTGTGATTATAGAAATTCTCTTCATGTCTCTCTAAACACTTCATTTTCTCCAACTTGATAGGATCCTCTGAGAAATGCAGCTCTACTAAATTAGAAATATTACTATCCTAGCATCTTTGAGTGTCTCTACGCTCTTATTCAAATTTCCGAGAAATCATCTCCATATCTCTCTAAACACTTCATCTTCTCCAGCCTGGTAGGATCCTTTGAGAAATGCAACTCTACTAAATTATAAATGTTACTATCCTACATCTTTGAGTGTCTCTATACTCTGATCCAAATTTTCGGGAAACAATCCCTTGAATGCCTGAACAAAGGTTTGCCTATTGTGGGATAGTATACCTGCTGCAACTGATCCGGTCTTCCCTGGTTCTAAGCATAGAGTGAGATGAGAGTGTGTTTGTGTTTATCACGTCAGTTTATATTTTTTTATTCTACTTTACTATTTGAGATTTATTTTATTATGAATATTTTATCTGTTAGAGTAAAATATTTACTTTCGGAAAAAATATTGCCAAAGCACGTTCATCTCCAGCTTAGAGTCTACAAATAATGTGGGATCCAAGGCAAACTTGAAGTCAACACGGATTGCGAGGACCATCGCATGATGGCATGTGTCTGAGACGGTGACGATTGTGTTTTTGACAACTTTTTTTGTTTACTTTCTAAATATCCATATATTAATTCCGACCAAAAAAAAAATTTAATAAATTGACGTAACTATTTTATTATTTGTATGTTTCGAAAAATCTTAAGGTTTAATATATTCTTTGCATTTGTAAAGGAAGCAAAAGAACTTTATAGAGAAGCAAAAAATATTTTATAAATCGACACATAACTCATTAGCTAAAAGTTTTTTTTTTTTTTTTAAATATGTTAACGAGATTGAATTTAGACTTTCTCTCGACAGTCTTTCAGGTGAAGATGTATGGTTTTTGATACGCACTCTCTAACATTTTTTCAATGCTAAAAACAATGAAATGGATTTACTAGTAAAAGTGATAAAGCATCCGAACGATATGGTCCAAAAGAAGCGAAACTCCCCACAACGGCATATATGTCATTTTGCCTAGAATCAACGACATTTGGAGGTTTTATCTGATTTCGAGCAAATACTACAATCTCCTTCCGAACACATATCATTTTCCTTTCTCCATTCAATCTGCTCTTGTATTCAATATGCTTTCGCGTACTACCAACGAATCACGAGATATGTTTTGGGAAATGACCAAGAATGGTTATTAGAGAGCTTAAAATTTAGAGTTATCAAATTTTAACGATGGCGCAACAAAGAAACAATTCCTTAAGAAAGATAGTTGCAAAATTTAGTACTCAAATCGTTTCTACTAACAAATACTTGAATTAAAAGGCACGAACTGCGCATTTGTGAAGTACATGATTATGAGTAACCTACTGAAATGTTACTATGTAATTGCGATGCATATTAGGAAAATTAAGAGTGAGTCAAAATTGTATTTTAGTTTAAATGTATAGTTTTAAGGATTTACTACTTGTGAAGATAAAACTTTTACCAAGCATTTTTACTTGCAGGGGATGCTTAGAAAAATTTGGTTAATATGGTAATAATCTCTGGGAAAAGTTCCCAATCATTTTCATTTGCAGGATACGATTAGCTGGTTGTTTGCTTTAGCTTTTCTCCGTTTGAATTCTTTACTTTTTTCATTTCCTTAGTCATTTCTTCCCAATCACTGGACCAAAAAATTATGATAACAACACAAACACATTAGCGTTACCGAAGGAAAACAGCGAAAAAAGTTTCAAAATATAAAAAACAAAAGGAATGTAAAGCCTAGAAAGCAAGAAATCCCTAAATTATTTGACAATTATACTGATTTTTCGTAAATTAGGATTTTATTAAATACGTTATGATTAATTTGAAATTTATTTATATGGGCTTTTCATAGCATCTTTTAGTCAAATTTGAGGTTAAAGTTGATTTTGGGCATGCCTTAGAGGCTATTCGGTGCCGTTCTCTTGCAACACTTTCAGTCGTGAATAGGAGCATTACAGCTTTTACATTGTGTTAAGGATTCACCGCACAACTGTAACTCCTCTAAAGCTAAAGCATTTTAATTACATTGGTTTTCTGGAATTTTCTTTTAGGCCGATGTCCCACTAATATTAGGTGTTGCAGTTCTGGAACATGAATTTTCAAGCACACAAATCACAATCGGGATATAGTTCAGCCATAGGTATATCGAATGGGCTATTGATAATAGAGACTACAGGTATATCGAATGGGCAAATGCTCGGATAATAGATCCCAGCGCATGGTTTAACACTACACATTTGTGATACTTTTCATGGCAGTGGTAGAAAAAGTCAAAAGTATGGATCAAAAAACCATGCTTCACTTTACGTCAAGTTTAGATCTAAGAGTTTTGGTGAATATTTCATAAGTCCAAACTTTATTTGTCTAAGATGGGTTTCCTCTTGATAGGGAAATGAAATATGGAGTGCCTTACCATCAACATTTTTCAATTATTGTCCGGTTAAACACCAAATAAAACATATTATTAGGTGTATTATCTCCACACACACACACACACACAAAACGACTCATATTATAAATTGCTCAAAACAAAAAGAATAAAATTATTCTTTATATAGTAATAGAAAGAAGGATTTTGCTAGTATAATAGTCTTTAGGCTACCGTGAGAATAACAATTTGTTGTGAATAATAAATTTTGGAATGAGTAAACCCCCATAATAATTTATAATAATTTATTTTTTGATTTTTTGATTTTTTGTGATTTACTATTCTAACAGTAGATTATAGATTGTCACGCAATCATTCCTCTAAAAAAAAATTAAGATTACATTATGCATGAACGACAAGAAACACTTCAATTCGGTCAATGGACACCTTTCTATTTCACTTCTTTAGCACATCTTCTCCCGCCATTTTCTTGGTCTCCTTCGCTCAATTTCTGTTGCCCTTCTTTCTCAACCTTTGCTCGAGCTGCAGTTGCTTTTGCTGCTGCTGCTTGTTCTTCTTCTGATTTCTTCCTGGCGTCCTCTTTCGCCTTCTCCACGCTTCGATCAACCACTCCAAGCAAGCCTCCTTATTCTCATCATCCGACTTGGGCATCAAGTTCTCCGCCATATCCGCTGGAGTCATCTTCGTCTCATCTAGCAACTGCCTTACCGTCGCGAACCGCAGGTGCAACTTGACGCCCAAGTAATTCCTCACGAGCACCTTGAACCGCTTGAAACAGCAGTATGACATCTCAATATGCTTGTCCATCCTCCCTCTCCTGAATAGGGCTGGGTCGAGCTTCTCCACGAAGTTCGTTGCGAACACGATGATCCTATCGTCCCCGCATGCTGACCACAGCCCGTCGATGAAGTTCAGGAGCCTTGCCTGAGAGCTTGACCTTTCTGTCCTTGCTCTCGTCCCTACCTATCGCCATTTTCTTGACAAGATCCGCTATCTCTTCATCATCGTCTTTCTCTTGCTTCTCCATCTTCCTCTGGCCAGTCAGATCGAGGGGGCAGTCAATGTCCTCGATCACCATGATCGACTTCGCAGACGTCTCGATCAGCAGCTTCCTCAGCTCTATGTTGTCCTTGACTGTCGTCAGCTCAAGGTCGTATGCGTCGTAGTTGAGGAAGTTGGCCATCGCAGCAATCATCGTGGACTTGCCGGTCCCTGACAGGCGTAGAGAAGGTAGCCACGCTTCCACGCCTTGCCAATCCACTCATAGTACTCCTTCCCTCGCTTGAACTTGAGAAGGTCGTTCATGATCTCCCTCTTCTTGCTTGGCTCCATCACCAGGGTGTCAAATGTCGAGGGGTGCTTGAACGTCACGTAGCTCCACTTGGTCGCCTTGTAGTAGTGTCAGTTCAAACTCAGGTTCTTGGTGAAGAGCTTCCGCTGCCGGTTATCAGCCGCCACCGCCTTCCCCTTCGCCAGGACGTGCTTTATGTAAGACCCAGTGATCAAGTCCCGGTGGCTCCGGTGGTAGGTCAGACTATAAAACCTGGTGGCAAAAGCAATGACCATTGGTTTTGCTTGTTAGATCAGAGACAGGTCGAGTGTAGGCAAGACTTTCATCATTAGGAAAAAGAAACTCGTTTCACTTGATGTACGAAGTAAACGGATTTTCAAATCTTTGATAAAATGAAACCATGTTGACGGACATATATACCCAGAAAGAGACGTGATCCCGACTTTGAATTGCAGAAATTAACATGTTAACCATAAATCCCGAAACCAAGCCTAGCGAGACAGGTGTTTATAAATTGGTATTTCCAACCTACACATTTTTTCAATGCACCTGCTTTCCTTAGATGAATTGTACAAGGAAAACGGGGAGCTCTGGGAGACGATCGGGCACGACGACCGCCGGAGCTTGACCCCTTCATATTCGTCGACGACCTCCGTTCTCGTCCATGCTGAGGACCAGCGACTGGATATCCTTGACAGACTCGGCCTTGAGCCGCTTGGCCCCGGTGGTGGCGCTCACGCTCAGGTAGTTCTGGATTGCAGCGTAGGCCTCGCACCTCTCAAGCCGCTCGCCGTCAAACTCCGGGAACTTTATGTGGATGTATGGATAGACGCAGCCCGCGGCCTTGTGAGCATAGGCCTCGACGTGGCTGCGGAGATGGGGAGGGAAGTATTGCTTGAACATGGCCCACGTGAACATCAACCCGGCCATGACCGAGCCGAGGTTGCCCCACCTTTCTTATACCATCGTCGTGGTCGGTTTCACTTCTTTCTGCTTCTCTGTTGATTTTTCCTTCGATGTTATGGGGAGGGCGTGTACTTATTTAAGGAGTGATCTGAAGATACTTGCTCATTCATGTGAAACGTCCCCACCATTTCCTCGTCAAAGTCAAGATCGTCCGGCAGCAACTTTTACGGAGGCCATCGTCGCCTCTTTTGTCTTCTCTCGCATTTCCAAGCAAAAGATTCCGCGGACCAGGCAGTTGATGTGTCTCATTCCCCACGATCGAAGTCACGCTTGTCTCGTGGGGGCTCAGCTCATCATTTTCTTTTAAAAAGTTCGAAAAGGAAAGGGGAAAAATGAAGGAAAGGGCAGAAGTTCTTAATTGAGAGGGAAATGAGAGGCAGAGGGCACCATCACTCTCTCTTCTAAGAGTGTCGTGGTTTCCCAGGGATTGTTGGTTTCTTTTTTGTTTTTTATGGCTTTTTATTCCTCCTCTTTTCTTTTCATTTTTTGGGGAAAATTACCAAGACGCGGCCGGCCACAAGAAAAAGAAATGAAAAAATAAAGAAAAATATAAAAAATTAATAAAAAATATGAAAAAAATAAAATATTATTACAAAATTACCACGTTAGTATTGGCAAGATCAGCTAATGTCCACATTGTTGACACTTAAATTTTAATTAAGTATTTATGATAAAAATTGCCTAGAAAATTTGTGACCAATTTGGTCCTAACAAAAATGATTTTCGCATCACCTGGTCTTAGTTTTTATTTGCATCAATTAAGTTTTATTTCATATTCTATTTTCCTTTTTTACCTCATTTTAGAATAAATTAATTATATTTTAAAGAAAAAAGAAAGGCCCACGGGGACTGGGCTTTCACGCCCAGCCCCTTCTTTTTCTTCCCCCACACGGGCCCGAAGCCCATTCGTTTTTTCTTCTTCTTCTCCTTCTTTGCTTTTCTTCCTTCCTCCTTCCCCCTCCGCCTCTGCAAATCACGCGCGACGACGACGACGTGCGCGAGGACGGCCTACGGCAGAGAGAGGGGAGTAGGCCGACGATGGAGGGGCCGTCTCACAGACGCCTTCAATGTGCACCTTCAATGCCGAGATGAGACGCCGGTTCGGCCAAGGGGGAGGTCGGTCGGCCCGCCAAGGACCCGTGGCCGAAGCGTCCGTCGACCGGGCCCCCTCGGCCTACAAATGGGGCGTCGGACGGAGGCCAAAGGGACAGAGAGAGCGAGCTCAAGGACTTCCCCTGAGAGACATCAAGGGAGGCCCGAGAGCGAGCGAGATCTGTGAGAGAGAGTTTAGATCTGGAGAGCTTGTGGGCGGAGGTAGAGGAGAGAGAAATCGAGGTCTGGGGAGGAGGTCGAGAAGAGACACAGACGGAGGCAGCAATCTCAGAGACTTCCGCAGAGAGGCATCAGGGGAGGCCCGAGAGTAAGCAAGCCAGAGAGATCGGAGAGAAAGCAAATGAGAACAAGGATCTGTGAGATCTGAGAGGGCCGCCGTTGGCCGCCACTTCCGAATCAAACCGACGAGCCGCTACCGCTCCTTGTCCACTTTGAAGCCACGGTAGGTCCCTGTTCGGGCGGTCTTGGTCTTTCCGATTTAAGGTCGACTTCCCGAGGATCCTGGCTCGTGGGCGCGCGAGGTGGACGGACGTGGCCTGATCTATCGAGCTCTTCCGCCGTCCGACATAGCGAGCCGGGTAGGGACCCTTGGCCGAACCTCCCCTGCTTTCATGCCCCGTTTGTTCTTCGCCCCTCAATTTGCGCATATTAGCTGCTCGATGAAATGTCCGCGTTAAACGCGTGATCGTACCCCTCGTTTGTGACCGAAACTCGCTGAGCTCCATGTTTATATCGAATATAAATGTGTCGTCCCGTGCTAAAGCTGATTTACACTAGTCCCTTATTTGTTGGTTTCGATCCAAGTTTGCTTGTTGGGGTCCCCCTCAGTTGACGCCCGCTGAACGTTCGATAAAATACCTCAGCCGATCCGCTTTCGTTTGTGTATTCTCCTTCGGCCATGGTTGATGATGAAGGTATAGGGTTAGTAGTGTGGCTTGCCGGTAGTGTCGACTGTAGGCGTAGTTGATCGATGGGTAGCTTGTTCCGGCGAAGTATCGAGGAATGTCTCCAGCATGGCTTTGACGAGAGGGAGTCGAGGAAAGAGCGCGTTCGGGTTGCATGAGTGGGGGGAGGGGGGGTGGAATAAAATGAAAAAAGGGGATGGGTAGCAATTTTACATAATGAAAAAGGGTTCTATTTGCCCCTTGATCAGTAAAGTATGAATAGTAAGGCTACACTCTCCTCTAGTCTGACTGCGCAGAAAGGAAAATAGAGGGTATTAAAAAAGAAAAGATAAAAAGAGAGGAGAGAATAAAACGGGTCCTTTCTTTTCTGCTATTCCTGCACACCTTCTGCTATTCTCGCGTGCGCAGAGGGGAGAGTAGGAATAGACAAAAAAGAGAGGAAAAAGAAAGAGGCAACAGAGAAAAGAAAAGTAAAAAAAAAAAAAAGAATAAAAATTTGAAAAAGTAGGTGCTGCTCCCTACCAAGTTTGCCATGTGCAGAGGGGTTTTAATAAGAAGACCACGTGAAGAAGAGAAAAAAAGAAGAAAAAAGAAATAAGGAAAAGACAAAAGAAGAGAGAATAAAAGGGATAGGAGGTGTGCTTGCTGTTCCGGGGGGGCGAGAAGCGCGACCCGGGTCGGTCGGGCCGGATCCAAATCGGGCGGCCTCCTGGTCTGATCCGACCCGGATCCGTTATTTTAATATTATGTTATTATTTTAATATATTATAAAAAAATCAGCAAAATCCAAAAATGATTTATATTTTCCAAAAAAATAATAAAAGGTCTAAAAAATTGTTTTTGTTTAGTTTTCTCCATAAATGCATAGAAAACCCTTGAAAATCAAAAAAAGAAATCACATTTAAGTTCTCGAAAGAAAATATTGGCTTATTCCAATTACACTCTTATGATGCATGGATTTCTATTTCCTTCATATGGTTAGGAATTGAATCTTAGAATTCGTGATTGGTATAAAATACTGCATAAATACTGTATTTGATGTTTAAACAAGATTAGGTATCGGAATGACATTAGTAATTAATTAATATAATCAAGTCTCCGATCCTAATTTCTCTTATTCAACAGGAGTGAAGTATTTCTCTCGATATTTCACTTAGGTTTCTAATTGACCCATCCAAAATCTGTTGATGGCGACTCCTATTTGAAATTGACTTGCAGGTTAAAAATTCGAATTATAAGTTATGAATTGGTAAGTTTGGAAGAGCCCGCGCTAAGCCTAATAAACTTAGGGAGTCATTAGCCTCCACACACGCTCGCACATAAGGGCGTCTTAAAGGGAGGTCGCGACACACGTCAGTGCTGACCGGCAAAATTTGGCCGAATGAATTAAATTGGCACAATTACAAAATATTAAGAACTGAATTGGCAAAAAAAAAAAAAAAAAAAACAGTTTATGACTAAATTAGAAAAATTACAATAGGTTTAGAATTGTTGTGATAATTTCCCCTCATTTTTTTGCTAGATATTGTTGATAGTTATCTAGTCCCATTCAAGCTCCCTTTTCTCTCTAGCCCCTTAAACGTCGTCTCCGTAACTGTAAATTCTAGCTTCTTCTTTTTTTTCCAATTTCCCCATCTGCGACTATGAGTGAGTGGTGGGCAAGAGAGCAGAAGCAAAGCAAGTGCTGCTGCAAAGAGAAGGAAGATGTCCTGAAAATGACTCAAATTGGCGGTTCCTCTCTCTATCCACATCAAAGTGAAGACAGTGTCCCCAAGCTCTTCCTTGAGTCCTTAAACATGACCAGCACGTTGGATAGAAGATCCTAAATCGGCTTGGCTCGCTTCACATCCTCAGCTCAAGGACAACTCCATCTCCCGCAATGTCCTTAACCTCTTCGGCACTGTCCTCGACCTCTCCAGCGTCGTCATTCTCAAGTCCCTCTACCTAAACGACAATTCCTTCTCCGGCAGCTTCCCATCTCCCTACCTCAAGATGCTCGTACTCGTCGGGACCGCCTCTCCGACTAGATATTTGGCGGTGAATAACTTTATGAATTTTTTTTCTTGAAGATTAGTATATTTATTTCTTTAATAATGCAAATAAACAAAAGAGATGGTCTTGGACAGCAAATTAGTGATCCGATTGGCTATTATGCACAAAACAAAATGAATGGTCTAAATTTTACCGTTACTTGTAGGAAATAACGGTGCGGTTCTCCTAACACAGTCCTAATTGAGAAGAGGGAGGGAGGGAGGGAGTCACTTCGAAGAGGAGAAGAGACAATTCGGATTCGATAGTAAAATTTTATAAGAATTTGCTAAAATTTTAGCATGTTAGTTTGCGAGATCAAGATCTACAAATGCATAGGTTTTGTTTGTTGAGATCATTTTTTTTCAAATTCTCTTTTAATTTCTCTTGTAGCGATTAGATCTTTACAGTTTTTTTGAGTAAATCCACATTTATGATGACGATATATTGTTATTTGGATAATGTGGAGAACCTCCAGTTGTGTGACTAGATATGAACAATTGTTTACTGCTTTGGGGCTGATATTGCTAGAAGATTGTGACCGATTGTTATTGGGGTTAATTTGATATTAGTTGGATAAATTTTGAGGAAGATAGTGATCCCGGACAGCTTAGCTTTAAGGAGTAAATCGTTGCCCTTTCTTCTCAACAATAAGTCAATAAGTCAATAAATGGTGTTCAGATTAGGTTCACCTGTTGCTGGGATCAAATTGTCAAAAAATGACAAAATAAATTACTGGTGCAAAAGGCTCGACTTCAATGCCAAACGGCAAAAATGTGGGGAAGCCAAGACAAATTCGCATGAACGCGGATCGTGAGGACCGTGCATGATGTCATGCGTCTGACGTCATAGAAATGTGACGTACATAGTTCATGGTATTTTTAAAGAACTTTAAAGTTTAAAACATTCTTTTCATTTTGAGATACTGCAACAAAAAACTCAAAACTTGTACATTTATGACAATTCTATTACAAATTAACTTTTAACCACCAAAAACCAAAATTGATACATTTGTGATAAATTTATCTTCCGTTAGTTTCCATTCAATTTTATTGTCAAATTATTGAGTTAAATAACACATAATAGTTAACGGATGTATCAGTTTTGGATTTTACCTTTCGTTTATTACAAGTGTACCGATTTACAATTTTTTGTGATATTATCCAATTTAATAATGACTAAGTAATTTTGTTACAAATGTATAAGTTTGAGGTTCTTTATAGACAAAAAATTAGAGATAAATTTATCATAGGTGTACCAATTTTAAATTTTTTTGTGGTATTAACCCTTTCATTTTTAAAGGAAGCAAACATAACTTTTTGTGCTAAAAACAGTGAAAAGTATTTCCCAACGAAATAGATAGAGCATCCAAAAAACATGGTTTGAAATTAGCCGAGCACAACTTGATGGCACATATTTAATTTTTCCCAAGATTATAGGGACACTTGATGGTTATGTCTGATTCAAAGTAAATTCGGACAATCTCCTTTAGAACACAACTCGTTTTTGATTTGATCTCCTCTTGTATTCATAACTTAGGTGTACTATCAATGGATCATGCAATAGGTTTGGAAAATGAAAAAGGAATAGATATTACAAATCTAAAAATTTAATGGTATCAAATTTGACCGACGATGCAAGATAAATCATTTTCAAAACCAATAGTTGTAAAATTTGGGAGTCACAATCTTTCTGTTAACAACTGAGAGAGTTAAAGGCATGCGCTACTTGTAATTGACATGAGGAAAATTAGATGATTACTTATGAAGTAAGTGGTTATGAGTAACCTATTGAAATAGTATTATACAATGAATAGGTATTTTTGGAAAATTGGTGTTTTAACTCAAATATAATTTCGGCCACACTTTTTTCATCCCGTCTTGAGCTAAAGCACCCCTGGATAGAGTGTTATGACAATATTGCCCTTTATGGGTCCTACTTTGTAGTATCTCTAGACCACTGTTCTAAGGAAGTGTTCCCTTTTCTTTGTCGGGTCCCTTTTATTATTAATTTTCTATTTCTTTTCTTGTGGATCTCTCATCCACTTTTCTAGATCTTCTCCCTCAAGAGGTGGAGAAATGGTGAATCAGAAAGTCATGTCCTTGTGCTCGCATAACCTATTTAGGGCCACATCAACTCGCCACTAGGATGTCGATCAGGCCCTCTGCGTCCTTGACCACCTTTGTCTCCACTACTACCCATTGGACTCGCTCAACCTTAGCAACATAATGTTAACAATCTAAATGCAAATCAAGAAGAATATGAGATAAAACACAATAATTAAATAGGTTTGGCAATGTGCTTACATCCTCGAGGAAGCCTCTCTAACGCTCTTTTTATTTTTCTTTTTTCTCCTTAATCATCAAGTATGTACAGACGTATACACACCCACACACACACACACACACACACAATCAAATGGACTTCTTCTACAAGTCAAGCTTCTACAAATTAGGAAAATAGAATCCTCTACAAATCAAAAGGAAAATAAAATCCCCTACAAATTAGGGGATTCCAACTCACGACAACACCCCCCCTCAAGTTGGCACATAGATATCTCGCATGCCCAACTTGTCTAGTGAGCTTTAGAATGTCATGATTGAAACAACTTTCATCAAGATATCTACTAGTTGGTCTTCGGATCTCACTAATGGAAATTGAATCACTTTGGAATCCAAGTTATGCTTAATGAAGTGACAATCCCTCGATATGTTTGGTGCGATCTTGTTGGACAAAATTTTGAGAGATATCAATAGCTACTTTGTTGTCACAAAACAACTCCATTTTAAACACAAGAGTAAAACCAAGTTCTGTCATCAATTTCCGAAGCCATA
Organism: Eucalyptus sp. ANBG9806169; assembly: GCA_014182395.1. Classification (NCBI taxonomy): domain Eukaryota; kingdom Viridiplantae; phylum Streptophyta; class Magnoliopsida; order Myrtales; family Myrtaceae; genus Eucalyptus; species Eucalyptus sp. ANBG9806169. Next base: position 28,994,141 of record CM024582.1, read on the forward strand.
GGAGTTTGTACAATCCATTGGCCATTCCTCTAAAATCTGTCTCTGCACTTGAGAGGGCTACTACTTTTTGCTTCTTACTCCTCCAATTAACTAAATTTCCTCTCACTAAGGTAAAGTACCCTAAAGTTGATCTTCTGTTTGACAAACTTCCAGCCCAATCTATGTCAATAAAATGTTCAATCTTAAGATGCCCACTCTTCTGAAACTGAGCCCCTCTCCTCGAAGCTCCCTTTAAATATCGAAGGATTCACATTACACCATCCATATGGTCTTCAGTCAGAGCATGCATAAACTAACTTACAAGACTCACTACATAGGCAATATCAGGACGTGCATGCAACAAATAAATTAGTGTGCCAACTTACCTTTGATATCTTTCTTTATTTGTAGGCACCTTATCAGAATACTCTCCAAGTCTATGATTCTGAACAATTGATGTGTCTACAAGTTTGCAATCTAGCATTCCCACCTCAACCAACAAATCTAAAATATACTTTCTCTGAGATTAAAAAAAAAATACCTCTCTTAGATCTTGCTACTTCAATCCCCAAGAATTACTTGAGTCTATCAAGATTTTTCATCTCAAATTCTATTGAGAGCTTCTATTGTAATTTCGCAATTTCCTCCTAATCATATCCTGCGATAATCATATCATCTACATGAATAATCAACACATTTATCTTACCTCGACTTTGCCTCAAAAATAGGGTATGATCAGAATCACTCTGAACATACCCATACCTTTTCATGACCACACTAAATCGTCCAAACCAAGCTCAAGGAGAGTATTTCAATCCATACAAAGATCGCTCCAATTTACAAACCAGTCTTGGTTGTGAAGAAAGACTATAACCCAGCGGAATATCCAAATAGATCACCTCTTCCAAGTCACCATGGAGAAATGCGTTCTTGACATCAAATTGGTATAAATGTGTCACGACCTTTTTTTTTTCCGTTCGGGGGGAAAAGAAAGAATGGTTTAGGGGTATTTGCCTAAAGAGGTAGACCAACAGCCTTAAATTAGGCGCGGGTTCTCTCAAGCCCATACCTCGCACAACATTGGATTTTGAATTTTAATTATTAACAACCTATGTATTTCTAGGAATCGCCACTAGCCTATTGGGGTCAGCTAGAAACCAATCAAGACGCGAGAGTGTTGTCTCGATTCCTACGTAACCAGAGATTTCTAAGAACGGTGACTTGTTTACGCCAATGTTTCTATTAGCGCCCTTGCGGTACCATTAACTTGGAAGGTTATTCATCTAAATTGCCACACAATCTTGATTACCAATTATAATCCTTATAAAACCGCTACGCGTCCATGCAAATGTTTTTGTAGGTTTGTTTTCCTTAATGTTTAGACTAATCCTAACATAATTTAGAAGATAAATTTACACTCAAATTAATGAAAAGCGGTGCGTAAGTAAACATCCAAGAAATTGAAATGACTTGAAAATAAATATCGAAAAGGAAAACCCGATACAAGTCGGGCAAATAATATTACATGGCCTTGTTATCATGCCCCGGGACAGGACCCCCGTGAACGAAATGGGAATTTAAATATTTATAAAATTACTCTAGATGCATGAAATTACTCTAATTAATTTTAATCTACACAAAATAGATTATTTACAAAAATGATTATAAAATATCAAAATAGCATTAAATTAGGAAAAATGACCTTATAAAATTAATAAAATTTCATAGATGTCATTTTTGCCTTAATTTGATACCATTTATCACTTATATATTTTTTTGAATTTTTTGAAATTTTTTTGAATTATTTATTTATTTATTTTTAAATAATTAAAATAATAATTCCCTAAATCGATATATGCTAACATCAAACAACACAGCACATGAATATCACAATAATAGAGCTTAAATCGACCGTTTTAAGGTTGAAACTTGATTCTGACATTTTATCGAATATTTGGCTTGTATCAAAATCTCCTCAAATTAGCTTCTTCGGGCCATGTTCGTGGCCTTCAATCTCGACCCAGAAAGTATCAAGGAGATACTATTACATGCAAAGAACAGGTTTAGCTAGAAATCACAGCCTAGAAAATGCAAGAACCAAACTGAAAACGGCCTCCAATATGCGGGTTGGAGCCATTTTACAAATCTGGTGTTGAACCCAAGTTAAACAGCCATGTCATATGCCCAGATTGAAGCTCCGACAACCATTATATGCAGCATCTATACGAAATATTACTATATTCAGATGAAAATAGGTAACATGTACTTTCAAATGCAATAAACATCACCGAAAACGATCAACCGGACACATCAAAACGAACTCTCCAAGAAGCATACACACATGGTTTAAGCTGGCCAACCATGTCTCAATGTGGATTGGCTTGGTTTTTTGGCTCATGTTATAGATGGTTTCATGGTTCACAAGGAGATTTAAAAACTAAACCGGGTTGTCCTATACATTATTTGTACTCCCATATAACATTCATCAAAGTCACAACAACAAAAAAAAGCATGCAAGGTGGAGTAACAAGTCAAGCATGTAGGGGTATTGAAGAGGGTTTAAACACTTAGAAAAATTTCAACCTTGAAGATCAATTCTCCGGACTAGTTTTCCTTTTGATTTTCGTGATCAAAACATGTTTGAACTCAAACAAAAATACATCTAGGATGCTTACCTTGCTTCCTAGTTTCGTTTTCAAGTGACTCTTGGTTGAGGAAACGAGAAATTATCCTCCGGGGGGCACGTGGAAAATGGCTCATTCAAACTAAAAGTGAGATCTGCAGAAGAAAAAGCTGACAACGAAGGTTTTCGTTGACCTCCAAAATTAGGGTTCAAAACTTCTTTTGTTGACAAAATTAAAAACAACCCAAACTATATGTATTCTAGTTTGTCTTGCAACTCATGGATTTCCTCATTTGTCTCTCCATTTTCCCAAACAAACTCACATTTCCTCGCTCGTGACCAACCGGGCTCAACACTTAGAAAAATCTTAGGACTCCCTTGGCCCGCCAGGAGGGTATCTTTTCGGGGGGCTTTAGGAGGTCTTCCCGATCTTCATTTTGGACGTGTGACCTATGGTTGGAAAGATATTTGAATGAATTTTCACTCCCTAGTTGAAGGTTTTGGCCAATTTTAGCTCCAAGTCTGTGAAAAATTCACTTCTCTCTCTAATGGTTGATGGAGTTTCTGGGTTTTTTGCTTTTTCTGGGGTTGCTTCTGAGGGTGTTTCTTGGGCACGATAGTGAGCTCTCTCTCGTGTTTCTTGTCTTCTCCCTCTTATCTCTCAAAAGAGCCTGCTTCATAGATCTTATGCACCGAATTCATCAATCTCTTGGTCGGCTTTTTGCCCCCCTACCAAGCTTGCCAACTGAGCTAGTTCACCCACTTTCTGACTTAGCCAATTTTTCAACTTCTGCAGCTGTTGAGTGTGTGGACTTTGCTGCGACTTTCCCATGCTTTCAGCAGCTTATCCCTGGCCATTTGTTTTCCACTTGCACTACTCATTACGGTCTTCCATCACGTGCAAAGATCAGGGCGGTTGGGCAGCTGAGGAGGATATGGTGGGGCCACCAAATTACTTACTCAGCAGCTCCGAGTTGAGACTAACTTGTGGACTGAGATTTGGCAGCTTTTTTGGGTGCTTTAATCCATCAATTTGGCTGCGGTTTTTGATCAAGTAGCAAGCTCATGTATAGTAATTTAAGATCTTGATTATTTTTTCACAATTGTGCCCACCCAATTTTGCAAAAAAATCCCTCAAAGTTGGCCATTTTCTTATTCGAAATTACCCAATTCCATGCAAGTTTCGTCATTTTGTCCCGACTTGATTGATTCGACCTGGCCCAAATTCAATTTCAACTCAATTGGATGCTCGGATGATGATTTAAGGGCTCGGGCGAAATTTTGCGAAATTTGCAAATTGGTCCCTCAACTTTTGGAAATTGCATTTTGGCCCCAACTTGCCGTTTTAATTACGATCTGACCTCCTGGGTTTGGCTAGTCACATTCAAATCATCAGCTCCAACTTTTTCTTTCTTTCCTTTTTTTTATATATATTTTTAATTTTTAATTTTTAATTAATTAATTTTTTATAGGAAAAACATCTTCCATAAAAAAAAAAAAAAAAACCATACTAAACACCTAGATAATCTATATGCAAGAATTTGACATGAAATATTTTTGTGGAAAAACAAGTTCCCATTTTTTCGGAAATGATTTTTTTTTGGGCAAAAATTTAGGTGTCAACAGCTGCCCCTCTTTGGAAGGGAGCTCAAACAGATTTCTTTCAAAGATAATGTGACACCTTTTTTTTTTTTTTTTAACAATAGCAAAACGAAAATGCAAGTGAGCTTAATGTAAAGAGCGTGGTTTAGGGATGTACCTGTGAACACTTTTAAAAGTGTGGTTTAAGGATATACTCACAAACCTTGTAGTTTAAGGCAGTTCCACGAACCTTGTGGTTTAAGGCAGTCCCACTAACCGTGTGGTTTAAGGCAGACCCACTAACCGTGTGGTTTAAGGCAGACCCAATAGCCGTGTGGTTTAAGGCAGTCCCACCGTGTAAATTGTATGGTTTGAGGATGACCAAGAACCTTTTGAAAATGCATGGTTTAAGGCTGGCCCATGAACCCTTTGGAATTGCAAGGTTTAAAGATAACCAAGAACCTCTTGAAAATGCATGGTTTAAGGCTAACCCATGAACCCTTTGAAATTGCAAAGTTTAAAGATAACAAAGAATCTCTTGAAAATGCATGGTTTAAGGCTAACCCATGAACCCTTTGAAATTGTGTGGTTTCACTGGAGAAACCTGTCATTCGAGAATATTTTGAAATGGGTATTGCCCATCAAATAGAATTCATTATAACAAGTATTCTAGTAGCGAAAGCATACTAGATAAGATCAATTTCAGCACATGTCATCAGACACAATATCAAAAGTGTATCGGTAATGAGAAGGCAATGATTGCATAAACAAATCAAATTAATTCCGACCACTTGACAAACTCGCAAAACTGTCATCACATTCGAATGATATCATTAATCGTCAAATTCTCTTGGGAGAAAAGTCATTGTCGAAATGACCTTAACTCATGAGAAAGGTTGTTAAGTATGCCGAGCAAGGACACCTAGTTAGAAAGGGCTTCTCGCATATTCTCAAGAAAATGGCTATTTGATCCCATCTATTCATGTGGGAAATAAACTAATCACCCAGTGTGCAAGGCTTTGATTCATTCGCAATAAGTACACATTGACCAATCTAAGAGGTCTTTTAGAAGGACCATAGTGCAGGTTTGGTCATGGTTTTAGCAATGGATAAGCATAATTGGCTATGAAATGAATTAATCACCGATCGACATCTTCGCCGGGTTTACAAGTCAAGAAACCTTAAGATGAGATAAAATAACCTTGCTCTCACTTCTTCGAGTGGAATCTTGTTCGGGAAGTCCTTATTTCCACTTTGAACTATCCCAATCTGAAGAGACTTTGGGAATGGGTTGTAATGTTGGTTCGGTGAAAGGGTTAAAAGGCTTAGCACTTTTTCGAAGAGGGATTTGAGAATCGGTGATTGCAACGACGTCATTGCCATATCATCCGATTTTTGAAAGCACTCGAATTTGTCTCGAAAGTCCCTTGACTAATCATCGCAAAATAAGAGCTTTGCTCTTTCCTCTCATGACTTTTGCATTTGCAGTGATCTCTTTTTGATACAAGCATTTTTTTTTGTGATGGGTATTAGCCTTGCTTTTACCAGGCATACTGCTTTTTCATACCCCCTAATTTTCATTTGACTTTTGCTCTTTTGAACTTTTTAAACTCTTAGGGCTTTTGAGATGCTTTCTGCATTTTCACGTAAACATCACTTGCCTTGGCAAATCATATGCCTTGCCCCAATGTGGGGAGATAATCACTACTCAAGTTTTGGAAATGAACGATTAGGCTCAACTTGGTTTAAGCAAAGGGTATTGGTGTTTGGGTAGAGAAAAGAATGCTTTTCTTCACCTTGGGATGCTTCGAGCTTCCATAAGAATTCACCTGAAGTTACCACAAAAAGATTTATGCAAGTGAGAGTAAAGAAGTCTTTCTCATCTTTCCTCTCCAAATAATGTCAACCCAAACCTCCATAATTGCCCCATTGTGGGGGTAGTTCTTGACAGGGGTATTTGATAGAAAATTCTCCACATTAAAAGGCTCAAATGGGCTAACTATTGTCACATGTAGTGTGTATGATAGAGGAAAGAAATGCCTCTTATCATCTTGATCTATGTACCGCTTGCGAATGAATTCATCGACCTTAAACGACACGGGTTTTCTTTTTCGCTCGAATCCTAGAGTGCTTAAAGGACATGTTTGGAAATGGGTTGCCTTTCCTCATCCTAAGTGTTTCTCGCTAGGCATGAGTAACATCGCCTTTCATTTTTGTTGAGATCATCTGGATGGATTAATCTCCATAGGGAATTTTGATTCAAAATGAGTGATCCGCCAAGTGGATGGACAATTTAAAGGTAAAGAAGATTTTTGCAAACTTTGTGGAAAACTTGTTTCTTCAATTTCCATTTTTTGTGCTTGTTTCTAGAAAAACATTAAATGTTCTTTTTTGCGATGGAAATTATCCATTTTTTTCCATTTGATTTTGAGAAGAATAGTACTTACCTGTGCCTTAGTAGTCAAGTGACCCTATGAAGAGCAAAAGGGAATGTGTTAGTGCATGAATCCTCAGGGATCGTAAAGCTAGAAACGATACAACATTACCCTTGATCAGTTTCACCATTTGGCAGCAAATAGCGACATGAACCTATTGTTTTAAGGCTTGAAGAGATTCTCAAGTCTTTGGTCTCATTAGTTCGAGCACTTTCCTCCTTTTGCAAAAGTAAAAGATGCAAAAAAATTTTATTTTTTATTTATTTTTTATTTTTTACATTTTATGGCAAACTCATTGCCGTTTCCAAGGATCGAACCCTGGCCGTTCTCGGACCACTTCACTCCCCATACCACCAGGCCGAAGTGCTGGTAGTGTCCATGAGGCGCTTCTTTTTTATTTAATTGAACCATCTCTAGAATAACACATCTTTTAAACCAAGTTAGGTGAATTGGACATGTGTTACCTCCACATACTTGCTTGGTCGATATGTATTCTGCTTAAATCAATTTCTTGGCTTTATTCTTCGGATACTGACATTCTTGCCAAATAGGGAAACTACGTAAAAAAAAAAGAGGTTAGAGAGGGTATATCGGAAACGATACCATATTACCCTTCTCCTGAGTTTGTATTCGACAACTCTTGGGAATATCTCGAATGTGGACCATCGCCATTTTGTTTTGTCATTTTAATTTTCTTCGTTTTACGATCTTTCTACCAAAGCAACTAGATACACATAACACGAATACATATGCATGTATAGAATGTATGCATGAAATGCATGATGCAAGTGCCAAGTGACTCGAGTTGTACAAGAAATGGCTATACAGCCTTGATTTCATTCATGGGAAGTATTTCTTGATTGCATCAGCGTTTACAGGCTTTGGCAGCTCGCGGCCGTCCATTTCCACTAGAATTAAAGCCCCACCAAGTAGTATCTTCTTAATGACATAAGGGCCTTCATAATTTGGAGTGAATTTTCCACGTGGGTCTGGTATGATAGGCAATACCTTCCTCAACACAAGTTCATCCACTTGGAAATGTCTCGGTCGAACTTTGCGATTAAAGGACTTCGCGACTCGCTTTTGGTAGCATTGACCATGGCATAGTGCACTAAGTCTCTTCTCATCAATCATATTCAGCTGTTTGTATCTCTGCTGCATCCACTCAACTTCTGAGAGTTTAATCTGCGAGAGAATCCTCAACGAGGGAATTTCCACCTCTATCAGTAAGACTGCCTCCATACCGTATACAAGTGAGTAAGGCGTTGCCCCCGTCGAAGTACGTATTGAGGTTCGATATGCCAACAACGCATATGGCAATCGTTCATGCCAATCGCGATAATTGTCTGCCATCTTAGATAGGATGTTTTTCTAGCTGCCTCTTTATTCATTTTTGTTCAAATATTTGGAATTCATGAAGCCTCCGTCCACAATCTTGTTATTGCAGATTTGAGCCATTTCATTTAACGGGCAATGGGCGAATGAATTTGGCTACAGGTGACGTTGACATATGAACCCGTCGATCCATTTTGTGAAATAATCAATAGGCGAAGCTTTGGGGTTAATTGGCCCGATTATATCAATTCCCCACATGGAAAATGGCCACGAATGAGACATCAAGTGCAATTCGTTAGGTGGGGCATTGACATTGTCTCCATAAACAATCTTGTCCGAGCCTCATGATCTTTTTGCTAAAGGTGACCATTCATGTGTGGTCCACACTCTCCTTCGTGTATTTCTTTCATCAGCTGGTTGGCTTCTTGAGCCATGAATCAAATGATCTTTTGTAGAGCACATCACCAAAAACAAAGAATTTCAACGCTAACTTATTGAGATATTTCTTGTCAGCTACCTCACATCCTTGAGGAAATTCTCCCAGTTGGAGGTAATTCAAGATGTCGTGGTACCATGGCCTTCCGTCTAGCTCGCCTTCAACTGACATACAATAAGCTAGGTGTTTGAGAATCTCGATCTTTAATGGCTCAATATCCAATCCCTCCATCGCATGCAACATTGATGACAATGTGGCCAATGCGTCACAAATTGATTTTGGGACCTTGGCAAATATTCAAAGATATTTCCTTGAATTCCTTCGTTAAATGGGATCATTTAAGATCGCGTGTTCGAGACCCTTTGTTTGCCGAATAATAAGTATAGAAATTTGTAAATTCTTAACATTTTCAATGGCTAATTGCAAGCCGATGATGCATGTTGACGAGATATTATTAGTGCAAGGGAACATCCTGCTACGGGATAATGTTGGCCAGCTAGAGAGAAAAATGCCCTAGTGCGAGATAAATTTACAGCCCCGTCTACATGGTCCATTTATCATTTGCCACGTTCATCCAAGAATCGAAAAATTCTGCTTCTCGGCTATGGCTCTCCCTTTGATTGATTTCTGCGCTATGCTTTGTATATCAAATTCGGAAATGAGGACTTGCCATTTGGCCATCTTTCCAACTAAAGATGGCTTCTCTAGCAGATACTTGATTGGGTCATTCTCTGTCACGAGCAAAATCTGATGGTGAAGAGTGTAATGGCGTAGTCGATGCAATACCCAAATCAATGCTACAAATGTTTTTTCCACTTCTAAGTAATTCATCTCAGAGACAGTGAATTTTTTGCTGAGATAATATATTGCGCATTCTTTTTTATCACTTGGCCTCTTTTGGGCAAGCATGGCCCCTAGTGACTCCTTGTGGATGGTTAAGTAGAGGACCAGTGGTATTCTTGGGACTGGTGGTACCAGCACTGGTGGGTGTAGAAGATATTGCTTTATCTGTTCAAAGGCTTTCTGGCATTTGGCGTCCCATTCAATCTTAGTATTCTTTCTCAAGAGTTTGAAGAATGGTTTGGCTGTCTCCGACAATTCAGAAATGAATCTTGCGATATAGTTCAATCTACCCAGGAGACTCCGAACTTCCTTGACAGTAGATGGAGCTTTGAGGTCACAAATGGCTTTAACTTTCGACGGATCGATTTCAATGCCTCGGCTACTGACCATAAAACCTAATAGCTTCCCAGATTTTGCCCCAAATATGCACTTGGTGGGATTAAGTTTTAGCTTAAACTTCGTGAGCCGGTCAAATAACTTCTTTAGAACCCTAATATGGTCTTCTCCATGCTTTGATTTGGCAATCATATCATCGATATATACCTCTATTTTCTCATGCATCATGTCATGGAATAAGGTGACCATTGCTCTTTGATATGTGGCTCCCGCATTCTTTAGGCCAAACGGCATCACCCTGTAACAAAAGGTCCCCCATGGTGTAATAAAAGATGTTTTGCTCTTATCCTCCTCTTTCATCCTAATCTGGTTGTATCCAGAGAACCCATCCATGAAGGAGAATAGTTCAAATCCCGCGGTGCTATCAACCAAGACATCAATATGCGGTAACGGGAAATCATCCTTTGGGCTTGCCCGGTTTAAATCCCGATAGTCTATGCAAACTCTGACCCGTTTGTCCTTCTTCATGACCGGAACGATATTAGCAATCCAATCAGCATAATGGGACACCTCAATGAATTCCACTTTTAATAGCTTCATAACTTCTTCCTTAATCTTCTTAGAAAGTTTTGGTTTCGTTCTTCGAAGTTTTTGCTTTTTTGGTGGCATATTTGGGTCAGTTGGCAGAGTGTGCTCCACGATTTATGGGTCTAGTCCCGACATATCCGCGTAGGACCATGCGAATATATCTTGATATTCCTTTAAGAACTTAACCATTCTTTTTGCCTCGATCTCTGAAAGGCCCGCCCCAATCTTGGTTTCCTTAACATTTTCTGTGTCGCCAAGATTTACAGTAACCATTTGTTCGGCCGTCAAGGGTTTAGATTCTTCATGAAGAATCCAATCTCTTTCGATGTCTTTTTGGATATCATTATCCTCGTCAGATTCGAAGAGACTTTCATCAGGCAAATCCGAGTCACATACATATGCATCATGATTATGCCGAATGACATGCCTGAGATGCAAATGAGGGGGTTAGTAAAATCACTTAACGAATGCCATGCATGATGCACATTCAAAAATTCTTTTTGAATAACTATTTGAATATATATACACGAATTAGAAGATTGTCCTCATATCCTCAGACATCTTTTCCCAAAACTTTGAAAACTAGGAGTCATGAGGAAGTCCAAGCCTCAAAGCATCATCATAGGATTGGTGGAATACTTCCTCACGCCCTTAATAAAACATGGATGCATTTGTATTAACATGATAAGGCTGTTTTACAAGGTTCGGATCTTGGACCACGGCTCACAGTCCAATACCTTGATTACAAACGAAAATAACAAAAGTAGCTAAACAACTCTTCCCATGTAAGGGAATACATAAAGGAAATGACATAAAACTAAACAGGATAGGTAACTAGCGTCCCTACTCCGAAAGTTGGAAGAAGCCCGCAGAAGGCTCCGCTTTGTCATCGTCAAAGGTGGCACACACATAGTTGGCACCAAATAGGTCTGCTATGCCCAGGATTGCTCTCCCTCCTCTTCTTGTAACAGCTCGGGTGATTTGATAAAGGTCTTCTCCAATGGTGGATAAAGATCCTTTAGTGATGGAAGGAGCAAGCCTTGTTGATTCTGTATTGCATTAGTGCAACTTCCATATTCACTTCGTCCTCAACGGTTATTTTGGCCCATGTGTCCCCCACACATACTTCGGCCTCCACGATCGCCTCGACCCATACGGCCTCCATGGCGACCTCGGCCTCTACCTTTGCCATATATACCTTGACTAGCAAGCTCTTCATATTTCACCTAACTCTCAAGATCTTTTTGGTAGCCTAAACCTACTCTTTTATGATTCCTAGGGGCTTTAATAGGCTTGGTAATACCTTGTGCATGCACTCCCAATCCCAGTCCGGGAATATGACCGTACTCCAGTAGCACTCTACTTGACATGATAGACGGGCAAGACATTTCAGGACTCTTAACAGCAGTCCCAACGGGTACATGGATCATTGAGACTAGCTCGAAGGTATGGTAGCTAGATTCCTCCTTCTCCTCAGGCTCCACATACGGGATGGCCATGTCTTGAAAGATCTTAAAATCAGTTTCTGCACGAACGGTTACAATTTTCCCCTCCGAAATGAACTTAACCATCTGATGTAGAGAGGAAGGTATAGCTTCCGCGGCATGGATCCAGGGTCGACCCAACAGGAAATTAAAAGCACTGGGGATATCCAACACTTGGAATTTTGTTAGGAATGAGGTAGGGCCAATCAAAAGGTTGAGCACAATCTCCCCTATTGTCTCTTTCTTTATACCGTCAAAAGCTCGGACGGTATACTTAGATGGTTTAATTTGCTCTTTACCAACCCCGAGATGACGAAGGGTGGCTAATGGACAAATATTCAGAGTGGGCCCGTTATCAATTAAGACCCGAGCTACTATCATATCACAACACTTGGCCGATATGAGTAAGGCCTTGTTATGATCGTGTCCTTCCTCCGGAAGATCCTCGTCTGAAAACAAGATTTGGTCCTTCAAGAGAATGGACCCAACAAACTCCTCCAGCTGCTTGTCCCCAATGGTCTCTGGTACATGTATCTCATTTAGAACCTTCAATAGTGCATTTTTGTGTTTCTCGGAGGTCTTGAACAACTCCAAGAGCAAAATCTGGGTGGGCATTTTCCTTAGCTGCTCTACTATGTCAAACTCACTAGATTTGATCATCGCCAAAAATTGCTTCGCTTCCTCATCAGTGACAGCTTTCTTTTCCATAGCTTTTGCGGGTGCATAACAGCGACCTAATCAGGTAACATCATCGACTTCATTTGTCCCATAATCCCATGGGACTGCCTTAGGATTGAAACTAGCGACAGGGCTTTTTGAGATCTCGTCTTGGTCGTATGGTGGCAACTCAATTACCATCCGTTTGGGCTTATCCTCTCCCAGCTTTAAGTTCGCGAACTCCTCAGCCGCCAAATCAATAACCACGTGTTTAAACTCGCACTCATTATAGTCCTATTGCTCTTCTTCAATAGATAAATCGATGATTACTGGTGTCATCATGGCAACGGTTTCTTCCTTGAGCTCGGCTAAGTCATCCATGCCTCCCCACCCATCAGGGACGGTTTCTTTAGGATCCAAGAAAAAACTTGGAGGAGGTGAGTATTTGACGAGATAGTCATACTTCCCACTTGGTTGGCCTAGTGTATCTACCACTTCTCCCTTTTCTAGTGCCATCTTAAAAAATTCACGATCTCCACAAACTCTTTTAGCTTTGAGCTCGGATTCAGCATCTAAGGATTCTTCTTCATTTATGATTAATGGTTCGGTTTCCTTGGCTACGTTGACATCATTCGGTATTTCGACAGCGTTTACCTCCTCGATTGGCATCTCCACGACCTTCCCAAATTCACAACAAGAATTCTTGGGAGAGAAATCAATTACAGCTGTCATCATCTCATTTGCTTGACCTCCTCCTCCATTTCGGATTATGCCCATGTTGATCATCTTGGTGACACGCTCTAATTTCTTCTCAGTTGGGACACCTTCATCACTCCTTTTGTAATAGCCAGTTAAAATCAAATCTTCATACAGTTTGTGGACATCAACCCTGACCATTTGCACGTTCCTATCCTCTCCTTCAGCAATCATATTAACATCCCCGACATGAACGGGTAAAGGGTTTTGCTTGACGTTGGGCTGTGTCTCCTTAAATGACAAGATATCTTTGTCCAATAGGCTCTGGACCTTGTTCTGGAGTGTTCGGCAATTATCCACATCATGGCCTTTCTCACCCATATGGTACTCACAAGACTTTGTAAGGTCGAATCCTGGGAATTTAGGAGGGTTGTCATGAGGAATCTCCTTAGCTACTAACCCTTTTTGTAGCAACATGGGTAACAGTTTGGACAAGGGCCTAGGCAAAGGTGTGAATTGCCTTGGCGTCCACTTCCTGGGCTCGTAATTCTGGTACCTCCCTCGTGATGCAGAAGGATTTTGAGGATTCGAAAATTGTTTTAATTCGGCTAGGGCTTGCATGTAAGCTACTTCTACTTCTTTCTCCTTCTTATTAGTAAATTTCCTGTTTGTGCCTTCGCTTATCCGACCTTCATGCATGGCTTCTTCAATTCTCTCTCCAATGGCAACCAAACGGGTAAAGTTTCCACAGTCAGAGCTAATCATTTTGTTGTAAAAGTCTGGAGGAAGAGTATTAAGGAACAGCTCCACCATTTCAGCATCGTCCAGTGGTGGTCGAACCTGAGTAGCCAAGGCGTGCCACCTTTGCGCGAATGACCTGAAGGACTCATTTCTCCTTTTCTCCATGCGCGTTAACACTTTGCGCGTCGGGGCAATCTTGGTATTGTATTTATATTGTAGCACAAATGCCTCCGCCAATTCCTCCCATTTTTCCATCTTTTCTGGTTCCAGTAGGATGTACAATTGCAAGGCCGGGCTGGATAGACTCTCCGGAAAAGTTTGAATCAATAATGGGGTGTTCTGCGCATAGCGCCCCATCCTGTTCAAATAGTACTTTAGATGGACTTTTGGATCGCTGGTACCATCATACTTAGCGAAATTGGGAACTTTAAACTTCTCAGGAAAGTCCATTTTGGCATATCGAGACAGATCATCGATCATGTTAGTTTCATATCCCTGTATGGCTTTAAGCTTCTCCTCAAGCTTAGCAAATCTTTTGTTGTTCTCCTCCTCCATTCGAGCTGAGATGGCTTCCGAGATGGGGTCCAGTTCCACCACTACGGGTGTTTGATGGGTAATCTCTTCAGCAACGTTCTCCCTAATGTTGACATTGCTAGCCTCAGGAGTAGGGACGAGTGTGTCTCTATTGGGGGCTGCAGCCACTAGACTAGCTCGAATCTCATTCGCGAATTGGGCAAATTGGGTTGCCAAGTCGGTGATTCTATTATCCAAGGTGTTAAAATGGGCGTTTTGTTCTTCTGTATTCATCCTTGCAGCTACAGAATGGGTCCTGATGGGCGATCGTCTTAAAGCCGTGTTGTCAGTACCTTGTTTAGTACAAAAGAACAAACAAATCAGCATACAAAAGATGAGAAAATGAAATACAATAAAATAAAAAACTTAAAACCCTTCAATTTTATATTTTCTTATAACCAAATAGAAATAAGAAACCCCTTGCATAAGCCGAATCTCACATAAGTGGCTTCTTATCAATATTTTGTCATAGGAAGTTATACAATTAAAGGGGTAACACATAATGATTGATCAAAATGCCCATCTCATATTCCATTAGAATCAAAGCAATTATAAGAGAGGGAAAAACATCACTAATTACATCAAAAATTGTGAAGGAAAATCCCTATACATCCGCTAAAGTAAAGGAACTCCTAAACATTGCTACTAATATTTCATATAAGGAAAACCTTATACAACTTTTCTAAAAACACAACTCTAATGGAATATGACTAATCCTTTAGTTTTCCCCTCAAAGCAACTTGCGGATGCGTTTGTTTGTTTCGGTCAAACGCTCCACCTTAGCTAAGGCTTCATCCCTTTCCCTTATAATCCGCCCCATTTGGATTTCCTTCGGAGTTGGTTTCGTAGGAAACTTTGGAATGACGATGGCAACATCGGGTTCAATACAGTGATCAATATATCCTCTTGAGGCGTGGTGGTCCCTCATTTCTCCTTCCAACTCAGTAACCCACTCAATATCCCTTGGTGGGCAATGATGTAGGATGTCGACGATGTTTTCCACTTCTTTTTTCATGTCTTCGATTTGGTTCCCCTTGGCAACCTTATCGCGAAAGTCATAACGAAACAACCCTAACTTTAAAGGAGGAGGGATTTCTTGAATACTCAATATTGACGAACTACTCTTAAAGGGTAATAACACGTAGATCCTGTCAAACCTAAGAGTGGAATCGGGTCATCATGACTGCTCATAAGTCGTGCTTTAGGGAAGCGAATCCAAGGGGCTTGCCATAAAATTTGGTTTGGGGTGATATTTTCAAAAAGTTCTACCCAACCACGGAATGTCCAAGCATGGAGGAATTTTTCTATATCCTTAAGTTTGGTGAGAGGGTTTGTATCTTTATCGATGTTGGTAATAGCCAAATTCCCTCCAAATACTTTTAAGTGAGAGAGAATCCAAACTTGAAGGATGCCTATAGGTGCTCGAAGGATCGAACCCTTGTCCTCTCTAAAACGGTTGAGAGAGATGAACATTTCGGCAAGAAGCATGTGTGTAAATCCCCTAAGGTGAAGGACCCTATAAACAACATGAGCAAGGCTAGGATCCATTGTCTTTTGGGTGAACGGGAAAATAACGAATCCGAAGAATGCTAGAAGGAAAATTTTAGCATTTTGGGGATTGGGGCTTGGGAGAAGACTACGGAATCTTTGTTCGATGAAAGACAAAGGGAGGCCTTTTGAATTCCTATTAAGAAGTTCTTTAATTTCAAGAGGAGGAACTCCTAGGAATTGACTCAATAGCGGGATAGGATCTACACCTAAAGGAGGGTCGACAAGACCGAATGCGGGGACATTGCCAACAATGATTTCTAACTCCTCTAAAGTTGGGGTCAATTCATGATGACCAAACACGAACTTTGAAGTCTTGGGGTTCCAAAAATGAGCCATGGCCTTCACTAATGGCATGTGGGACTCTCGATATAAAAGAAAAATAAGATAGCCAAGTTTCTTCTCTACAAAAGTCTTCTTGCTTGTATCAAGTGCATCCCACATGTCTAACAACGCCTTCTTTGGGATTGGGATGATACGAAGCTCAGGGAAACCCATGGTATCTAAACCTAAATAGGCATTTTGATCAATCACCATATGTCATAAAATAAGCTAAACTTAATGATAAAACATTATATGCACAAAAAAGCATTATTTACATTGGGGGAATAAAATACCAGTACCTTCGATAGAGAGAGAAAAAAATGCAGCAACCACAAAGACACATCGCATGTCGACTCATGAGGCTCACTAAGAGTTATGATTCTAAAGGCTAAAGGCTCCCATTTCAATTAGATCAAAAGAGTTTTCCCCACTCCGCACTTACGGCGGACAGTTCTCTTTATCATTAATCAAAATGGGACCAAAAGTGGATAACCATGGGTCATTCCCCGCACGGGTTCCATCTTTTAGCACCTCCTATGGGCTTCCTAGTGCGATCGGGGTTTTAGATCGCGGGTTGTGTGTGTAAATGTATAGTGCTAAGGTAAGTATAAAGGCACACACAACAATTGATATCCAAACAACACTTCAATTTCATCCATATTGACATACATTCCTACACCTTCCTACAAAAGAAATGGGTTAACATACACTCCACCCCTTATTACTCCAAACCTACAAGAACAATTAACATGTTGTTAGTGGACTAACCTTGTCTTCCACGTGGCTTTGACACGCGCTATCAAATGAAGGCCATGTTAGTGAACAACCAACCAAATTATTATGGCCTAAGTCCTCTAAGGTTTGTAACCAAGTCCCCAGCGGAGTCGCCAGGCTGTCACGACCTCTTTTTTCCGTTCGGGGGGAAAATAAAGAATGGTTTAGGGGTATTTGCCTAAAGAGGCGGACCAACGGCCCTAAATTAGGCGCGGGCTCTCCCAAGCCCATACCTCGCGCGACATTAGATTTTGAATTTTAATTCTTAACAACCTATGTACTTCTAGGAGTCGCCACTAGCCTATTGGGGTCGGCTAGAAACCAATCAAGACGCGGGAGTGTTGTCTCGATTCCTACGCAACCAAAGATTTCTAAGAACGGGGACTTGTTTACGCCAATGTTTTTATTAGCGCCCTTGCGGTACCACTAACTTGGAAGGTTGTTCATCTAAATGACCACACAATCTTGATTACCAATTATAATTCTTATAAAACCGCTACGCGTCCATGCAAATGTTTTTGTAGGTTTGTTTTTCTTAATGTCTAGACTAATCCTAACATAATTTAGAAGAGAAATTTACACTCAAATTAATGAAAAGCGGTGCGTAAGCAAACATCTAAGAAATTGAAATGACTTGAAAATAAATGCGGAAAAGGAAAACCCGATACAAGTCGGGCAAATAATATTACATGGCCTTGTTTTCACGCCCCGGGATAGGACCCCCATGAGCAAAATGGGAATTTAAATATGCATGAAATTACTCTAGATGCATGAAATTACTCTAATTAATTTTAATCTACACAAAATAGATTATTTACAAAAATGATTATAAAATATCAAAATAGCATTAAATTAGGAAAAATGACCTTATAAAATTAATAAAATTTCATAGATGTCATTTTTACCTTAATTTGATACCATTTATCACTTATATATTTTTTTCAAAATTTTCAATTTATTTTATTTTTAAAATAATTATAATAATAATTCCCTAAACCGATATATGCAAACATCAAACAACATAGCACATGAATATCACAATAATAGAGCTTAAATCGACCGTTTCAAGGTTGAAACTTGATTCCGACATTTTATCAAATATTTGGCTTGTATCAAAATCTCCTCAAAACAGCTTCCTCGGGCCATGTTCGTGGCCTTCAATCTCGACCCATAAGCAATCTCATGTGAAAGGAAAGTATCAAGGATATACTATTACAAGCAAAGAACAGGTTTAGCTAGAAATCACAGCCTAGAAAACGCAAGAACCAAACTGAAAACGGCCTCCAATATGCGGGTTGGAGCCATTTTGCAAATCTGGTGTTGAACCCAAGTCAAACAGCCATGTCATATGCCCAGATTGAAGCTTCGACAACCATTATATGCAACATCTATACGAAATATTACTCTATCCAGATGAAAATAGGTAACATGTACTTTCAAATGCAATAAACATCACCGAAAACGATCAACCGGACACATCAAAACGAACTCTCCAAGAAGCATACACGCATGGTTTAAGCTGGCCAACCATGTCTCAATGTGGATTGGCTTGGTTTTTGGCTCATGTTATAGATGGTTTCATGGTTCACAAGGAGATTTAAAAACTAAACCGGGTTGTCCTATACATTATTTGTACTCCCATATAACATTCATCAAAGTCACAACAACAAAAAAAAAGCATGCAAAGTGGAGTAACAAGTCAAGCATGTAGGGGTATTGAAGAGGCTTTAAACACTTAGAAAAATTTCAACCTCGAAAATCAGTTCTCCAGACTAGTTTTCCTCTTGATTTTCGTGATCAAAACATGTTTGAACTCAAAAAAAAATACATCTAGGATGCTTACCTTGCATCCTAGTTTCGTTTTCAAGTGACTCTTGGTTGAGGAAACGAGAAATTATCCTCCGGGGGTCACATGGAAAATGGCTCCTTCAAACTGAAAGTGAGATCTGCAGAAGAAAAAGCTGACAACGAAGGTTTTCGTTGACCTCCAAAATTAGGCTTCAGAACCTCTTTTGTTGGCCAAATTATAAACAGCCCAAACTATATGTATTCTAGTTTGGCTTGTAACTCATGGATTTCCTCATTTGTCTCTCCATTTTCCCAAAAACACGTGCTTTTCCTCGCTCGTGACCAACCGGGCTCAACACTTAGAAAAGTCTTAGGACTCTGTTGATGTATCAAGACTGCACGTTCTGTTTTTTTTCTTCTTTGTTTTGTTTAGTCAGTTTGTTGGTGTCCTATTTTTTAAGAGTTGGTTAATTGTTGTTTTACTTGGTCAATCTTATCTTGTAGGAGTAGTTAGCTGCACGTATTTTAGCTATTCTGGTTTGTTGCTGGTTTTGTGGACCTTAGTGGGCAACGTGGGTTTATGGTTCCGTTCTAGTATGTATTTTGAACATTTTTTTTTTTTTTCAGTTTTTCTGAATACGACGCATAGCTTTTGCTGTCAACTCCTCCTCTTTTTTTTTTTTTTTTCAAAAAAACAACATTGGTATCAGAGCCTTCTTGATCTTAAGGGGCTGTGAGTGACTTGTGAGATTGATTGAGAGGTGTGTCTGCATCCATAGAAATTAAAAGCAAGATAGAGGTAGGATCGAGTGGTTTTTCAGCAATGGCTCCACCAGCGTTTGATGGACAAAATTATCAAGCCTGGGCAGTGAGAATGCGGGCCTATCTAGAGGGTTGTGATTTTTTGGAAGCTGTGGAACAAGATTATGAAGTTGCTCCCCTTCCCGACAATCCAACCATCAATCAAATCAAGTTTCACAAGGAGAGGACGACAAGGAAAGCAAAGGCAAAGTCTTGTTTATAAGCTGCTGTCTCACCTGCCATTTTCAGCAGAATTATGGCTTGTGAATCAAGCTATTTGGGACTTCCTCAAAGCTAAGTATCAAGGAGATGAGAGGATCAAAAGCATGAAGGGGCTAAACTTGATCACAGAATTCGAGAGACTGCAGATGAAGGAATCTGAGACAATTAAGGAGTATTCTGATAAGTTGAT
Source organism: Eucalyptus sp. ANBG9806169 (assembly GCA_014182395.1). Classification (NCBI taxonomy): domain Eukaryota; kingdom Viridiplantae; phylum Streptophyta; class Magnoliopsida; order Myrtales; family Myrtaceae; genus Eucalyptus; species Eucalyptus sp. ANBG9806169. The sequence continues at coordinate 29,014,095 of CM024582.1, forward strand.
AAGCATTGCAAATCAAGCAAGAGTTCTAGGCACTGACTTCTCTGATAATAGGCTAACGCAAAAGATTCTTGCCTCCTTGCCCGAAAGGTTTGAGGCAACCATTGCCTCTTTGGAGAATACCAAGGATTTGTCTTAGATCAAGTTGGCAGAATTGCTAAGTGCTCTGCAAGCACAGGAGCAAAGGAGGTTAATGAGGCTGGAAGGAAGTACAGAAGGAGCTCTGCTGGCCAAAGAACAGCAGAATGTAAGAGGAAAAGTCAAGAAGTGGAAAGGGAAGAAAGGAAATGGCAGTAGTGGTCAGAAGCAACTGTAGGAGAGAATAGTGCAGGCAACTCCAAGAACAATTGGGGAAGATATTCCTCATGTCAGCACTGTGGAAAAAAGAATCATCCACACTTTAGGTGTTGGAAGAGGCCAGATGTCAGGTGCAGAAAGTGTCATAAGCTCACATTGAGAAGTTCTGCAAAGAGAAGAGAGATTAGTAGCAGGGTGAGGCACATGCTGCAGTTCAGCAAGAGGTAGATCAACTTTTTGTTGCCTCTTGTTTCTCCTCTAGTACTCCATGTGACAGTTGGCTTGTTGATAATGGTTGCACAAACCATATGACAAGTGATGAAACGCTGTTTATAAATCTTGACAAGTCGTTGAAGTCAAGAGTGAGGATTGGGAATGGGGAGTACTTAGAAGTGAAAGGTAAAGGGACTATAGTAATGGAGAGTTGTGCTGGAACTAAGCTGATTTCTGATGTGATGTATGTGCCTAAAATTGATCAGAATTTGCTGAGTGTGGGGCAGTTGGTAGAAAAAGGGATTTAAGGTGATATTTGAAGAGGAGAAGTGTTTGATCTTTGACTCCAGTGGTCAGGAGTTGTTCAAGATAAAGATGCAACAGAAGAGTTTTTCTTTGAATCCTCTTGAGAAGGAGTAGATGGCATTCAAGTGTCAGGCTAATGATTCAAAAATATGGTACAAGAGGTTGGGGCACTTTCATCATAAAGGCATGCTGTTCATGCAGAGGAATGAAATGGCAACTGGGTTACCAAACCTAGAGGAGCAGATCACAGGGTGCAAAACTTGTTTGCTGGGTAAGCAGACAAGACTTCCCTTCAAGGAATCCACTTGGAGAGCTACAGAGAAGCTACAACTGATTCATATAGATCTATGTGGTCCACAAGTGACTCCTTCACTAAATGGCAGCAGGTATTTCATTATTTTCATTGATGATTATACTAGAATGTGCTGGATTTACTTTATGAAGCAAAAGTCATAAGTTGCTGGGGTATTTCTAAAGTTTAAGAAATGGGTTGAGAACCAAAGTGGCTGCAAGATTCAAGTCATTAGATTTGATAATGGAACAGAATACACTTCACAGAGGTTTAACTCTTTCTGTGAAGAGGCTGGAATTGAGCATCAGCTTACTGCTCCTTACTCTCCACAACAAAATGGAGTTAGTGAGAGGAATAATATAACTATTATGGAGATGACTAGGTGTTTGTTGTATGAGAAAAATCTACCAAAAGAGTTTTGGGCAGAAGCAGCAAACACATCAGTTTTTCTGCTGAATAGATTACCTACGAGGGTATTGGAGATGAAGACACCCTTTGAAGCTTGGTTTGATGTCAAGCCAATTCTAAGAAATTTGAAGGTGTTTGGCTGTTTGTGTTTTTCTCATATTCCACAGGTCAAGAGAGACAAGTTAGGAGAGAAAGCTGAACCTGGGATCTTTGTTGGCTACAGCTTAATGTCAAAAGCTTACAGGATCTATCAACCACAGACAGGAAAGGTGATCACTAGTAGGGATGTTCAGTTTCTAGAAGATGAGAAATGGGATTGGACAAATGAGCCACAAGGCAAGCACAAAGAGGTCTCATTGGAACCTGACGAACTGGTGGATGATGTTCCAATTAGAGGTACCAGATCTTTGACTAATATATATCAAAGGTGTAGTGTGGCTGTTTTGGAACCTGCGGGTTATGAGGAAGCTAAAAGTGATCAGAGGTGGATGAATGCAATGAAGGAAGAGTTGGCTATGATAGAAAAAAAAACCAGACATGAGAGCTAGTGGAGAGGCCTGAAGATAGGAAGATGATTGGAGTAAAATGGGTTTTCAAGACCAAATTTAATCCTGATGGCTCAGTGAATAAGCATAAGGCCAGGTTGGTGGTGAAGGGATATGCACAGGTTTGGGGAGTTGATTTCTCAGAAACCTTTGCTCCCGTGGCAAGACTTGATACAATTAGAATGATTCTTACTTTGGCAGCTCAACAAGGATTGAAGGTATATCAGTTAGATGTGAAATCTGCATTTTTGAATGGAGTGTTGCAGGAGGAGATTTATGTTGAGCAGCCAGAAGGCTTTGTCACACCAGGCCAGGAGGAGAAAGTTTATTTGCTGAGAAAGGCTCTCTATGGCTTGAGACAAGCTCCCAGAGCATGGTACAGTAAGATGGATGAGCACTTGCTGGGTTTAGGTTTCAAGAAAAGCCTCAGTGAATCCACTCTATATGTCAAGAAGTTAGTATATGACTTAGTGGTGGTGTCTCTTTATGTGGATGATATGCTGGTGACAGGGAGTAATAGTGCTCAGATTACTGCATTTAAGCAAGAGATGATGAAGACGTTCGAAATGACTGATCTTGGTGAGATGTCATATTTTCTAGGAATGGAGGTTAGGCAGACTCAGAATGAAGTTTTTATCTGTCAAAAGAAGTATTTGAAGGAGATCCTAAGGAGATTCAACATGGATGAGTGCAAGAGTGTGAGTACACCAATGGGTCATAAGGAAAAGCTTCAAAAGAATGATGGATCGCACTGCAGATGAAAAAGTTTATAGAAGTTTGATTGGCTGTCTTATGTATCTCACTGCAACTAGGCCAGACATCATGTTTCCTGTAAGTGTCTTATCTAGATTTCTCAATTGTGCAAGTGAGTTGCATATGGTAGCTGCAAAGAGGGTGTTGAGGTATTTAAGAGGTACTCTTTCATATGGGATTAAGTTTTGTAGAGTTCAGGAGTTTAAGTTGGGGGGTATTCGACGGTGGATGGGCAGGATCAATGGATGATATGAGGAGCACTTTAGGTTATTGCTTTACATTTGGGTCAGCATGTTTTTCCTGGTGTTCAAAGAAGCAGGAAATAGTGGCTCAATCAACTGCAGAAGCTGAGTTCATTGCAGCTACTGTAGCTGTGAATCAAGCATTATGGTTAAAGAAGCGATGGATGATCTCGCATATGCAGCAAGAAGAAGACATAGAAGTGTTTGTGGATAATCAAGCTACTCTGGCCATTTCACAGAATCCAGTATTTCATGGAAGAACAAAGCATTTTAAGGTCAAGTTTTACTTCTTGAGAGAAGTGCAAAAGGCTGAAGAGGTGAAACTGGTGTACTGCAGTTCAGAAAACCAGATTGTAGATATATTCACGAAGTCATTTCATGTTGGTCGATTTGAACTTCTCAGGGCAAAGCTAGGAGTGTGCATTACTTGATCCAGGAGGAGAGTGTTGATGTATCAAGACTGCACGTTCTGTTTTTTTTCTTCTTTGTTTTGTTTAGTCAGTTTGTTGGTGTCCTGTTTTTTAGGAGTTGGTTAATTGTTGTTTTACTTGGTCAATCTTATCTTGTAGGAGCAGTTAGCTGCACGTATTTTAGCTATTCTGGTTTGTTGCTGGTTTTGTGGACCTTAGTGGGCAACGTGGGTTTATGGTTACGTTCTAGTATGTATTTTGAACATTTTTTTTTTCAATTTTTCTGAATTCGACGCATAGCTTTTGTTGTCAACTCCTCCTCTGTTTTTTTTTTTCAAAAAAACAACAGACTCCCTTGGCCCACCAGGAGGGTATCTTTTCGGGGGGCTTTAGGAGGTCTTCCCGATCTTCATTTTGGATGTGTCACCTATGGTTGGAAAGATCTTTGAATGACGTTTCACTCTCTAGTTGAAGGTTTTGGCTAATTTTAGCTCCAAGTCTACAAAAAATTCACTTCTCTCTCTAACGGTTGATGGAGTTTCTGTGTTTTTTGCTTTTTCTGGGGTTGCTTCTGAGGGTGTTTCTTGGGCACGATAGTGAGCTCTCTCTCGTGTTTCTTGTCTTTTTCCTCTTATCCCTCAAAAGAGCCTACTTCATAGATCTTATCCACCGAATTCATCAATCTCTTGGTCGGCTTTTTGCCCCTACCAAGCCTGCCAACTGAGCTAGTTCACCCACTTTCTGACTCAACCAATTTTTCAACTTCTGCAGCTATTGAGTGTGCGGACTTTGCTGCGACTTTCCCGTGCTTTCAGCAGCTTATCCCTGGCCATTTTTTTTCCACTTGCACTACTCATTACGGTCTTCCATCACGTGCAAAGATCAGGGAGGTTGGGCAGCTGAGGAGGATATGATGGGGCCACCAATTGCTTATTCAGCAGCTCCGAATTGAGACTAACTTGTAGACTGAGATTTGGCAGCTTTTTTGGGTGCTTTAATCCATCAATTTGGCTGCGGTTTTTGATCAAGTAGCAAGCTCATGTATAGTAATTTAAGATCTTGATTATTGTTTCGCAATTGTGCCCACCCAATTTTGCAAAAAATTCCCTCAAAGTTGGCCATTTTCTTATCCGAAAATACCCAATTCCATGCAAGTTTGGTCATTTTGGCCCAACTTGATTGATTCAACCTGGCCCAAATTCAATTTCAACTCAATTGGAGGCCCAGATGATGATTTAAGGGCTCGGGCGAAATTTTGCAAAATTTGCAAATTGGTCCCTCAACTTTTGGAAATTGCATTTTGGCCCCAACTTGCCGTTTTAATTACAATCTGACCTTCTGGGTTTGGCTAGTCACATTCAGATCATCAGCTCCAACTTTTTCTTTCTTTCCTTTTTTTTTATATATATTTTTAATTTATAATTAATTAATTTTTTTATAGGAAAAACATCTTCCATAAAAAAAAAAAAAAACTATACTAAACACCTAGATAATCTATATGCAAGAATTTGACATGAAATATTTTTGTGGAAAAACAAGTTCCCATTTTTTCGGAAATGACTTTTTTTCACAAAAATTTAGGTGTCAACAAAATGTCAATCTAAATTAGCTACAAGAAACAATAACACTCGTACAATGTTTAGTTTCGCAACAGATGAAGAGGTTTCCCAAAAATCCACCCCATATGTCTGTGTATACCCTTTTACTACCAACCTTGCCTTATACCTTTCAATGGACCCATCCGCTTTATACTTGACCGAGAATATCCATTTGCATCCTATTATTTTCTTCCCTTCGGGCAGCTCAACTAGCTTTCAAGTATTGTTTTTTGTAATGCCTCTATCTCTTCCTTCATAGCTTGAACCTACTTAGGAACTTTCAAGGCGTCTTATACTCCATTTGGAATATAAGCTAAAGATACATTTGAAACAAATGCCTTCGATGGATCAAATAATTTGTCGACCGAAACTTAGTTAGTGATTGGATAGGCGAATTTCTTCTTCCTTGTACTATCTGGTGAGTATAAGTTCAGGGACTTTCCTCGATTGTGCTTGGTAGGTAATTTATATTCCACAGAAATATTATAATCATCATGTAAACTAGTAGGAGGAGAAGTTGCCTCAAGAATTTCCTCAGGAGTTGGGTTGGGTACTGAAGAAGATAAGGCAAGCTGTTCTGGAAGAATGGGCTGGTATTGCAAACTTGGCTCCTTGAGGACCTAACCTTCCCCTAGTAGGATTTGCTCTGAAACTTCCAAAATACCTTGTCTACATTCCAGGCTTTCTTGCTCAACATCCGTCAGTAAATTCTAGCCTAATTCGGCCCTAGCTGCAGGTAGCAATGCTGACACTCCACCAATTTATACTCCCTGTAGGGCCATAATACCACCAATCTCCCACCAATTCTTCTTTTCTTTTTGTATCTCTCCCTTGAAAGAAAAAAAAAATTGTGTCCCGAAAGAAAGATTCTGTCTCAAAGAATGTCACATCCATTGTAACATATATCTTCTTAGTAGATGGATTATAGCACAAATACCCTTTTTGATGTAAACCATAGCCTAAAAACACACACCGCACAACACATGGTTCAAGTTTTGTCCGTTGTGTTTTGGGGATGCGAACAAATGCAACACAACCAAACATCTTAGGGGAAATAGTAAGAATCGATGATAAGTATACATGAGGGACAAAGCCTCCAATGGTGTCTAAAATTCTTATGCCTTTGATGGCATTTGATTAATAAGGTGGACCACTGTAACCACTGCATTATCCCAAAAACGGTGAGGGACATTATTTTCAAATAATAAAGACCGAGTTGTCTCAAGGATATGCATATTCTTCCTTTCTACTATCCCATTTTGTTCGGCCATTCCTAAGTATGACGTTTCATAGAGTAAGTCATGCTGCAGAAAATATTCTTTAAGATACTGATTAATGTACTCACCACCACTGTCACTGCAAAGGATCTTGACCTTCCCACCAAATTGAGTTTGCACCATAGTATAAAAACTTGTGAACACATTGGCAACTTCATCCTTAGTTTTCATAAGATATAATCATGTCATTCTAGTGCAATCATCAACAAAAAGGACAAACCATTGACTACTAGACACATAAGTAATAGGAGAAGCACTCCACACATCATAATGAATCAAAGAGAATGAAATTTCACTTTTATTTAAACTGATGGGAAAAGGTACCATGCGGTTTTTCACCAAAATGCAAGTTTGACAATCAAATTGATAATCATTCAAACCCAAAAATAACTTAGGAAATAACTTCTTCATGTAACCAAACGACAGATGTTCTAATCGCTTATGCCGGAGCCATATCTGTGTTTCCTAACTTGTAGACGACCCTCGAACCTGATTGACATTCCCAAGACTGAAGTCATCCATGTAATATAGCCCCCCCTTTTTAGTACCACGTCCAATGATCTCTTTCGTGATGATATCCTAGAACAAACAGAATTGCGGATACATTAGCACAACACAATTTAATTCCTCTGCAACCTGCCCAACTGAAATTAGTTTCGTAAGTAGTGATGGGACAAGGAGTGTATTTGGCAGTGAGAAGGAAGGGAAAATATTAACAACTTCAACTCCAGTCATTGGATACGACACCTGGTTAGCATTCGAGACAAAATCATCCGCAGTAAAAGTCATGTGATTAGTAGCCCCCAAATCAATTACCCACCGACTACAATTATTCTGTAATGAAGTAACCAAAGCAAAACCATAATTACATTTACCCTCTATAGGCATCTTATTCTAAAGTTCGAGCTGTGGTACTAGTGACAATTGAGGCTCTCCCACAACTAGAGACGCCTTCCTTTTGCCATTGTTCACTTCTCCCTCTGCTTGCTTTCAAGCTTTGAGCTCCTTCCACCAATCAAGATATCCATGAAGCTTAAAGCACGTCTCTCGGATATGTTTGGCATTCCCATAACGGGAGCAGCCACCAACTAGAGGAGTTTTATGTTTCAAGGTTGTACTGGTTCATCCACCTCCTGGTTTATCCATCTGTAAAGTTTGCTCCTGAGCTTCTTTGAGGCTAGGCTTGCCTCCTAGTGATAACATAGCCATAGAACTATGGGTAGTACTCTCACTATTCAACATCATTGTCGGTCGTATATTCTCCCTACAAACACGAGCATAGCCCTGCTCAACTGTAGAGAATGGCTACATCCGTAGCACATCAGCTCATCTCTTATCTAGGAGATCATCTAAACCATCAAGGAAAATGTACACATGATGCTTCTGAATGGCTGAATTACATCTTGCAATATCATATGGGCATATCATCGGATTTGGGCGGCAGAAGTCAATCTCTCTTCGCAATCCTTGAAGGCCATTATAATAAGCTTCAATGTGTCCTCCAACTTGTCTCATTCAGATTACATGCCTCTTCAAATCATAAACCTGAGAAGCATAAGTCCCATCAAAAAAAGTAGTAGCCACCGCAACCCAAACTACTTTCGCAGTTGGGAAGCGAATGAAGTTACCAATTAAAGCTGGGTCCATGGAGTATATTAGCCATCGTTTTACGGTGGGATCTTCAGTCTTCCACTTGCGATACCTCGGGTCTGTAGATAAAGGTTGAGGTAGGTCACCCTTAATGTATCATAGCTTGTCCATGCACGTGATATACATTTTTACCACCTAAGACCATAAGCCATAATTAATCCCATCCAATTTGACTGCAATCTGTGCTAAAGTTGGATCGTTTTATGGTGTCGGGGTTGGGGACTGATTCTAGGTCAGAATCTGAGTTAATTTAGTTGTCAAATTTTCCAGAAGTGCATCTGTAGTAGAACTCTCCCCTTGATTTTGATGGGAAATCAATGCTTGTGGAGAATTTTGATCTACTATGGGTCGGTGTATAGGCACGAATTAAAAATAATAGCAAATCTCTTATGTCGGTGAGCTAGTCAATGCGACAACCACACAAAACCGGTGTTTGGGGATCTAGTCGGTGCAACAATTAACGTCACGGCAATGGGTCTGGTCAGTGCAGCAATTTGGAACATAGCAAAGAAATTTAGTCAGTTGGCAATTCGTGTCGTTGCAATCGTCGGAGATGGAGTTTCTAGACAACACGACAAAAATAGATGTCACGGTGATCTGATCGAGTCAGACGGAACAAGGGCGGCATAGGGATTGTGCGATGGCGGGAACCAAGTCTGTTGAATTACAGCGACGGCAGCGGCGACGATCTATTGTGGGCGAGTTACAATGGCGATGAAGGCATAGTGTTCAAGGTTTTTCTGGGTCTCTAGATCTGTTGCTCTAATACCATGTTAACAATCTACACGCAAATCAAGAAGAAAATGAGAAAAACACAAGAATTAACGAGGTTCTGCAGTGTGCCTACATCCTCAGGGAAGCATCTCAACCCTCTTTTTATTTTTCTTTTTTCTCCTTAATCATCAAGTATGTACATACCCATATATATACAATCATACGGATTTCTTCTACAAGTCAAGCTTCTACAAATTAGGAAAATAGAATCCTCTCCAGATTAGAAGGAAAATAAAGTCCCCCACAAATTAGGCGCTGAAAAATAAAATCCCTTGCAAATTAGGGAATTCTAGCTCACGCCAATACGTAATTCCCGCTCTTTGCAATGCGAAACGATTGAAAGAGGGCCCTGATCTGCAAGAAATCGGTATCATCACTCGATTCGCAGCTTTAAAACTCTCCATCTGTCTCTCAATCATATCAATTGATTCTTCTTTTCAATTGAGGAAATGAATCTTGAGCGTTGGGAGATTTCAACCTCGCACTTATCATCTTCGCGATAATCGTGTGAATCCTCATCCTCATCTTCAATGTCAACCTCCTCGTCAATTGCTAGCGCCCAGACAATGCCAACTAGGCTTATTTCCCTAAGTTCATAGTCGTTTTCGGTCTCAATGGTGCCATCTTTATCCTCACATTCTCGACCGCCATCGTGAACCGGTAGACTTGCCGCCATGTGATTCACAATGGCACTTTCTAATGAAGGATTTGTGGCTCGTATTCTTCATTGCAGACGCGATGCTTGTGTTCTTGTCATCCCCTTTGCTATGTTTTACTACAAGGGGACCAAAAAAACTAGGTCTAATTAGGGTTTTGGAGTAGTGTTCTGCGGTCTAATGCTTTCTCTATGAAATGTGGCTGTTCAGTCGCAGCAAATTGCTTGGTCTGGATTAGGGTTTGAAGAATTTGGGAAATGGCTTGATTTATCTACATTAGGGCCTATATTTGGGGCAAAACATGTAAATAACATTGTTTAGGGATATTGATACTGATTGGACATGCCTGTGAGCCACATCAGTTTGGAGAATTGATAAAATATTGCCATATTGAATTTTTGACATCCCAAATCGAAGTTGGCACTTAAATGACCCTGTTTTTAAAAAGAAATGATATTTAAGGGGAGAAGTGCCAAAAAAGTCCTAAACCTTTTGCCTTTGTGCCAAATTAGTCCTAAACCTTTTTTTGGTGCCGATTCGGTCCTAAACCTTTTATGTGGTGCCAATTCAGTCCTTTCCGGCCAATTTGGCCGGATTTTGCCGATGGACGCCGGCCGGCCGACGTGGCCGGCCGGAAGAAAATTTTAATATATATATATATATATATATATATATTTTTAATATATATTTTTTTTTTTTTTTTTTATTTCTTTGGTCTTTTTCCTCCGGCCGGTTGCCGGACCTCGGCGACCGGCCGAGCCGAAGGGCCGGCGGGCGAGGCCACCTCGCGGGCAAGGCCACCTCGCGGGCATGGGCGACCTCGCCGCCATGGGGCGAGGGGCCAGACATGGGGAGCTAAAATTGGGTCGAGCCTCGCCATGGCCGGGCTAGGCTCCCCCTCGCCGGATCCGACGAGGCGAGCCTCGCACATGGCCGGCGAGGCTCGACCTCTCCAGATTCGGCGAGGGCAAGCCTCGCCCATGGCCGGATCTCGGCGAGGTCGAGCCTCGCCGGCCATAGGCGAGGCTTGCCCTCGCCGGCCATGGGCGAGGTCGGCCTCGCCGGCCATGGGCGAGGGCCTCGCTCGCCCATGGCCGGCGAGGGCAAGCCTCGCCCATGGCCGGCGAGGCTCGACCTCGCCATCCGGCCATGGGCTCGCCGGATCGGGCGAGGTCGAGCCTCGCCATGGCCGGCGAGGCTCCCCTCGCCGGATCCGACGAGGCGAGCCTCGCACATGGCCGGCGAGGCTCGACCTCGCCAGATCCGGCGAGGGCAAGCCTCGCCCATGGCCGGATCTGGCGAGGTCGGCCTTGCCCGCGAGGTGGCCGGCGAGGTCGGCCTCGCCCTCGCCGCCTTCGGCTCCGGCTGGTCGCCGAGGTCCGGCAACCGGCCGGAGGAAAAAGACCAAAAAAAAAATATATATATATTAAAAATATATATATATTAAAAAATATTAAAATTTTCTTCCGGCCGGCCACGTCAGCCGGCCGGCGTCGTCGGCAAAATCCGGCCAAATTGGCCGGAAAGGACCTGAATCGGCACCACATAAAAATGTTTAGGACTGAATCGGCACCAAAAAAAGGTTTAGGACTAATTTGGCACAAAGGCAAAAGGTTTAGGACTTTTTTGGCACTTCTCCCGATATTTAAGTGATCCGATAAAAATATTTTGCACTAAAATAAGCATCATAGGAAAGTTATGATATTTCTAGTATCATTTTCCCACTATATTTGAACTCGGGACACTTTTAGTTCTTGAGGCGTCAAATGCTCAAGCTATTGAGTTTGCTAATTGGCTAGTGATTAAAAGTTCTTATCGTTTGAAGGATGCAATTAGTTGGTTATTTCCTTTGGTTTAGAATCCCTTACTTTTTTATTTCCTTAGTCATTTCTTTCCAATCACTAGAAGAAAAAATAATGATAATAACACAAACACATTGCGTTAGAGAAGAAAAATAGTGAAAAAAAAAGTTTTAAATTAGTAAAAAACAAAAGGAATGTAAAGTCAAGAAAGCAAGAAATCCCTCAGTTATTTGACAATTATAACGATTTTTTGTAAATTACAATTTTGTTAAATACGTTATGGTTAATTTGAAATTTATATATGTATATGGGCTTTTCATACATCTTTTGGTCAAAATTTGAGGTTAAAGATAATTGTGGCCTGCCGCAGAGGCTTTTAGGAACAATTCTCTTGCAGCAGCTTTAGTCATGAATAGGAGCGTTCCAGCTTTACATCGCGTTTATCAAACACCCCACAACTGGCAACGCCTCCAGAGTCACAATGTTTTAATTACAATAGTTTTTTATAATTCGCTTTTAGGCCGTTGTCCGGCCAACATTAGGTATTGCTGTTCTTAAACACGTATTTTCAAGCACACAAATCACAGTAGGGATATAGTTCAGCCATAGGTATATCAAATGGGCTAATGGCCGGATAATAGGAGTTGGTGGATAGCCTTTTATGCCGGAGGGTAGAAACAATCAAAAGTATGGACCACATAACCATGCTTCAATGTAAGTCAAGTTTAGATCCTGAGATTGGGCTTGTATTTCGTAATTCCAAAATTTATTTGTCTAAAATGGGTTTCCTTTTTTTTTAACTAGAAAAATGGGTTTCCTCTTGATAGGGAAATGAAATATGAAGTCCCTTACCATTAACATTTTTTAAGTATTGTCCGATTAAACCCCGAACAAAACTTATTATTGAGGTGTATTATCTCAAAAAAGAAAAAAAACAGACCTATATTGTAAATTGCTCAAAACAGGAGAAGAGTAAAATTATTCTTTATATAGTAATAGAGAAAATTACGTCATGCATGAATCGCAAGAACACTTCGATTTGGTCAATGGACACCTTTCTATTTCACTTCTTTAGCACATCCCGTCCCACCATTTTCTTGCTCTCCTTCGCTCGATTTCTTTTGCCCTTCAAGCAAGCCTCCTTGTCCTCGTCGTCCGACTTGGGCATCAAGCTCTCTGCCATGTCTGCCAGAGACATCTTCGTCTCCTCCAGCAACTGCCTCACCCTCGTGAACAGCGGGTGCGACTCGACGCCCAAGTAATTCCTTGCCAGAACCTTGAATGACTTGAAACAGCAATATGACATCTTGATATGCTTGTCCATCCTCCCTCTCCTGATTAGGGCTGGGTCGAGCTTCTCCACGAAATTCGCTGTGAACACGATGATCCCCTCACCCCCGCAGGCAGACCACAGCCCGTCAATGAAGTTCAGGAGCCCTGAGAGGGTGACCTTGCTGCCCTTGCTCTCTTCCCCACCTTTTGCCATTTTTTTTACAGGATCCACTTTCTCTTCTTCGTCTTCTGTCTCTTGCTTCTTTTTCTTCCTCTGGCCGGTCAGGTCGAGCAAGCAGTCAATGTCCTCGATCACTATGATCGCCTTTTCGGAAGTCTCAATCAGCAGATTCCTCAGCTCCGTGTTGTTCTTGACCGTTGTCAGCTCGAGGTCGTACACGTCGTAGTTGAGGAAGTTGGCCATCGCGGCAATCATTGTGGACTTGCCAGTCCCTGGCGGGCCATAGAGAAGGTAGCCACGTTTCCACGCCTTGCCAATCCGCTCATAGTACTCCTTCCCTTGCTGGAACATGAGGAGGTCGTTCATGATCTCCCTCTTCTTGCTCGGCTCCATCGCCAGGGTGTCGAAGGTCGAGGGGTGCTTGAACGTCACGTGGCTCCACTTTGTCGCCCTGTAGTAGTGCCAGTCCAAGCTTGGGTTGTTGGTGAAGAGTTTCCGCTGCCGGTTGTTGGCTTCCGTTGCCTTTCCCTTCTCCAAGACGTGCTTTATGTAAGAACCAGTGATCAAGTCCCGGTGGCTCCAGTGGCAGGTCAGACTATAAAACCTGGCGGCAAAAGCAATCACCATGGATATGGCTTGTTAGATCAGAGACGGGTCGAGCGTAGGCAAAAATTTTATCATTAAGAAAAAGAAACTTGTTTCACTTTTGAATTGCTGAAATTAATATGTTGACCATAAATCCCGAAACCAAGCCTAGCGAGACAGTGTTATAATATGTAATATATATATTTTTTTATTATTCTAAATATGATCCCAATATTGTACTCCCAATAAATTCTGATTGATTGCCCAATTTATTACCCACGTGTATTTCGTGATATTTGTCCGTTATTATATTACCATAATGGTCTTGATGGAAGATACTGGTAACATAATAAATGGAATAAAAACATCAGGTCGTCTAGTTCAAACCCTATCACTACAGAAAAACACACCATCAGGTTTGAGGGGTATTGGCTAGTAGAACATGACGTATAGATCTGGTGTTCCCATATTGCAGATCGATCGAGCTACGTGGATCTATCCGAGTTTTTTGAGGTTTTCCACTTTTGCAAATTTCATCAATCGCTGGAGGTATGTTGATCTTTACGTTTCTGCAAATCGATCCCGAATTTTGTATGAATTTATCTATGATTGATAAATCAGGATCGTTAGGTTTTAGTTTATATTTAATCTAACAGTTGGTATCAGAGCATGTTTACAATCTCTGCCTTGATGAAATTTTTGGAATTTATTTTCATTGAATTATGTGTGGATAAATTCGGATTTCTATATGGCTTGGATCAGGACAAAAAAAATATATATATGGCTTGGATCGGAATTTAGAATTCCAGCCAAATTCAGGCGACCCACCACACGATAATGGATCTGCATGATCACACCGCCATTAGAAAGAAAAACCCTTAAATTTTTCGACATATTACTGATCGTCGGAGGTTAATCGAGCGGTAAAATTTTGGTGGTTAGGGTTTTATAGGGCAGATCGTTTTTTGGCTTAATTCTGGTCCATACATTGGTCGTTTTTGCCAGATCTTGAATTTATTCGTACGTCCTAACGTTCTCTTTGAAACCCATCAACCAATTTGGTCAGACATGGGCTGTGTGAGAAGACCTAGACGGCGGAACAAAGCCGGTCATGGCGGAAGAAGCGACGGAAAGGAAGAAAGTCCAAGGGCTATAACAGGCGCGTACCACGCACGCGCCCGAAGGCCTGCAGCAGGCGCGTGCCACGCACGCGCCCGAAGGCCTGCAGCGAGCGCGTGCATCGGGGCTGCAACGGGCGCGTGCGATGCACGCGCCCGAAGGGCTGCAGCGGGCGCGTGCGAGGGGCTGAAGCGGGCCCGTGGCACGCGCGCCTATGATTTCTCAATTCTGCCTCTCCCCATTTAAGAAAAATTGCAATTCTGCCCTTGCCCGCGTGAAATTCTGATTTTGCCCCCCGAGGCATGAAAACTTACGATTTTGCCCTTTTTGGGTGCAAAATTCTTGTTTTACCCCTTAAAAGTAAAATTTCAATTTAGGCCTTGCGTGCAAAATTCCAGTTTTACCCCTTTTGCACATGATTTTACTATTCTACCCTTATGTGCAATTTTATGAATATTTTTCATAAAATTAAATGTCTAGTGATCCGTATATATTTAATTAATTAAGGATTAGCCACAGCATCTTTGATTATATTAAATTATATACATTAAGAGCCTTTGGATCACATATAGTCAAAGACAATAATTGTAATTATTCACATTAATATTATGAATTTTATCCCACAGGATTCAATATATTAATGTGATTAATTAGGATGAAATATTATTTTATCTTTCTTAATTTACCCACAAGGATTAAGGAAGGGAATATAATTTGATAGTTTCATCATGAAGTAATTATGAATCAATTTAAATTAGAAACTTAGCCCACAGGCAGTTTTTGATGTTATGTGATTCATATTTTATAACATGTTTTACATTGGTAAAATATGATTTAAGTTTATTTGCCTCAAATATATTGATACATAAGTTTTCTTTGATTATGATGCAGTCTTACCACCTACGATTAGTTCTAGTATAATTGTTCACAAGCTTAATGGAAATAACTTTAAAGAATGGAGGGAATTAGTTCTTCTCCAATTGGGGTGCATGGATCTTGATTATGCTCTAAGGTCAGACGAACCACCTGAACCTACAGAGAATAGTACTCATGCTGAACATACTCGTTATGTTCAATGGGAGCGGTCCAACCGTCTCAGTGTGATGTACATAAAGACAAAACTCTCTGCTAGCATTCGTGGTTCAGTCATTCAGCATGACAATGCCAAGGAATTGCTGGAGGCTATTGATACACAATTTGAGTCTTCAGAGAAGGCGCATGCCATGACCCTAATTATGAAGTTCTCATCATTGAAGCTTACCAATGTAAGAGGTGTTCGTGAGCACATCATGAAGATGAGGGACATTGCAGCTCAACTGAAGAATCTTGAGGTTGGGATATCAGAATCCTTTCTTGTATACTATATCCTAAATACTCTCCCACAAGAGTATGCCCCTTTCAAGATCTCTTACAACACACATAACACTAAATGGTCAATTAATGAGCTCATGACCATGTGTGTTCAAGAGGAAGAGAGGCTACTAATGGAGAAGGAGAAAGTGCTTATATGGCAACACAGGATAAGTATAAATGGCAAGGCAAGCAAAAGGGAAAGGGCAAGATGCCTCTACCTCCCCAAGCTGGCATTAAGAAGGAATCCAAGTGCTTCTTCTGTAAAAAGAAGGGGCACATGAAGAAGGATTGCGCCAAATTTAAGGCCTGGCTCAAAAAGAAAGGTAACCAATTCGCATGTGTTTTTTATGAAACTAATACGGTTGATGTGAGTTACAACACTTGGTGGATTGATTCTGGTTCTACAATCCACATTTTGAATTCCTTGTAGGGTTTTCAGAACCAGCGGAAACTAGTGGGAAGTGAACAAGGCATCTATTCGGGAAACAAGATGCGCTCGTGTGTGGAAGCTATTGGGACATGCATATTAGTTCTCAGTAGTGGTTTTGTTTTAATTTTAGAAAAGACCTTTTATATTCCTAGTTTTTCTAGGAATTTAATTTCAATTTCAAGACTTGTATCTTTGGGATGCTCCTTTGAATTTTCAGATTCAACATTCAATTTATCGTATAAATATGAAATTGTGGGGAGTGGTATTTTGTTTGACGGTCTTTTTCGAATTAATTTACAAGACAATGCCATTAATAATGCGATGCACGTTCATGATAATGCTGGTATAAAATGATGTGTTGTGAATGAGGATTCCTCTATGTTGTGGCACCGGAGGTTGGGACATATCTCCATGGATAGAATTAAGAGATTAGTAAATGATGGAGTACTTAATACTCTAGATTTTACTGATTATGACACTTGTGTGGACTGTATAAAGGGAAAACAGACCAACAAGTCAAAGAAAGGTGCTAAGAGGAGTACAGAAATATTAGAAATCATACATACAGATATTTGTAGTCCATATATGGACTCAAATGGTCAGAGATACTTCATTTCCTTCATAGACGATTATTCACGATTCATGTATCTCTACTTGCTTCGTAATAAGCACGAAGCACTAGATGCCTTTAAGGTATTTAAAACCGAAGTAGAGAAACAATGCGATAAGCAAATTAAGATCATGAGATCGGATAGAGGTGGAGAGTACTATGGTAGATACACTGAAGATGGACAAGCACCTAGTCCATTTGCGAAGTTTCTTGAAAAGCATGGGATTATTGCCCAATACACTATGCCTGGTTCACCGGACCAAAATGGTGTCGCAGAAAGAAGAAACCGAACATTGTTGGACATGGTGTGGAGTATGCTTAGCAGCTCCAAACTTTCTAAGTTTTTGTGGACTAAGGCTCTTGAAACGGCTGTGTACATATTAAACCGAGTTCTAACCAAGGCTGTTCCAAGGACGCCTTTTGAGTTATTCAAAGGTTGGAAACCGAGTTTGCGACATGTACGTGTTTGGGGATGCCCATCTGAAGAGTCTACAATCCACAGGAAAAGAAGTTAGATTCAAGGACTATAAGTGGGTATTTCGTTGGATATGCCGAAAAGTCCAAAGGATACAGATTTTATTGTCCATCTCACACCACTAGGTTTGTGGAATCAAGAAATGCTAAATTTCTTGAGAATGATCTGATTAGTGGGAGCGATCAATTCAAGGACTTTGTTCCCGAAGAAGATCATTTAGATACTCAACCTTCCACCTCAGGTACTAGATTGGTTGTTGCTTACAACGCCCCTTCAGTTCAACCGGTCGTTGAGCAACCAATCATTGAAGATCCACAACCTGCTGATATTGATCCGGTAGACCCAACTGTTCAGCAATTACCAGATATTGTTGAACTTCCAGTAGAACAGCAAACTCCTCAGGAGGATGTTGATGTAACATTAAGAAGGTCTACTAGAATGAAGAAATCAGCAATTCCTAATGACTACATTGTGTATCTACAAGAATCTGACTATAATGTTGGAGCTGAAAGTGATCCTGAGACGTTTTCACAGGCCATGAGTTGTGAGAAATCTAATTTATGGTACAATGCCATGAAGGAAGAGATGAATTCTATGGCATCAAACGAAGTCTGGGATTTAGTTGAGTTGCCTGATGGTGCGAAGGCCATTGGTCTTCAAAACAAAGATGGATTCATTAGGCAATATAGAGAGATATAAAGTCAGACTCGTTGTCAAGGGATTTACTCAAAAGGAGGGAATCGGTTACACGGAGACATTTTCTCCTGTATCTAAGAAAGATTCTCTTCGTACTATTTTGGCATTGGTTGCTCATTTTGATATGGAGTTACATCAAATGGATGTGAAAACAACGTTCCTCAATGGAAAATTGGAAGTGGTTTACATGAAACAACCAAAAGGATTCTTCTCTAACGCTGGTGAGCATTTGGTATGCAAGCTTAAAAGGTCTCTATATGGCGTGAAACAAGCATCTCGCCAATACTACTTAAGATTCCATGAGGTCATCTCTTCATTCGGTTTTAAAGAGAATGTCATGGATCAATGTATATACCAGAAGGTTAGTGGGAGCAAAATCTGTTTCCTTGTGCTATATGTAGATGACATTTTACTTGCAACCAATGACAAGGGATTGTTATATGAAGTGAAACAATTTTTCTCTAAAAGTTTTGATATGAAGGATATGGGTGAAGCGTCTTATGTCATTGGCATTAAGATCCATAGAGATAGACCTCGAGGTATATTAGGACTATCTCAAGAAACCTATATCAATAAGGTCTTAGAGAGGTTTCTGATGAAAGATTGTTCACTAAGTATAGCACCCATTGTGAATGGTGATAGGTTTAATTTAAACCAATGCCTGAAGAAAGATTTTGAAAGGGAACAAATGAAGAACATCCCATATGCTTCTGCTGTTGGAAGCTTGATGTATGCTCAGGTTTGCACTCGACCTGACATAGCATTTGCTGTGGGAATGTTGGGAAGATACCAAAGTAATCCAGGTATGGACCACTGGAGAGCTGCAAAGAAGGTGATGAGGTACCTTAAAGGAACAAAGGGACACATGCTTATGTATAGACGAGCAGACAACTTGGAGGTAGTTGGTTACTCGGACTCAGACTTTGCTGGCTGCGTCGATTCCCATAAATCAACATCGGGATATATTTTTATGTTTGTTGGAGGAGCTGTATCCTGGAGGAGTGCAAAACAAACCTTGGTTACCACTTCCACTATGGAGGCAGAGTTCGTTTCCTGTTTTGAGGTCACCTCACATGGTGTGTGGTTGAAAAGTTTCATATCGAGGCTTAGAGTTATGGATTCCATTGCTAGGCCATTAAGAATATTTTGCGACAATTCAACTGCAGTTTTTATGGCTAAGAACCACAAAAGTGGTAGTCGAAGCAAGCACATCGACATCAAGTATTTAGCCATCAGAGAACGTGTTAAAGAGAAGAAAGTGGTCATAGAATACATAAGCACTGGATTGATGATAGCTGATTCTTTAACTAAAGGCATGCCACCAATGAGTTATAAGGATCATGTTTTTAGAATGGGCATTGGTCCAATCATGTAAATTTTTCTTTATACGGAATAATTTGTGAGACTTTTATTCATTTATAATGTTTTTCTCAATACAGTTGTATACATTCAATTATTATGAGAAAAACAATTACGTTTGACCTGGAGTAAACATAAGGTTTATTCATTAAGTTATTTGATCACATATGGGCTAATGAAATACATTGTGATACACGGAAGATAATACTCGCTTTAAGAGGACTCGCTTTAAGAGGACTCATCGCTGTGATTCATGTGTTTTATTTCAGTATGAAGTTTATGTGGGTTTGGGTTAATAATTCATTTGATGGAATATTGAGATCAAGTGGGAGAATGTTATAATATGTAATATTTTTTTTTATTATTCTAAATATGATCCCAATATTGTACTCCCAATAAATTCTGATTTATTGCCCAATTTATTACTCACGTGTGTCTTCGTGATATTTGTCCATTATTATATTACCATAATGGTCTTGATGGAAGCTACCGGTAACGTAATAAACGGAATAAAAACATTAGGTCGTCTAGTTCAAACCCTATCACTACAAAAAAACACACCATCAGGTTTGAGGGGTATTGGCTAGTAGAACAGGACGTATAGATCTGGTGTTCCCATATTGCAGATCGATCAAGCTACGTGGATCTATCCGAGTTTTTTGAGGTTTTCCACTTTTGCAAATTTCATCAATGGCTGGAGGTATGTTAATATTTACGTTTCCGCAAATCGATCCCGAATTCTGTATGAATTTATCTATGATTGATAAATCGGAATCGTTAGGTTTTAGTTTATATTTAATCTAACAGACAGGTGTTAATAAATTGGTAATTCCAACCTACACATATTTTCACATGCACATTCTTTGATCAGATGAATTGTAGAAGGAAAACGGGGATTTCTCGGAAATGATCAGGCGCGATGACCACTGGAGCTTGACCCCTTCAAATTCGTCAACGACTTCCTTGTTCTCGTCCATGCTGAGGACCAGTGACTTGCTGTCCTTGACGGACTCGGCCTTGAGTCGCTTGGCTCTGGCAATGGAGCTCACGCTTAGGTAATTCTGGATCGCGGCGTAGGCCTCACACCACTCGAGCCGCTCCCTGGCAAACTCGGGGAACTTGATGTGGATGTAAGGGTAGACGTACCCCACGGCCTTGTAAACATAGGCCTCGACGTGCTTGCGGAGCTGGGGAGGGAAGTATTGCTTGAACATGGCCCACGCAAACATCAACCCGGCCATGGCCAAGCCGAGGTTGCTCCACATTTCTAATACTGTCGCCATGGTTTCACTACTTTTGTTTGTTTTTCTGTGGGCTGAAGATGGAGAGGAAGTTCCAAAGTCCAGCTTTGTTGATTTTTCCTTCGATGTTATGTGGAGGGCATGTGTTTATATGGAGAGTAATCTGAAGCTACTTGCTCTTGAGCGTGAAACTTCCTCACCATTTCCTCTTCAAGTCAAGTTTGTCCAGCGGCAACTTTAACGGAGCCCACCGTCGCCTTTTTTCTTCTCGCGCATTTCTAAGGAAAGATTCCGAGGACCACATTCGTTTTTTGTTTATGTGTTGCCAATTACTCTGGGGGACCGGCAGTTGAAGTGTTTCATTCCCCAAGACCGAAGTCATAGCTCTACCACCTCGGATGGATGGGATCAAATTTGAGTTAAGTTGGACCAAGAATGGTCCCATCTAAATAGACCTATTTAACTCATTTCCATACAATACAAATCTAGTAACTCATTCCCCATTTGGGCTGACTCATATTATTAAAACACTTCCGTATTTAACATAATCTACGAAAACTTATACCCAAGCTGAGGGAAGAGTGTGGAGCAAGCAAATGTAAGATCAAGTGAGGGCGAGGAAGAATGAAAAGATAGTAATAGAAGTTTGTTGGGTCTAAACAAGATGTAAACTTATTTATGATTCATTTAACGCCCATGTTATATTAAACACATTTATGACCCATTTAGTTAATATCACTAACCCATTTAACCCTCATTAAGAAATGATGGGTCTGCGTTGTCCATATATATAAGTGTAGGGTTGAGTCCGCCTCTTGCGGGGCCCAACTCATCATTTAAAAAAAAGTTAAAAAGTAAAGGAAAAAAAAAGACAGGGCAGATGTTCTTAATTGAGGAGAGAAAGAGAGAGAGTTGCTTCGAAGAGGAGGAAAGGCAATTTAATTCGACTGAAAATTTTGTTAGAATTGGCTCAAATTTGAGTATGTTAATTGGTGAGATCAAGCTGTACAAATTGACCGGTTTTGTTCATTGAGATCATTTTTCCAAATTGTCTTTCAATTTCTTTAAGTAGCAATTAGATCTTTATTAACTCTGAGTTAATCTACCTTTAAGGTGATGACGCATTGTTGTTTTGCTAATGTGGAGAACCTCTAGTCATTTGACTAGATATTAATAATTGTTTACTGTTTTGGGGCTGACGTCGATGCAATATTGTGATTGGCTGCTGCTAGGCTTAATTTGATATTAGTTGGTCGAATTTCAGGACAGATTGTAATCCCGGACAGCTTAGCTTTACGCAGGAAATCGATGCCCTTTCTTCTCAACGATAAGTCAATAAGTCAATAGACGGAGTTCAGATTAGGTTGACCAGTTGCTGGGATGAAATCGTCAAAGAATGACAAATTAAATGACTGGTGCAAAAAGCTCCACTTCAATGCCAAGCTACTAATATGTGGGGGCGCCTGTCAAGACAAAGTCGCATGAACACGGATCGTGAGGACAGTCGCATGATGTCATGTGTCTGACGTCATAAAAATGTTGACCCACATAATTGATTGTATTTTTAAAGAACTTTAAAGTTTAAAACATTCTTTTCATTTTTAAAGGAAGCAAAAAACCTTATTTGTGCTGAAAACAATGAAAAGGATTTCCCGACAAAAGTGATAGAGCATCTGAAAAACATGGTTCGAAATTAGCCAAACTCCTCACGATTGCATATATTGAATTTTGCCAAAAATTATAGGGACACTTGATGGTTGTGTGATTCAAATTTAATTTGGACAATCACCTTTGGAGCACAACTCATTTTCTTTGTTGATTCAATCTTCTCCTGTATTCATAGGTCAGACGATCAAAGGATCACGCAATAGGTTTTGGAAAATGAAAAGAAATGATTATTTCAAATCTTGCATCAAATTTTGCCAAGAATATAAGAGAAATCAACTCCGAAAGCAATAGTCATAAATTTTCTTTCTATTAATAAATAAGAGAATTGAAATGTGACACCCCTCGAACGGCCCCCGATCCGTTGGGGTTGTCACAGTACGCTTACCTTTCTTTTTACCTTAAAGTATATTACTCCGATACCAAAAAATTGATAAATCCATAAATCCCGAGGGTTTATATTATTTAAAATCGGTCCCAGCGCAGTTCATATGGCGGAAGCGTATCCAACAACTCCCTTCCCTATATTCATAAAACGATGCACACCAACTAAACATTTTATAAGTTAAAAGCCGAACACTTTTATTTACTTAAACCAGATGAACATCATTCGTCGGTACATCAAAAGGCCAAGGCTTTCTATACTCGGCTATATTTCAAAAGATGACCGACATCTCTTCTAACAGTCATATACTTAAAGTCCATCGATCAGTGTCGGTGTCCAAAAGTTCCTTCCTCTGTTGTCCTCCTCCTTGTAGCCATATCCAACCACTCGGTCCATCTGCTGGTGGCGGCGGCGGCAGAGGTATCTTGTCTAGTCTGAAATGTTAGTCCCCAAACGGGGTGAGTACAACCACTCAGCAGTAAAAGATTCATTAAGCTATATCGTGCAGTACCATCACTATCTAGATTCATGCAAGATAGACAAAAACAATTCATCAAGGAATGAGTATGCATCGGAACCATAAAACTTTTAGTGCAATGACCAGTGCAGTTCGCAACAAACAAGATGCATCATGTCCAGTTACACAGTCCCGATCATAGGGCCAAACTGTTATGACACATCCCATTCCATGCCATACAATTTAGTCCTATAACCAGACCACACTCGCACTTAGTAGAATCATCCATTTTATCATTCAAACGGTTTTATTCCCCCTAGAGGACCAATGTTTGCATCATTTGGGATTTCGCACCCAACCTGGCATCGCGAAAGCCTCCGGGCATGTATTCAAAATACAACCGGGCATCCAGCACACACCTCCGGGCATCTTGCACCCCACCTGGCATCACGAAGAATCACTAGGGACCATAGGCATGGTTACCCCTAACTTCCGGGCATGCATCATAATACAACCCTCACCCTCCGGGCATGTATCATAATACAACCGGGCATCCCGACACTCCCGGGGTAAACCTCTGGGCATGTATTCATAATACAACCAGGCATCCAAAGGGCATCGACTCATTCGGACCTCTGGGCATCCCAACTCCTGGGGCATCGTTGACCCGAGGGTCCAACGGCAACAATTAACATCTTAATTTCCAAAAAAACACTTTTCAATGCAATGACAAAATGTCTCTTGAGTCTCATCACATCACAATATTGCATGATATGCCAATGCCAGTATCATCATGTCACATAACAACCCAAGATGCATTCACTTTTGAAATCAGTTGAGCAAAGTCGGAGTAAAACAGCTTAAAAACCAAAATGTGCAGTTTTAATGAAAATTTCGGAATAACCCCTAAATGAACTCAGAAAATTATGAAATGTGGACACGTTATCCAAGAGACCCAAAGGAACAAGTTTCATGAAGAACACCAAGTCAGATTCCTTACGTACAGAGGACAAAAATTTCGATATTCGTAGCTAGCATTCTGTAAAATTTCCAGATTTGGTGTTTTCATAGAAAAATCGTTTCGGCGGTCATTCCTTGTTCATTTATTCTGAATTTTTGATATGTTGTAAATAAGATCTAAAGGAAGAAATTTCATGAAGGATACTAAACCTAATTAGTCACGTTCAGAGAGCATTAAGTTGCATAACTCGACCACAGATTTATTCCATTAACCAGAATTTCACAATAACAAAATAAAACTTTTCGACCTCCTCAACAAAACTAATAAATCCAAATGTTGTCCGTACAATGATATATCACGAGTTTGTCGAAGAAGTATTGCCTGAATCAACTCCGAAATTTTATAAAAGTTTAATATGCACTTAGGTTTTTTTTTTTTCTGGTTTTACACACTAACAGAAAACATCGCACAACCAAAATCGGTTTTGTACCCACTATACTAATACAGAAAATCTGACTTAAATACATGTCATAATTTAATCCATTCCTCACAACTTCCATTCAGAAATTGAAACCAAATTCTAATTAGAAACCTCGGTAGAAAATTGACTAAGTTACTGACTACATGTGAGTTTTCTTGGACAGCATAGATTTAGTGAAATCTCACGCCTATACCTTGTCTAATTTGCTTCCAAAGTCTCTCAAAATCTATATTTATGATTCTAGGTCAAAGGACTTTAAAAGAACATAAGCAAAACCAAAGTATTTCCTCAATCCCTTAATTCCAGTCCACTTCAATTACCCACAATTCCAGAATTCTTGTACGAAACTGTTCGTGGGTGGTGCATCAAATTTTGACCTCAAAGCCAAACACGTAGATCTCTCCATTTTTAAGTCCAGGATCACCTAAAATGATTTCCAAATTTACTAAACATACGAGTATCGAAGACTAAATCGTAGCTTGTAAAACTATGATGGAACACGTCTCGCCAAGCAACGACGAAATTCAAATAGCATAGGTTAAATCAAAATCCACTTGCACTACACTAGACAATCACAGCAATGCACCACATAGATTGATGAACTTCTACTTGCCTCACTCCTAAGCTCAATCGACAACAAAATAGGAAGCTCGTGGGTCCTTGAACGCGGCTCAACGGCGGCGAAGACCGGTGGCGTCGACGGCGGCAACGCACACGCACGGCGGAGGTCAGCCTCCTTCCTTCCCTTGCCGTTCACTCCCTCACAAACTCTCTCTCTCTCGCTCGCTCGCGTGGTCCCTCTCTCTACCTGAAATTTTCGCTCGGTTAATCTCTCCCTCTTCCCCTCTGTGTACGAGGGTTTTGTTCCTTTGCTTGATGACTTTGAGAGTCAATTGCATGGGGCTTCTTTCGGTGGCTGCAGGGAGAAGATGCACGCGTCCAGCAAGAGAGAAACGTGGCTGTTCTTGGTGGCCATAATGCCACTCGAAGACACGACGGCAACAGCTGTCCCGAGCCCCTCTTCGCTGGCCACCGACAATGGGGTCACGTGGTTGCATGGGTCAACAATCTTCCTTCGGTTGACCGGTTGAATGGCGAGAGAGAAGACGTGCTAGCAAGCACGTGTCGATCGGCCACCACGGAGAGGAAGACGTGGCCGTTGTTGAGTGCCCTTTGGTCAACATTCCCCACCTTGGTTGACTCTCCATTCGACGGTCACATGTGCTGCAGGGGTCAATTCATTCTTGTTGACCATTGTGGCGTGGGCTGCATGACCGAATTTCTTTTATTTGATTCATTGAAAATCAGTGTATTAAAGTCCAAATCCCCCTTTTATTTCACATACATTTAAGTGGCATAGTTGTGTAGTGTAATTGGAACAAATATGCACGGGTCCGTGGGTCGAATGTGGTGTCGACGACGAAGTCCGATAATAATTTCGTCAATCCACGATGTGTCGATATATTATTATTTTTTTTTCTAAGGTCGGCAAAACTACGGTTGAGGTTGGTCTCACCAATGACCTTAAATAAAAGGGATTTCCGACAAAGCTATAATTTATTCTAAAATCAGACCACTACTAAACGAGGCTCATCAATCCAAGGGTCGTCAAAATTTCTTTTACTTCTGGATGCCACATGAAAGCACGCTACATATATGACATGAGGAAAATTGGTTGAGTGAAGTAGGTAATTATGAGTGACTTATTGAAATAGTATTATCTGATGAGTAATTAATTTTGGAAAATTTAAAACTGAGTCAAAATGGTGCTTTGACTTAAATATAGCTTGGGCCACACTTTTTCCTGACAATATTTCCCCTATGGGATCTCTCGGCCAGTGTTCTAAGAAAGTGTTCCCTTTTTCCTCTGGTCCCTTTTGCTTGTGTGACCATCCATATTGGAACGGTCACAGGCCAGCCACGTATGGTTTTGGAGGAAACCGGTGGACTTCCTAAACCGGTTTAATCATTGACTCTATGTTTCCTTCTTCTTCATTTTTTTTTTCTTTTACTTCTATGTTCCTTATTACAACCTCAAATTTATAGACAAAATCAGAATAGGCCACACTGAATTATTTTTCTAGAAATTTTCACTTTGATTTATTTCTTTAAATAAAACAAGAAAATCGTTCTCTTCTTGTAGTTTTTTTATTTAAAAAATGCATTTTTTCTCTGCTGATTTATTTTTGGAATGTCTACTAATTGATTATTCTTATTCTGATCTTTTATTCAATTCATTTATTTTATGCATAATTAATATCAATTGTCAAAATTTTAGATCATCCAAAAGTCCTTCCAGAGTAATTTAATTTGAGCAAAAGGAATGATGAGCTATTTCATTGCATAATGATTTCGTTATTAAATACGAAGCTAATGTTACAAGTATTTTTTTATCTTTTTTAATAGATTTTTGTAATGATACTAACGATTATTTTAGTGAGCTATAATATATTTTTTTACTAATAATTATTTATATTTCAGTATTTAATTTATTTTTTCTTTCTTCATATTCAAGAAAATTGATTCCATGGGCATCCTTCTGATTTTGTCTCTAAAGTTAAGCTTCTTATCAGTATTTAATTATTTGTATTTTGGTATTTAAGGAAACATAGAAGTCCAAAAAAAAAAAGGGAAACATGGGGTCAAAAATTGAAACCAGCTACCGGTTTTCTAGAGGTGGCAAAATGGGTCATGGACCCATTTTGCACTCATAATTTTCACAAATGAGTCAAATGTGGGTTATGAAGTTGTAATGGGCCATGACCCACATTCGACCCATTTTAAGTTCGATTTTATATGGGTCTAAAATGGGTCACATGTTCGACCCATTTTCGACCCATTTTTAAAACCTAAAAAACATGAAAATCCTCGCCGACACAACCCTTCGACCTTCGTCCTTCGCCGCTCGCCTCCGAGCTGCCTCCGCCACTCGCTGCCGCGGCTTGCCTCCGCCGCCCGCCGCCACGGCTCGCCTCCGCCGCTCCCTCGAAGGTCTCCAACGACTGGCGAGATTCGAGCTCGCCGGCGTCGGGCGGGGCCTCGACCTCACCAAATTGGCTAGATCAAGCCTCGCCCAACGCCGGGAGCTTGAGCCTCGCCAGATCCGGCGTGGCTCGGCCTCGCCGACGATCGGGCGAGGCTCGAGACTCGCCGGATCGGCAAGTCTCGAGCTCGCTGGCGTCGAGCGGGGCCTTGGCCCGTCGGATTGGCGAGATCGAGCGGTGCTCGACGCCGGCGAGCTCAATCTCGCCTCGTGGCCGGTTGTCGGCCGTCGTCGTGGTCGGCGGTCGGCCGAAGAAGAAGAAAAAAAAAAGAGAAAAGAGAAAAATAAAAAATAATTATTAAACATTAAAAATGATATTTTAAAAAAATAAAAATTATAAAAATTTTATTTAAAAAAATTAAAAATATATTTTAAAAATTCAAAATTCAAAATTTTTAAATATTTTAAAAAGAATTATAAAAATTTCCATTAAATTTGTATTGCATAAAAATTGTTAAAAAAATTGAATTGCATAAAAATCTTTTAACAATAAGTAGGTTTTAGCAATACGGGTCGGGTCGGGTATGGTTCCGGTACGGGTCGGGTATGAGTTATTAGATTTACACTACAAGAATATGGGTCAAAACGGGTTAAATGGGTCAAATATGGGTTGACCCATTTTCGACCCGACCATACCCGACCCGACCCACCCATTTGCGCAAGAATTTATGGCTAGCCTTTGGTCGCTCCACTGTTATTATGTAGCATACGGTCATGCTAGTCATTCCCCTTTTATTATTGATTTTCTATTTCTTTTCTTGTGGGTCCCACATCCACTTTTCTTAATCTTTTTCCTACTCTCCGCATCTCTCTCTCTTTTCTTTCTTTTTCTTTTCGGTCAGTTCTCTCCTTCTCTCACAGGAGGCAAAGAAATGGAGAACCAGCAAGGGCATGTGCTCGTATATCCTACTTAGGGCCACATCAACTCGCCACCGGGACACATCAACCCGCCATCGGGACCTTGACGAAGCCCTCCCCCTCCTTGACCACCTCTATCTCTGTGGCTACCAATTCGACTCGCTCAACCTCAGCAACGTAATTCACACTCTTTGCGACGCGAAACGGTTTGAGGAGGCCCGCCATTAGTTCATCTCCTTCGTTTTCGTCTGTTTATGCTGTCATGGACAAACATGATCGT
The DNA here is from genome assembly GCA_014182395.1 of Eucalyptus sp. ANBG9806169. Taxonomy (NCBI): domain Eukaryota; kingdom Viridiplantae; phylum Streptophyta; class Magnoliopsida; order Myrtales; family Myrtaceae; genus Eucalyptus; species Eucalyptus sp. ANBG9806169. The sequence goes on from CM024582.1 coordinate 29,042,766, forward strand.
TACTAGATTGCTCAATTCTCGCGGCCCACATGGCATGTTACGGGTCATTAGGTGTTTGGCTTATGTCTGTTAGAAATTAAACAAATTCATCGGTGCAAATAACTGTTCAGTACCTGCATTGAAAAAGAGTCATAATTGCAGCGTTATCATTAATGAGTATGTTCGTCATTATCTATAATGAATCTATTCCTATTTCTAGGTGTAGTGATTGTCTTTAGAGATAGTGATTGTTTTTAGAGATAAGATGAGATATGGTGATTTTTTTATTAGTTTCTAGATCTTATCCAAAATGTTAGCTTTTCCTACTAGGAAGAGTAAACGTCTTGTAACAAGTCTATAAATAGGGGAGTCTTGTAATTGTTTTTTTATGGTGAAATAAATCTATAGGCATATCTATCTTCTTCTTGTATGAGTTGTGAGCGTTTCATCTTCAAATTACTTTCATGTGAGCGTTTCATCTTCAAATTACTTTCATCAAAGTGGTATCAGGGCCTATGGGTTGTGATCATGGTGTCAACAAACAATCAACTCCCTCTTCAATACCCTCGTCTTACCAAAGACAACTATGGTAACTGGGCTGTTAGAATGAAAGCTCTACTCAGCGCCAACGGTGTGTGGGAACTTGTCAACATTGGCTATGATGAGCCAGAAGATGAAGCTACCTTGAACCAGAATCAGAGGAATGCCTTGGACAAGGTTCGTTCGAAAGATCAATATGCCCTGTCAATCATCTATCAAGCTTTAGATGATTCCATGTTTGAAAATGTGTCGAATGTCACCACTGCTAAGGAGGCATGGGAGATTCTTCACAATACACATCAAGGAGTACAAAAAGTTCAGAAGATTCTCCTTCAAACCTTGATAGGCAAATTCGAGGTAATTCATATGAAAGAATCTAAATCGATTACTGATTATTTCACAAGAGTTTTGGCGATTATCAACTAGATGAAAAGAAACGGAGAAAATGTTTTAGATGTTCGTATTGTCGAGAAAATACTTCGGTCCTTAGACAAGAAGTACAACCACATTGCTGTTGCAATTGAAGAATCCAAAGACTTGGATGCCATGATGATCGATGAGCTTATGGGTTCATTACAAGCCCATGAAGAAAGGTTTAGAAGAAAAAAGATTGAACCAGTGGAGGAAGTTCTCCAAATGCGATTAACCATCCGAGATGAGAATGAGCAAAGAAGAGATCCCGTGCAAATTCGTGGGACAAACCAAGATCGTGATCGTGGTCGAGGCCGAGGTCGCTTTCAAGGAAGAGGTCGTGGACGAAGCAGAGATGCTGCTCGAAGTGATGGTAGATAAGAATATCAAAGAGGTGTTTGTGGAAGAGGAAAGAACTCGATAGGCCAATGGTATGATAAATCTAAAATTCGATGTTATCATTGTAATAAACTTGGCCATTATGCTTCTAATTGCTGGAACATTGAAAGTAACGGAGTAGATGAAAAGGTAAACTTGGTGAATGATGTTGATCAACTTCTATTATTGGCGTTCAAAGAAGATGAAGGAGGCCAAAGTGATACGTGGTATTTGGATACTAGTGCAAGCAATCACATGTATGGGAGAAAAGAGATGTTTATAGAGTTAGATGAGACAATTAAAGGGAAAGTCTCTTTAGGTGACAACTCCAAAATTCTTGTTGAAGGCAAAGGTACAATTCTGATTCGCTTGAAGAATGGTGCACGTCAGTTTATTACTAATGTTTATTATGTCCCGAAAATGTCAAGCAATATTTTAAGTTTGGGACAGCTTTTGGAGAAATGTTATACTGTTCATATGAAAGATCTTAGTCTTGTGCTAAGAGATAGGAATAATAAATTGATTGCGAATGTAAAGATGTCGAAGAACAGGATGTTTACTCTCAATATAAAGAATGATATGTCTCAATGTCTGAAGGTGTATGTGGATGATCCTTCATGGTTGTGGCATTTAAGGTTTGGCCATCTCAATTTTGGCGGACTCAATTTGCTTTCTCGTAAGAAGATGGTTTATGGCTTACCATGTATTGATCATCCTGATCAATTATGTGAAGGGTGTGTTATCGGTAATCATTCTAGAACTAGCTTTCCGAAGGAAGCGACTTATCGAGTGAAAAAGCCGCTTGAGTTGATTCATTCTGATGTGTGTGGCCCAATCACCCCTCACTCATATGGTAATCATCGATAATTTGTTACTTTTATTGATGATTTTACTCGGAAAACTTGGGTATATTTTTTGAAAGAAAAAACATAAGTGTAATACTTTCAAACAATTCAAAAAACTCACTGAAAAGGAGAGCGGCTGTTTTATCAAAGCTTTGAGGACCGATCATGGCGAAGAATTCACATCAACCATATTCCACAAATTTTGTGAGGATCATGGCATTCGGTGCTTCTTGACGGCTCCATATTCTACTCAACAAAATGGCGTAGCTGAACGAAAAAATAGAACCATTCTTAACATGGTTCGAAGCATATTGAAGAGTAAAAATTTGTCCAATGAGCTTTGGGCTGAAGCTGTTTTGTGTACGGTCTATCTTCAAAATAGATGTCCCACATATGGACTTGAAGGCATAACTCCACAGGAAGTATGGACGGGGAGATCACCAAGTGTTTCACACTTGAGAATTTTCGGGAGCATTGCCTATGCTCATGTCCCAGACCAGAAAAGATCAAAGTTGGAAGACGAGCAAAAAGCTCATCTTTATTAGGTATGACTCCTCATCCAAAGCCTATCGTTTATTTGATCCTAACACTTTGAAAGTGTATATAAGCATAGATGTCAAGTTCGATGAAGATGGCACATGGGAAGACAACCCAAAAGATGAAGTGAATGCTCATGGTGATACCGATCAAACAGAGTTGAAGAATCATTCTACACCTTCTTCTCCAGTATCTTCTTCAAGTTCATCATCATCAACTTCTTCAAACGGTGATGATGAACCGCTAGTGCCAAGGTCAAGGAGATTGTCTGACATTTATGAAGCTACCGACGAGGTTCACCTTGTATGTCTTCTTGCATATTGTGAACCACTTGTCTATGATGATGCGGCCAAAGAAGAAAAATGGAGAAAAGCCATGAATGAAGAAATTGAAGCCATTGAGAAGAATCAAACATGGGAGCTTGTTGATCTACCAAAGGACAAGAAATCGATTGGAGTCAAATGAGTATACAAGGCCAAGAAGAACGAGAAAGAAGAAGTGACAAGGTACAAGGCTAGATTAGTCGCGAAGCGGTACAAGCAAAAAGCCGGAATCGACTATGATGAAGTTTTTGCCCCTGTCATCCGCATGGAAACAATTAGATTGATTAGAATTAATAACATTTCCTTGTAGTCAGAATCCTAACTAGCTCCTTAAACACAACTCTTGACTCAAAGTTCCTTTCTCGTGTGAGATTTGGTCCATTAGTAGTGTAACTTCATTGGTAAATCGAGAGATCATGGCAAAGAAAGTCGAAATATATAAGAGTCAGTACAGCTTAAATAGAAGAGGAGCATATGAACAGCAAAAACTGCACAAATGCTACATCACACTCAAAGATCTCCATGACGAACCAAGCAGAGTGCATCATAAGATGTGATGTCTTCAAAGACGAGAAATTGGACCTATGAAAAATAAGCCTCGTAAACAAAGATGAGACTCCGTGTGCCATGATTAAATGGCCCATATTTGAGTTAAACTCCTACCACAATGGATCATCTTGAAAGTGCTAGTACCCCTATTAAGTTGCACAGCAAAACGGCTCATGGACATTAAACTGTCAATCTGTCAGGAAAGGAAAAAATGAAAAGTTACCTGTGGAAATAGAAACACTCTTTTGCCGCAATCGGCGATCAGTACATTGAAGGGGATGTTGTTGTGCTGAAGGAGTATGCAGGAATTAGCAACTGCACTGGACAGATCCCATAAAGTATCTCCACCCTCAAACACAAGTGAACGGACTGGGAATTTCAAGAGTTGTGAAACAACTACTCCATTTCTCTGCACGCTCGTGGAAGTCATTACTCTCAGAGTAGGAACCTTTTCGACCGGTAATGGAGAAGCCAAATAATACGCCTGTAATAACAGAAAAACGAGGTAAGTAGGTAACGCTACTGGGTGGGATAAAAAAGTTAGAATTTCTTTCCGTAGAAAAAGAAAAGTAGCTCAATCAGTTAGTCAATATCATGGATCAAATTGTGTTAAATTAATGTTACCTGAAAGTGAAGATGGTTAATGGTGGCAAATGCGCCGAGACTGTTGTAACCCACTCTGAAGAAAGGATCTGCTGCTTCTTTGGCCAAAGACAGAGCCAGAAAGAAGCTCATGTGGTCAATCCTCTGAGGCAAGCAGTCGAGAACACGGGGTACAAGGAGAACGTGCCCATACTCAATGGGGCTGACCTGCAGAAGTTTAACCACCTTATTCATCAGCAGCCAGTGGACATCAATGAAGCCATGCATAACGTTTAGTGTTAAGGAAGCAACGGACTTACGTTGATAGCTACAACATTAGGAGAAGTAGGCTTGAAAATGGCGGGTGCACTGGGGAAGAAGTGACTGTAGCAGTCATCACTTTGTTCAAACATAAAAAGCACTTACTCTTGGCCCACTTTGGTGAAATTGAACTTCTTCTCATCGAAATCCTGGAGAACTTGATCTACTCGGAACTCAGTCGGGCGTTTTTTGAGGTGGCGCCCCTCGTTCAGCTGCACAATGAAACCATAGCCACCAGGAATAACCTTTGTCTTGCATGTAGTTACATCGTAGCGAAATAGACCTCGATTCATCCGATTCTCCCACTGTCCAAGTAAGAGATTGAGCAGGAAAGAAGTCTCAGGTGGTTTTTGATAAAGATGGATTCTTCAGCGCAATCTTCTCTGGCTACCTTGAACCTGTACAGAGGAAGGTCTGATGCTGCAATTATCAATTAAATCAGGTACAAGCCAGTGCCAACATAGAGAAAGTAATGAACCAAACATCCGCATCCTCTCTCTCTCTCTCTCTCTCACCACATATAATGAATTTTATATATACACATATGTCTTTAATTGAATATACTGCTGCTTTTTGATCCTCTAGGGTATGACAACAGCCTTTATTTTTCTCTAATCTTTGATTCTTGATTTCTATATTGTCCCTTCTCCAGGCAGTGGAGAATGATTGAAGATCAAGAAAAGCTGCTGGCCATTGCTATAAAAAATATGCATCCCTCCAATTAGATAAGGATCAGAAAACCCCCATAGAACTTGAAGCTCAATCAAGAGTTCACCTTCCAGCATATAATATGGTAAAAAAAGAAGATGGTCCACCTCATTTTATTCCAATTTCACAATTAGCTTTATACACCAGCAATCAAAAGTTTGAAACCTCATGGTCATAACTTAGGCGGGAAACAAAGAAAGCCAAATAGAATGTGTAATTTCCGGTCAATAGTCTGCAAAGCCCAAGAACTTAACTGGAAATCTTTTCCAGCAAGAAAACTATACTTGCCTTAGAACAATCAGAACATCAAAGAAATAGGGACGAAACATGTAACTAATTAAAATAAGATGAATTTATCAAAGCTAATGTACCCAATCGTCTCTATGTAAGACTCTTTGTGGTATAAAAGAAACATCCAAATCGAACAATCTTCTAATATGCACACAAAGTGATACACGTTTGATATCTGCAGATCATGAGAAAGGTAAACCATCCAAACCCTACAAAAACAATCTATTCATCTTCAGATATATGACTAAACCGCAAACAATCAGCGAGAATGTTCTAATTTTCATAGGCCAAAAGGAAAAGTAAAGGAAGAGTGTGATCACAGGGGACTTACCAGGCAAACAGCACTTTCCGAGGCAATTACGACCACATCCCTTGGCTTCCCCTTCAACAGCAACGGCAGCATTATCCTTCTCGCCACCCTCCTCCTGATAATTCGACACCACCGTGGCGACCCTCTTGATCGTCAACATCCTTTTGTCGTTCTAACCAAGGCCCTATTAATACACCGCAACGTACGTGTTGCAGCACAACAGCTACCCGCGAAAACAAAAGGGTGTCCCCCAGGATCCGCCGCCGGCTCAGAAGAGGCGACCCCCGGAAGAAGATAGCGCAGTTGGCTTCGCTCTGGTTTCTTGTCTCTATCCCGGTGAAATTCGGAGAGTTCCTGTCGGAGCTTTCGTCCGTCGTGGAAATGCCGCTTCTTGCCAACCAAGAGACCCAGATTCCTCTAGATTCCTTTAGGTGATTCTACTTCTCTCTCTCTCTCTTTCTTGAGGCGGCGAAATAGTGAGGAGGGATGTTGGGATATAATATGTGGAAACGACAGGATCTTGCAATTTACGTCAACGCAAAATCACCAGAGAAATAAACGAGAAAAATAAGGACACCAGAAATTTACGTGGTTCGGTCCGAGTATCGGTACCTACATCCACGGGGAGAGCCAGCAGCAAATAATCCACTATAATCGGAGTATCAGAGTTTATAATCACTTAAACGCTCAAGTGTTTCCCACACTTAGATTTAACCCCAAACCCAAAGTGTTTAAAATAAACAACTCATTTGGAGATAAACTCACGGCACAAAATTACCGTGCTTTCAAGTTCAAAGTATAACGCGCGCGGCTTCAAGGACTTACAGCTTCGGAATCCTCGTGGATAGTGGACGTGCGCTTCATAGGGTTTTCGTAAAAGCTACAGTGACAAAAAAAAAAAAAAAAACCCCTCCTGGAGATTTCGGTTTTATATATGCGTGTGTGCCCATGGTCAAAAAGTTTGACCTTGGGCCCCACCACATAACAAACCACCGCCTACTGGAATTTTGCTTATGCCGAAAGTGAATTTCCTCTTTATACGTGTGTGCATGTTTTCTACCGTGGGCCCACCACTTTCAATTCTACGTGCAGAGGGATGTCTTCGGCAGCCTCACTTCTACAGGGAAAATTCTTTTTTTTTTTTTTTAATTTTCAAGAATCTAGCGAATTGCGTTTTTTGCAAACGCTCAAACTCGAGCCATAATTTAACAATTCTCCACCTTGGCTCGATGTTTGAAGCCAAGTTATAGTGCTCATCATCCATGCTGCTCTCCCAACGCCCCAACGGGCGCTCACTCTCCACAGACGCCAATAGAGCTCAAGCAGAGCTTGAGCTTCCCCAAAGGAACAGACTTAGTCATCATGTCTGCTGGGTTATCTGCTGTAGCAATCTTTTTAACAGTAACGTTACCCTTAGCTAAGACATCTCGAATGAAGTGGTACTTGATGTTGATATGCTTCGTTCGCTCGTGATAAACTGGATTATACGCCAAATATATCGCACCTTGGTTATCACAATGTATATCCACACTTTTATGTTCTAACCCAAAGTCCGAGAGCAAACTTTGTAACCATATCGCCTCCTTTGCTACAAAGGTTAGTGCCATGTACTCTGCCTCAGTCGAAGACAAGGCAATGTGATCCTATAAGGATGCTTTCCAACTAACTGCACCACCCGTTAGCGTAAATACGTACCCTGCTAAAGATCTGCAATCATCCAAGTCACCGGCGTGATCCGAATCCACAAAACCAATGGTCTCACTGCCACTGCTGTCCCTCCGGTATAAGATACCCACAGTCTATTGTCCTCTTCAAATATCTGAGGATCCACTTCACAGCTTCCCAATGAGTTTTACTAGGACGCTTCATGTAACGACTAACCACGCTCACAGCTTGTGAAATATCAGGCCTAGTGCACACCATAGCATACATAATACTACCCACCGCACTAGAATAACGAACACGGGACATATGCTCCTCCTCCTCCTCAGTCTACGGTGATAATTTATCTGAAAGTTTAAAGTGTTTCACTAAAGGTGTACTTACAGATTTTGCTGACTGCATATTAAAACGTGCTACGATCTTCTCAATATATTTCTTCTGAGATAGACGTAAAACTCATGCAGCCCTGTCACGCAAAATCTCCATACCCAAAATTTTCTTTGCAGCACCTAAATCTTTCGTCTCAAATTCAACATTTAATTGCCTCTTCAACACATCAATATCAGACATATTCTTAGCTGCTATCAGCATATCATCAACATATAAGAGTAAATAAATCAAAGAACCATTCTCCAATCTCCTATAGTAAACACAGCTATCCATCTGACTTTTTGAATAGTTTTGACTAGCCATGAAAGTATCAAAACGTTTATACCACTGCCTAGAAGATTGTTTCAGACCATACAAAGATTTCTTTAACAAGCAAGCATGATATTCTTTACCCAGAATAGCAAATCCCTCTGGTTGCCTCATGTAAATTTGCTCCTCCAACTCATCGTGAAGAAACGCAGTTTTCACATCTAGCTGCTCTAACTCGAGATCCTGCGAAGCAACTAAGGCAAGTAAAACACGAATAGAAGTATGTATTACCACAGGAGAGAACACCTCATTGTAGTCAATGCCCTCACGCTATGTATACCCCTTCGCCACAAGTCTCGCTTTATACCTCGCTGCCTCGACACCGGGAATGCCCTCTTTCCGTTTGAAGACCCATTTACTTTCGACAATCTTTTGGCTCTTGGGTACTTTGACCAGCTCCCATGTCTAATTTCGATGGAGTGATTCCATCTCTTCACTCATAGCCCCTAGCCACTGCGATGACTCCGAACTAGCCATCGCCTCAGAATAAGACGAAGGCTCATATGTCTCCACCTCATCACCTACAATCAATGCATAAGCAATATTTGTATAACCATAACGTACAGGTGATTTAATGTGCCTTTTCTGTCTATCTGCGGCTATAGTGTGCTGCGGCTTTACTGGTTGTTCACTATCATCGACTTCAGGAACTACGGCCTCATCTGCAGTCTCAACCTCTGTTACCTTCGAGGTCTCCGGAGTCTCCACCTGAAGCTCCACCTCACTAGTGACACCATGATCTGTCTTCTTTTTTGGTTGTGTCTCAGAACTCCTCTGTTGAAGCATTGCAGTCTCGTCGAAGATCACATCTCTGCTGATTAGAAAACCGGGTGATCTGGGATCGATGCACCACAGCCGGTAGCCTTTCGCCCCATGTGCATAACCCAAAAATATGCACTTCTTCACCCTCGGCTCAAGCTTACCATTACTCGCATGAGCATACGCAGGACATCTGAATATACGTAATCTAGAATAATCAACATGTTTCCCCGACCATACTTCCTCATGAGTCTTCCACTCAATAGCAGATGATGGAGATCGATTAACCAAGTAACATGCCATGTTCACTACTTCAGCCCAAAATTCCTTGCCAAGTCCTGCATGCGAAAGCATGCATCAAGCTCGCTCAAGCAAAGTTTTGTTCTTCCGTTCTGCCATGCCATTCTGCTGTGGTGTCTCAGGTACTATGCGGTGTCTCACAATACCTTCTTTCTCGTAGAACTCAGTAAAATATTTACCACAGAACTCCATGCCATTATCGGTTCTCGGGCACTTGATTTGTTTATCTGACTGCTTCTCAATCAATGCCTTAAATTTCTTGAACCGATCAAACACATCATATTTGTGCTTCAGAAAGTAAACCCATACCTTCCTCGAATAATCATCGATAAATGTCAGCATATATCGGGCACCTCCTTTCGAAAGAACCGAAGACAGGCCCCATACATCTGAATGAATATATTCAACTGGTCGTTTGGTCGAATGAATAGCTGTAGTAAACTTAACTCGGTGCTGCTTCCCATAGATGCAGTGCTCACATAAGTCCAGCTTTCCTATCTTTTGACCCTTCAACAACCCCCTTTCACTCAGCATCGTCATACCTGCCTCACTCATGTGCCCTAAACGCATATGCCATAACTGAGTCAAGTTAGAGTCTGACTCACCTGATGAAACTGCAGCGGTTCCTGTCACGGTCTCTCCCAGTAGATGATAGAGAGTATTCACTTTCTTCCCCTTCATCACTATCATGGCACCTCGAGAGATCTTCAGTACTCCATCTTCAGCAGTGTATCTACACCCGATGTCATCGAGTGTCCCTAGAGAAATAAGGTTCTTCTTGAGCTCCGGTACATGCCTCACAGCTGTCAATGTGCGCACCACCCCATCGTGCATCCGAATATGAATTGTCCCTATCCCCACAGCCTTACAGATTGCATTATTCCCCAAAAGAACCCTACCACCATCTGCAATCTGGTAAGTAGTAAGCCAGTTCTTATGAGACGTCATGTGATAAGAATACCCCGAATCTAGCACCGATTCGTCTCTTGACGAAATAGCAGTCACACATAAGACAACTTCTGCATCACTATTGCTCCCCTCAACAACGTTTGCCACACTACTTGTGGCATTCTGCCTATCAACTTTATTCCTCCGCTTTGGACAATCTCTCCTGATGTGCCCCTCCTCGTGACACTCAAGGCACTTCACGCGTCCCTTGGACTTTCTATGGCGTGATTTCGATCTGCTTTTACCTCTGCTGCTACTAGGCCCTCGATGTTGTTCTCTACCCCGAATAGTCAATGCTTGCACTACTCCTTGCGCCAGACCGTCATCTCGCAACTTTCTCTGCCACTCCTTAGAGAATAAGGCGGACTTTACCTCTTCTGAGGTAATAGTAGTACGCCCCTGTAACAGTGAATCAGTAAAGTGCTCCCATGACTCTGGTAAAGAGGCTAACAACATCATGCCCTGCTCTTCATCATTAAGTATCTTACCGACGTTATTCAGATCCATCATGAGTTTATTAAATTCATACATGTGGGTTCTGATAGACGTACCTTCAGTATATCTAAATTGAAACATCTTCTTCAACATGTACAAGTGATTGATCAAACCTTTCTTCACATAGAGTGCTTGAAGTTTAGCCCATAATGCTGCGGCATCCTTCTCCTCAGCAACCTCTATTAAGACCTCATCCGACAAATTTAACAGGAGTGTGCTTTTTGCTCTTTCCATCAGCTCTACCCTCTCTGAGGCTTTCATTATAATCGGCAACTCATCTTCACCATCCACTGCCTTGGCCAAACCTTGTGTTATCAATAATGCCCGCATCTTGATACTCCATAACACAAAGTTGTTACTCCCGTTAAACTTCTCAATTTCAGATTTCCTCTCAGACATAATTGCAATCACAGAATTTCCAGATAATAATCAGACAAGCAAAAGCTCCAAATCACAATCAAGAAATCCAACCCCAAGCTCTGATACAAATTGTTGGGATATAATATGCGGAAATGACAGGATCTTGCAATTTACGTCAACGCGAAATCACCAGAGAAATAAACGAGAAAAATAAGGACACCAGAAATTTACGTGGTTCGGTCCGAGTATCGGTACCTACATCCACCGGGAGAGCTAGCAGCAAATAATCCACTATAATCAGAGTATCAGAGTTTACAATCACTTAAACGCTCAAGTGTTTCCCACACCTAGATTTAACCCCAAACCCAAAGTGTTTAAAATAAACAACTCACTTGGAGATAAACTCACGGCACAAAATTATCGCGCGTTCAAGCTCAAAGTATAACGCACACGGCTTCAAGGACTTGCGGCTTCGGAATCCTCGTGGATCGTGGATGTGCGCTTCATAGGGTTTTCGTAAAGCTGCAGCGACAACCAAAAAAAAAAAAAAAAAACCACCGCCTACTGGAATTTTGCTTCTGTCGAAAGTGAATTTCCTCTTTATACGTGTGTGCGTGTGTGCCCAAGGTCAAACTTTTGACCTTGGGCCCACCACTTTCAATTCTACGTGCAGAGGGACGTCTTTGGCAGCCTCACTCAAAAAGGGAAAATTCTTTCTTTTTTTTTTAATTTTCAAGAATCCAGCGAATTGCGTTTTTTGCAAACGCTCAAACTCAAGTCATAATTTAACAAGGGAGTTTGTATTTATAGGTTTGCGGAGCGAGATCCTTTTCCAAACTAAAGGTCGGGAATGAGACGTTGATTACTGAAAGTCAAAGAGGGACGTGACCCCTCCGATCCATTCGTATCCAACGAGTGCGAAGTGCTTTGACTTTTCCATAGAAGATCGCGCCGCTACCATTCTGTGTTACTCGGTAGAGGTTGTACATCACAGCAGGTAAAGGGCGGTGAATGTGCTCCCTCGGATCTCGACAGACCCGCATGATCCAATTGCTAACATGCATTAGGCTCATCACACGGATTCACCGAATAACTTCTTCGAACTCATATCGACCCGTCAATTTTGGCCTATTCCCGTCTTATTTCGAACATTAGAAGCGATAACAAAATTCGAAAAAGAAGAATTGCATGGAAAATACTGTAAGAAGTCATTTGGGAGCATCATTACTCAAATGCTACCGCAGATTCATACGAAGAAATTATCAAAAGGGTTGTATTTGCTAGACAATGGGGAGTTATCATATTCGCTACAAATACTAGCGGGACAATTTAATGTCATGATAATGTATCCAAACGAACACGATATGAAGTCAACGGGTCTTAATTGGGGCTATTGTCTACTGGTCGACTTTATGTGTCGATTACCGTGCAATCATGTTGTGTTAATGTTATACAATTTGTTACGTGTCAGCTGTTAATTTTCAAATCATGCTTGTGTTAAGGTAGACATGCGTGCGAGTTGACCTTTAGTAATATAGCTTTATGTTGGGAAAATTACAAAAAAGTTTTAAAACTATTGCAATCGTACAAATTCAGTTCTAAATTTATTTTTGTAGCATAAATAAGTCTTAAATCTCTTGCATTTATACCAATTTAATTTATCTGGCTAATTTTGGCCAATTATCCTACGTGGAGCCACCAACGATGATATAGACAATTTTTAATAATATTTTATTTTTTCGAATTTTTTATTTTATTTTCTTGTTTTTCTTTTCTCTCTCTCTCTCTCTCTCTCTCTCTCTCTCTCTCTCTCTCTCTCTCTCTCTCTCCTTCTTCTCTTCTGCCTCCAGTTGCTTGCCAACTCGGCGATTAGTCAAAGGCAAGGCTGGCAAGGTCCCTTACCAGCCTTCAGCTAGCCTTGTTAGTGGCTAGACGAGGCTCGACCCTCGTTAGCCCAACAAACAACTTGGGTGAGGCCACCCTCGTAGCCTCTAGCAAGGGTAGGGTGTCACGTCCCGAATCTTGAGCGCGCGAACATCCCTCGGTGGTCGATAGAATTGCGATGTTCCCAAGACGCGTTGCCAACCCATTTGTTTTATGCACATGCAGAAGCGAACTAATAAACACCCAGACAACCAACAATCACAGGGATAGTAGAAAGACTTGCTAACACCTTTTCACAAAACATACTTTATATACATGCTAGGTCAGTCTTGCAGGTCTATATACATAAGTCTATATTCAAAAAGAGGCTACTAAACCAATCCTACCCCAGACCCTACCTACTTGGGATCCGGGTCCACCACGACACCATCTAGGATGTCGTTGTCTAAAGGATCAGCTACCTCTACTCCGGGACCTTCAGCCTCTGGTCCCGGGTTTGCCGCGATATCTTCCAAAATATCGGCATCCACGATGGGGTCGAGTACCTCATCATACTCGGTATCGATGGCAGGTCCATCAAAACCCTCCAAGGGGCCCTCCTGAATCCTGTTAGGCCCGTTACGGAACCATGCTTTGAAGCGATGAGGTACCAAGTGAGGTAGGCCCTCATCGACCCAAAGAGTGGTCACCACAAGCTCACGGGTCCAAGGGGTCCCGTGGATGAGGAGAAGGGTAGTCTCGGTCTCCGCCTCCCGTGGCCACCCAAAACGAACGTGGCGTACCTCCATCTAAGGACCTGAAAATTTTAAACCATGACGAGATGAGACAAAGTCTCAGCGAGTCAACATCCTAAATCCCGATTAGGACGAGCATTCGCTTAGAGGCATCCTAAACATGTACCATAAAGGACTTACCTCGCCTCAGCACCTCCCTGCACATTAGCACATCTCATATACATATATAAACGCAGCAAGCGTAATTCAATAATTGGAACACCTCATATCATTCATCAAATATTGATGGGGGTCCCGATTATAAGGCCAAACCGTTATTACACGCCCCATTCCGTGCTACACAATTTTGTCCCATAATCAGGTGCGGTTATCTCAATCACTCAAGCGTGTTCCAATTATTTACGACCCAACGACCATGGCCAACTCAACAGTCGGCGCTCATCCGACATAACCGGGTGTCATCCCGCTTCGTTGGGCACGGTAACGTCTACATCTAGACGGCATCCCCTAAGGAGCATTGGCACAGCCTCCACTGCGACCGGCATCCGTTGTCAAGGGTATCTGAACTTAATCAGGCATCGTCCCGCGTGAACGCATTAGGACAGGTTCTGATAATGATCACACGCACATCCATGCTCGACCAAGAACATCGTGCTTTGCATTCAAATACTTCCATTTCAAATAATGGACTTGGCCAATTTTTTTCGTATTAAAAATATCCGGTAAAATAATTGTGCATGGTCACGAATTTAAATTGAACACATAAACGTGATACTCTCCCATTTTAAATAATTTCATGATTTTATATAGTACATAAAATATTTTTGGCGTCAAAACACGACACCTGGTATTTTTCTAATTAAATACCATAAAATCATATTTTTGCAATAATAATAATTCAAAAATCATCACCAAGCATCCAATTGCATAATTTAACAATCAATTTCACAAATCAACTCAACCACGACGATCGGCGTAAAATTCTACAAACCGGCTATCCCGGTATAATTTTCGCTAATTAAAATTAATTAAATAAATTGTAAATTATTTAAACTAAATCACTTAATTAAATTAAATAAACTAACCGAACTAACCTAATTGAACTAATTAAACTAATCTAGTTAGGCTAACTAAGTGAATCTGATTAAATTAAGTACATAACCTAACTAATCCCTAACTAAACTAATCTAACCACCTAGTTCATCTAACTAAACTAACCAACTAAATAGTTACACTAACTAAATTACACTAATCCTAATTAAGACTAAACTAATCCCCCTACGTGTAATTAACCTCATAATCAGATATTAGGATGCTAACTCACCGGATTAGCGAGATAACGAATTCACGGCGATGGTAGCGCGACGACGGTGAGATCCTGTGTCTATAGCGACTCTAACGGAGGCTCGGAAGAGGCTGAAAACAGCCAACAAGCCTCACGGCTTGCTGCTGGAAGCCGGTTTTGTGAAGGGGTTGAACCGGCGGGCTAGGACGGCGCAAACGACTGGTGACGGGCGCGGGGGCGAGTGATGAGGGGTGGATGGTCGGCCAGGGGTGGCTGGAGGCAGTAACGGCGGCGCGAGTCGACAGTGGTGGCGAGCTGGTGGGCTGGTGGTCGAGAGGCGGTCGAGCTCGGATGGGCAGGAGCCGCGGGCTGGACTCGCAGGGGACTGGGGGGTCGGGCGGCTGTGGGACGGTGGCTTGGCTGGCTGGGATGGTTGGCTTTATGTTGCAGCAAGGAAAATGAAATGAAGAAGAGCTGAGGAGGAAGAAGAAGAAGCAAAAGCTATTCTGCAGGGTGGTGGCTCACGCATGGAAGGACCAAGGGAGAAGAAGAGAGGGAACAAGGGGGACAAGGGTCCATGAAAGTCTTGCATGCAACGACTCAACTCCACTTGAAATATCTAGCACTTGAGTGGTTTGGCCTCCAAAGTCTTCTGCCCTCCAAGTCTTGGCAGCAACCAATGGCCAATTTTCCCTCAAAACCTTCATAAACAAAGCCAATTTGAAGGCCAAAAATGCCTCCCAAGCTGCCCCTACGAATTTCTTGATTTTATTCTTCAATTCCTCACAATTTAATTCAATTTGGTGGCCAAAATGCCAAGGAGGCTGCCCATATGAATTTCCTTGCATTCCCTTCACCAATTAATCTATTTTGAAGGCCAAAAAGTCCCTTAATTTTGCCCATCCGAATTTCCACCATTTTAATTTGCCGAATTTGATTTTTTTGCCAAAATTCCGGGCTCGACGGAATTTTCCCAAAAGATGAGACGGTATCCTAAAAATAAATCGTGACACACTCGAACGTTCGATTCTCGAAACAGAATTCAATTTCATTGTTAAAATCGACCGGACGTGATTTTACTGCGACCCAACCTACCGGGTAGATTTTAGGGATTTTAGTGCGTTTGACCCGTGGTCAATAATTTTGATCCACGTTTGTGCATCTTCGACTCGTCGGCGACTCTCGGTTATCATAAAAATCTCAAGGTTTCAATTACAGGTACCGGGTACAAAATTGACAGAAAATTGGGTTAGTGTCGTTCAATGCGAATTTCGCAATCAAATGGAATCACTCACAATTTAATTACGTGCTTCTGTCGAATTGACCTATCTCCAATTACTAATCGATTATAACGGTGCCGTATTGACCCTTGCCGTTTATCACGGTCGAGCAGTCGATTTCTGATCGAATTCTCAAGTCTGTCGCGTTTATATCCCTTAATGGCTTCACCTGATAGATCAGTTAACTCGTGAGTGATCAGCTCAGAGAAAAATGACCATAGGCGCGTTGATGAAAAGCTCAGTTCATTTTATTGAGATAGGGTCGAAAATTTAGGATGTCACAACTCTTCCCCTCTTATAAAAATTTCGTCCTCGAAATTTAAATCATTATAATTCTTCTTCAAAAAGGTGGGGGTATTGTCATCTCATCGAGTCCTCGCTTTCCAACGTAGCTCCTTCCATCCCATGGTGTTGCCAAACCACTTTAACCAAAGAGATCATCTTGTTACGCAGAACTTGCTTCTTTCGATTCACAATCTGAACTGGTCTTTCCACGTACGACACTCTATCATCCACGTTTAATTCTTCAAAATTCAACACGTGGGTCGGGTCAGGCTCGTACTTCCTCAACATCGACATGTGGAAGACATCATGCACTTGCGCTAGTCTTGGCGGCAACGCAAGACGATACACAAAAGTCACAATTCGTTCCAAAACCTCGAAGGGACCGACATACCTAGGACTCAACTTCCCTTTCTTGCCGAAGCGCGAAGTACCCCTCATTCGTGACACCTTAAGGAATACATGTTTACCAACTTGAAACTCCAATGGTCTTTGCCGCTTATCTACATAACTCTTTTGACGACTCTGAGCAGTCTTTAGTCTTTCACGAATGACCTTGACGGCGTCGACTAATTGTTGAACCAACTCTAGGCCGGTAATCTTCCGCTCTCCGACTTCGTCCCAACAAACTGGAGTTATGCAGGCTCTGCCATTCAACGCTTCAAACGGTGCCATCTGGATGCTCTGCTGATAACTGTTGTTGTAGGCGAACTCAACTAGATGAAGCTGTTCCTCCCAGCTTCCCTTGAAGTCTAGCAAGCAAGCTTACAGCATGTCTTCGAGGGTTTGAATCATCCTCTCAGACTGGCCATCCGTCTGCGGATGATAGGCCGTACTATACTGCAGCTTCGTTCACAAGGTAGTCTGTAAACTTTTCCAAAAGGTTGCTGTAAACTTCGGGTCTCCTTCAGATGTAATCATCACTAGCACACCATGAAGTCGAACTTTCTGGCGCACGTACAACTCAGCATATCTGTCCAAGGCATAATCATTTCGTATGGCGATGAAGTAAGCAGACTTCGTCAATCTGTCAACTACAACCCATATGGAATAATTACCTCGCTGACTCCTTGGTAAGCCCATCACAAAATCCATTGTGATATGTAGCCACTTCCACTCGGGAATTTCGAGAGGTTGCAAAAGTCCTCCAGGCTTGCAATGCTGTGCTTTCACTTGCTGATACGTCAGACACTTGGCGACATGTTTGGCGATATCCGCCTTCATACCAGTCCACCAATAGTGTTGACGCAGGTTCTGATACATTTTCGTACTGCCTGAATGAATACTGTAGTTGCTACGATGAGCTTTTGACAAGATCTCTTCCTTAAGATCTGCATCGTCAAGTACACGCAATCATCCACGAAACTTTAGTATCTCGTCATTAGAAACTTGAAAAACAGCTTTTCTCTTTTCTACATCTTTTTTGCAGTATTTTCTGGATCTCAAGATCTGTTAACTGCAATGTCTTGATCCTTATTTGCATTTCCGGTTCAATTCTGAGGGTAGACATAAGATTTGAAAGGTGGCCTACCTCAAATTTGAAAACCGAATCTCGAGCTCCTTCAAGTAAGATCCACTCCTAAACCATCATCTGCTCAATCAATGACTTCCGACTCAACGCATCTGCAACTTTGTTGGCTTTTCCAAGGTGATACAGGATGTCGCAATCATAGTCCTTGAGAAGTTCCATCCAACGACACTGTCTCATGTTCAACTCCTTCTGAGAGAATAAATACTTCAAGTTCTGATGGTCTGTAAAGATCTGGAACTTTTCTCCACACAAGTATTGTCTCCAAATCTTCAGGGCGAAAATAATCGCTATGAGTTCTAAATCATGCGTCGGGTAATTCAACTCATAAGGTCTTAACTGACGAGACGCGTATGCAATAATTCTGCCTTCTGCATTAGAACGCAACCCAGTCATATGTACGACGCATCACTAAAGATCTCGTATCCTTCAGGACTAGACATAATCGTCAGTACGGGTGCGGTAGTCAGCTTCTGCTTAAACTTTTGGAAACTACACTCGCACTTATCTGTCCATACAAACTTCTCTTCCTTCTTCAGCAATCGAGTCAGTGGCATGGCTATTGCTGAAAATCTTTCTATGAATCTTCTGTAATAACCTGCCAATCCCAAGAAACTTCTGATCATTGTCACTGTCGTCGGTCTTGGCCAATTGATCACTGTTTCGATCTTAGCCGGGTCCACGGAAATCCCTTCACCAGAAATCACGTGACCTAAGAAAGCTCCGTGAGTCAGCCAAAACTTGCACTTACTAAACTTGGCGTATAGTCCATGATTTCGCAGAGTCTGAAGCACTGTCCTTAAATGTCTTTCATGCTCCTCTGGACTTCTCGAGTACACCAGGATGTCGTCAATGAACACAATCACGAACTGATCCAAATACTCCTTGAATACTCGATTCATTAGATCCATGAAAGTAGCTGGGGTGTTGGTCAAACCAAACGGCATTACGGTGAACTCATAATGGCTGTAACGCGTACGAAAAGCAGTCTTCGGTATGTCTTCCTTTCTGATCCTCAGATGATGGTACCCTGTCCTCAAGTCGATCTTGGAAAATATCGACGCTCCCTGTAACTGGTCAAATAGGTCATCAATCCTTGGTAACGGATATTTATTCTTGGTCGTCATCTGATTGAGTTGCCGATAGTCGATGCAAAGACGCAACGAACCATCTTTCTTCCTCACAAACAGAACTGGCGCTCCCCAAGGTGATACACTAGGACGTATAAATCCTTTATCCAACAACTCCTGCATCTGCACCTTCAATTCTTTCAACTCTGACAATGCCATACGGTAAGGAGCCTTAGAGATTGGCTTCGTCCCAGGGGCCAACTCAATTGCGAACTCGATCTCCCTTTCTGGAGGCAGACCAGGTAATTCCTTAGGAAACACATTAGAAAACTCCTATACCATGGCAATGCTTTCCATCTTCGGCTCCTCAATTGTTGTATCCACTATAGTTGCCAAATAACCTTGGCAACCTACATCTAACATACGAGTTGCCTCAAGCGACGAGATTAAGTTAATCGATGGTCCTTCTCGACTTCCAATAAACTCGAAACTTTTACCCGCTAACGGGTTAAATTGAATCGATTTACGATAATAGTCTACAGTAGCTCGTTGCTTGGTGAGCCAATCCATGCCAATGATCACATCAAAATCAAACATGGCTAGGACAATCAAATCTATCATTTCCTCTCATTCACCAATAACTAACTTGCAACTAGGACACCCTATTGCAGACAGCACCTTATCCTTTAACGGGGTAGAAATACTAATGACTGACCCCAACGGTTCTAGATTCAACCCTACCAACTTAACGTACTGCTTAGTAATAAATGAATGCGTAGCTCCAGGGTCAAATAAAGCAGAAGCAGCATAGTCGTTCAGCGAGACTGTACTTGTGACCACGTCTGGTGAGTCCTCTGCCTCTCGTCGGGTGACAGCATACACCATTCCTTATGCTTGAAGCCTGTTCATCATGCCCTGTTGTGCGTTCTGCGACGCACTTCCTCTATTCTGTCCCATCGGTGGTAGAGGGGACAATCTCTGATCTGGTGGCCCTGCTGGCCACATCCAAAGCAAGCTCTCGTTCTTATGAAACATGGGGCTGATCCGTGTCGTCTTCCGCAGAAACGACATACACCATTCTGGTTAGGTGCTGACTTCCCAATCCCACCCTTTCTATTGGGTGGAATGGGATATCTTCCACCGGTCATCGGTTTCTTCCCAAACCGATTACCATCTCTGCTTGACCCGAACAGCGACCCAGATGCAACGGCTCATTCATTCAAGTTTCGTTCGATCAGTTGTGCCCTTTCATATAGATCATTGTAATCCTTCAGATTCAATGGCACAAATGGATCCTTTATCTCCGGTCTGAGGCCATCTCTGAACCTCCTTGCTTTGTCTACTAGATCCTCGATCAGTCTGGGGGCGTACTTAGATAGCTCGGTGAACTTCTCCTCATACTGGTCCACAGACATTAGACCTTGACGAAGGCGTTGAAACTCTGCCATCTTCTGTTCTCTGGCGTAGTTAGAGAAGTACTTTCCATTAAAAACTTCCACGAAGGCGTTCCACATCAGAACCACGCCTTCTGGAAACACTCTTCCTCTGGTGGCTTCCCACAAAGTACTGGCATTCCCCTGCAGCTAGTAGACCGTCAGGACTATCTTGTCTTCATCAGAGCACCTCAGCAGTGCGAAGACCTTTTCTAACTCGCGGATCCAAAGGGTTGCAGCCTCGGGATCGCCTGCTCCTAAGAACCTCATCGGGTTCAGCTTCAGAAACTGCTCAACTAACTTGTGCATAGGCCGCTCCCCAATTACATTCCCAAGTGGAACCTTGGCAAGTGCGGCAGTAGCAGCGGCTACGTCATTGGTGGCAGTAGTGGCGGCGGCGGTGGCAGTAGCTTGATTCTGGGCCTGCTGCCCCATCAAATTACTCAACGTCTCAAGCGCTTGGACGATCCTGTCTATCCTAGGATCGCCTAGTGCTGCTACACCAGTATCGTCTTGTAGCGGTACTCTAACACTCGCGCTGGCCTGAGCCGGCGCTCTACCTCGAGCACCGACCCTAGTCGGTGTCCTACCCCGAGTGACAGACGCAACTGTCCTCTTCCTAAGAGTGCTCTGTTCCGGATTGCTCATACTGCAAGATCCTTATAGAACCTGCTTTCGAATTCCACATAGAATTAGAAGTTTGAGCGACCCACACAAACAAACAATCAATCAATCAATCAATCACATGTATCAGCATAAGGAAAAAGGCCTTTCCTACTAACTATCTCAAGACCCATCGCACCTTATCACTCTAGACACTGACCAACTCTAATACCACTCCAGACGGGGATGTCATGCCCCGAACCTCGAGCGCGCGAACATCCCTCGGTGGTCGATAGAATTGCAACATTCCTAGGTTGCGTCGCCGACCCATTCGTTTTATGTACATGCGGAAGCGAACTAATAAACACCCAGACAACCAACAATCACAGGGATAGTAGAATGACTTGCTAACACCTTTTAACAAAACATACTTTATATACATGCTAGGTCAGTCTTGCAGGTTTATATACAGAAATCTATATTCAAAAAGAGGCTACTAAACCAATCCTACCTCGGACCCTACCTACTCGGGATCCGGGTCCACCACGACACCATCTGGGATGTCGATGTCTAAAGGATCAGCTACCTCTACTCCGGGCCCTTCAGCCTCGGGCCCCAGGTTCGCCGCGATATCTTCCAAAATATCGGCATCCACGATGGGGTCAAGTACCTCCTCATACTCGGTATCGATGGCAGGTCCGTCAAAACCCTCCAAGGGATCCTCCCGAACCCCGTTAGGCTCGTTACGGAACCATGCTTTGAAGCGATGAGGTACCAACTGAGGTAGGACCTCATCGACCTAAAAAGTGGTCACCACAAGCTCACGGGTCCAGGGGGACCCGTGGATGGGGAGAAGGGTAGTCTCCGTCTCCGCCTCCCGTGGCCACCCAAAGCGAACGTGGCATACCTCCATCTAAGGACTTGAAAAATTTTAAACCACGACGGGATGAGACAAAGTTTCAGCGAGTCAACACCCTAAACCCCGATTAGGACAAGCATTCACTCAGAGGCGTCCTAAATATGCACCATAAATGACTTATCTAGCCTCAACACCTCCCTGCACATTAGTACATCGCATATACATATATAAACGCAGCAATCGTAATTCAATAATTGGAACACCCCATATAATTCATCAAATATTCACAGGGGTCCTGATTATAAGGCCAAACCGTTATGACACGTCCCATTCCGTGTCACACAATTTTGTCCCATAATCAGACGCGGTTATCTCAATCACTCAAGCGTGTTCCAATTATTTATGACCCAACGGCCACTGCCAACTCAACAGTCGGCGGTCATCTGACATAACCAGGTGTCGTCCCGCTTCGTCGGACACGGCAACGTCTACATCTCGACGGCATACCCGAAGGAGCATCGGCCCAGCCTCCACTACGACCGGCATCCGTTGTTAAGGGCATCTGAACTTAATCAGGCATCGTCCCACGTGAACGCATCAGGACGGGTTCCGATAATAAGGTTCGTGCTCGATCTCCTAATAGATATAGATGCAAAGATGGTTTTCCTTTTTAAATCTATTTGCGTTAGAAAATCCTTGTAGAGCGAGTAATGATGTAGGTTGAGTTAATGTTAAGATGAGGTCAACGGTTCTGACGAAGTTCAATATGGCTTTGATTTAGAAGTTATCTATATTGGTTGAGTCCACAAGGATTGTAAGAAAGTAGAAATGAAGTTGATATTTCAATGCAATTATTGTGACTTGACTTAAATGTCGAGCTTAAGTAGAGATTATTGAGAACATGTCTTGAGTTTGAACCCAAGAATGAAGCTTGATACAATTAGATTTCCTAACTTGAGTAGACTTTCTATGTGGAATCCATTTTTTTTATTATATAATATAAGAAGCAAATTTTCTTGAAGAATAGTATCATAGACGAGCATTTGGCCATGACAATCAATTGGACGGCATGCTCGCGAATTACATACCGAGTGTTTGAAGTGATGAAAATCTCATGCTAAGATTTTGTGAATTCATTGATAAAATTGAGAAATAATTTCGTGAGGAATTGTGATTGATAAATACTATATAAGTTAGGTGTAATTAGAGGCTGGGATAAATTCAGAGTGTTTTAGTGATTTGAACGTGGTTATAATCTAAGTTATATTGCTTGATTTATAATGAAATCTATTGCTCAATCAGTGGAGAAGGTCCCACTAATTGACCTACGTAAACCTGGTGTTTAATATATTTTCTTGTATTGTTTATTATATTCATTATCTATTTTTTGCAATGCTTTTAATTTTAGAAAATAATAACTTTGTAGTTGATGAAATACAAGTAAATAAATCTCAATCATCTATTGAAAAAATCTTTAGTATTTCTATTTGAAACCTCATAGAAAATCAATCTAAAAATAGATCACAAATGTTGCTATTAATGTCCTTTAATGATGTTAGACTTCAGGGTAGACATAATTTCCAAATAGAAAATAGGATCCGAAGTTAATGCAGGTGCAGGGTTTCTGTTCATAGAGAGTCACTCTCGCTTTAATAGAACTGAAGGGGTTGCACTGAGCTAAGGGTGCATTTAGTTTGACTTTTGGGAAGTCTTTGAGAAAATATAAAGGCATTTAAGGGGTTTTTTCGAAATGCAAGTAGACTTTGGTAAGTTGTAATATGAAAATAAATTGAGAAACATTTGATTTAAGCGGTGTTTGAAAAAAATTACACTTTATAAAGTACTTTACTATTTTTGTTAATAAGATTCAAAACTAGTGATGGATTAGCGACTGGTAGCCTCGTAGAGGTCAGGTGACCTTAGGTAAGCCACGACCTAGGCGACCAAAACCTTGAGTCGAGCAATTGTTGGTGATGTTAGTCAGGCTCGTGCAACTCACTACTGAGCTTCACTACATAGAGAAGATGAATAGTGCTTTGAGGGAAAAATCGAAAACGAAAAAAATAGTGAGGGTTTGGAAGATTTTTTTTTACTAACCTTAAAGTGAGCTTTTCGAAAATGTTGAAAGCCCACCTACCTTGGGCTTTCAACTTTCACAAAGACAACATTTGGCCAAAGTGTTTGGCAAAAAATTTGCCAAACACCCCTAATTTTTCCCCTCCAAAGCCATTTAGAAAAGTGGTTCCAAAGGGAGCCTAAGTATAGTTTCTCACTGAGTGGTATAAATGTCACTAAACATGAGGTGGGAATGAAGCCTTAGGGCCAAAACTTGACAATTGCATAAATGCATTGGTTGCTGAGGGTACATCCAAAACTATATGTGAGATTTTGTCCAATGAAACCGTTTCCCTATAAAATGTGGACAAAGCCCCTTTCAAAATGTAAATCTATATAGAAATCGGCAAAACGTGTGAAGGGTCCTTTGTTAATTCTTAGATAGGAAGCGCAAGCCCACGAGAAAATTAAAGATACAAAGATTAGAGATAATTGTGACATCTTGAATTTCGACCCATTCTCAATTATATGAAATGGGCTTTTCGTCGACGCACCTATGGTCATTTTTCTCTAAACTGATCACTCACGAGTTAACTAACCTATTAGGTGAAGCCGTTAAGGGATATAAATGCGGTAGACTTGAGAATTTGATCGGAAATCGATCGCTCGACCGTGATAATTGGCAAAGGTCAATACGACACCGTTATAATTGATTTGTGATTGGATATAGGTCGATTCGACGGAAGCACGTAATTAAATTATGGGTGACTCCACATGATTACCAAATTCGCATCGAACGGCACTAACCCGATTTTCTATCGATCTTATTCTCGATGCCCGTAATTGAAACCTTGCGATTTTTACGACAACCATGAGTCGTCTACGAGTCAGAGATGAACAAACGTGGATCGAAACTTATTGACCATGGGTCAAACGCATTAAAATCCCTAAAAGCTACTCGGTAGGTTAGGTTGTACTAAAATCGCGTTCGGTCGATTTTAACTACGAAATTGAATTCGATTTCGGGAATCGAACATTCGAGCGTGTCACGATTTATTTTTAGGACATCGTCTCATCTTTTGAAGAAATTCCGTCGAGCCGAGAATTTTTGCGGAAAATCAAATTCGGCAACAAGAAATCAAGAGAAATTCGGATGGGCACCTTTAATTGGATTTTTGGCCACCAATTTGATTTGTTATGTGAAGGATTGAAGGGAAATTCGTTTGGGCTGCTGCCATGGCATTTTTGGCCATCAAAATGAAGTTGTTTTGTGAAGAACGGAGAAGAAATTGGCCATTGGTTGATGCTTTGACAAAAGGGGCTGAAAACTTTGGAGGCAACACACTCAAGTGCCAAGATATTTCTCTTGGCTTGTGAGTGGCTGCATGTTGGACTTCCTTCTCCCCTTGTCCCCCCTCCATGCACATCCTTCCCCCTAGCTGAAACCATCTGTTGTTGCTTCTTCTTCAGCTTTTTGAATTTTTTATTTTATTTTTCTTGTTTTTCTTCTCTTTCTCTTTTTTTTTTCCTTCTTCTCTTCCTTCTGCCTCCAGTAGCTTGCCAACTCGACAATTAGTCAGAGGTAGGGCTGGCAAGGTCCCTTACCAGCCTTTAGTTAGCCTTGTTAGTGGCTAGACGAGGCTCGACCCTCGCTAGCCCAATAAGCAACTTGGGCGAGGCCACCCTCGCAGCCTCTAGCAAGGGGTAGAGCCTCACTAGAAGAAGGCGAGGCTCACCTGAGGGCAGCGAGGTCAACCACATCAATGCTCACCTCTGGATGGTTGTCGGACCAGCGACCAACTAGAGGGAGAAGGAAGAGAAAGGAAAAAAAAAAGAATAAGAAAAAAAAGGAAAAAAGAGTACAAAAATAAGAAAAATAAGTAAAAAATTCAAAAAAAATGCTAAAATATTATTAGAAATTATCTACGTTAATGTCGGTGATGTCATATAGGACGGTTGGCATTCATGTCAACGTTGGTCGGTTAAAATTGGGTAGATAAATTGAATTGACATAAATACAAAAAATTTATGACTCATTTTGAAAGAAAAAATGTTTATGACTGAATTAACACAATTGTAATACATTTATGATTATTTTTTGGTAATTTTCTAGCCTTTTGTCAACTGGACACCAACACAACGTAACGAATTGTTGGTTACTAACACAAGCTTGACTCATTACCCGCCAAGATAATAGAGAACCACTTTGAGATTGCCCATCAAATGAAGCACGGAAAGAAACTACTACAAAAAGTTTCAGAAGTTTCGAAAGGAAACTTGGAGCTTGTATTGGTAATGAGTTGAGAATTAGAATTGGAATAAATTTCTTTTTTTTTTTTCCAATTCTTATAGGGGGCATTTTGATCTTTTTCTCAAGATTAAAGCGTCGTTTGTTTTGTAAAAAATGAATGGTTTGAAATATATTTTTCTGAAGATAATCGTTTATATTGTTTATAACAATGAAAATATAAAAATATATTTTCGTTGTTCATGAAAATATTTAGACATAAATCGTTATCGATAATGATAATATTCATTTCAACTGGGACAAGTGATTATTTTTAAGAAAATATTTTCCCAATGACTCATTTTTTGCGAAACAAATAAATGTGGACATGTAAATTTGAATGTAAATCTTGGTAATTTTTTGAAAAAAAATTGATTTTTTGCGTGTTCTTTTTCTTTTTATGAAGATTTAACATTTTTCGTCAAAGAGATTTCGCGGACCTACTCGCCTATTGTCAGTTTTCTTAAGTGGAGACAACTCCAAGATCTTATTTTGTGTTTTCATCCTTTACATTCACTTTTCAATTATCCATAATGAGTCATCCATTAGAACCTTTAATTACTTGAGCTCTGCAAAAAGCAAAGGGAGTTTTCCATAGTAATAAATCTCACATTTATTTGAGAAGCAGTTGCGTATGTATGTCATTGAAGAAAATTAAGCAGCGATGGCAAATGCTTCATCAAGGTACTTTATAATTGTGAGAAAATAGGTTTTCCTTGTTGGACAATGACATTATCGGATTATAATTGTTAAAGTATCGCTTGTCTACAATATTTATATTATGTATATGTGATCTCCCTACACCTATCAATTTAAGTTTTTAGGTTAGGCATTCTAATATAGTATGAGAGTCACGGGTTCTTTATATATGCATGATCTCTCTCTCCTTAATTTTTGAATTTCCAAGTCAAAATGCGCCCACCTAGTATCATATTAATCGCTTTGTCGTTGAGATGGACTGAAGGATTTAATCATGATGGGCCTAAGTCGGCCCGGCCTCGATGGGCCTAAGGGCCCGGCCCACGGGAATTAGGCCCGTGGAAAAGGGTACCTATAAAAGGGATGAGAAAGAGAATGAGCGTACCTTTTCGCATTTAGTACGTTCAGATTTCTCTCCCAAGAATCTCTCTCTCTCTCGAAGGCCAAGAAGCGACGCCATTTCCACTTCACGGCGAATCTTCGACATCGGATCGAACGGGACTGAAATCTCTTCCTCAATACGGCATCGGTGTCTAATCCGTGGCCAACAAGGTACGCTCGAATCCGTGGCGTGCTTTTGATCGGTGATACGTGACATTCCCGGGCTTATCTTCCGCATATGATTTAGGGGTTCGGTTTAGGTGCCGAATCCGGTTTTCGGGGATCCGAACAATCCCAACATTGGTATCAGAGCCCGTGTTAGCGTTTTCCCGACTTGTATGATGTTTATGATGTTTTATGATTGATTTTTTCGCAAATGAACTTCGGCCGTACGGATCGGGGCAAGGAATCCCGACACCCGAGAGTTGTTCGCATATCTTTTCGATTTTCGTAAGTCGAAACCAAAATCTGATTGCACGGGGAGGAAGGCGACGTCGAGACGAGTCCGGCGACACGTTGTGCGCCGCCGGGGGGGCACGCGCCCACACGCGCGCGCGGCCGGGCCGCTGCGCATGGGCGCGACGCGCCCGCGCCCACGCGCTGGTCGTCCCAGCGTGCGGCAGACACGCGCCGGTGACGAACCGGGGGCTCGCGAACCGCCGGCCGGCCAACCGGCACGCGCCGGTCCACGGACCGGCGCTTGGTGCGTCGGCATGACGTCACCCAACGGTCGGTAACCGCCGGGTGACGTCATCGCGACGTCATCGCCGACGTCGTTTGGCCGGACGGTCACCGGCAGGCGACCCGACCCGACCCCCTGGCACGCGCGCGTCGCGTGCAGGATGACGTTAGCGTGACGTCATCCCTCGCACGCTCGCGGCACGTGCGGTCGGTCCGTCCGACCCGAGCGATCGGTCCGACCGGGTCGACCGATCCGACCGGCACGACGACCGTTGACCATTGACTTCGGTTGACCGCGACCGTTGACCGTTGACCGATCGTTGACCGTTGACTTGGCCGTTGACCGGACGTTGACCGTTGACCGCAAAAAAAAAAAAAAAAAAGAAAAAAAAAAAAGAAGAATTTGTTTCTTTTTTCAATTATGTCTATGTGGATTATATGTAATCCAATATTGTTCTGCATTTGTTGCAGGAACAATGCCTCCCCTTCGATTACGTACGCCTATTCGCGTGATTACCGATAAACAAAAGGCAAAGCTTTCTAAGTTGATAGCTGAGTTGATTGATTATCGATGGGAGAAAGGTGACTTAATTGATCATGTTCTTGAAGTCAACGGGAAGATTCAACAGGTCATATGGAATGGTCATCCCATGTCGCGATCGAGAGATGGTGCGATTTTTCATTAATACTCTTCCACCGAATGGCAAGATGTGTTGAATCGCATATGGGATGTCAACGGTGCTGCTTCATATAAGAAAATTGTGATAGATTTTGTAAACGAATATTACTGCATTGTTGCAAGGGAAAAGGTCAAGAAATTGACCAAAATAGGATCTTTCCGGTTCGTGTGAAGGTTATTTGTAAAATGTATTAGCTTTTTTTTTTTTTTTTTTTTTTTGTTGAGTGTGCTATGTGGACATCCTATGTAAATGTTATCTACCTAATTGTTGTTGTTGTTGTAGCAACCTATTTGTTAGCCATATTATGTGAAAGCCTTATTGTTATATTGTATGTCAATTATCCGTTGCTTTCTCGTGATTCTTTGGTTCTTTGTGGGTAGGTAGTTGTGGGTAGTAATAGAAGTTTTTGTAGCTTCATAGAATTGATTTTGCATATGACAATCATATTAATGATAGTTTTAAGTTAGGATTTTTGGAGGATGATTGGAAACATAGTGACCTTTTGATTCTGAAACCTTACTTAAAATTATTAATTAATATGATGGGTTTGTGCAAAATAGATGCATAAATAATAGGCATTAATAACTCGTGCATATATGTCCGATGTGTTCGAGATCAATGGCTTCAGCCACAAAGAGCATAGTTGCCGAGCTGAACAAAGGTGAAAAGCTCAATGGTGACAACTATGAAATTTGGCAAATGAAAATCCAAGTATGTACTTTGGAAGAGCAAGAAGCACTTGAGACTCTTATCCTAACCATGGTAGAACCGAAGAAGGAACCTTTGCATAGCATAAGAGAGACAAAGAAGCATTTGCTGCATGGAAAAGAAAGAACTCTCTTGCTCGCATCACGTTCTTTGAGCAGCATGGAAAATGACGTCATGCGAGAGTTTAGGCGTTTTGAAAATGCCAAAGACATGTGGGAAGCATTGGCGGCAAGATTTGGTCATACTTCGGTGACCGAGACTAAGGCAGCTCACTATTAGGTTTAACTCTTATAAGAAACCTCATGGTCGACCATGAAGCAACATCTTAGAAAGATGTCAAACATGATTAATGAGCTTAAAGATGCTGGCCATGTCCCGACGGATGAGCAGCAAGTGCAAGCAAAGTGATTCGTTCCTTGCCTCGAGTTGGGAGCATATGAAGGTGCACCCGACTCATAATGAGAATATCAAAACCTTTGAGGATGCATTGCGTCATCTTGAGCTGGAAGATGACCGCCCGCTTTGGCGGCTAAGTCGGAAGCTGAACTCTATCATGCTAGTTCTAGCTCAAATGGAGCTTCGGGCTCCAAGCGCAAGCGCCCCTGGTTTAATAAAGGGAAAGGCAAGGAAGCAGTCCTTCGGGAAAGAAACCCAAGTTTAACCAACATGAAAGAGGAAAGCGTCCTCGCATGAAAAAGCTAGCAAGGGTGAAATGCTACAATTGTGACAAGAAGGGTCACTATGCTCGCGATTGTCGTGAGCCAAAGAAGGTAAGCACCCCTTGTATTTTTCAAAACTTAACTTATGTGTCGAGTTCGTATTCTTAACTGAATCTAATCCTTTGTGGACTGTGGATTCGGGAGCAACAGACCATGTAGCGAAGGATAGAGGATCCTTCGTGGAATTCGACGAATACCAACCGGAACTAAGTGGATCTATGTGGGAAACAACTCGAGCTGAAGTGAAAGGAATTGGCACATGCCAACTGAATATGCGTGGTGGACGCACTTTGTTCCTTCATGATGTATTGTATACTCCGGAGATTCGTCGGAATTTAGTGTCTGTTTTAGTATTGGTTAAATTAGGTTTTAATATGAACTTCTATGATAGAGATGTGGATTTGTTTTTGAATACAAATTACTATGGTTGTGGATATTTTCTGGATGGTTTTATTGTGTTAGATATTGATTATGTTAATACAAATGTTTGTTATTCCCTTCTCACGTCTCCTAACACATATGATAATGATGTGAATGTATGGCATGCTAGACTTGGTCACATTGGCCAACAGCGTATGAATAGACTAGCCAAAGAGGGCTTGTTGGGCAATATTGAAAAAGTCGATTTGTCTATCTGTAAGCATTGCCTAGAAGGGAAAACGACAAGGAAACCATTTGGAAAAGGTAAAAGAGCTGAGTTTCCTCTGCATTTAATCCATTCTGATATTTGTGGTCCAATGAATGTAAGAGGAAGGCATGGGGCTGTTTATTTCATCACTTTTATAGATGATTATACTCGATTCGGATATGTCTATTTAATTTCTCACAAATCTGAAGCAATAAGTTGTTTCAAAAGGTTTATGAACCTGGTAGAGAATCAATTAGACAAGAAAATAAAAGCATTGAGATCCGATCGAGGTCGAGAATATTTATCGATGAGTTCAGAAAATTATGTGATGAAAAAGGAATAGAAAGACAGTTATCTATTCCATACACTCCTCAACAAAATGGTGTTGCAGAGAGAAGAAACAGAACCCTACTAGAAATGGTTAGGTCCATGATGGCGCATGCTAACTTGCCTATCACCTTTTGGAGTGATGCGTTGTTATCTGCTGCCTATATACTTAACCGTGTGCCTTCCAAATCAGTTGCTTCCACTCCATATGAGTTATGGACAGGTAGAAAACCAGACTTAAGTTTTCTTAAGCCATGGGGTTGTGCTGCCTATACACTTGAATCCTCTCACAAGTTTGGGAAATTGGGTCCCGAGAGGAAAGAAGAGTATTTTCATAAGATACTCAGAACACTCAAAAGGGTATGTGTTCATAGGTGAGCAGGAAAGTGGGAGTATAACTGAATTTGAATCACGTGATGTCACATTCTTAGAGGATGAATTTCCTAAGAAGGGCGAAATAGGGAAGAAAACACCCTATTTGAAACCTCGGATCAAGATAATGATCTTAGTGGAGTTCGTCCAAGTGGGAGTAATATGAGAAGTGATGAATTGAATTCGACTCATTCTCAATTGCAACCACATGATGAGACGACATCATTATCTAATCCCAGTGGGAGCATAATGGGGAATGATGTGCAAAGAGCACAAACTCCCATACGGCGAACAAGTCGCCAAAGTATTCCCCGTCGACGTTTTGACATTGAAGGGAAACTTTTATGGTTGCTCCACAAGATGAGGATGAGCCTAGAAATATTAATGAGGCTCTAAATTGCCCTAGTAAGGAAAAATGGATTCATGCAATGGAAGAGGAAATGGAGTCAATGAAATCAAACCAAGTCGGGAACCTGGTTGATCTTCCAAAAGGACGCAGAGCTATTGGGAACAAATGGGTTCTCAAAGTAAAGCGAAAGGCTGATGGCTCGATAGAAAGGCATAAGGCTCGCCTTGTAGCGAAGGGGTATAATCAACATGAAGGGATTGATTATGAAGATACGTTTTCTCCTGTAGTTAGATTTACCTCGATTCGCATTATTCTGGCAATAGTATCTAGTTTGGATCTTGAATTACATCAGATGGATGTAAAGACTGCTTTCCTCAATGGAGAATTAGAGGAAGAAATATATATGGAACAACCAACTGGTTTCATGGTAAAAGGCCAAGAAGAAAAGGTGTGTCGACTTTTGAGGTCGATATACGGCCTTAAGCAGTCATCGAGACAATGGTATATACGTTTTCATAATGCCATAATGGCATATGATTTTACAATGATTGATGAGGATCATTGTGTATATATCAAAAGATCCAAGGATCATTTTGTGATCATATCATTATATGTTGATGATATACCGATTGCCGGAAGCAATATGGAGTTTGTTCATCTTGTCAAGAGTTGGTTGTCTTCCAACTTTGAAATGAAGGATATGGGTGAGGCTGCATACATTCTTGGAGTTAAGATTTCAAGAGATCGTTCGAAGAGATCGTTGTCTCTTTCGCAAGAAACATATATAAATAAAGTTCTTGAACCATTTCGTATGCAAGATAGTAAACCCATAGACACTCCTATTGCGAAAGGTGAAGGATTGAGCCATAGATCGTGTCCGAGGACTCCACAAGAAAAGGAACAGATGAAACATGTTCCTTATGCTAGTGCAGTTGGGAGCTTGATGTACGCTATGATGTGTACAAGACCCGACATATGTTTTGCAGTTGGAATGGTGAGTAGATACCAATCCAATCCAGGTCCAAAGCACATTGGAAAGTCAGTAAAGAGAATACCGAGGTATCGAAGGGAATTGCTGATTTCAAGTTGAATTATCAAGGAAAGGATCTGCGACTTGAAGGCTATTCTGATGCTGATTGGGGTGGAGATTTAGATGAAAGGAAATCTACCTCTGGTTTTGCTTTCTTACCGAACAATGGCGCCATATCATGGAGCAGTAAGAAGCAAACGTGTATAGCCTTATCCACGATGGAAGCTGAGTTCGTGGCATTATCAGCAGCAATACAAGAAGGAGTATGGCTTAAGAGATTTTTGGATCATTTAGGTATTGTTGAGAAAGCTGCATATCCGTTATTGGTTAATGTGATAGCCAAGCAGCTATAGTATACACTAAAGATCCAAAATATCATGGCAAGACCAAACATATAGATACCAAGTATAACTTTGTAAAAGATATGGTTGCACGAAAGGATGTGAACTTGCAGTACATATCTACGCATAGAATGGTAGCAGATCCTATGACAAAGCCAATACCTAGAGATGTGTTTTGTGGTCATGTGAAATCTCTAGGATTGCGTAGAGTTTGATGTACTGGATTGTAATTTCCCTGAGTTGTTCACATGTAAGAACTAGTGTTGTTTCATTATTAATGCCTATGAATCTTTTTTGTTTGATCTTTATGCATCTTAATGCTTAGTACATTATATTATGTTAAGGAAGTATGTCGGACAGATAAGAGATTAGCCCTCTCACACGGGTAATCGCCTCTATTTACTATATGATAAATAGAGATGAGACGATTTTTAAGCTTATTATCTAGGTGATAATCGAGAGCTTAAGCTTAAAATAAATATGTCGCCTTAACTGAGTGTTAAGATGAGGACATAATGCTTACGATGTCCGAAAGTAAAATAACCCACACATTTTACTTTATCTGTCTAAGATGCCAAATGTGAGTTCTGATGAATTTTGTGAATGAGTAAATACGTGAACTCAAGTTAGACATTGGGTATGTCCGAACTATCATCTGTACGGTATTGATTGTGTAGACATACGCTCCATGGGAAATGAGTTAATACCGTAATACGTATTTCATACTACGTATGCATGAGACGACCTATAAGAGTGACAAAAGTTTGATCTCAACTTTTATAACGTGTGAGACTCTTGAGGAAAAGAGTTCCTCAATTTTTAGTGCCCTCATGACTCTTACTTATTCTCAAGATTTCTATTTAATGTTTGCTATCTTAGAATGTTGCCAATGATCATGAGTTGATTCGATCTAATGGGACATTTCTAGAAAAGCAAGTTGAACTGAAATTGAGAGTTTGAAGGAAAGAGGAAGATCGGATTTGTAGAATCACATTGTGGTTTTGTATTCACGGGTCGACCAATTATGACTGTCTTTGGGATAATCATAATTGTGAATACAATATATATATCATTGTTTAAATGAGATTAAGAGAGATATAAATGTGATCGATCGATCTAGGGTACTGCATACTATTTTTTACTCGGAAAATGATGCCCATTATGAGCTGCTATATATTCCTAACAGATGTATAACAACGAGCTCTCAAAGTATGCTTTGGTCGCACGGATTATTCACCGGTATGAATGTTGAAAGAGGAAAAGAGGGATTTTCAGTTGATGGGCCTAAGTTGGGCCTATCCGCCCATGCTGGTTTTTTGAACCACCATGTGCGAGTGGGAGATGAAGGATTTAATCATGATGGGCCTAAGTCGGCCCGGCCCGGCCCACGGCCCACGGGAATTAGGCCCGTGGAAAAGGGTACCTATAAAAGGGATGAGAAAGAGAATGAACGTACCTTTTCGCATTTAGTACGTTCAGATTTCTCTCCCAAGAATCTCTCTCTCTCTCGAAGGCCAAGAAGCGACGCCATTTCCACTTCACGGCGAATCTTCGACATCGGATCGAACGGGACTGAAATCTCTTCCTCAATACGGCATCGGTGTCTAATCTGTGGCCAACAAGGTACGCTCGAATCCGTGGCGTGCTTTTGATCGGTGATACGTGACATTCCCGGGCTTATCTTCCGCATATGATTAAGGGGTTCGGTTTAGGTGCCGAATCCGGTTTTCGGGGATCCGAACAATCCCAACATGGACTCACGGTCTCTAAAAGTTGATAGCTATCCTAATTCACTTAATCTTCATGCAAGTAACAACTGAAGGTGTTAGGAAGCGACGACCTTCCACGGCGAAGTGAGATGGGAAATCTACCTACCAAAGCAATCAACCTCGACCAAAATAAAACCGTTACAGCAATAAGAGAGCATTTATTTGAGAACCTTTTCTACGTAGAAAAACCACAGTACGATGAATCTATTAATCCACTTCAATCAAGAATTACAAGAGATTCAACCAGATCGAGAACATACAAAGACACGAGCTCCCCCTTCTACAAGCTAAAACGCCATCAATTCCAAACCAAACTCTCTAAGAGCAAACCCAGCTAGGAAGCTTGAGACAATCTTGAAGTAGAATTACTAATGTAGACACCTTACTTTTTACTAAGGATGGGACCAAAGATGACCGGGAATGTTACTTCCTTAAAAGTTAATTTTTGGTACAATTGAGTTGTGCTCATAAAGAGTTTTGCCAAAAAAAGTAAAGAAAATAAAAGAAAAAAAATTCAATTTCCCCAAATTAGATTGTTGGATGGTAAGATATCACATTTTTTAACCATCGACATCAGATCAATGGGTGTCTTGAATATATAATATGATCCAATCGATAAATTCCATCTTAAAAAATCAAGTCATAAACTTTCCAACGTAACAAGAATCATGGTGATTACACTTTTTGACGAAGATAATATCATAACTTTCATCACGGCCGTCCGTTCCAATTAATTCTCAAGAGTATGAATTCTCAACATTTTTCGGTGATCAAGCTGCGTTTTTCGAAAATTTTGGTTCACAAGCTCTCCATGGGGTGCGAAAACCGAGTCAAAGTTATGTTCAATCAAAGTTTTGTTAACATTTTGAAAAAAAAAAGAAACAAAGGAAAAAAAGAAGAAATTGTCAATATTAAATTTTTAAAAAGAGAGAAAAAGGATCCGGTGCTACGCAGCAGTGGGCCCGCGTTGGACAACGGGTGGGCTTGTGCGATGCATCGAAGGCCTGGCCCAGTGCCCCTTCTTCCTTGCCCGGGGCCCTCTTGCTTGGCCCAGGGCCGTTTCGCAGTTGAACAGGCTTTTTGGCCATTGTGCAACTTAAGTTTAGATCATGTACAAAGTTCTCCTTCATTGCGTTATAAGAGCTCTAATTCTAGTTGCTACCTCTTTCGATCTTTCCTTGGGGAGAGAAAATTCTGGAGAAATACAAGGCGAAATTCCGGCCTATCCCAGACGTGTAGATATTTGAGAAAAATCAGACAAACATCACGTGAGGATTTTCTGACTTTTCACTGTGCTAAAATTAGTCTTCGAAAAGTATATAAAAAAATTCTTTATTACCATCAATCTGCTGAAATAAAATCTACAAAATTATATATATATATATATATATTTTTTTTTTTCTAGATCATTCTCGTGCTTGTTTAAATACGGGCACTAGATAGCAACCGTTGGGTCACAATACTGGACCATTGTCTAGGTGGGCCTAAAGCTAGAGAGCCGAGGGGCCCATGATAATAAACAGAGGCCCCACACGTCATAAATTTTCCAAAATAAATTATTTCTAAAATATTATTCTTATTAGTGTCCACCCTTCCAACATGGAAGGGGAGGTGAGGTCAAATCCCCACCTTCAGGGGGATGGGGTGGGGACGCGTAAGTTTCAGGAGTGGGTTTCGACTCCCACGCCCTGCAAGAGGTAGGGCAAAAGTCTGAGAGTGAGTGTAGAATAGGAATAGCGTAGGACTGAAAAAAAAAAAAAAAACTATTATTCTTATTTTCTCTAATAATATTTTCAATAGACAAAGATAATTATGTCTAAGTTGGCCAAACATTACTGAAAGTCAAAGAGGGACGTGACCCCTCCGATCCATTCGTATCTAACTGCTGCGAAGTGCTTTGATTTTTCTACAGAAGATCGCGCCGCTACCATTCCGTGTTACACGGTAGAGGTGCTGCATCGCAGCACGTAAAGGGCGGTGGATGTGCTCCCTCGGATCTCGACAGATCCGCATGATCCAATTGCTAACATGCATTAGGCTCATCACACGGATTCACCAAATAACTTCTTCGAACTCATATCGACCCGTCAATTTTGGCCTATTCCCGTCTTATTTTGAACATTAGAAGCGATAACAAAATTCAAAAAAGAAAGAATTGCATGGAAAATACTTTAAGAAGTCATTTGGGAGCATCATTACTCAAATGCTACCGCAGAGTCATACGAAGAAATTATCGAAAGGTTTGTATTTGCTAGACAATGGGGAGTTATCATATTCGCTACAAATACTAGCGGGACAATTTAATGACATGATAACGGATCCAAACAAACGCGATATGAAGTCAATGGGTCTTAATTGGGGCTAATTGTCTACTGGTCGATTTTGTGTGTCAATTACCGTGTAATCGTGTTGTGTTAATGTTATACAATTTGTTATGTGCTAGCTATTAATTTTCAAATCATGCTCGTGTTTAGGTAGACACTCGTGCGAGTTGACCTTTGGTAATATAGCCTTATGTTGGGAAAATTACGAAAAGGTTTTAAAGCTGTTGTAATTATATAAATTCAGTTCTAAATTTCTTTTTTAGCCTTAATAAGTCTTAAATCTCTTGCTTTTATGCCAATCTAATTTATCCAGCTAATTTTGGCCAATTATCCTAC
Organism: Eucalyptus sp. ANBG9806169; assembly: GCA_014182395.1. Taxonomy (NCBI): domain Eukaryota; kingdom Viridiplantae; phylum Streptophyta; class Magnoliopsida; order Myrtales; family Myrtaceae; genus Eucalyptus; species Eucalyptus sp. ANBG9806169. Next base: position 29,080,407 of record CM024582.1, read on the forward strand.
CCGGAGCTACCAACAATGATATAGACAGTTTTTAATAACATTTTAATTTTTTAGAATTTTTATTTTATTTTTCTTGTTTTTCTTTTCTTTCTCTCTTTCTTTTTTTATTTTTTTTTCCCTTCTTCTCTTCCTTTTGCCTCCAATTGCTTGCCAACTCGGTGATTAGTCAGAGGTAGGGCTGGCAAGGTCCCTTACCAACCTTCAGTTAACCTTGTTAGTGGCTAGATGAGGCTCGACCCTCGCTAGCCCAACGAACAACTTTTGCGAGGCCACCCTCGCAGCCTCTAGCAAGGGATAGAGCCTCACCAGAAGCGGGCGGGGCTCTCACCCGAGGGTGGTGAGGTCAACCTCATTAGTGCTCGCCTCTGGCTGGTTGCCGGACTAGTGACCGGCTAGAGGAAGAAGGAAGAGAAAGAAAAAAAAAGAACAAGAAATAAAAAAGGGAAAAAAAGAATACAAAAAATAAAAAAAATAAGTAAAAAATTTAAAAAATGTTAAGATATAACTAAAATTTATTCACGTCAACGTTGGTGATGTTATATAGGATGGCTAACATTTATGTCAACATTGGTTGGTTAAAATTGGACAGATAAATTGAATTGACACAAATACAAAAACTTAGGATTCATTTTGAAAAAAAAAAAGGTTTATGACTGAATTAATACAATTGTAATAGATTTATGATTGTTTTTTGGTAATTTTCAAGGCTTTTGTCAATTGGACACCAACATAACTTACAAACACGAATTGTTGGTTACTAACACAAGCTTGACTCGTTACCCGCTGAGATAATAGAACCACTTTGAGATTGCCCATCAAATGAAGCGTGGAAAGAAACTACTACGAAAAAGTTTCAGGAGTTTCGAGAGGAAACTCGGAGCTTGTATTGGTAACGAGTTGAGAATTAGAATTGGAATAAATTTCTTTTCTTTTTTTCCAATTCTTGTAGGGGGCATTTTGATCTTTTCTCAAGATTAAAGCATCATTTGTTTTGTAAAAAATGAATGATTTAACAAATATTTTTCTGAAGATGATCGTTTATATCGTTTATAACAATGAAAATATAAAAATATATTTTCACTATTCATGAAAAATTTTAGACATAAATCGTTATCGATAATGATAATATTTTCTATTGATTAATCATTTCAATTGAGACAAGTGATTATTTTTAGGAAAATATTTTCCAAATCACTCATTTTTTGCGAAACAAATAAACATGGACATGTAAATTTGAATGTAATTCTTGGTAATTTTTTGAAAAAAATTGATTTTTGCATGTTCTTTTTCTTTTTATGAAGATTTAACATTTTTCGTCGAAGAAATTTCGCAGACCTACTTGCCTATTCTCAGGTTTCTTAAGTGGAGATAACTACAAGATCTTATTTTGTGTTTTCATCCTTTACATTCACTTTTCAATCATCCATAATGAGTCATCCATTAGGACCTTTAATTACTTGAGCTCTGCAAAGTGCAAAGGGAGTTTTCCATAGTAACAAATCTCACATTTATCTGAGAAGCAGTTGCGCATGTATACCATTGAAGAAAATTAAGCAGCGATGGCAAATGCTTCATCAAGGTACTTTAAAATTGTGAGAAAAATAGGTTTTCCTTGTTGGACAATGACATTAAAGTATTGCTTGTCTACAGTTTTTATATTATGTATATGTGATCTCCCTACACTTATCAATTTAAGCTTTTAGGTTAGGCATTCTGATATGGTATGAGAGTCACGGGTTCTTTATACGTGATCTCTCTCTCTCCTTAATTTTCGAATTTCCAAGTCAAAGTGCGCCCACCTAGTATGATATTAATCACTTTGTTGTTGAGATGGACTCACGGTCTCTAAAAGTTGATAGCTATCCTAATTCACTTAATCTTCATGTAAGTAACAACTGAAGGTGTTAGGAAGCAACGACCATCCACGGCGACGTGAGATGGGAAATCTACCTACCAAAGCAATCAACCTCAACCACGATAAAATCGTTACAGCAATAAGAGAGCATTTATTTGAAAACCTTTTCTACGTAGAAAAACCATAGTACGACAAATCTATTAATCCACTTCAATTGAGAATTACAAGAGGTTCAACCACATCGAGAACATACAAAGACACGAGCTCCCCCTTCTACAAGCTAAAACGCCACCAATTCCAAACCAATCTCTCTAAGAGCAAACCCAGCTAGGAAGCTTCGGACAATCTTGAAGAAGAACTACTAATGTAGGCCCCTTACTTTTTACTAAGGGTGGGACCAAAGATGACCGAGAATGTTACTTCCTTAAAAGTTTGATTTTTGGTACAATTGATTGTGCTCATAAAGAGTTTTGCCAAAAAAAAGGAAAGAAAATAATTAAAAAAAAAATCCAATTTCCCCAAATTAGATTGTTGAATGTTAAGATATCACATTTTTGAACCATCAACATTAGATAAATAGGTGTCTGGAATATATGATATGATCCAATCGATAAATTCCACCTTAAAATTCAAGTCATAAACTTTTCAACACCACAAGAATCATGGTGATTACACTTTTTGATGAAGATAATATCATAACTTTTCATCACGCCCGTCCATTCCACTTAATTCTCAAGATTATGAATTCTCAACATTTTTCGGTGATCAAGTTGAGTTTTTCGGAAATTTTGGTTCACAAGCTCTCCATGGGGCACGAAAACCGAGTCAAAAGTTATGTTCAATCAAAGTTTTGTTAACATTTTGAAAAAGAAAAGAAACAAAGAAAAAAAAGAAGAAATGGTCAATATTAAATTTTTAAAAAGAGAGAAAAAGGATCCGGTACTATGCAGCAGTGGGCCCGCGCTGGACAACGGGTGGGCTTGTGCGATGCATCGAAGGCCCGGCCTAGTGCCCCTTCTTCCTTGCCTGGGGGCCCCTCTTGCTTGGCCCAGGGCCGTTTCGCAGTTGAACAGGCTTTTTTGGCCATTGTGCAACTTAAGTTTAGATCATGTACAAAGTTCTCCTTCATTGCGTTATAAGCTCTATAATTCTAGTTGCTACCTCTTTCGATCTTTTCTTGGGGAGAGAAAATTCTGGAGAAATACAAGGCGAAATTCCGGCCTATCCCAGACGTGTAGATATTTGAGAAAAATCGGACAAACATCACGTGAGGATTTTCTGAATTTCCACGGTGCAAAAATTAGTCTTCGAAAAGTATATAAAAAAAAATTATTTATTACCATCGTTCTTCTGAAATAAAATCTACAAAATTTAATAATTTTTTTTTTCTAGATCATTGTCGTGCTTGTTTAAATACGATTACTAGATAGCAACCGTTGCATGTGACCGACCCAATAGGTCACAATACTGGACTATTGTCTAGGTGGGCCTAAAGCTGGAGAGCTGAGGGGCCCATGATAATGAACCGAGGTCCCGCACGTCATAAATTTCCCAAAATAAATTATTTTTAAAATATTATTCTTATTTTCTCTAATAATATTTTCAACAGACAAAGATAATTATGTCTAAGTTGGCCAAACATTAAGCGTGTATAACCAAATAGAATGCAGTTTAGTCAATTGCATTTTACATACACATCACAACGAATACTAATAATACACTTACACATCATTTGAATCTTTTTAAAACACAAAGCATCCACGATACATGGAGTCATAAACATGTCTTCGGAAAAAAATAATAATAAAGGCATTACATCCAATATATTAGGAAATAACTTTGACGGTTGCATTTAAAGATATAATTGAAAAATGTGGGGATTGTGGGGGACGCTAATCCCTGTCCAGATCTATGTTTCTCTAGTTATGTTTCTCTTCATTGGTCTGAACACATAAGAAAAAAATGAGGAAAGAAGAAGTTCTTGCACGTCTATTGTCTCACCCTCATTAATACATGCACATGCTTGCACCAATTCGGTGGACGTGAGGACTCAAGGGGAAGCCTCGAAGAAGCAAAAGGAGTTCATAATATATTATAAAATATGCTCTATTAAGTGTGGATTGTTAGTCTTGGTGAAGTAACGAGAAATTTGCTGAAGAAAGAAGCAAGTATGAAGCAAGAAAAGTCAAAAGTTGCGGCAATCCTATAGAAGGGAGGGACAAGTAGCCGCACAAGAAGCCCCAAGCATGAAGAAGAAAGAAGAATCCAACGTCCATTTTCCCCCCTCATTAATGCATGCACATGCACGCACGAAATAGGGGACGTGAAAATTCTACAATTGACTGCAAGAAGATGGAGTAACATTTTTATAATATTATCCTTGCTGAAGAGCAGATCAGTGGCCACCATATTTGAAAAAAAAAAGAACCGAACTTGAACAAGCAAGGAAAAATTGCGGCTACCTCCTGTTCACCTGTTCACACTAAAGTCGATTGTTGCCTATAAATAAGCAAGGATCCTCGGCTTAAAGGGGGCGGAACGAACAAATTCACTTGAGAGGTTTGTGAGAACTATTAAAAAAACAGAGCCCGTAAAGAGACACACGAATTGAGAGAAAGGAGGAGATTAAAATAAAGAGGTGAATAGAGAGTTTGTCAGAGAAAAACCAAAAAGAAGGTGAAGTCAGAGAGGGCAACAGAGAGAGAAAGAACGTGAAAAAAAAAAAGGATGGGTTATCTTCTTCCCATGGCGTCTTCTTCCTAGGGGGCTTCGAGCATCCGTTTGACGCCCTACGCAGCAACCCGCCGCCGACTCCGTCCTTCCGGCGATCTGAGGACGTAGACGCTGCAGCAACCCTCTGCTGCCTTCCTGTTCCCGGCGAGTTCCGAACGCCGCTGCCACTGTAGTCCCGCGCCTCCGCTGGCTCGCCTTCTGCAGCTCGAAGCTTCAAGCGACGCCTGCAACTCCCCCACTGCGACTGCTATCTCGCGGTCGCCGGAGCTCCGAACACCGTCGCTATTGCAGCCCTCAGCCTGCTCGTCGCCACACCACCGCAGCACCTTCATCCACCTCCTGCAGGAACCCGCGCCCGACGCCAGCCACCCACACCACCTTCGCCCGCCGGTCACAGCGCATCTCCGCCCGTCTCTGCAACCAACCGCTGCTGCTCCTCTCCCCACCAGTTGACGCCAGCAACCTGACACCACGAGCACCCGCCTCTACGCCTGCAGCCCGCGCCTCTGTCGCCGCGCCACCGCCCGCACGCCCACAAGCTGCAGCACCCGTCGCCGCACCTCCGCTCGCCCGTTGCCGCACCTCCGCTCGCCCGTCGCCGCGCCTCCTCCGTCTTCGCCTGGCCCAAGCTGCGCGCTGCTGCTTCTTCCCTGCAGGTGCACCAGCCACGACTAGCCATGTGAAGCACCACCAGCTATAATCTTCCCTGCACACGACCCCGACCTGTAGCGCCAGAAGCCCCAACGCCCCCGCTCCGCCTCTCGCCGTCGCCGATCTGCTACGTCCGTCGGCCCTAAGTCCTCCGCCCGAGCGCCCCTGCTCCACCGGTCCTTGCTGCCCGGTGTCCCCTGCTCGACTGAGTCGATCTTGCACCAGCAAACAGCACGCAACTCCTGCTGTGGTCTTGCTGGAGCTCCTCACCAGCGTCTTCCCCCTGCCAGAGCTCCAACCAGTGTTGCCCTTCTCAATTGATTGAGCTGCCAAGCCGTGCGTGGGAGCAAAACAAAGCGAAAAAAAAAAAAAAAAAAAAAAAAAGGAAAAGCAAATTAGGTAGTTTTTTTATCTATTTTATTTTTTTTTTTTACTTTACTTTTTTTTTAGAATTATTCCTTAATATAAGATTGAGAATGTTCGACATGAAATAGCCTGTGAAATTTGTGATTGACAGTCCGATTTTTGTGCCCGAAATCCGACTCGCAATTGCTTGAAAAAATCGCCAATCCGATCTCACGCCCAAGATTCGATTTGTGATTTATTTAAAATTGGCCAACCCAATCTCATGCGTGAGATATGGTTCGTCAATTTGGATATCAATCTTGCTTTGATTATGATCATGACGTTTAAGTTAATTTCGCTTTCATAAAATTAAAAAAATAAAAAAATGTAGGTTAGAATTAGGTTTATTTCTTGTTTAGGGTTCACATATTTAGAATAGGAATTTTATTTCAAATTTAATAAAAAAAGAAAATCAAATCAATTAATTTAGGTTGCTAGTTTTAACTTAGGTTTCATGTTTAATTACTTGGCAATTTTTAATTTAGAAATTAATAAAAAAACATTAAAAAATTAGAATTTTGGCACTCTTTGCATGTCATTGCATTTTAGGGTAAAATTTCATATAGTTTAATTCTAGATAATAGTTTTTTTTTTTTTTAATTTAAGTTTAGAGAAATTTTTTAGATAGATTGCATTTTAGTTAGAAATTTCTAAATTGGGATAACATTCTAGTTTAACTTAGGATTTGGCTTAACCTCATTCCTAATACAAATTAGATGATATTTTAATTTAGATAGATAATTTTCACTTTTTTCTAATTCCGAATTTAATGAAAAATACAAAAAAAAAAAACGTCTTAGAATAAATTAGTTTTATTTTCTAGGATAAATTGCATTTAAAAAAAAAAAGAGAAAAAAATTTCATGCACATGTCATATAGAATTAGGTTCATGAAATGCACGTCATTTAGTGATTGTTGCTAGGTTCATTTAATTGGAAACTACTTGTCATTAGAATTAGGTCATTTTGTTAGTTTAGATTGCACATTTAATTATTGAACAATTTTAATTTCGAATTTTGTGGAAAATACCTAAAAAATTGTCTTTGAATAAATTAATTTCATTATTTAGAATAGATTGCATGCTTATTAAGAAAACACAAAAACATCTCATTTGCATCATGTAGCTTAGGCCATGTTATGATGTCATATCATTTCATGTTAGATTAAAAGCATTGCATCGCAGATGGATTATATCCTCCTTAAATAAGTGAAAACAAAAAAAGAAATTGTGTGTTAATTAGAAATCATATTTAGACCGTCGATGTGAATTCTGATCTAACATTGCAGATGCTTTCGTTGCTATGAGGTAAGTCCTGCAATTTTTTCATCGCTTTCTTGGATGTTAAATTGGTGGTTTGCGCACCCGCATGATCACCTCACATGTTAGGAAGATAAATTGAAATAAATTCAAGCTGCCTGCAAAATATTTTTTGAAATAAAAAGAAAAGGTACCGAAAGGGCGTTAGAGAAATCTAGCGTAATCAAGTCCCCGCACTCATTTAATCTCTGGTTCGTAGGAGTGAAGTAATTCTCCCATTACTTTACTTGGGTTTCTAATCGACCCACCAAAAATAGATAAGTGGCGACTCCATGATAAAAATCATTGGCATATTAAGAACTTCGACCCTAAGTCACGAATTGGTATGGGCTTGGGAGAGGTCGCGCTAAGTCTAGGCTTAGCAATCCATTAGCCGAACCCTTAGGTGGTCCAACCCGCTTCAGAGAGGTCGTGACAGCTTGGCGGCTTCGTTGGGGAATTGAGTCAAAACTCTTAGTGGACTTAAGCCAATTTTTCTTTTCTTTTTGAAAAATATTTTTGTTTGGCAGCAAGGATCCTAGGTACGTCCCTAATATTTAAGGCGTTAAATGTTCTTACAGAATGGGAGGTATAAAGGGAAGTGTTTGCTAACCTTTGTTTTGTAAGGAGGTGTAGGAATGTATGGTTTATTTTCATGTTGAAGTGTTACTTGATATAAACTGTTGTGCATGCCTTGCATTTGCACTACACTCTAACGCACACAGCCCGCCGCCGAACCTGGGCCGCATAGGATCATCTGGGATGGTACTGTGATGGATACCAATCCGACCGCATGCCCGCGGTACGAGTCGCCCATCTCAATCCCGAAATTTCTTTTTGGTGTCAAGAGTACCCACCTCGGTCCGCATGCCTGCGACCTGGGTCGACTCTTTGACCAAGCCGAAGTCATGAGGACCCGACTTAGTCCGCACACCCGCGGCTAGTCCGATTATCCTTGTGGCTTCACTTTGATAAGCCTTATAGATTAGAAATAGAGCCACTTACCATGCGCATGTCTATGCGATTGCCCCTCATCGGTAAAGTAAGTTCTATAAATTTTTTCCTTTGCAATTTACTTACTTCATCATATTATTTTGTCAGTCCATGGCATTAGGATTGTCCTGAGTCTTGATCAATATACAATGGGGATATCGGATATTCGGATTATTCTCCCTCCAAAGGAAGAGCTTAGCACCTGCTGGGACAAGTTAGACCAAGCTAGCCGTCAATTCGTAGAGTCACACATTGGTCGACTACTTCCACTGCTGCATATCAACATCCATGGAGGCCTCATCCAAGCACTTGCCCATTGTTGGTGCCCCGAGACCTCTACTTTCATCTTTGGCGGTAAGCATGAGCTCACTCCCACCTTGGAAGAATACAGCATTGCCATGGGAAAATCTTTGAAAGTTGAATTAATTAGTCCCCCTATCGGAATAGATCCCGTTGTGGCCTTATCTGATTTTTTGAGAATTAAGGAGGATAATATAAGAAAAGTCTTAAAAGCTCACCGCAATACATGCTCGTTATCTTTTCTAAAAGAATGTTTTGAAAATGGCACTTCATTTCAAATGCATAGGATTTTCCTATTAGCCTTCTTTGGGTTTATAATTTTTCCTTATTGCAAGAATGCCATTAACCCTTTGATTGCTCAATTAGTTAAACAAGTGTTGGAAGAAAAAAAAATTGTAAACACTGTTCTGACTGAAACTTTTCTTTCCCTCACTCGATTTAAAGAAGGTGGTGATAAGTTTTTCCATTTCTCTCCTGAGCTTTTGCAAATTTGGTTTCTTTCTCATATAAAAGGGTTTGGTGGTTTAATGACTATACATGATGTTAATAACTCTAATCACCCTATTATGAGATTTGAAAGCAAGCAAAAACATGCACCAGATCACCATTATTCTAGATGGTTAGCTTTCATGAAAAAACCAACTTCCAAGGGTTTCCTATGGCATGCTAAGTGGTTCCAAGTTCGTGTGGCGAGACTCTCATGTGGAGCTGTTGGCCCAATCCCTTTACTGGGATTCACTGGAGTAATGGAATATTATCCGACTAGAGTGACCCGTCAGTACCAAGTGGTGCAAGAGCTTCCACCAGCATTGCAAACAGATCCGCTCCGAGTAAGCTTCATTGATGGAGATCGAGACCATGAGGATTCCATTCTCACGATCAAATCAATGTGGGACATGTGTCATCCACGAAAGCTCAAATGGCTCGAGGAGGAGCTGAAGGGTAAAGAAAGAAAGTACTATGCCTCAACTAAATACATTCAACAACACAAGGTCCCAGAGGAGCTACTTCCAAAGATACCAGAGGTGCCACTAAAGATCACCAACCGCGCTGAGAATAGACGTCTCAAAAGAGTTGCCGAAAAAGCTCAAGAGGAGAATAAGCGATTGCGCCGAGTGGTGTCCCGAATGTATATTGATCAAGCGAGATGAAGCGGCTTGGATCAATCTAGTTATTTTCCATTTCTAGATTAATGTTTAGGAAGTTGAGTCATTTGCCTTTCTAGTTTATTTGTTTAAGGCATTTCAAGTTTCTATTTTGCTAGGCTATGTCAAAAACTCCATTAATGAATAAAAGCTTCTAGGCCGTTGCCATGGACCGGCGTGTTTCATATGAGATACTTATTTTTGTTCATTTCTGCAATTTAGGTGACAACGGATCCGCCACGTTCGCCTATTATTACACGATCAAGAGCTAAAATGGCTGACCAAACCGAGATGCGTGATCGTATTACCAGTGTGGAAGATCAGCTCAAGCAGTTGCTTACTTCTATGCAACTTATGACTGCCCAAATCGAATCCCTCCGGGTGAATCCCGTTCCTGCACCTGCTCTACCTGAGTTAATAATCCCAAAATAGGCAAGGAAGGTCTAGATTGTTGATGATGACATGTCTGAATTGGAGGATGACATACTTCCAATCACTGCCGAGAAAACCAAGTCTGACGACACTCCTAAGATGGAGCAAGGTGAACGCCTTGCGAAACTTGAAGAGAAAGTGAAACAATTGCAAGGATCGCAGAACTCACTCCCAATTGACTTATCCATTTATGAGAAGGTTAAGACGCCAAACAAGTTTAAAATGCCGGAGTTCGAGAAGTATGATGGTACTTCTTGCCCGAAAGCTCACCTACAGATGTACCATGTAAGGATGGCTCAGCATGTAAAAAATGAGCCCCTTATGATCCAATCATTCCAAATGAGTTTGGTCGGGCCTGCACTAAACTGGTATATTATGAAAAACATAAACCTCCTCGACACTTGGAATGAGGTGGCCGATGCATTTCTCAAGCAGTACAAGTTCAATATGGACATTGCACCTTCACGAGAGGATCTCGAACGAATGGAGAAAAAGAGGAGTGAGTCGTTTAAAGAATATGCCATAAGGTGGCGAAATCTGGCCACCCAAATCACTCCTGAACCTACTGACAAAGAATTGATGAAGTTGTTTGTCAAAACCCTCCCATTCGAGTTTCGTAATCGGATGGCTATCACGTATGTTGAGAACTTCAATCAACTCATCCCAGTGGGTGAACAAATTGAGACAGGGCTGAGAGATGGATGGTTTAATGAACCAACCCCTATAGGCAAAAGATTTACTGCAAAGAAAGACAAAGAACCGACCACTGAAGTTAATGTTGCATATGCGCAACCAGCCCCTAGTAAGCCTCCAATTGTTCGTGTCCCCGGGAATCAGCAAGATGGAGGCTGAGTGCCTGCACCGCGGCAATTCACCAAAAGGCAGTTCTCTCCTCTTCCTAGCCCTCTATCTCAGGTCCTGCCGATACTCCAAAAGAAGGGATTGATCTCCCACGAACCAAAGCGGCCCAATGCTGAAAAATTCTCCAATTATGATCCCTCCAAAAAATGTGAATATCATATGAGAGAGGTGGGCCATTCGATTGATTAATGTATGACTTTGAAGCACAAGATCCAAAATTTATTGGATACTAAGGCATTTGCTTTCCGTACTACCCAACCAAATGTCAAGAAGAATCCGTTGCCAGAACATGAGGGAAACGTGAATGCAATCTTTAAGTTCAATGCTGGCAAAAAGATGAACTTGAAGATGTTGTCAAAGATATCTATAGCGGATTAGTTAGAGTTGGTTACTATCCGACAAATGAGAATCCTCCCTTGCCTACCATGAGGGAAAGGGTTCAAGAAATGGTTAAGGCTGGCATGATCGGGTATGCTGATCAAACTAGAATAGTGTCAACTATCTCTCAAGTCATCATTGATTGGGAGAAAGAATTTGCTGAGCTAAGTGCTGAAAAGAGCGAACCTGATCCGTTGATCGAGGACATGCCCCCACTTGAGGATGCCTCCGACCACGAAGAACTGATAGTGGAAGTGCCTTCAACTGATGAGGAGATAATAATTGAGATGCCCCAGTTGTATCAATACAAGAATAACAAAGCCTTCCCCTGGTCATACGAGCTAGATGTTGACCTAATTACAAGGTCTGGTCGGACCTATGCTCAAGCTAATACCCAACCTGCAAAGCCAGTTACTGATGAAGAGGCTAAAGAATTCCTGGCTATAATCAAAGCGAGTGAGTATAACGTGGTCGACCAATTGCGAAAATTGCCTGCTCAAATCTCTTTACTTGAACTCTTGCAAACGTCTCCTACGCATCAAAAGTCTCTAATGAAGGTCTTGAGTGAAGTTCGTGTACCGGAGACGATCGAGGCAAACAGGTTGGAGGAATTTGTAGGATCGATTCTTCTCAAAGATTTAATAGCATTTTCTGATGAAGAATTCCCTCTTGAGGGGAGGGGACATACTAAGGCGTTATACATATCTGTCAAGTGCAAGGCTTCCCATGTGGCTGGAGTACTCATTGATAATGGGTCTGCCTTGAATATCTATCCATTGGCAACTCTTCATTGCCTTAAAATAGATCCTTCAAAAATAAATGCTGCAAAGACCTCCGTCCGAGCTTTTGATGGTACAAGAAAGGAGGTGATAGGGGAGACCCACCTTGATTTGCAAATAGGTCCGGTGATGTTCAACATCCTTTTCCAAGTAATGGACATCCCTACTGGATTCAATTTCCTGTTAGGTCATCCTTGGATTCATACTGCTAGAGCTGTGCCATCAAGTCTTCACCAAAGCGTGAAATTTGTTGTCAAAGGAAAGCTAGTCACTATTCATGGCGAGGAGGATCATCTGATTTATCATGAGATGGCCATCCCCTATGTCGAGCCGGAACCTAGGGAGGAGTCGAGTTACCAATCGTTCGAGTTCGTGTCCACTATTCATGCATCTCGAGGATCGACACCACCCATCCCTGATGTGCCAAATGCAGTAGTTATGGAAGCAAGAGTGATGGTTGGAAATGGCTTTATTCCTGGTCGTGGACTTGGTAAAAAAGAACAGGTTATCCGGAATCCGATTGAAACCCCTCGAAGGCCTCATTCCGCCGGATTAGGGTACCATGGAAGAGGGGGAGGACATGAACAAGAGAGGAAAAACTCATTATTCCTCAATATCCGCGAGACATTCCCGGGCCCCGCTAGAATGATGCATGATGAAGGAGGAATGATCGATCCCCGAGGTATCATGGATGACCTGACAACTTCAGAGACAGAGGATCCATATAATGGGATGGAAGGGATCACGACCCTATTCGATGATCTCTTTATAGGCGGCATTGACAAAGAACCATCGGAGGAAATGGGTGCTAGCCCACAAGAGAGCAACCTTATGGTAGGCAAGGGGGTAAAATTGGTTCAATCCAATACCATGAGCGATGACAGTGAAGACCCGGAGGAGCTGAATGGTGACTCCATTGAAGTACAGCTTAGTTGGGAGCAGCATGAAAAATCCAAAGTTCTCACCCCCGAGCAAACCGTCACTATCAATTTGAGTGATACCGAGGATCCCAAAGAGATAAAAATCGGGGCAAATCTTCCCAAAGATGAGGCCGAGCACCTAACTCAGTTGCTAAAAGAATATCAGGATATCTTTGCCTGGACGTATGCTGATATGCTAGGTTTAGATCTGTCAATTGTGGAACATTGTTTGCCCACTAATCCAAACGCGCGCCCTAAGAAGCATAAGCTTCGGAGGACTAAACCGGAGCTCTCAAAGAAGATAGAAGAGGAAGTAATGAAACTCCTCAAAGTGGGATTCATCGAAGTCTCGCAGTACCCTGAATGGGTGGCCAACATAGTACCAGTCATGAAGAAAGACGGTCGAGTCCGAGTGTGTGTTGATTATCGGGATTTGAACAAGGCCAGCCCAAAAGACGATTTCCCATTGCCACATATCGATGTTCTCATGGATAGTACTGCCGGATTTAAATTATTCTCTTTCATGGATGGTTTTTCTGGGTACAACCAGATAAGAATGAAGATTGAAGACAAAGAGAAGACATCATTTATCACCCCGTGGGGAACCTTTCATTATAAGGTCATGCCCTTCGGACTCAAAAATACAAGGGCAACTTGCCAACGAGCCATGGTTACGTTGTTCCATGACATGATGCATGAAGAAATTGAGGTATATGTCGATGATATGATTGCAAAAACCCGACCCGGGAGAAGTCATGCCAAAACCCTCAGGAAGTTATTTGATCGACTGCGTGAATTCAAGCTCCGTTTAAATCCTGCCAAGTGTGTGTTCGGGGCAGCGTCAGGTAAATTACTTGGGTTCATTATGAGTAGTAAAGGGATCGAGATTGACCCATCTAAAGCCAAGGCAATATGTGAGCTACAACCTCCATCGACAGTGAAGGAGGTCCGGAGTCTCCTAGGGAGACTGAATTACATTGCACGATTCATTTCCCAACTCTCTGAGACCGCTAAGCCATTCTTCAAACTCTTGAAGAAAAACGTACAAGTTGAATGGAATGATAAATGTCGAGAGGCGTTCGATAAGCTGAAGCAATATTTGATGAGTCCACCTGTTCTTGTCCCCCCAATATCGGGGCATCCTTTGATTTTGTACCTCACAATCCATAGTGAGTCACTGGGTGCGATGTTAGCTCAGAAAAGTCCCATGGATCAGAGGGAACAAGCTATTTACTACCTAAGTAAAAAGTTCACTATCTTAGAGCTAAAATATTCTGATGTTGAAAAAACTTGTGTTGCGTTAGTATGGGTATTGCATAGACTGCGACAGTACACATTGCATTACCAGACGTTTCTCATGACTGAGAATGATCCCATCAAATATTTATTTAATCAACCAGCTCTGGTGGGTAAGTTAGCTAAATGGCAGGTCTTGATTTCGAAATTCGACGTGCAGTTCATATCACAAAAATCAGTTAAAGGCCAAGTAATTGTTGATATATTGGCCGAGAATCCTAGAACCTTGAATGATGATAATTATCACCTGGATGATCGTATTTTAGCCGTAAATGAAGATGCATGGTCCATGTTCTTCGATGGAGCTGTGAACTTGTCCGGTTCGGCACCTGGGGGCGATCGATATCCCCTGCATCGACAACATCACCCAGTAGCCGCGAAATTGATATTCCCATGCACTAACAATATAGCTAAATATGAAGCTTGTATTCTCGGACTTCAGGCCACAATTGGAATGGGAGTGGCCAAATTGAAAGTATATGGAGATTCTGCACTGATCATACTCCAAATTGTAGGTGAATGGAAGACCAAGGATGCCAAATTACTGCCGTATCACAAGTACCTCGAAAAGTTGGTGAAGGAGTTCGATGAAATCTCGTTTGACTACTTGGCTAGATCTCATAATCAGTTCGCCAATGCCCTGGCAACATTGTCATCTATGTTGCAAGTTACTGATGGTTTAGAAGTTGAGCCTTTGAAAATTAAGGTTCTAGCCAAACCTTCTTATTGTATGGTCGTGAATGAAGAACTTGATGAGAAGCCATGGTATTATGACATCATGAACTATATTCAAAAGCAGGAATTTCCTGAAGGGAGCACTCTAGCCGATAGAAAATACATAATGAAGATGGCCTCAAAGTTCTTCGTCAGTGGTAAGAATTTATACAAGAGATATTTTGATTCAGTTTTATTGAGATGCGTAGATGAAGCTATCCAAATCATGCAAGAAGTGCATGAAGGAGTTTGTGGCCCACACATGAATGGGCACATGTTAGCCAAGAAGATTATGAGACTGGGTTACTATTGGCTTGCGCTGGAAAGTGACTGCATACAGCATGTTAGAAGTTGTCATCGTTGCCAAATTCATGGAGATAAAATAAATGTTCCTCCAACGGAGTTACACCAACTATCTGAGCCATGGCCTTTCTCAATGTGGGGGATCGATGTGATTGGCCCGATAAATCCTAAAGCTTCAAATGGGCACCGATTCATATTGGTGGCAATAGATTATTTTTCAAAGTGGATTGAAGCCGCATCATATGCTAATGTCACGGCTCGAAATGTTGTGAAGTTTATTAAACATGACATAATCGCCCGTTATGGTGTCCTCAAAGCAGTTGTCACTGACAATGGGACAAATCTGAATAACAAGTTTGTTGATGAGTTGTTCAGTAAGTTCAAAATCAAGCATTTGAATTCATCACCATACCGCCCACAAATGAATGGAGCTGTTGAGGCAGCTAATAAGAACATCAAGAAGATCCTGGCTAAGACAGTCGAGAATTATCGGGATTGGCATGATAGGTTACCCTTAGCTCTAATGGCGTATTGGATATCAATCCGAACATCTACCGGGGCAACCCCTTTCTCCTTAGTTTATGGCATGGAGGCAGTCTTGCCTGTGGAAGTAGAAATCCTCTCTTTGAGAGTCTTATCCCAAGTGGAATTGTCCGAGGCAGAATGGACACGACAAAGGTTCGAACAATTGAACCTAATTGATGAGAAAAGGTTAAAAGCTCTTTGCCATGGTCAGGCGTATCAACAAAGAGTAGCCAAGTCTTTCAATCGGAAAGTACGACCGAGACACTTCGAAGTAAATGATCTAGTTCTAAGAAAGGTGTTGCCGATTTTTCCTGATCCTGGAGGCAAATTTGCTCCAAATTATAGCGGCCCGTATATGGTGAAGAGGGTACTCCCTGGTGGTGCCTTAATCCTTACATAAATGGATGGTCGTGAGTTTTCTAATCCTGTTAACTCTGATGCGGTGAAGAAATATTACCCTTGATAGAATTTGTTGTAAATTGAAGGTACTCATTTCTTCATTAGATTGTGTGGAAATGGATTGAATGAGATGAAAAGTAGGCCCTATTCCATACACATATCGAATTCATTTGATTCGGTATATCAGACGTGTTGACCCAAAGTCAGTTCAATTAAATGAAAAAAAAAGAAATGCCCTAAGGACACCACCAGCACCTCGGCCTGATGGCATGGGGAATGAAAGGGTCCGAGAACGACCGGGGTTCGATCCCTGGAAACGGCAACAAGTTTGCCAAAAAAAACAAAAAACAAAAAACAAAAAACAAAAAAAAAAACAATTTTTTTTTCTTTCAATCCTTTTCTTTCTTTTTGAGCTGCAAACTCTTTGTGTTCAAAGCTGATGAGTTCATGAAGTAATTGTGACCTTTCAAAGGAAATTTTTGCATTATAGTTTTACTTGTTTAAATTACCAATTCCACTGAAGATTATCACCGCAGATCAAGTTAATGAATGATGTGGAATGGATTGAACATGCTAAATGAGACATGTCAGAATGATGAAAGGCAAGTTCTATCCTATACACAGTCCCTTGCTCATACACCGGTGAGATGAGTGTAGGAAGTTCCATGTCTGTGAGGTAAAGAGTT
This sequence comes from Eucalyptus sp. ANBG9806169, assembly GCA_014182395.1. NCBI lineage: Eukaryota > Viridiplantae > Streptophyta > Magnoliopsida > Myrtales > Myrtaceae > Eucalyptus > Eucalyptus sp. ANBG9806169. The sequence goes on from CM024582.1 coordinate 29,097,079, forward strand.
CTCTCGCGAAAGGTACGATAATCGAAATAATGAGAGGCGGTTTATTCTCTATTCCAAACACTACATGTCCATTGTTTAAACCTTTTTGAGCCTACACACGTGGATAATTTTTAAATTACCCCTGTCAAGAACCACCCCACATTAGGGCGAACTGGGAGGAAATTGATAGGAATATTCTTGCTCTCACTTGCATCAATCTTCAAGTATTGCTATTACATTGAATTCATACGGTAATTTAAGTGCCTTAGGATGATGAAGAGCAGTTCTTTATCTATCCTACACACTTTATCCATTGCGTAGCCCCTTGAGCTTGTAAATTTGTTTCATTTAAACCCAATTGGTGATCATCCCCCACACTGGGGCAAGGCAAAAGGCAAATATTCAAGCAGCAGAGTCCAGAGTGCCGACAAAAAAATAAAAAAATCCCCAATAACCCAAATGTTAAAGCATTACGTGGTGATTCAATACATGTAGGGCCCGTTTGGTTCAACTTTGGGGAAATGCAAATGCATTTCCCCAAGTATCTTTAGAAGAATGGGCATTTGGTGAATGCTGAAGTGTTTGAGAACTTTTATTTTGGTGCAGCATTTGGCAAATTAGCTTTGAGGTAAAAAAAGAAAAGGAAAAAGGAGGAGGAGATGTTGATGCAGAGGAGGGGAACGAGTGGGAGGCAATCGGAGCTGGTGGGGGAGGCGGCTGGTGGCTGTGGTGGCGGAGGTGGCTGGTGGCTGTGGTGGCGGAGGTAGCTGGTGGCAGTGGTGGTGGGGAGGCGGCGGGTCGCGTGACCCACGCACCGCCGTCGCGCGAGTCGCGGTCTCAGGCGGTGTCGCCTGGGTCGTGCGACCCACGCACCGCCGTCGCGCGAGTCGCGGTCTCAGGCGGTGTCGCCCGGGTCGTGCGACCCACGCACCGCCGTCCGTGGGTCGCGCGCCCTCGGGCGACGCCGCCTAGGGCCGCGCGACCCACGCACCGCCGTTGCGTGGGTCGCGCGGCCTCGGGCGACGCGCCCGGGGCTGCGACCAGATCCGGCCGGGCCGAGCGGTGCTAAGCCCGTCGCGTGGGTCGCGCGACGCCGCCGCCGAGGCCGCGACCCACGCGACGGCGGTGCACGGCGACCGGATCCGGCCGGGCTGAGCGGTGCTCAGCCCGTCGCGTGGGTCGCGGTACGCCGCCTGAGGCCGCGACCCACGCGACGGCGGTGCGCGGCCACCGGATCTGGTCGGCTGAGCACCGCTCAGCCCGTCGCGTGGGTTGCGCGACCCAGGCGACGCCGCCTGAGGCTGCGACCCACGCGACGGTGGTGCGTGGCGACGGCGGTGTGTGGCGACGGCGATGCGTGGGTGACCAGCTCCGGCCGGTTGAGCTCCGGCGGCTGAGCTTCGGTCTTGAAGAAACAAGGAAGACGAGGAAGACGATGAACAGTTGTTTTTTAGGGTAAAACAAGAAAACTCAATTATAGTGAGGGTAATATTGGAAGAAAAAAAATTCATTAAACCCTCTTTTAGCATTCCGAAAATGCTGAAAGCCCACCTGCTTTGAGCTTTCAGCATTCCACAGCATTTGGAATGCCAGCATTCCCCCAAGTATAACCCCAAATGCTGAACCAAACGGCTGAAATTTTTCCCAAAGGGCTTTCGGGGCTGAAAGCCCTTTGGGAATGCTGAACCAAACAGCCCCGTAGTGTGTCAAAAGTCATAAAAAAAAAATAGAAGGGTCATGAAAAAGCAGTGTGCCTAGTAAAAGCAAGGCCAATGCCCATAGAAAATGAAAGAGAGAGGGTGAATTCCCAATGGAGTGGTACTCAAAGAACTCAAATGCCAAGTTTTTATAGTACATATGAGGAAAATCCCAATGGTGAAGAAGAAGACCCGTGACAATGCCAAGATGAGCACCAATTCTCATCCCCCTATACACATTTTGAGCCTAATGATCCATTCATTTCTCAACCCATGAACTTGACCTACGTTACATCCCTTACAAAGTCTCTTCAGATTAGGGCACTGAAATTAATGTAGGAATTCATATGTTTATAAGCATTGCTCGAAGAAGTGCGAGCAAGACCATTTCTATCTCATTTCACAGGTTACTTGACTTGTAACCCGGAAATGATTTCAAAGTATTGTTCTTCCATTAGCCTTGACTCGAAGAGTCCCTCTTTGTTGAGCCATTGACCAAGCCCACATTACAGTCTTGATAAAGGCCTCTCAGATTGACAAGGTCGTACCGCTTGCGAGAATACTCGAACCCTCGTCAACATGATGAAAGTAAGATTGAGTGATTCCTGTGATCCCACATTAATGGTAGGGACAAAATAGCCTTCTTAATGAGAGTGAGTGAAAGTCCTTTCTAACTGAAAGTCTCTCACTTGGTATTCTTGAAAATCCATGTCATGAGTGAAAATTATCTTAAACGATGATTCTCCCCAATGGAAATTTGGTGGTGCAAATATGGTAAAACCATCATGGATAAATCTTGATTGAATGGATAAAAACTTCAGTGGACTTTGAAATGTGCTGAATTGCTTACTTCTTTGGTGAATGCATGTATTTTTGCTCTAATCATGTCTGACGGGTAATTTTTCCTTGAAGACCCAAGAGCTCCTGGCATTTATGTTACTTTCAGAAGCCTCGAGGTGAGAAACCTTCATGAATATTTGAAGAACATCCTCGATGTTCCAAAACTCCTTTCTACCAAGAGGTAAGTGACCTTCATGAATATCCCAGGTTTGTCCTAGGTATTCCCAAATTCTTGATATATGTCTCAAAACTGTTCATTAAGCATTTCATTCTGGATATGAATGCTTTCTGATCTTTCTCATTATACCTCAGTTTGGATCCATGTATTTCGAATCCTCTTAGTCCAATATTCATCTCACATAACATTGAGTGTCTATTGGTTAACTTCCCAATTTCTTGACATCTCAGTCTGGATCTGGATGTCTCAAACCCTTTGTTAAGCATTTCATTCTGGATATGAATGTATTCCGAGCTTTTTCGTTATACCTTAGTCTGGATCTACGTATTTCGAACCCTCTTAATCCAATATTCATCTCACCTAACATTGAGTGTCTATTGGTTAAGTTCCCAAATTATTGACATCTCAGTCTGGATTTGGATGTCTCAAACCCTTTGTTAATCATTTCATTCTAGATATGAATGCTTTCCGAGCTTTTTCGTTATACCTTAGTCTGGATCTACGTATTTCGAATCTTCTTAATCCAATATTCATTTCACCTAACATTGAGTGTCTATTGGTTAAGTTCCCAAATTCTTGACATCTCAGTCTGGATCTGGATGTCTCCAACCCTTTGTTAATCATTTCATTCTGGATATGAATGCTTTCCGAGCTTTTTCGTTATACCTTAGTCTGGATCTAGGTATTTCGAATCTTCTTAATCCAATATTCATCTAACCTAACATTGAGTGTCTATTGGTTAAGTTCCCAAATTCTTGACATCTCAGTCTGGATCTGGATGTCTCCAACCTTTTATTAAGCATTTCATTCTGGATAAGCATTTCATTCTGGATATGAATGCTTTCCGAGCTTTTTCGTTCTACCTTAGTCTGGATCTAGGTATTTCGAATCTTCTTAATCCAATATTCATCTCACCTAACATTGAGTGTCTATTGGTTAAGTTCCCAAATTCTTGACATCTCAATCTGGATCTGGATGTCCCAAACCCTTTGTTAATCATTTCATTCTAGATATGAATGCTTTTCGAGCTTTTTCGTTATACCTTAGTCTGGATCTAGGTATTTCGAATCTTCTTAATCCAATATTCATCTCACCTAACATTGAGTGTCTATTGGTTAAGTTCCCAAATTCTTGACATCTCAGTCTGCATATGGATGTCTCCAACCTTTTGTTAAGCATTCCATTCTAGATATGAATGCTTTTCAAGCTTTTTCGTTATACCTTAGTCTGGATCTAGGTATTTCAAATCATCTTATTCCAATATTCATCTCACCTAACATTGAGTGTCTATTGGTTAAATTCCCAATCCTCTTAATCCAATATTCATCTCACCTAACATTGGGTGTCTATTGGTTAAGTTCCCAAATTATTGACATCTCAGTCTTGATCTGAATGTCTCAAAACTGTTCATTAAGCATTTCATTCTGGATATGAATGCTTTTTGATCTTTCTCCTTATACCTTAGTCTGGATCTAGGTATTTCGAACCCTCTTAATCCAATATTCATCTCACCTAATATTGAGTGCCTATGGTTAAGTCCCCAATTTCAGTCGGGATCTAGATGTCCCAGATCTCCTCGTTAAGCATTTCATTCTGGATATGAATGTTTTTCGATCCTACTCGCTATACCCTAGTATGGATATAGGTATTTCGAGTCATCTGAATTCAACAAGGCATCTCACCTAACATTGAGCGTCTGTTGGATAAATTCATGTAGACTCTTCAGGAACCTGGACACTTGCCGTGCAAATGAAAATTCATCCTGTACTTCACGATGCTCTGACTGGTAAGTAATTACATGTATGCTCTCCTCTTCAATATCTCACATTTGCATTACCATTTTTATCACATCGCATTCAAAAAAAATAAAAGAGAGAGAGAGATCCATAGTCCCGCCAAAATATCATCTATTGCATGTTCATGGTAAAAATTTAGGTATCATATTGTCTTTGAATGCAACCTCTGCGAGCTCACCTTCAAAGAGGGGCAACTGTTGACACATAAATTTTGCCTAATCATTTAATAATTAGTTGCATAAAAAAATAATTAAAAAAAAAGAAAAAGTAAAATTACATTTCATGAAGTCGCATTTTTGGATCGGTACTAAAAGGGCAACAAGACGCAGCGGCTCGTGGTCGATAATATTCACAAAAGGACGGTCTCTCTCTTCGTTGGTCTGAACACACATAAGAAAAAAATGAGGAAAGAAGAAGTTTTTGCACGTCTATTGTCTCACCCTCATTAATACATGCACATGCCTGCACCAATTCGGCAGACATGAGGACTCAAGGGGAAGCCTCGAAGAAGCAAAAGGAGCTCATAATATATTATAAAATATGCTCTCTTAAGTGTGGATTGTCAGTCTTGGTGAAGTAACGAGAAATTTGCTAAAGAAAGAAGCAAGTATCAAGCAAGAAAAGTCAAAAGTTGCGGCAATCCTATAGAAGGGAGGGACAAGTAGCCGCACAAGAAGCCCCAAGCATGAAGAAGAAAGAAGAATCCAACGTCCATTTTCCCCCCTCATTAATGCATGCACATGCACGCACGAAATAGGGGACGTGAAAATTCTACAATTGCCTGCAAGAAGATGGAGTAACATTTTTATAATATTATCCTTGCCGAAGAGCAGATCGGTGGCCACCATATTTGAAAAAAAAAAGAACCGAACTTGAACAAGCAAGGAAAAATTGTGGCTACCTCCTGTTCACCTGTTCACACTAAAGTCGATTGTTGCCTATAAATAAGCAAGGATCCTCGGCTTAAGGGGGGGGAACGAACAAATTCACTTGAGAGGTTTGTGAGAACTATTAAAAAAAGAGAGCCCGTAAAGAGACATGCGAATTGAGAGAAAGGAGGAGATTAAAATAAAGAGGTGAATAGAGAGTTTGTCAGAGAAAAACCAAAAAGAAGGTGAAGTCAGAGAGGGCAACAGAGAGAGAAAGAACGTGAAAAAAATAAAAAAAGGATGGGTTGTCTTCTTCCTATGGCGTCTTCTTCCTAGGGGGCTTCGAGCGTCCGTTTGATGCCCTACACAGCAACCCGCCGCCGACTCCGTCCTTCCGGCGATCTGAGGATGTAGACACTGCATCAACCCTCTGCTGCCTTCCTGTTCCCAACGAGTTCCGAACGCCGTTGCCACTGTAGTCCCGTGCCTCCGCTCGCCCGCCTCCTGCAACTCGAAGCTTCGAGCGACGCCTGCAACTCCCCCACCGCAGCTACTGTCTCGCGGTCGCCAAAGCTCCGAACACTATCGCTATTGCAGCCCTCAGCCTGCTCGTTGCCACACCACTGCAACACCTTCATCCGCCTGCCGCAGCAACCTGCGCTCGACGCCAGCCACCCGCACCACCTTCGCCCGCTGGTCGCAGCTCATCTCCGCCCGTCTCTACAACCAATCGCTGCTGCTCCTCTCCCCGCTAGTTGACGCCAGCAACCTGACGCCACGAGCACCCGCCTCTACGCCTGCAACCCGCGCCTTTGACGCCGCGCCACCACCCAGACGCCCGCAAGCTGCAGCACCCGTTGCCGCGCCCTACCTGCCGTCGCACCTTCGCTTGCCCGTCGCCGCGCCTCCTCCGTCTTCGCCTGGCCCGAGCTGCGTGCTGCTGCTTCTTCCCTGCAGGTGCACCAGCCACGACTAGCCGTGTGAAGCACCACCAGCTATAATCTTCCCTGCACACGACCCCGACCTGCAGCGCCAGAAGCTCCGACGCCCTGCTCCGCCTCTACCGTCGCCAATCTGCTACATCTGCCGGCCCCAAGTCCTCCTCCCGAGCACCCCTGCTCCACCGGTCCTTGCTGCCCGGCGCATCCCCTACTCGCCTGAGTCGGTCTTGCACCAGCAAACCGCACACAACTCCTGCTATGGTCTTGCCGAAGCTCCTCACCGGCGTCTTCCCCCTGCCAAAGCTCTAACCAGTGTTACCCCTCTCAATTAATTAAGCTGCCAAGCCGTGCATGGGAGCAAAAAAACGAAAAAAAAAAAAAAAAAAAAAAAAAAAAGGAAAAGCAAATTAGGTAGTTTTTTTTATCTTTTTTATTTTACTTTACTTTTTTAGAATTATTCCTTAATATAAGATTGAGAATGTTCGACATGAAATAGCCTGTGAAATTTGTGATTGACAGTCCAATTTTCGCGCCCGAAATCCGACTCGCAATTGCTTGAAAAAATCGCCAATCCGATCTCACGCCCGAGATTCGATTTGCGATTTATTTAAAATTGGCCAACCCGATCTCATGCGCGAGATATGGTTCGTCAATTTGGATATCAACCTTGCTTTGATTACTATCATGACGTTTAAGTTAATTTCGCTTTCATAAAATAAAAAAATAAAAAAATGTAGGTTAGAAGTAGGTTTATTTCCTATTTAGGGTTCACATATTTAGAATAGGAATTTTATTTCGAATTTAATATAAAAAAAGAAAATCAAATCAATTAATTTAGGTTGCTGGTTTTAACTTAGGTTTCATGTTTAATTACTTGGCAATTTTTAATTTAGAAATTAATACAAAAAACATAAAAAAAAAAAATAGAATTTTGGCACTCTTTGCATGTCATTGCATTTTAGGGTAAAATTTCATATAGTTTAATTCTAGATAATAGTTTGTTTTTTTTAATTTAAGTTTAGAGAATTTTTTTAGATAGATTGCATTTTAGTTAGAAATTTCTAAATTGGGATAACATTCTAGTTTAAATTAGGATTTGGCTTAACCTCATTCCTAATACAAATTAGATGATATTTTAATTTAGATAGATAATTTTCACTTTTTTCTAATTCCGAATTTCATGAAAAATACAAAAAAAAAAAATGTCTTAGAATAAATTAGTTTTATTTTCTAGGATAAATTGTATTTAAAAAAAAAAAGATAAAATGTCATGCACATGTCATATAGAATTAGGTTCATGAAATGCACATCATTTAGTGATTGTTGCTAAGTTCATTTAATTGGAAACTACCTGTCATTAGAATTAGGTCATTTTGTTAGTTTAGATTGCACATTTAATTATGGAACAATTTTAATTTCGAATTTCATGGAAAATACCTAAAAAATTGTCTTTGAATAAATTAATTTCATTATTTAGAATAGATTGCATGCTTAGTAAGAAAACACAAAAACATCTCATTTGCATCATGTAGCTTAGGCCATGTTATTATGTCATATCATTTCATGTTAGATTAAAAGCATTGCATCGCAGATGGATTATATCCTCATTAAATAAGTGAAAACAAAAAAAAGAAATTGCGTGTTAATTAGAAATCATATTTAAACTGTCGATGTGAATTATGATCTAACATTGCAGATCCTTTCGTTGCTATGAGGTAAGTCCTGCAATTTATTCATTGCTTTCTTGGGTGTTAAATTGGTGGTTTGTGCACCCGCATGATCACCTCACATGTTAGGAAGATAAATTGAAATCAATTCAAGCTGCCTGCAAAATATTTTTTGAAATAAAAAGAAAAGGTGCCGAAAGGGCGTTAGAGAAATGTAGCATAATCAAGTCCCCGCACTCATTTAATCTCTGGTTCATAGGAGTAAAGTAATTCTCCCATTACTTTACTTGGGTTTCTAATCGACCCACCAAAAATAGATTAGTGGCGACTACATGATAAAAATCATTGGCATATTAAGAACTTAGACCCTAAGTCGCGAATTGGTATGGGCTTGGGAGAGCTCAAGCTAAGTCTAGGCTTAGCAATCCATTAGCCGAACCCTTAGGTGGTCCAACCCGCTTCGGAGAGGTCGCGACAAAGCCAATCAAAGCTACACATCTAAACTTATCCATGGAGTTAGAGCACTAATTCGGTCACCTAAGATCAAAGGAAGAAAATCATGAGGAGGACAGGCTCTAATATTATAATTTGATACGCTTCTAAAAGAGAAATACCCAAATTAGAGGAAAGTTTTTCTTTTCTCACCCTAAGGAATGCCTTGTTTTTTTTAAGTCCCAAAGTTCAGACGTAGTAGTTTAAGGACGTACTATGGTCCCAAAAAAAAAATCAATATGATAATTTGAGACGATTCTAGAAGAGAAATTTCTAGCCAGTCCACACATGCATTAGCTTCCTTGTATGGACGACGGATAATGACTCCCCCCCACAGATGAACCGTCTTGAAGATCTGCACAAGCAAACTCTCTTGAATTTCTCAACTTGCTGCTACCATAAAAGATTTTGAGAAATACAGACTGCAAATCAACTTCTAAAATCAACTAGTTCGCACCAGGGGAGTGCATTAGCTCAAGAGCTAGATAGACAACCCATAGTTCAGTTGGAATGAATTGCAATAACCAATTGAGCAAGCAAGACCACCTGACCATCTCCTTGTGTTTTATCTAATGAAGCGAATCTTTAATTTTCGTGCTTATCCTAATTGTTGGTTTAGTTTATGCATGGCGAAAAGGAGCATTGGAATGGTCTTAGTTCCTGAATATTCAGACAATAAAAAAAAGTAAAAAAAAAATAACATTGAGACGGTTATGAATTCCATAGAATTTCCCTTACTCGCTCGAACAACCCCAAATTCAGTTATTTCAACTACATTAAATGATCTTTCAAATCACCCAGCAGGTTTTCTGTTTCTTGCTAAAATTTGAATAAATAGTTAGCTTAGCAGTGTCGCGGATGCGTGTGTAAATTAATTTGCTACACAATACAGATTTGACTTCTCACATTATGAATTGCATTAGTCTTTTTGTATCAGATTACTCTTCAAGATTCGTCTTGTCTCTAAGCTATAATCCACGAAGTTAACATGTTTTTCGTTGCTAGAGTCATATCCAATCTAATGAAATCATCATTCGAAGGATAAGAGAACCTACAGTTTTCAAAATGTTACAGTTTTCAAAATGTAACAACAATTGGGATCACTAAGCTACCAGATGGGCTTCTACTCCCAAATCCATAATGGATGGCCTTCAGTTGTAACTGGGGTAATGATTAGACGTACCGGTTTTAAGCACTGTACGAAGTGGTAGTCCGATAACCCAGCGCCCAGTCTGGATGCATTCTTTATTTTAATATATTAGTGCCCACATGCCCTGTATCCCTAATTAAAGAAGATTTTTTTTCTCACCCTTAAAAATACTCTCAAATTTTACGTCTCAAAGTTCAGACAAGTTAGCTTTACGATAATACATAACTACTTTGAGCTGTCAAATAAGACAAGCCGCAGATCATGATAAACAACAGACCGTTCGCTTCCCTTCTTACAACCATCGAATCATTTAAGGAATTATAAATCCTGCGGGAAGCTTAGAAAAGAAGTGACAAGACCTAGGGTTTGCCTAAAACAACGGCAGAATCGTAATTTTACTCGGAGAGGCTGTCCCCTCACCTATAGGCATGTCAGACGTTGCAATCTCTTTCATTATTGCAGTGCTTTTCCTATATCTGGGCAAAGGACAAACCATCCTTTCCCCACATATGGGACACACGGAATTCTATTTTTGACGGAATGAAGGGTGGGCAAAAGTGGAAGTAATTATCTTGTCTATTCTCGAAAATAAGCGGATGGTCCAATGACGTCTCGCAATCTATGCCAGGACCAGCCCTACCTTTTTGAAGATTTGAAAGTATCTGTGGGTGAGCAAATTTAATGATCAATTTGTTGCTTTCGCAATTTTACTGCATACTGCATCATATGAACTTAAAGAGACTTCCTAGCCTTTTGACATGCTGATGAGGTTGCAGTGACGAATTCAGACATCATGGATGAACTGAGGAGTTATGGTGCAAATCACGTATTTATTAAAATGATATCGTCCCTATTAGAGAATATTCCATGCACATCTCTATTTATTTTTGTTGAGAATATAACTTGAGTTTGAGCTCCTGAAAGAAGCCCAATCCAAGTAGGTTTTTTATTTTTTCTTTTTTGGGTGAAGAGTATCCAAGAATAGTTTTTGATCAGGACAATCAATTGTATGACTTGCTCATAAATTACATCTCAAGTGTTCGAAGTCATGAAAGTCTTGTGTTAATATTTAGTGAATCCATTTGTACGATTGAAAAAATATTTCTGAGGAATTGTGAGAGCTAAACACTGTATAAATTGTTTGAGGTAATTAAGGACTGAGAAATACTAGAAGTATTTTAAAAATTCAAGTGTGCTTGTTATCTCCATTGTATCACTTCATCTATAAGGGAATTCTATGCTACTCTTCCCATATAGTAGGTCTCATTGAACCAATTACGTAAAATCTAGCGTTCGAGTTATATCCTTGTTTTGTTTATTATATCGTTGGATCGCTTATTTTTTGCAACAATTAATATTAGAGCTAGGCTTGACTAAGTTGAAGCCAATTGATGATGATAGAAGAAGGAAAAGTGAAATTGACAGATTTGATGCAACCATTTTTGCTTTATGGAAAATGCAGGTTTAGGATTATCTACAATTAAGAAATCTGCACTTGCCCTTGTCTAGGTAGAAACCATATTCAATGGAGTAAACCGATTGGAAGTAGTTGGATAGATAGGCATCACGTGTTATTTGGATAATATTGGCTCATAACATCCCATTTAAAATTATGAAAAAGATGACCACTGCGAATTCAATGAATGCCCTGTCCAACATGTACGATAAACCCTCCTACTGCAATCATTAAGGTCTACTTGATGCAACGTCCGTTTTACTTAAAGATGAACATAGATGCGTTAGTTGCTGATTATACCAATGAATTCAATGTAACCATTAGTCAACTGAGTTCAGTTAATATCCACTTTGATGATGAGGTATGTTTTTTGATTTTATTATCTTCATTTTCTAATAACGGGAATAATATTGTTAATGATATTAGTAATTTCGTTTGGTCAATAAGTTTGATATCTGATGAGGTTCTCGACTTGATTCTAAGTGAAGACATCCATAGAAGGGAATCTAGTGAACTTATATTTACTGGTTTAGTATATAAAGTTAAAGGAAAAACTAGTGTTGTGTTAGCAAGAGTAGTGCAAACTTGAATAGACTTCGCCAGTCTAGGATTGGTGGTGTTGTCTGTTCGAATTGCGGCTAGACAGGCATTTTCGAAGGGATTGCCTTAAATTGAAGAGTGAGAAGGGTAAGGGAATTATCCATTGATGATATTGGTGCAATTGCTTATGGTGTCTCGATGGTAATGATCATGTCTTGTCTATCAATAAGGATTCATCATTTAACAGATGGATTATGAATCTTGGTAGTTTGTTTCACGATATATGAAACATAAACTAGATTAATACTTATCAGTGCACAAATAATGGTAAAGTGCAGTTGAGAATTAATGTTGATCGTAATGTTGTGAATGTTGGTGATGTTAGAATCATAATGCAAGATGGTATGTGAGGACCTTAATTGGAGTGAGGCATGCTCTAGAGTTAAAGAAAAACTTAATTTTCTTAAGTGCCCTAGATTTAGTTGGGTGTTGGTATACTCAAGAATGTGGATTTCTAAAGGTTGTTCAATGTGTCTTGGTGGTAATGAGAGAAATCAAGTACAGTTGCCTGTAGGAGCTTCATAGAGAGAGATAGTGATGGATCTCACCATAGAAACGTTGGATGCATGTGTTCGATAGTCTCAATTGTGGCATATAAGTTTGGGGCACACTAGTGAGAGAAGCTTGAAGATTTCGAGCGAAAGGAATTGTTATATGGTTACGCGGATGATAAACTGGATTTATGCAGGTGATGTGACTTACACAAAAAGCGAAAGTGCAATCAATACAATTTTTAGAGAAATCATGAATATTGCAAAGTTGATTCACTTATATGTTCACATGTTGTCACGATTTCCTTCGAGAAAACGTGATAAATTTATGACAATAATTGTGGATGACTACTTGAGGAGGACCTTATTGTTTGTGTTTGGTCACAAGTTTGATGATGTTATCAACATCTTGCAGTTGAGAACTTTCATTGAAAGAGAAACTAGTAAGAAGATCAAGCATGTGTGGACTAACAATAATATGGAGTTCTGGTCACAACTGTGAAACGATTTCTACATGAAGGAAGCCATATTGAGGTATCGCACTAGTACTAGTGAACCACAATAGGTTGTGAGTGAATCAATAAAACATTAATGGAGACGACTCATTTTCTAGTGCTTGGATAACTAGGAAATTCCTAGTAGATGTGCTTAGTACGATGAGTTACCTAGTTGATAGGTTTTCATTAACCACAATCGGATGCTTGCCTCTTAATGAAGTGTAGTCGGCTAACATTACTTATTATTTTATTGTTAGAGCATTTGGTCTATCGTGTTATGTTCAAGTAAATGTTGGTGACCTCGATAGAAGGGCAAGAAAGTGCTAATTCCTAGTTTATGCAAAAATTAAATTCATATGTTATCGGCGGAGAAGTTACATTTGATGAGTCTCTAATGTTGCTGGGTAAAAGTGTTTACGGTAGTGTTTATAAAGGACTCGGACGGTGTTTAGTTTCAAGGTAAAGTTACGATTGAGAGTGTTTTAGTGATTTGAACGTGGTTAGAATCTATGTTATATCGCTTGATTTATAATGAAATCTATTGCTCAATCGGTGGAGAAGGTCCCACTAATTGACCTACGTAAATCTAGTGTTTAATATATTTTCTTGTATTGTTTATTATATTCAGTTATCTATTTTTTGCAATGCTTTTAATTTTAGAAAAGAATAACTTTGTAGTTGATGAAATACAAGTAAATAAATCTCAACCATCTGTTTAAAAAATCTTTAGTATTTCTATTTGAAACGTCATAGAAAATCAATCTAAAAATAGATCACAAATGTTGCTATTAATGTCCTTTAATGATGTTAGACTTCAGGACATAGATTCCAAATAGAAAATAGGATCCGAAGTTAATGCAAGTGCAGGGTTTCTAGTCATAGAGAGTCACTCCCGCTTTAATAGAACTGATGGGGTTGCACTGAGCTAAGGGTGCATTTAGTTTGACTTTTGGGAAGTCTTTGAGAAAATATAAAGATATTTAAGGAGTTTTTCGAAATGCAAGTAGACTTTGGTAAGTTGTAATATGAAAATACATTGAGAAACAACTTTGATTTAAGCGGTGTTTGAAAAAAATTACACTTTATAAAGCACTTTACTATTTTTGTTAATAAGATTCAAAACTAGTGATGGATTAGCGACTGGTAGCCTCGTAGAAGTCAGGTGACCTTAGGCAAGCCACAACCTAGGCGACCAAAACCTTGAGTCGAGCAATTGTCGGTGATGAATAGTGCTTTGAGGGAAAAATTGAAAACGAAAAAAAATAGTGAGGGTTTGGAAGATTTTTGTTTTTTTTTGTTTTTACTAACCTTAAAGTGAGCTTTTCGAAAATGTTGAAAGCCCACCTACCTTCGGCTTTCAACTTTCACAGAGACAACATTTGGCTAAAGTGTTTGGCAAAAAATTTGCCAAACACCCCTAATTTTTCCCCTCCAAAGCCATTTAGAAAAGTGGTTCCAAAGGGAGCCTAAGTATAGTTTCTCACTGAGTGGTATAAATGTCACTAAACATGCGGTGGGAATGAAGCCTTAGGGCCTGAACTTGACAATTGCATAAATGCATTGGTTGCTGAGGGCACATCCAAAATGACCAGTTAGAACTGCAAAGTAAGAATATAAAAGCACCTGATCATTGATTGGGGTGAATAGGTGATTAAGATGATTTTTATAAAATGGTTATCAAAAACAGAATGTATAGACAATTTATTTGATGATGGACTGAAAGGTGATTAAGATGATTTTTAAAACGTAGCAGAAAAACAATTGGATGATGGACTAAGAATTGAAAACAATAAATGTAAGTGAAAGCAATGTAAAGTAAAAGGATTAGGGATAGAGAATCAAGACTCAGATTTATAGTGGTTCGGCTTAGACCAAGCCTACGTCCACTCTCCCGCACGGACAGCCCACGGCTGGATTTCACTAAGAATCAAAAAGAGAATTTACAATCTCACGTCCTTGAATCCAGTGTAGAGACTCTACTACACTTCCTCAAGGTCTCACCACACTTCAGTCTCTCTTTTGATTACAAGTATAGCTCGAAGGATAAGATCACAAAATAACAAAGAGATTCAGACTTTGGAATTCTTCTATCTTCCACTCTTGAACAACTTGAGCGTCTCCCTTTAAATACTTCTTCATGCCTTCATTACCGTTGGCACCTTCCAAAGAAGTTCTTCCAATCAACCCGTTGGACATAATCAATTTAAAGAGATCTCGAGCTCCTCAAGGAAAATGTTGATAGCCCATCAATCCTGCTCGCCCATACAATCAGGATCTTGGTTTCCATAAGTAGAACCTTCCAAGTATAAGTTGCGGATCTAGAGAATCTAGATTATTCGAATACGAACAAAAGATCTTGAAGTGCTAATTCCAGTCGTGAGATATTCCTTAACCGTTGAAGTCAAAACCATAATAGATAGAATCAGAATAGAAGTTTTAACTTTGTCGGTCTGGAATCTGTCCATGAGAGTTAGACTTTGAAACTTGAGTCTGGAGGTCTTCAGACTTTGATCTTCAGACTTTGGTCTTCAGACTTTGCCAGTAGAGTCTGCAAGTCTTCAGACTAGACTGATGGAAATGTTTTGTCGACTTCAAAATACCTTAAGAGGATTTTTTCTAACGATCTCCCCCCTTTTGATGGTGA
Organism: Eucalyptus sp. ANBG9806169; assembly: GCA_014182395.1. Classification (NCBI taxonomy): domain Eukaryota; kingdom Viridiplantae; phylum Streptophyta; class Magnoliopsida; order Myrtales; family Myrtaceae; genus Eucalyptus; species Eucalyptus sp. ANBG9806169. The sequence continues at coordinate 29,112,376 of CM024582.1, forward strand.
CAAAACTTTTCTGCAGATTTGGATACTATTGCCCTGCAATACAACATTTAAGTTAGCAATGATATCTCATAAAAGATTAGAGTAAAGATAGTGAAAAATGTCATGTACACAGATCTGCATCCACATAAAACAAGTTAGTCCTGTACAGATATTAATCAACTATCTTTATCTAACTTAATAGCTTAAAGTACTGCAATAATAAGCAAGTAAACCAAAGCTTAAAACCAACCAAGGATGAAGTCAATCACAATCACATCAAAATATTAAATCCAAAGTATGTTCAAAAGTTTGATAAAAGATTAGAAATCTGAAAAAACTTCTCCCCCTTTTTGTCAGCATAAAAAGGTGAAAAAGTCAGGGTGCGCGAGGAATGCGAACAAGCTGAAAGTCTCCCATTGACTTGACAGTTTCCTCCAACTTCTTCAAATCCTCCTGCAGTTGAGCGAGAGCTGTGCCTTTGACAGTGGCCTGAATCTGAAGATTAATATTCTGAATCTGTTCTTGCAAGGAGATGGACATGGCACGATTCTCATTTTGCAGTGTCTGGAATTTGCATCCTAAAGCATAAACCTGGCCTTTGAACTCCAAAAGAATTTCAAGCAGTCTTCCAAAATCTCCTGAATGTTCTGTCTGCGTGCTTGCTTCAGCATGGTCTGATTGTGGAGTAAAGCCAGTGGAGCGAATATCAGTAGGAAGATCAATATTTGGAGATGTTGCCTCTTCCTCAGGAAAATGAGAGGCATGGACGTCCTCTGCACCAGCAGGTGAATGACTGACACTTGCACTGGTAAAGGTTAAAAGATGAACACTTTCTCTTGGAGCATCTCCCTCTATTTCAATGCCTTCTGGAGGAGAGAAGTATTCTTCTTGCTGAGAAGTTTCTTCAGTGTCAAGATGTCTTTGATCCTCCTTTTATGCTGGAGAATCTGCACAGCCTTCTTCGGCATGTTGTTCTTCTGGTTGTTGCTGTGAGTCTGTTCTGGCTGTTTCTTCTTCTTCTTCTTCTTCTTCTTCTTCTGTCTGCATGAATTCCTTCTCCTGGTTCCCTTTCTCAGGTTCTTCTTCAACTAGATGTTCTTGTTCTGCTGACTCAGTAACATGATGCTGGGAAACAAAAGCAGAGATAGGAATATCATCCTCATCATCTTCATCCTGCAAGATGATCGCCCGCCTTCTCTTGGTAGGACCAGTCATAGGATCTTTTCATTTCCTCTTTGCAGCAGATGAGTCTTGTTTGGTCTTGACAGGGGTCTTCTCCTTGAACCGCTCAAGCTTTTTGCTAAGTTCTTTCAGACGCATTTTCGTAATCATCTTCAGCCTAATGACCATTTGATCAATAGTCTTCACACACAGAATGTTGGGAGGCTGAATGTTCAAATGTCTGAATAAACGAGTGATGAGAGCAGCATAAGGGAGTTTGCCCTTGTCCTTCGCCATAGACCGATACATGTGGAACATGATGGTATGGGGCAATGAAAAGTTATGGCCGATCTTGATGGCATACATCAGTTTTGCTTCAGAAATAGATACATCTGTCTTCGATGTCGACTTAGGTCCGAGACAGTTGATCACAATTTTATGAAGCATAATATTTGAAGCACTCATCCTCGAATAAGAGAGACGTCCTTCTGCGATTCTATCTTTTGCAAGCTCCAGAGTTGCATGGCTAACAGACACGGAAATTGATTGGAAAGCTCCTCTTTCCACATCAATAACGTCAGCCAGAGTATCTGTGTCAACCACATACTCTTTATCCCTCACACTAAATGAAAAGCTGTTTGCATCAAGGAAACTGAGATTGGAGTAGAAGTAAGCCGTCAGTTCAGAATGAGCAATCTCGCTCTCAGTACAGAATTGATCAAGTTGAAGTTTCTCAAACTTCTCCCTTAAATTGATGCTTAACAGATCGAGAAAATCAAAATCCACAGTTCGTGGGTTCATCACCCCACGCTTCAGCAATTTAGCATACACCTGCTTATGTTCCTCCGATCGAAACAATTCTTCTTTCTTTCCCAGAAGATGTGCAGCCACACCCATTCTTGGCTTAAAATGCACACATTTTCTCATCATCATCCTTCCTCTCAGGCTGATTAACACCACCAAATCGTGGATCACTTGGAAAGTTAGCAAAATTCTTTGCCGCTGTTCCAACTGAAACAACCCCTGACCGTTCCATCACAGTCAGAAAATGAGTCTCATTTTTATAACCCTTTTTCTTTCAAGAACTCATCAATAAACGTCATTGCAGAACCCCCTTCCTTCAAAGCATAATAAAGCCTATAAACAAATGCTGGCTTAAGAGACCTTACTGGTTCTACATCTTCAATGATGTTTTCCTCTGCATGTTGAGGGTTACGATCATGTGATCTAGTGGAAGAAGTGCGCTGTTGAGAATGTTGATGCATCTGTCCACTTGGAGAGTCTTCTTCTTCAGAAAGATCAAAGTGCGTAGGCCCCTCACACAAGCCTTATGGTCCCCTGCTTGCTATTCTGGAAGATTTCCTTTGGTGCAACATTGTCACTGTCTTTGAGAGAACTTTCACACTTGTATCGCAAGAAAGGTGAAAACTTGAAGAGATGAACTTGCGAAGGAAAATCTCAGAGAGTGAAAATTTGTGATCTAGGGTTTTTGGGTAAAATGAGAAGAGGAAGAGAAAGAGTATAAAAGGCAATCGATACGGGGTATGTGAAACGTCACAAAAAGGAAAAAATAAAAATACATTTTCAAAATAACTGCCTTTTTAAACAAATTGATAACCACCCTTTTTAAAAAAAATAGATGCCTTAATAATATCAATTAGAGATTAACAAGCAGTCTTACCTTTTCGAGATATCGGATTAAGTAGATAAATGTACTGTAATTGAAATAACTTACAGTCATAACGTTTGGTCTTCTAAGTCTGAACTTTTGAGTCTGATACTTTTCAAATTTAGTTTCTGAGTCTGAGCTTCAACAGTCTTCAAGAGATAAAATGTTGAGTCTTGAACGAATAGACTCAAATAAACTTTTCTCAAGCGGCTTTGTGAAGATGTCTGCTAGTTGATTCTTTGAGTCGATAAATTGTATCAAGACTTCTCTATTCTGAACATGATCTCTTATAAAATGATGTCGAATCTCAATGTGTTTTGCTCTTGAGTGAAGAATAGGATTCTTTGTAAGATTGATTGCATTGGTGTTGTCACATTTGATCTCAGTACAAGAGTCTTCAATACCAAAGTCTCGTAGTTGTTGTTTTATCCAAAGTATTTGAGAACAGCAACTTCCAAGAGCTACGTATTCTGCTTTAGCTGTTGAGAGAGCTACGGTACTTTGCTTCCTTGAAAACCAAGATACGCCCCCGTTACCGAGTAATTGACAAGTGCCAGAAGTGCTCTTTCTTTCAACTCTACAACCTGCAAGATCTGCGTCTGAATAACCAAGAAGAGTAAAGTCTCCTTCTTTGGGATACCATAGACCAATCTTAGCAGTAGTTGCAACATATTTAATGATACGTTTAGCAACACTTAGATGAGATTCCTTAGGATCCGATTGAAACCTAGCACATATGCAAACACTAAATAATATGTCAGGTCTAGATGCAGTAAGATAAAGAAGTGAACCAATGATACTCCTGTATAGTTTTTGGTCGACTTTCTTCCCTGCTTCATCTTTGTCTATCTTCAAAGAATTTGACATAGGTATGTCAGTCTTTTTGCAATTCTCCAGACCGAACTTTTTAACAAGTTCTTTTGCATATTTTTCTTGATGAATAAAGATTCCTTCTTTCAATTGTTTCACTTGTAGACCAAGGAAGAAGGATAGTTCACCCATCATGCTCATCTCGAATTCATCCTACATAGACTTGGAAAATTTCTTGTACAAAGTCTCATTAGATGATCCAAATATAATATCATCAACATAAATTTGAACAAGTAAAAAGCTTTTACCTTCCTTTTTAATGAATAAAGTAGTATCTACCTTTCCTTTAGTGAAACCACTTTTAATTAAAAAGTTACTTAGTCTTTCATACCAAGCTCGAGGAGCTTGTTTTAATCCATATAAAGCCTTCTTCAATCTAAACACTGAGTCTGGTTTCTTTGAGTCTTCAAATCCAGGAGGTTGTTCCACATAGACTTCTTGAATAAATCCATTCAGGAATGCGCTTTTGACGTCCATTTGGAATAACCTGAAATTCTTATAGCATGCAAAAGCAAGTAATAATCTGATTGCTTCTAACCTTGCTACAGGAGCGTAAGTCTCATCATAGTCTATCCCTTCTTCTTGCGTGTATCCTTTAGCCACGAGTCTTGCTTTGTTTCTTGTCACTTTGCCTTTTTCATCGACTTTGTTCTGAAAACCCATTTAGCTCTAATAACAGATTTACCTTTTGGTTTAGGAGTTAATTCCCAAACGTCGTTAATACTGAATTGTCTGAGCTCTTCTTGCATTGCTTCAATCCAGCTTTCATCAGCTAAGGCTTCTTCAATGTTTTTGGGTTCTATTTCAGAAATAAGCGCAACAGCACTAGACTCTTCTCGCCTTTTGGATTTTGTTCGAATTCCTTCATTAACGTTTCAAATAATGAGTTCTTCGGGATGACTAGACTTGTGCTTCCAGTTACTGGACAGTCTAATAGGTTGTTGATCTTTTTCTTGATTTGATTCTTCATCAACAACATGTTGTACTGCTTCTGAATCTTGAACTGCTTCAAAGGAGGTAGACCTAGTAGAGTCTGGAGCAGATTTTGATTCTTCAGTCTGAATTGGCTGAATTTGTGGAGAGTCTTGAAATTTGACATTCATTGATTCTTCCACAGTCTGAGTCTTCTTGTTGAATACTCTGTAGGCTTTGCTTGCAGTTGAGTAACCAAGAAAGAATCCTTCATCCGATTTTTCTTCAAACTTACCAACTCGATCATTTGCATTCTTCAGGATAAAGCATTTACAACCAAATACTTGAAAATAAGAAACAATTGGTTTCTTACCTTTAAAAATTTCATAAGGAGTTTTCTCAAGAATTGGTCTTAAAAACACTCTATTAATAATATAGCAAGCAGTTGAAACAGCTTCAGCCCAAAACCGTGAAGAAATATTACTTTCAATTAAAAGAGTCCTTGCCATTTCTTGTAAAGACCTATTCTTCCTTTCCACAACTCCATTCTGTTATGGTGTATATGGAGAGGAGAATTTATGCTGAAAACCAGACTCATCACAAAATTTAGCAAAGTCTTGATTTTCAAACTCACCTCCATGGTCTGTACGAATACTTGAAATGGTGTGACCTTTTTCATTCTGCACCTTCTTAGAAAATTTTGAAAAGTGAGAGAAAGTCTCAAACTTACTTGCAAGAAAGTAGACCCAAGTAAATTGTGAATAATCATCCACTATTACTAGGCAGAACCTTTTTCCACCAATGCTTTGTGTTCTTATAGGTCCAAATAGATCCATATGCAGAAGCTGCAGTACACGATTAGTGGAAACTTTATTTATTGGTTTAAAAGAGTTTCTAACCTGTTTACCCAGTACGCATGGTGTGCATAGATCAGACTTTAGGTAATTGAGAATAGGCAATCCTCGAACAAGTTTCTTGGAAGAGATCTTGGCAATTTGCTTCATGTTGGTATGGCCAAGCTTTATGTGCCATAGATTAGCTTCATCTTGTACTGATATTAAGCACTGTGATCTTTCTTGATTCACATCCAGAAGATAGATATTTCCATGTCTACGTCCAGTAAAAGATTGAGTAAAGTCTTTACTGATTCCTGAGCACGTTCCTTCCTGGAAATTGATCTTGAATCCAGTATCGCACAATTGGCTTATGCTAAGCAAATTGTAATTTAATCCTTCCACTAAGGAGACATTCTTGATTGATAGACTTCCAATCTTTACTGTTCCACGACCAATAATTCTTCCTTTGTTGTTGCCACCAAAAGAAACTTTTCCTCCATCTATCTAGACAAGTTTTATGAAACAACCTGAATCTCCTGTCATATGTCTTGAGCAGCCACTAACTAGATACTATTTTATCTTCCTTTTGATAGTGACCTGCAATTAAGAAGAATTCAAGCTTTCTTTGGTACCCACATCATTTTGGGTCCAAAAGAGTTAGAGCAATAAACAGTCTTTGCCCAATTCCTTTTAACAGGTCTCCAAACCAAAGGACATTCTTTCTCAAAATGTTATGAGCTTTGACACTTTGAACATTTTAGAGCATTTCGGCCAACAGGTTTTACAAAGACTTTCTGGAAATGATTTTTATAAACAACTTTTGTTGGTCTTTGTTTGATTCTTTCCTTCACCTTTGGGAAATCAATTAGTGGAATAGTTTCAGAAGTCATACCGAGACCTAACTTATCAAAGTAGGGTCTTTGTATCGAAAGAATCTTATCCAATTTTTCAGAACCATTTGAAAATCTTTTTGATATGTTTGAAATATCATTTTTCAAATGAGTATTTTCTTTGGAAACAAAACTGAGTTTTCTTTCAAGATTGTAAAGTTCTTATCTAACTTTTCAAACTTTTCTTTCCAAAATTTCTCCTGTTGCTTCAATGTAGAATTCTCCTTTTTTAATTCGGAGATCCTCTTAAGAGAGGTTTTTAGACCAAGACATAGTTCATCAATATATCTCGAAACTTTGACAGGAATTTTTAGATTACTAACCTCAAGCTCACTGTCTGAGTCTGTATCTGTCTCAAGGTCTGAGTCTGAATCAGATTTTGCCATTAAACAGATATTGGCATAATCATCATCACTTTCTTCACATTCAGTATCACTCCAAGTCTATGCTTTGAGTGCCTTTCTGTATTTCTCAGCCTTTCCTTTCCTTTTCCTTAACAGAGGACAATTGGGTATGATGTGTCCCTTTTTCTTGCATTCAAAGCAAGTCACTTCTTTGTTGGAATTATCTTCCTCAGTTGATTTGTTCTGAAACCTTTGTGAGCTTTGTTTCTTCCAATTGAATTTTCTGCCCTTTTTGTTCAGCTTTCTAAATCTCTTTATCATGAGTGCTAGTTCTTCATCATCTAGATCTTCTTCAGAGTCTATAGCATCAGAATAATCATTAGACTTTAAGGCAATAGATTTCTTACCTTTTGAATCTTCTTCTTCGTTGGTGTGCTCTACTTCGTAAGATTGAAGAGTTCCAACCAAGTTCATCTACAAGAGAGTGGTGCAATCCTCTTGTGTCTCCCTTATTGAAGTCTTTATGTAATTCCAATCTTTAGAGAGTCCACGTAGAAGTTTGTTGACCTTCATATGTCCTGAGATTGGATGTCCCTGATATTCAAGACCATTCACAATTTCAGTAAAACGACTAAACATGTAAGTTATTGATTCTCCTGATCTCATCTTGAAAACTTCATATTGTCCCAAAAGAATATTGATCATTGTCTCTTTCACTCGATCAGTTCCTTCATAGGTAATGTGAAGCCTATCCTAGACTTCTTTTGTTGTATCACAAGAGGATATTCTGTTATACTCAGTAGGGGATAAAGCACAATATAAGGAATAAATGGCTTTAGCGTCAAGAGTCCGTCTCTTGGTTATTTCTTCTTGAGTCATCTCAATAGGAGCAGCAAGTTCTTTTCCTCTCTCTGATTCTAATGCAGCAGCAGGAATGATTCCTTTGTCTACCACTTCCCATTCCAAGGGATCTTTCGATCTTAGGAATGCTTTCATCTTGTTTTTCCATATGCTGTAGTCTTTTCCATCAAAGTATGGAGGTCTGGTGTTGCTTTGACCTTCAACCAACCCTGTAGGCAACATACTAGCCATAGATCTTTAACTCAGAAGTAAAAACACTTCTAATAAACGAGTACACGAGCTCTGATACCAATTGTTAGAACTAGTACGAGCACCTAGAGGGGGGTGAATAGGTGATTAAGATGATTTTTATAAAACGTAACAGAATGTATAGACAATTTATTTGATGATGGACTAAGGAATTGAAAACAATAATCGATGTAAGTGAAAGCAATGTAAAGTAAAAGGATTAGGGATAGAGAATCAAGACTCCAAATTTATAGTGGTTCGGCTTTGACCAAGCCTACGTCCACTCTCCCGCACGGACCCCCATTGGCTGGATTTCACTAAGAATCAAAAAGAGAATTTACAGTCTCACGCCCTTGATTCCACAGTGTAGAGACTCTACTACACTTCCTCAAGGTCTCACCACACTTCAGTCTCTCTTTTGATTACAAGTATAGCTCGAAGGATAAGATCACAAAATAACAAAGAGATTTAGACTTTGGAATTCTTCTATCTTCCACTCTTGAACAACTTGAGCGTCTCCCTTTAAATACTTCTTCATGCCTTCATTACCGTTGGCACCTTCCAAAGAAGTTCTTCCAATCAACCCGTTGGACAGAATCAATTTAGAGAGATCTCGAGCTCCTCAAGGAAAATGTTGATAGCCCATCAATCCTGCTCGCCCATACAATCAGGATCTTGGTTTCCATAAGTAGAACCTTCCAAGTATAAGTTGCGAATCTAGAGAATCTAGATTATTCGAATACGAACAAAAGATCTTGAAGTGCTAATTCCAATCGTGAGATATTCCTTAACCGTTGAAGTCAAAACCATAATAGATAGAATCAGAATAGAAGTTTTAACTTTGTCGGTCTGGAATCTGTCCATGAGAGTTAGACTTTGAAACTTGAGTCCGGAGGTCTTTAGACTTTGATCTTCGAGACTTTGCCAAGTAGAGCAAGTCTTCGACTGCGATGGAAAGTTTATCAACTTCAAAATACCTTAAGAGGATGGAAATGTTTTGTCGACTATGATTTCAAAATACCTTAAGAGGATGATTTTTCATCAAGCCTAGGTGGCCAAAGAGGGCGCCAAGTTTCGGTGGCCAAGAGAGAGAGCTCTGAGACTGTAGAAGAGTGCAGAGAGTTTCGTTGTAAATTATACCTGAGTGTTTTAGCCAGTTAAATTCTTGTGAGTATAATTTGTTTAATTCCTTGAGTGAGGTTTCACTAGGAATTATGGTGGGCTAAACACTGTGTGAGTTATTTGGGTGTAATTTGGGGCTGGGAAACACTGAGAGTGTTGTTGACACCCGATTTTTTGTCGACATTTTAAACATTCTTTTTGCAAAAAATAAAAAAATAAAGAACCAAAAAGATTTTAATAAAATGAATGAATGAAAACATAAAAAGAAATAAAAAGGAGAGATAAAAAAAATGAAAAGAAAAACAAGAAAAGAAAAGGAAAAAAAAAAAAAAAACAAAAACAAAAAAAGAAAAAAAAAGAAGAAAAGAAGAAATAAAAATGAATAAAAAAAAAAAAAAAAAAAAAAACAAAACAAAAAGAAAAGGGGGGCATGGATTCTCTCCCGCAGGGCTCTCGATCGCGCTCTCTCTCAAAAAAAAGGGTTGGCGCGAATACACACGGGGGTCTCGGGCAAAATCTCGACGGGGACTCTCGCACCGGGCTCTCTCTCGTTTCTCTACCGCCACACCGAAACCCTAGATCGGTTACATCGACGGCGACATCGGCGAAGACGACGGTGACTTCGGCGGCGACGACGACGACCAGTGGTGGGTGATCACTCCCAATCTGTATCTCTCTCTCGTTATGGCTCGACCGATTGTTCTCGCTTGCTCGATCAAAGATGGAATGGCCGGACGAGGAGCTTGACAGGAATTCGTTTTCTGAGAATTAATAGCGATAATGATGATGACTACGGCGACATTGGCTCTCGATCATCTCTTTGTTCTCGCTTTTCCGATGATTTCACGCGCAAGAAGGCTCGGCGGCGATTTCTCTCGGATCAAGTCATTTCCGAGGGTTTTCCCTCTCGAGATCTCGCCATTGAACCGACCGAACCTGGCATATTCTTGAAACGAGATTGAAAACCACTGAAATCTCCGTGCCCATCGGTGGAGCACGCGTTTCTTCGCAAGTCGCGATTCCGACGATTTGGTGAAGTCAGGTAAGCTGTTTATTTCGTCTCTTTTAGACTTTGATCAGCTCAGTTGAGGGTGATAGTTTGAAACTTTAAGTTCAATGTCAGTGTTATGTGGTAGCTATACCTTTAACTGGAAGAATATAGGTGATTTTTGGTGATTGTGAGGTCTTGGATGCTGATTGTTTTTGAATCCATATTCAAGCTCAGTCTTGGTGCTCCCCGTTTTTCTTGTGCCTATTTAGTGTTCGATGAAATGCCTAAGCTAAACGCACGTTCATAGTCTTTCTTGTGCTCGAAGCTTGCTGTCCTTTTTTTTGTATTGAGCATAAATTGGTTGTCCTATGTCAACGAAGCCAAGCAACTTTTTCTGAATGCGAATTGTGACCTTAAAATTGGAGATTTTGGGCTAGCTAAGCCCACATTTGAAATGGATTTCATGAATGAGTACGTTGTTACTCATTTGTACGTGCTGCATTCTTGAATTTGCAATGTTATAGTTAATCATGTCTTTGATGTTTGAATTGCGTTGGCTATATGTGGGGCTCTAAATATGATATGGTTCTATGGGATTCTGTTTAATCTGCCATGTCATATTCACTTCATGGATTCCATCTAGACTCGAACTACTCATTCTCAACTTTTGTAACGGTGTCCATAACGTAGAAACACAAGACATATGGGTGCTGAAAATATGTTGCAGGGGCAATCGAGTTGAGTTTTGTATGCTTTTCTATTAGATGGTTTGATAGGTGTTCCGTCCCTGTAAAAATAGAACAAGATTTGTACTTTTTTTGACTGAGTAGGAGTTGACTGGTGATTGATCGTCCAATGTTAATCTGTTCTGGAATTTCGGAGGTTAATGAGTCAATGTGCTTAATGGGCTGATTTGGACAACTAAATGTAGAAATTAAGGGAAATGATCAGCTAGAAAAATAATCCTGACTTCTTAAGCTTCGAATCAATGGGTTGCCTGTTAAAATTGAAGTTCATTTGCTACACGAAACAAACCACTAAATCTAGGAGCTGAATCTGGAAATTTTGACTTCAATTCTTCAGTGATAGTTTCTGGCATGATCTGTGTTTGTTCTCTAATCATACGTTGTCTTGAATATATTGATATAACCCTCTGAGGTTAATGAATTTCTGTGGATTGACGATCATTGATGATGAACTTGAAGTTGATCGGAGTTGATTTGCCTGGATCTGCATTTTCGTATACCTGATATGTCACTTTCTGTTTTGGCTTAAATGAGGTGCTAAATGATGTTTTTTGATCTCGAGCCCTTCTAGACATAGAAAATAGACTTCTCAAGCTTCGATTTGATATGTCGCACGCCTTGAACGGATGTCATTCGGTCATCGAAAAACACCTATAAAATCTGTCAATTCTGCAGCAATTTTAGATCTTTTTTGCTGTTTCTGTGTAATGATTTTGCTGGTTCTTTGTGTTAAGGGCCAAATCATGCCTCATTGTCTTCTTGACATTTGAAACAAATGTTACAAGTTTCGCATCAATGCATGGCATATCATTTTTGAATCTCGTTTGATTTGAATATCATGCACCCATTTGGCTAATCGCAATTGAAATTTGCCAAGCATGACATTCCTAATTCTAAGTCACTTGGCAATGTTAATGACTTGTGTCACTTCTTTGCATTTTGATTTAGGGTTAAATGTTTACCCAAACCTTTTTCGCATTCAACCTTATGTCATGTGCGAGTTTCACATTTTTGTACATTGTTTAGGTGGTCTTACGAACCATTAAACATGCATTGTATTTTGTCATGTTCATGACTTGAATGTGCTGGATTCATGTTCATGTCTGATGCCTATGTCTATTCGTTATAATAATGATTTCAATGCGTTGTCTTAGTCATATAAGATGAGGCAAGGAATCATTTTTTCTTAGATTGGGTTTAGATTAGGATTCCAAAGATGGACTTTGGTGTGAAGACGACGGAAGTCGATGTCCATTCCGACTATTATCTTGTACCATTTGTTTTCCCGACATATGTCTCGAGTTTCATGTATTGTATAAAACCCGACGAGTTGCGGGTTTCTTTTCTTTCCCGGTTGTTTTCTCTTTCATATTCTTTAGGATTGCTTGATTAGATTTACTGCTTTTCTTGATTGTTTACTTCATGCCTTGCACTTTCAATTTCTCTGATTGATTTCTTTTATTGTTTTTCTTTTAGAAATAGAATAGCATAAAAGTAACCCACCACGCGTGATCGCTTAGCTTAGAATTGGTGATCCCGAAAATATAAAAAGAGATGCATGGACATGTTAGGAAAAACACAACATACTGTTAGGTACCAAAAGGGCGCTAATAGCTATATTAGCGTAACCTAAGTCCCCGAATGTAGATATCTGGTTGCGTAGGAATCGAGGGAACTCTCCCAATCCTCGATTGGGTTTTCTAGCCGACCTCCAAAAAAATATATATAAGGCTAGTGGCGACTCCTGTATGTTCTTAGGTTGTTAAATACCTAGATCGTATAAATAAATTCGCTGTCACGCGGGGTACGAGCTTGGGAGAGCTCGCGATCTTATGATCAAGTATCCCTAAATCCGACCTTTCCCCCTTCGACATCGAGGGCGGCGAGATCGGGTCGCGACAGACTTGGCGACTCCGCTGGGGACTGGTTACTAGATTAAGAGGACTTGAAGCCGTTTAAAAATGGTTGTTGTGTTTTAACTAACATGTCTTGTGTAGGATCGCCTGCATGTCAAAGTCGCGTGGAAAATCAGGTTAGTTGCTAACCTTGTGTTAAATGGTCTTGTAGGTGGGAGTTATAAGGGGAGGCGTGCTTGTAAACCCTTTGTTTTGCAGGTGGTGTAAGGATGTATGAATGTATGAGGGTTTATATTGAAGTGCTGGATGTTTAAATTTAAATGCATGTTTACAAACTTTAGCACGACACCGCACACACAACCGCGGTCTAAAACCCCGATCGCCCAATCTAGGACCTTAGGAGGGTTTATGGGTGGAATCTGCGAGTGAATACTCGTGGTAATCCATTACTTACATAAACCCACTTATCCCAACTTGATAAAGATAGCACTGACCGACGATAGTAGCGGTGGGTAAACTATTTTTATCATTTGGGATGAGGACCTTGAGCCTTTAGCACCCTCACCTTAGGCGTCGACACCTCACAGTTTCATGCGATATGTGACTTGTGCTTGCCATGTGTTTGGTGGGTAAAAGATCGTTCCTTTTTTATAGCTCTTATATGTTTGCTCTCCATATTTCAATTATGCACTTTATATTCCAACGACGATATGTTTTAATCATGGGTGCCCCTTTAGGTTTAGGGTTAGATGGGTAAACTCGAAGTGGATGTAATCCCCGTGCTTGGGAATCTCAAGACTTTATGGGAGAAGCTCGACCCAAGACATCAAGACTACGTGGAAAAACGCATAGGCTTCCTCTCGACTTTATTAAAAGTTGAACCACGTATTGCAATGGTCAAAGCATTGGTTCATTTTTGGAATCCCATGACTTCCACTTTCGTGTTTAATCGATATGAATTGACCCCTACAATTGAGGAGTTTCAAAAAGCCATTGGATTAGGTAAAGCTTCTTTAGGCTTCGTCACTCCTCCTATTGGTCAAAACCTGATTTCTCTTCTAAGTCAATTCCTTAATATCCCTACTGATAAAATTGAAGCCATTCTTAATGGAAATTCTCATGGTATGCCTTATAATTTCCTCGAGAAATATTTCCTTGACCTTAAGCCTAAATCTGGGAACCAAATTCCTCGTGTCTTCCTACTCATGTTCTTCGGCTTTGTTATATTCCCACACACCCGAAAAACAATGGATCCTTTAGTCACTCACATTGTTAATCAAGTCTGCGCCTTTAATTGTTTTACACACATGATCCTTGCTGAAACTTTTGTGTCTCTTGATCATTTCAAAGAAAATGGTCGAGGAACTCTTAGAGCTCCATTAGGACTTCTCCAAATTTGGCTCTTTTCACATATCAAAGAGTTTGCCCCTCACATGAAGATTGTTGATGTCACAAAATATCATCATCCAATTCTTAGATTTTCCCAAAGAAATAAATCCTTTCCATCATGGTCTTTCTCTACGTGGTTTCATTTCCTCAAAAACCTCAACCCTAGCTTAATTCAATGGCATGTTCGATGGCTTGGGAATCCCGAGGTGCGCCTTTTTAATGGAGTTGACGCTCCACTCCCCCTCGTGGGACTGACAGGTTTAACGTCATATTACCCTTTAAGGGTACTCCGTCAATATCGCGCATTTCAAACGATCCCACCAATCTTTAAGCTGGGGTTATATCGTATTGATTATCACGATAAAGTCATCAAGGAAAACCAAATTGACCATATCAAGGCCACAATTCAAGCTGCTATTGGGATTTGGTACTCCCATTCCTTGCATTACGTGGTTGCCGTCGATGAAGCTGATTTGGAAGGAGAGATGAAGACTCATCAAGCTACCATCGATTACATATATCGTCAAGTAGAACCTGAGCTCGAGGTTCAGTTGCCAGATATTCTCGAACCTCAAGGTTTTTGGCGAGCTCATATTCAAGAGCAAGAAGACAATGTCCTAATCGATGAGGAACGCTTGGCCCATGAAAACAAGCGTCTCCGCAGGATCCCACCTAGTCCTTAGGTTTCCATTTCATATGCTTTTCTTGTAAAGGGATTTCCTTTGTGTTTCCCTCTTTTCTATTGAGGTTTACTTGTATTCATTTTCATATCCCATGTAAATATCACATGTAAAATCGAACCGATTTGTGAGCTTCAAGAAAGCAAGGTTCTATTTCCCTTGTAATTGTTCGATTGAAATGAATGAAATTCATGAACATTTCCATGTAATTTTTAGAAAAGGGGCATTCTGATTAAATATTTGTCGTCGTTCATTTTCAATTGTATAATTTCTTTTGAAGAAATTTTGATAAGAGGATGTTATATGATACTGGGATCATATACACTTCTTATCATTTTTCATCTTAAGAAAATATAAAATTGACTAGGATTTGTACCTTAATGGTTTCTTTTAACCTGTACTAATTTGAGTCGTTTTCTTTTTCTAGGAGATTTTGAAAGACGGCTGAAGAAAGATTTGTTATACGTACTCGCCGCCAAACAAAAATGGAGAACGAAGACACCCGAGCCCGTGTCATTAATATGGAAAATCGAATGGCGCAAATGATGGCATTATTGGCTGATCTCTCTAGCCAAGTCAGAAACTTGACGTCTGTAACTCCTGCTTCGTCTACCATGAATATTCCTACCGCGCCCGCTGAAGCGCCGATGGTAGAGCCTGTGAGGAAAGGGCCTGCTGAAGAAATTCCCACTGCAATCCCAATAGTTATTGGTCCAGAACCTCCCTCTAAAGAAATTCCAACTTCACACTTCGATGAAGAAAATGCAAGGCGCCTTGCAAAAATTGAGGAGCGCCTTTGCATGCTGCAAGGCTATCAGTTACAGGGATTTGATAAACTTTTGCCCTTTGCTAAAGTTAGTGTCCCCGAATACTACAAGGAGCCTGAGTTCACAAGGAAATACGACGGCATCGGATGTCCTAAGACTCATTTGAAGTATTATCTTGGCAAGATGGCTCGTTATTCAGATAATCCCCCACTCTTGATCAATTCATTTCAAGACAGCTTGGTTGGTCCTGCGTTAACATGGTTTATAGAGTTGGACATGGAGAAGATCCGTACTTGGGAAGATCTCGTTGATGAATTCCTCCAGCAGTACAAATTCAATACTGAAATTGCTCCGACTCGAGAAGAATTAGTCCGAGTTGAGAAAAAGAGAATTGAATCATTTAGAGCTTACGCTCAAAGATGGAGGGTCACCGCGTCTCAAGTAAAACCGCCATTATCTGAGAAAGAGACCATGAAATTGCTGCTTCAAGCTATGCCCCGTGATTTTTTCGAAAAGATGTACAACCATACCTGTATGAACTTTGCCACATTTGTGGAGTTGGGTGAACGCATCGAGGGGATCATGCGTGAAGGAAGGTTGACTGAGACCACAAATCGTCGATATGCCCCGAAGAGAGATAAGGAATCGGCGTGGAGATTGCTTATATACAAAATTCCTCTTCTCAGAAGCAGTACAACCCTCAAGCTCATAAACCTGCCATGGAAGTAGAGGGCTCCTCTCGAAACTTTGATCGCAAAGGAAAAGCTCCCCAAAGGCAATTCACTCCATTGCCTAGACCCATGTCACAACTACTTCAAATGTTGATCGAAAATCATCTTGTGGCGAAAGAGATCCCGAGGGACAATCTGCCAAAGTATGCTGGGTACGACCTTAATAAGACATGTGAATATCATATGGGAGAGAAAGGTCATCATGTGGACAACTGTATGGTGCTCCGTTCTAAAATCCAGAATTTGCTAGATAAAAAACTGCTCACCTTTAAGGACTCGGCACCAAATGCCCAACAAAACCCCCTTCCAAAGCATTCTGAAGATGTCAACATGGTTGGCATTATCGATGGAAATGAAGAACCCACAATTCCCACTATGTAAGGGACGTTCTTAGTTCTTGCATTTCATTTTTAGTCGTATTCCATTTAATTCTCCCCTGCGAGGGAATTCCATTCATTTCTCCCCTGTGAGGGAATTCCATTCATTTCTACTTGTAATAATCTGGATCACAAACTCTATGAATCCAGGATAATCAACGTTGTAATGCAATTTTTGCATATTAATAAAAATTCACGTTTTATTAATAGACGTGTGAGACCCTAATCAGTCCTATGATGATGCTTTGAGGCCTGAGCTTCCACACGATCTATAGTTTCAAAATGTTTTAGTGGAACGAGGATGTCCAATGACATGAGGACTAGTTCCCAATAATTTTTTTCAAAAACTCGAATTTGAAAACAAATTTTTCATGACATGTACATACATTGCATTCATTTATATGTGTACTAACCATTTTTCAATTGTATCTCAGGCATGACATTTCACATCACGATAGTCATTTGCATGGCTCGGATTCGCATTCAAAAGATTTTTCAAAAAGTATTATCCATTTATAAATGGAATGGCCTTTGAGTCACTGTTGGATTGAATCCGAGCCACTTTAGGATATTTGCATCATGCATCGCATGCATACATATTGCATCTGCATTTTTTGTTCATCTTGTAGGATCTCTGACGAAGATTCAACATGTCCACAAGAAGTTCATCTCAGAAATGCAGAACTTTCAAAAATTGTCATCTTCTTTAGAACTTAGAGGTGACTCAATCCCTTAGAATGCCGAAGAGTCAGTTAGAACTCTAGAGTCGGTTAGAACTCTAGAAGTGAACCCATGTGCTGGGCAAAGCCTGTTTTGTCCACTAATTTTATTCAACCTTGTTTTCAAAAGTCTCCCCAATAGGGTCAAAGAAAAATGTCCTTTCAAGCAAAATTTTAACATTTTTATTCCCCAAGGAGTTGGATTTAACCAAAGTGTGCTTTGGAAAACCTGAAAAGGATTGTTAACTATGCCAGGTGGTAATGCCTAAAATGATGAGAGGCAACCCCTTTACCAAACGCATCCTTATACACTCCTTGAAAGAGTTGAGTGGAAAGAACCATGTCTTAGGGCATAGGATTCATTCACGGTGAATACATGATTTGAGATGATAAAGGCATTTCATTTCTCAATCCCAAACACTGTTGATATCCCTTGCAAGCCACTTTGAGCTAAATAGGGAGCATTTCCAAAATAACCCTGTCAAGAACAACCCCACATTGGGGCGAAATAGGAGGTCTTGGTTGGAAATTATGGAGCAAAAGATCAAGAAAGATTTTATTGCTTTCACTTGTATCAATCTTCTTGTGTTAGCTTCAGGTGATTTCTTATCGAAACTCGAAGCATCCCGAGATGACGAAGAGCATTCCGTTCAATATCACAAACACAAGTACCCTTTGCTTAGCCAATTTGAGCCTTATACAATTCTTTCACAACCCCAGGTGATGATTATCTCCCCACACTGGGGCAAGGCACATGATTTACCAACAAAATTGAGAAAATTGGTAAATGCCACTTGAGAGTCCTAGATGCTCAAAAGAGAGTGAAAATTAGGAGGCATGAAAAAGCAGTGTGCCTGGTAAAAGCAATGCCAATGCCCATGAAAAAATGCAAAGAAGAGCAAAATCAATGGTCATGACAAAAGACCATCCATTGAAAAACAAAAGAGATGTCTTGCAAGAAAAAACATGTATTGCAAGCAATGTCATTAGAACAAAGAGCGAAGCTCTCATGTCTCAAGACAAATTACCAAAAGGACTCTCGAGATAGGATAAAGTTCAAGAGTCAAATTTTTTGAAAAGTCGTGTGATGGTAATAATGATGCCAAGATAATCACTCACTTTTAACCCTTTGATGTTTGAAAATTTTTCAAGCCTTTTCTAAGCCTCACCCGAACCAACACTACAACCCTTATCCGAAGTCTCTTCCGATTGGGATGGTTCGAGTTGAAATGAGAATATCATATAGGAGCTACCGCTAGAAGGAGTGGAAGCAATCCTATCTTATCTTATCTTCAAAGTTCTTGACTTGTAAACCCGATGAAGATATTGATTGAATATTCATTTCTTGGCCTCAAAATGCATATCCTTTGTGTAAGCCCATGACCAAGCCATCATTACGGTCCTTTCAAAAGACCTTTTGATCAATGGATTGTATTCACTGTGAATGTTTCCGAAAACCTTAGACATAGGTTGAGTGAGATTTCTCTAGTGAGGATTAAACAGTTTTCCCATATCAATGGTTGGGAACAAAAGCCATTTTTAGAGTCAGTGTGAAAGACCTCCTTTGATTAGGATATTTCCACTTGACATATTTGACTTAACTCTTAGATGGTTAATCAAATCTCATTTTGTTAAAATTCTCTTTGAAAGGATTTGACAATTAGCATTATTTCGCAAGATTGGCTCTCGAGTAATCTTGAAACTCTTTTTCAAAATATTTGTTCCTTAGTGAACCGGTTTTTGGTCATCCTAAACCATATCATTGTCCTCAAGTTCTAGGTCAACTTAAAACCTTGTACTCAAGTTCTAGGTCATCTTAAAACCTTGTACTCAAGTTCTAGGTCATCTTAAAACCTTGTCCCCAAGTTCTAGGTCAACTTAAAACCTTGTCCTCAAGTTCTAGGTCAACTTAAAACCTTGTCCTCAAGTTCTAGGTCATCTTAAAACCTTGTCCTCAAGTTCTAGGTCAACTTAAAACCTTGTCCTCAAGTTCTAGGTCATCTTAAAACCTTGTCCCCAAGTTCTAGGTCATCTTAAAACCTTGTCCTCAAGTTCTAGGTCATCTTAAAACATTTGTCCTCAAGTTCTAGGTCAACTTAAAACCTTGTCCTCAAGTTCTAGGTTATCTTAAAACCTTGTCCACTAGATTCGTGGGTCTATCCTTAAACCACTAGGTTCGTGGGTCCATCCTTAAACCACACTAGGTTTCAGGTCATCCTTAAACCTTGTCTACTAGGTTTGTGGGTCCATCCTTAAACCACACAGTAAGACCCTTTTCATCCAGTCGAAACCCGTTTTTACACGGTGAGACATCACATCCAGTCGAAACCCGTTTTTACACGGTGAGACCTTTCTCCCATTCCACGGTTTCAGGTCATCCTTAAACCTTGTCTTCCAAATTCTAGTGATTTCATTGCCTTCATTCCATTTCACGAGAGAGAGAAGCAAAGACATAGTGAATAAATCTCAACAAGAGTTCAGATACCCCGATGAGCAAAGGGAAGTATCAGGTACGTTTCTGACCAACTATCATTGATGTTATCTCTTTCCATTTTCAAAGTCGAGTCGACTAAAAATTTCGGGTATCAATTTTATCTTTGAGTGGAATCTCTTCGAGCTCCCACTCAAAGAGGGGCAGCTGTTGACACCCGATTTTTGTTGACATTTTAAACATTCTTTTTGCAAAAATAAAAAAATAAAGAACCAAAAAGATTTTAATAAAATGAATGAATGAAAACATAAAAAGAAATAAAAAGGAGAGATAAAAAAAATGAAAAGAAAAACAAGAAAAGAAAAGGAAAAGAAACAAAAAAAAAAAAAAAAAAAAAAAAAAAAAAGAAGAAAAGAAGAAATAAAAATGAATAAAAAGAAAAGAAAAAAACAAAACAAAAAGAAAAGGGGGCATGGATTCTCTCCGCGGGGCTCTCGATCGCGCTCTCTCTCAAAAAAGGGTTGGCGCAAATACACATGTGGGGGTGCAGGGAAAAATCTCGATGGGGACTCTCGCACTGGGCTCTCTCTCGTTTCTCTACCGCCACACCGAAACCCTAGATCGGTTACATCGACGGCGACATCGGCAAAGACGACGGTGACTTCGGCGGCGACGACGACGACCGGTGGTGACAGTCACTCCCGATCTGTACCTCTCTCTCGTTATGGCTCGGCGGATTGTTCTCGCTCGCTCGATCAAAGACGGAACGGCCGGACGAGGAGCTTGACAGGATTCGGTTTCCGAGAATCAACGGTGCAGTGATGACAACTACGGCGGCGGTGGCTCCCGATCGTCTCTTTGTTATGCTTTTCCGATGATTTCACGCGCAAGAAGGCTCGGCGGCGATTTCTCTCTCGGATCAAGTCATTTCCGAGGGTTTTCCCTCTCGGATCTCGCCATTGAACCGACCGAACCTGGCATATTCTTGAAACGAGATTGAAAACCACTGAAATCTCCGTGCCCATCGGTGGAGCACGCGTTTCTTCGCAAGTCGCGATTCCGACGACCGGGTGAAGTCGGGTAAGCTGTTTATTTCGTCTCTTTTAGACTTTGATCAGCTCGAGTTGAGGGTGATAGTTTGAAACTTTAAGTTCAATGTCGTGTTATGTGGTAGCTATACCTTTAACTGGAAGAATATAGGTGATTTTTGGTGATTGTGAGGTCTTGGATGCTGATTGTTTTTGAATCCATATTCAAGCTCAGTCTTGGTGCTCCCCGTTTTTCTTGTGCCTATTTAGTGTTCGATGAAATGCCTAAGCTAAACGCACGTTCATAGTCTTTACTGTGCTCGAAGCTTGCTGTCCTTTTTTTTGTATTGAGCATAAATTGGTTGTCCTATGTCAATCTGAAGCCAAGCAACCTTTTTCTGAATGCGAATTGTGACCTTAAAATTGGAGATTTTGGGCTAGCTAAGACCACATTTGAAATGGATTTCATGAATGAGTACGTTGTTACTCATTTGTACGTGCTGCATTCTTGAATTTGCAATGTTATAGTTAATCATGTCTTTGATGTTTGAATTGCGTTGGCTATATGTGGGGCTCTAAATATGATATGGTTCTATGGGATTCTGTTTAATCTGCCATGTCATATTCACTTCATGGATTCCATCTAGACTAGAACTACTCATTCTCAACTTTTGTAACGGTGTCCATAACGTAGAAACACAAGACATATGGGTGCTGAAAATATGTTGCAGGGGCAATCGAGTTGAGTTTTGTATGCTTTTCTATTAGATGGTTTGATAGGTGTTCCGTCCCTGTAAAAATAGAACAAGATTTGTACTTTTTTTGACTGAGTAGGAGTTGACTGGTGATTGATCGTCCAATGTTAATCTGTTCTGGAATTTCGGAGGTTAATGAGTCAATGTGCTTAATGGGCTGATTTGGACAACTAAATGTAGAAATTAAGGGAAATGATCAGCTAGAAAAATAATCCTGACTTCTTAAGCTTCGAATCAATGGGTTGCCTGTTAAAATTGAAGTTCATTTGCTACACGAAACAAACCACTAAATCTAGGAGCTGAATCTGGAAATTTTGACTTCAATTCTTCAGTGATAGTTTCTGGCATGATCTGTGTTTGTTCTCTAATCATACGTTGTCTTGAATATATTGATATAACCCTCTGAGGTTAATGAATTTCTGTGGATTGACGATCATTGATGATGAACTTGAAGTTGATCGGAGTTGATTTGCCTGGATCTGCATTTTCGTATACCTGATATGTCACTTTCTGTTTTGGCTTAAATGAGGTGCTAAATGATGTTTTTTGATCTCGAGCCCTTCTAGACATAGAAAATAGACTTCTCAAGCTTCGATTTGATATGTCGCACGCCCTGAACGGATGTCATTCGGTCATCAAAAAACACCTATAAAATCTGTCAATTCTGCAGCAATTTTAGATCTTTTTTGCTGTTTCTGTGTAATGATTTTGCTGGTTCTTTGTGTTAAGGGCCAAATCATGCCTCATTGTCTTCTTGACATTTGAAACAAATGTTACAAGTTTCGCATCAATGCATGGCATATCATTTTTGAATCTCGTTTGATTTGAATATCATGCACCCATTTGGCTAATCGCAATTGAAATTTGCCAAGCATGACATTCCTAATTCTAAGTCACTTGGCAATGTTAATGACTTGTGTGACTTCTTTGCATTTTGATTTAGGGTTAAATGTTTACCCAAACCTTTTTCGCATTCAACCTTATGTCATGTGCGAGTTTCACATTTTTGTACATTGTTTAGGTGGTCTTACGAACCATTAAACATGCATTGTATTTTGTCATGTTCATGACTTGAATGTGCTGGATTCATGTTCATGTCTGATGCCTATGTCTATTCGTTATAATAATGATTTCAATGCATTGTCTTAGTCATATAAGATGAGGCAAGGAATCATTTTTTCTTAGATTGGGTTTAGATTAGGATTCCAAAGATGGACTTTGGTGTGAAGATGACGGAAGTCGATGTCCATTCCGACTATTATCTTGTACCATTTGTTTTCCCGACATATGTCTCGGGTTTCATGTATTGTATAAAACCCGACGAGTTGTGGGTTTCTTTTCTTTCCCGGTTGTTTTCTCTTTCATATTCTTTAGGATTGCATGATTAGATTTACTGCTTTTCTTGATTGTTTACTTCATGCCTTGCACTTTCAATTTCTCTGATTGATTTCTTTTATTGTTTTTCTTTTAGAAATAGAATAGCATAAAAGTAACCCACCACGCGTGATCGCTTAGCTTAGAATTGGTGATCCCGAAAATATAAAAAGAGATGCATGGACATGTTAGGAAAAACACAACATACTGTTAGGTACCAAAAGGGCGCTAATAGCTATATTAGCGTAACCTAAGTCCCCGAATCTAGATATCTGGTTGCGTAGGAATCGAGGGAACTCTCCCAATCATCGATTGGGTTTTCTAGCCGACCTCCAAAAAATATATATATAAGGCTAGTGGCGACTCCTGTATGTTCTTAGGTTGTTAAATACCTAGATCGTATAAATAAATTCGCTGTCACGCGGGGTACGAGCTTGGGAGAGCTCACGATCTTATGATTAAGTATCCCTAAATCCGACCTTTCCCCCTTCGACATCGAGGGCGGCGAGATCGGGTTGCGACAAGTGTGTTTGAGTGCTCGAGTGATTGTAATCTCCGGTATATCACTTGTTTCTATAGTGGAATTCCGTACTGCTCTCCCCGTGAACGTAGGTTCCGATATTCAGACCGAACCACGTAAATCCAGTGTCCGATTCCCTTTCCTCCATTCCGACTATTTTTATCCGATTCGCTGGTCCATATTTCCGCGCAACGCAATTTTTTGTGTCAACAGAAGGAATCCCACCAATAGTCATAAACAACAAGGCTGCCATCAACAATGACGTAAATTAACTTGAGAGAGAGGGAAAGAGAGAAAGAGAGACATTATTATTGTGCGAGGTTTAGGTTTTATTCTCACTGTAACCCGACTATGCTAACTCATAACAAAAACGTGGGTTCGATGTCAGTATATATATATATTTTGATGACCCGGGAACCGCCGTACAGCCGGCAGCCGGCGACGTAAACCCGGGGTATTAGCGCGGGGACCCACCTCCCACGGCACCCCACTTAAGTCGCGCAATGGGGGCGAGAAGTTTCGAACCTCTACCCTCCCGGATGAGGGGTCAAAGCCGAACCAACTTGTCCACCGTGGGTGGGTTCGATGTCAGTATATTTCATTGTCCAGTAAGGGCAAGAACATGATTATTAAAGCAAATCCAACTTTTCTCGAAAGAGCAATACATGTGAAATTTAGAAAGTTCAACGGCAGCACTTGCATCCACTAATTATAATTGAAGCGGCATCCCTGATTGTAGTGGCAGAAATATACAGATGATGAAGAAGACAAAATCGTTTGGCAAGATTTACTACTGTTTTCTCCCATTGATCTGTTCTTTTCCCCCCTCCGGCTCCTTTAAATCCTACATTGTTTCTCCGACTTTCTGCACGAAATGTTTTGTTTATCAGCATTCGTTCTAACTAGGATCCCACATTACCATGGAACCGATTCATCAGAACGACAAACTCAACTAAGAGCAAAACGGATCATCTTTTTTTTTTTCTCAAGCTATGAAATTAGTTCAACGAGCTTATTTTGTTTGTTTGTTTGCATGTTAAGTACTGGCCTTCAGATCATTTATATCCTTGAGCACCATCATGAAAATTCAAAACCAGATTCTTTACTAACATTTTCAACTGTCACGGTAGGATTCTGATCGCCATAATTCTTCTTCTTTGTTCGGCCAACTTTCACGTCATGTTTCTTGAGAAATTGTGTCCTTCACCGCCATTCGAGACAGACCAGAAACTTTTGATGCAGATGAAGGGTTTTAACTATTGAAAAAGGTTCTACTTACGGTACGGTGGAACATCAAACGAGTATTTCCTCGAACGTTAAAAATCACAATAGATATTCTGAAAATCTTGTCATGTTTGCATGTGGGACGTTTTATTCGAAACGTATCCAAATATATAGCAAATCTCGGAAGGATTCACAGTCACCGTTGATGTTCTAGAGTCATTATTCTCCCTTGTACGCAGTCATACGGGACCACAAGCGTACGAAGGGATCACGTGCAGAAAAGCAGTACACACACCACTTGGTTCTCCCATGTCCGTATTCATACAAACCCCAATCATATGAAGGCAACACATGCAAAAGTAATATCCAAGGGCCCGGCAAGATCCTATCACACCGGCCAGTCCCAGATGCTTTCTGCATCGAAGGAGAGTCCGCTCCAACAATCCAACCATGCCTCCGTCGTCTCCGAACGCAGCTGAAAGTCATCATCGATCCAGGGGCTTCTGTTTGGAGGCACGTCGTGGACGCGCGGCTCTCGGGACTTGTTCAGCTCCCTATAGGCTTCGACCCCCAAGGAAGAGAAGTTCTTGGAGATTCTCCGAGGGCGAGGCCTTATGACTTCAACTTTTACCAAATCTTGAGGTTTCTCGTTCTCCGGCTTCCCTTGGCAAGTCATCAATTTCCGTAGATGGGTGTTCCAATAGTTCTTCACGTCATTCGCAGTTCGACCCGGGAGTCTCCCAGCAATTAGGGACCACCTGCATCAATAATTTCGACTAAACGAAATGTTAAATTATGAGGAAAGATATCGAAAATAATTTCTATACGGTGCTCAAGTGTTATAACTTTTTTTTCGATCACAAAATTACCGTAATTTCTCAAAAACGTTTATTTGAGTATTGAAACTTTCGACTAATCGTTTGCATGCCATAACTTCTAAAAACATTCACCTAAATACCCAATCCAATATGGCATGACACTTGTGATGAATATTTTTAGAAAATTATGACACTCAAGTGATCCATAAATAAACGAATCAATCCAAAGTAGTGATTTCTTTTTGTTTCCATAAGTGTTCAATCCTAACAAAATAAAGGTTTCCATCATGGGAATGGCCAATTGATGTCAACAGTCAAGGAATGGGAATTTTCATAAGCTCTCTCCAATCTGCGAACTGTTATAAATGAGTTGCGAACAAGTAGTTTCTTTCTCTTCTAATATATTTGAAGTACACACCATTAACACCTTTATGTAAAAACTATAAATTTCCGTCTATTCACCTATTATTACTTTTAAATGTGGAAAAATGGCCCTTCAGAGCCATAACTAATCAATAAGTTGGTGCGTGATTTTAATCCATATCAAATGCAACTATGCTAGTGAAGTTGATAAAATGACTAAGATTTAGGGTCTGTTGGGTAAACTAAAAATTTTAAGTGCTGAATTTTAAGTGTTAATAATCTTTAATAATGGAAATGGAATTAATATTTGCTTGATGATAATTAAAAATTGACAGCTGAATATCATTAAGCTCTTACCGACATAGAAAAAAGAGGACTGTTGTTAGGTTAAATCAATATATTTAGCAAGATTCGGATTTTCATAAATTGATTTCTATTGATTGAATTTAAGTAATCACGTACTGAGCATGCGGCCCATTATGCTTTGCCTCCCTATCCAAAGATATAGTTATTTTAATTGCTAGATGATAGTTTAATTCCTACTCTCTCGTTCTTTTTTTGGCCGAAAGAATGAAATGCATGTTTGTGATCGAATTCAAGCTTCTGTTGTTCAGTCTACCTTTCTCTGGACTACATAAACAGAATCGACGTCAGACGAATAATCTCTCTGAGTTTCTTATACCCGTAACCATGATCGGGAGTGACTAGATGTAAGAACAATACATGAACAACCATGCAGTTAGTAAGCAATCCCTCCCCAAGTCGACGACGGCTAATGAGAACCATTACTGGTACTCAGTTATTGTTGTCCGAAGAAATAGGTAGGGGGAGCTAGAGAGAGACTCTATCTTCACATGTGAGAAAGTCTCGAAGAATGTGCGATATGCACTAGGGGTCACAGTCATGTATATGGCTGGAAATGAAAACTCGGGCTAGTGATTTCATATTACACACTCATCATTGAACGTCATAAAATGCCTGTAGATTGCACGAAGATATAGAACAAAAAAAAAACACAAAGACTTACTCCAAATTCTAGATTTTCAACTTCACTTGCAACCTATCCTGCATATCCTAAAATCTAAAATCGAACCGATTCCCACTGATTGGGTTCTCAGGATTCTAGTTATACCATATAGTCATGATCACCCCCAATATATAACAGTATCTAGACGGTTGGATTTGAAGGGTCGCGTTTCGCTGGTAAGATCAATAACCAAACGACATGAGCTGTAGTCGGCAACTTTCGGCTCTCTCATGCGTGTGGCCCATATCTACAGAAGGTTATTCATTGAACATTTCCAAAATAGTGACTCTTGTATGGACTTTATCGGGGTTGTATGAGCCTGTCCTATCAACCGGTTGTCATCGGAGACAAGTTGCACTCCAAATGGCTATGCCTATGCACGAGTAACGTTGTCCAAACATATGCCAAAGTTGGACACTTGTCCCTTTCCAAGAACGGTGATCGTACAAAAAATCAAAGGAAAAATTACTAAAAAGTTATTAAATTTATTGCACCGATACTAAATCAATTCTAAATCTTTAGATTGGGCCAATTTAATTTTAGACCTTCAATTTTCCTGATTTTACCTTAAAACTTTTGATGAATTGGTAAACCTTTTGATGATTTATCAGTTTAGCCCAATCAGCCAAAGTTACTCGAAAATCATTGACATGACAGTCTAGTCAGTGTTGATTGTCTTATGTGATACAGCCGATATTGATGTACATAACTTTTTATTTTTCTTGAATTGTTTATTACTTTCTTCTTCTTCTTTTTCCCGACCCAAGGTTGGCGAGGGCTAACAACCATCGCCTAATCTGGGCGAGGGCATTGCGGATATCACCAGTCACAGGTGAAGGCTGCAACACCCTCGCCCAAATCAAGGTGAGGGCCATGACCCTTGCCCATTGGCCAGCAACGGAGTCACAGCCCTCGCTTGGATTTGGGCGAGGGTTGACGCCCTCACTTGTGGCCGACAAGGATACTTAGGCCATGGGCGAGGGCCACGATGCCTCGTCTCAACTAGGTGAGGGTCGCCGACAAGGATCAGTTGGCAACTGACCCAATGTTAGGAAAATGAAGAAAAGAAGAAAAAATAATAATATATTTTTAAAAAATTGTCCATATTAGTATCAGCTGTATCATGTAAGACGGCCGGTACTGACTAGATTGCCACATCAACGATTTTCAACCAAAATTTGTTGCAATGACTAAATTGACAAATCGTCGAAAGTTTTATGATTAAATTGACAAAATTATAAGATTTATGACTGATTTGACAACACGTCAAAGGTTTAGTACTAGATTGGCCAAATTAAAATGTTCAAGACTGAATTGACACAAGTATAATAGGTTTATGATTTTTTCTTTTTAATTTTTCCTAAAATGAAATAACCTAATCCTTAACACAGTTTATACATGCGGTCGTCGTTTGTTTCAATCAATGCAACCCTTAATCAATTTTTGGAGGAGGAAGAGGGAGAGGCTGTTGTGAATAACGCAGGTAGGCTCAACACCATATGAGTAACTCTATTAAAACAGACAAATGCACTTCACATGTGACCTTTCCTTAGCATGTACTCGCCTGTTCCCAAGAAGTTTGTGAATCCTGATGATCATCTCGACCTCATCATCTTGGAATTTCCCTCTCTTAATGTTGGGCTTCAGATAGTTCAACCACCTCAATCTGCAGCTCTTCCTGCACCTATTCAAGCCTACAAGCTCAAGAAATACAAACATGAACTTAGCGATCTCTCTCTCTCTCTCTCTCTGCGCGCATGTGTATACATAGTATAGAGATGCTCTTAGTACAAATCAATCCGTTGACATGAGTAAAATATCAATACACGTACCCTTTTTGTCTAATTTTAAAAAATCGATGAAATATCATTGGAAAGTACGAGAAGTTTCACTTAAAGAAGTCAAATCTACTCCGACTTGATATCACTATCTCAAAACTAATGAAAGACACATCCACCCATTTTAACGAAAGAAAAACTTTTCACTCCAGTAAAAGTATGTCAACGATAACACAAATATTTGAAAAAAAATAAAATATGATGACACGAGATGGTTTGACACACAAATCCAAGTGGATTATATAGATGGGGATGCAAGAAGAAAACAATGATCCCCATCACTATACAAATTTACGCGCGCACAAGTATATGCAAATAAAAAACAAGAATAACCTTCACATACAATGATACAATACCTGCTCTATGAGGAACTCGATGCCACTCTCCTTCTCCGTACCTCTGGACACAGCTCCTCAAGAGAACATCTTCCTCTTCCGTCCACGAACCTTTCCTCAATCCGAACGACGATCCTTTCTGCATCTCTCTTCCCTCTCCCTCTCTCTCTCTCTCTCTGAGGCTTTTCGTGAACAGTTTGCGGATTACGTTTTCAAGCACACTCGAAGTCCTACGTTGTCATCGGTGCTTTTAGGAGTCACGTGCCCCTTCATTTTCCGCAAAAAACGCAGATCTACATCGGTTGTCAAATACCGCAGAAGATTGCAATTCCTCTAATCGTCAATTATGTTGAAGAGAGCACCGTCACTCTCTCTCTCGATTTCTCCAGATCTCTCTCTCTCTCTTTACTCCTCCAGATTTCTCTCTCTCTCTCTCTCCAGACAATTCCTTAGCCGCAATTGTTGACAAATGGGTCAACAACTTGCAATAAGATAATAGGAAGAAGATAGTGTGGGAAGTGGTGGATGTGCCGACTTTGTCCCCTATAAATAGGGCTCTTGCCCATTGAGCGTGAGAGGTAGGGTGATAGAGAGTGAGTGGGTGTGTGCAGAGTTGTGTTCGTGTGTGATTTGTGAAGTGAGTGGGTGAGCAAGTAAAGCGAGTAGTTGTGAGAGTGTGATGGTATAGAGAGTTTGTAATTTTTTTTTATAAAATAAAGTAATTATTTTACTTGTACATCCATTTGCTTCTCAATAAATTATTGCTATACGCAACAGTACAAATGGTTTTCCGACGTTCGATATGATTCTTTCCGCGTGGTTGCGACCTTTCAGTCCGCAAGGTCGATTCTTGGAATGAGAATCCTTTCATAGAGATAGAAAACACAAAGGGGACTTCGAACGATTTAGAAAAATCATATTTCTTTTGCATTGAAAAGAAAGATAGCGAGTACGGTACCTACTGGTCCAGCGTCCGGGCATTGTCACGGACCACCATTTGTATGAATTGTTTCGTAACTTCCATTCTTTTAACTAACATTCTCATTAACCAACACTAAATATCAAGATTCGCTGTTTTGCATATATATAAAATGGGTAAAATACGCACGAGACCGAGTTGCCTATTACGCTCATGCACGACTTGCTTTGATGTCACTTTGGCAAACCTCTTTTGCTTCTATACGAGGGCTATTGCTTTTCGCCAAAGTGTCTTATTAGTGCCCTTCCTCTTGTAAAAGCGTCTTGCACAATAACGCGGTCTTTTATGCCTAGTGGTCCTAAGTATGCTTCTATTATTGTAATAGTGTCTTTATACCGTTACAATATTACCCTTGGCTTCGTCTATATAATAGTTACTACTCTAAGAAGTTAGAACAAGATTAGTGTTTTGAAAATCTCTTTTATATGCAATTCCTTAATGGCCTTTTCAATACTTTCTCTTCTTCCTCGAACTCTAATATTAGTAAGAAGCTTAGGTTTATACTGTTAGTTCAAAACAATAAGTCGGTTCCACAAATATAACCTTCATTCACAACTCTATGGATCTAGGTAATTAGAAAGTTTCCGAAACTTGATAGCCTTATAAAATAGATTAATCATTTATGAAGATTAAGAGGCAGTTCCATTGAAAGGCTGAGAGAAGGGCCATGTGTTGTGAGATAGCATAAGCATCACGGGAATCATTAGCTTATGCTATAGCCCCATCATGGTATCAAAGACAGCTTCATTTAGATTGGGCTAAGATTATAACTCTGTCAATTAAAATGTGTCTATACTAAGAGAAAGATCCATTTCGTCATGACTGAATCTATGGAAAATACCACCCTTATATGTGTCAATGCCCTTGTTATTTAGACTCTCCAATTCCATTATGTAAATCGAATCCCTCTAAGATTGATTATTTTTTGTGAGGTTTTCTACCTCAATGAAGATGAGAAGATTACCACTTCTCAACTTTCTCTTGAAATCCTTATTCCCCCTTTGACAAGCCTACTTCCTTCTCACCCATCAAATCCATCAAAAAAAATGATCCACCACACTCCAAAGGAAGTTAAAAAATTCAGCGAACCAATACCCCTTTTTTTTTTTATTATCAAAAACCAATACCTCATTTCAACCTGTTAAATTATGTCTCAAATTTAAGCCTTTCAATTAAACATGGCCCATAACATGCAAATAAATGAGGTTCAAGTAGGACTTTCGTGAAATCTTAGAGTTGGTTATTTTTTCCTGCCACCATTAATTCTATCTGCTTGCGTAGAAGAAAGAAGCATTATAAGGGTTCTAACATTAATTTCTTTAACTGTGACAAACTGCTCATGGGCTTCATTTAAGTTTGGACGTAGGAGAGAGATTTGTTCTTCAGTCACAAATCATATGAGAGATATGTTTCTATTGAAAATAAATGAGATGTTATATTTTTTACCAGGTGGCAGCGGAGACGACAACTCCCTTCAGACGCCGCAGACATATAGACCATGACATTTATTGAAGAGGGTCCACCAGCAATGATGGAGACACCTTGCTTTGCTACTATGAAAGGAGTATAGCTCTCAGAAGACACGAAGAGGAAAGCCGTTAACGATAAAAGGAAAAGTCCAAATCATTATTTTATTGGAGTGGTCTCTTGGTCCTTTTGTTATCTTCTGCTTTCTTCTATTTATCCACCCAGAAGGTACCCCCCTCTCCGGCGGATCGGGAGATTTGTGCAGAAAACACCGTGGACATAAGGTGTAATTTTAAAATTTAAAAAAATACTCGAATGTATAAGAGATTATTATCATGTAATTCTTTGATTAATTAGTAGATTATTTGTAGTTGGCTCTCTCTAGGATCAAATCATATAAATCTCTTGTATCTTTTATTATTCTTTGATTAATTAGTGAATTAATCGGGAGATTTGTGCTGAAAACACCGTGGACTTAAGGTGTAATTTTAAAATTTTAAAAAATACTTGAGCGTATGAGAGATTGTATCGTGTAATTCTTTGATTAATTAGTGAATTATTTGCAGTTTGCTCTCTTTATAGACGTAGATATCTATACTTGGATCGAATCATATAAATCTCTCGTATCTTTTATTATTCCTCCTTTTATATCTCTCTTGATTTCTGTCACTCATGATATTAAGATTATGGCGGCTTCCACGTTAAAATATTTCAACAATTGGAATTCGAGTTGAGGTTTTGCAATTATGTTTGGAGGAAAAGTAGAAATTGAGAAATCTAACAAAAGGAATAACTTTGGGTTGTGGAGCACTAATATATGTGTGCTATTAACAACCTAAGGTTTAGCCAAGGCATTGGATGTCAATGATAAGTTGCTGAAAGCAATGAAACATATCAATAAAAATGAACAAATGGAGAGGGCGAAGAGTATAATCTTGTTGAACCTATAGGATGAGGTGTTAATAGAGGTGGGTAAAGAGAAGCATGCTACATATTTGTGAGTAAAACTTCAAGCCCTCTATGTAACAAAGGGTTTGAATAATCGCCAATATTTGTCAAAGATGATTGTTTAGTTCCAACATGCTGAAGATACATCTATCAGAATCCACTTAAATGAATTTAACAAACTGATGATGGATCTGAAGAACGTTAGTGAGATCCCAACCGATGAAAATAAGGCATGACATTGTTAGCGTATCCACCAAAGTTATGGGAGCGTTTTACCAACTCACTATTATAAAGGCATACTATGATTACCACGAAAGAAGTAAATTTTGTGTTGTTCTCTAAAGAGTGATAGAGAGAGTTGTGTGATGACAATCTAGAGTACGATGTAACGCGAGAGCCAATGATATGAGGTAGAGATACACATTGGAGGCCCAACAATAGAGGTAAAAGCATATCAAAGTCGCAACACAAAAAGTCCAAGGGTCGCGTGAAGTATTTCAAGTATTATAAGGATTATCCAAAGTTAAGAAATAAAGGCAAAGAGCAAGATTCCTCAAGCAGTGCGACAAACGTAGCCAAGGAGAGCATCAATGATGCTGAGGTTGTTCTTTGTGACTGGTTCGTTAGGAGATGAGTAGGTGCTAGATTTCGTGTGTTCCTATCACATGACTCCTCATGGGAATTAGCTCCCTACTTACAATACTACAAACGGTGATTAGAGTTCGTATGGGGAACGACATAGCTTGCTTGGTTGTCTGAAGTTCGAATTCAAATGTATGAGCGTAGAGTGCACATTGATAGACGTGAGGCATGTACCAAAACTCAAGAAGATGGGTAGGTACTAGATTATGTGAGTTCCTATCACATGACTCCTTATAGGAACTAACTCACTACTTACAATACTACAAATGGTAGTTGAGTTCTTATGGGGAACAACACAGCTTGTTCATTTGTGGAATAGGGATAGTCTGAATTCGGATATACAATGGCATAGAGTGCACATTGATAGATGTGAGGCATGTAATAGAGCTCAAGAAGAACCTTATTTCTCTGCGGATACCTAATGACATTGGTGCAAGCAAACCACTGAGGGTGGAGTGTTAAAGATCTCTTGAGGTACCATAATAATGATGAATGGAAAAAAGAAGAAGGTGATTTTCTTTCATTTACTGGAAAAAAAAAATCGTGACAGGTTTTGGTGTAGTTTCAGCAAGTGAGTCAAACAAAGCTGACTCAATTATAGCATATGCGGTTGGGGCACATGAATGAGACAGGTGTGACAATGCTGAGTAAGAAGGGGGTTATTGAAAGGTCATAAAACAAGGGAGCTAGACCTATGAGAGCAGTACATCTTTAAGAAGTAGCATAGGATAAAATTCAGTACAACTAGTCATTCAACTAAGCAACCAATTCAAACGTCTAGGGTCGTCTCTACTATTTTATTTTAAAGGAGGTGCCCAATATATGTTGACATTCATCGACATTTTTTCAAAAAAGATGCGGGTATACTTCCTAAATCACAAATTTGAGATGCTCAATCAGTTTAAGAAATTTAAGAAATTGATTAAAAAGCAATCAACTAGATAGATCAAGTACCTAAGCAATGGCATGGATTTCTATGGTAATGATTTTACCAAATTTTGTTAGAAAGGAGATTGTGAGACACCGAACAATTCTCGAGACATCACAGTAGAATGGTGTTGTCGAACGGAAGAGCAGAACTCTACTCGAGCATGCTTGGTGCGTGCTTGAGCATGTAGGACAAACAAGTAATTTCGTCTCTACTGTCTTGTCTCTAAGCTATAATCCACGAAGTTAACATGTTTTTCGTGGCTAGAGTCATATCCAATCCAATGAAATCATCATTCAAAGGATCAAAGAACCTACAGTTTTCAAAGTGTAACAACAATTGGGATCACTAAGCTACCGGACGGGCTTCTACTCCCAAATCCATAATGGATGGCCTTCAATTATAACTGGGGTAATGATTAGACGTACTGGTTTTAAGCACTGTACGAATCACATGTCCAATTAGCAGGAAGCAAGCTTTTGATAAGAGCTTTCAGTGGTAGTCCGATAACCCAGCGCCTAGTCTAGATGCGTTCTTTATTTTAATATATTAGTGCTCGAACACCCTGTATCCCTAATTAGAGATTTTTTTTTTCTCACCCTTAAAAATACTCTCAAATTTTACGTTTCAAAGTTCAGACAGATTAGCTTTATGATAATACATAACTACTTTGAGCTGTCAAATAAGACAAGCCGCAGACCATGATAAGCAACAGACCGTTCGCTTCCCTTCTTACAACCAACGAATCGTTTAAGGAATTATAAATCCTGCGGGAAGCTTAGAAAAGAAGTGACAAGACCTAGAGTTTGCTTAAAACAACGGCAGAATCGTAATTTTACTCGGAGAGGCTGTCTTCTCACCTAAAGCCATGTCAGACGTTGCAATCTCTTTCATTATTGCAGTGCTTTTCCTATATCTGGGCAAAAGACAAACCGTCCTTTCCCCACATATGGGACACACGGATTTCTATTTTTGACGGAATGAAGGGTGGGCAAAAGTGGAAGTAATTATCTTGTCCATTCTCGAAAATAAGCGGATGGTCCAATGACGTCTCGCAATCAACGCCAGGACAAGCCCTACCTTTTTGAAGATTTGAAAGTATCCGTGGGTGAGCAAATTTAATGATCAATTTGTTGCTTTCGCAATTTTACTGCATACTGCATCATATGAACTTAAAGAGACTTCCTAACCTTTTGACATGCCGATGAGGTTGCAGTGACGAATTCATACATCATGGATGAACTGAGGAGTTATGGTGCAAATCAAGTATTTATTAAAGTGATATCGCCCCTATTAGAGAATATTCCTTGCACATCTCTATTTATTTTTGTTGGGAATATAACCTGAGTTTGAGCTCCTGAAAGAATCCCAATCCAAGTAGGTTTTTTATTTTTTATTTTTCGGGTGAAGAGTATCCAAGAATAGTTTTTGATCGGGACAATCAATTGTATGGCTTGCTCATAAATTACATCTCAAGTGTTCGAAGTCATGAAAGTCTTGTGTTAATATTTAGTGAATTCATTTGTACAATTGAAAAATTATTTGTGAGGAATTGCGAGAGCTAGACACTGTATAAATTGTTTGAGGTAATTAAGGACTGAGAAATACTAGAAGTATTTTAAAAATTCAAGTGTGCTTGTTATCTCCATTGTATTGCTTCAACTATAAGGAAATTCTATGCTACTCTTCCCATATAGTAGGTCTCATCGAACCAATTACGTAAAATCTAGCATTTGAGTTATATCCTTGTTTTGTTTATTATATCGTTGGATCGCTTATTTTTTGCAACAATTAATATTAGAGCTAGGCTTGACTAAGTTGAAGCCAATTGATGATGATAGAAGAAGGAAGAGTGAAAATCGACAGATTTGATGCAACCATTTTTGCTTTATGGAAAATGCGGATTTAGGATTATCTACATTTAAGAAATCTGCACTTGCCCTTGGCTAGGCAGAAACCATATTCAATGGAGCAAACCGATTGGAAGTAGTTGGATAGATAGGCATCACGTGTTATTTGGCTAATATTGGCTCATAACATCCCATTTAACATTATGAAAGAGGATCATTGCGAATTCAATGAATGCCTTGTCCAACATGTACGAGAAACCCTCCTTCTGCGATCATTAAGGTCTACTTGATGCAACGTCCGTTTTACTTAAAGATGAACATAGATGCGTTAGTTGCTGATTATACCAATGAATTCAATGTAACCATTAGTCAACTGAGTTCAGTTAATATCCACTTTGATGATGAGGTATGTTTTTTGATTTTATTATCTTCATTTTCTAATAACAGGAATAATATTGTTAATGATATTAGTAATTTCGTTGGGTCAATAAGTTTGATATCTGATGAGGTTCTCGACTTGATTCTAAGTGAAGACATCCGTAGAAGGGAATCTAGTGAACTTATATTTACTGGTTTAGCATATAAAGTTAAAGGAAAAACTAGTGTTGTGTTAGCAAGAGTAGTGCAAACTTGAATAGACTTTGCCAGTCTAGGATTGGTGGTGTTGTCTGTTCGAATTGTGGCTAGAAAGGCATTTTCGAAGGGATTGCCTTAAACTGAAGAGTGAGAAGGGTAAGGGAATTATCCATTGATGATATTGGTGCAATTGCTTATGGTGTCTCGATGGTAATGATCATGTCTTGTCTATCAATAAGGATTCATCATTTAATAGATGGATTATGAATCTTGGTAGTTTGTTTCACGATATATGAAACATACACTAGATTAATACTTATCAGTGCACAAATAATGGTAAAGTGCAGTTGAGAATTAATGTTGATCGTAATGTTGTGAATGTTGGTGATGTTAGAATCATAATGCAAGATGGTTTGTGAGGACCTTAATTGGAGAGAGGCATGCTCTAGAGTTAAAGAAAAACTTAATTTTCTTAAGTGCCCTAGATTTAGTTGGGTGTTGATATACTCAAGAATGTGGATTTCTAAAGGTTGTTCAATGTGTCTTGGTGGTAATGAGAGAAATCAAGTATAGTTGCCTGTATGAGCTTCATAGAGAGAGATAGTGATGGATCTCACCATAGAAACGTTGGATGCATGTGTTCGATAGTCTCAATTGTGGCATATAAGTTCAGGGCACACTAGTGAGAGAAGCTTGAAGATTTCGAGCGAAAGGAATTGTTATATGGTTACGCGGATGATAAACCGGATTTATGCAGGTGATGTGACTTACACAAAAAGCGAAAGTGCAATCAATACAATTTTTAGAGAAATCATGAATATTGCAAAGTTGATTCACTTATATGTTCACAGATTGTCACGATTTCCTTCGAGAAAAAGTGATAAATTTATGACAATAATTGTGGATGACTACTCGAGGAGGACCTTATTGTTTGTGTTTGGTCACAAGTTTGATGATGTTGTCAAGATCTTGCAGTTGAGAACTTTCATTGAAAGAGAAACTAGTAAGAAGATCAAGCATGTGTGGACTAACAATAATATGGAGTTCTGGTCACAACTGTGAAACGAATTCTACATGAAGGAAGGCATATTGAGGTATCGCACTAGTACTAGTGAACCACATTAGGTTGTGAGTGAATCAATAAAACATTAATGGAGACGACTCATTTTCTAGTGCTTGGATAACTGGGAAATTCCTAGTAGATGTGCTTAGTACGATGAGTTACCTAGTTGATAGGTTTTCATTAACCACAATCGGATGCTTGACTCTTAATGAAGTGTAGTCAGCTAACATTACTGATTATTTTATTGTTAGAGCATTTGGTCTACCGTGTTATGTTCAAGTAAATGTTGGTGACCTCGATAGAAGGGCAAGAAAGTGTTAATTCCTAGTTTATGCAAAAATTAAATTCATATGTTATCGGCGGAGAAGTTACATTTGATGAGTCTCTAATGTTGCTGGGTAAAAGTGTTTACGGTAGTGTTTATAAAGGACTCGGACGGTGTTTAGTTTCAAGGTAAAGTTACGACCATAAACTCCTGAGGCAATGGGTACTAGCGGAGTAATCAACATGGATGGTGCTTATAGTGAGCTGGAGCTAATAGAGCCTATAGTTGCTGTAACTATTGAGTTTAATAAGGTTCGTGCCCAATCTCCTAATAGATATAGATGCAAAGATGGTTTTCCTTTTTAAATCTATTTGCGTTAGAAAATCTTTGTAGAGCGATTAATGATGTAGGTTGA
This sequence comes from Eucalyptus sp. ANBG9806169, assembly GCA_014182395.1. Classification (NCBI taxonomy): domain Eukaryota; kingdom Viridiplantae; phylum Streptophyta; class Magnoliopsida; order Myrtales; family Myrtaceae; genus Eucalyptus; species Eucalyptus sp. ANBG9806169. The sequence goes on from CM024582.1 coordinate 29,150,350, forward strand.
GTTAATGTTAAGATGAGGTCAACGGTTCTGGCGAAGTTCAATATGGCTTTGATTTAGAAGTTATCTATATTGGTTGAGTCCACAAGGATTGTAAGAAAGGAGAAATGAAGTTGAGATTTCAATGCAATTATTGTGACTTGACTTAAATGTCGAGCTTAAGTAGAGATTGTTGAGAACATGTCTTGAGTTTGAACCCAGGAAGGAAGCTTGATACAATTAGATTTCCTAACTTGAGCAGACTTTCTATGTGGAATCCATTTTTTTTATTATATAATATAACAAGCAAATTTTCTTCAAGAATAGTATCATAGATGAGCATTTGGCCATGACAATCAATTGGACGGCATGCTCGCGAATTACATACCGAGTGTTTGAAGCGATGAAAATCTCATGCTAAGATTTTGTGAATTCATCGATAAAATTGAGAAATAATTTCGTGAGGAATTGTGATTGATAAATACTATATAAGTTAGGTGTAATTAGAGGCTGGGATAAATTGAGAGTGTTTTAGTGATTTGAACGCGGTTATAATCTATGTTATATCGCTTGATTTATAAAGAAATCTATTGCTCAATCGGTGGAGAAGGTCCCACTAATTGTCCTACGCAAATCTGGTGTTTAATATATTTTCTTGTATTGTTTATTATATTCAGTTATCTATTTTTTGCAAAGCTTTTAATTTTAGAAAAGAATAACTTTGTAGTTGATGAAATACAAGTAAATAAATCTCAACCATCTGTTGAAAAAATCTTTAGTATTTTTATTTGAAACCTCATAGAAAATCAATCTAAAAATAGATCACAAATGTTGCTATTAATGTCCTTTAATGATGTTAGACTTCAAGGTAGACATAGATTCCAAATAGAAAATAAGATCCGAAGTTAATGCAGGTGCAGGGTTTCTATTCATAGAGAGTCACTCCCGCTTTAATAGAACTGAAGGGGTTGCACTGAGCTAAGGGTGCATTTAGTTTGACTTTTGGGAAGTCTTTGAGAAAATGTAAAGGCATTTAAAGGGTTTTTGGAAATGCAAGTAGACTTTGGTAAGTTGTAATATGAAAATACATTGAGAAACAACTTTGATTTAAGCGGTGTTTGAAAAAAATTACAATTTATAAAGCACTTTACTACTTTTGTTAATAAGATTCAAAACTAGTGATGGATTAGCAACTGGTAGACTCGTAGAGGTCAGGTGACCTTAGGCAAGCCACGACCTAGGCGACCAAAACCTTGAGTCGAGCAATTGTCGGTGATGTCAGTCAGGCTCGTGCAACTCACTATAGAGCTTCACTACATAGAGAAGATGGATAGTGCTTTGAGGGAAAAATCGAAAATGAAAAAAATAGTGAGGGTTTGGAAGAATTTTTTTTTTCACTAACCTTAAAGTGAGCTTTTTGAAAATGTTGAAAGCCCACCTACCTTGGGCTTTCAACTTTCACAAAGACAACATTTGGCTAAAGTGTTTGGCGAAAAATTTGCCAAACACCCCTAATTTTTCCCCTCCAAAGCCATTTAGAAAAGTGGTCCCAAAGGAGCCTAAGTATAGTTTCTCGCTGAGTGGTATAAATGTCACTAAACATGCGGTGGGAATGAAGCCTTAGGGTCAGAACTTGACAATTGCATAAATGCATTGGTTGCTGAGGGCACATCCAAAACTATATGTGAGATTTTGTCCAATGAAACCGTTTCCCTACAAAATGTGGACAAAGCCCCTTTCAAAATGTAAATCTATATAGAAATCGGCAAAACGTGTGAAGGGTCCTTTGTTAATTCTTAGATAGGAAACGCAAGCCGACGAGAAAATTAAAGATACAAAGATTAGAGATAATCATGACCGGCTATGTAAAAGAGTACCGAAATGCAAAGATAAGAAGAATATAAATTTGACCAAATGGAGTTCATTGATTGATTGATGGTCCTTTGCTCAAATTATACTTACAGCCACCAACGATTAACGACAATTTTTTTTTAAAAAAAAGGCAAATAATATTCTACGCAACTCTTAGAATTTAACATGTATTTACAAATGGTTATCAAAAGACCTCTAGTCAACGATCAAAGCCTTATCGCTCACCCCGTGTCGACAATTTCTTTTGTAACTTACAACTCCACTTCCTTACGGTTATAACAATCCGTGTTTCTCAGCCACTATGATCAGTGGCTTTGAGATTTACGACACCACGATTTGACAATCGTGATGGCTTCATGATTGAATGGGTCATCATCATTGTAGCCGAGATTGTTTGTTTCGTCACTTGAACATTTATCTTGTTCTTAATCCATCGATCTTCATTAATTGAACCAAGTCTCATTTATCCCGTTCGTGGCTCAACACCTAGTACGATCATATCTCGCTCGGTCTCTCAGGGACTTAGGGCAATTTTTTGTGTCAACAGAAGGAATCCCACCAATAGTCATAAACAACAAGACTGCCATCAACAATGACGTAAATTAACTTGAGAGAGAGGGAAACAGAGAAAGACAGACATTATTGTTGTGCGAGGTTTAGATTTTCTTCTCACTGTAACCCGACTATGCTAACTCATAACAAAAACGTGGGTTTGATGTCAGTATATTTCATTGTCCAGTAAGGGCAAGAACATGATTATTAAAGCAAATCCAACTTTTCTCGAAAGAGCAATACATGTGTAATTTAGAAAGTTCAACAGCAGCACTTGCATCCACTAATTATAATTGAAGCGGCATCCCTGATTGTAGTTGCAGAAATATACAGATGATGAAGAAGACAAAATCGTTTGGCAAGATTTACTACTGTTTTCTCCCATTGATCTGTTCTTTTTCCCCCTCCGGCCCCTTTAAATCCTACATTGTTTCTCCGACTTTCTGCACGAAATGTTTTGTTTATCAGCATTCGTTCTAACTAGGATCCCACATTACCATGGAACCGATTCATCAGAACGACAAACTCAACTAAGAGCAAAATGGATCATCTTATTTTTTTTCTCAAGCTATGATATTAGTTCAACGAGCTTATTTTGTTTGTTTGTTTGCATGTTAAGTACTGGCCTTCAGATCATTTATATCCTTGAGCACCATCATGAAAATTCAAAACCAGATTCTTTACTAACATTTTCTCCTGTCACGGTAGGATTCTGATCGCCATAATTCTTCTTCTTTGTTCGGCCAACTTTCACGTCATGTTTCTTGAGAAATTGTGTCCTTCACCGCCATTCGAGACAGACCAGAAACTTTTGATGCAGATGAAAGGTTTTAACTATTGAAAAAGGTTCTACTTAGGTGGAACATCAAACGAGTATTTCCTCGAACGTTAAAAATCACAGTAGATATTCTGAAAATCTTGTCATGTTTGCATGTGGGACGTTTTATTCGAAACGTATCCAAATATGTAGCAAATCTCGGAAGGATTCACAGTCACCGTTGATGTTCTAGAGTCATTATTCTCCCTTGTACGCAGTCATACGGGACCACAAGCGTACGAAGGGATCACGTGCAGAAAAGCAGTACACACACCACTTGGTTCTCCCATGTCCGTATTCATACAAACCCCAATCATATGAAGGCAACACATGCAAAAGTAATATCCAAGGGCCCGGCAAGATCCTATCACACCGGCCAGTCCCAGATGCTTTCTGCATCGAAGGAGAGTCCGCTCCAACAATCCAACCATGCCTCCTTCGTCTCCGAACGCAGCTGAAAGTCATCATCGATCCAGGGGCTTCTGTTTGGAGGAACGTCGTGGACGCGCGGCTCTCGGGACTTGTTCAGCTCCCTATAGGCTTCGACCCCCAAGGAAGAGAAGTTCTTGGAGATTCTCCGAGGGCGAGGCCTTATGACTTCAACTTTTACCAAATCTTGGGGTTTCTCGTTCTCCGGCTTCCCTTGGCAAGTCATCAATTTCCGTAGATGGGTGTTCCAATAGTTCTTCACGTCATTCACAGTTCGACCCGGGAGTCTCCCAGCAATTAGGGACCACCTGCATCAATAATTTCGACTAAACGAAATGTTAAATTATGAGGAAAGATATCGAAAATAATTTCTATACGGTGCTCACTTGAGTGTCATAACTTTTTTTTCGATCACAAAATTACCGTAATTTCTCAAAAACGTTTATTTGAGTATTGAAACTTCAACTGATTGTTTGCATGCCATAACTTCTAAAAAACATTCACCCAAATACCCAATCCAATATGGCATGACACTTGTGATGAATATTCTTAGAAAATTATGACACTCAAGTGATCCATAAATAAACGAATCAATCCAAAGTAGTGATTTCTTTTTGTTTCCATAAGTGTTCAATCCTGACAAAATAAGGGTTTCCATCGTGGGAATGGCCAATTGATGTCAACAGTCAAGGAATGGGAATTTTCATAAGCTCTCTCCAATCTGCGAACTGTTATAAATGAGTTGCGAACAAGTAGTTTCTTTCTCTTCTAATTTATTTGAAGTACGCACCATTAACACCTTTATGTTAAATTCTATAAATTTCCGTCTATTCACCAATTATTACTTTCAAATGTGGAAAAATGGCCCTTCAGAGCCATAACTAATCAATAAGTTGGTGCGTGATTTTAATCCATATCAAATGCAACTATGCTAGTGAAGTTGATAAAATGACTAAGATTTAGGGTCTGTTGGGTAAACTAAAAATTTTAAGTGCCGATTTTTAAGTGTTAATAATCTTTAAAAATGGAAATGGAATTAATATTTGCTTGATGATAATAAAAAATTGACAGCTGAATATCATTAAGCTCTTACCGACATAGAAAAAAGAGGACTGTTGTTAGGTTAAATCAATATATTTAGCAAGATTCGGATTTTCATAAATTGATTTTCTATTGATTGAATTTAAGTAATCACGTACTGAGCATGCGGCCCATTATGCTTTGCCTCCCTATCCAAAGATATAGTTATTTTAATTGCTAGATGAAAATGCATGTTTGTGATCGAATTCAAGGTTCTATTGTTCAGTCTACCTTTCTTTGGACTACATAAACAGAATCGACGTCAGACGAATAATCTCTCTGAGTTTCTTATACCCGTAACCATGATCGGGAGTGACTAGATGTAAGAACAATACATGAACAACCATGCAGTTAGTAAGCAATCCCTCCCGAAGTCGATGACGGCTAATGAGAACCATCACTGGTACTCAGTTAATCTTGTCCGAAGAAATAGGTAGGGGGAGCTAGAGAGAGACTCTATCTTCACATGTGAGCAAGTGTTGAAGAATGTGCGATATGCACTAGGGGTCACAGTTATGTATATCGCTGGAAACGAAAGTTCGGGCTAGTGATTTCATATTACACACTTATTATTGAACGTCATAAAATGCTTCTAAAATTATGCGATGATATAGAACAAAAAAAACACAAAGACTTGCTCCAAATTCTAGATTTTCGACTTCACTTACAACCTACTCTGCATATCCTAAAATCTAGAATCAGATCGGTTCCCACTTATTAGGTTCTCATGTTCCCAGTTATACCATATAGTCATGATCACCCCTAATAAATACTAAACAGTATCTAGACGGTTGGATTTGAAGGGTCGCGTTTCACTGGTAAGATCAATAACCGAACGACATGAGCTGTAGTCGGCAACTTTCGTCTCTCTCATGCGTGGGGCCCATATCTACAGTAGATTATTCATTGAACATTTCCGAAATAGTGATTCTTGTATGGACTTTATGGGGTTGTTATCAGCCTGTCCTAGGGAAAAGTACCAAAAAAGTCCTAAACTTATTGCATTGGTACCAATTTAGTCCTAAACTTTTTAATTGGACCAATTCAGTCCTAAACCTTTTACTATCGGTACCAATTTAGTCCATCCGGCCAATTTTGGCTGGCCGATGCTAACGTGGACATCGGCCGGTGGCCGGATGCTGACGTGGAATTTTTAATGATTTTTTTTTTCGAATTTTTTAAATATTTTTTAATATTTTTTTTTTTTTTTTTTTTTTTTTTTTTTTTTTTTTGGTCTTCTTCCTAGCGTGGCCGGCGAGCCTCCGGTGAGGCTCGCCGGCCACCGGGCGAGGGCCGTGAAGCCCTCGCCGCCGCCCGCGAGGGTCGCGGCCCTCGCCCGGCCTCTCCTAAGGCCGCCGGCGAGGCGGCTTCGCCCGAACCGGGCGAGGCCGGCCTCGGCCGCGGCCTTGGGCGAGGACGAGCGGCCCTCGCCAGCTGCCGGCGAGGGTCGCGGCCCTCGCTCGGCCTCGCCGGGGCCGTGGGCGAGGCGGCTTAGCCCAGATCAGGCGAGGTTGGCCTCGCCCGCGGCCCTAGGCGAGGCCGAGCGAGGGCCGCGACCCTCGCCGGCGGCGGCGAGGGCTTCGTGGCCCTCGCCTAGGGCCGCGGCCGAGGCTGGCCTCGCCCGGATCCGAGCGAAGCCGCCTTGCCGGCGGCCCAGGGAGAGGCGAGGGGCGAGGGCCGCGACCCTCGCCGGCGGCGAGCCTAGGAAGAAGGCCAAAAAAAAAAAAAGGAAAAAGGAAAGAAAAAAAAAAAATTATTAAAAATTATTTAAAAATATTAAAAAATTATTTAAAAAATTAAAAAATTCGAAAAAATAATTAAAAATTCCACGTCGGCATCCGGCCACCGGCCGACGTCCACGTCAAGCATCGGCCGGCCAAAATTGGCCGGATGGACTGAATTGGTACCGATAGTAAAAGGTTTAGGACTAAATTGGTCCAATTGAAAAGTTTATGACTGAATTGGTACCAATGCAATAGGTTTAAGACTTTTTTGGTACTTTTCCCGCCTGTCCTATCAAGCGATTGTCATCGGAGACAAGTCGCACTTTAAATGGCTATGCCTATGCACAAGTAACGTTGTCCAAACATAGGCCAGAGTTGGACACTTGTCCCTTTCCAAGGAGGGTAGTCGTACAAAAAAGTCAAAGAGAAAATTACTAAAAAGTTGTTAAATTTATTACACTGATACTACTTCAATTCTAAACCTTTCGGTTGGACTAATTTAATTCTAAACCTTCAATTTTGTCAATTTTACCTTAAAACTTTGGATGAATTGCTAAACCTTTTGATAATTTATCAATTTAGCCTAATTGGCCAAATTTACTCAGAAACTATTGACGTGACAGTCTAGTCAATGTCGATTGTCCTATGTGATACAGCCGGTATTGATGTAGATAACTTTTTATTTTTCTTGAATTATTTATTACTTTCTTTTCTTTTTCTTTTTTCTAGACCCAAGGTTGGTGAGGGCTAACAACCGTCGCCTAATCTGGGCGAGGGCATTGCAACCCTCATCCGTCATAGGTGAAGGCCGCAACACCCTCACCCAAATCAAGGTGAGGGCCATGACCCTCGCCCATTGGCCAGCAATGGAGTTACAGCCCTCGCATGGATTTGGGCAAGGGTCGACACCCTCACTTGTGGCCGACAAGGATACTAAAGCCATGGGCGAGGGCCACGATGCCTCGTCTCAACTAGGTGAGGGTCGTCGACAAGGATTAGCTGGCAACTGACCCAGTGTTAGGAAAATAAAGAAAAGAAGAAAAAATATATATTTTTTTAAATTGTCCATATTAATATTGGTTGTGTCATGTAAGACGACTGGTGCTGACTAGATTGTCACATCAATAATTTTCGACCAAAATCTGTTGCAATGACTAAATTGACAAATCGTCAAAAGTTTTATGATTAAATTGACAAAATCAAAAGATTTAGGACTAATTTGACAACACGTCAAAGGTTTAACACTAGATTGGCCAAATTAAAAAGTTCAAGACTGAATTGGTACAAGTATAATAGGTTTAAGAATTTTTTTTAAAATTTTTCCTAAAATGAAATAACCTAATCCTTAACACAGTTTATACATGTGGTCGTCATTTGTTTTGATCAATGCAACCCTTAATCAATTTTTGGAGGAGAAAGAGGGAGAGGCTGTTGTGAATAACGCTGGTAGGCTCAACACCATATAAGTAACTCTATTAAAATAGACAAATGCGCTTCACATCTGACCTTTTCTTAGCATGTACTCACCTGTTCCCAAGAAGTTTGTGAAGCCTGATGATCATATCGACCTTATCTTCTTGGAATTTCCCTCTCTTAATGTTGGGCTTCAGATGGTTCAACCACCTCAATCTGCAGCTCTTCCTGCACTTATTCAAACCTTCAAGCTCAAGAAATACAAACATGAACTTAGGGTTCATTTGTTTCATAGAAAATATCACGTTTTCAAAAATATTTTCTAGGAAATTTTTTTTTAAGAAAATGACTATATTTTCTAGTGTTCGGCTGAAATTTGAAATTTGAGTGAAAAATGTTTTCCATTGTTCGTTATCTAATTTGATTTTTGGGGAAAATTACCAAAAAAAAATTAAATTTTAATATTTTTAATTGACCAAAAAAATTAAAATTTAATATATATATATTTGAATTTTTTATTTTTTTATTTTTTTATTTTTTTTTTTTTTTATTTTTTCCTTTTTCTTTCCCTCCCTCCTTCTTCCTCCTCCTTTCTCCATTGCGGCATGCCTCGACTTGGTTGGTTGCCTAGCGGCCAACCAAGACGCATCGCGAATCCGGCAAGCTCGAGGCTTGGCCAATCCAGGCTCGAGGCTATGTGAACCGCAAGCTCGCCAACCAACGAACGCTGCTCCCCTGGATCAGCCCAGCCTCGAGCTCGCCGACCCAATCTTGGCGAGCCCGAGCTCCTGAGGCTGGCAAGCTCGCGGCTCGCCCGATCCGGGGAGCCCGAGCTCCACCGAGGTCAAGCTCGTCGGATCTGGCCTTTGGCGAGACTAGAGTTGGCCTGTGGCCGCCACCGTGGCCGGTGACCGCCCAAGGAAGAAGAAAAAGAAAAGGGAAGAAAAAGAAAAAGAATTAGAAACTCAATTTAAAAAAGAAAAAAATAAAAATAAAATATAAAAATAAAGAAGATGAGGGAAAACAAAGAAAATAAAAAATAATTCGAATTAAAAGAAAAATAAAAAAACAAGAAGAATGAGGAAGAGGAAGTGAGGGCTTATAAGAGTGTGAGATAAGAGAGATCAAGTGAGGAAAATGTTTTTCCATAATTTAGAAGACTTTTTTCTCTTCATGGAAAATGTTTTCTCTAAGTAATTTAATTTTCGTAAAACGAACACCGGAAAATTCGGAAAATGTTTTCCCAGAGGTTATTTTCCATGAAACGAACAGAGCCTTAGCAATCTCTCTCTATCTCTCTCTGTATCTCTCTGCGCGCATGTGTATACATAGTATAGAGATGCTTTTAGTGCAAATCAATCCGTTGACATGAGTAAAATATCAATACACGTCCCATTTTTGTCTAATTTTAAAAAATCGATGAAATATCATTGGAGAGCACAAGAAGTTTCACTTAAAGAAGTCAAATCTAATCCGACTTGATATCACTATCTCAAAATTAACGAAAGACACATCCACCCATTTTAATGAAAGAAAATATTTTCACTCAAGTAAAAGTATCTTAACGATAACACAAATATTTGACAAAAATAAAATATGATTACATGAGATGATTTGACACACGCAAATCCAAGTGGATTATACAGATAGGGATGCAACAAGAAAACAATGATCCCCATCAATATACAAATTTACGCGCGCACAAATATATGCAAATAAAAAACAAGAATAACCTTCACATACAACGATATAATACCTGCTCTCTGAGGAACTCGATGCCATTCTCCTTCTCCGTACCTCTGTATACAGCTCCTCAAGAGAACATCTTCCTCTTCCGTCCATGAACCTTTCCTCAATCCGAACAACGATCCTTTCTGCATCTCTCTTCCCTCTCCTGCTCTCTCTCTCACTCACTCTCTCTCTCTCTCTCTCTCTGAGGATTTTCGTGAATAGTTTGCAGATTACGTTTTTAAGGACACTCGAAGTCCTACGTTGTCATCGGTGCTTTTAGGAGCCACGTGCCCCTTCATTTTCCACAAAAAACGCAGATCTACATCGGTTGTCAAATACCGCGGAAGATTGCAACTACTCGAGGACATGCTGCAAGCTTGCGTGTTGGACTTCAAAGGAAGCTGGGAGGAACAGCTTCATCTAGTTGAGCTCGCCTACAACAACAGTTATCAGCAGAGCGTCTAGATGACACCGTTTGAAGTGTTGTATGGTAGAGCGTGAAGAACTCTAGTTTGTTGGGATGAAGTCGGAGAACGGAAGATTACCGGCCTAGGATTAGTTCAACAGTCAGTGGATACCGTTACAGTTATTCGAGAAAGACTCAAGACTGCTCAGAGTTGTCAGAAAAATTACGCAGATAAGCGGTAAAGACCAGTTCAGATAATAGATCGAAACGGGCAAGTGCTGCGCACCAAGATGATCTCTTTGGTCAAAGTGGTTTGACAACACCACGGGACAGAAGGAGCTACTTGGGAAAGCAAAGAATTGATGAGACGATTGTCATGACCTCTTTTTTTCGTTCGGGGGAAAAGAAAGAATGGTTTAGGGGTATTTGCCTAAAGAAGCGGACCAACGGCCCTAGACTAGGCGCGGGCTCTCCCAAGCCCATACCTCGCGCGACGTTGGATTTTGTTATTTTTGTTCTTAACAACCTATGTATTTTTAGGAGTCGCCACTAGCCTATTGGGGTCGGCTAGAAACCAATCAAGACACGGGAGTGTTGTCTCAATTCCTACGCAACCATATATTTCTAGGAACGGGGACTTGTTTACGCTAATGTTTCTATTTATCTAAATGGCCACACATTCTTGATTACCAATTATAATCTTTATGAAACCACTAAGTGTCCATGCAAATGTTTTTGTAGGTTTGTTTTCCTTAATGTCTAGACTAATCCTGGCAAAATTTAGAAGAGAAATTTACACTCGAATTAATGAAAAGCAATGCATAAGTAACATCCAAGAAATTGAAATAACTTGAAAATAAATGCAGAAAAGGAAAACCCGATACAAGTCGGGTAAAAAATATTACATGGCCTTGTTATCACGCCCCGGAACAGGACCCCCGTGAGCAAAATGGGAATTTAAATATACATAAAATTACTCTAGATGCATGAAATTACTCTAGATAATTTTAATCCATGCAAAATGGATTATTTACAAAAATGATCATAAAATACCAAAATATCATTTAATTAGGAAAAATGACTTTATAAAATTAGGAAAGTCTCATAGATGTCATTTTTGGCTTAATTTGATAACATCCAACATTTTTTGATATTTTTGAAATTTTCATATTTTTAATATTTTTTATTATTTTTTAAAAAATATTAATAATAATTCCTTAAACCGATCTATGCTAACATGGAGTAACACAGCACATGAATATCACAATAATCAAGCTCAAATCGACCGTTTGAAGATCGAAACTTGGTTTGCGCATTTCATCGAACACTTGGCGTACATCAAATCATCCCAAATCAGCTTCGTCGGGCCATATTTGTGGCCTTCAATCTCAACCCACAAGCAATCTCATGTGGAAATAAAGTATCAAGATTATACTACCACATACAAAGAACAAGATTAGATAGAAATCATAGCTTAAAACACACTAGAACCAAGCTAAAATCGTCTTCAAATACACGGGTTTGAGCTGATTTTGCAAATCTGGGTTTGAACCCAAGTCAAGCAAACAGGTTGCATGCCCATGTTCAAGCCCCGACACTTATCACATGCAAGATCTAAGGGAAACACTACTTAATCCGAGTGAAAGTAGGTAACATGAACTTTCAAATGCAACAAAAATCATAGAGAATGGCCCACCGAAAGACATCAAAACGACCTCTCCAAGAAGCACACATGCAAAACTCTTGAAGAGATTCCAACAGTTAGAAAAATTTCCACCTCGAAAATCAGTCCTCCGGACTAGATTTCCTCTTGATTTTCGTGATCAAAACATGTTCAAAATTAAACCAAAATACATCTAGGATGCTTACCTTGCTTCCTAGTTTCCCTTTCAAGTGACTCTTGGCCAAGGAAACCAAGAAATTGTCCTCTGGGAGCACGTGGAAGTTGGTTCCTTCAAACTGAAAGTGAGATCTGCAGAAGAAAAAGTGACAACGAAGGTTTTTGTCGACCTCTAAAATTAGACTTCAAGACCTCTTTTGTTGGAAAAATTAACACCAAACCAAACTATATATAATCTAGTTTGGGGTAAAAGTCAAGCTTTTCCTCATTTGTCTCTAAGTTTTCTCAAAAACACCCGCTTTCTCTCACTCGTGACCAACCGGGCTCAACACTTGGGACGTGCAACCTATGGTTGAAAATATCTTTGAGTGAAGTTTCACTCTCTAGTTGAAGGTTTTGGCTAATTGTGGCTACAAGTTTGTGAAAATTTCACTTTTCTTCCTGAAGGTTGATTTGGAATTTCTGGGTTTTTGCTTTCTGGAGTTGCTTCTGAAGGTGTCTTTGGGGAACGACCGTGAGCTCTCTCCTCTCCCTCTCGTCTTCTCTCCCTCATGCCCTCAAAGAGCATGCTTCGTAGATATTATCCACCGAATTAAGGGATTTTTGGTCGGTCTTTTGTCCACCTACCAAGCCTGTCAACCGAGCAGTCTACCCACTTTCTAACAGCCAAAATTTTGAAATTTTGTAGCTGTTGAGTGTGCGGATTTTGCTGCGACTTTCCCGTGCATTCAGCAGCTTATCCCTGGCCAATTTCCGTCCACTGGCACTACTCATTATGGTCTTCAATCACGTGCAAAGATCAGGCTAGATGGGCGGCTGAGTGGGATATGGTAGGGCCTCCAAGTTGCTTACTCAGCAACTCCGAATTGAGACCAACTCGTGGACTAAGTTTTGGTAGCTCGTTTGAGTGCTTTAATCCATCAATTTGGCTGCGGTTTTTGATCAATTAGCAAGCTCATGTATAGTAGTTTAAGATCTTGGTCATTTTTTGCAATTGTACTCACTCAATTTTGCAAGAAAGTCCCTCAAAGTTGGCAATTTTCTTATCCAAAAATACCCATTTCAATACAAACTTGGTCTTTTTGGCCCGATTTAATTGATTCGAGTTGGCCCAAGTTCAATTTCAACTTAATTGGTGACCAAGATGATGATTTAAGGGTTCGGGCAAAATTTTGCAAAATTTACGAATTGGTCCCTCAACTTTTGGAAATTGCATTTTGGCCCCAATTTGCCATTTTAATTCCAATCTGACCTCCGGGCTTGGCTAGTCACATTTAGATCATTGAACCCAACTTTTTTTTTAATCTTTTTATATATTTAATTTAATTTTTTTTTAATTTTTTTGGAGGAAAAACATATTCCATTTAAAAAAACTATACTAAACACCTAGATAATATATATGCAATAATTTGACATGAAATATTTTGTGGAAAAACAAGTTCCCATTTTTTTGGAAATGATTTTTGGGCAAAAATTTAGGTGTCAACAACGATAATACCCCCATCTTTTTGAAGAAGAATTGTAATGGTTTAAATTTTTATAAGAGGGGACGAGTTGTGACATCCTGAATTTTCGAACCCGTCTCGATAAAATGAAATGGGCTTTTCACCGACGTGCCTATGGTCCTTTATCTCGGAGTCGATCACTCACGAGTTAACTAACCTATTGGGTGAAGCCGTTAAGGGATATAACCGCGGTAAAATCTCTAAAAGCTACCCGGTAGGTTGCATTGGACTAAAATCGCGTCCGGTTGATTTTAACCACGAAATTGAACTCGGTTTCGGGAATCGAACGTTCGAGCGTGTCACGATTTATTTTTAGGACATCGTCTCATCCTTTGAAGAATTTTTGGCAAGTCGAGAATTTTGCGGAAAAATTGGAATTTGGCAAATTAAATCAAGAAATTTGGAGGGGCATTTTCAAGTGAAATATTGGCCTTCAAGATGGATTGTTTGGTGAAGGAAAGGCATGGGATTTTTATGGGCTGAGTGGGTGTGATTTTTGGCTACCGGTTTGGTTTAATTGGTGAGGATTTGGAGGAGGAATGGGTGCAAATTCGTAGGGCCATGGGGCTGCTGAAATTTGGACTTCAATTTGGCTTGTTGGTGAAGTTTTGGGATGGAAATTTGCTTGTGGCTGAAGCTTGGACTTTAGGGGCTTAGTAATCATCACCTAGATATTTTGTGAGCCAAGGGATTGGCCCAAACCTTGACTTCCTCTCCCTCTTATTCCCTTGTCCCCTTGGTTCCTCTCTCTCTTCCCCTCTCTTCTTCTTTTGGATGTGCGCACCTCCCCTTTGGCAGAATAGTTTTTGCTTCTTCTTCCTTTCTTCTTCTTCTGCACTTCATCTTCTTCATTTTTCCATTTCTCTCAAGCCTTTTCCTCCTTGGTTTTTGCTGCTGCTTCGACAGAACCACCTCTGACCAGCAGTGACCGCCTGCTCCGCCTCAGTCGTTGTCTTGACCCCGTGCGTCCTGCTCGTCAGCTCACCGAGCCACTGCCGTCCCTTCGTCCAAGCTGCCAGCAGCAGCTCTGCCCGACCAACTCCAGCTGCTTGACCGCCCAACCAACCGCTGTTCCCTAGCCGTCCAGCCCGTCCCCGTGCCGTCCAACTACCGGCGCCGCAGCCAGCTCTATCCTGGACTGAGAACAGCCCAGAAGCAGTACATGTTCCAGCAGCAAGCAGAGGCTTGCGAGTTGTTTTTCAGTGCCTTCCGAGCCTCCCTTAGAGCCGCCGTAGACACGGGATCTCACCGTCGTCGCACCGCCATCGCTGTGAACCCGTTTGCTCGCTAATCCGGTGAGTTAACTCCATAATCCTTTATTAGGTTGTTAATTACGCTTAGGGGGTTAGATTAGTGTTAATTAGCTTAGTTAAATTAGTATTAAGTTAGATTATCTTTAAGATGGATTAGTTTTAATCTAGCTTGGGTAGATTAGCTTTAAGATGGATTGGTATTGATCTAATTGATTGGATTGGTACTAATGAGGGTGGATTAGTTTAATTTAGTGGATTTCCCTCGGATCCGGTTGCTGGACCCTCGCCGTTTGCCATTCTTGTGGATCGAAATGTGCTAAGATTTTGAGGTTGATTCCTTCTTGAAAAATGTTTTAGACATCTTCAGCTATGACATATATTTTACCTAAGATTTTATGGATTTAAAAGAATGTGATTTCAACTTCGTTAAAAACAAAACAGAACCTCTGTTTTTGCTGGAATTGGTGACCTTTTGGGATTCAATGGATTTTCATTAACTCTTAGGGTTCAAATTTTGAAAGGGTTCCTTCATGAACGTTGTTTTTCACATCTTTTATTTTAACATATTCAAATTTCAGACCAAATGGACAAGTTTTGGAGCTCGAACCAAACTGATTTTGGAAAACAGACTTTCTGGACGCGGACTCAATTTTCATAACAATTTGAGCGATTTACTGCTCTTAATCTAGAAGGATCTGGACCAAGGTGTCTGCATAAAAAATGTTTTTTTATGTGTCCTTTATAACATATTAAAATTTTAGAATTTTCTAAACTCTTTTGATTAAGTTGCTGGATTTAAACTCAGAGACGCACGAGTGGACCGTTTCTGCCCGTTAGGACCGATAGTGGTTTTGTGATTGTTCTTGATGCTATGCTTGCTGAACAATGCCTATTTGGTGATGTGATTGACTTGTGACATGCTTAGAACTTATGCGTGATGATGCGCGAATGGTTGTGCCATGGTGATGGTTTATTGTTAGTGCAAATGGCGACTATTGAAAGAGGATGAGGTGATGTGTTGAGGCAATCACATGTGTTGTGAATAGATGAAGGGCTAAGTGCTACACGATAACGTAACTTCGTGGGAGCCACCTCTAGAGCCTTATACTTTTACTTTATGTGGTCAAGGACTAAGTGCTACACGACAACGTGACGTCGTGGGAGCCACCTCTAGAGCCTTGTACTATTGCTATACGTGATCGAGGACTAAGTGCTACACGATAACGTAACTTCGTGGGAGCCACCTCTAGAGCCTTGTACTGTTACTTATTGTGGTCAGGGACTAAGTGCTACATGATAACGTAATTTCGTGAGGGCCACCTCTAGAGCCTTGAGTTTGAATATTGAGTTTGGATATTGAGAGTGAATTTCGGGTGTGGATTGAACCACCGATATGAGATATCCGCGTCTGATTATGGGACGAAATTGTGTGGCACGAAATCAGACGTGTCATAACGATTTGGCCCTATAATTGAGACCTCTGTGAATATTTGATGAGTGATATGAAGTGTTCCAACTATCGTTACGCATGATGCGTTTATAAGTGTATATGAGATGCACTAATGTGCAGGAAGGTGCTGAGGCGAGGTAAGTTCTGAGTGGTGCATGCTTAGGACGCCTCTGAGTGAATTATCGTCCTAATCGGGGTTTAGGGTGTTGACTCGCTGAGATTTATTCTCACCCCATTGTGGTTTACAATTTTCTAGGTCCTTAGTATGGAGATGCCGGAGGGTGTCGTGGAGGATCCCGAGCCAGAGTTGAAGGGATCCAAAGTATAGGTTGTCTAGTAGTTCTTTTGGGGCAAACCTTAGTGTTCAGACCTGTAGGATTAACTTGGCTTGTATATAAAGTATGTTTTGTGAAAATTGGGGGTCCTGCTTTTACTATCCCAATGCTTGATGGTTGTGAGGGTATCTGTTTATTTCGCTTCCGCATGTGCATAAAAAGAAAGGGTCGGCGACTCGTCCTGGGAACGTCGCAATTTAGTCGACCGCCGAGGGATGTGCGCGTGCCGGGGTTCGGGCCGTGACATCCCCGCCCGAAGTGGTATCAGAGCTGGTCAGTGTCTGGAGTGATAAGGTGCGATGGGTTATGGGATAGTTAGTAGGAAAGGCCTGTTTCCTTATGCAAACGCCTGTGATTGACTGATTGATTGTTTGTGTGGGTCGTTCAGTTTTCTAATTCTGTGTGGAATTGGAAAGCAGGTTTCTATAAAGATCTTGTAGAATGAGCGATTCGGAGCAGAGGACTCCTCAGAAGAGGAGCGTTGCGTCAGCCTCTCAGGGTAGGACGCCGACTAGGGTCGGTGCCCAAGGTAGAGCGCAGGCTCAGGCTAGCGCGAGTGAGAGAGTACCGCCACAGGTCGGTACTAGTGTAGCAGCACCCGACGATCCTAGATTAGATAGGATCATGCAAGCGCTCGAGACTTTAGGAAATCTGATGGGGCAGCAAGTTCAGAATCAAGTCGCCGCTGCCGCACCTGCCGAGGTTCCACCTGGGAATGTGATCGAGGAGCGACTGATGCATAAGCTGGTAGAGCAATTCCTGAAACTGAAACCGCCGAAGTTCTCAGGAGCAGGCAATCCCGAGGCTGCAACCTTCTGGATCCAAGAATTGGAAAAGGCCTTCGCACTGCTGAGGTGCTTGGAGGAAGATAAGGTAGTCCTTGCGGTGTACCAGTTGTAGGGAAATGCAAGTACCTGGTGGAGGGCCACCAAAGGAAGAGTGTTTCCTAAAGGCGTGGTTCCAGTGTGGAACGCCTTCATTGAAGTCTTTAATGGAAAGTATTTCTCTTACTGCGCCAGAGAACGGAAGATGGCAGAGTTCCAGCGTCTTTGTCAATGTCTCATGTTTGTAGACTAGTATGAGGCGAAGTTCGCCGAGTTGTCCCAGTACGCCATCAGATTGATTGAGGATCCAGTAGACAGAGCAAGGAGATTCCAAGATGGACTGAGACTGGAGATAAAGGATCCGTTGGTGCCGTTTAATCTAAAGGATTACAACGATCTGTATGAAAGGGCACAGTTGATCGAGAGAAACATGAATGAACGAGCCGCCACATCTGAGTCACGATTCAGGTCCAACAAAGATGGTAATCGGTTAGGGAAGAAGCCGATATTGAAGGAAGATATCCCATTCCGCCCAACAAAAAGGATGGGATTGGAAAGTCAGCGCCCAACTCGAATGACGTGTGTCGTTTCTGTGGGAAAAGACATGGTTTAGCTCCATGTTATACCAGAACGGGAGCTTGTTATAAATGTGGCCAACACGGCAACCAGATCAGGGATTGTTCGCGCAGGCAGATGGGACCACAGCAGCTGCTACCGCCGCCACCGATGGGACAGAATAAAGAGAAAGCATCGCAGTTTGAATGCTACTAGGATGGCGAAGGGAACAGGAATGAACCGAGCCATGCATCGATCAGGAGAAAAATGTTTCTGGGATAATTTTATCAGAGTGGCGCAGCAGAATTTTGGTTAAGCTTGTAGAACTTCAGTTTGTTGTAATGAAGTTGTAAAAAGGAGAATCACTGGCTAGAGTTGTACTTGACTATTTTGCTTATGTGTGACCTTGTTATTGTAATTAAAGTGGGTTGGTTCAAGAAGCAACGAGTTGTGTTGAATTGTTGTTGGGCTCAAGGAGCATCTTGTTGTAATGGATTGTTATTGTGAAGTAATACAGTTTAACTCGTTAGCGTGTGAAAGTTTTGAGTTTGTTGGAAACCGAGAAGGACTCTCGATTATTTTAAATTCGTCACTTAAGACAACCGGTTTCTAGATGTAGGTTGCCAAGATTATTTGGCAACTGTAGTGGATACGACAGTTGAGGAACCGAAGATGGAGAACATAGCCATGGTACGGGAGTTTTCTGAGGTGTTTCCTAAAGAATTACCTGGTCTGCCCCTAGAAAGGGAGATCGAGTTCGTGATTGAGTTGGTCCCTAGGACGGAGCCAATCTCTAAGGCTCCTTACTATGTGACGTTGTCAGAATTGAAGGAACTGGAGGTGCATATGAAGGGTTGTTAGACAAGGGATTTATACGCCCTAATGCATCACCTTGGGGGAGCACCGGTTCTGTTTATGGGGAAGAAAGATGGGTCGTTACGCCTTTGCATCGACTACCAGCAATTCAATCGGGTGACGATCAAGAACAAGTATCCATTGCCGAGGATTGACGATCTGTTTGATCGGTTACAGGGAGCGTCGATATTCTCGAAGGTCGACTTGAGGACAGGCTATCATTAGCTGAGGATTAAGAAAGAGTTGAACATGAGACAATGTCGTTGGATGGAACTTCTCAAGGACTATGATTGCGACATCCTGTATCACCCCGGAAAAGCTAATAAAGTTGTAGATACATTGAGTCGAAAATCTTCGATCGCATAGATGGTGATTCAGAAGTTGATCCTACTCGAAGGAGTTCGAGATTCGGTTTTCAAATTTGAGGTAGACCACCTTTCAAGTCTTATGGCCATCCTTAGAATTGAACCGGAAGTACAGCTAAGAATCAAGATGTTGCATTTGACAGATCCTGAGATCCAGAAGATCTGCAGGGAGATACGGAAAAGAGGAAGGCTGATTTTCAAGTTACCGAGGACGGAACACTAAGGTTTCGTGGATGACTGTGTGTACCCGACGATACGGAGCTTAAGGAAGAGATCTTGTCAGAAGCTCACCGTAGTAGTTACCGTATTCATCTAGATAGTACGAAGATGTGTCAAAATCTGCGTCAACACTATTGATGGACCGGTATGAAGACAGATATCGCCAGACATGTCGCCAAGTGCCTGACGTGCTAGCAAGTGAAAGCACAGCATTGCAAGCCGGGAGGAATTTTGCAACCTCTTGAGATTCTTGAGTGGAAATGGAAACATACCACGATAGATTTTGTGATGGGGTTACCAAGGAGTCAGAGAGGTAGATTTAGTATGGGCTGTAGTCGACAAATTGACGAACTCTGCTCACTTCGTCACCATATGAAAGGACTTTGCATTAGAAAGATACGCTGAGTTGCACGTGCGCTAGATAATTCGACCGCATGGAGTACCAGTGATGATCATGTTAGATCGAGACCCGGAGTTTACAGTTGCTTTTTGGAAAAGTTTACAGACTGCCTTGGGAACGAAGCTGCAGTATAGCACGGCTTATCATACGCAGACGGATGGCTAGTCTGAGAGGACAATTCAAACCCTCGAGGATATGCTACGAGCTTGCGTGTTGGACTTCAAAGGAAGCTGGGAGGAACAACTTCATCTAGTTGAGCTCGCCTACAACAACAGTTATCAGCAGAGCGTTCAGATAGCACCGTTTGAAGCGTTGTATGGTAGAGCATGAAGAACTCCAGTTTATTGGGATGAAGTCTAAGAACGGAAGATTACCGGCCTAGGATTAGTTCGACAGTCAGTGGATGCCGTTACAGTTATTCGAGAAAGACTCAAGACTGCTCAAAGTCATCAGAAAAATTACGCAGATAAACGGCAAAGACAAGTTCAGATAATAGAACGAAAGGGGCAAGTGCTGCGCACCAAGACGATCTTTTTGGTCAAAGTGGTCTGACAACACCACGGGACAGAAGGAGCTACTTGGGAAAGCAAATAATTGATGAGACGATAATACCCCCACCTTTTTAAGAAGAATTGTGATGGCTTAAATTTCGAGGACGAAATTTTTATAAGAGGGGAAGAGTTGTGACATCGTGAATTTTCGAACCCGTCTCGATAAAATAAAATGGGCTTTTCACCGACGTGCCTATGGTCCTTTTTCTCGGAGCCGATCACTCACGAGTTAACTAACCTATTAGGTGAAGCCGTTAAGGGATATAACCGCAGTAAACTCCCTAAAAGCTACCCAGTAGGTTGGATTGGACTAAAATTGCGTCCAGTTGACTTTAACCACGAAATTGAACTTGGTTTCGAGAATCGAACGTTCGAGCGTGTCATAATTTATTTTTAGGACATCGTCTCATCCTTTGAAGAATTTTCGGCAAGTTGAGAATTTTGCGGAAAAATTGGAATTTGGCAAATTAAATCAAGGAAATTCGGAGGGGCATTTTCAAGTGAAATATTGGCCTTCAAGATGGATTGTTTGGTGAAAGAAAGGCATGGGATTTTTATGGGCTGAGTGGGTGTGATTTTTGGCTACCAATTTGGTTTAATTGGTGAGGATTTGGAGGAGGAATGGGTGCAAATTCGTAGGGCCATGGGGCTGCTGAAATTTGGACTTCAATTTGGCTTGTTGGTGAAGTTTTGGGAGGGAAATTTGCTTGTGGCTGAAGCTTGGACTTTAGGGGCTTAATAATCGTCATCAATGATGAAAGAATTTGAGATGACCAATAATGGTCTCATGAATTATTTCCTTGGGATCGAAGTGAAGCAAAGTGCCAAGGGGATTTTCATTTCCCAAAAAGGATATGCAAAAAATATCCTTGAAAAATTCAACATGAAGAATTGTATTGCGGTCAATACACCAATGGAGTGCGAAACCAACCTTTCAAAATTTGATGATGGTGTCGATGTTGATTTGACATATTATAGAAGCTTGATTGGGAGTTTGAGATACTTGACATACATGAGACCGGATATTATATATAGTGTTGGAATTGTGAGTTGATATATAGAGAAGCCCAAGTCATCTCATCTTAAAGCTGTAAAGAGGATACTTCGGTATATCAAAGGTACTACTTCTCATGGCTTACACTATTATTACTCTGAATCCTTCCAACTTAGAGCTTATTCGGATAGTGATTATGGTGGAGATATCGATGATCAAAAGAGCACTTCAGGCTTTGTATTTTTCTGGTGTGACACTGCTTTCACGTGGTCATCAAAGAAGCAACCCAGTGTCACCTTATTGACATGTGAAGCTAAATATCTAGCTGCATCCTCATATGTTTGTCATGCAATTTGATTGAGAAGACTACTCAAAAATATTCTTATGGAGCAAAAGAAAGCAACTGAGATTTTTGTTGATAACGTTTCTGCTATTGCATTGGCGAAAAATCCATTTTTTTCATGAACGAAGTAAACTTATCGATGTTCGATATCACTTCATTTGAGAACATGTTAAAGAGAATGAGGTTGAACTGTTGCATGTGAAGACGGGAGATCAACTAGCAGACATTTTTTTTCCAAACCTCTCAAGATAGATGCTTTCCAAAAGTTCAAGAGCCTGTTTGGAATTATCGAGAATTTGGTTTAAGGGGGAGTGTTAGAGATTAAAAAAATTCATCGGTGTAGATAACTGTTCGGTACCTGCATTGAAAAAGAGTCATAATTGCAGTGTTATCTTTAATGAGTCCGTTCATCATTATCTATAATGAGTCTATTCCTATTTCTAGGTGTAGTGATTGTTTTTAGAGACAATGTGAGATATGGTGATTTTTTATTAGTTTCTAGAATTTATCCAGAATGTTAGCTTATTAGTTTCTAGATCTTATCTGGAATGTTAGCTTTTCCTACTAGGAAGAGTAAAGGTCATGTAACAAGTTTATAAATAGGGGAGTCTTGTAATTGTTTTTTTATGGGGAAATAAATCTATAGGCCTATCTATCTTCTTCTTGTGTGAGTTGTGAGCGTTTCATCTTCAAATTACTTCCATCAATGTCAAGCCCGAGTACATGTGTTCCTGGACTAATCTCGACTGCTTCATTGATTAGTGATGATATATTTCATGATTAGGTCATGGGCATATAGAGTGTTTCTGGATATGAGGGAACATGGCAAATTACTGTATTGTGGAGTGTTTAAGCCAAAAAGAAGTAGAAAAAATTTAACCCTTTATATATCATTCAAATACTTAATACTACCTTTTAGTTCATATAAATATCTCATATCACATATACATCTGTTTCTTTCCTAATGTAAACTTATTATTTGAACACGCACTACCTTTCCATAAAAGATCAACACTCCGAGGACTATACTTAGATGTATTGGATTTGTTGCTAAAATATCGTTCAAAGCACACCATTCTCTTTCACTTCTTTAGCACATCCTCTTCTACCGTTTTCTTGCTCTCCTTCTATCAATATAAGTTGCCCATCTTCCTCAGCCATTGCTCTAGCTGCAGTTGCTTCGCTTCGCTACAGCAGCTTTTTCTTCTTCTTCGATTTATTCTTAGCGTTCTCCTTCGCCTTCTCGAGCACTTCGATGAGTCCCTCCAAGCAAGCCTCCACATCCTCATCATCCAACTTGGACGTCAAGTTCTTCGCCACGTCTGCCGGAGTCATCTTCGTCTCTTGCAGTAACCGCCTCACCCTTGCGAACAGCGGATGCAACTCGATGCCCAAGTAATTCCTCGCGAGCACCTTGAATGACTCGAAGCAGCAATGCGAAATCTCGATATGCTTGTCCATTCTCCCTCTCCTGATTAGGGCTGGGTCGACCTTCTAAACAAAGTCCTTCGTAAACACACTGATCCTCTCACCCCCGCACGCCGACCACAGCCTGTCGATGAAGTTCAGGAGCCCTGAGAGCATGACCTTGCTCTCCTTGCTCTCTTCCCCACCTTTCACCATTTTCTTGACAGGATCCGCTTTCTCTTCATCGACTTCCTTCTCTTGCTTCTTCGTCTTCCTCTGGCCAGTCAGGTCGAGTGAGCAATCAATGTCCTCGATCACTATGATCGACTTCTCGAATGTATCGATCAGTAGCTTCCTCAGCTCCATGTTGTCCTTGACCGCTGTGAGCTCCAGGTTGTACACGTTGTAGTTGAGGAAGTTGGCCATCGTAGCAATCATTGTAGACTTGTCAATCCCTGGCGGGCCATAGAGGAGGTAGCCACGCTTCCACACCTTGCCAATCCGCTCATAGTACTCTTTCCCTCGTCGGAAAGGTCGTTCATGATCTCCCTCTTCTTTCTCGGCTCCATCACCAGGGTGTTGAACGTCGAGGGGTGCTTGAATGCCACGTGGCTCCACTGGCTCACCTTGTGGTAGCTCTAGTTTGATCTCATGTTGTTGGTGAAGAGCTTCTACTGCCGGTCGGCCGCCACTGCCTTCCCCTTCTCCATGACGTGCTTTATGCAAGAGTTGGTGATCAAGTCCCGGTGGCTCTTGTGGAAGGTCAAAGTATAAAACCTAGTGGCAAAAGCAAAGAACCATTCGTTTTGCTTGTTTGGTCAGAGTCGGGTGAGTGTCGGCTGAAATTAATCATTGGGAAAAAAATTTAAAAGAAAAAGAGACTTATTTTAGTACATAAACAAAGTGAATGGATTATTAAGTCCTTGATTAAAATAAACCATGTTGACAAACATATAATAGGAAGACACTTGTGTATAGCGAGACAAAAGTTACCAAATTGGTATGTTAAAGTATATAAATATTAAACCATATATTCATTTAATAGTTTAAGGTTTTAGAACAATTGGTTGCGGTCCCACAAAATCTCACATGGTATCAAAGTAGGAGGGTTTGAGTTCAAATCTTTTTAGACTTTCACTTGCCTCGCCAATTATATATTTCCACACTTTGAGCTTAGGCCAAAGTCTAGCCTACTTGTGAGGGGAGTACTAAAGTATTTAAATATTAAACTACACTTTTATCTAATAGATTAAATTTTTAAAATAGTTGACGGTAGTCCTACAAAATCTCGTATAATAATTCCAACCCACACGCATGTGTGTACCTTTTATCTTCGGATGGTGAGGACCAAGGAAACGGGGACAGGGACTTTTGGGAGACGATTGGCTCGACGACCACCAAAGCTTGAACCCTTCAAATTCATCGACGACTTCCTCGTCCTCATCCATGCTGAGGACCAGCGACTTGCTGTCCTTGACGGACTTAGCCTTGAGCCGCTTGGCCTTGGCAGAGGCGCCTCCACTCGGGTAGTTCTGGATCACGGTGTAGGCCTCACACCGCTCAAGCCGCTCACCTGCAAACTCTGGGTGTCACGCCCCGATCCTCGGGAACGCACCCATCATTCTACTTGGTCGATTTTAAAATGCGATATCCCAGGATTATGTATCGCCGACCCATTTCATTTTCAATAGCACATGCGAAAGCAGTTATAAATCCCAGACAATAAAACAATGGGATAGAAAAGTAGGCCATATTTTTCATATTGAAATTCACAACCACGCTTTTATACAAACAAACTAGATAGTATATTTTACAATACTATTCGCAACGTTCTAGTCTCACACTTATCTACACATGTACAGGGTTCACAAAAGGGATGGGATCTCAATCCTCATCCGGATCATACTCAGGGTCATCCTGATCCTCCTTTGACTCCTCCTTACTCAGCTCGTTTTCCTCCAGATCTTCGTCTTCGTCTTCGTCTTCATACTCATCCTCGGCTTCAGCTGCCGGCTCGTCCTCAGGTACCTCCTCCATGGGCTCATCCTCCTGCCAATCCTCCTCCTGCTCCACGATCTCGCCGCCATCTCCATTCCAGTTGTCATCATCAATCGAGTACACAGGAGTGTGAGCTTCAGCCTCAAGTGTCGGATCCTTAACATCCACAACCGACCCATCCTTATGGTCTGCTGTACCCTCCCTAAATGCCTCTTCCAGAACGTACACATGCACATCACTCTCTGGAATCGGTCCCTCTCGTCGGCCGTCAAGTACTCACGATACCACGAGCGATAATTATGGGGCCTCAAGTCAGTCTATCCCACGTCAACCCAGACGATTGACTTAACCAGCACGTATTCTAATCCTTCAGGGTGAGGGTGAATGTGGATGTGGATCTCTAACTCGGTCATCTCCTGGGGAGTACTGAAATGCATAGCAGAACGAGGAGGTGGAGGTGCTGCCATCTAGGAGCCTGGAATGGTTATATAATAACCAATGAGACCACGTCTCAGCGAGTTCTACCCCCTAAGACCCGATTAGTAAACTAATACGCCACACGGTTGCCGAAGCACAACACGAGTCAGGGGACTTACCTTGGCCTCAGTTCCAACCTGCAATTCAAGGTTGTACACAGATGCCTCATATGTCACATCAAATATTCAATCAATTCACGACAACAGATCAAATCATTGATTAATCGACTTCGTCGATTACATGTCAGTCGGACCATCTCTAGGTCATTCCCACTCATACCATGATTCCCAAATGGTATACCTGGTCACCAGACCACACATATTCTCTCGGGCGTCGTTTCATCGAATCACATTTGTCCATAAGTCATCTACGTGCGTTCTTTAAGGCGCCGTTTTCGCCAATGATATCCTTGATCATCGAACCACGTATATCCAATCACATCGTACCTGATTGGTCTCAGCCAAGAGTATTTTCAATTCACTCTCACAATTCTCTCTACTATCTAGCCCATCAAAGCATTACTGGCGCTATATACCCATATTCGGCCATCTACCAATTAATTGCTCAATTTCAAACAATTTAAAATAAATTCTTGAAATATCACAAACAATTCAATTCAACACAACGTAGAGCTCAAATAAATAAACGAACTGCACCACAATAATCAGCACAAAATTCCGGTCACCGGCCATCCCGATTGAATTTCCGAAAAATTAAATAATTAAATAATTAATTTCGAAATTAAATAAATAAATATTAAAAATCCAATTTAGGCCCGTAATGCCTAATTGGAAGCCGAGACGGATCAGGAAAAATCCTGAGACCCGTTCAATAAATATTAGAAGCTCTCTACTTGCAAACAACTAAGTCTAACCACCTAACATGCATCATTAAGTCACTAATTTACTTGTTCTAAACTAATCTAACCACCTAAGTGCACTTAATTAAATCTAATCAACCCATAAGCATCATTAGCAAACTAAGTAGGGATTAGTGAGTAAAACTCACTTGTTAAAAGCGAAGGCTGGGATACCGTGACGGCGGCGCGACGGCGACCAAACTTGGGTTCGCGGCGACATCGGCGGGCTTGGACCGGGCCCAAATGCCTTGCAAGCCCACAAAAAATTATTGGGCTTGGACTTTGCTGCGATTGGGCCTTCTTTGCGGGTTGGACTTCGCGAGCTTGGGATTTAAAATTGGGCTGCTGAAAGTTGGGCCGAAAACTGAAGATGGGCTGCACTTGTGGACTTGGGCCTCAAATGGACCAACTGCTAGGCTGAGCTGTTACTTGGGCTTTTCTGGTTTGAAGATGGGCTGACTTCACTAGGCTTAAAACTAAGCTGAAAATGGGTCCAACCGTGGGCTGATGGGCTAGCTCAATTTGTTGAACTCAACTGGGCTGCTGGTGGGCCGAAGGCGCTGGAATTCACGGGCCGAGGTGCACGAACAACTGGGCTGGAATTCGCTGGGGCCGAGGACACATGGAGGAGGAACAGGCGGGCTGAACTGCTAGAGGGTTCGCTGGCTTCAACTGGCGCGGCAAAGAGGAGAAGCAGCTTCGGGCGACGCTGGCAGCAGAAGATGGAGATGCGACCACGAAACTGAAGATGACCACATGGACAAAGGGAAGAGAGGAATGATCGTGGTCTTCGCTGAGCAGGTGGGCACTGAACATTAGGGTTGCTTCGGTCAAGATGGGGGAGGAAACTTGATTGTTGACCGGTGTGGGGACGTGAAGCAGCTTCGGTTGCTGTTTGGACGCATGGAGCAGGGAACGCGCGGCAGCAAGAGGGAGGGTCTTCGGTCACAGATGGTGGAGAGTGCAGAGGAGATTTCGTTCGGTGGGAGCTGTAGGCTTGAGAGAAATGCTCAGGGAGAGAGAGACGAGCAGGTGGGCGTGGGGTTTCGCTGGAGTAAAAAGGTAGATGGAGAGAGAGGGAATTTGGCCGGTTGGGGGTGAGAGAGAGAGGGATGGATAGAGATGAGAAGTGAGGGCTCCACAAAGCCTTGATTTTCCACAACAAATATCTTCCAAGGCCATCCTAAGCCAAACATTGGTCGTGGGATCACAATCACCCACACATACACCCCTCACCACTTCTCAATTGGTGCATTTTGCTAGGGGGAAGGGAAAGCTACGAAATTGGCTTCCCTTGGCTTCAATTGCTCATCAATTCCCTCTTGATTCTCTCTCAATTGACTCCCATAATTTCAATTGGTACCTCAATGCCTCAATTGCTATTTTTCCTCATCCAAAAACCCATCTTGCATCTCAATTTGCAACCAAAATTACTCCCCGGTCTTTTCTGCACAAAAACGACTGAGCGATGACTTTTCCTCAAAAAGTCTCGGTCGTCAGAAAAATCTTCTGAGACTGAGTCGACACTCCTAGAATTTATTGTAACATGACAGAAACTTCAATTTCTGAAATCGGACTTGAATTCACAGTTAATTTCAATTTGGCGCATTTTTAGCGTGACCTAGGCTACTGAGTAACTTTCAGATATTTTTAAGTGCAAATGACCCGTGGTCAATTTTCTTCAAACCACAATGAACCCACTCGACTCATTGGCGACTCTCGATTGTCGTGAAAATCTGGAGGATCCAAATACGGACACAGGGTACCAAAACAATAAGAAAATCAGTCTAGTGCCGATCGACAAGAATTTTCCAATTTAGTGGTGTCACCCATGATTAGCCACACATCCTTCGATGTTATGTGGAGGGTTGTGCTTGTACTTATATGGAGTGATCAGGCAGCTCCTTACTCAGCACGTGAAACTTTTCCGCCATTTCCTCGTCGAGTCGAGATCCTTCTGTCTTAAGGTCTGGTCCTGAGTTATTTTGTTTTGGTTTTTTTTGTTGGAAATTTTTTATAATATGGGCTTACATTAATTAATTAATTTTCTATTTTAAATAAGTGGGTTAATTAATATTCTAATATTTGTTAAAACCTAGAGTGATCTTATTGAAATGGGTTTTGGTATCTATTAATAACGGGCTTAATTGAGCAGCAAAGTGTAGGTAATTGTGTTTAACCGAAGCCCGTAATGGGAAGGGCTCAGTGGACACGCTATTGATTAGGGTTTGCTAGGTCCCCTCTCTAGCCTATAAAATGGTAGGTTATATCTATCAGTTGCTTAATCCCATTGAAAGCTGTTATACTTAAATAGGTCATAGAGAGGAAGATCTAGCATTCCAATAGATCTCTGGTATCAGAGTGATATATTTATCTTCAAGTGAAGTAATGGCTCAAACAGGTACGCTTTAATTCCGCTGTGTTTATTGATCTTGGTGTTTTACAGTCATATATGGATCCGATTCTTCTTGATTAATAAGTTGTTTATGTGAATAATTTTCTACATGTGGTATCAAAGCTTATTATATATGATTGTAGAACCCAAAAAAAAAAAAAAATTATGGACAAATTTGAAAATTTTCTCTTTGAGCCAAATATGGGCGTTATTTTTTCATGTGGATTTGTTTTTTGCTCGATTGATCCTGAAACCATAGGGCTTTTGTTCTACATGTCGAGATCGTTCTAACCATATATAATTTGTATAATTTCGTTGAGAATTGAGTGAGAATTTTAAATTTTAAATTCTAGGGTTTATACATAAAAAAAGTTCTAGAATTTTCAAATTACTTGCAATTGATTGATGTTCGTTGTAAATCGTTGCATGGGTATTGTTATATATATGTTTTAGCATCCTTTTGTTGCATTAAAGCAAGTTTTTAGGGCTTAAATGTAAGAAAATCGAATTTCGGCCATGGGAGGCTTAGATCCAAAATTTTGAAGCTTATATGAGGAAGATTTACTCGTTTTTTCTTCGTTTAATTCATTATAGTAAATTATATTGATATTATATGCAAGACCCATGGAGAGATTTCATCAAAGATCAAGTTAATTGGTGTTTTTTCATGTTCGGGTCAAAACCGGGTCATACGACCCGGTTTTGCAGAGTTCGGGACCCGGCTGGAGGTTGAAGATGACCTCCAGTCAGGCCTGGGCCTAAATATTGGCGAAACCCTTTTTTTTTTTTTTTTTTTTTAATTTCTGATTCTGGGCGTGAGCCCAGAATCGTGGGCCATTTAAAACAGCCCATTTCGTGGGCCATTTTTTAATTAAAAGAAGTATGGGCTTCTTCGGATTGGGCCCAAGCGGAGGGAAAATTTTGGGCCACGCGGGTCAAGGCCCGCCGGAGCTGCCCCCCCGGCGGGAGGGTCCGAAATAGTAAAATAATAATAAAATAAAATAAAAAATTTTAAAAAATTTTTTAAATTTTTTTTTTTTTTAAATTGTGGCAAAAATTGTTTCTTGATAAATGCAATATGATCTTGGGAAGCACACGTTGTAAAGTGTTTCATATTGTTCGATGAATTTTGGGCATAAATTTTTGGAGTTCCTATTGATAAAAAATTAGTATATACAATAACTCGCCCAAAGGGGGTTATTGTGTATGTTAATTTGGAAAATAGCATGAAGATTAATTCCCAAATTTAAAAGATAGGGATGTACAATTGAAAAATATTTATCTGCCCAAAGGGGATAAATGTTTTGAAAATAATATGTAATTCCCCTCTTGTTGTGATAATGGACATGTGTAATTTAAAGGATTTGTCTGCCCAAAGGCGATTGATCCTTGATAATTATATGTAATTCTCCTTGTTGTTGCTTTAAAAACTTCATGCTGTGGAAAATAATGATGCATTGTACACTCTACCCAAAGGGGAGTTTATAATATACTAATTATTTTTGTTGAATTGCTTATTGCCCATAATTGATCTTATTGCATTATGTGTGACAAACAGTTACCTTTTCTGTAAATAACAACAATGCCATGATTGAAATGTTAACTGGATCAAACTTCAAGAAATGGAAGCAAAATATAGAGTTTGTTATGGGCATCGTTGATATGGACTTGGCTCTACGTGAGGATGAACCTTCTAGGCCCAATGATCAAAGTACTGCAGATCAAAAGGCCTATTATGCTAGATGGGAAAAAATCTAACCGACTAAGCCTCATTGCTATGAAGAGGTCCATTGCTAAGCATCTCATTATTGGTTTGCCGGAAGATATGAATGCCATACAGTTCCTTGAAGCAATGGGAGAAAGATATAGAGTCTCAGATAAGGCTGAAGCTGGGAACTTGCTAAGTGAGTTAACGAACATGAGGTATGATGCTGCTATGGGTGTTTTAGAGAATTTTTACTGAAGATGGTCCACATTCAGTCCAAACTTAAAGCCCATGAAATTGTTCTTTCTGAAAATTGTATTGTGCATCATGCCTTAAATGTTCTGCCAGCTGAATTTAGCCAGATTAAGACTACTTATAGTGATCAGAATGAGACATGGAGTGTCAATGCTTTGATTACCAAATGTGTGACTGAGGAAGAGAAGTTAAAGAATGAGAAGTATGAGTCCGCCCACTTAATTGCCAATGCTAAGTTGAGTTCATCTAGAGGCAAATGGAAGCCTAAAGGGTCAAATGCT
The DNA here is from genome assembly GCA_014182395.1 of Eucalyptus sp. ANBG9806169. Classification (NCBI taxonomy): domain Eukaryota; kingdom Viridiplantae; phylum Streptophyta; class Magnoliopsida; order Myrtales; family Myrtaceae; genus Eucalyptus; species Eucalyptus sp. ANBG9806169. Next base: position 29,181,216 of record CM024582.1, read on the forward strand.
CATGGTCCAAAGAAAGGCCAAGACTTCAAGAAAAACGGGAACCATTGGAGAAATGGAGATAAGGATTTCAAGTGTTTTCACTGCAAGAAACAGGGTCACAAGAGAGCCAATTGCTACAAGTTCCAAGCTTGGCTAAAAGCAAGAAAAGAAAGTTACCAAGGTGAGTTGTTAGTTTGTTTTGAATCAAATCTGGTTGATGTTCCTTTGGATTCTTGGTGGCTTGATTCTGGTGCTACTATTCATGTGACTACTACCTTACAGGGTCTCACAAATCTAAGGAATCCAAGTCTGAGGGAGTCAAAGTTTAAAGTTGGAAACAATACTGGAGTTGATGTGGAGTGCATAGGGACAATTGTTTTGAATTTAGATTCTGGTTTTCAGCTTATTTTGAACAATGTTTTTTATGTTCCTAGTTTTAGGAGAAACTTAGTATCTCCTTCTTCGCTTGACAAAGTTGGATATTGTCTTTATTTTGTGAATAAAAGAGTGGATTTGAGTTATGATTCCAGAATTATTGGGAATTGTGTTTTGTCTGATGGATTATATCGATTATCCTTATCTCCCGATAGACCATATTGCTCTTTCAATGTCAAGAATAATGTTGCTAAGAGATCTTTAATCGAAGAAAGATCTTCATTGCTATGGCATAAGCGATTAGGGCATATCTCCAAAGAAAGGGTAAAGCGACTCATTAAGGATGATATTCTCCCTCCTCTTGACTCAGATGATACTAAGACTTGTATTGATTGTGTGAGGAGAAAATTAACTAAAACCAAGAAGAAAGGTGCTACTCGTAGTCAAAATCTATCGGAGATAATTCATACGGATATTAGTGGGCCATACTCAACCACCTTGTGTGGAAATAAGTACTTCATCGCATTCATTGATGATTTCTCCCTCATCACATTCATTGATGATTTCTCCCGTTATTGTTATGTTAATCTAATTAAGGAGAAGACTTATGCTCTTGACATGTTCAAAGTGTTTCGCACTGAAGTTGAGAAACAATTGGGAAAAATTATCAAGATTGTTAGATCTGATCGCGGTGGTGAGTATTATGGGTGATATATCGAGATTGGACAACTAATGGGACCGTTTGCAAAATATTTGCAAGAATGGTATTGTCGCTCAATATACAATGCATGGTAGTCCTGAACATAATGGTGTAGCTGAACGGCACAATCGCACACTCATGGAGATGAAACGAAGTATGATGGGCAGTTCTAATTTGCCCGAATACTTATGGGGTGATGCAATTAAAATAGTGACATATATATTGAATCCTGTACCTAGTAAATCGATGCCGAAAACACCTTTTGAATTGTAGACGGGGAGAAAACCAAGCTTGAATCACTTTCGAGTTTGGGGTTGTCCTATAGAGGTGAAAATTTATGTGTCTTCTCAGAAGAAGACTGAACCCAGGACTACTAAATGTTGCTTTATTGGATACCCTGATCATTCCAAAGGGTATAGATTCTATTGTCCTACTCGTGGCGCTAGAATCGTTGAATCTCAAACTGCCAAATTCCTGGAATTAGATGTTGCTGAAAAGAGTTCTTCTCAATCTTTCGAAAGGGAAGAACCAAACAAAACGGTCTCTATTCCATTGTCCATCTTGCATGATGATTCTATGCAAGAGTTGTACAGAGTAGAAATTCAACAAGAAGCAGATACTGGAAATATGTCGGCAGATCCTCCCATTACGAATGAAATTCCCCAGACGAATGATGCGGCTCTGGAAATGCCTGTGCGAAGATCACAGCGACAAAGAAGACCAACGGCTCTAAATGATTATCATGTCTATCTTGAAGAAACTGATTTTGACATTGGAAACATAGTTGATCCGATGACCTTCAAAGAAGCTCTTAATAGTGATTAGGCAGATAGATGGTTAGGAGCAATGAAGGACGAGATGATTTCCATGTCAACTAATCAAGTATGGAAACTTGTTGATTTACCTGATCGGTATAAACCGATCAGCTGCAAATGGGTATTCAAAACCAAGAAAGACAATAAAGGCAACATAGAGAGATTCAAGGCAAGGCTAGTCGCAAAGGGGTACACACAGAGAGAAGGCATTCATTATACTGAAGTCTTTTCTCCAGTGTCCACTAAAGACTCTTTTCGGATAATCATGGCATTGGTGGCTCATTTTGACTTAGATCTTCACCAAATGGATGTCAAGACAACTTTTCTAAATGGAGATCTGGATGAATAAGTATATATGCAGCAACCTGAAGGGTTTAAAGAAGCCGGAAAGGAACATATGATGTGCAAACTTCAAAAGTCCATCTATGGTCTCAATCAAGCATCACGTTAGTGGTACTTGAAATTTTACAAGGTTGTGAGATCGTTTGGTTTTGAAGAAAACAAGTTTGATCAATGCATCTACATGAAAGTAAGTGGGAGTAAATATATTTTCTTAATACTTTATGTAGATAACATTTTACTTGCTAGTAGTGATGTTGATCTATTGAATGACACAATAAGTTTTTTATCTATAAAGTTTGATATGAAAGATATTAGAGAAGCCTCTTTTGTTCTAGGCATTGAGATTCATCATGACAGATCTAATAAGGTTCTAGGGTTATCTCAGAAAAGTTATATAGATCGTGTTTTGAAAAGATTTAATATGTAAACCTGCAAGTCAGGTGAAGCTCCTGTTGTGAAAAGAGATAAATTAAGCATAGAACAATGCTCCAAGAATGATGTTGAAAAAGAAGTAATGAAGAATGTTCCATATGCTAGTGCAGTTGGCAGTCTTATGTATGCACAAGTATGTACTAGACCTGATATTGCTTTTGCTGTGAACACTCTTGGAAGATATTTATTGAATCTAGGTCATGAACATTGGGTTGCAGCTAAAAAGGTGATGAGATATCTATAATGAAGAAAAGACTTCATGCTCTTGTATAGCAGAGTTGAGGACCTAAAGGAGATTGGATATTCAGATGCTGATTTTGCTAGTTGTTCGGATGTAGAAAATCAACTTCTGGATATATTTTTATGATGGCTAGAGGTGCTATTTCTTGGAAGAGCACAAAGCAAACTTGATTACAAACTCTACAATGTATGCAGAGTTTGTAGCGTGCTACGGCACGTCAATTCAAGCAGTTTGGCTCAGAATTGCGAGTTGTGGACTCTATTGCTAGATCTATGGTGATCTACTGTGACAACACTGCAGCTGTGTTTTATTCCAAGCATGACAAGATCAGCAATGCATCCAAACACATGGAGATCAAATATTATACTATTAAGGACTTTGTCAAAAAGGGAGACATTGTGATTGAAAATATCATAACTGAGTCCATGTTGGATGATCCTCTAACAAAAGGCTTACGACCCATTTTGTTTAAAGAACATGTAAAGAATATGGGTGTTTTAGATTCTTTTGATTTCTTTTGTTAGTGGGAGTTATATAATTTTTATTTCTGGATATTATAGTTATATGCAAACTGATAATGCTTTTATGATGTCTATTAAAGCATTTATTTTTAATGATCATTATTGTTGATTCTATTGTTATCCTTTCTCCTGTTGACTGAGAAATGGAAGTATAAAACAATATCTTTAAACAAATTTTAGTTTAAAGATGACCGGATGTCACTGATTATGAGATCTCATGTTGGATTGTGACATAATCGTGCAATTTCATGTTGTTTAGAAATTGCGTTAATGCAGTTTTATGTCGTTGAGAAATTGCATTGATGACCGATAAGAAATAGTGTATATTTTGATCACATGTTGGCACTATTTCTTACTACACTACTAGGCCCATGATCCATGAAAATATAATACTTATTATATGTGATTATGGAAGGTCATGTATTGTGGTATCTTCTTAATACCTTGATCTCCATAGTCCTATACTGAGGTTATATAGGATTGGATTGGTTTTGAGATGCCGTTATTGAAATATTATTTTTAAAGTTGTGGCCACATAAAATAAAATTTTCAGTTATTAACCCAATAGTGTCGTTTTCAATATAAAATCTTTTTCAAAATAAAAATAAGTTAATTAATGTAGCACAAGTGGGAGAATGTTGGAAATTTTTTATAATATGAGCTTACATTAGTTAATTAATTTTCTATTTTAAATAATCGGGTTAATGGACATTCCAATATTTGTTAAACCCTAGAGTGATATTATTGAATTGGGTTTTGGCCTCTATTAATAACGGGCCTAGTTAAGCAGCAAAGTGTAGGCAATTGTGTTTAACTGAAACCCATAATGGGAAGGACCCAGTTGACACGCTATTGATTAGGTTTGCTAGGTCTCCTCTCTAGCCTATAAAAGGGTAGGGTATACCTGTCGATTGCTTAATTCCATTGAAAGTTGATATACTGAAGTAGGTCATAGAGAGGAAGATCTGGCATTCCAATAGATCTCTAGTATCAGAGTGATCTATTTATCTTCAAGTGAAGCAATGGCTCAAACAGGTATGATCTCGGTGTTTTACAGTCATATATGGATCCGATTCTTCTTTATTAATAGGTTATTTATGTGAATAATTTTCTACATTTTTTTCATAGAGCTCGAATCAATCACGGAATCTAATTTTCTTCACGCTTTGGTTAGATACATGCACACGTCGCCCATTCAATGGTCACAGACTCGCATTGCATGTCTCATCAATTTCTTGAATCAAATTATGTAATATCATTGGTGAAGACTTCCTTAATTGGCAGTCTTTTGTTCGCTAGTATCAAATTCGGACTTGTCTGTCCACATAAGTCAAACAGAAAAAGTTCAGATTAGGTTGATCGTTTGATGGTGTATCCAATCGTGAAATAATGACAAAAATAGAATGATTGATGCGAAAGGTGATTCATCTCCAGCTTAGAGTTTGCAGATACTTTGGGAGCGAAGCCAAAGTCGAATTGAGCACGGATCCAATGCAATGACGTGATGTGTTTGATGTAATTGCGACGATTTTCTTCAAACCATGAGAATTGTGTTTATGATAACACGGGACGTTTGCCTTTTATTTTTAAGTTCTGAAGTTAGTACGCTTTTACCAATTGAGTTGTAAGCATTTTATTTATATCAATTGAGTTTTAAATATTTTTCACGTTTTATCAATTAATCCATCCGACCAATTCTGATCATAAACCATTGATGTGGACACCAACTATCCTACGTAACACGGTCAGTGCTGATGTTGATAATTTTAAATAATATCTACGGGGCAGAATTTGTAGAAAAAAATAAAACAAAAGAAAAAGGAAACAAAAAGAATAACAAATTAATAAAAAAGAATCTAAAAATATTAAAATATTATTAAAAGTTATCCACATCAGTGTCAGCATACCACGTAGAATAGTTAGTGTCCACACCAGCGATTTGACTAAAATTATTTAAATGGACTCAATTGATAAAATATAAAAAAGTTTAAAACTCAATTGGTACAATTAAAAAGTTTATGATAGAACTAGCAAAAGTACAATAAATTACAATAAATTACAATAAATTTAAGATTTGTTGGACAACGTCCCTAATAGCACCTCATGTTTGCTTTCTATTTCTAAGTATACAAGTATTGCGCACATATCCCAATGTACTTTTTAGAAGTTTTTAAATTTTGAAATGTTTTCTAAATTTTGAAATGTTCTCATTTTCAAAGGAGGCAAGGACTTCCCCCATGAAAGCGATAGAGCATCCGGAAAACATGGTCAAAAAAGAAGTCGGACTTTTTATGATGTCTTAGATGATGCTTTGCCCCAAATCAAGGACATCTGATGGTTGTGTCAAATTCAAGGTAAATTCAGACGGTCTTCTTCGAAACACTAATCATTTTTCTTTCCCCATTCGATTCGCTCTTGAATTCGTACCGTAACTAAGGGTGCGTTTGGTAACGTTTCTGTTCTAAGAAATAATTTTTTTCAGAAACACTTTTTTTTGTTTTTGTTCCCGAAACATTTTCTGAGCATTTGAACGCATTTGGTAACTACACAAAATTTATGTTTTCGAGAGAAAAATGCGTTTGGTATGACCCTATATATTTTTATGACTTAGAATATCTTTTAATTTATTAGTAATTTTATTACATTTTTCTTTTCTTTTCTTTTTCTTCTCCTTGCTTTAGCCGGTCGCCAGCCAGCGATCGACTAGACAAGGGCCGGTGAGGTTGCCAGCCTTGGTGGAGCCTCGTCAGCCATTGGCAAGGTCACCTCGAGCCTCGCCGTGACCGGGCGAGGCGACCTCGCCCGACCACCAACGAGGCTCAAGGGAGCCTCCCAGCCACGGCGAGGCTCGGGGCCTCGCCGGTGGCCGGCGAGCTCGCCAAGTCTCGCCTAGCTAATCGAGGTCGGCCGGCTAGGGGAAGAAGGGAGGAAGAGAAAGAAAAAAAAAAGGAAGAAAAGAAAAAAAAAAAAAAAAAAAAAAAAACTTAATTCTTGATTCTTATTTCTTGAGTTGTTCTGTTGACACCTAAATTTTGACTAAGTATTTAGGATTAAATTGCATAAGAAAATTAGGGACCAGTTCAGCCCTAACAAAAATGATTTTTGCATCAATTAGGTCTTAATTTTTTATTTGCATCCATTAAGCTTTATTTCCTATTTTATTTCCTTTATTTTTCACTTTTTAGGATAATTTATTAAAAAAAAAAAAGGGGCAGTCCGCGTGGGCTGTGCCTTTGCGCTCAGCTTCCCCCTTTTCTTTTTTCTTCCCCACGCGGGCCCAAGGCCCATTCCCACTTTTTTTTCCTTGGCCCAGCCCCTTTCCTTTCTTCTTATTCCTTCCTCTTTCCCCACTCCGCCTCTGCAACTCACGCACAGCAACGGCGATGCGCTTGAGGACGACCTACGGTAGAGAGAGGAGAGTAGGCCGACATCGGATAGGGACAAGCCTTCAATGCAAAGTAGAGCACGCAGGTGGGCGGCTGAGGAGATGCCGGTTCGGTCGTACCAAGGCCGGTCGGCGTGCCAAGGCCGACGGTCGAAGCCTCCGTCGACCGGCTCCCCTTGGCCTATAAATAGGGCTTCCGACGGAGGCCAAAGACACAGAGACGGAGAGGATGGAGGAAGCAAGCTTGAAGGATTTCCCCTGAGAGACATCAGGGGAGACCCCAAGAGCGAGCGAGACCCGAGTCGAGAGTAAGTGAGATTTGAGGGCGAAGGAGGAAGAAATCGAGGTTCGAGAGAGAGAAATCAGGGCTGAGAGAGGGAGATTTGAGTTTGTAGGAGAGACACGGGACTCATCCTGACCACCCATTGCCGCTGCGGCGTCACACGCCATCGCCCCGACAACCAACCGCGAGCCTCACAGTGCTGGGCTCGTTGGCCCAACGCTCACTGCCCATCTCGTCGTCGCGTCTTCCAATCTCTCGACACCGTCCCTATGCCGAGCTGTTGGTCCCTCAAGCCGTACCACCATCCCCCGACGCAGTTGTCCCTGCCGGTACCCACCTCCATCGGCGTCGCCCCCGAAACCCTAGCCGCCGCCATCCCCTACATCTCATTCCTGGCTGGCCGAGCAACTTGCTGCTTGCTGCCGCCGTGCTACATCTCCAGATGCCGTCCCCGCCGAGCTGCAGCCCACCGCCGAAGTTCTTTGCTGGTCGCTGACCTGCGGCGTCTCCCCCAGCGACTACCGGTGCCACTCGTCGCAGCCACCCTCCTCAGCGCCACAAAGAAGCAGAGGAGTTGAGGAGGCCACGAACCGAGTCGGGCGCGGGTCGTATTCGAGTAGGGTTTCACTCATTCGGACCGGTTGGATCTGGGCGCACGTGGGCCGGTTGATTTATTGGGCCGGGCATGTTCTTTTAATTAAAAGAGAGCCCAATTTTGTGTAAAATGGGCTTGAATTGTTTTTAAAAAAAAGGGGCAGATTCCGGGTCGAGCCCGCACTTCAAGCCCATTTCGAGCCTTGGCTTCAGCAAATCGAGTCGGTCCCAACCTGGGAGTCCGACCCGGGTCATTTTTTTAATAATATATTATTATTTTAACATAAAAATATTTTAATAAAAATTTAAAAAAAAATTATTTTTCAAAAATTAAAAAAAAAAATCCAAAAATATTTTAGATTTTCCCAAAAAATCAGAAAAGTCAAAAAATGATTTACATTTCCACAAAAAAAAAAAAATCAAAAAAAGCATAAAAGATGTTTCTTTTACAAAATGCATGCAAAAATCCTTGAAAATCCAAAAAGCTTTAGGGTTTAAACAAGATTAAGTACCGGAAGGGCATTAGTGATTAACTAGTGTAATCAAGTCCCCGATCCTAGTTTCTCTGGTTGCGCAGGAGTGAAATATTTCTCCCAATATTTCGCTTGGGTTTCTATTCGACTCATCCCAAATTGATTAGTAGCGACTCCTATTTAAAATTAACTTGCAAATTAAAAATCAGAGTATAAATCATGAATTGGTGAGCTTGGGAGAGCCTAAGCTAAGTCTAATAGACTTAGCGAGCCATTAGCTTCCGTAGGCGCCCGTGCATAAGGGCACCGAAAAAAAAAAAAAAAAAAAAAAGGTCGCGACAGTTATTGGGAACAAGAAGCAACTTTTTTTTTTTTTTTTTGGTTTCTTGTTTCTATTCCAAATCTATTCTCAGGAACAAAAAACTACCAAACACGTTTATGTTCTATTTCTGCTCCCGAGAACAAAAGAACAGAAACTCCTATTTCCAGGAGCGTTATCAAACGCGGCCTAAATCACACGATAGGTTTTGGAAAATTAAAAATAATGATTATTAGAATTCTAGAATTTTAAATGTATCAAGTTTTGCCAACAATGCAAAAAAAAATCTTTTAAATGATGTTATGTAATGAAAGGGTAGTTTGTCAAATTTAAAAGTGAGTTGAAACGGTGTTTTAATTGAAATATATTATATCTATCAGGTTCTAAGAATGTTTATGTGAAAAAATTGAGTTAGGACTCACCACTTGTGAAGAGAAAAATTTTCACAAGCATTTTCAATTGCACGTGTAGAAAAACTTGGTTAATATGGTAATAATCACTTTATATGGGTTGTGCATCCTTTCATTGGTAGTAAATAGTTTTCTTCCCCACCAACCAGAGAATATGGGAAGGTAGCACAAGGTCTTTCACCAAAGGAAGGATCTCTCACATGTTTCTTTCCTTGAGCCTTTTAAGGACCTGCTTAGGTCCAGCACTAACATTATTTGTAATAAAAAAAAAAAATTCCCTATTGGATCATAGAGCTGATAAAAGAGTAAATTTTCATATAGATATTTGACTATATCTATACCCACACATATGATATGAAATAATAAATACAGATCATCGCATATTAGTCACCAATTCCAAGCATAGTTGTCGGGAAAACTGTACAAAAAGTCATAAACCTATTGCACGGTAGCTGATTCTGCCATAAAACGTTCAATTGTGTCAGTTCGGTTCAGTTCTATACTTTTTTAAGACTTGCTAATTTAGCTTTAAACATTTTCTTGATTTGTCAACCTAGTCATAAACTTTTTGACAATTTGTCAATTTAGTCCACATGGCCATTTACTCGAAAATTTCTGTCGTGAACACCAACCGTCCTATGTGATACAGCCGATGTTGACGTGATTTTTTTTTTACACTTTTTAAATTTTTTTGATTACGTAATATTTATGAATTCTTTCTTTTTTTTTTTTTTTTTTTTTTTTTTTTTGTACCCTTCCTCCTTTGCTAGCCTCCAAACGTCGGCAATGGCTGGCCACAAGCAAGGCCAACGATCTCACCAATGTCAGCCGAGGTCAGCGACATCGCCCACCTCGGTGATGCTCACCTATGCTCGCCTCACTAGTGACTGGGCAAGCTAGCTAGGTCATCAACCCTTGCTTGAGGCCCAGCAACCAGTAGAGTAAGAAGATTAAAAATCAGAAAAAAAAAATTAAATAATTATATGAATTAGTTCACATTAGCACTGATTGTCCTATGGTCGTATCACATGGGACGACCAGTACCGATTAAACCTCCACGTCAGTAATTTTCAGTTAAAATTAGCTGAAAATACTAAATTAGCAAATCATCAAAAAATTTAGGACTAAGTAGGCACGATTAAAAAATTTAGGATTGAATTGGCTGTCGTACGATAGGTTATGACTTTTTAGACAATTTTCCCCATGATTGTCCGATCGATTGAAAAGAACATATATCTTTTCCTTAAAAAAATAATAATAACTTTGCAAAGAATTGTTCAGTTGTTCTCGGATGTGTCTTGCGCTAATGAGCAATCAACTAATCCCAATAGGTGTCGTAGTCTCCTCGCCCCCAACGAGTGGTGATATATGTATTTGCCTATCAGTTGCAGGTTAAAAGTTCATTTCCTTTGTAGGATGCAATTAGCTGGTTACTTCCTTTACTTTTTCTCCATTAGAATCCTCCACTTTTTTTATCTTCCTTATTTCTTTCTAATAGAATTGTAGAAGAACAATAGTGAAAAAAGTTCTAAATTGGTGAAAAACAAAAGGAATTAAGTTTGAACCAACGTAAATAAAAAAAGGACAGGAATTTAGTAAACATTTGAGGTTAAAGTTGATCTAGATGCACCTTAGATTATAAAATATATTTTCATTATCGACAATAATTTATATTTAAATATTTATGTGAATGATGAAAATATTTTTTTTAAAATATTTATTTTTGTAAGTGATACGAATAATCATTTTTAGAAAAATATTTTTTAACTCATATCTTTTTTGCCAAACAAATGAACCTTAGTTTAATGAAAGTTCTCTTTAAGATATTCAAAATACTTTCTTCAAACTAACGAGTTGTGAAATTGTGATGTGCGTAGCCAGATTACTAGAATGGCCTGCTTTGTTCTAGTACTAAGAAAATTGTAAGGTGCAACTTAAAAAAAAAAAAAATCAATTGTACTTAGCTTCTTTTTCTTATTATCAAATACCTTATACTATTTTTTAGTTCATTTATAGCTAGCGATGCCTAATATCATATATATATATATATATATATATATATATATATATATATATATATATATATATATGTGGTTCTTCCATAATGCAAACCATTTATGCCTGCACACACTCTCTTTACATAAAAGATCAACACACCAAGGACTATACTTAAGATTTATTGGATTTGTTGCTAAAATAATGGTCAGAGTACTCCATTCTCTTTCACTTCTTCAGTACATTCTCTCCCACCTTTTTCTTGCTCTTCTGCACTAGATGTCTGTTGCCCTTCTTCATGAGCCATTGCTCTAGCTGCAGTTGCTTCTGCTTCCGCTGCAGCAGCTTTTTCTTCTTCTTCTGATTTCTTCCTGGCATCCTCTTTCACCTTTTCGAGCGCTTTGATCAATCCCTCCAAGCAAGCCTCCTCGTCCTCATCGTCCGACTTAGGCATCAAATTCTCCGCCACGTCTGCCGGAGTCATCTCCGTACCCTCCAGCAACTGCCTCACTGACGTGAACAGTGGGTGGGACTCGATGCCCAAGTAATTCCTTGCAAGCACCTTGAACGACTCAAAGTAGCAATACGACATCTCGATATGCTTGTCCATCCTCCCTCTCCTGATTAAGGCTGGGTCGAGCTTCTTGACAAAGTTGGTCGTGAACACAATGATCCTCTCGCCCCCGCACGCCGACCACAGCCCATCGCTGAAGTTCAGGAGCCCTGAGAGCGTGACCTTGCTGTCCTTGCTCTCTTCCCCGCCTTTTGCCATTCTCTTTACAGGATCCGCTTTCTCTCCGTCGTCATCTTTCTCTTGCTTCTTTGTCTTCCTCTGGCCAGTCAGGTCGAGCGAGCAGTCAATGTCCTCAATTACTATGATCGCCTTTTCGGACGTGTCAATTAGTAGCTTCCTCAGCTCCGTGTTGTCCTTGACCGTCGTCAGCTCAACGTCATACACGTCGTAGTTGAGGAAGTTGGCCATCGCAGCAATCATCGTGGACTTGCCGGTCCCTGGTGGGCCATAGAGGAGGTAGCCACGCTTCCACGCCTTGCCGATCCGCTCGTAGTACTCCTTCCCTCGCTGGAACTTGAGGAGGTCGCTCATGATCTCCCTCTTCTTGCTATACTCCATCGCTAGGGTGTCAAAGGTCGAGGGGTGCTTGAATGCCACGTGGCTCCACTTGCTCGGCTTGTGGTAGCTCCAGTTCGAGCTAGGGTTGTTGGTGAAGAGCTTCCGCTGCCGGTTGTTGGCCGCCACCACCTTCCCCTTCTCCAGGATGTGCTTTATGTAAGAGCCGGTGATCAAATCCCGGTGGCTCCTGTGGAAGGTCAGCCTATAAAACCTGGATGCAAAAGCAACGACTCATTGATTTTGCTTGGCTGACCAGAGAAGGTGAGTGTAGGCAAGAAATCATCATTGGAAAAAAAAAAAAAAATCAGTACATGAACAAAATGAACGGATTTTCAAGTCTCCGAATTAAATAACCACGTTGATGAACATATATACCAGGAAGAGAGACAGATGTTGATAAACTGGTAAATTTTAACCCACACACGTGTGTACCTTCTGTCTTCAGATGACGGGGACCAGGAAAATGGGGACTTCTGGGAGACGATCAGGCTCGACGACCACCAGAGCTTGACCCCTTCAAATTCGTCGATGACCTCCTCGTTCTCGTCCATGCTTAGGACAAGCGACATGCTGTCCTTGACGGACTCAGCCTTGAGCCGCTTGGCCCTGGCGGAGGCGCTCCTGGTCAGGTAGTTCTGGATTGCAGTGTAGGCCTCGCACCGCTCGAGCCACTCTCCTGTGAACTCCGGGAACTTGATCTGGACGTACGGGTAGACGTGGCCAACGGCCTTTTGAGCATAGGCCTCGACGTGCGTGCGGAGCTGGGGAGGGAAGTATTGCTTAAACATGGCCCACGCGAACATCAGCGCGGCAATGAAGGAGCCGAGGTTACCGCACATTTCCAATGCGGTCATCATGGTTTCGCTTCTTCTTCTTCTTCTTAGGGCTGAAGATGGAGAGGAAGTTCCAAGTCCAGCTTTTTTTATTTATGCTTCGATGTTATCTGGAGGGTTGTGCTTGTATTTATATGGAACGATCAGGCCGCTCCTCGCTCAGCACGTGAACTTCTCCGCCTTTCTCGTTGGATCGAGTTCCTTCGTCTTAAGGTCTGTTCCTGATAACAACTTTTAACGGAAGATATTATAATTTTTTCATAGAGCTCGAATCAATCATGGAACCTAATTTTCTTCATGTTTTTTTTTATACCAAAAAACGGAACATTTTGGTTAGATCCATGCACATGTTGCCCATTCATTGGTCACAGACTCACACAGCATGGCTCATCAGTTTCTTGAATCAAATTCTGTAATGTCATGGGTGACGACAACCTTTATGGCCAGCCATACAATCTTCTTCTTTCGACAGGTGAAAGGATGGGAATAGCAGCCCTCTTTGAGCGTTGTATCACGGGGTCCGTCCCACAAACGGTGTGGACTAACAATGTCCGGAGAACCGGCTAAATACTTTGTCCATCTAGAGATCGAATTCTTTTGTTAACAAGGCATGGTGGACTGTTCCTACATGTGTGTCCTGCCACAGTAGCAACTCCCATCGTTGCCTGTCGTCTTTTCTCCTTTTCTTGCATCTGCAAATTTCCAAAATACCGAGGAAGTGACGTCTCTGTTTTTTCTTGTCTCTCTTTTGCTTGTTTTGTGTGTGCTCCTCCTTTGCGAAGCAATCCTATCTTTTTATATTCTTTTCTTTGTTTAAGATGATGAACTGGGCCCCACAAGAAGCCGACCCATCCCAACATTTTCGACACACGTGTTTCCAATCGTTGCATTTTGTCTTTTCTTGCATATTCAAACGCCCAATGGACCCGGTGATTCTCCTAACGCGATTCAGAGGACAACACCGAGGGAGAAAGTGACATTTTCTGTTTCGTTCACTTCTTTTTTTTTTGGCCGAAACTTTGTTCACTTTTCAGTTGCCAGCTACTCCGGACATGCATTTGAAGTCCGGTGTCGAAATCGCACTTGTCTATCCATATAAAGCTAACAGAAAAAGGTTGAGATTACGACCACCATTTAATGGTGATCAAATCGTAAAAGTAATGAGAAAATTAGAATGATTGATGTGAAAAATTGCACTGCAATGCCAAAGTTGGTTCATATCAGTTTACAAATATTTTGGGATCCATGGCAAAGCTGAATTGAACATACATTGAATTTCATGACGTGACATGGGTGATGTTAGAAAGAAGTGAGCTGAAACCAGTGGGCGAATCACAAGGATTGTGCTTCGATAACTCCCCTTATTTGCTTTCTTAGTATATAAATGTTTTTTGGTCAGATGGTATGTAAATATTGATGTACATATCTTATCGTCTTTTTCATAAGAGTTTAATGTTGAAAATATTACTTTGATTTTTGAAGGAAGCAAAGAAAGTTATGGAGCATCCGAAAAACATGGTCCAATACGAAATCGGACTCCCGACAAAGGCATGCGTGAGATTTTGCCCAAAATCAAAGATATTTGATAGTTGTGTTTGATTTAGGGTAAATTCAGACAATCTCCTTTGGATGATCGTTCTCCTTTTTCAATTCAATCCGCTCTTGTATTCATAAACTACATGTACTATCAATCGATGACATGATATGAAAGGGATGTTGAAATCTCTTTGCCCCAACCACATTGGGTAATTATAAAATTTCACGAATCTGTGACTCATGAGATCAATGCAAAAATCAATGATAGCAAAGTTTGAACTCATTGTTAAAATTTCCAGAGGAATATTTCACGACAAAGCAAGTTCAGTAATTTCTTGGGATAATTAATTATCTCCAAGACTTTGTTCGCAACATTACAAAATTGCTGCTTCCATTGCAATTAATGCTAAAGAAGAATCCTCTGCCTTGGACTAAAGCTCAAACCAGTGTTAGTGACAAATATTGGGCAGCCATACTATTTGAAGAAATTAAAAGTAAGGGAAATCTTTACGCTTATAAAAGTGAAAAGTTTTCTCAGGCTGAAATACAGTATTATTCTACTTTCAAGGAAATATTGGCAGTAAAGAACAGGATAACAAATTTTAAATTCCATCTTATTGGCCATCATTTTCTGGTAAAATTGGATATGGCATTCTTTCCTCAAATGACCAAATTCAAAGAAAAGCAGAGTCTCCATTCTCAATTGCTCCAATGGGCAAAATGGTTTTTGAAATACTCTTTTGAAACCAAACATATTGCAGGAAAGAAAAATGTTCTCGCTAATTTTCTCTCTGCACCAAAGGCATCAGCAAAGATCAATATGTACATTTTCAAGCATGATTTACCTCAACAGGAGAAGTACAAGATTAAAAGAATGCGAGATTGGCCAAGCCTGAAATATCCTCAGGAAATCATTAAACAAATCTAAAATGATAGCCTCATTGAAAATATTGATAACCTCATGTAGCAACGCCATACAGATCTATTCAGATTCCATGGAGGCTCAATTATTTATCTTTTTTTAATTAAGCTTTAGGTATCCATTTATTCATCTATTAATCTAGAAGGAAGAAGATTTTACTGATTAGCTTTTATGGTTTTTTTGGTACGTAACCAATAAGTACTTACTAGTTGTTGAGTTTCTCACCAGAAAATTCATTTTCAAGTTAACTAAACTGATTGCGCTTCCACGTAATGAAGGGAGTGAAAGTGACAGGAACCTCTTGACTGTACTTAATTGGTTATATTCTCCTTCTGTGCGGAAACGCCTCTTTGTACAAAAACCAGGAAAAGCTCCTCAAATAGAATCAGAGCTACACACAGTAATGTTTTTCCGGAGACCACAAACTTTTGTGTGACACAATGGCACCCTCACCAGTGCATCAGAATGAATAGGAACCACATCATACAAGCCTCAACCACATCTCCAAGAAGCCCGTATTTACAGGACAATTCCAAGCTATGTTGGATCTATTGAATGCATCTATAAAGAACTCCAGAAGGTCTTATGCCAAGAAAACTGGACCATTCCTAAAAAAGTATGGGACTACATAACATTTGTCTCATGGGACCACTATGGTCTTGTACCTGAAACCAAACAAGCACTCGAGGAATTCAAGCGAGCACAGAATCAAGCAAGGACACCTCCATTGCAAGAGCAAGAAATGGCAAATACAAACTATCCCGCATAATCCTCTCAAGAATCCTATGCTCAAGCATCTTATGCCCAATAGGGGATCCTCTCTCTCAAGATCCATATGATCAGGGACCTTTATCCTTATCTCTCGGAATGGACCCCAACATAGCCTCCCATTATGCCCAAACAACAAACTGGCCCCAACAAGTCATGCCTATTGCCACTCTAGGACACTCCAGAATTCATGAAGAACCTACCTCAAGTAGTCAAAGAATGTGGGATGCCTTGATCTCACAAAGGGGACCCTCTCGTAATACCAACAAGCCTCCTGATGATGACATGGGAATGGAACAACACTGTAAGGAAGAAGGGCTGGCAAGACATAGCTCTAATGATTCGGATTCTGACTATAACTCTCGGGATGATAGATAGACCTGTAGTGAAGGTTATTGTAGCATAGGTCATTGTAGTAAAGTATTATAGCAATAGATTAGGGAAATCACTGTTCATAGTCACTGTTCATACCACCTAAAATAATTCCCTATCAAAATTTCCGAAGCCCCTATGTTTTCGGACCCGTCACTTTGGTCCTTGTTTGTTTGTGATCTCTTAATACTTATAAAAGGCAAAGAGTATATAATATTTTTGGCAAAATCTCTTGAAGTAAAGTGTGTACTTATGAAAATCCTCTTCATGTCTCTCTAAACACTTCATTTTCTCCAACTTGGTAGAATCCTCTGAGAAATGCAGCTCTACTAAATTAGAAATATTACTATCCTAGCATCTTTGAGTGTCTCCATGCTCTTATTCAAATTTCCAGGAAATCCTCTCCATATCTCTCTAAACACTTCCTCTTCTCCAGCCTGGTAGGATCTTTTGAGAAATGCAACTCTACTAAATTAAAAATGTTACTATCCTACATCTTTGAGTGTCTCTATGCTCTGATCCAAATTTCCAGGTAGTTCACATTCTAAAACAGTCCCTTGAAGGCTTGAACAGAGGTTCGCCTGTTGTGAGATAGTATACTTGCTACAACTGATCCAGTCTTCCCTAGTTCTAAGCATAGAGTGAGATGAGAGTGTGCTTGTGTTTATCACGTCAGTTTATATTTTTTTATTCTACTTTACTAGTTGAGATTTATTTTATTATGAATATTTTATCTGTTGTATGAGTAAAATATTGCCAAAGCACGTTCATCTCCGGCTTAGAGTCTACAAATAATGTGGGATCCAAGGCAAACTTGAAGTCAACACGGATTGCGAGGACCATCGCATGATGTCATGTGTCTGAGACGATGACGATTGTGTTTTTGACAACTTTTGTTGTTTACTTTCTAAATATCTATATATTAATTCCGACCAAAAAATTTTTTTAATAAATTGACGTAACTATTTTATTATTTGTATGTTTCGAAAAATTTTAAGGTTTAATATATTCTTTGCATTTTTAAAGGAAGCAAAAGAACTTTATAGAGAAGCAAAAAACATTTTATAAATCGACACATAACTCATTAGCTAAAAGTTTTTTAAATATGTTAACGGGATTGAATTTAGACTTTCTCTTAACAGTCTTTCAGGTGAAGATGTATGGTTTCTGATATGCACTCTCTAACATTTTTTCAATGCTAAAAACAATTAAATGGATTTACTAGTAAAAGTGATAAAGCATCCGAACGATATGGTCCAAAAGAAGCGAAACTCCCCCACAACGGCATATATGTCATTTTGCCTAGAATCAACGACATTTGGAGGTTTTATCTGATTTCGAGCAAATACTACAATCTCCTTCGGAACACATATCATTTTCCTTTCTCCATTCAATCTGCTCTTGTATTCAATATGCTTTCGCGTACTACCAACGAATCACGAGAGATGTTTTGGGAAATGACCAAGAATGGTTATTAGAGAGCTTAAAATTTAGAGTTATCAAATTTTAACGATGGCGCAACAAAGAAACAATTCCTTAAGAAAGATAGTTGCAAAATTTAGTACTCAAATCGTTTCTACTAACAAATACTTGAATTAAAAGGCACGAACTGCACATTTGTGAAGTACATGATTATGAGTAACCTACTGAAATGCTACTATGTAATTGCGATGCATATTAGGAAAATTAAGAGTGAGTCAAAATTGTATTTTAGCTTAAATGTATAGTTTTAAGGATTTACTACTTGCGAAGATAAAACTTTTACCAAGCATTTTTACTTGCAGGGGATGCTTGGAAAAATTTGGTTAATATGGTAATAATCTCTGGGAAAAGTTCCCAATCATTTTCATTTGCAGGATGCGATTAGCTGGTTGTTTGCTTTAGCTTTTCTCCGTTTGAATTATTTACTTTTTTCATGTCCTTAGTCATTTCTTCCCAATCACTGGACCCAAAAATAATGATAACAACACAAACACATTAGCGTTACCGAAGGAAAACAGGGAAAAAAGTTTCAAAATATAAAAAAACAAAAGGAATGTAAAGCCTAGAAAGCAAGAAATACCTAAATTATTTGACAATTATACTGATTTTTCGTAAATTAGGATTTTATTAAATACGTTATGATTAATTTGAAATTTATTTATATAGGCTTTTCATAGCATCTTTTAGTCAAAATTTGAGGTTAAAGTTGATTTTGGGCATTGTCGCATCCTCTTTTTTCCCGTCCGGGGGAAAAGAAAGAAGGTTTAGAGGTATTTGCTTAAAGAGGCGGACCAATGGCCCTAAATTAGGCACGGGCTCTCCCAAGCTCATACCTCACGCGACGTTGGATTTCGTATTTCAATTTTTAACAACCTAAATATTTTTAGGAGTCGCCACTAGCCTATTGGGGTCGGCTAGAAATCAATCGAGACACGGGAGTGTTGTCTCGATTCCTACGCAGCCAGAGATTTCTAGGAACGGGGACTTGTTTACGCCAATGTTTCTATTAGCGCCCTTGCGATACCACTAACTTGAAAGGTTGTTTATCTAAATGGCCACACAATCTTGATTATCAATTATAATCTTTAAGAAATCACTAAGTGTCCATGCAAATATTTTTGTAGGTTTTTTTTTTTAATCTCTAGACTAATCCTAACATAATTTAGAAATGAAATTCACACTCAAATTGTCGAAAAGCGATGCGGTAAATAACATCCAAGAAATTGAAATGACTTGAAAATAAATGCGAAAAAAGAAAACCGATACAAGTCGGGCAAATAATATTACATGGCCTTGTTATCATGCCCTGGGACAGGACCCCCATGAGCGAAATGAGAATTTAAATATGCATAAAATTACTCTAGATGCATGAAATTACTTTAAATAATTTTAATCTGCCGAAAATAGATTATTTACAAAAATGATTATAAAATATCAAAATAGCATTAAATTAGGAAAAATGACCTTATAAAATTAATAAAATTCCATAGATGCCATTTTTGCCTTAATTTGATACAATCTATCACTTTTATTATTTTTTGAAATTTTTGGGTTTTTTCGGATTTTTTATTTATTTTTTAAAATAATAATAATAATAATTCTCTAAACCGATATATGCCAACATTGAACAACACAGCACATGAATATCACAATAGTCGAGCTTAAATCGACCCTTTCAAAATCGAAGTTTGGTTCCAACATTTTATCGAATACTTGGCTTGCATCAAATCACCTCAAAACGGCTTCCTCGGGCCATGTTCGTGGTCTTCAATCTCGACCCATAAGCAATCTCATGTGAAAGCAAAGTATCAAGGATATACTATTACATGCAAAGAACAGGTTTAGCTAGAAATCACAGCCTAGAACACGCAAGAACCAAACTGAAAACGGCCTCCAATATGCGGGTTGGAGTTGTTTTGCAAATCTAGTGTTGAACCCAAGTCAAACAGCCATGTCATATGCCCAGATTGAAGCCCCAACAATCATCACATGCAACATCTACACCAAATAATACTCCATCCAGATGAAAATAGGTAACATGTACTTTCAAATGCAATAAACATCACCAAAAACGATCAACCGGACGCATCAAAACGAACTCTACAAGAAGCATACATGCATGATCTATGCTAGCCAACCATGTCTCAATGTGGATTGGCTTGGTTTTTGGCTTATGTTATAGACGGTTTCATGGTTCACAAGGAGATTTAAAGACTAAACCGGGTTGTCCTATGCATTATTCGTACTCCCATATAACATTCATCAAGGTCACAACGACAAAAAAAAAAAAGACGCATGCAAAGAGGAGTAACAAGTCAAACATATAGGGGTATTGAAGAGGCTTTAAATATTTAGAAAAATTTCAACCTCGGAAATCAGTTCTCCGGACTAGTTTTCCTCTTGATTTTCATGATTAAAACATGTTCAAACTCAAACAAAAATACATCTAGGATGCTTACCTTGATTCCTAGTTTCTTTTTCAAGTGACTCTTGGCCAAGGAAACCAAGAAATTGTCCTCTGGAAGCACGTGGAAGTTGGTTCCTTCAAACTGGAAGAGAGATCTGCAAAAGAAAAAGTGACAACGAAGGTTTTCGTTGACTTCCAAAATTAGACTTCCAAACCTCCTTTGTTGACCAAGTTAAAATCAACCCAAACTATATGTATTCTAGTTTGGCTTGTAAGTCATGGCTTTCCTCATTTGTCTCTCACTTTTCTCAAAAACACTTGCTTTTCCTCACTCATGACTAACCGGGCTCAACACTTAGAAATATCTTAGGACTCCCTTGGCCTGCCAGGAGGGTGGTTTTCGAGGGGCTTTAGGAGGCCTTCCCGATCTCCATTTGGGACGTGCGACCTATGGTTGGAAAGATCTTTAAGTGAAGTTTTACTCTATAGTTGAAGGTTTTGGCTAATTCTGGCCGAAAGTTTGTGAACATTTCACTTTTCTCTCTGAAGGTTGATCTAGAATTTCTGGGTTTACTCTTTCTTGAGTTGCTTCTGAAGGTGTTTTTGGAGGACAATCGTGAGCTCTCCCCTCTCCTTCTCGTCTCCTCTCTTTCCTGCCCTGAAAGAGCTTGTTTCCCTGATCTTATCCACTGAATTCATCAATCTCTTGGTCGGCTTTTTGTCCATCTACCAAGCCTGCCAACTGAGCTAGTTCATCCACTCTCTGACTTAGCCAATTTTTCAACTTCTGTAGCTGTTGAGTGTTCGGATTTGGTGCGATTTTCCCGTGCCTTCAGCAGCTTATCCCTAACCAATGTTTGTCCACTTGCAATACCAATAATAGTCTTCCATCACGTGCAGAGATTGGGCTGGTTGGGCAGCTGAGGAGGATATGGTGGGGCCACCAAGTTGCTTACTCAGCAGCTCCGAATTGAGACCAAACCGTGGGCTGGGTTTTGGTAGCTCGTTTGAGTGCTTTAATCCATCAATTTGGCTGTGGTTTTTTGTCAATTAGCAAGCTCATGTATAGTAGTTTAAGATCTTGGCCAGCTTTCGCAATTGTACTCACTCAATTTTGCAAGAAAGTCCCTCAAAGTTGGCCATTTTCTTATCCGAAAATATCCAATTCAATGCAAATTTGGTCCTTTTCGCCCGATTTGATTGATTCGAGTTGGCCCAAGTTCAATTTCAACTTAATTAGTGACCAAGATGATGATTTAAGGGTTCGGGCAAAATTTTGCAAAATTTGCGAATTGGTCCCTCAACTTTTGGAAATTGCATTTTGGCCCCAATTTGCCATTTTAATTCCAATCTGACCTACTGGGCTTGGCTAGTCATATTTAGATCATTGGCCCCAACTATTTTTTTTAATCTTTTTTAATTTTTTTAATTTTTTTTGAATGAAAAACATCTTCCATTTTAAAAAAACTATACTAAACACCTAGATAATCTATATGCAAGAATTTGACATGAAATATTTTTGGGCAAAAATTTAGGTGTCAACAGGCATGCCTTAGAGGCTATTTATTTGGTGCCGTTCTCTCGCAACACTTTCAGTCGTGAATAGGAGCATTACAGCTTTTACATGGTGTTAAGGATTCACCGCACAACTGCAACTCCTCTAAAGCTAAAGCATTTTAATTACATTGGTTTTCTGGAATTTTCTTTTAGGCTGATGTCCCACCAATATTAGGTGTTGCAGTTCTGGAACATGTATTTTCAAGCACACAAATCACAATCGGGATATAGTTCAACCATAGGTATATCGAATGGGCTATTGATAATAGAGACTATAGGTATATCGAATGGGCAAATGCTCGGATAATAGATCCCGGCGCATGGTTTAACACTACACATTTGTGATACTTTTCATGGCAGTGGTAGAAAAAATCAAAAGTATGGATCAAAAAACCATGCTTCACTTTACGTCAAGTTTAGATCTAAGAGTTTTGGTGACTATTTCATAAGTCCAAACTTTATTTGTCTAAGATGGGTTTCCTCTTGATAGGGAAATGAAATATGGAGTGCCTTACCATCAACATTTTTTAATTATTGTCCGATTAAACACCAAATAAAACATATTATTAGGTGTATTATCTCCACACACACACACACACACACACAAAAACGACTCATTATAAATTGCTCAAAACAAAAAGAGTAAAATTATTCTTTATATAGTAACAGAAAGAAGGATTTTGCTAGTATAACAGTCTTTAGGCTACCGTGAGAATAACAATTTATTGTGAGTCATAAATTTTGAATGAGTGGACCCCATAATAATTTATAATTATTTATTATTTGATTTTTTTGTGATTTACTATTCTAACAGTAGATTATAGATTGTCACGCAATCATTCCTCTAAAAAAAATTACGTCATGCATGAATGACAAGAAACACTTCAATTCGGTCAATGGACACCTTTCTATTTCACTTCTTTAGCACATCTTCTCCCACCATTTTCTTGGTCTCCTTCGCTCAATTTCTATTGCCCTTCTTTCTCAACCTTTGCTCGAGCTGTAGTTGCTTTTGCTGCTGCTGCTGCTTGTTCTTCTTCTTATTTCTTCCTGGCGTCCTCTTTCGCCTTCTCCACGCTTCGATCAACCCCTCCAAGAAAACCTCCTTATTCTCATCATCCGACTTCGGCATCAAGTTCTTTGCCATATCCGCTGGAGTCATCTTCGTCTCATCCAGCAATTGCCTTACCGTCGCGAACCGCAGGTGCAACTTGACGCCCAAGTAATTCCTCACGAGCACCTCGAACCCCTTGAAACAGCAGTATGATATCTCAATATGC
This sequence comes from Eucalyptus sp. ANBG9806169, assembly GCA_014182395.1. Taxonomy (NCBI): domain Eukaryota; kingdom Viridiplantae; phylum Streptophyta; class Magnoliopsida; order Myrtales; family Myrtaceae; genus Eucalyptus; species Eucalyptus sp. ANBG9806169. Next base: position 29,204,369 of record CM024582.1, read on the forward strand.
TTGTCCATCCTCCCTCTCCTAATTAGGGCTGGGTCGAGCTTCTCCACAAAGTTCGTTGTGAACACGATGATCCTATCGTCCCCGCATGCTGACCACAGCCCGTCGATGAAGTTCAAAAGCCTTGCCTGAGAGCGTGACCTTTCTGTCCTTGCTCTCATCCCTACCTATCGCCATTTTCTTGAGAAGATCCGCTATCTCTTCATCATCGTCTTTCTCTTGCTTCTCCATCTTCCTCTGGTCAGTCAGGTCAAAGGGGCAGTCAATGTCCTCGATCACTATGATCAACTTCGCAGAAGTCTCGATCAGCAGCTTCCTCAGCTCTATGTTGTCCTTGACTGTCGTCAGTTCAAGGTCGTACGCGTCGTAGTTGAGGAAGTTGGCCATCGCAGCAATCATCATGGACTTGCCGATCCCTGACGGGCGTAGAGAGGTAGCCACGCTTCCACGCCTTGCCAATCCACTGATAGTACTCCTTCCCTCGCTTGAACTTTGTTGGAAATTGTGATCCATTTTTGAAAGATCTAGAACACACTAGACTACTCATGCTTAAGAATTAAGTATGCTTAATGGAGAAGTAACAAGTCGGCAGCAACAATATGCTTCAGGCAAAAGAAAAGTAAATGAAAGTCAACAATAGTGGCTGAAGAAGAAACCTACGTGGGCAGCAAGAAGTCAAGCTAAAGAAGTAAACTAAAGCCAACAAAAGTGGTGGGCAGCCGCAAACAATAGAAAATTGGAGAATAAGGAAGAAGGTATGAGAAGCTCGGAAGAAAGAAGAAAAGAAAAGCAAAGTCCAACTTGGACTTTGACTAGAAGAAAGGAGCTACAACGAGCAGAAGCTACGGAACGCAAGCTGAAATTTTATATTATTTTATTGTACTCAAAGGCGGTAGTTTAAGGCGGTGACTTACGCCTATAAATAGGCTTGTACTTGATCATTTGAGGCGTGTGAGGTCCACCTTGTGTGGGGAAAACCCTCCACCGTGAGAGGTCTTAGACCTCCACCATGACCATGTGGAGAGTGACTACCAACACCTCCATCAAACTATTTTGTTCAATTAATGAAATTATTTTCCCCCATATCCATGTTCTTTATCCTTGAATTATCATATCTTGTCCCTTGTCCATCTACTACAAATTATACCATACACTTGCACGATCACTAACCAAAAACTATAACTAATACCAAAACCATGCTTCCACACGCACACATCCAAAATTTTTAACAAACTTGAGAAGGTCATTCATGATCTCCCTCTTCTTGCTTGGCTCCATCACCAGGGTGTCAAATGTCGAGGGGTGCTTGAACGTCACGTAGCTCCACTTGGTCGCCTTGTAGTAGTGTCAGTTCAAGCTCAGGTTCTTGGTGAAGAGCTTCCGCTGCTGGTTATCAACCGCCACCGCCTTCCCCTTCGCCAGGACGTGCTTTATGTAAGACCCAGTGATCAAGTCCCGGTGGCCCCGGTGGTAGGTCAGACTATAAAACCTGGTGGCAAAAGCAATGACCATTGGTTTTGCTTGTTAGATCAAAGACAGGTTGAGTGTAGGCAAGACTTTCATCATTAGGAAAAAGAAACTCGTTTCACTTGATGTACGAAGTAAACGGATTTTCAAATCTTTGATAAAATGAAACCATGTTGACGGACATATATGTTGGATAAATTCTTTTAAAGTATTTTGAAGTTGACAAAACATTTTCATCAGTCTAGTCTGAAGACTTACAGACTCTATTGACAAAGTCTGAAGATCAAAGTCTGAAGCTGGCAAGACTCAAGACTTATATTTCAAAGTCTACTCTCATGGACAGTTTCCGGACCGACGTTTATTCGATCTTATATGATCTTTATTCTAACGACTAGAGAATATCTTTCTACTGGATTCAGCACTAAAAGATCTTACTTTCGTATTCGAATATGTATAGATTCTCTAAAGATTTCGCAACTTATATTTGGAATGATCTACTTATGGAAACCGAGATCCCGATTGTATGGGCGAGCAGGATTGATGGGCTATCAACACTTACCTTAAAGAGCTCGAGATCTCTCTAATTGATTCTGTCCAACGGGTTGATTGGAAGAACTTCTTTGGAAGGTGCCAACGGTATTGAAGGCATGAAGAAGTATATAAGAGAGATGCTCTAGTTGTTGAAGGGTGCCGGATAGAAAAATTCCAAAGTCTGAATCTCCTTTTCTATTTTGCGATATCATTCTTCGAGCGTTATATGTAATCAAAAAGAGAGATCATATTGTAGTGAGACCTTGAGGAAGTGTAGTAGAGTTTTCTACCTTTGTGGACTCAAGAGTGTGAGACTGTAATCACTCTTTTTATTCTTAGTGAAATCCAGCCAGAAGGGCTGTCCGTGCGGGAGAGTGGACGTAGGCTTGGTCTAAGCCGAACCACTATAAACGGAGTCTTGATTCTCTATCCCTAATCCTTTTATCTTTAACGCTTTCATTTGCTGCAATTGTTGGTTTTAAGTTATTAATCTCTCATTCGGATTAATTGACTAAAATTGCTTTAAACACCTATTCACCCCCCTCTAAGTGCTAATTCTAGTCCTAACAATTGGTATCAGAGCTTGTGTACTTGCTTATAAGAAGTGTCTTTACTTCTAAGTAAAAGATCTATGGCTAGTATGTTGCCTACGGGGTTGGTTGAAGGTCAAAGCAATACTGCACCTCCATACTTTGATGGAAAAGACTACAAGATATGGAAAAATAAGATGAAGGCATTCCTAAGATCGAAAGATCCTTTGGAATGGGAAGTGGTTGATAAAGGAATCATTCCGCCGCTGCATCGGAATCGAGAGAGGAAAAGAAACTGCTGATCCTATTCTTCTGACTCAAGAAGAAATCACCAAGAGACAGACTCTTGACGCCAAAGCTATTTACTCTTTATATTGTGCTTTATCCCCTACTGAGTATAACAGAATATCTTCTTGTGATACAGCAAAAGAAGTGCGGGATAGGCTTCACATTACCTATGAAGGAACCGATCGTGTGAAAGAAACGAGGATCAACATTCTTCCTGGGACAATATGAAGTCTTTAAGATGAGATCGGGAGAATCAATAACCGACATGTTTAGTCGCTTTCTGAAATTGTGAATGGTCTTGAATATCGGGGACATCCAATCTCAGGACATATGAAGGTCAACAAACTCCTTTGAGGACTCTCAAAAGAATGGAATTATATAAAAACCTCAATAAGAGAGACACAGAGGATAGCTCCACTCTCTGTAGACGAATTGGTTGGGACTCTTCAATCCTATGAAGTAGAACAGACCAATGAAGAGGAAGACTCAAAAGGTAAGAAATCTATTGCCTTAAAGTCTAATGACTATTCGATGTTACGAGACTACGAAGAAGATCTAGATGATGAAGAACGGCACTCATGATAAAGAGATTCGAAAGTTGAACAGAAAAGGAAGGAAATTCAATTGGAAGAAACAAAATTCTCAAAGGTTTCAAAACAGTCAACGAGAGGAAGATGATTCTAATAAAGAAGTGACTTGCTTTGAATGCAAGAAAAAGGGACACATCAGACCCAACTGTCCTCTGTTAAAGAAGAGAAAAGGAAAGATTGAGAAAAACAGGAAAGCACTCAAAGCGAGAGACTTGGAGTGATGCGAATGTGAAGAAAGTGACGATGATTATGCCAATATCTGTTTAATGGCAAAATCGGACTCGACTCAGACCTTGATTCGAGACACGGACTCAGACAGTGAACTCGAGGTAGGTAACATGAAAATTCCTGTTAAGGTTTCTAAATATATTGATGAACTTTGTCTTAGTCTGAAAACCTCTCTTAAGAGGATCTCCGAATTAAAAAGGGAAAATTCTACATTGAAGCAACAGGATAAACTTATGAAAGAAAAGTTTGAAAACTGGAAAAAGATTTTGTTGCTTTGTGAAAGAAAACTCAGACATTATTTCAAATGAAAATAATCTTTTGAAAAATGATATCACTAACATATCAAAAAGATTTTCAAATGGTTCTGAAAAGCTGGATAAGATTCTTTCGATACAAAGACCTTATTTTGATAAGTTAGGTCTTGGTATGACTTCTGAAACTATTCCACTAATTGATTTTCCGAAGGTAAAAGAAAGAATTAAACAGAGACCAGCTAGAATTGCTTATAAGAATCATTTCCAGAAAGTTTTTGTAAAACCTGTTGGCAGAAATGCTTTGAGATGTTCCAAGTGTAAAAGCTTAGAACATTTTGAGAAAGAATGTCCTTTGGTTTGGAGACCTGTTAAAAGGAGCTGGGCTAAGACTATATATTGTTCTAACACTTCTGGACCCAAGATAGTATGGGTACCAAAAAGAGCTTGAATTCGTGTTAATTGCAGGTTACTATCAAAAAGAAGATTAAATGGTATCTTGATAGTGGCTGCTCAAGACATATGACAGGAGACTCAAGCTGCTTCATAAAACTTATCCAGATAGACGGAGGAAAAGTTTCCTTTGGTGGTAACAACAAAGGAAGAATTACTGGTCGAGGAACAAAGAAAGATTGGAAGTTTGTCTATCAATAATGTTTCCTTAGTTGAAGGATTAAATTACAACCCGCTTAGCATAAGTCGGTTGTGTGATTCTGGTTTCAATATCAACTTTCGGGAAGAAACGTGCTCTGGAATCGGTAAAGACTTTACTCAATCTTTTCTTGGTCAAAGACATGGAAATATCTATCTTACGGATGTGAATCAAGAAAGATCACAAAGTGCTTAATATCAGTACAAGATGAAGCAAATCTATGGCACAAAAAGCTAGGCCATATCAATATGAAGCAAATCAACAAGATCTCTACAAAGAAACTTGTTCAAGGATTGCCTATTCTCAATTATTCAAAGTCTGATCTATGTACACCATGCGTACTGGGTAAACAGGTTAGAAACTCTTACAAATCAATAAATAAAGTTTCCACTAATCATGTATTGCAGCTTCTGCATATGGATTTGTTTGGACCTACCAGAACGAAAAGCATTGGTGGAAAAAGGTTCTGTCTGGTAATCGTGGATGATTACTCACGATTTACTTGGGTCTACTTTCTTTCAAGTAAGTCAGAGACTTTCTCTCTCTTTTCAAAGTTTGCTAAAAAAGTGCAGAATGAGAAAGGTCACACTATCTCAAGCATTCGTACAGACCATGGAGGTGAGTTTGAAAATCAAGACTTTACTAAATTTTGTGATGAATTTGGTTTTCAACACAAATTCTCCTCTCCGTATACACCATAACAAAATGGGGTTGTGGAAAGGAAGAATAGGTCTTTACAAGAAATGGCAAGAACACTTTTAATTGGAAATCAAATTTCTTCAAGGTTTTGGGCGGAAAGCTGTTTCAACCGCTTGCTATATTTTAAACCGAGTGTTTTTAAGGCCAATTCTTGAGAAAACCCCTTATGAAATTTTTAAAGGAAAGAAACCAATAGTTTCTTATTTTCAAATATTTGGTTGCAAATGTTTTATTCTAAAGAATGCAAATGATCGTGTTGGTAAGTTTGAAGAAAAATCAGATGAAGGATTCTTTCTTGGTTACTCAACTACAAGCAAAGCTTTTAGAGTATTCAACAAAAAGACTCAGACTGTGGAAGAATCAATGAATGTCAAATTTCAAGACTCTCCACAAGTTCAGCAAATTCAGACTGAAGATTCAGAATCTGCTCCAGACACTGCTAGATCTAACTCCACTGAAGCAGTTACTAATTCGGAATCAGTACAACAAGCTACTGATGAAGAATCCACTCAAGAAGAAGATCAACAATCTATCAGACTGACCGAATCGGAAGCACAAGTCTAGTCATCCTGAAGAACTCATTATTGGGAACATTAATGAGGGAATTCGAACAAGATCCAAAAGGCGAGAAGAGTCTAGTGCTGTTGCTCTTATTTCTGAAATAAAACCCAAAAATATTGAAGAAGCTTTAACTGATGAAAGCTGGATTGAAGCAATGCAAGAAGAGCTCAGACAATTCAATATTAACGACGTATGGGAATTAACTCCTAAACCAAAAGGTAAATCAGTTATTGGAGCTAAATGGGTTTTCAGGAACAAAGTTGACGAAAAAGGCAAAGTAACGAGAAACAAAGCAAGACTCGTGGCTAAAGGATACACGCAAGAAGAAGGGATAGACTATGATGAGACTTACGCTCCAAGTAGCAAGGTTAGAAGCAATCGATTACTACTTGCTTTTGTTTGCTATAAGAATTTCAGGTTGTTTCAAATGGATGTCAAAAGCGCATTCCTGAATGGATTTATTCAAGAAGAAGTCTACGTGGAACAACCTCCTGGATTTGAAGATTCAAAGAAACCGGACTACGTGTTCGGGATGAAGAAAGCTTTATATGGATTGAAACAAGCTCCTCGAGCTTGGTATGAAAGGCTAAGTAATTTCTTAATTCATAATGGCTTTTCTAAAGGAAAGGTAGACACTACTTTGTTTATTAAAAAGGAAGGTAAAAGCTTTCTACTTGTTCAAATTTATGTTGATGACATCATATTCGGATCATCTAATGAGACTTTGTGCAACAAATTTTCTAAGTCTATGCAGGATGAATTCGAGATGAGCATCATGGGTGAACTATCCTTTTTCCTTGGTCTACAAGTCAAACAACTAAAGGAGGGAATATTCATTCATCAAGAGAAATATGCAAAAGAACTTGTTAAAAAGTTCGGTCTGGAAAATTGCAAAAAGACTGACATACCAATGTCAAGTTCCTTGAAGATAGACAAAGATGAAGCAGGGAAGAAAATCGACCAAAAGTTATACAGGAGTATCATTGACGCAGATCTTGCAGGTTGTAGAGTTGAAAGAAAAAGCACTTCAGGTACTTGTCAATTGCTTGGAAACGGGCGTATCTTGGTTTTCAAGGAAACAAAGTACCGTGGCTCTTTCAACAGCTGAAGCGAATACGTAGCCCTTGGAAGTTGCTGTTCTCAAATACCGTGGATAAAACAACAACCTGCAAGACTTTGGCATTGAAGACTCTTGCACGAAATAAGATGTGACAACACTAGCGCAATCAATCTTACAAAGAATCCTATCCTACATTCAAGAGCAAAACATATTGAGATTCGACATCACTTTATAAGAGATCATGTTCAGGACAAAGAGGTCTTGATACAATTCATAGATTCAAAGAATCAAGCGGCGAGACATCTTCACAAAGCCACTTGAGAAAAGCTTGTTTGAGTCTATTCGCTCAAGACTCAATATATTATCTCTTGAAGAATGTTGAAGCTCAGACTCAAAAACTAAAGTCTGACAGATTATCAAACTCAAAGGTTAAAGATTGAGAATACGAATCGACACGACTGTAAGTTCATTTACTTAAACTGTCATATCAATAAGGTAAGATTATCTGTTTATCTCTAATTTTTTAAGGCGGTTATATTTAAAAAGAGTAGTTATCAATTTATTAAGGCAGTTATTTTTCAAAAGGAAATTTTTAAGATTTCCAAAATATACGACGCTTGGATTACCCCCCGTATCTGTTATCTTTTATACACTTCTTCTCCTTCGTTTTCACTTTACCCAGAAACCCTAGATCAAAAGCTTTTCACTGCTCTGTATTTTTCTCTCCAAAACTTCTTCGTTTCAAAGTTTCCAACTTTCTTGCGACACAAGTGAGAAAGCTTCTCCAAAGAAAGCACAATGTCGTATCAAAGGAAGTCATCAGAATAGCAAACGGGGACCACGGGGATCTGGTGAGGGGCCTACGCACTTTGATCTCACTGAAGAAAGCGACTTTCCTACGAGCAAACTCCTCAACGATCTCAACAGCGGTCTTCCCCAACTAGACCTCAAGGACATCGCCCTCAAGATGCAGAAACGGTTTTTGAAGATATTGAACCAGTAAGAACTCTTAAGCCTGCCTTTGTTTATAGGCTTTACTCTGCATTAAAGGAAGGAGGTTCTGCAATGACCTTCGTTGATGAATTTCTGAAAGAGAAAGGGTACAGAAATGAAACTCATTTTCTCACTGTCATGGAGAGGTCAGGGATTGTTCCTGAAGGAACGGCTGCAAAAGCCTTTGCAAACTTTCCCAGTGACCCTAGGTTTGGTAGTATGAATCAGCCAGAAGGAAAGGATGATGATGAAAAGATGTTCATCCACTTTAAACCATGGATGGGTGTGGCTACAAACCTTCGAGGGAAGAAGGATGAACTGTTCCGCTCAGACGGACATAGGAAGAAGTATGAAAAATTGCGAAGCGTGGGGTGATGAATCCACGGACGGTGGATTTCGATTTTCTGGACTTATTGAGTATAAATGAGAGAGAAGTTTGAAAAACTTCAACTTTATCGTTCTGTCTCGACCGTGATATGGCACATTCCGAATTAACAGCGTACTTCTACTCCAATCTCAGTTTTATTGATGCAAACAACTTTTCTTTCAGCGTGAGGGATAAAGAGTATGTTGTCGATAAGGACATTCTGGCAGATATACTTAGTGTGGAAAGAGGGGCTTTCCAATCAATCAGTGTGTCTGTAAGCCATGCTACTCTTGAACTTGCAAGAGACAGAATTGCTGAAGGTCGTCTCTCCTACTCCAGGATGAATGCAACAAATACTTTGCTTCACAAGATTGTGATCAACTGTCTGAGACCCAAATCAACATCCAAGACAGATGTATCCATCTCAGAGGCCAAGTTGATGTTTGCAATCAAGGCGGTCTTAACTTCTCTTTGCCGCACACCATCATATTTCACATGTACGAGATGCATGGCAAAGGACAAAGGAAAACTTCCTTATCTTTGCTCTCATCACTCGTCTCTTCGACATCTTAACATTCAGCCTCCTCACATTCTCACTTTGTGAAGACTATTGATAAAATGGTCATCGGGCTGAGGATGATTACCAAGATGCGTCCGAAAGAGCTCGGCAAGAAGTGGAGCAATTCAAGGAAAAGACTCCTATCAAGTTCGGACCGGACTCATCGGCGGCCAAAAGAAAAGGGAAAGAACCAGTGGTTAGTTCTACCAAGAAGAGAAGGGCAATCGTCTTGGAAGATGAAGATGATGAGGATGCTCTACCCATCTCTGCTCTTGTTTCTCAAATTGCTGCATCTGTTCCAGTTGGTCCAGAACATCAATTTGCAGAAAAAGAGAAAGAGAAAGAGAAAGAGAAAGAGGAAGAGGAAGAAGAAGAGAAAGAAGAAGAGAAAGAAGAAGAAAAGAAAGAGGAAGAAAGAGAGGAATAGGAAGAAGAAAAAGCAGAACAAGCAGATGAACCAGAACAAACAGATTCTCCAGCAGAAAAAGAGAATCTCCAACAGCCTGTCACTGAGGAAACTCCTCAGAAATAAGAGTTCTTTTCTCCTCCGGAAGACATGGAAACGGGGGAGATACGAGACAGAGAACACACCCCTCTTCTACTCGACTTTTAGAGAAGAAGATGCACAAACAGGTGTTAGTCGATCACCTCCTGATGCTGAAGATGTTCATGCTGCACAGTTTCCTGAAGGAGAGGCATCATCTCCACATACTGAACTTCCTGCTGATATTCATACTAGCTTGACTCCATCATCAGACCGAGCTGAAGCAAGCACTCAGACTGACAATTCCGGAGATTTTGGAAGGCTGCTTGAAATCATCTTGGAACTCAAAGGCCAAATCTATGCCATGGGGTATGAATTTCAGACTTTGCAAAATGAAAATCATGCAATGTTCATCACTCTGCATGATCAGATTAAAGAGGTTCAGTGTCAGATTAAGGATACTGCAAAAAGCACTACTCTTACCCAAGTTCAGGAAGATTTGAGGAAGCTTGAAGACACTGTCAAGTCTATGGAGGACTTTCAACTTGTTCGCATTCCTCGTGCTCCTTGATTTTTTTTTATGTTGACAAAAAGGGGGAGAAGACTTTGCAGATTTTCAAGACCCTTGACCCTTGCAGATTTTCGATGATTTTCGATTTTCAATCTTTGTCCTCAAACCAACCTCAAACCAAATCTTTTATATTTTTTGAGTTGTTATTTTGACTTTGACTTGAGTTTTTTTTAAACGTATGCAGTTTTTGAATGTGTGCTCACTATGGCATTACTTTAAGCTTCTCAAATTAGATAAAGATAGTACTGTCTGTTTATGACTAACGAGGTTTCGGTGAATGCAGATCTGTGTACAGGGAAAGTCTGTGTACAGGATAACTTCTACTATTTTTATTCTAATCTTTTATGATATATCAATGTTTGCTTAAAAGTTGTATTGCAGGGCGATAATATTCAAATCTGCAGGAAAGTTTTGTCACCATCAAAAAGGGGGAGATTGTTGGATAAATTCTCTTAAAGTATTTTGAAGTTGACAAAACATTTTCATCGATCTAGTCCGAAGACTTACAGACTCTATTGACAAAGTCTCGAAGATCAAAGTCTGAAGGCGGCAAGACTCAAGACTTATATTTCAAAGTCTACTCTCATGGACAGTTTCCGGACCGACGTTTATTCGATCTTATATGATCTTTATTCTAACGACTAGAGAATATCTTTCTACTGGATTCAGCACTAAAAGATCTTACTTTCGTATTCGAATATGTATAGATTCTCTAAAGATTTCGCAACTTATATTTGGAATGATCTACTTATGGAAACCGAGATCCCGATTGTATGGGCGCAGCGGGATTGATGGGCTATCAACACTTACCTTAAAGAGCTCGAGATCTCTCTAATTGATTCTGTCCAACGGGTTGATTGGAAGAACTTCTTTGGAAGGTGCCAACGGTATTGAAGGCATGAAGAAGTATATAAGAGAGATGCTCTAGTTGTTGAAGGGTGCCGGATAGAAAAATTCCAAAGTCTGAATCTCCTTTTCTATTTTGCGATATCATTCTTCGAGCGTTATATGTAATCAAAAAGAGAGATCATATTGTAGTGAGACCTTGAGGAAGTGTAGTAGAGTTTTCTACACTGTGGACTCAAGAGTGTGAGACTGTAATCACTCTTTTTTATTCTTAGTGAAATCCAGCCAGAAGGGCTGTCCATGCGGGAGAGTGGACGTAGGCTTGGTCTAAGCCGAACCACTATAAATCTGGAGTCTTGATTCTCTATCCCTAATCCTTTTATCTTTAACTGCTTTCATTTGCTGCAATTGTTGGTTTTAAGTTATTAATCTCTCATTCGGATTAATTGACTAAAATTGCTTTAAACACCTATTCACCCCCCTCTAGGTGCTAATTCTAGTCCTAACAATATATACCCAGAAAGAGACGTGATCCCGACTTTGAATTGCAGAAATTAACATGTTAACCATAAATCCCGAAACCAAGCCTAGCGAGACAGGTGTTTATAAATTGGTATTTCCAACCTACACATTTTTTCAATGCACCTGCTTTCCTTAGATGAATTGTACAAGGAAAACGGGGAGCTCTGGGTATGTCACACCCCAAAACTACAAAGAATAGGGATGACACGACCGTCCTTCCACACGAAAGATGCAGCCTCAAACACAACCAACAACCTGATATCAACTTGGAAACTCTCTAACAACAGGAACATCTTCCAACTTCACTACAGCCTTACTTATGTCTTTTACACAAGCTAAATAACCACAACAACCATTTCTCAAAAGTTTCCTCGCTTGCAAAGCCGAGATCAACCTTGGAAAAGTGTTTTGATAACTTCCCAAAAAAGAAAATTCGGGTTGATTCGGAAGTCTAAATATCACTTTCTTTGAAAAACAATCAACAGTAGCATGATAGGTAGATAACCAATCCATCCCTATAATAACATCGAAATCTTGAATATTTAACTCCACTAGATCCACGGGCATTTCAACATTATTAATCTGAATCACACATCTCTTGAACACATGATGAGCAACTAAGAAATCGCCAGTAGGAGTATCAACACGCAATTCACATTCAAGAGGGTCAGGCAATACATCAAGCTTCTTTGCAAATTCAGTTGAAATGAAGGAGTGCGTAGCACTAGGATCAAATAACGCATAAGCACTTTGTGAGGCAATAAAAATATTACCTGCAACAACTGTGTTAGATGCTGCCGCATCCTCCTTCGACATCGCGAAAACTTTCCCATTCGTACCTTGTCTTTGTTGGTTCTCTTGGGGCCTACCAACCAAAGGGATATTCCTCCGCATGGAACAATGGTGTGATAGGTGCCCTTTTCACCCACATAGATAACATGATCTATTGTCAATAGGAGGATTCCTTTGTGTAGGACAATCTCACCGCATGTGTCCAACTTTCCCACATAAGAAGCATACTCCGGTTTTCCGATGACACTCACCGCGATGATAACTTCCACATGTATTGCAGGGGCCCTGATTACTCGGATTTCTGAACTGTCCTGGCCAACTAAAACCTCTTCGCCTTCCACTACCACTAGTATGGCTACCTTGTACATTTGTGGGCTTAAACCTTTTGGGCTGAGGCGCTCCTTGTGTGCCGTGCTTCAGAATGCTTTGTTCCACCTTGATTGCTCGCTCTAGCACATCCTTATAAGTTGTTAACATCAAAGGTGCAAGTGCAGAATTAATTTCAGGTCGGAGTCCTCCTAGGAACTAGTCGGCCTTTTCTTCCTCATTTGCTACCAAGTGCTCCGCAAACCTACTCAATTGGTTAAAGTGGACTGAATACTCTAAAACTGTGGAGTCACCCTGAGATATATGAACAAAATCACCCTTCATCTTTGCCTGAAATGACTTTGGGAAGAATTGAGCATTGAACGCCTTTTTAAAGTCCTCCCAGGATATAATAACATCCCTACCTCCAAGATTTGGCTTCATTCCATCCCACCAAAACTCTGCTTCACCTTCAAGGTATTGGGTGGCAAATTTAACTTTCCGCTCCTCGGGAACCTCTTCAGCTTCAAAGATCCCATCAATCTTTTTAATCCAACGCTCAGCCGCGAGAGGATCAGCTTTCCCATCAAAAGTGGGTGGTTTCGCCTTTCTAAATTGAGCAAAAGTGCCTGAGCCAGTCGCTCCATCTCCAATTAATTCTTTTGCTTGGCGATACCAATGGATCATTGCTTGTTCAAATTCAGTTGAACGGGTTGGCTCTTGATCATCTTCTCTAACTTCGCGCAAGTTAGGACTCCTATCAAAGCGGTCCTCAAGTCTCCTTCTCAACGACGCACCTCGAGAAGCTTGAGGCATGTCTCTAGCATCAGGGGTAGCGACTCGTTTGCCTTTGCTGCTCCTACGAAGCGAGGCAAGAGTCTCGGAGTCGGAACGCATGATCACCTGAATCCAAGAATGAAACTACACCTTAGAATCTAAAAGACTAATGCAAAAATAAAATCTATCACACAACCTCACAACGTCCCATAACATCATCCAAAAAGATCAAAACTTAGGCTATGATACCAAAAGATGTCACACCCCAAAACTACAAAGAATAGGGATGACACGACCGTCCTTCCACACGAAGGATGCAGCCTCAAACACAACCAACAACCTGATATCAACTATATATATATATATATATATATATATATATATATATATATATATATATATATATATATCTCAAACCATATATATACATATCAAATAGACCAACAGATTGGTTGCAACATCAGAGTTTCTATAATCCACCAAAAAGAAAAAATACAAATAGAACTCAGACAAACCAACCACTAACAAGGAAAGTGCACCACTTCCTTTGGCCATACCCAAAATAGAACTCCTCAAAAGTTTCCCACCAACGGCGCACTCGCTCTATTCGCCACTAATCAAGGAACCTGAAAAGATTAAAGGAGGAGTGGAATGAGCAACAACAGCTCAGTGAGTAGTACATATCTTCCAAGCAGATCGAACAACCACTATGCATGTATACAAAGCAATACCAAACTTCATAATGCCAACTTAATATATAAAATACATATCAAATCATAAAAGAGTTATTTGATATCATCAAAGCTTTATATTAATATGAAAAACTCATTTAAATCACCATCAAAAGTCAAGTATCAATGGTCAAGTCCATTGAATAATCTCTCCATCAAATATCACATATCAATGGTCCATCCATTGATTAATCTATTGCTCAATATTCCACCATGGTCACGACACAACGCCTTGTGACAAAGCGACCAAGCTTTTCCCCTTGGCAAGGTCTCCACCTACAAAGCCGATGGCTGGGCCCAGAAGGATATCCTAAACCTGGTATGCATACCCCAAAAACCCCTCATTGGGTTCATAGTCATATTGAGCATAAATAACCATCCTCCAATACCAGAAATCCAATCCATAAATCAATATCTTAAATCAAACAAATAATATTTGCAGCATAGCCCATCATCCATTTCATATCTATTTCTCAAATCATCATAAACTTTTCCATCAATCGGTCGCAAAGCAATTTCATATATATATTTCTTCACAAACTTTATATAATACGCTTTTCAAACACTCATAATCAACCAAAGGGTAGTAAATGCTCGATCCGACTTTTATGCATTAAAAATGCTCTTCTTGATTCTTGATTCAATATATATATATATATATATTTCAAGACATGATTTTATAAAACCAAAGAAAATATAGTACCACTCACCTCGTCGTCTACAACCAAACGACGAACGATACTCGTATCGTCAAACTCAAGGCCCTATCAAATAATCGAGAAATAATGTTAAAATCTAATAAAACTCTTATCTTAACTACGAAATTACTAACTTATGCCTTAACTCTAACAAAAGGACTTCTACGCGCTAACAAATCGCAACACGGAGTTTAAACGCAAAACTTGATCACGCCTTAACTTCCTCCTCCGAACCCCGATCCAAACGAATTTATAGTCAATAGAGAGCCCTTGACACATATTACAAGAATCCCAACTTCACCGTCCCAAAATCAAGCCGAAAGGTGACAAAATACAGGCCCGAAGCTGCTGGACGCGTACTGTTCACTGCGCGCGGGAAACTTTGAAATTCTGTTTCGGACAAACCACAAGCTCAAATCACGATCCGTAAAATCCCACGGCTTCACAACACCCTAAACTGTCATTCCTAAAAAAATACACGGCTCAACGAATCCAAAATCGGACTTCGCCACTTGATTTTCCAACAATTTCGAATTTGAGCCCTAAACTCATAAATAACTTCAATTGGACGAACGAGGGGCCTAATCTCTTACCGGGTGCTGCGTTATGGAGTCGAGTCGGCTTGGCGAGGCATCCGTGGCATGCACGTGCCAAAACCCTTTTCCTTTCTTCCCCTTTCTCTTCTTCTTCTTCTTCTTCTTCTTCTTCTTTTCTTTCTTTTCCCTCTCTTCTGTCCGAACTTGCTTCTCCTTTTCCTTTTATCTCCTCCTCTCTCTTTTCTTTTCTGTTTTTTTTTCCTTCTCTCTTTCCTTCTTTCCCCGAATGTTCTCGGTGCCTCCTCATCATTCTTCTTTTTTCTCCTCTTTTCTTCTTTGACTTTTCAACATTCTTTTTCTTTTTCTTCTTTTGGGCCCACAAACCTAATATTACAGGATATCCTTGACAGACTCGGCCTCGAGCCGCTTGGCCCTGGTGGTGGCGCTCACGCTCAGGTAGTTCTGGATTGCAGCATAGGCCTCGCACCTCTCAAGCCGCTCGCCGTCAAACTCCGGGAACTTTATGTGGATGTATGGATAGACGCAGCCCACGGCCTTGTGAGCATAGGCCTCGACGTGGCTGCGGAGATGGGGAGGGAAGTATTGCTTGAACATGGCCCACGTGAACATCAACCCGGCCATGACCGAGCCGAGGTTGCCCCACATTTCTAATACTGTCGTCATGGTTGGTTTCACTTCTTCTTTCTGCTTCTCTGTTGATTTTTCCTTCGATGTTATGGGGAGGCGTATACTTATTTTATGGAGTGATCTGAAGCTACTTGCTCATTCATGGGAAACTTCCCCACCATTTCCTCGCCAAAGTCAAGATCGTCCGGCAACAACTTTTACGGAGGCCATCGTCGTCTCTTTTGTTTTCTCTCGCATTTCCAAGCGAAAGATTCCGCGGACCAGGCAGTTGACGTGTCTCATTTCCCACGATCGAAGTCACGCTTGTCTATCCATATTAAGTGTAGGGCCGAGTCCGCCTCTCGTGGGGGCTCAGCTCATCATTTTCTTTTAAAAAGTTCGAAAAGTAAAGGGGAAAAATGAAGGAAAGAGCGGAAGTTCTTAATTGAGAGGGAAATGAGAGGCAGACGGCACCGTCACTCTCACTCTTCTAAGAGTGTCGTGGTTTCCCAAGGATTGTTGGTTCCTTTTTTTTATGGCTTTTATTCCTCCTCTTTTCTTTTCATTTTTGGGGAAAATTACCAAGATCACACCGGCCACAAGAAGAAATTAAAAAATAAAGAAAAATAAGAAAAATTAATAAAAAATATGAAAAATTAAAGATTATTACAAAATTCATCACATCAGTGTTGGCCAGTATCAGCTGACATCTACGTTGCTGATACCTAAATTTTGATTAAATATTCATGAGAAAAATTGCATAGAAAATTAGGGACCAATTTAGTCCTAACAAAAATGATTTTTGCATCACTTGAGTCCTAGTTTTTATTTGCATCAATTAAATTTTATTTCATATTATATTTTCCTTTTTTTTAACCCTATTTTAGAATAAATTAATTATATTTTAAAGAAAAAGAAAATGCCCACAGGGGCTGGGCTTTCATGCCCAGCCCCTTCTTCTTCTTTTCCCCTACACGGGCCCGAAACCCATTCCTTTTTTTCTTCTTCTTGGCCCACCTCCCCCCCCACTTCTTCTTTCTTCTTCTTCCTTCCTCCTTCCCACTCCACCTCTGCAAATCATGCACGGTAACGACAATGTGCACGAGGACGACCTACGGCAGAGGAAGGAGAGTAGGCCGACAATGGAGGGGACACCTCACAGACGCCTTCAATGTGCGCTTTCAATGCCGAGATGAGACGCTGGTTTGACCAAAGGAGAGGTCGGTCGGCACACCAAGGACCAGCGGCCGAAGCATCCATCGACCGGCCCCCCTCGGCCTATAAATAGGGCGTCAAACGGAGGCCAAAGGGACAGAGAGAGTGAGCTCAAGGACTTCCCCTGAAAGACATCAAGGGAGGCCCGAGAGTGAGCGAGATATGTGAGAGAGAGTTCAGATCTGGAGAGCTTGTGGGTGGAGGTAGAAGAGAGAGAAATCGAGATCTGGGGAGAAGGTTGAGAAGAGACACAGATGGAGGGAGCGAGCTTATAGACTTCCCCAGAGAGACATTAGGGGAGGCCCAAGAGTAAGCAAGCCAGAGAGAATGGAGAGAAAGCAAACGAGAATAGAGATCTGTGAGGGTGAGATTTGTGAGATCTAAGACCACTTCCGAACCTAAACCAACGAGCCGCCACCGCTCCTTGTCCACTTTGAAGCCATAGTAGGTCCTTGTTCGGGCGGTCTTAGTCTTTTCGATTTAGGCTGCATTTCGTTCAACTTTGGAAATGGACCTTAAAAAAATGCAAATATCTTTGGCCTAAAAGGATTTGGAGAAATGCAAATTGCGTTTGGTAAAACATTCTTTGCAAAACTATTTTGGCGTAAAGAATATTTGGCAAATCTTTTTTTATAAAGGGTTTTGGATTTCATTTTTCTTTTTTATTAAAAAATATTAAACTATTTGCCAACTCTAGTAATGGTAAGGGTAGTTTTGGAATAATTAGAGATAAAACCAATAATCTAAAAAATTTATGATAATCGTTTTAAAAAAACATAAAAATAATTTCAGCATTTGGCCAAATGCTAAAAGCCCAAAGCTACTCCCTATCAGTATTAGACTTTCAACTTTCCCAATGCCAGTATTTGATTGAAAGCCCCTTGGACAGGCTTGCCAAATACCCCAGCATTTCTCCAAGGGGCTTTCAAGGTTGAAAGTTCATTGGGAAAGCTGAACCAAACGTACTCTTAAGGTCAACTTCCCGAGGATGCTGGCTCGTGGGCGCACAAGGTGGACGGACATAGCCTGATCTATGGGGCTCGTCCGCCGTGCGACATTGCGAGCCGGGTAGAGACCCTCGGCCGAACCTCCCCTACTTTCATGCCCTATTTGTTCTTCACCCCTCAATTTGCACATATTAGCTGCTCGATGAAATGTCTGAGTTAAACGCGTGGTCGTACCCCTCATTTGTGGCTGAATCTCGCTGAGCTCCATGTTCATATTGAACATAAATGAGTCATCTCGTGCTAAAGCTGATTTATGCTAGTCCTTTATTTGTTGGATTCGATCCAAGTATGCTTGTTGGGGTCCCCCTCAATTGACGCCCGCTGAACGTTCGATAAAATACCTCAGCTGATCCGCTTTTCGTTTGTGTATTCTCCTTCGGCCATGGTTGATGATGAAGGTATAGGGTTTTTAGTGTGGCTTGCCGGTAGTGTCGACTGTAGGCATAGTTGGTCGAAGGGCAGCTTGTTCCGGCGAAGTATCGAGGAAGGTCTCTAGCATGGCTTTGGCGAGAGGGAGTCCAGGAAAGAGGGGCGTTCGGGCTCATGAGGAAAAAATTAAAAAAAGAAAAGGGAATAAAATGAAAAAAGGAGATGGGTAGCAATTTTACATAATGAAAAAGGGATCTATTTGCCCCTTGGTTAGTAAAGTAGAAATAGTAAGGCTACTCTCTCCTCTAATCTGACTGTGCAGAAAGGAAAATAGAGGGTATTAAAAAAGAAAAGATAAAAAGAGAGAAGAGAACAAAACGGGTCTTTTCTCTTCTGTTATTCCTGCACACCCGCTATTCTCGCGTGCGTTGAGGGGAGATTAGGAATAGACAAAAGAGAGAGAGAGGACAAAGAAAAAGGCAAGAGAGAAAAGAAAGTCAAAAAGAAAGAATAAAAATTTGAAAAAGTAGGTGCTGCTCCCCCCATCAAGTTTGACATGTGCAGAGGGGTCTTTGATAAGAAAACCACATGAAGAAGAGGAAAAAAAAAAGAAATAAGGAAAAGACAAAAGAAGAGAGAATGAAGAAGGAAAGAGGGGTGAGCATCGTCCGGGTTGGGCCGACCCATCCCCTAACCCTAGGATCAACCCGTACAATGCTGGTTCTTAATTTTTGGGACCGAGAACCGACCCTACTGAGCTTGGGACCGAGGACCGGACTGACCCAGTGGGTTCGGTCCGGTTCCAGGGTCAACCCGGGACCAATCGATAATTTATTTATTTCATTTCTTGTACTCTCTGAAAAGGCAACCGAAAACCGGACCGATCCAATGGGTTGTGTCCGGTTCCAAGGTCAACCCGGGACCAACCGATAATTTTTTGTTTCATTTTTTGTACTCCTTGAAAAGGGGAGCGAGGACCAGATTGACTTTATGGGTTCAGTGACGAGCGAGGTCAGCTAAGAAAGGTGAGCGACAAGTGTCGAGTGGGGTGAGTGTCAAGCGTTTAGCAAGGAGCAACAAGCCAAGCGAGCATCGAGCGGCGAGCGGCACGAGTGACCCAAAGCGAGTGGGGGGAGTGTCAAGTGGCGAGCAGAAAAGTTGTTTCTTTCGATTTTGGCAAATTAAAGATTAAGAGAACAAATAAAACATAAGAGAACGACTACTAGAGGATGATGCTATGAGGAGCTATTTGTGTCATTTTGAACGCCCTGAGAACTCTTCACAAAAACATTTTCCTCCTTTATAAATTATGGCTGTTGACGCCGTAAAATACATTAAAAGATCTAAGTTATTAAAAAATAGTGTAAAATTACTTGAACTCCTCACTAATGAGCTATTTAATATTGTTGACTCCGTTTATCTTAGGGTTTTCTCTATATAAAAAAATTATAAATAACATATTAGATAAATCAGAGTTGGTCCGAGTTGAACCGACCCTAAACTCCTAGGACTAAGGACCAACCCGCACAGTGCTGGTCTAGGAATCCCAGGACCAAGGACCAACCCGGTCTCCCTGGGAACCGGACCAGGATCGACAGGGTTGGGCCGGTTCAGGGTTGCCATAGACCGATCATCACCCCTACTTTAGAGAGCCAAACATGGAGTTCAAGCTCTACAAATTTTATTTTTGCACAACCAAAGAAATTAGGATCGGAGACTCGAAAATGACTTGTAGGCTAGAAACTCGGATCATAAGTCGTGAATTGGTGAGTTAGGGAAAGCCTGCACTGAGCTTACATTTAGCAAGCCATTAGCCTCTGAGCGCCCGTGGGAGAGTTCAGAGAGGTCACGATAGTCAAGTCCACGCTTTCACATATGTCCATATTTGTAAGAAAATGAGAGGAATGATGTTTGACATATCTCTAGTTTTTTGGCGAAATTACTTTAGAGAACTTTTAGTCTTTGATCTTAGCCAATCATATCTGAGAGAAGGGAGTATATTTGAGGGAGAGAGTTTTGAGCGAGAGAGAGGAATCCAAATCTGAGATAAAGCGAAATTTGATTTTTTTGGGAAACTAGCAGAAGGCTTTAAAAATAAATTTTGAGAAGTTTTCTTCAAAAGAATGCATTAAAAAAATCAAATCTCAGTGTTTAAATAAGATTAAATTTAAGTAAAATATTTCTCTCAATATTTTATTAACCGACTCATCACAAATCAATTAATGACGACATCTAAATGAAAATGACTTGCATGTTAAAACTCGAATCATAAGTCGTGAATTGGTGAGCTAAGGAAATGCTGGACTGAGTTTAAACTAAGCAAGCAAGCCTTCGAGCACTTGCGAGAGGCTTCAGAGAGGTCACGATAGTCAAGTCCACGTTTTCACATATGTCCACATTCATAAGAAAATTAGAGGAATGATGTTTGACATATCTCTAATTTTTCGATGAAATTACTTTAGAGAACTTTAGTCTTTGATTTTAGCCAATCATATCTAGGATCATGTGTAAAATATCTCATGGTGGTTGAGCAAAGAACATCAACATAATTAAGACAGGCCAATTTACGAGGACTTTAAAAAAATTTAAAATTCAATTCAACACAACAACAAACTTAAAGGAGAGATTGTAGGTTTCTTCGTAATTCCCAAGAACCAATTGTAGTGAGTATCCTGAAACTCCCATTTTAGAGAGCCAAACATGGAGTTCGAGCTCTACAAATTTTATTTTTGCACAACCAAAAAAATTAGGATCAGAGACTTGAAAATGACTTGCAAGCTAAAAACTCAGATCATAAGTCGTGAATTGGTGAGTTAGGGAAAGCTCAGACTGAGCTTACATTTAGCAAGCCATTAGCCTCCGAGCGCCCGTGGGAGAGTTCAGAGAGGTCACGATAGTCAAGTCCACGCTTTCACATATGTCCATATTCTTAAGAAAATGAGAGGAATGATGTTTGACATATCTCTAGTTTTTCGGCAAAATTACTTTAGAGAACTTTTAATCTTTGATCTTAGCCAATCATATCTGAGAGAAGGGAGTATATTTGAGGGAGAGAGTTTTGAGCGAGAGAGAGGAATCCAGATGTGAGACAGAGCGAAATTTGATTTTTTTCGGAAACTAGCAAAAGGCTTTAAAAATAAATGTTGAGTAGTTTTCTTCAAAAGAATGCATTAAAAAAAAATCAAATCTCAGTGTTTAAATAAGATTAAATTTGAGTAAAATATTTCTCTCAATATTTTATTAACCGACTCATGACAAATCGATTAATGACGACATCTAAATGACAATGACTTGCATGTTAAAAACTCGGATCATGAGTCGTGAATTGGTGAGCTAAGGAAATGCCGGACTGAGTTTAAACTAAGCAAGCCAGCCTTTAAGCACCCATGGTAGGCTTCAGAGAGGTCACGGTAGTCAAGTCCACGTTTTCACATATGTCCATATTTGTAAGAAAATGAGAGGAATGATGTTTGACATATCTCTAATTTTTCGACTAAATTACTTTAGAGAACTTTAGTCTTTGATTTTAGCCAATCATATCTAAGATCGTGTGTAAAATATCTCGTGGTGGTTAAGCAAAGAACATCAACGTAATTAAGACAGGCCAATTTACGAGGACTTTAAAAAAAAAATTAAAATGCAATTCAACACAACAACAAACTTAAAGGAGAGATTGTAGGTTTCTTCTTAATTCCCAAGAACCAATTGTAGTGAGTATCCTGAAACTCCCACTTTAGAATAGGGGTAAGCATGGTCCGGGTTGGGCCAACCCACCCCCTAATCCTATGAACAACCCGCACAGTGCTGGTCCTCAATTTTTGGGACCGAGAACCGACCCTACTGAGCTTGGGACCAAGGACTGGACCAACCCAGTGGGTTCAGTCCGGTTTCAAGGTCAACCCGGGACCAACCGATAATTTATTTATTTCATTTCTTGTACTCTTTGAAACGGCAACCGAGGACCGGACCGACCCAATGGGTTTGGTCCGATTCCAAGGTCAACCTGGGACCAACCGATAATTTTTTGTTTCATTTTTTGTACTCCTTGAAAAGGGGAGCGAGGACCGGATCAACTTTATGGGTTCAGTGACGAGCGAGGTCAGCTAAGAGAGGCGAACGACAAGTGTCGAGTGGGGTGAGCGTCAAGCGTCGAGCAAGGACCAACAAGCCAAGCGAGTATCGAGCGGCGAGCGGCAAGAATGACCCAAAGCGAGTGAGGCGAGTGTCGAGTGGCGAGCAGAAAAGTTATTTCTTTCGATTTTGGCAAATTAAAGACTAAGAGAACAAATAAAACATAAAAGAATGAGTACTAGAGGATGATGCCGTGAGGAGCTATTTGTGTCATTTTGAACGCCGTGAGGACTCCTCACAAAAACATTTTCCTCCTTTATAAATTATGGCTGTTAACGTCGTAAAATACATTAAAAGATCTAAGTTATTAAAAAATAGTGTAAAATTACTTGAACTCCTCATTAATGAGTTATTTAATATTGTTGACGCCGTTTATTTTAGGGTTTTCTCTATATATAAAAAAATTATAAATAATATATTAGATAGATAATATATATAAAATCAGAGTTGGTCCGGGTTGGACTGACCCTAAACTCCCAGCACCAAGGACCAACCCGCACAGTGCTGGTACAGGAATCCCAGGACCAATGACCAACCCGGTCTCCCTGGAACCGGACCAGGACCGGCAGGGTTGGGCCGATCCAGGGTTGGTCTAGGGTTGACCATAGACCGATACTCACCCCTACTTTAGAGAGCCAAACATGGAGTTCGAGCTCTACAAATTTTATTTTTGCACAACCAAAGAAATTAGGATCGGAGACTCGAAAATGACTTGTAGGCTAGAAACTCGGATCATAAGTCGTGAATTGGTGAGTTAGGGAAAGCCTGCACTGAGCTTATATTTAGCAAGCCATTAGCCTCCGAGCGCCCGCGGGAGAGTTCAGAGAGGTCACGATAGTCAAGTCCACGCTTTCACATATGTCCATATTCGTAAGAAAAGGAGAGGAATGATGTTTGACATATCTTTAGTTTTTTGGTGAAATTACTTTAGAGAACTTTTAGTCCTTGATCTTAGCCAATCATATCTGAGAGAAGGGAGTATATCTAAGGGAGAGAGTTTTGAGCGAGAGAGAGGAATCCAAATCTGAGATAGAGCGAAATTTGATTTTTTTGGGAAACTAGCAAAAAGCTTTAAAAATAAATTTTGAGAAGTTTTCTTCAAAAGAATGCATTTTAAAAAAAAATCAAATCTCAGTGTTTAAATAAGATTAAATTTGAGTAAAATATTTCTCTCAATATTTTATTAACCGACTCATCACAAATCGATTAATGACGACATCTAAATGAAAATGACTTGCATGTTAAAATTCAAATCATAAGTCGTGAATTGGTGAGCTAAGGAAATGCTGGACTGAGTTTAAACTAAGCAAGCAAGCCTTCGAGCACCTGCGGGAGAGTTCAGAGAGGTCACGATAGTCAAGTCCACGTTTTCACATATGTCCATATTCATAAGAAAATGAGAGGAATGATGTTTGACATATCTCTAATTTTTCGATGAAATTACTTTAGAGAACTTTAGTCTTTGATTTTAGCCAATCATATCTAGGATCGTGTGTAAAATATCTCGTGGTGGTTGAGCAAAGAACATCAACATAATTAAGACAAGCCAATTTACGAGGACTTTAAAAAAAATTAAAATTCAATCCAACACAACAACAAACTTAAAGGAGAGATTGTAGGTTTCTTCGTAATTCCCAAGAACCAATTGTAGTGAGTATCCTGAAACTCCCATTTTAGAGAGCCAAACATGGAGTTCGAGCTCTACAAATTTTATTTTTGCACAACCAAAAAATTTAGGATGAGAGACTTGAAAATGACTTGCAAGCTAAAAACTCGGATCATAAGTCGTGAATTAGTGAAATAGGGAAAGCTCGGAATGAGCTTACATTTAGCAAGCCATTAGCCTCTGAGCGCCCGCGAGAGAGTTCAGAGAGGTCACGATAGTCAAGTCCATGCTTTCACATATGTCCATATTCTTAAGAAAATGAGAGGAATGATTTGACATATCTCTAGTTTTTCGGCGAAATTACTTTAGAGAACTTTTAGTCTTTGATCTTAGCTAATCATATCTGAGAGAATGGAGTATATTTGAGGGAGAGAGTTTTGAGCGAGAGAGAGGAATCCAAATGTGAGACAGAGCGAAATTTGATTTTTTTTGGAAACTAGCAAAAGGCTTTAAAAATAAATGTTGAGTAGTTTTCTTCAAAAGAATGCATTAAAAAAATCAAATCTCAGTGTTTAAATAAGATTAAATTTGAGTAAAATATTACTCTTAATATTTTATTAACCGACTCATGACAAATCGATTAATGACGACATCTAAATGACAATGACTTGCATGTTAAAAACTCGGATCATGAGTCGTGAATTGGTGAGCTAAGGAAATGCCGGATTGAGTTTAAACTAAGCAAGCCAGCCTTCGAGCACCCGCAGGAGGCTTCAGAGAGGTCACGATAGTCAAGTCCACGTTTTCACATATGTCCATATTTGTAAGAAAATGAGAGGAATGATGTTTGACATATCTCTAATTTTTTGACTAAATTACTTGAGAGAACTTTAGTCTTTGATTTTAGCCAATCATATCTAAGATCGTGTGTAAAATATCTCGTGGTGGTTGAGCAAAGAACATCAACGTAATTAAGACAGGCCAATTCACGAGGACTTTAAAAAAATTAAAATGCAATTCAACACAACAACAAACTTAAAGGAGAGATTATAGGTTTCTTCTTAATTCCCAAGAACCAATTGTAGTATCCTGAAACTCCCACTTTAGTCTACGGCGGTGGCCGAGCGAGGGTGGGTGAGCGATGGCGGGCGAGCGAATGACGGTGGGTGAGCGAGCTACGGCGGCGTCGAGCGAGAATCGTAGTTCGTATGGTACGAACCCTAATTTACTCCCTCTTTAGCGACGCTGTTTTGGCCATACGGCAATGCGGTGTCGTTTTATAACTAAGTCCACGTGGAATGGCATAAAACGACTTTCTTATGAAGAAAGGAAAACGGCGTCGTTTTATGCCATTCCACGTGGAAAGTTTTTTTCAATTTTTGCCATGTTGATTTTTTTTTAAATATAAAAGCCATGTAAACATTTTGGCCAGAATCTCTCGCCGGTGGCACCAAAGTGATCGTTTTCCTCCGATTTGACACTTAAGTGATCCAAAATAAAGTTTTGGGACCAAAGTGGGCGCCGTACACAAGTTTTGGCACTGATAGTATACTTACCCCTTATTTCTCATTCAGTCAATCCCACACTCTGACTTCAATGGTGTATTATCTCAAAAAAGGAAAAAACAGACCTATGTAAATTGCTCAAAATAGGAGAAGAGTAAAATTATTCTTTATATAGTAATAGAGAAAATTATGTCATGCATGAATCGCAAGAAACACTTCGATTTGGTCAATGGACACCTTTCTATTTCACTTCTTTAGCACATCCGGTCCCACCATTTTCTTGGTCTCCTTCACTCGATTTCTTTTGCCCTTCTTTCTCAACCTTTGCTCCAGCTGCGATTGCTTTCGTTGCTGCTGCCTGCTTCTTCTTCTTCTAATTTCTTCCCGGCGTCCTCTTTCGCCTTTTCCAGTGCCTCGATCAACCCCTCCAGGCAAGCCTCCTTGTCCTCGTCGTCCAACTTGGGCATCAAGCTCTCTGCCACGTCCGCCGGAGACATCTTCGTCTCCTCCAGCAACTGCCTCACCCTCGTGAACAGCGGGTGCGACTCGACACCCAAGTAATTCCTCGCAAGAACCTTGAACGACTCGAAGCAGCAATACGACACATCGATATGCTTGTCCATCCTCCCTCTCCTGATTAGGGATGGGTCGAGCTTCTCCACAAAGTTTGTCGTGAACACGATGATCCTCTCACCCCCACATGCCGACCACAGCCCGTCGATGAAGTTCAAGAGCCCTAAGAGGGTGACCTTGCTGCCCTTGCTCTCTTCCCCGCCTTCTACCATTTTTTTGATAGGATCCGCTTTCTCTTCATCGTATTCTTTCTCTTGCTTCTTTGTCTTCCTCTAGCCGGTTTGGTCTAGCGAGCAGTCGATGTCCTCGATCACTATGATCGCCTTTTCGGAAGTCTCAATCAGCAGATTCCTCAGCTCCGTGTTGTTCTTGACCGTTGTCAGCTCGAGGTCGTACACGTCGTAGTTGAGGAAGTTGGCCATCGCAGCAATCATTGTGGACTTGCCAGTCCCTGGCGGGCCATAGAGAAGGTAGCCATGTTTCCACGCCTTGCCAATCCGCTCATAGTACTCCTTCCCTCGCTGGAACTTGAGGAGGTCGTTCATGATCTCCCTCTTCTTGCTCGGCTCCATCGCCAGGGTGTTGAAGGTCGAGGGGTGCTTGAACGTCATGTTGCTCCACTTTGTCGCCCTGTAGTAGTGCCAGTCCGAGTCTGGGTTGTTGGTGAAGAGCTTCCGCTACCGATTGTTGGCTACCGTTGCCTTTCCCTTCTCCAAGACGTGCTTTATGTAAGAACTAGTGATCAAGTCCCGGTGGCTCCGGTGGAAGGTCAGACTATAAAACCTGGCGGCAAAAGCAATCACCATGGATATGGCTTGTTAGATCAGAGACGGGTCGAGCGTAGGCAAGAATTTCATCATTAAGGATCCGTTCGTTTCGCGGAAAATGGGCCATTTCCGGAAAATATTTTCCCAGAAGTCATTTTCTAGGAAAATGACAATATTTTCAGGTGTTCGCCTAAAACTTGAAAATGTTTCGAAAAATATTTTCCGGTGTTTTGTAAGGAAAATATTTTCTAAGACTTCACCACTTAGGCATGCATTACTTACCGACCTATAAATCCATCAAATATGAACTTGCCTTTAAATTCAGGCAAACTTACTTCATATCTTTGTTCCCTCATTGTCGCCAAACGCTCATCTACTCTAAAAAATGTTAGTATGGATTTTAAAAAAAAGCAAAAGAGAAAAGAAGCAAAGCATGTACAGCCCTCATGAGAATCTTCCAGTTGAGTGGCATGTTATTCCCCTGCATCTTTTGTGTTCTAATAAACAAAAGAAAAAAGAAGTAAAGCATGTAGAGTCCTTTGCTTGAGCAATGTACAACTGCAAGGTAGAATAAATAAAATAAAGGATAAGCAAGAGTGTAGAGCGCGAGTTTGAGATCAACGAGCTCAAGGTTCGCCTGGCAACGGCCGACAACCAGCCAAGAAAGAAGAAGATGGGAAACAAAGAAAATAAAATTAAAATTAAAATTAAAATTAAAAGAAATTAAAAATAATTCGAATTAAAAAAGAAAAATAAAATTAAAAATAATTCGAACAAAAAAAGAAAAGAAGAAAAAGAAAAAGGAGGAGGAAGTGAGGATTTGTAAAGGTGTGAGATGAGAGAGATCAAAGATGCGTTTGGTAACGTTTCGTTCAAAAATTGTTCTAGGGAACGAAATAGAAAAAACTATTTATGTTAGGGAACAATTTTTGAACAAAAAATCGCGTTTGGTAATTGCACAAACTTTATGTTCCTAGAATAGAAAAAGAACATAAACACATTTGGTAAACTTGTATAATTTTTTTATTTCTTTTAATTTGTTAATATTTTTATTTTGTTTTTCCTTTTTTCTTTTTTTTTTTTTTATTTTTTTTTTTCTTCCTTTTGGCCGGTCGCCGACCGACGAGGATCGGCGACCTCGCCATGGCTGGGCGAGGCTTGGCCTTGCCAAGCCACCGCCAGGCAACGCCGACCTAGCGGTGGCCCGGCGACGCTCCGGCGAGGTCGCCAGCCATGGCCGAAGTCGGCGATTGGCCAAAGAAAAAAGAAGAAGAAAAGAAAGAGAAGAAAAAAATAGGAGAGAGAAAAATTGTTTCTCATAAGTGTTCTCGGGAACAAGAAATAAGTTTTTCTTATTTCTTGTTTATGTTCCAAATTTGTTCCCGGGAACAAAAGTGTAAACAAATGTGTTTCTATTCTTTTTTTGTTCCCCGGAACAAAAGAACAGAAATTGTGTTCCGGGGAACAAAAAAAGAACACAAACAAACAGGCCCCAAGTGAGGAAAATGTTTTCCACTTTTCAAAAGTGGAAAATATTTTTCCTTAATTTAAAAAACTTTTTTCCTTTCATGGAAAACATTTTTCCCAATGAATTCATTTTCCGTGAAACGAACGCCGAAAAATCCGGAAAACATTTTCCCAGAAATTATTTTCCGTGAAACGAACGGAGCCTAAGAAAAAGAAACTTGTTTCACTTTTGAATTGCTGAAATTAATATGTTAACCATAAATCCCGAAACCAAGCCGAGACAGGTGTTAATAAACTGGTAATTCCAACCTACACAAATTTTCACATGTACCTTCTTTGATTAAATGAATTGTGGAAGGAAAACGGGGAGTTCTGGGAAACGATCAGGTGCGATGACCACCGGAGCTTGACCCCTTCAAATTCGTCAACGACTTCCTCGTTCTCGTCCATGCTGAGGACTAGTGACTTGCTGTCCTTGACGGACTCGGCCTTGAGTCGCTTGGCCCTGGCAGTGGAGCTCGCGCTCAGGTAATTCTAGATCGCGGTCATAGGCCTCGCACCGCTCGAGCCACTCCCCGACAAACTCGGGGAACTTAATGTGGATGTATGGGTAGACGTACCCCACGGCCTTGTGAGCATAGGCCTCGACGTGCGCGTGGAGCTGGGGAGGGAAGTATTGCTTGAACATTGCCCACGCGAACATCAACCGGGCCATGGCCGAGCCGAGGTTGCTCCACATTTCTAATACTGTCGCCATGGTTTCACCATTTTTGTTTGTTTTTCCGTGGGCTGAAGATGGAGAGGAAGTTCCAAAGTCCAGCTTTGTTGATTTTTCCTTCGATGTTATGTGGAGGGCATGTGTTTATATGGAGAGTAATCTGAAGCCACTTGCTCTTGAGCGTGAAACTTCCTCACCATTTCCTCTTCAAGTCAAGTTTGTCCGGCGGCAACTTTAACAGAGCCCATCGTCGCCTTTTTTCTTCTCTCGCATTTCCAAGGAAAGATTTCGAGTACCACATTCGTTTTTTGTTTGTGTGTTGCCAATTACTCTGGCGGACCGGCAGTAGAAGTGTTTCATTCCCAGGGGTGAGCATGGTCCAGGTTGGGCCGACTCACCCCCTAACCTTAGGACCAACCCGCACAGTGTTGGTCCTCAATTTTTGGGACCGAGAACCGACCCTACTGAGCTTGGGACCAAGGACCAGACCGACCCAGTGGGTTCGGTCCGGTTCCAGGGTCAACCCGAGACCAACCGATAATTTATTTATTTCATTTTTTGTACTCTTTGAAAAGGCAACCAAGGACTGGACAGACTCAATCGGTTTGGTCCGGTTCCAAGGTCAACTCGAGACCAACCGATAATTTTTTGTTTCATTTTTTGTACTCATTGAAAATGGGAGCAAGGACCGGACCGACCTTATGGGTTTAGTGACGAGTGAGGTCAGCTAAGAGAGGCGAGCAACAAGTGTCGAGTGGGGTGAGTGACAAGCGTCGAGCAAGGAGCAACAAGCCAAGCGAGCATCAAGCGGCGGCGGCACGAGTGACCCAAAGTGAGTGAGACGAGTGTCGAGTGGCGAGCGAAAAAGTTGTTTCTTTCGATTTTGGCAAATTAAAGACTAAGAGAACAAATAAAACATAAGAGGATGATGCCGTGAGGAGCTATTTGTGCCATTTTGAATGCCGTGAGGACTCCTCACAAAAACATTTTTCTCCTTTATAAATTATGGCTATTGACGCCGTAAAACACATTAAAAGATCTAAGTTATTAAAAAATAGCATAAAATTACTTGAACTCCTCACTAAGGAGCTATTTAATATTATTGACGTCGTTTATTTTAGGATTTTCTCTATATAAAAAAATTATAAATAATATATTAGATATATAATATATATAAAATCAGAGTTGGTCCGGGTTGGACCGACCCTAAACTCCTAGGATCGAGGACCAACCCACACAGTGCTGGTCCAGGAATCCCAGAACCAAGGACCAACCCGGTCTCCTTGGGAACCGAACCAGGACCGGCAGGGTTGGGCCGGTCCAGGGTTGATCTAGGGTTAACCCTAGACCGATGCTCACCCCTATTCATTCCCCAAGACCGAAGTCACAGCTCTACCACCTATCAAATGGATGGATGGGATCGAATTTGAGTTAAGTTGGACCAAGAATGGTCCCATCTAAATAGACCTATTTAACCCATTTTCATACAATAAAAATTTAGTAACTCATACCCCATTTGGGCTGACTCATATTATTAAACCACTTCCATATTTAACATAATCTACGAAAACTTATACCCAAGCTGAGGGAAGAGTGTGGAGCAAGCGAGTGTGAGATCAAGTGAGGGCGGGAAAGAATGAAAAGAAAGCAATAGAAGTGTGTTGGGTCTAAACAAGATATAAACTTATTTATGATTCATTTAACACCCATGTTATATTAAACACATTTATGACCCATTTAGTTAACATCAATAACCCATTTAATCCTCATTAAGAAATGACAGGTCTGCCTTGTCCATATATATAAGTGTAGGGTTGAGTCCGCCTCTTGCGGAGCCCAACTCATCGTTTTGAAAAAAAAATTAAAAAGTAAAGGGAAAAAAAAAAAGACATGGCAGATGTTCTTAATTGAGGAGAGAAAGAGAGAGAGTTGCTTGGAAGAGGAGGAAAGGCAATTTAATTCGAGTGAAAATTTTGTTAGAATTGGCTCAAATTTGAGTATGTTAATTGGTGAGATCAAGATGTACAAATTGACTGGTTTTGTTCATTGCGATCATTTTTCCAAATTGTCTTTCAATTTCTTTAAGTAGCAATTAGATCTTTATTAACTCTTTGAGTTAATCTACCTTTAAGGTGATGACGCATTGTTGTTTTGCTAATGTGGAGAACCTCTAGTCATGTGACTAGATATTAATAATTGTTTACTGTTTTGGGGCTGACGTCGATGGAATATTGTGATTAGCTGCTGCTAGGCTTAATTTGATATTAGTTGGTCGAATTTCAGGACAGATTGTAATCCCGGACAGCTTAGCTTTAAGCAGGAAATCGTTGCCCTTTCTTCTCAACGATAAGTCAATAAGTCAATAGACGGAGTTCAGACTAGGTTGACCAGTTGCTGGGATGAAATCGTCAAAGAATGACAAATTAAATGACTGGTGCAAAAAGCTCCACTTCAATGCCAAGCTACTAATATGTGGGGAAGCCTGCCAAGACAAAGTCGCATGAACACGGATCGTGAGGACAGTCGCATGATGTCGTGCGTCTGACGTCATAAAAATGTTGACCCACATAATTGATTGTATTTTTAAAGAACTTTAAAGTTTAAAACATTCTTTTCATTTTTAAAGGAAGCAAAAAACCTTTTTTCTGCTGAAAACAATCAAAAGGATTTCCCGACAAAAGTGATAGAGCATCTGAAAAACATGGTTCGAAATTAGCCGAACTCCTCACAATTGCATATATTGAATTTTGCCAAAAATTATAGGGACACTTGATGGTTGTGTGATTCAAATTTAATTCGGACAATCACCTTTGGAGCACAACTCGTTTTCCTTTGTTGATTCAATCTTCTCCTGTATTCATAGGTCAGACAATCAAAGGATCATGCAATCAGTTTTGGAAAATGAAAAGAAATGATTATTACAAATCTTGTATCAAATTTTACCAAGAATAGGAAGAGAAATCAACTCCGAAAGCAATAGTCATAAATTTTCTTTCTATTAATAAATAAGAGAATTGAAAGCACGCTACATATATGACATGAGAAAAATTGGTTGAGTGAAGTAGGTAATTATGAGTGACTTATTGAAATAGTATTATCTGATGAGTAATTAATTTTGGAAAATTTAAAAGTGAGTCAAAATGGTGCTTTGACTTAAATATAGCTTGGGCCACACTTTTTTCTGACAATATTTCCCCTACGGGATCTCTCGGCCAGTGTTCTAAGAAAGTGTTCCCTTTTTCCTCTGGTCCCTTTTGCTTGTGTGACCATCCATATCGGAACGGTCACAGGCCAGCCACATATGCTTTTGGAGGAAACCGGTGGACTTCCTAAACCGGTTTAATCATTGACTCTATGTTTCCTTCTTTTCATTTTTATTTTTATTTTACTTCTATGTTCCATATTGCAAATTCAAATTTATAGACAAAATCAGAATAGGCCACACTGAATCATTTTTCTTGAAATTTTCACTTTGATTTGTTTCTTTAAATAAAACAAGAAAATCGTTCTCTTCTTGTAGCTTTTTTATTTAAAAAATGCATTTTTTTCTCTGCTGATTTATTTTTGGAATGTCTACTAATTGATTATTCTTATTCTGATCTTTTATTCAATTCATTATTTTATGCATAATTAATATCAATTGTCTAAATTTTAGATAATTGGAGAGTCCTTCCAGAGTAATTTAATTTGAGCAAATCAAATGATGAACTATTTCATTGCATAATGATTTCGTTATTAAATACAAAGCTAATGTTACAAGTATTTTTTCATCTTTTAAATTTTTAATAGATTTTTGTGATGATATTAACGATTATTTTAGTGAGCTATAATTTTTTTTACTTGTAATTATTTATATTTCAGTTTTTAATTTATTTTTTCTTTCTTCATATTCAAGAAAATTGATTCCGTGGGCATCCTTCTGATTTTGTCTCTAAATTTGAGCTTCTTATCAGTATTTAATTATTTGTATTTTGGTATTTAAGGAAACATAGAAGTCAAAAAAAAAAAAAATGGGAAACATGGCGTCAAAAATTATAACCAGTTACCGGTTTCCTCCACAAGGATTTATGGCTAGCCTTTGATCGCTCCACTGTCATTATGCAGTGGACGGTCATGCTAGTCATTCCCCTTTTATTATTGATTTTCTATTTATTTTTTTGTGGGTCCCACATCCACTTTTCTTAATATTTTTCCTTCTCTCCGTCTCTCTCTCTCTTTTCTGTTTTTCTTGGTCAGTTCTCTCCTTCTCTCTCAAGAGGCAAAGAAATGGAGAACCAGCAAGGGCATGTGCTCGTATATCCTACTTAGGGCCGGATCAAGTCGCCACCGGGACACATCAACCCGCCACCAAGACCTTGATGAAGTCCTCCCCCTCCTTGACCACCTCCGTCTCTGCGGCTACCTATTCGACTCGCTCAACCTCAGCAACGTAATTCATGCTTTTTGCGACGCGAAACGGTTTGAGGAGACCATCAATTCGTCTCCTTCATTTTCATCTGTTTATGTTGTCATGGACGAACATGATCGTTACCAAATTGCTCAACTCTCGCGGCCCACATGGCATGTTACGGGTCATTAGGTGTTTGGCTTATGTCAAGCCCGAGTACATGTGTTCCTTGACTAATCTCGACTGCTTGATTAATTAGTGATGCCATATTTCATGATTAGGTCATGGGCATATAGAGTGTTTCTAGATATGAGGGAACATGGCAAATTACTGTATTGTGGAGTGTTTAAGCCAAAAAAAAAAAAAGTGGAAAGAAAATGACTTTTTATATATCATTCAAATACTTAGTACTACTTTTTAGTTCATATAAATATCTCATCAC
Organism: Eucalyptus sp. ANBG9806169; assembly: GCA_014182395.1. Classification (NCBI taxonomy): domain Eukaryota; kingdom Viridiplantae; phylum Streptophyta; class Magnoliopsida; order Myrtales; family Myrtaceae; genus Eucalyptus; species Eucalyptus sp. ANBG9806169. Next base: position 29,238,219 of record CM024582.1, read on the forward strand.
ATATACATCTGTTTCTTTCATAATGTAAACTAATTATTTGAACACGCACTACCTTTCCATAAAAGATCAACACACCGAGGACTATACTTAGACTTATGGGATTTGTTGCTAAAATATTGTTCAAAGCACACCATTCTCTTTCACTTCTTTAGCACATCCTCTTCTACCGTTTTCTTGCTCTCCTTCAGTCGATGTAAGTTGCCCTTCTTCCTCAGCCATTGCTCTAGCTGCAGTTGCTTCTGCTTCCGCTGCAGTAGCTTTTTCTTCTTCTTCTGATTTCTTCCTAGCATCTTCCTTCGCCTTCTCGAGCGCTTTGATGAGTCCCTCCAAGCAGGCCTCCTCATCCTCATCATCCGACTTGGACATCAAGTTCTCCGCCACGTCCGCTCGAGTCATCTTCGTCTCTTGCAGCAACCGCCTCACCCTTGCGAACAGCAGGTGCGACTTGACACCCAAGTAATTCCTCACGAGCACCTTGAACGACTCAAAGCAGCAATACGACATCTCAATATGCTTGTCCATCCTCCCTCTCCTGATGAGGGCTGGGTCGAGTTTCTCCACGAAATTTGTCGTGAACACGATGATCCTCTCACCCCCGCACGCCGACTACAGCCCTTCGATGAAGTTCAGGAGCCCTGAGAGCGTGACCTTGCTCTCCTTGCTCTCTTCCGCGCCTTCCGCCATTTTCTTGACAGGATCCGCTTTCTCTTCGTCGTCTTCTTTCTCTTGCTTCTTTGTCTTCCCCTGGCCAGTCAGGTCGAGTGAGCAGTTGATGTCCTCGATCACTATGATCGACTTCTCGGATGTATCGATCAGCAGCTTCCTCAGCTCCGTGTTGTCCTTGACCGCTGTGAGCTCCAGGTCGTACACGTCGTAGTTGAGGAAGTTGGCCATCGCAGCAATCATTGTAGACTTACCAGTCCCTGGCGGGCCATAAAGGAGGTAGCCACGCTTCCACGCCTTGCCGATCCGCTCGTAGTACTCCTTCCCTCGCCGGAACTTGAGGAGGTCATTCATGATCTCCCTCTTCTTGCTCGGCTCCATCGCCAGGGTGTCGAAGGTCGAGGCATGGTTGAATGCCACGTGGCTCCATTTGCTCGGCTTATAGTTGCTCCAGTTCGAGCTCGGGTTGTTCGTGAAGAGCTTCCGCTGTCAGTTTTCGGCCGCCACCGCCTTCCCCTTCTCCAGGACGTGCTTTATGTAAGAGCCGGTGATCAAGTCCCGGTGGCTCCTGTGGAAGGTCAGCTTTAAAAACCTGGAGGCAAAAGCAACGACTCAATGATTTTGCTTGCTAAATAAGAGGAGGTGAGTGCAGGCAAGAATTCATCATTGGAAAAGGAAAAAAAAAAACGTATTTCAGTACATGAACAAAGTGAACGGATTTTTAAGTCCTTCGACAACACTGGTAATTCCACAACCCACACAAACGTGCGTGTACCTTCTATCTTCAGATGAAGGGAACCAGGAAAACGTCGGCTTCTGGAAGAGGATCAGGCGCGATGACCACCAGAGCTTGACCCCTTCAAATTCGTCGACGACCTCCTCGTTCTCGTCCATGCTGAGCATCAGCGACTTGCTGTCCTTGACGGACTCAGCCTTGAGCCGCTTGGCCTTGGCGGAGGCGCTCCCGCTCAGGTAGCTCTGGATCGCGGTGTAGACCTCGCACCGCTCGAGCCGCTCGCCTGTGAACTCCGGGAACTTGATCTTGACGTACGGGTAGACCTGGCCGACGGCCTTCTGAGCATAGGCCTCGACGTGCATGCGGAGCTGGGGAGGGAAGTATTGCTTGAACATTGCCCAGGCGAACTTCGGCCCGGCCATGACGGAGCCAAGGTAAGACCACATTTTGAATGCGGTCGTCATGGTTTCACTTCTTTTTTTCTTAGGGCTGAGATGGAGAGGAAGTTCCAAGTCCAGCTTTTCTGGATTTATGCTTCAAATGTTCAGTGGAGGGTTGTACTCATCTCAAATGATCAGGCAGCTCCTCGCTCAGCACGTGAAACATCTCCGCCATTTCCTCGTCGAGTCGAGATTCTTATGTCTTGCGGTCCGGTCCAATGACAACTTTAACGGAAGAAATTAGATTATTTTTTTTCTATAAAGCTCGAATCAATTTTCTTCATGTTTTTTTATACCAAAAAGGGAACATTTTGTTATATCCATGCACATGTGGCCCATTCATTGGTCACAGACTCACACAGCATTGCTCATCAGTTCTCGAATCAAATTATGTAGTGTCATAGGAGAAGACAACCCTAATTGGCAGCCATATAATCTTCTTCTTTCGACAGGTGAAAGGATGGATAGGAACGATCGGGAATAGCAACCCTCTTTGGGCGATGTATCACGGGGTCCGTCCCACAAACGTTGTAGACTAACAATGTCCGGAGAAGTGGCTAACTTTGTCCATCTCGAGATCGAAATTTTTCGTTAGCATGGCATGTCGAACTTTCCCATCGTTGCCTGTTGTCTTTTCTTGCATCTTCAAATTTCCAAAATACTGAGGAAGTGACATCTCTGTTTTTTCTCGTTTCTCTTTTGCTTGTTTTTGTGTTTGCGTGGCTATGGCGATGCCAACCGCTCCGTTGGAAATGCCCTTGAAGTCTTTCATTTAGCAGTATCGAATTTTGACTTGTGTGTCCGCATAAGTCAAACAGAAAAAGTTTTCGACCCAAAGAATAAAGGGAAAAAGCTCATATTAGGTCAATCGTTTGATGGGGGTATCCAATTGTCAAATAATGACAAGATAGAATGATTGATGCGAAAGTTGGTTCATCTCCAGCTCAGAGTTTGCAGCACGGATTCAATGCCATTACATGATTTGTCTGATGTCATGGAGAGGTGCGCTGAAATCGGAGGGCAAGTGCAAGAATTATGTTTATGATAATTCCTGTTTTTTGCACTCTATTTCATAATATATAACTCTTGATTCTATTATACTTTCATTAATTCAGTCATAAATGTTTTAATTATATTAATTTAATCATAAATCATTTCATAATTTACTAATTAAGTCCATCCGGTTAATTTTGACTGAAAATCATTAAAGTAGACGCTAGTCATTTGCATGACATGACTAGCACTAACGTAAATTATTTTTAATAATATTTATCAGATAGAGTTTTGTAAAAAAAAAAGAAAGAAAGGAAAGGAAAGGAAAGGAAAGGGAAAATAAAATAAAATAAAATAATAAAAAGTCTAAGAATATATAATATTATTAAAAATTATTTATGTCAATACTAACCGTGTCATGTAGGATGACCAACCACTGGGGTTTGCCCCAGTGGCCATCCTTCCAACATGGAAGGGGGAGGTGGGGGGTTCGAATCCTCACCTTCTTAGGCAGAGCAAAAGTCTAAGAGTGAGAGTTAGAGTAGGAATAGAATAGAACTGACCAAAAAAAAATGTAGGATGACCAGCATCCACATTAGCAATTTTCAACCAAAATTAATCACCTTGACTCAATTGGCAAAACGTGAAAATATTTAGACTCAATCTGCATATTAAAAAGTTTCTGATTAATTAACAAATGTATAATAAATTTAGGACTTATTAAAGAATATTCCTAAAAGCTCATGTTATTTGCATTCTAATTCTAAGTACATAAGTATTGAAGTACATATCCCAATGTATTGTTTATAAGATTTTAGAGTTTGAAATGTTTTGTTCATTTTGAAAGGACGCAAAAGCACAATGGAAGTTCCCATGAAAGTGATGGGGTATCCGGAAAACGTGGTAAAAAAATAAGCCGGACTCCTCATAATGGCATATATGATGCTTTGCTTAAAATTAAGGACATTTGATGGCTGTGTCGATTCAAAGTAAATTCAAACAATCTCTTTTGGGACACTGACCTTTTTCCTTTTCCAATTCAATTTGCTCTTGAATTCATAAATTACGATGTACCATAACTGAATCGCACGATTGCTTTGGAAAATGAAAATGAATAATTATTAGAATTCTAGAAATTTAAATGTATGAAGTTTTACCGATGGTGCAAGAAGTAAACAATTTTGAAATACTATTATGTAATGAAAGGGTAGTTTAGCAAATTTAAAAGTGAGTCTAACTTAAATATATTGCATCTGTCAGGTTCTAAGATTTTTTATGTGAAAAAGCTTTAAGTTAGGACTCAATATTTGTGAAGAGAAAAATTTTCCCAAGCATTTTCAATTGCACATGTGTAGAATAACTTAGTTAATATGGTAATAATCTCTTTAGGCGGGTTGTGGCACTACCATTATTTGCAATTAAAATTTCATCATTGAATCACAGAGCTAATAAAATATTAAATTTTCAGATTGATATTTGATTATAGCTGTACGTGCACATATGATGTGAAGCCAAGAAATGCGGATCATCACCTATTAGTCACCAATTCCATGCATAGTGGTCGGGAAAATTGTACAAAAAGTCATAAATCTATTGTGTGTTGGTCAATTCAATCCAAAACTTTTCAATTGTGTCGATTCAGTCCCAAATTTTTGGATGACTTGCCAAATTAGTCCAAAACATTTAAAGTGTGCCAATTTAGTACTAAACACCAAACCATGTTAAAGGTTATGTATGATTTGGAAAAGGCCAGTGACTCAGCAATCTAAAAGAACAAACTCCTTGAGTCTCGCCTTATCCATTTCATGTTCGACTTTAAAAGATACCTAGGATTGGAAGGATCAGGGGCTTGTAAATATGTGATGTTCTCTAATAATAGCACCTATTTTTCCTTACTGTATCATTCGTTCTCATGCATTTTCCACAAAGTTGGGTAATATCTTTTTTAAGAATTTCCCATTAATCATACGCCACAATTCTTTGCCTTCAACCTCCATTAATCGATAAGTATTTCAACTAAAGACCTCAGTAATCACATATGGTCCTTGCCAGATTGATAACCATTTGCCAAATTTCTCATTATCTATATTCGTTAGCAAAATAGTTTTTCACACTACATCACCAATGTCAAACCATTTCTCTTTTATATGCTTATTATAGGCTTTTGCGACTCTGTTCTTTTGTAAGACCAATTTTTCTAAAGCGGCAGCCCTACTTTCATCTAATTCATCAATATTGCTATACATAAATTCATCATATTCTTATTTGGTCAAAATTCTCCCTAAAGTCTTACCCTCAATAACTGGACAGTAATCTCACAAGGTAGTACGGCCTCTTGGCCATATATGTCAATATATATATGGCTAACCACAGTTGCAGATCTCTTAGACGTTCGATAGAATCATAATGCCATTGATAACAAAGAATCTCACTCCCTTAGGTTATCTTCCAAATGCTTTTTAATTAAGTTAATAATTATTTTATTGGAAGCTTCAACCTAGCCATATTGGTCAAAGTACACCATTCTCTTTCACTTCTTTAGGACATCCTCTCCCACCGTTTTCTTGCTCTTCTACCCTCGGTGCGTGTTGTGCTTCTTCCTCAGCCATCGCTCTAGCAGCAGTTGCTTCTGCTTCCGCTGCAGCAGCTTTTTCCTCTTCTTCTGATTTCTTCCTGGCATCCTCTTTCACCTTTTCGAGCGCTTCGATCAGTCCCTCCAAATAAGCGTCCTCGTCCTTATCGTCCAACTTGGGCATCAAATTCTCCGCCACGTCTGCTGGAGTCATCTCCGTCTCCTTCAGCAACAGCCTCACCCTCGCGAACAGTGGGTGCGACTCGACGCCCAAGTAATTCTTCGCAAGCACCTTGAACGACTCGAAGCAGCAATAGGACATCTTGATATGCTTGTCCATCCTCCCTCTCCTGATTAGGGCTGGGTCGAGCTTCTCCACAAAGTTTGTCGTGAACACGATGATCCTCTCGCCCCCACATGCCGACCACAGCCCGTCGATGAAGTTCAGGAGCCCTGACAGCGTCACCTTGCTCTCCTTGCTCTCTTCCTCGCCTTTCATCATTTTCTTGACAGGATCTGCTTTCTCTTCGTCGTCTTCTTTCTCTTGCTTCTTCGTCTTCCTCTGGCCAGTCAGGTCGAGCGAGCAGTCGATGTCCTCAATCACGATGATCGACTTCTCAGATGTATCGATCAGCAGCTTCCTCAGCTCCGTGTTGTCCTTGACCGTTGTCAGCTCCAGGTCGTACACGTCGTAGTTGAGGAAGTTGGCCATCGCAGCAATCATCGTGGACTTGCCAGTCCCTGGCGGGCCATCGAGGAGGTAGCCCCGCTTCCACGCCTTGCCAATCCTCTCATAGTACTCCTTCGCTTGCTGGAACCTGAGGAGGTCGTTCATGATCTCCCTCTTCTTGCTCGGCTCCATCGCCAGGGTGTCGAAGGTCGAGGGGTGCTTGAATGCCACGTGGCTCCACTTGCTCGCCTTGTAGTGGCCCCAGTTCGAGCTTGGGTTGTTTGTGAAGAGCTTCCGCTGCCGGTTGTCAGCAGCGACCGCCTTCCCCTTCTCCAGGACGTGCTCTATGTAAGAGCCTGTGATCAACTCCCGATGGTTCTGGTGGAAGGTCAGCCTATAAAACCTGGTGGCAAAAGCTGTTAGGTCAGAGTGGGGTTTGTGTAGGCAAGAATTTCATCATTAGAGAAACAATGCTAATTTCACTACATGAACAAAGCGAACGGATTTTTCAATCTTCTATTGATTTAAACCGTGTCGATGAACATGTACACGGAAGAGACGCAATCCCAACTCTCGAATTGCTGGAATTAACATGCTAACAATAACCAAGGCCTAGCGATACAGATGTTAATAAACTGGTAATTCCAACACGCGCAAACGTGTGCGTACCTTCTATCTTCGGAAGAAGAGAACATGGAAAACGTGGGCTTCTGGGAGGGGATCAGCTTCGACGCCCACCAGAGCTTGACCCCTTCAAATTCGTCGACGACCTCCTCGTTCTCGTCCATGCTGAGTACCAGCGACTTGCTGTCCTTGACAGACTCGGCCTTGAGCCGCTTGGCCTTGGCAGAGGCGCTCCCACTCAGGTAGTTCTGGATCGCGGCAAAGGTCTCGCACCGCTCGAGCCGCTCGCCTGTGAACTCCAGGAACCTGATCTGAACATAGGGGTAGACCTGGTCGACGGCCTTCTGAGCATAGGCCTCGACATCCTCGACATGCGTGCGGAGCTGGGGAGGGAAGTATTGCTTGAACATGGCCCAGAGGAACATCAGCCCGGCCATGACCGAGCCGAGGTGAGACCACATTCTTCTTCTTCTTCTTCTTCTTCTTCTTCTTCTTCTTCTTCTTCTTTGGTCATAGAGATCGAATCAATCAGGGAATCTAATCATCTTTCATTTTTTAAATTAATCAGAGTGGCTCAATTTCTTATTTGGCAGGATGGATACGGACGATCTGCACTAGCGACCCTTTTAGAACCAAACGATGGGGAGTCTGGAGAAAATATTAGGTGGTCCGGGACCGCCACGTCAGCGTGGTCCCGGACCACTCACGCGGCGCCACGTGTGAGGGGAGGGGACAAAAAACCCGAACCGGGCCCACCTCTCTGACGCTCTCTCTCCTCTTTCTCTTTTTTGTCTCCCTCACGTCACGTGTGGCGCCGCGTGAGTGGTCCCGGACCACCCAATACTTTCTCGGGGAGTCTGTCCCACCACCGTCGTGGACTATCTGACTTGAGCTGGGGCCGTATAATTTTCATTGATATGAATGTCCGGAAAGGCATCATCATCATCTTCTTCTTCTTCTTCTTCTTCTTCTTCTTCTTCTTTGGTCATAGAGATCGAATCAATCAGGGAATCTAATCATCTTTCATTTTTTAAATTAATCAGAGTGGCTCAATTTCTTATTTGGCAGGATGGATACGGACGATCTGCACTAGTGACCCTTTTAGAACCAAACGATGGGGAGTCTGGAGAAAATATTAGGTGGTCGGGACCGCCACGTCAGCGTGGTCCCGGACCACTCACGCGGCGCCACGTGTGAGGGGAGGGGACAAAAAACCCGAACCGGGCCCACCTCTCTGACGCTCTCTCTCCTCTTTCTCTTTTTTGTCTCCCTCACGTCACGTGTGGCGCCGCATGAGTGGTCCGGGACCACGCTGACGTGGCGGTCCCGGACCACCCAATACTTTCTCGGGGAGTCTATCCCACCACCGTCGTGGACTATCTGACTTGAGCTGGGGCCGTATAATTTTCATTGATATGAATGTCCGGAAAGGCATCATCATCATCATCTTCTTCTTCTTCTTCTTCTTCTTCTTCTTCTTCTTCTTCTTCTTCTTCTTCAATTAATCGAGTGGCTCAATTTCTTATTTGGCGGGATGGATACGGACGATCTGCACCAGCGACCCTTTTAGAACCAAACGATGGGGAGTCTGGAGAAAATATTAGGTGGTCGGGACCGCCACGTCAGCGTGGTCCCGGACCACTCACGCGGCGCCACGTGTGAGGGGAGGGGACAAAAACCCGAACCGGGCCCACCTCTCGACGCTCTCTCTCCTCTTTCTTTTTTTGTCTCCCTCACGTCACGTGTGGCGCCGCATGAGTGGTCCGGGACCACGCGACGTGGCGGTCCCGGACCACCCAATACTTTCTCGGGAGTCTGTCCCACCACCGTCGTGGACTATCCGACTTGAGCTGGGGCCGTATAATTTTCATTGATATGAATGTCCGGAAAGGCATCATCATCATCATCATCTTCTTCTTCTTCTTCTTCTTCTTCTTCTTCTTCTTCTTCTTCTTCTTTTTAAATTAATCAGAGTGGCTCAATTTCTTATTTGGCAGGATGGATACGGACGATCTGCACCAGCGACCCTTTTAGAACCAAACGATGGGGAGTCTGGAGAAAATATTAGGTGGTCGGGACCGCCACGTCAGCGTGGTCCGGACCACTCACGCGGCGCCACGTGTGAGGGGAGGGGACAAAAACCCGAACCGGGCCCACCTCTCTCGACGCTCTCTCTCCTCTTTCTCTTTTTGTCTCCCTCACGTCACGTGTGGCGCCGCGTGAGTGGTCCGGGACCACGCTGACGTGGCGGTCCCGGACCACCCAATACTTTCTCGGGGAGTCTGTCCCACCACCGTCGTGGACTATCTGACTTGAGCTGGGGCCGTATAATTTTCATTGATATGAATGTCCGGAAAGGCAGCTAAACGTTGTCCTTTTCTGTAGGGAAGAAAGGACAACAACTTACTGTTTATCAATATATTCACCAAAATTAAACCAACTATTATCAAATTAACCCCACCAACAACCGGTCATAATAGTCCAACAAGTATCAATCCCAAAATAGTAAATATAATACTGAAAATTAAAGTAAGGTAGAAACAATTTCACAAATTTTATGTGGAAATTCCAATGTAAGAAAAAACATGAGACCACTCAGAAATCTCCACTAATTATCAAGAATAGCATAATACACTATAATTTATTACTCTTACATAACTAGAGACTCTTCACATCAACAAAACAAAGAAAAACTTAATCGAAGAAAATTGAAAGATAATTTTAAGAAGGAATTCAACGACCAAAACCGATCAATGAGACCATCCCGAAAGATGTATAGAATTATAATTTACCTACTGTATTGCAAACAACATATTGGAATTTCAGCCAACTCCGATGAAGTTTCACCGTTGAATCTAGATCAACTCTTCTCTTCTTCGAAGCAATGTACTTGCCTCTTTTTCTATGCTACAGTAAAGTGCTCCTCTATCTCTTTATTTTAAATGGAAAAAACCACCAAAAATCCCAAATTTTGTCCAAAATAATAAATTTACCCCAATCTATTTTTTGTGACACGAAAAACCCCAATTTTTGCAAACTGTGACACATTTACCCCATTAAGGGTATTTTCATCTTATTTTTTCTATTTTTTTTCTTTTTCTTCTTTATTTTTTTTTTCTTCTTCAATTCGCCGGCCCCGGCAAAGGGAAGCCAGCATCGGGTGAGGGTCGCCCTCGCTTGGGCTAGCTAGGGCCACCCTCGCCCGACGCAGGCAAGGGTCAGGTGAGGGCATTCCTCACCGACGTTGGGCCTAGCGAGGGGTGCCCTCACCGGACGTTGGTGAGGGCCTCTCTCGCCAGACGCCGGCTTCCCTCTACCATGGCCGGTGGAGGGAAGAAAGAAGGAAAAAAAAATTAAAAGTAAAAAGACCAAAATACCTCTATGATTTAGGATAAATGTGTCGCACAAATGAAAGTTTAGGGTTTTTTATATCACAAAAAAAAAAGTTTGGAGTAAATGTGTCACGATTTGCAAATTTCGAAGTTTTTCATGTCACAAAAAAAACGAGGTAAATTTGTCATTTTAGGCAAAATTTGTGATTTTTTGTGGTTTTTTCCCAATTTTAAATCATGAACATTCAGCATATCTTTTTTCTTTTAATTTTTTTCTACCTCTTCTTTTTGACATTTAAGATACTGAGCTGGGCCCCACAATAGGCCGACCCAGCCCAACACTTTCAACACACGTGCCTCCAATCGTTGCATTTTGTCTTTTCTTGAATTTTCAAACGCCCAATTGACCCGGTGAATCTCTTAACGCGATTCAGAGTACGACACTAAGAGAGAAAGTGGCCTTTCTCTTGTTTTGTTCACTTTTTTATTACATTTGAAGTCCTCCATTCCCCGACATCAAAATCGCACTTGTCTATCCACATAGATCTAGAGTAGAAAAGTTCAAATTATGACAACCCATTTGATGGAGATCGAATTGTTAAAAAATAATAAGAAAATCAGAATGATTGATGTGAAAAGCTCCACTGCAATGCCAAAGTTCATTCATATCCAGCTCAGAGTTTGAAAATATTTCAGGATCCAAGACAAAGTCGAATTGAAAGTGCACCAAATTTCATGACATGACGTGGGTGTTGTCATAGAGAGGTGGGCTGAAATTGGAGGGCGAATGATAAGGATTGTGCCTCAATAACTCCTATTTTTTGCTTTCTTAGTATATAAATATTTTTTTGGTCTGATGGTATGTAAATATTGGTGTACATATCTTATTGTCTTTTTCATAAGAGTTTAATGTTGAAAATATTCCTTTCATTATTAGAAGAAGCAAAAGTACTTTGGATTTCCCAATGGGAAGTGATGGAGCATCCGAAATACATGGTCTAATACGAAGTCGGACTCCTGGGAAAGGCATGAGTGAGAATTTGCCCAAAATCAATGATATTTGATAGTTGTGTCTGATTCAAAGTAAATTCAGACAATCTCTGTTGGAACACAGGTCATTTTTCTTTATCAATTCAATCCGCTCTTGTATTCATAAGATAAATGTACTATTGATCAATGACATGGTATGCCAAGGATGTTGAAATCTCTTCGCCCAACTGTATTGGATAATTATAAAATTCCACTAGTCTATGACTTTTGGGATCAACCCAAAAAATTAATGATAGTAGAGTCTGGACTCAGGATCTTTTGGTTTTTCAAGGTTTTAAGGCCGAAGCAACACCTAACTAAGGGAGATTAATTGAGTTAGCTAATTGGCTGCAATTTAAAAGTTCTTTTCCCTAAACCACAGACTAGTTCTGTACCCCCGGTTGGATACAGCACCGTCATAGGATAAGATTTATTGATATTTCTTTTAAATTTTCTCCATTAGCATGCTTTACTTTTTTGGTTCCTTAGTTATTTCTCCTAGGAAAAAAAAGTTATTAGAATTGAAAAATTAAAAAACTGAAAAAAGTTATAAATTAGTAAAAAACGAAAGGCATGTAAGTTTGAACTGACATGAAGGATTTATAAAAAAAACTTGGTAATTACCTTGAGTTTAAATTTGGAAAGCAAGAAATCGCTGAATTATTTGACAGTAAACTGATTATTATAAATTACGGTTTTGCTGAATACATTACAGTTAATTTAAATGTACAGATGGGTTTTCATAGCATCTTAGGCTAAAAATTTGAGGTTAGAGTTGATTTTGGGCGGGCCTTAGAAACTGTTGGTAGAATTCTCCCGTAACAACTTCAGCCGTGCGAAGGAACGTAGCAGTTTTTACACGGCTTTTGGTAACTAGTGACTCACGTAAAAGAAAAAAGAAAAAAAAAACATCAAATTGGTATGTTTGTCTATACAAATTAATATGGTTGATTTCTCTGCAAATCTTTCTTAAGCAGAAATTTTCAATTAGATCACCGGCACGTCTTTGCCCGTGCCCCTTTCGGCCTCCTTTGACCCCACAGCTCGTTGGGCCTTCTCGAGGACCTTAGACCGGACTCTCCAGGCAGGCCTCGGCATCGTCCTCGAACGAATTGGGCATCGAGATCTCGGCGACGTCGGTCGGAATCATGTCAACCTCCTCCGACAAGCCCTCGCTGTCCCGTAAAGAGCCGGTGATCTCGGACGCCCCAGTAGTTCCCGGCAAGAGCCGCAAAGGCCTCATCTTCGCTTTTCGCCCTTCGCTGCCCTGTGAGGTCGAGCAAACAGTCGATGTCCTCGACCGCCATCACCAACTCGCTCGCCGTGCTTATCTGCTGCCTCCTCGGCTCCGTGCTGCCCTTCGCTTCAGCCCCAGCTCCACCGACGCTCGTTCCTCGTCATGGCCTACCGAGGCTCGGGCCTTCGAAGTCCGGTTGCCACTCCCGGCAGCTCCCAGCAGCCCTGAATTGCAGCCGGCGTTATCGCCTTCGGGCCTGAATTGAGGCCCTGTTCCTCGGTCTCATTTTCTTCCCATTATAAGAGCCTTCGACCCCGATTCACGTTCAACCTTCCCCACAGCTTCGACCGCTGTCTCATAGAAGACCGATCAACGTCTAGAGACAGCCTAGAAATTTGCGTCCCCTGCCAGGGCCGGCGACACTTGCTTCGGCAACGCTTCAGCTTCACGACTTTATCCCCGATTGCACCGATGTGCACAGCGGCGTTACCTGGAACCGTCCAATTCGCCGAGAACAGCTCCACTTTTCAATCGTTTTCGTGTTGTACCTACTATATCTGCTTCTGGATCTGGACAAATCGAGTTAGAAGTTTGAATCAATGTGAACTTGTTAGATTGTCTTTATGACAATATATTTCTTTCCTATTATGCGGAGTTCTTGCATTCCTCCGAAACGGGTTGGCAATTTGCAGATGAATACTGATCCTTCCATTTTCCTAAACTAATATTTTTCGATTTATTTTGGAGCGATGGATATATTGTAAGAGTTTTCCTGATGTGGACTACATTAATTGATATTGTAATTTACCGTTTAACGTTTACCGTTTTACGGGGATTGGTCTAAGGTGAGATAGAAGGTTTCTTAATTAGTCTAATATGGGGCATTTGGCTTAGTGTGGGCCGAGTTGAGCCTGGCCCGTAATGAGGGGGCCTAATTTGAAACTCTATAAATAGCGCTAAGTCTCTCCTCTAACCCTAATTCTCACATGTATCCTCACCTAAGGGGCGTTTACCTAACGCTAAACGTGAGGGGGGCCGCCTCATTGAGCCAGTGATACGGAGGGGAATAGAGGAGAAGGACTTGCGAGTGGAACATTGTGTTTTCGCTTCCGCTTCAAGATCGATGGATTCCAAAACAGGTGCGTTAATTCTTCTGCTTAATTATGCATGTTCTTGTTCTGGTTATGGAGATATTGGGATTGCGCAATTTGCATCCAACATGTGGTATCAGAGCCTAATAGCCCAAGTAACAACCTAAAAGAATGTTACCAACACTGCTTTCATAGTAAAATATGACATAGAACTTTATTTACTGCACTTCTTGCCAACATAAATATGTATTTCATTATTGATATCATGTCATCATAACAGCTAGCAAAGTTTAAATAAAATTTGGTTACTGGTATGTTATAACATGAATTTTATAAGTGTTATTCATCAATAATTTACAATAAATTTTATTTTTTATTAATGAACAAAGTAATGTAATTAGCATAATATGTGATTTTGGTGATATGATGCCCCTATCACTAAAGCTAAAATCACATGTATATGGTGTATGTGAGGAGTAAAATTTGTATCCCTGGTATGAGAGAGTTTCAAGGATCCAATTGAGTAGTGATCGCCAAAGTGGCACGCTTGATTAGGTTTGAGAAATTTCGATCTCGTATATTGATTGGGATGTCTCCTGGTATAATGTGTAGTCATACTCCCGAAGGAGGTGATTGTGTATTAGTTCATGGAGGGATACATGATAGTATGGTGAAGGAGTGACTGATTCTAGTGATTCATATGCCCAAAGGTGATGAATTCACGAAAAATTGGAATATATTCTCATAACCGCTATCATGTGGGGAGTGTACAACCGCATGTCATGTATTCGCCCAAAGGTGATTATATGATTATGCATGTAACTCTCGGATGTGTACTTGTACGTCAAGTTACACGGTGCTCACATGATGCTAATTATATACATTGCTTGTTTTTCAATCACCTTTTCTATAATTAATAATTCCACTATTATTGAAGTTTTTACTGCTTTAAATTTTAAGTTATGGACATATGATTTGTTGCTTGAGAAAAGAGCAATTGAATTTGTTTACTGTCCATAAAGCGTTCCATTCTGGAGCACTTGAAAAGAGGTTTGTCTGCGAACTGCACTGCTATAAGATGATGGAAGCCTTAGTTGCTTGAAATTATGTCTTGTTTGATATTGAAATTAGGACATATCTGCAAAGATTGTGTTTAAGTCCTAATGATATATACATCTCATATAAGGATGAAAAAGTTGTTTCCACAATTTTTTATATTTACTCTTAACGGTTATCTAAAGACTTCTATAGATTATTGTGGAAGTAAAATTGACCGAGATAAAGAATAGATTGGTTAGAATTAGTCTTAAAGGTTGTCAGATTTAATAGTGACAGTGAGTATTTTGGCAAGTATGACAATGCGGAATAGCTTAAAGGGTCATCATGGCAATGGGTCTGGTCAGTGCAGCAATTTGGAACGCAGCAAAGAAATTTAGTCAGTTGGCGATTCGTGTTGTTGCAATCGTCGGAGATGGAGTTTCTAGACGGCACGACAAAAATAGATGTCACGGTGGTCTAATCGAGTCGGACAAAGCAGCGGCAGCACAGGGATTGTGCGACGGCGGCAACCAGGTCTGTTGAATTACAGCGACGGCAGCGGCAACGATATGTTGTGGGCGAGTCACAATGGCAATGAAGGCATAGTGTTTAGGGTTTTTCTGGGTCTCTAGATCTATTACTCTGATACCATGTTAACAATCTAAACACAAATAACGAGGTTCTGCAGTGTGCCTACATTCTCGAGGAAGCCTCTCTAACCCTCTTTTTATTTTACTTTTTTCTCCTTAATCATCAAGTATGTACATACCCATATATATACAATCAGACGGATTTCTTCTACAAGTCAAGCCTCTACAAATTAGGAAAATAGAATCCTCTCCAAATTAGAAGGAAAATAGAATTCCCTACAAATTAGGCGCTGAAAAATAAAATCCCCTGCAAATTAGGGGATTCTAGCTCACGCCAATATGAAATTCACGCCCTTTGCAATGCGAAACGATTGAAAGAGGCCCATCATCATGGGCTGCAGTCTTGAGCCCCGATCTGCAAGAAATCGCTATCATCACTCGATTCGCAGCTTTAAAACCCTCCACCCGTCTCTCAATCAAATCGATTGATTCTTCTTTTCAATTGAGGAAATGAATCTCGAGCGTTGGGAGATTTCAACCTCGCACTTGTCATCTTTGCGATAATTGTGTGAATCCTCATCCTCATCTTCAATGTCAACCTCCTCTTCAATTGCCAGCACCCAGACGATGCCAACTGGGCTTATTTCCCTAAGTTCATAGTCGTTTTCGGTCTCGATGGCTGCCATCTTAACCCTCACTTTCTCGACCGACATCACGAACCGGAAGACTTGCCGCCATGTGATTCACAATGGCACTTGCAGCCTCACCCTCCTAATGAAGGACTTGTGGCTTGTAATCTTCATTGCAGACACGATGCTTGTGTTCTTCGTCATCCCCTTTGCTATGTTTTACTACAAGGGGACCAAAAAAACTAGGTCTAATTAGGGTTTTGGAGTAGTGTTCTGCAGTTGAGTGCTTTCTCTATGTAATGTGGCTGTTCAGTCGCAGCAAATTGCTTGGTCTGGATTAGGGTTTGAAGAATTTGGAAAATGGCTTGATTTATCTAAATTAGGGCTTATATTTGGAGCAAAACATGTAAATAACATTGTTTAGGGATATTGATGCTGATTGAACATGCCTATGAGCCACGTCAGTTTGCAGAAATGATAAAATATTGCCATATTGAATTTTTGGCGTCCCAAATCGAAATTGGCACTTAAATGACCCTGTTTTTAAAAAGAAAATGATATTTAAGTGATCCGATAAAAAAATTTGCACCAAAATAAGCATCATAGGAAAGTTATGACATTTCTAGTATCATTTTCCGACCATGTTTAAACTCGGGACACTTTTAGTTCTTAAGGTGATAAATGCTCAAGTTATTGAGTTTGCTAATTGGCTACTGATTAAAAGTTCTTATCGTTTGAAAGATGCAATTAGTTGGTTATTTTCTTTGGTTTAGAATCCTTTACTTTTTATTTCCTTAGTCATTTCTTTCCGATCACTAAAAGAAAAAACAATGATAATAACACAAACACATTAGCGTTAGAGAAGAAAAATAGTGAAAAAAAAAAAGGTTTTAAATTAGTAAAAAACAAAATGAATGTAAAGTCAAGAAAGCAAGAAATCCCTCAATTATTTGACAATTATACTGATTTTCGTAAATTACAATTTTGTTGAATACGTTATGGTTAATTTGAAATTTATATATGTACACGGGCTTTTCATACATCTTTTGGTCAAAATTTGAGGTTAAAGATAATTGTGGGCCTGCCGCAGAGGCTTTTAGGAACAATTCTCTTGCAGCAGCTTTAGTCGTGAATAGGAGCGTTCCACCTTTACACCGCGTTTGTCAAACACCCCACAACTGGCAACGCTTCCAGAGTCACAATGTTTTAATTAAAATAGTTTTTTAGAATTCGCTTTTAGGCCGTTGTCCGGCCAACATTAGGTATTGCTGTTCTTAAACATGTATTTTCAAGCACACAAATCACAGTAGGGATATAGTTCAGCCACAGGTATATCAAATGGGCTAATGGCCGGATAATAGGAGTTGGTGGACAGCCCTTTATGCTGGTGGAGGGTAGAAACAATCAAAAGTATGGACCAAATAACCACGCTTCAATGTAAGTCAAGTTTAGATCCCGAGATTGGGCTTGTATTTCGTAATTCCAAAATTTATTTGTCTAAAATGGGTTTCCTTTTTTTTTTTTAACTAGAAAAATGGGTTTCCTTTTGATAGGGAAATGAAATATGGAGTCCCTTACCATTAACATTTTTCAAGTATTGTCCGATTAAACCCCGAACAAAACTTATTATTGAGGTGTATTATCTCAAAAAAGAAAAAAAACAGACCTATATTGTAAATGGCTCAAAACAGGAGAAGAGTAAAATTATTCTTTATATAGAAATAGAGAAAATTACGTCATGCGTGAATCGCAAGAAACACTTCGATTTGGTCAGTGGACACCTTTCTATTTCACTTCTTTAGCACATCCTGTCCCCCCATTTTCTTGGTCTCCTTCGCTCGATTTCTTTTGCCCTTCTTTCTCGACCGTTGCTCCAGCTGCGGTTGCTTTTGCTGCTGCTGCTGCTTCTTCTTCTTCTGATTTCTTCCTGGCGTCCTCTTTCGCCTTTTCCAGTGCCTCGATCAACTCCTCCAGGCAAGCCTCCTTGTCCTCGTCGTCCGACTTGGGCATCAAGCTCTCTGCCACGTCCGCCGGAGACATCTTCGTCTCCTCCAGCAACTGCCTCACCCTCGTGAACAGCGGGTGCGACTCGACGCCCAAGTAATTCCTCGCCAGAACCTTGAACGACTCGAAGCAGCAATACGACATCTCGATATGCTTGTCCATCCTCCCTCTCCTGATTAGGGCTGGGTCGAGCTTCTCCACGAAGTTCGTCGTGAACACGATGATCCTCTCGCCCCCGCAGGCAGACCACAGCCCGTCAATGAAGTTCAGGAGCCCTGAGAGGGTGACCTTGCTGCCCTTGCTCTCTTCCCCGCCTTTTGCCATTTTTTTGACAGGATCCGCTTTCTCTTCTTCGTCTTCTGTCTCTTGCTTCTTTGTCTTCCTCTGGCCGGTCAGGTCGAGTGAGCAGTCGATGTCCTCGATCACTATGATCGCCTTTTCGGAAGTCTCAATCAGCAGATTCCTCAGCTCCGTGTTGTTCTTGACCGTTGTCAGCTCGAGGTCGTACACGTCGTAGTTGAGGAAGTTGGCCATCGCGGCAATCATTGTGGACTTGCCAGTCCCTGGCGGGCCATAGAGAAGGTAGCCACGTTTCCACGCCTTGCCAATCCGCTCATAGTACTCCTTCCCTCGCTGGAACTTGAGGAGGTCGTTCATGATCTCCCTCTTCTTGCTCGGCTCCATCGCCAGGGTGTCGAAGGTCGAGGGGTGCTTGAACGTCACGTGGCTCCACTTTGTCGCCCTGTAGTAGTGCCAGTCCGAGCCTGGGTTGTTGGTGAAGAGCTTTCGCTGCCTGTTGTTGACTGCCGTCGCCTTCCCCTTCTCCAAGACGTGCTTTATGTAAGAACTAAAGATCAAGTCCCGGTGGCTCCGGTGGAAGGTCAGACTATAAAACCTGGCGGCAAAAGCAATCACCATGGATATGGCTTGTTAGATCAGAGATGGCTCGAGCGTAGGCAAGAATTTCATTATTAAGGGTTCGTTCGGGAAAATATCAGGTTTCCGAAAAACATTTTCCTAAAAGTTATTTTCCAGAAATCAACTCTATTTTCCAGTGTTTGGTCGAAATCTAAACTTTGAGTGGAAAATATTTTCTACCATTCATTAGCTAATTTAATTGTTTAAGAAAAATTATCAAAAATTGAATTTTAATATTTTTAATTGACCAAAAAATTAGTTTTATTTTTTATATTTTTAAAAAATGAATTTTTAATTATTTGTATTTTAAAAATCGAAATTTTTATTCTTTTTTCTTTTTTTCTTTCTTTTTCTTTTTCCTTTTCTTTTTCCTTTTTCTTTTCCTTCCTCCTTCCTCCTCCTTCTTCCTCCTCCTTCTTTCGCCGCCACCTCCTTCCTCCGCCACTGCATGCCTGACGATGGTTGGCCGCCCAACTTGGTGACCAAGACCTCCAATCGCCAGATCCGACGAGCTCGAGGCTCGGTCAATCTCACCTGAGCTCGCCAGAGTTTCGCCGAGCTTTGGTGAGCCACGAGCTTGCCGAATCTGGCGGCGGAGCTAGGGCTCACCTAGATCGAGAGCTCGAGCTCCACTGCCAAATCCGGCGAGCTCGCGTGAGACCCAAGCCTTGCCTAGCTTGCCAGATTTGGCAAGCCGCGAGCTTCGCCCTAGGCCGGCGAGAGCTCCACCTCACCCGATCTGGTGAGGCCTAAGCTCGACTTCACCAAATCGGGCTAGGCGGAGCCTCGCCAACCTGGGGCTAGGCGAAGCCTCACCGACCTAGGGCAAGGCTCGAGCTAGCTTGCAACCGGTCGCCGGCCACCACCATGCCGGCGACCGGCCAAGGCCAAAGAAGAAGATGAAAAGGAAAGAACGAAAATAAAAAAAAAGGAAAAAAAAAAATTAAAAACTCGATTTTTTAAAACAAAAGAAAAAGAAAGCATAAAAATAAAAGAAAATGTATTGGTAAAAAGAAGCAAGATGGAAGAAGTTATGAAAAACATTTTTCTTAACTAGTTCATTTTCCGTTAAATGAACACTAGAAAATCCGAAAAACGTTTTTTCGAAAGTCATTTTCCGCGAAACAAACGGACCCTAAGAAAAATAAACTTGTTTCACTTTTGAATTGCTGAAATTGATATGTTGACCATAAATCCCGAAACCAAACCTAGCGAGACAGGTGTTAATAAATTGGTAATTCCAACCTACACATATTTTCACGTGTACCTTCTTTCATTAGATGAATTGTAGAAGGAAAACGGGGATTTCTCGGAAACTCTCTGGCGCGATGACCACCGGAGCTTGACCCCTTCAAATTCGTCGACGACTTCCTCGTTATCGTCCATGCTGAGGACCAGTGACTTGCTGTCCTTGACGGACTCGGCCTTGAGTCGCTTGGCCCTCGCAGTGGAGCTCGCGCTCAGGTAATTCTGGATCGCGGCGTAGGCCTCGCACCGCTCGAGCCGCTCCCCGTCAAACTCGGGGAACTTGATGTGGATGTAAGGGTAGACGTACCCCACGGCCTTTTGAACATAGGCCTCGACGTGCGCGCGGAGCTGGGGAGGGAAGTATTGCTTGAACATGGCCCACGCGAACATCAACCCGGCCATGGCCGAGCCGAGGTTGCTCCACATTTCTAATACTGTCGCCATGGTTTCACCACTTCTCTTTGTTTTTCTGTGGGCTGAAGATGGAGAGGAAGTTCCAAAGTCCAGCTTTGTTGATTTTTCCTTCGATGTTATGTGGAGGGCATGTGTTTATACGGAGAGTAATCTGAAGCTACTTGCTCTTGAGCGTGAAACTTCCTCACCATTTCCTCTTCAAGTCAAGTTTGTCCGGCGGCAACTTTAACGGAGCCCACCATCGCCTTTTTTCTTCTCTCGCATTTCCAAGGAAAGATTCCGAAGACCACATTCGTTTTTTGTTAGTGTGTTGCCAATTACTCTGGAGGACCGGCAGTTGAAGTGTTTCATTCCCCAAGACCGAACTCACAGCTCTACCACCTATCAAATGGATGGATGGGATCGAATTTGAGTTAAGTTGTACCGAGAATGGTCCCATCTAAATAGACCTATTTAACCCATTTTCATACAATACAAATCTAGTAATTCATACCCCATTTGGGCTGACTCATATTATTAAAACACTTCCGTATTCAACATAATCTACGAAAACTTATACCCAAGCTGAGGGAAGAGTGTGGAGCAAGCGAGTGTGAGATCAAGTGAGGGAGGGAAAGAATGAAAAGAAAGCAATAGAAGTGTGTTGGGTCTAAACAAGATGTAAACTTATTTACGATTCATTTAACGCCCATGTTATATTAAACACATGTATGACCCATTTAGTTAATATCACTAACCCATTTAATCCTCATTAAGAAATGACGGGTCTGCCTTGTCCATATATATAAGTGTAGGGTTGAGTCCGCCTCTTGCGGGGCCCAACTCATCGTTTATAAATAAATAAATAAATAAATAAAGGTTAAATGAAAAAAAAAAAAAAAAAAAAAAGACAGGGCAGATGTTCTTAATTGAGAGAGAGAGAGAGAGTTGCTTCGAAGAGGAGGAAAGGCAATTTAATTTCACTGAAAATTTTGTTAGAATTGGCTCAAATTTGAGTATGTTAATCGGTGAGATCAAGATATACAAATTGACCAATTTTGTTCGTTGAGATCATTTTTCCAAATTGTCTTTCAATTTCTTTAAGTAGCAATTAGATCTTTATTATTTCTTTGAGTTAATCTACCTTTAAGGTGATGACGCAATGTTGTTTTGCTAATGTGGAGAACCTCTAGTCATCTGACTAGATATGAATAATTGTTTACTGTTTTGGGCTGACGTCGATGGAATATTGTGATTGGCTGCTGCTAGGCTTAATTTGATATTAGTTGGTTGAATTTCAGGACAGATAGTAATCCCGGACAGCTTAGCATTAAGCAGGAAATCGTTGCCCTTTCTTCTCAACGATAAGTCAATAAGTCAATAGATGGAGTTCAGATTAGGTTGACCAGTTGCTGGGATGAAATCGTCAAAGAATGTCAAATTAAATGACTGGTGCAAAAAGCTCCACTTCAATGCCAAGCCGCTAATATGTGGGGGAGCCTGCCAAGACAAAGTTGCATGAACACGGATCGTGACAGTCGCATGATGTCATGCGTCTGACGTCATAAAAATGTTGACCCACATAATTGATTGTATTTTTAAGAACTTTAAAGTTTAAAACATTCTTTTCGTTTTTAAAGGAAGCAAAAAACCTTTTTTGTGCTGAAAACAATGAAAAGGATTTCCCGACAAAAGTGATAGAGCATCTGAAAAACATGGTTCGAAATTAGGCGAACTCCTCACGATTGCATATATTGAATTTTGCCAAAAATTATAGGGACACTTGATGGTTGTGTGATTCAAATTTAATTCGGATAATCACCTTTGGAGCACAACTCGTTTTCCTTTGTTGATTCAATCTTCTCCTAAATTCATAGGTCAGACGATCAAAGGATCACGCAATAGGTTTTGGAAAATGAAAAGAAATGATTATTACAAATCTTGTATCAAATTTTTTGTCAAGAATATAAGAGAAATCGACTCCGAAAGCAATAGTCATAAATTTTCTTTCTATTAATAAATAAGAGAATTGAAAGCACGCTACATATATGACATGAGGAAAATTGGTTGAGTGAAGTAGGTAATTATGAGTGACTTATTGAAATAGTATTATCTGATGAGTAATTAATTTTGGAAAATTTAAAAGTGAGTCAAAATGGTGCTTTGACTTAAATATAGCTTGGGCCACACTTTTTTCTGACAATATTTCCCCTATGGGATCTCTCGGCCAGTGTTCTAAGAACGTGTCCCCTTTTTCCTCTGGTCCCTTTTGCTTGTGTGGCCATCCATATTGGAACGGTCACAGGCCAGCCACATATAATTTTGGAGGAAACCGGTGGACTTCCTAAACCGGTTTAATCATTGACTCTATGTTTCCTTCTTCTTCATTTTTATTTTTATTTTACTTCTATGTTCCATATTGCAAATTCAAATTTATAGACAAAATCAGAATAGGCCACACTGAATCATTTTTCTTGAAATTTTCACTTTGATTTGTTTCTTTAAATAAAACAAGAAAATCGTTCTCTTCTTGTAGCTTTTTTATTTAAAAATGCATTTTTTTCTCTGCTGATTTATTTTTGGAATGTCTACTAATTGATTATTCTTATTCTGATCTTTTATTCAATTCATTTATTTTATGCATAATTAATATCAATTGTCTAAATTTTAGATCATTGGAGAGTCCTTCCGAGTAATTTAATTTGAGCAAATCAAATGATGAACTATTTCATTGCATAATGATTTCGTTATTAAATACGAAGCTAATGTTACAAGTATTTTTTTCATCTTTTAAATTTTTAATATATTTTTGTAATGATATTAACGATTATTTTAGTGAGCTATAATATTTTTTTTACTTGTAATTATTTATATTTCAGTATTTAATTTATTTTTTCTTTCTTCATATTCAAGAAAATTGATTCCGCGGGCATCCTTCTAAATTTGTCTCTAAATTTGAGCTTCTTATCAGTATTTAATTATTTGTATTTTGGTATTTAAGGAAACATAGAAGTCAAAAAAAAAAAAAAAAACAAAGGGAAACATGGCGTCAAAAATTGAAACCAGTTACCGGTTTCCTCCACAAGGATTTATGGCTAGCCTTTGATCGCTCCACTGTCATTATGCAGTGGACGGTCATGCTAGTCATTCCCCTTTATTATTTATTTTCTATTTATTTTTTTGTGGGTCCCACATCCACTTTTCTTAATATTTTTCCTTCTCTCCGTCTCTCTCTCTTTTTTTTTTTTTTTTTTTTTTTTTTTTTTTTTTTTTTTTTTTTTTTTTTTTTTTTTTTTGGTCAGTTCTCTCCTTCTCTCTCAAGAGGCAAGGAAATGGAGAACCAGCAAGGGGATGTGCTCGTATATCCTAGTTAGGGCCACATCAACTCGCCACCGGGACACATCAACCCGCCACCGAGACCTTGAAGAAGTCCTCCCCCTCCTTGACCACCTCCGTCTCTGCGGCTACCGATTCGACTCGCTCAACCTCAGCAACGTAATTCATGACCATCAGTTCGTCTCCTTCATTTTCATCTGTTTATGTTGCCATGGACAAACATGATCGTTACCAAATTGCTCAATTCTCGCGGCCCACATGGCATGTTACGGGTCATTAGGTGTTTGGCTTATGTCAAGCCCGAGTACATGTGTTCCTTGACTAATCTCGACTGCTTGATTAATTAGTGATGCTATATTTCATGATTAGGTCATGGGCATATAGATTGTTTCTAGATATGAGGGAACATGGCAAATTACTGTATTGTGGAGTGTTTAAGCCAAAAAGAAGTGGAAAAAAACATGACCCTTTATATATCATTCATATACTTAATACTACTTTTTAGTTCATATAAATATCTCATCACATATACATCTGTTTCTTTCATAATGTAAACTAATTATTTGAACACGCACTACCTTTCCATAAAAGATCAACACACCGAGGACTATACTTATTGGATTTGTTGCTAAAATATTGTTCAAAGCACACCATTCTCTTTCACTTCTTTAGCACATCCTCTTCTACCGTTTTCTTGCTCTCCTTCAGTCGATGTAAGTTGCCCTTCTTCCTCAGCCATTGCTCTAGCTGCAGTTGCTTCTGCTTCCGCTGCAGCAGCTTTTTCTTCTTCTTCTGATTTCTTCCTAGCATCTTCCTTCGCCTTCTCGAGCGCTTTGATGAGTCCCTCCAAGCAAGCCTCCTCATCCTCATCATCCGACTTGGACATCAAGTTCTCCGCCACGTCCGCTGGAGTCATCTTCGTCTCTTGCAGCAACCGCCTCACCCTTGCTAACAGCGGGTGTGACTCGACACCCAAGTAATTCCTCGCGAGCACCTTGAACGACTCGAAGCAGCAATACGACATCTCGATATGCTTGTCCATCCTCCCTCTCCTGATTAGGGCTGGGTCGAGTTTCTCCATGAAGTTCGTCGTGAACACGATGATCCTCTCACCCCCGCACGCCGACCACAGCCCATCGATGAAGTTCAGGAGCCCTGAGAGCGTCACCTTTCTCTCCTTGCTCTCTTCCCCGCCTTCCGCCATTTTCTTGACAGGATCCGCTTTCTCTTCATCGTCTTCTTTCTCTTGCTTCTTTGTCTTCCTCCGGCCAGTCGGGTCGAGTGAGCAGTCGATGTCCTCGATCACTATGATCGACTTCTCGGATGTATTGATCAGCAGCTTCCTCAGCTCCGTGTTGTCCTTGACCGCTGTAAGCTCCAGGTCGTACACGTCGTAGTTGAGGAAGTTGGCCATCGCAGCAATCATTGTAGACTTGCCAGTCCCTGGCGGGCCATAAAGGAGGTAGCCACGCTTCCACGCCTTGCCGATCCGCTCATAGTACTCTTTCCCTCGCCGGAACTTGAGGAGGTCGTTCATGATCTCCCTCTTCTTTCTCGGCTCCATCGCCAGGGTGTCGAACGTCGAGGGGTGCTTGAATGCCACGTGGCTCCACTGGCTCGCCTTGTTCATGAAGAGCTTCTGCTGCCGGTTGTCGGCCGCCACTGCCTTGCCCTTCTCCAGGACGTGCTTTATGTAAGAGCCGGTGATGATCAAGTCCCGGTGGCTCTTGTGGAAGGTCAAAGTATAAAACCTGGTGGCAAAAGCAAAGACCCGTTCGTTTTGCTTGTTTGGTCAGAGTCGGGTGAGTGTAGGCTAAAATTCATCATTAAGGCAAAAAAAAAAAAAAAAAAAAAACTTATTTCAGTACATAAACAAAGTGAACGGATTATTAAGTCCTTAATTAAAATAAACTGTGTTAACAAACATATAACGGAAAGACACGTGTGTAGCAAAACATATGTTACCAAACTGATATGTTAAAATATTTAAATATTAAATCATGCATTCATTTAATAATTTGAATTTTTAAAATAATTGGTAATAATCCCATAAAATCTAATATAGTATCAGAACATGAGATTTTAAGTTTAAATCATTTCAGGCTTTTATTTGCCTCGTCAACTATATATTTCCACGCTCTAGGCTTAAGTCAAAGTCCGGTTCACTCGTGAGGAGGGATGTTAAAGTAATTAAATATTAAGTCACGTCTTTATCTAATAGATTGAGCTTTTAAAACAGTTGGTAATCCTACAAAATCTTATATGGTAATTCCAACCCACACAGGTGTGTGTACCTTCTGTCTTCGGATGGCGGGGACCAGGGAAATGGGGATAGGGACTTCTGGGAGACGATCAGGCTCGATGACCACCAGAGCTTGACCCCTTTAAATTCATCGACGATCTCCTCATTCTCATCCATGCTGAGGACCAGCGACTTGCTGTCCTTGACGGACTCGGCCTTGAGTCGCTTGGCCTTCGCAGAGGCGCCCCCACTCAGGTAGTTCTGGATTGCAGTGTAGGCCTCGCACCGCTCGAGCCGCTCGCCTGCAAACTCCGGGAACTTGATCTGGACGTACGGGTAGACGTGGCCAACGGCCTTGAGAGCATAGGCCTCGACGTGCATGCGGAGCTGGAAAGGGAAGTATTGCTTGAGCATGGCCCACGCGACCATCAGCGCGGCCATGAAGGAGCCGAGGTTACCCCACATTTCTAATGCGGTCATCAAGGTTTCGCTTCTTCTTCTTCTTCTTCTCCTTTTTTCTTAGGGCTGAAGATGGAGAGGAAGTTCCAAGTCCAGCTCTTTTTATTTCTGCTTCGATATTATGTGGAGGGTTGTACTTGGATGGCGTGATCAGGCAGCTCCTTGCTCAGCACGAGAAACTTCTTCGCCATTTCCTCGTCGAGTCGAGATCCTTCTGTCCCAAGGTCTGGTCCTGAGCTATTTTGTTTTGTTTTTTTAAAGAGCTCGAATCAATCACGGAATCTAATTTTCTTCACGTTTTTGTTGGATACAAGCACACGTCGCCCTTTCAATGGTCACAGACTCGCACAGCATGGCTCATCAATTTCTTGAGTCAAATTCTGTAATATCGTTGGTGAGGACTTCCCTAATTGGCAGTCTTTCATTCGCCAGTATCGAATTCGGACTTGTCGGTGCGCATGAGTCAAAAAGAAAAAGTTCAAATTAGGTCGATCGTTTGTTGGTGTATCCAATCGTGAAATAATGACAAAAACAGAATGATTCACGCGAAAGGTGATTTATCTCCAGCTCAGAGTTTGCAAATACTTTGGGAGCGAAGGCAAAGTCGAATTGAGCACGGATCCATTGCATGACATGATGTGTTTGATGTAATGGAGAGGTGGGCTGAAATTGGAGGTCGAACCACAAGACTTGTGTCCATGATAACTCATGTTGCTCGTTTTCTATTTATAAGTCCTGAATTTATTATACATTTGTCAACTCAGTCTTAAATTTTTTAATTATGCCTCGTACTATGGAATTCCCTGTGAAAGTGATAAGAGCATCCGGAAAACGTGGTCAAAAAAGAAGTCGGACTCCTCATAATGGCATATTTGATGTTTTGCCCAGAATCAAGGACTTTTGATAGTCGTGTTTGATTCATGGTAAATTCAGATGATCTCTTTTGAGACACTAAGGCAGCGTTTGTTTATGTTCTTTTTTTTTGTTTATAAATAAAATTTCTGTTTTTTTGTCCGGGGAACAAAAAAAGAACATAAACGCGTTTATTTGCGTTTTTGTTCCAAATCTATTTTTTGTTCCCAAGAACACATTTGGAACAGAAACAAGAAACAAGAAAAACGCGTTTCTTGTTTCGGAACAAATTATAAGAACAACTTTTCTCTCTCCTCTCTTTTCTTTTTCTTTTTTTCTTCTTCCTTTCTTCTTCTTTTTTTCTTTGGCCGGTCGCCGGCCTCGGCCATGGCCGACGACCGGCCGTCGAGGGCTGGCGACCTCGCCGGAGCGCCGCCGGCCCCCGGCGAGGCCGAGCATCACTGGCCCCTAGCGAGGCCGCCGGCCCTCGACGGCCGATCACCGACCATGGCCGAGGCTGGCAATCGACCATAAGGAAGAAAAAAAGAAAAAGAAAATAAATATAAATATATTAAAAAATTAAAGGAAACAAAAAAGAACACAAATTTACCAAACATGTTTTTATTCTTTTTATTCCAGAACAAGTTTACCAAACGCGTTCTTTTGTTCAAAACTGTTCACGAGAAAGAAAGGAACATAAATAGTTTTTTCTATTTCGTTCCCGGAAAAAAAAAAAAAAAACACAAACACAAACAAACGCACCATAATAGTTTATCTTTCCCGATTCGATTCGCTCATGAATTCGTATCATAACTAAATAGTTTTGGAAAATGAAAGGAATAATTATTAGAATTCTAGAAATTTAAATGTATCAAGCTTTACCAACGGTGCAAGAAATAAACAACTTTGAAATACTATTATGTAATGAAAGGGTAGTTTAGCAAATTTAAAAGTGAGTTGAAAAGGTGTTTAAACTGAAATATATTATACCTATCAGTTCTAAGATTGTTTATGTGAAAAAATTGAGTTAGGAGTCACCACTTGTGAAGAGGAAAATTTTCCCAAGCATTTTCAATTACACGTGTAGAATAACTTGGTTAGTATGGTAATAATCTCTTTATAAGGTTGCGCACTAACATTATTTATAATTAAAAATTACCCGTTGAATCATAGAGCTAATAAAAAATTAAATTTTCATATTGATATTTGACTATATCTATACCTACACATATGAGATGAAACAAAGAGATGCACTAGTTCCAAGCATAGTTGTCTGGAAAATTGTACAAAAAGTCCTAAATCTATTGCACGGTAGCCAATTCTGCCATAAAACTTTCAATTTTGTCAATTCAGTCTTAAATTTTTTTATGACTTACCAATTTAGTTTTGAACATTTTTACAATTTGTCGATTTAGTCATCACCCTTTTAACGATTTGTCAATTTAGTCCTTATGACTAATTTTAATCAAAAATCTTTGTCGTAGACGCCAACCATCTTATGTGACACGGTGACACTAACGAGGAATTTTTTTACTCTTTTAATTTTTTAATTTTGTAATATTTAAAAAAAAAAAAAAAAAAACTTTTCTTTTTCTTTCTTTCTTTTCTTTTCCCTTCCTCCTCCGCTAGCCTCCAGACCTTGACAATGGCTGGCCACAAGTAAGGCCGGCGATCTCACCAACCTTAGCCGAGGTCGACAATCCTACCAACCTCGGGCAAGGCTTGCCTTTGCCCCCCACCCCAATGGCTAGTCGAGCCTTGCCCAGCCATTGGCTAGGTCGTCGACCCTTGCTTGAGGACTAGCAACTAGCAAAGGAAGAAGATAAAAAAAGGAAAGAAATAGGAAATGAAAATAAAAAAATATATATTATTTTAAAGTATCAGAAAAATATTTAAAAATTATGCAAATTTGTTCACGTCTGCACCATTGTCCTATAGCTATAACATGTAGGATGGGCAGCGCTAACTAAACCATCACGTCAGTAATTTCTTATTAAAATTGGCTGAAAAAACTAAATTAGAAAGTCATCAAAATGTTTAAAACTAAATTAGCACGATTGAAAATTTTGTGATTGATCGATTGTCATACAATAGATTTAGAATTTTTTGGATAATTTTCCCATAGTTGTCCGATCAATTGAAAAGAACGTTCATCTTTTTCAATTTAAAGAAAAAAAAAACCTTTGCAAAGAATTGTTCATTTGTTCTCGGATATATCTCCCGCTAATTATCAATCAACTAATCCTAGCAGGTGTCGCAATCTCCTCGCCCCAACGAGCGGTGATAAATGTATTTGCCTATCGGTTGCAGGTTAAAAGTTCATGTCCTTTGAAGAATGCAATTAGCTGGTTACTTCCTTTACTTTTTCTCCATTAGAATCCTCCACTTTTTTTGTCTTCCTTATTTCTTTCTAATAGAATTCTAGAAGAACAACAGTGAAAAAAGTTCTAAATTGGTGAAAAACAAAAGGAATTAAGTTTGAACAAAAGTAAATAAAAAGGGCGGGAATTTAGTAAATATTTGAGGTTAAAGTTGATCTAGACGCACCTGAGATTATAAAAAATATTTTCTTTATCAATAATAATTTATATCTAAATATTTACATGAATGATGAAAACAGTTTTCAAACATTTACTTTTATAAGTGATACAAGTGATTATTTTTAGAAAAATATTTCCTAACTCATGTCTTTTTTGCCAAACAAGAAGCCTTAACATAAAAAAAAAAAAAAAAAAAAAATCTCTTTTAGATATTCAAAATACTTTCTTGAAACTAACAAGTCGTGAAATTGTGATGTGTGTAACTGGATTACTAGAATGGCCTGGTTTGTTGGAATACTAAGAAAATTGTAAGGTGCAATTTAAGAAAAAATCAATTGTACTTAGCTTCTTTTTCTTATCATCAAATACCTTATGCTATTTTTTAGTTCATATATAACTAGCAATGCCTAATATCACATATACATGTGATTCTTCCATAATGTAAACCATTTATACCTACACACACTCTCTTTACATAAAAGATTAACACACTAAGGACTATACTCCCTAGTGGCCACCCTTCTCAGGGGGGATTGGGGTGGGGACGAATTAGTTTCTGTTGGAATTCTAGTCAACGGAAGACGACTTACCTGATTCCGATGCGCAAACAGCAAACAGCCCCGGAACGAACGTTGAATTGCCGATGAAACACGAACAAAAAACTATCTCACGTTGGTCTGGATGCGATCATGAGGAAAGCACCCGATTTCCACGGCGTAAATGCAAACTATTCTTACAAAATTGAAATGGAATGGAATGCCTTCTTATTTGATGATGGAAAAATGGAGAGAGATTTTGGTGCAAATGATCTAACAACTTTTCCAACGGTTGTGTTCAGGAGGATTATATACGTCTCCCTTCGTATCCCTCCATTAGCTTCTTTCCATCGTAACGTTTCAACTTCAAACAGTGCGTCAAATCGCACTCCATCATGGACGTACCAACTAAAGTACAACATCTCCCACTCGGACATGATGGGCTTGATAGCGCTCTATCAAGAATATAAGGCAAGGCGTTCAACATTCATCAACTTTACAGAACAATTCATACTGGCAAATAAGCCGTGCGACCAGTGAATACACCTGCACTTGGGACCTCAAATTATGCACCTGTTAGGGATGACATAATGGCTACAACCCCAAAAAGTAATAAACAATCGATGTCTCACAGTGCCCCAGACTTATTTTGTTACATCAATTCAAGTATACCTATCAATTAAATGCTATACTTGATTATCCTCAAAACACCATGTATTTACAATTATATCCGCAACCACAGAGGGCGATGTAATTGGTCGACCAGTAAATACATGTGATAGATGTAAAACAATAATAGTCTTCCTTCGCACTCATGTCTCTCTCAATTTTAGAACAACTGCTTTCCTAGACACGTCCCATAGGCCATATCTATTCATGACCGCTCGTAACATGCTAAAGTAGCAACATTGATCTTTCATTTCAAGAACATAGTCAGAAGTAACATATGGCACAAATTGAGGTAAATTATATATTACCTCCAGGGCTCACACGATGAGTAAATAGGGATAATTTTACTCACCTTCCCTTGTCGGTCGAACAATGCACATGTAGTATGAATTACATGCTATAGTGGATTTCTCTTTCTACAAGAGCGTATGTCATTTCTTAAATATATCCACTATACGGATCTTAGCCTAAACATAGTCACGTGCTTCTCACGTACTCATGTTTAGCTCGAGTGCTATATTAGCTCGCTTTCTATAGTGCCCAATTAAGTACTCGCATCCGGCATCTTACGGGCATACATGATTGTGGGACTATCATGTTCAGTCTTATTATAAACAAATCACAGACCTCATCTTGACTCTAATCAAGACGACATATTTTATTTACCAGACTTGCTCTTCAGCATTTATTTGTACATAACGTCTCATCTCAACATGCTAACTATAGCACTTGAGGCGATTGCTCGTGTGAGTGAGCCAATCATTACCTGCTGACATACTTTCCAATAATATATGTGTGCTTGTGCTAGTCTCATAATGGATTTGTACTTTTTGATAAAACATCAAGTCATTAATAAACAAACAAGTACAATACATATGTCCATTATACATAAAACAATGATTTTCTACAATAACACATATCATATTCTACGCAAACCTAGTGACATCCTGTGGGTCAAGAATATGTCTCTAGGAATAGCCTTCGTAAATGGATCAGCAACCATTCTATTGGTTGAAAGGTATTGTAGAATCACTTCTTTCTGCGCTATAATATCTCTGATGAAGTTATTCTTTATGTGAATGTGCTTCGTCCTTCCATGATACTTGGGATCTTTCACATAGGCAATGGCTGCTTAACTATCGCAATAAACTGTCACCGGTCTTGGAACCTCAGTAACAGTATCTAAATTTTCAAAGAAACGTTTTAGCCATACTGTTTCTTGCACTGCGGCAGAACATGCAATAAATTCAGCCTCCATAGTAGACAAGGCTGTGCATGTCTGTTTCTTGCTATTCCAAGAAATTGCACCTCCATTGAGCAAGAACGCATATCCATAAGTCAATTTACGCTCATCCAGGTCTCCACCCTAATCAACATCTGAATAACCTAATAGGCGTAAATCATTCATTTGGTAACAAAGTCGATAGCCCATGGTGCCCTTCAAGTATCTTAGGATCTTTTTCACTGCTTTCTAGTGTGCTTGACTGAGATTTGATTGATATCGGCTCACCAATCCTACGGCATAACATATGTCGGGTCGAGTACACATCATAGCATACATCAAACTTCTAATCGCACTAGCGTAAGGAACAGTTTCCATCATTTTAATTTCTTCTGGAGTTTTAGGACACATCTTAGTACTTAGGCCTTCACCTTGCATGACAGGGGTATCAATGGGATTACAATGCTGCATATTGAAACGATCAAGAATCTTCATAATATAAGACTCTTGTGATAAAGTAAGGAATTTCCTTGATTGATCTCTTTCGATCTTAACTCCTAATATATAAGCAGCTTCTCCCATGTCCTTCATTTCAAAATTAGAGGACAACCATTCTTTTATGGTGATTACCATAACCTTGTCATTTCCAGCCAACAGAATATCGTCCACATAAAGTGATAAAATCACAAATTTATCTTCGGACCGCTTGACATATACATAGTGATCTTCTTTGATCATCGTGAAACCAAAAGTTGTTATGGCTCGATGAAAACAAAGATACCACTGTCTAGATGATTGCTTAAGGCCATATATTGAGCGATGAAATTTGCAAACTTTATGCTCTTGACCTTTAATTATGAAACCTATTGGTTGTTTCATATAAATTTCATCATCTAGTTCTCTATTGAGAAATGCCGTCTTTACATCCATTTGATGTAATTCAAGATCCAAAAGTGCAACGATGGCTAGAATAAAGCGTATTGAGGCAAACCTTACAACTGGTGAAAAAGTTTCCTCATAGTATAAAACCTCTTGTTGAGTATAACCTTTCGCCACAAGACGAGCCTTATACTTTTCAATGGATCCATCCGCTCTTTGCTTAATCTTCAAGACCCATTTGTTTCCAATAGCCTTACAATTGGGTGATAGATCAACCAAGTCCTAGACATGATTTGTCCTCATTGACTCCATCTCATCTCCATTCTTCCTTATCAGAGGATGAAAGAGCCTCTTGAACAGTCTTAGGCTCGGCATCATCTTTATGAGCAATCATAAATGCTTCCCCTTCAATCTCAAAACGATAACGAGGAATACTTTTATGATTACTTTTACGTAATTGAATTTCTCTTGAATTCAATTCGTCAGATGATGCAACACTCCCACTAGGTCTTTCATATTGAGGTAAATCTTCATTTCCCTCCATAACATTAGTGGATATATTATTAGGATCTTCCATCTCATATAATTGGAAATCCTTATCAATCTCACCTCTACTAGGAAAATCATTCTCCAA
Organism: Eucalyptus sp. ANBG9806169; assembly: GCA_014182395.1. Taxonomy (NCBI): domain Eukaryota; kingdom Viridiplantae; phylum Streptophyta; class Magnoliopsida; order Myrtales; family Myrtaceae; genus Eucalyptus; species Eucalyptus sp. ANBG9806169. Next base: position 29,271,795 of record CM024582.1, read on the forward strand.
GAACGTGACATCTCGTGACTCCTTTTCGGTCACACTCCCATCAGCTTGTTCACCTATGAACACATACCCTTTGGAGTGTTCAGAATATCTTATAAAGATACATTTCTTCTCTCTATGGCCTAATTATATTTATGGGAAGATTCATGAACATAAGCTGCACATCCCCATGGACGTAGACTACTTAAGTCTGGTTTTCTATCAGTCCATAATTCATAAAGGGTGGAAGTGATCGATTTTGAGGGCACTCGGTTAAGTACATAGGCAGCAGTCAATAATGCATCTCCCTAAAAAGAGATAGGTAAATTTGCTTGCGCCATCATAGACCTAACCATTTCCAATAGGGTTCTATTCCTTCTCTCAGCTACCCCATTTTGTTGTGGAGTACTAGGAATAGTCAATTGTCGTACAATTCCCTTTTCATCACAAAGAGCCTTGAATTGCTCCGATAGATACTCACGTCCGCGATCGGTTCTCAATGCCTTTATCGTTTTGTTCAACTGATTCTCTACCATCGTTATATATCGTCTAAAGCAGTCTAATGCTTTTGACTTATGGGAGATCAGAAAGACATAACCGAAACGCGTGAAGTCATCTATGAAAGTAATGAAATATGAGACTCCATGCCTTGCCCTCACATTCAAAGGACCACAAATGTCAGAATGTATGAGTTGCAATGGAAATTCAACTCTAGTCCATTTACCGAATGGTTTTCTAGTTGCTTTTCCCACTAGATAATGTCCACATACGGGTAGATCAACATTAGTGAGTGATCCTAAAAGGCCTTCTCTAGCTAATCTTTGCATTATTTGCAACCCAGTGTGACCTAATCTAGCATGCCAAGTATTTGCATCAATCTCAACATTACTAGAAGATGCAATTAAAGAAAAACAGCCATTAACATTAATATTGTACTGATCATAGTCAATGTCTAACACCATAAAACCATTCGATACATGACCTGAACCATAATAAATTGTTCCATACAAAATGTCAACACAATCACCATGAAAATTTAAAACATAACCTAGGCTAAGAAGAACAACTACAGAGACCAAGTTTCGTCGAATATCCGGAGCATAGAGGACATCATGTAGGAATAGGCTTCGACCACCACATAAAAGTAATTTACGTGTGCCGATACCCTTCACTTCAACTCTTGAGTTATTCCCAACATATATCCATCTTCTTCTAGGCTGCATCCGACGATACTCCACAAATGTTTCTTGGTCTCTAGCTACATGGTCTGTTGCTCCTGAGTCTACAGTCCACATTGGATGAGATTCAGCAAGCATTACAGTACTAGAAACAAAAGCATTACTTAAAGTAATGGAGTAAAAGAGTACCTCTTTCGGCTCAGTGCATTCACGAGCAAAGTGACCCATCTTGCAACAATTGTAGCACTTCATCTTGGCCTTGTCTTTCTTCCCACCACGCTTCTTGCGTTGGAAGGTCTTAGCCCTTTTAGGTGCTTGATCAGTCTTCTTCCCTTTGTTGTTGAATTGGGAATTCCTTTTGCGCTTGAAGCCCGAAGCTTTGCGCGAACTTGATTCAGCAACATAAGCATGAGTAGAGGATCTCGTAGCCTCTAGGCGCTCATCCTCTAATTCCAAATGACGCGCTATATCATCAAAAGTGACAATATTCTCATTATGCGTCATATTGATCTTCATATGCTCCCAATTGTCAGGAAGAGAACTTATAACAGCCTGAACCTGCTGTTTATCAGTAGGGAGTGACCTGCCGACTTCAGCTCACGAATCATATTTGACATCTCCTGAAGATGCTGCCTCATCGTTATATTTGGGCACTTTCGGTATGTGTCAAACTTGATGGTGAGTCTCCTCAGCTTAGTGGCAGATGTACCCCCAAACTTATCTTTCAAGGCAACCCACATTATATGAGCTTTATCATAACTTTCAAACTCACACATGAGATCATCCTACATACAACTCAGCAACGTGATGCGAGCAATGATATTCTTCTTTTTCCAAGCTTGATAAGCTTCTAGATCTCTCCTGTGTTGAGCTGAAGTTCCATGGTCAGGTTCATCCATGGTGTGGTTGAGGGTTTCCAAAACCTCTTGCTCCTCAAGGATGTACTGAACTTTGCGGTGCCAAATATCATAATTGTCACCATTCAGCTTCTCACCCTTATTGAGGTCAGCCACAATGGTCTTGGATGCCGATGCCATAATCAATTGTATAACACGTTGACATAAAAGACGCAGAATCAATACTAGCACATTTTTCAGAGTAACACACATATTTAATTTGCAGCAAAAACAAACTAAAATAATGATAATTCAACAAAAAACACAGAAACAAAAGTTCACTATGTTCCCAATCAACTTCTATGTACGATTGTTCTATTATCATTAATTAGTTTAATTTGCACAAATTTTGAGTTCTAGGTGAGAACTCCTTCGAATTCTACCAACCTACGAACTCCCACTAAGAAAAATAATTACATGACCTCATGTAATGTCTATATTTTTCCATTAACACAAAAGTACAGCATGATGTAATCCAATGTACAAATAACAATCATGCAGCAACTCCAATCAAAGCCACAATTCAACATGTAATAGATTTCCTACCATTGTTCGAATTTTCTAGCAACTTGAAAATTGCAAGTATATTAAACTATATATATGATATTATCGAACCAAGCTCTACACAGCATATATGACATCATTTGCACACAAGCTAGTTATTGTATTTCCTAAACCACAAGAAAATACAAGCTACAAATGAATAAATTATGCATTAAACCCCAAAAAATAAGCGTACATAGGGTTCCCTACACATTTTCATACATTTATGAAACCCAAAAATGAAAAATAATTATACCACAGTGTAGAGGACATCCATACGAACCCAACGCCACCGACCACGCTCCAATCAGAGCTCGCACGCGCCCCCACGGGTCGCCTGAGTGCGCGGCACGTGTAGCGCACGCGCCAGCGAGCCCAAAGGCTCCTGGCCAGTCCGACCGTTGATCGGCCGACCGCTGACCGGTCAACGGGTCGGGTCGCCGACCGGACAACTACCGCCGGCGGTGACGTCATCCGTGACGTCAGCACGCGTCGGTTCGCCAACGCACGCGTGACGTCACATGCGGGTTCGGCTAAGCAGCACGTGACGTCACACGTCGGTTCGCTGGCGTGCCCAGCACGTGGAGCACGTGGCGCCCACGCGCCGCGGCTTCTGGCCGCGCGTGTGGGCGCGTCCGGCGGCGTCCGGCGATGCTCGACCCATCGCTGGACTTGTCTCGACGAGATCTTTCACCATGTATATTCAAAAATTAATTTTGACCAAAAAATTATTTCGAAAAATGGCCAAAACCGTACGAGTGTACGCGACCCCTAATCCATTCTTCGCTTCGGTTCGATTTTGAGTTTCTCAAATGGCAATTTCGACTATTAGACATCCAAACAGTGTAGAATACAATCTCTTGATCTCAATATCAAATGGTAAATGAGAAAACTCAATGAAAAACAAGGTAGAAATCACGACCTGGCTCTGATACCAATGTTGGAATTCTAGTCGACGAAAGACGACTTACCTGATTCTGATGCGCAAACAGCAAACAGCCCTGGAACGAACATTGAATTGCCGATGAAACACGAACAAAAAACTATCTCATGTTGGTCTGGATGCGATCACGAGGAAAGCACCCGATTTCCACGGCGTAAATGCAAACTGTTCTTACAAAATTGAAATGGAATGGAATGCCTTCTTATTTGATGATGGAAAAATGGAGAGAGATTTTGGTGCAAATGATCTGACAACTTTTCCAACGGTTGTGTTTGGGAGGATTATATACGTCTCCCTTCGTACCCCTCCATTAGCATCTTTCCATCGTAACGTTTCAACTTGAAACGGTGCGTCCAATCGCACCCCATCATGGATGTACCAGCTAAAGTACAACAGTTTCCAGTGTGGGTTTCGACTCTCACGCCCTGCAATGAGGCAGGGCAAAAGTCTGAGAGTGAGAGTTAGAATAGGAGTACAGTAGGATCAACAAAAAAAAAAGGACTATACTTAGATTTATTGGATTTGTTGCTAAAATATTGGTCAATGTACTCCATTCTCCTTCACTTCTTTAGCACATCCTCTCCCACCGTTTTCTTGCTCTCCTTCACTCGATGTCTATTGCCCTTCTCCTCAGCCATTGCTCTAGCTGGAGTTGCTTCTGCTTCCGCTACAGCAGCTTTTTCTTCTTCTTCCTCCTAGCATCCTCTTTCGCCTTTTCAAGCGCTTTGATCAATCCCTCCAAGCAAGCCTCCTTGTCCTCATCACCTGACTTTCGTATCAAGTTCTCTGCCACATCTACCGAAGTCATCTCCGTATCCTCCAGCAACTGCCTCACCATTGTGAACAGCGGGTGCAACTCAACACCCATGTAATTCCTCACTAGCACCTTGAACAACTCAAAGCAGCAATACGACATCTTGATATGCTTGTCCATCCTCCCTCTCCTGGTTAAAGGCTAGGTCGAGCTTCTCTACAAAGTTGGTCATGAACACAATGATCCTCTTGCCCCCGCACGCTGACCACGGTCTGTCTAATGGGTTTTTATGTTTGATGGGCTTATTTAAGCATGTCCGTCCATGTTGGGCCAAAACCCGGCTCGTAAGTGAATGGCCCATGAAAGAGTGCAGTTACTGTAAAATAAAATAAAAATAAAGGGGGAATATCTGGGCAGTTATGATATCTGAGTGGTTAAAATATCTGAGCAGTTGTGTTATTTGAAATGAAGCGTTTTAGAAAAGAGAAAACAGGTTTTCTCTGTTTTAACGTTCTCTCAGTTTTTCCCCTCAAGAAACAGTACGCTCCTCTTCACGAACGGAATCAAGATTTCCAAGAATTCCTCATAAAACTGCGACGACAGTAAACAAGGTTGGTCTGACTATGTGATATGCTTTATGATCGGTGTAACATTTTTTTTCTAGGCACGTTTTCCGCGTTCGATTGAGTATTAGATCGTTTTTGGGAATCTGTTTTCCCTACACTGTCAATGAAGTTCAGGAGCCCTGAGAGCGTGACCTTGCTGTCCTTGCTCTCTTCCCCGCCTTTTGCCATTTGCTTGACAGGATCCGCTTTCTTTCCATCATCGTCTTTCTCCTGCTTCTTTGTCTTCCTCTGGCCAGTATGATCGCCTTTTCGGACGTATCAATTAGTAGCTTCCTCAGCTCTGTGTTGTCCTTGACTGTCGTCAGCTCAACGTCATACACGTCGTAGTTGAGGAAGTTGGCCATCACAGCAATCATCGTGGACTTGCCGGTCCTAGGGGGCTATATAGAGGAGGTAGCCACGCTTCCACGCCTTGCCGATTTGCTCGTAGTACTCCTTCCCTCGCCGGAACTTGAGGAGGTCGTTCATGATCTCCCTCTTCTTGCTCGGCTCCATCGCCAGGGTGTCGAAGGTCGAGGGGTGGTTGAATGCCACGTGGCTCCATTTGCTCAGCTTGTAGTTGCTCCGGTTCGAGCTCGGGTTGTCCGTGAAGAGCTTCCGCTGTCAGTTTTCGGCCGCTGCCACCTTCCCCTTCTCCAGGACGTGCTTTATGTAAGAGCCGGTGATCAAGTCCCGGTGGCTCCTGTGGAAGGTCAGCTTGTAAAACCTGGAGGCAAAAGCAACGACTCAATGATTTTGCTTGCTAGATAAGAGGAGGTGACTGCAGGCAAGAATTCATCATTGGGGGGAAAAAAACGTATTTCAGTACGTGAACAAAGTGAACGGATTTTTAAGTCCTTCGATAAATCTGGTGATTCCACAACCCACACAAACGTGCGTGTACCTTCTATCTTCAGATGAAGGGAACCAGGAAAACGTGGGCTTCTGGAAGAGGATCAGGCGCGACGACCACCAGAGCTTGACCCCTTGAAATTCCTCGACGACCACCTCGTTCTCCTCCATGCTGAGGACCAGCGACTTGCTGTCCTTGATGGATTCAGCCTTGAGCGGCTTGGCCTTGGCGGAGGCGCTCCCGCTCAGGTAGCTCTGGATCGCGGTGTAGACCTCGCATCGCTCGAGCCACTCGCCTGTGAACTCCGGGAACACGTACGGGTAGACCTGGCCGACGGCCTTCTGAGCATAGGCCTCGACGTGCATGCGGAGCTGGGGAGGGAAGTATTGCTTGAACATTGCCCAGGCGAACATCGGCCCGGCCAGGACAGAGCCAAGGTAAGACCACATTTTGAATGCGGTCGTCATGGTTTCACTTCTTTTTTTCTTAGGGCTGAGATGGAGAGGAAGTTCCAAGTCCAGCTTTTCTGGATTTATGCTTCAAATGTTCAGTGGAGGGTTGTACTCATATCAAATGATCAGGCAGCTCCTCGCTCAGCACGTGAAACATCTCCGCCATTTCCTCGTCGAGTCGAGATTCTTTTGTCTTGCGGTCCGGTCCAATGACAACTTTAACGGAAGAAATTAGATTTTTTTTTTCTATAAAGCTCGAATCAATTTTCTTCATGTTTTTTTTATACCAAAAAGGGAACATTTTGTTATATCCATGCACATGTCGCCCATTCATTGGTCACAGACTCACACAGCATTGCTCATCAATTCTCGAATCAAATTCTGTAGTGTCATAGGAGAAGACAACCCTAATTGGCAGCCATATAATCTTCTTCTTTCGACAGGTGAAAGGATGGATAGGAACGATCGGGAATAGCAACCCTCTTTGGGCGATGTATCACGGGGTCCGTCCCACAAACGTTGTAGACTAACAATGTCCGGAGAAGCGGCTAACTTTGTCCATCTCGAGATCGAAATTTTTCATTAGCATGGCATGTCGAACTTTCCCATCGTTGCCTGTTGTCTTTTCTTGCATCTTCAAAATTTCCAAAATACTGAGGAAGTGACATCTCTGTTTTTTCTCGTTTCTCTTTTGCTTGTTTTTGTGTTTGCGTGGCTATGGCGAGGCCAACCGCTCCGTTGGAAATGCACTTGAAGTCTTTCATTTAGCAGTATCGAATTTTAACTTGTGTGTCCGCATAAGTCAAACAGAAAAAGTTTTCGACCCAAAGACAAAAGGGAAAAAGCTCATATTAGGTCAATCGTTTGATGGGGCATCCAATTGTCAAATAATGACAAAATAGAATGATTGATGCGAAAGTTGGTTTATCTCCAGCTCAGAGTTTGCAGCAGGGATTCAATGCCATTACATGATTTGTCTGATGTCATGGAGAGGTGCGCTGAAATCGGAGGGCAAGTGCAAGAATTATGTTTATGATAATTCCTGTTTTTTGCACTCTATTTCATAATATATAACTCTTGATTCTATTATACTTTCATTAATTCAATCATAAATGTTTTAATTATATTAATTTAATCATAAATCATTCATAATTTACTAATTGAGTCCATCCGGTTAATTTTGACTAAAATCATTAAAGTAGACGCTAGTCATTTGCATGACACGACTAGCACTAACGTAAATTATTTTTAATAATATTTATCAAATAGAGTTTTGTAAAAAACAAAGAAAGGAAAGAAAGGAAAGGAAAGGAAAGGGAAAATAAAATAAAATAAAAAATTAATAAAAAAATTAATAAAAAATTAATAAAAAGTCTTAGAATATATAATATTATTAAAAATTATTTATGTCAATACCAACCGTGTCATGTAAGATGACCAGCATCCACATTAGCGATTTTCAACCAAAATTAATCACCTTGACTCAATTGGCAAAACGTGAAAATATTTAGACTCAATCTACATATTAAAAAGTTTCTGATTAATTAACAAAAGTATAATAAATTTAGGACTTATTAAACAATATTCCTAAAAACTCATGTTATTTGCCTTCTAATTCTAAGTACATAAGTATTGAAGTACATATCCCAATGTATTGTTTATAAGATTTTAGAGTTTGAAATGTTTTGTTCATTTTGAAAGGAAGCAAAAGCACTATGGAAGTTCCCATGAAAGTGATGGGATATCCGGAAAACGTGGTAAAAAAATAAGCCGGACTCCTCATAATGGCATATATGATGCTTTGCTTAAAATTAAGGACATTTGATGGCTGTGTTGATTCAAAGTAAATTCAAACGATCTCTTTTGGGACACTGACTTTTTTCCTTTTCCAATTCAATTTGCTCTTGAATTCATAAACTACGAATGTACCATAACTGAATCGCACGATTGCTTTGGAAAATGAAAAGGAATAATTATTAGAATTCTAGAAATTTAAATGTATGAAGTTTTACCGATGGTGCAAGAAGTAAACAATTTTGAAATACTATTATGTAATGAAATGGTAGTTTAGCAAATTTAAAAGTGAGTCTAACTTAAATATAATGCATCTGTCAGGTTCTAAGATTTTTTATGTGAAAAAGCTTTAAGTTAGGACTCAATATTTGTGAAGAGAAAAATTTTCCCAAGTATTTTCAATTGCACATGTGTAGAATAACTTAGTTAATATGGTAATAATCTCTTTAGGCGGGTTGTGGCACTAACATTATTTGCAATTAAAATTTCATCATTGAATCACAGAGCTAATAAAATATTAAATTTTCAGATTGATATTTGATTATAGCTGTACGTGCACATATGATATGAAGCCAAGAAATGCGGATCATCACCTATTAGTCACCAGTTCCATGCATAGTGGTCGGGAAAATTGTACAAAAAGTCATAAACCTATTGTGTGTTGGTCAATTCAATCCAAAACTTTTCAATTGTGTCAATTCAGTCCCAAATTTTTGGATAACTTGCCAAATTAGTCCAAAACATTTAAAGTGTGCCAATTTAGTACTAAACACCAAACCATGTTAAAGGTTATGTATGATTTGGAAAAGGCCAGTGACTCAGCAATCTAAAAGAACAAACTCCTTGAGTCTCGCCTTATCCATTTCATGTTCGACTTTAAAAGATACCTAGGATTGGAAGGATCTGGGAAGGGCTTGTAAATATGTGATGTTCTCTAATAATAGCTCCTATTTTTCCTTACTGTATCATTCGTTCTCATGCATTTTCCACATAGTTGGGTAATATCTTTTTTAAGAATTTCCCATTAATCATACGCCACAATTCTTTGCCTTCAACCTCCATTAATCGATAAGCATTTCAACTAAAGACCTCAGTAATCACATATGGTCCTTGCCAGACTGATAACCATTTGCCAAAAATTTCTCATTATCAATATTCGTTAGAAAAATAGTTTTTCACACTACATCACCAATGTCAAACCATTTCTCTTTTATATGCTTATTATAGGCTTTTGCGAGTCTGTTCTTTTGTAAGACCAATTTTTCTAAAGCGGCAGCCCTACTTTCATCTAATTCATCAATATTGCTATACATAAATTCATCATATTCTTATTTGGTCAATTCTCCCTAAAGTCTTACCCTCAATAACTGGACAGTAATCTCACAAGGTAGTACGGCCTCTTGGCCATATATGTCAATATATATGGCTAACCACAGTTGCAGATCTCTTAGACGTTCTATAGACCCATAATGCCATTGATACCAAAGAATCTCACTCCCTTAGGTTATCTTCCAAATGCTTTTTAATTTAGGGTCCATTCGTTTCGCGGAAAATGGGTTATCTCTGGAAAATATTTTCCAAAAAGTCATTTTCTAGGAAAATGACAATATTTTCTAATGTTCAGCTGAAACCTGAAAATGTTTCGAAAAATATTTTCTGGTGTTTGGTAAGGAAAATATTTTATAAGACTTCACCACTTAGGCATGCATCACTTACTGATATGTAAATCCATCAAATATGAACTTGCCTTTAAATCCGGGCAAACTTGTTTCATATATTTGTTCTCCCATTGTCAACAAACGTTCATCTACTCTAAAAAATATTCGTATGGATTTTAAAAAGAAGCAAAGCATGTACAGCCCTAATGAGAATCTTTCAGTTGAGTGGCCTGTTCTTTCCCCGCGTCTTTTGTGTTCCAATAAACAAAAGAAAAAAAGAAGCAAAGCATGTAAAGCCCAGAGTACAACTGCAGGGTAGAATAAATAAAGAAAATGATAAGCAAGAGTGCAGAGGAGAGCTTGAGATTGACGAGCTTGAGGTTCGCTTGGTAACGGCCGACGACTAGCCAAGAAAGAAGAAGATGTGAAACAAAAAAAAAAAAAAGAAAAGAAAAGAAAAGAAAAAGGAAATTAAAAATAATTCGAATAAAAAAGGAAAAGAAAAAAAAAGAAAGGGGAGGTGGAAGTGATGATTTGTAGAGGTGTGAAATAAGAGAGATCAAAAGAGTAACTTTTTTTCTTTCATGGAAAACATTTTCCCCAAGAAATTCATTTTCCGTGAAACGAACGCTGAAAAATTCGGAAAACGTTTTTCCAGAAATTATTTTTCGCGAAACGAACGGAGCCTAAGTTAATAATTATTTTATTGGAAGCTTCAACCTAGCCATATTGGTCAAAGTACACCATTCTCTTTCACTTCTTTAGCACATCCTCTCCCACCGTTTTCATGCTCTTCTACAATCGATGCCTGTTGCGCTTCTTCCTCAGCCATCGCTCTAGCAGCAGTTGCTTTTGCTTCCGCTGCAGCAGCTTTTTCTTCTTCTGATTTCTTCCTGGCATCCTCTTTCACCTTTTCGAGCGCTTCGATCAGTCCCTCCAAGCAAGCGTCCTCCTTATCGTCCAACTTGGGCATCAAATTCTCCGCCACGTCTGCTGGAGTCATCTCCGTCTCCTTCAGCAACAGCCTCACCCTCGCGAACAGTGGGTGCGACTCGACGCCCAAGTAATTCTTCGCAAGCACCTTGAACGACTCGAAGCAGCAATAGGACATCTTGATATGCTTGTCCATCCTCCCTCTCCTGATTAGGGCTGGGTCGAGCTTCTCCACAAAGTTTGTCGTGAACACGATGATCCTCTCGCCCCCACATGCCGACCACAGCCCGTCGATGAAGTTCAGGAGCCCTGACAGCGTCACCTTGCTCTCCTTGCTCTCTTCCTCGCCTTTCATCATTTTCTTGACAGGATCTGCTTTCTCTTCGTCGTCTTCTTTCTCTTGCTTCTTCGTCTTCCTCTGGCCAGTCAGGTCGAGCGAGCAGTCGATGTCCTCAATCACGATGATCGACTTCTCAGATGTATCGATCAGCAGCTTCCTCAGCTCCGTGTTGTCCTTGACCGTTGTCAGCTCCAGGTCGTACACGTCGTAGTTGAGGAAGTTGGCCATCGCAGCAATCATCGTGGACTTGCCAGTCCCTGGCGGGCCATCGAGGAGGTAGCCCCGCTTCCACGCCTTGCCAATCCTCTCATAGTACTCCTTCGCTTGCTGGAACCTGAGGAGGTCGTTCATGATCTCCCTCTTCTTGCTCGGCTCCATCGCCAGGGTGTCGAAGGTCGAGGGGTGCTTGAATGCCACGTGGCTCCACTTGCTCGCCTTGTAGTGGCCCCAGTTCGAGCTTGGGTTGTTTGTGAAGAGCTTCCGCTGCCGGTTGTCAGCAGCGACCGCCTTCCCCTTCTCCAGGACGTGCTCTATGTAAGAGCCAGTGATCAACTCCCGATGGTTCCGGTGGAAGGTCAGCCTATAAAACCTGGTGGCAAAAGCTGTTAGGTCAGAGTGGGGTTTGTGTAGGCAAGAATTTCATCATTAGAGAAACAATGCTAATTTCACTACATGAACAAAGCGAACGGTTTTTATAATCTTCTATTGATTTAAACCGTGTCGATGAACATGTACACGGAAGAGACGCAATCCCAACTCTCGAATTGCTGGAATTAACATGCTAACAATAACCAAGGCCTAGCGATACAGATGTTAATAAACTGGTAATTCCAACACACGCGCAAACGTGTGCGTACCTTCTATCTTCGGAAGAAGAGAACAAGGAAAACGTGGGCTTCTGGGAGAGGATCAGCCTCGACGCCCACCAGAGCTTGACCCCTTCAAATTCGTCGACGACCTCCTCGTTCTCGTCCATGCTGAGTACCAGCGACTTGCTGTCCTTGACAGACTCGGCCTTGAGCCGCTTGGCCTTGGCGGAGGCGCTCCCGCTCAGGTAGTTCTGGATCGCAGCAAAGGTCTCGCACCGCTCGAGCCGCTCGCCTGTGAACTCCGGGAACCTGATCTGAACATAGGGGTAGACCTGGTCGACGGCCTTCTGAGTATAGGCCTCGACATGCATGCGGAGCTGGGGAGGGAAGTATTGCTTGAACATGGCCCAGAGGAACATCAGCCCGGCCATGACCGAGCCGAGGTGAGACCACATTTCGAATGCGGTCATCATGGTTTCGCTGCTTCTTCTTCTTCTTCTTCTTCTTCTTCTTCTTCTTCTTCTTCTTCTTCTGTTTTTCTTAGGGCTGAAGATGGAGAGGAAGTTCCGAGTCCAGCTTTTTTGAATCTATGTTTCAACGTTCGATGGAGGATTGTACTTATATGGAGTGATCAGGAAGCTCCTCGCTCAGCACGTGAAACTGCTCCGCCATTTCGTCGTCGGGTCGAGATTCGTTTGTCTTACGGTCTGATCCGATGACAACTTTAACAGAATAAATTAGATTTTTGGTCATAGAGATCGAATCAATCAGGGAATCTAATCATCTTTCATTTTTTAAATTAATCAGAGTGGCTCAATTTCTTACTTGGCAGCCATCTCATCTTCTTGTTTTGATACGCGAAAGGATGGATACGGACGATCTGCACTAGCGACCCTTTTAGAACCAAACGATGGGGAGTCTGTCCCACCACCGTCGTGGACTATCTGACTTGAGCTGGGGCCGTATAATTTTCATTGATATGAATGTCCGGAAAGGCAGCTAAACCTTGTCCTTTTCTGTAGGGAAGAAAGGACAACAACTTACTGTTTATCAATATATTCACCAAAATTAAACCAACTATTATCAAATTAACCCCACCAACAACCGGTCATAATAGTCCAACAGTATCAATCCCAAAATAGTAAATATAATACTGAAAATTAAAGTAAGGTAGAAACAATTTCACAAATTTTATGTGGAAATTCCAATGTAAGAAAAAACATGAGACCACCCAGAAATCTCCACTAATTATCAAGAATAGCATAATACACGATAATTTATTACTCTTACACAACTAGAGACTCTTCACATCAACAAAACAAAGAAAAACTTAATCGAAGAAAATTGAAAGATAATTTTAAGAAGGAATTCAACGACCAAAACCGATCAATAAGACCATCCCTAAAGATGTATGGAATTATAATTTACCTACTGTATTGCAAACAACATATTGGAATTTCAGCCAACTCCGATGAAGTTTCACCGTTGAATCTAGATCAACTCTTCTCTTCTTCGAAGCAATGTACTTGCCTCTTTTTCTATGCTACAGTAAAGTGCTCCTCTATCTCTTTATTTTAAATGGAAAAAACTACCAAAAATCCCAAATTTTGTCCAAAATAATAAATTTACCCCAATCTATTTTTTTGTGACACGAAAAACCCCAATTTTTGCAACCGTGACACATTTACCCCATTAAGGGTATTTTCGTCTTATTTTTTCTATTTTTTTCTTTTTCTTTTTTATTTTTATTTTTTTCTTCTTCAATTCGCCGGCCCCGGCAAAGGGAAGCCGGCATCGGGTGAGGGTCGCCCTCGCTTGGGCTAGCTAGGGCCACCCTCACCCGACGCAGGCAAGGGTCAGGTGAGGGCATTCCTCGCCGACGTTGGGCCTAGCGAGGGGTGCCCTCACCGGATGCTGGCGAGGGCCTCCCTCGCCAAACGCCGGCTTCCCTCTACCATGGCCAGCGGAGGGAAGAAAGAAGAAAAAAAAAATTAAAAGTAAAAAGACCAAAATACCTCTATGATTTAGGATAAATATGTTGCACAAATGAAAATTTAGGGTTTTTTATGTCACAAAAAAAAAAAAGTTTAGAGTAAATGTGTCACGATTTGCAAATTTCGAAGTTTTTCATGTCACAAAAAAAAATTGAGGTAAATTTGTCATTTTAGGCAAAATTTGTGATTTTTGTGGTTTTTTCCTATTTTAAATCATGAACATTCAGCATATCTTTTTTTCTTTTAATTTTTTCTACCTCTTCTTTTTGACATTTAAGATACTGAGCTGGGCCCCACAATAGGCCGACCCAGCCCAACACTTTCAACACACGTGCCTCCAATCGTTGCATTTTGTCTTTTCTTGAATTTTCAAACGCCCAATTGACCCGGTGAATCTCTTAACGCGATTCAGAGTACGACACTAAGAGAGAAAGTGGCCTTTCTCTTGTTTTGTTCACTTTTTTATTACATTTGAAGTCCTCCATTCCCCGACATCAAAATCGCACTTGTCTATCCACATAGATCTAGAGAGAAAAGTTCAAATTATGACAACCATTTGATGGAGATCGAATTGTTAAAAAATAATGAGAAAATCAGAATGATTGATGTGAAAAGCTCCACTACAATGCCAAAGTTCATTCATAACCAGCTCAGAGTTTGAAAATATTTCAGGATCCAAGGCAAAGTCGAATTGAAAGTGCATCAAATTTCATGACATGACGTGGGTGTTGTCATAGAGAGGTGGGCTGAAATTCAGACAATCTCTATTGGAACACAGGTCATTTTTCTTTATCAATTCAATCCGCTCTTGTATTCATAAGCTAAATGTACAATTGATCGCTGAAGCAACACCTAACTAAGGGAGATTAATTGAGTTAGCTAATTGGCTGCAATTTAAAAGTTCTTTTCCCTAAACCACAGACTAGTTATGTACCCCCGGTTGGATACAACACCGTCATAGGATAAGATTTATTGATATTTCTTTTAAATTTTCTCCATTAGCATGCTTTACTTTTTTGGTTCCTCAGTTATTTCTCCTAGGAAAAAAAAATTATTAGAATTGAAAAATTAAAAAACTGAAAAAAAGTTATAAATTAGTAAAAAACGAAAGGCATGTAAGTTTGAACTGACATGAAGGATTTATAAAAAAAACTTGGTAATTACCTTGAGTTTAAATTTGGAAAGCAAGAAATCGCTGAATTATTTGACAGTAGTAAACTGATTATTATAAATTACGGTTTTGCTGAATACATTACAGTTAATTTAAATGTACAGATGGGTTTTCATAGCATCTTAGGCTAAAAATTTGAGGTTAGAGTTGATTTTGGGCGGGCCTTAGAAACTGTTGGTAGAATTCTCCCGTAACAACTTCAGCCGTGCGAAGGAACGTAGCAGTTTTTACACGGCTTTTGGTAACTAGTGACTCACGTAAAAGAAAAAAAAAAAAAAAAAAACATCAAATTGGTATGTTTGTCTATACAAATTAATATGGTTGATTTCTCTGCAAATCTTTCTTAAGCAGAAATTTTCAATTAGATCACCGGCACGTCTTTGCCCGCGCCCTTTTCGGCCTCCTTTGACTTCACAGCTCGTTGGGCCTTGTCGAGGGCCTTAGACCGGACTCTCCAGGCAGGCCTCGGCATCGTCCTCGAACGAATTGGGCATCGAGATCTCGGCGACGTCGGTCGGAATCATGTCAACCTCCTCCGACCAGCCCTCGATGTCCCGTAAAGAGCCGGTGATCTCGGACGCCCCAGTAGTTCCCGGCAAGAGCCGCAAAGGCCTCATCTTCGCTTTTCGCCCTTCGCTGCCCTGTGAGGTCGAGCAAACAGTCGATGTCCTCGACCGCGATCGCCAACTCGCTCGCCGTGCTTATCTGCTGCCTCCTCGGCTCCGTGCTGCCCTTCGCTTCAGCCCCAGCTCCACCGAGGCTCGGGCCGTCGAAGTCCGGCCGCCACTCCCGGCAGCTCCCGGCAACCCCGAATTGCAGCCGGCGTTATCGCCGTCGGGCCTGAATTGAGGCCCTGTTCCTCGGTCTCATTTTCTTCCCATTATAAGAGCCTTCGACCCGGATTCACGTTCAACCTTCCCCACAGCTTCGACCGATCAAGGTCTAGAGACAGCCTAGAAATTTGCGTCCCCTGCCAGGGCCGGCGACACTTGCTTCGGCAACGCTTCAGCTTCACGTCCTTATCCCCGATTGCACCGATTGTGCGCAGCGGCGTTACCTGGAACCGTCCAATTCGCCGAGAACAGCTCCACTTTTCAATCGTTTTCGTGTTGTACCTACTATATCTGCTTCTGGATCTGGACAAATCGAGTTAGAAGTTTGAATCAATGTGAACTTGTTAGATTGTCTTCGTGACAATATATTTCTTTCCTATTATGCGGAGTTCTTGCGTTCCTCTGAAACGGGGTTGGCAATTTGCAGATGAATACTGATCCTTCCATTTTCCTAAACTAATATTTTTCGATTTATTTCGGAGCGATGGATATATCAGTTAAATGACCCAATCTACCATCTACACTAGCCAACTGTCGGCTGCTCTCCCTAGTTTCCATCTTTCAGTTGACTCGATTCTCTCCCCATCTCTAGCTCCGACAACCTCAAAAATTGTGTTCTGCTACATTCATAACTTATCTAAAATTTGTATTTTGTTAATGTTTTTTCGTGTTTAAGATTGTATCGCATAAAATGAGTTAAATTGATCCGTTTAGATTTATTTTCGAGCCACCAAACCGATACAATTCACATATTTGATATGTCTAACCACAATAAATGCATCCACCAATTTGATAGATACACAAAATTCTCTCACTTATTTAGCAAATCCTCTCCAACCATTCTCTTGCCCTCCTTCACTCCATTTCGGCTACCCTAACTCACATGTTTGATATGTCTATTTACAAGAAACACATCCACCAATTTGTCAATCTACACCATTCTCGTTTACCTTTTTAGCACATCCCATCCTCTCCTTCTCTTGCTCTCCTTCACTCAATTTCGATTGCCCTTCTTTCTCAGCCGATGCTCTAGCTGCTTTTTCTTCCTCTGATTTCTTCCCGGCTTCCTCTTTCGCCTTTCTGAGCGCTTCGATCAATCTCTCCAAGCAAGCCTCCTCATCCTCTTCGTCCGACTTGGGCATCAAGTTCTCTGCCACGTCCGCCGGAGTCATCTTTGTCTCCTCCAGCAACTGCCTCACCGTTGCGAACAGCGGGTGCATCTCAACGCCCAAGTAATTCCTTGCAAGCACCTTGAACGACTCGAAGCAGCAATAGGACATCTCGATAAGCTTGTCCATCCTGCCTCTCCTGATTAGGGCTGGGTCGAGCTTCTCGACATAATTCGTCGTGAACACAATGATCCTCTCGCCCCCGCAAGCTGACCAAAGCCCGTCGATGAAGTTCAGGAGCCCTGAGAGCGTGACCTGGCTCTCTTTCCCGCCTTTCTCTGTTCTCTTGACAGGATCCGCTTTCTCTTCATGGTCGTCTTTCTCTTGCTCCCCTGTCTTCCTCTGGCCTGTCAGGTCAAGCGAGCAGTCAATGTCCTCAATCACTATGATCGACTTCGCGGACGTCTCGATCAGCAGCTTCCTTAGCTCCGTGTTGTCCTTGACCGTTGTAAGCTCGAGGTCATACACGTCGTAGTTGAGGAAGTTGGCCATCGCAGCAACCATCGTAGACTTCCCTGTCCCTGGGGGGCCGTAGAGAAGGTAGCCGCGCTTCCACGGCTTGCCTATCCGTGCATAGTACTCCTTCCCTCGTTGGAACTTGAGGAGGTCGTTCATGATCTCCCTCTTCTTGCTCGGCTCCATCGCCAGGGTGTCGAACGTCGCAGGGTGCTCAAATGCCCCGTAGCTCCACTTGCTCTCCTTGTAGTAGTGCCAGTTCGAACTCGGGTTGTTGGTGAAGAGCTTCCGCAGCTGGTTGTCGGCCGCCACTGCCTTCCCCGTCGCCAGGACGTGCTCTATGTAAGAGCTGGTGATCACTTCCCGGTGGCTCTGGTGGAAGGTCAGCTTAAAAAACCTGGTGGCAAAAGCAAAGATCCATTGATTTGGCTTGTTAGATCTGGGATAGGCGGAGTCTAGGCAAGAGTTTCATCATTAGGGGAAAAAACTTATCTCACTAAAGCAAGCCGGTTTTTAATTATTTGATTGAATTAAACGATGTTGACGAGCATATACTCGTAAAGAGATGCGATCTCGACTTTTGAAATGCTGAAACCGATGTGTTAATAATGAATCCAAGAACAAGCCTTCTATTTTCAGAAATAGAAGTTATAAAATACATACCTTCTATTTTCGGAATAAGGATATAAGGAAATCGTGGAATTCCTAGAGACGATCAGGCACGACCACCAGAGCTTGACTCCTTCGAATTCGTCGACGACCTCCTCGTTGTCGTCCATGCTGAGGACGAGCGACCGGGTATCCTTGACAGAGGCCTTGAGCCGCTTGGCCCTCGTGGAGGCGCTCGAGCTCAGGTAGCTTTTGATCGCGGCGTAGGCCTCGCACCGCTCGAGCCGCTCCCCCCCGTACTCCGGGAAAGTGATCTCGATATATGGGTTGATGTGGCCGGCGGCCTTGTGAGCGAAGCCCTCGATGTGCACGCGGAGCTGGGGCACAGCCCAGGCGAACATCAGCCCGGTCACGACGGAGATGAGGCGAGCCCACAGTTCTAATGCTTTCATCTTGGTTTCGCTCCTATCTTTTTTCCCTCCAGCTGGGGCTGAATATGGAGAGGAAGTTCCAACTCCAGCTTTTGTAATATTTTGCTTCCATGTTATGTGGAAGCTTGTATTTATACATGGAGTGATCAGGAAGCTCCTGGCTTATGCACGGGTAATTTCCCAACCATTTCCTCGTCAATTCAAGATTGTTTTGCTCCGCGGTCTGGTCCGGACTGGTAGCGACTTCTTCATTTTTATTGACTGGAACAGAATATCTTCGTTAGATTCATGTAATTGTCATCCGTTCACTGGTCACAGACTGGACAGCTTGTCTCGTCAACTCCTTGAGTCAAATCGTGCAATATCAACGTTTCATACCAGATAGTCGTACCATATCTTGATTTGATACCGTGTGAAGAGAGCCAGCACTAACGACTCTCTCTAAGGATTTATCCCATTATAGAATACTTTATTTAAGTCCGCAGCCATATAATTTTTTATTCATATGAATGTCTTGGGGAAGCAACTAAAGTCTGTCCTTTTGGAAATTACAATATTTGTTAACATGGCATGGTGGGAATTTTCTCAACAATAATAAGCCCATTGTTGGCCTGTCTTTCCCTGCATTTTCAAACTTACAATACACGGCCATATTAACAATGACTCAACAAACGACAGTCTCTTCTTCTTTCTTATGGGTCTATCTTGTTGCCAACTGCTCTGGTGGACGTGCATTTGGAGCTGTTCAGATACAAAAGAAATGTCATATCATTGTACTTAAAAACCATTGACATTGCGACGCCTGGACAATAATAATATAAAAAATAAAGTGGTGCTAAGCTAGCGGCAGCGTTATTCACAAAGAATAACAGTGTCTTTTTAACCACCCACTCCATTGAGATGCAACTAGCAATTGGATATACAGAATTAAGAGACGTGGACCGAATTTGGATAAGAGTCTAATAGAAAATTCTCAGATATACGTAATTAGCGATTGCTCGTGTTCTTTCTCAAAAAAAAATTATAAGTTTATCCCAATTTCTTCCTCCACGCTTTAAGAACTATCATTTGGATCTTTCAGTTTATTTTCATAGGTGCTGTTAATTTCCTCTTTATGAGGATATAATTGGTATTCGGGGGTTTGATTACCCAGCACTAAATTATTTCGGTAATAATTTACTTTTGAGTTGATATTTATTTATTCAAAGTATATATAAAAATATATAAATTAATTAATTTTCAGACTTTTCGCATATTAAAATCGGATGTGTTTGAGATTCTTATTTGGAAACCCTACTTGAATTTAGGAGAGGCTCGATTTTCGTTTAGGATTATTTCGAGTTGGAAATAGTGTTGGCCACACAAATCCACTTCGTTGCAATATCAAACCGAGATAAATTAGTAAACGTCGTAGGCATTTTATGCTAGAGGGAATTAAATAACTTAATATTCATATGTCTGTTAGTATGAGACGAGTTCAAGAAAATGTAGCAATAGCATATGAAGAGTTATTTAAGAAGGGCAAGATAGAAAATTTTATAGCTATCAGTTTCAAAAGATATAAAATGAGACGAATTGATTTTAAAAAATTGCAGCTTAAGTAATTAAATGATGATGTCACATAGTATGCCTTGAAATTTTTACCGATGATGTAAAACTAGACGCATTGTTTACAATGCGCATGATCATGATTAAATGTTACAAATTGTAAATTTGATAGAATTTAATTGTAATAATATTGCATTAATATGTAGGTGCATTGGCCATGATCATTAAGGTTTTTTTTTTGTTTAAGTGTAACCTAATACTTAATAACCTTCTAAAAGTTACATAGTGTTTTAATAGACCACAACTACCTTGGGACCGGAAGTATTTATTCAATTCCTAGGTAATTGTTACACGGTCAATAGCAAACCATCAATTTGCAAAACGAGATGGGATTATCTTGCTCGATAAATATATATAAAAAGACTATTGAAAAACAAAATAGATGCGGACTTAGTATAATTTTCTTTGAAATACAATTATATTTAACCAATAATATAGTGGTTAATAGCGGATGAACTTTGGGTCAATAGATTGGACGAAATCAATTTTTTCTATTAAACACACTTGACCGACTGAAGCAATCATAGATTCATACCACTGCTGCCTGTGAAATTTGTGGTGCAAAGCGCACCGTTATTTGAGAGACAATATGGAAACTCCTTTGAACATGAAAAGAAAATTCAAGCTCGTCAAGTCCTCAAACTGGACCTTTCATCGTCGTTCGTCCATATTCTCTGTACGTCTCTTTCGTGATCAGTTTCGCATGGTCTTCGTCTTCTACAGTGCAGCTCTTCTGTATCTTTCCTTGTTCTGAGGGGTTAAACTATTCAGGCCCGTACTTCTAGTGCAGAGAAAGAAAGCCTACAAGTGAATTTGAGATTTTTTTTTTTTAATTTCTTTGTTTTGGGATTTCTTTATTCATTGTCTAAATTGCTGGGTTCATTCATTTTGAGTGAATATACTAACCAGAAAAGCAAAAAAAAAATGGGAGAGACCATGGAACTTTGACGTTTCGGGATCGATTTTTTTACTGAGCAAATTTGAAAATTTTTCTTGTCGCTGAAACTTAAGACCATATACTATATTGTTCTTATAATTTGACAATATATTGTTCGACCTAGAAAACTTGGCAGATAAATGTTATTTTAACTTATGTCCTTACATATCGATTTAATTTGAAGGAACGAGAAACTGAGTTGAAGATGTTTTTGATATTTTCAATTATTGCTTAAATGATGTTGAAGTAGTTCTACAATAGTGTTTGACCTATATTTATATATCAATAAAGTGCAACTCTATTGCGTTTGTTGATACGCCCATGAAATTTTCAAAAAAGTGCTTGTCTATACTCCCTCTCCTAATCAGGGCCGATTGAGCTTCAACATGACGTTCTTCGTGAAGACGATGATCCTCTCATCCCGCCTGCCGAACACAGCCCGTCAATGAAGTTCGGGAGTGCCGACAAAGCGACCCTGGTCTCGATACTCTCGTCTTCCTTTGCCAACTCTTTAAGGGCATCCTCCCTCACTCCGGCCTTCAATTTTATGTTGCTTCTTCTCCTTCTTCGTCTTCCGGCAAGTGAGGTTGAGTGAGAAATCGATGTCCTCGATCCCTATTATGGAATTGCCTGTCGTCTTGATTAGTAGCTTCCTCAGCTTCATGCTGTCCTTCACTATCGAAAGCTAAAGAGAGTAAAATTATGTATATAAACAAGATAAAATGGTAAATATTTATTGTTTGATAGGTAATCTAACGAGAAAGGTCAAAACCCTAATGTGATAAATTCCTCAGACTTAAGAGTTGGTTTTCAATTGTCACATGCTAACTAGTCGAGTCTATATTGGTTAGGTCCTTCTTTTGACATTTTGTATCGTCTGTGGTCTTATATATTAAAATTTGATAAACATTCCTGTACTCCGAGAAGGTCCTTATTATATCTCCATACAAGCCGAATGCGCAAGTGTAGGAAAGAAACCTTTGCAAGTAAAGAAATACCTCTAGGCTCTAGCTACTCTCTCTACCCTCCCTCTCTCCTAGGGGTGAGCATGATCTTAGGGTTTAACCTAGAACAGAAAAAATAGACCAGTGGGAACTATCTAGTTCTAAGTTACAAGATATATAGGGTAGATTTTAGGTTCCAAAGATTGAGAAACCTATTTCAACAAGTAGGTTTTAGATTTTAGGTAAATGAAACCTAAAACTTGAAACAGGTTTGTAGTTTTCTCGGTTTTTGTCTTTATGTGATCCTACAATATGCCATGATGTCTGATAATGAATATATAATTTGAAACCACTAATCTGAGTTTTCATTATATAACTAAGGTTTTTACTTTGTTAATATTTAATATTCTTCACATGTCTATATATTTGTATAGATTTTACCTAAAACTTACCCGCTAAAAAAGATTCTTTATTTTACCATTCAATGTACTTAGCCCTTTGTCGACATCAATCAAAAGAATAATTTATATTTTTGTTTATCTTTGGTCTTAGCATATTAAAGGTGAAATAAGATTTCCTTCTTTCTCACTGTCTCTCCTTTTTAAGGAAAGGTATAGGAGGGGAAGGAGGTAACAAATTGACACTGCACAGTTAATGATGCGTTTTTTGGTCCAGCTTTTGTCCAAAGAATTGACATATATGCTAAAAAGCCTTAAATAAAAAGGTTTTCATAAAAAGTAAAGATCGACACTTCTTCCATCTTTTCTTTCTTATGACCCTCGTACCGCCTTGAATTGTCCTTATTATCCCTTATAATCCCCACTCCTGATTTAAAAATGTTAATTACTTTTCTTTTTCTTTTTCTCATCTATAAGTAATTATTCCATGTAATCGAGGTAAAGAGAATATTACATATAGTGTTTTTTTAATTTACATTGTAATAAAGGAAGTTTAAAATTTTTCATTTTAAAAATTTTGTTATGTTATTAAATTCTTTGATGATATCTTTAAGAAAATCATGCAATGATGGCATGCAAATTATATTAAAAAAAAAAAATTGAATTATTTGATTCACCAAATAAAATTAAAGCCAAGCAGTTACAAATATAGAGTTATAATTAAACTAATTGCATTCATTACAACTTGTAAATGATTCTTTTCTCCTTCTTTTTTATTTGTGCTTATGTTTTTTTTTTTAGAATAATGGTGTCCTAGTACAAAACAAAGGGCCACGCTAAATTCCCTAGAATGGCTGCATCCACCTCTAGAAATTCCTTCTGGCTATTTGGTTAGCGTTCCAAGATCCAAGAGGACGTACTGCGACTAGAAATGCTTTGTGATCGGACATTCTCCAGTTGCGATTTTATTGGAGAGTTCCATGCTGACAGTTTAACTACGGTTATTAGAATAACTGTTTGATATTATTTGTGTGGTTGTATTGTTCAAGGTGTTGCAATTGATTTAATAATTGGTTGGAAAGTCAAATGAGGAATGACAACATATCTTTGGATGACAGGGAAGAAGGCGGCAACAAGGCCGAAAAGGCGATCATGGTGTTGGAAGTCTAGGTATTGAAGCTTATTGAAGCTTGGACTGAGACGGGCTGGTGTCGGCCGTGGAGAGGGTCGCAGCGACAACAAGTGATGTAGGACAACGATGGAGGTAGATGGTGGTCTTGTCATTTGGTGAATTGGTGGAGGATGCATCCAATGCTATGCAACGGTCGAAGGTATGGAGTGTAAGATTTAGCATGCCTATCTCGCTTTCGTGAACTGCATCATGTATCTCTTCCTCACTTTATAATGAGCCACAAAAAAAAAATACCCCTTCCTCATTCAAAATTTTCTTTTTCTCCCCTTTTCATGGGTTTTCAGTATATCCTAACCAATTATCTTCTCAATCAATGGCGGACATTTCACAATGTCCAAGTTCGTCACCGGCAACTCCCGTGACTTTGGCTATCACAAATTTCGCTTTAATGTAGCGACTTTACAACATTAAGACAAGGGCCCCTTTGCCTGTCATTAATTAGGAGAAGTAAATGAAGAACCAAAAAAGATAGCGGTGAGCCGGTGAAGCTCGAAGACTTGGTGGAGACAGAGAAGGTGAGGAAATGGGACCCGCAAGTTGGATGATTTCATCTTTTTTGTCCACTAGGGCGTGGATGAAGTCATTTTAAATATGAATTTAGAGCCACTCTAAAAAATAGGAAAATGACAACTCATCAATTCAATAACTAGTTGGTTATTTGCCAAGTAAACTTGTTTTTTTATTTCTTTTTTTGGAAAAGTGGGACGCCAATTTCGTCCCAATGGGAAAAAAAAATTTTATAAACAAAAGAAGAAACCAGAAAAGAAAGAAAAAAAATGAAGGTAAGAGTTAATTTTCAAACAAAAGTCGAGCCCACATTTGACCTCAATGTTTGTTGTTGGGGAGGTGGATAGGTAGTTTTATCTTTCTACTAAAATTGTAATCAAGCAAAATGAAGGAAAAAAATAACAAATAATCTTATATCAAGAGTGAGATTCATGAGGAGTAATGTAGTCAATTTAAGATAATAAAGGAGTTGCAAGCAAAAAAAAGGGATAGAAATGTGCTAACCAAAGTAAATAGTGTTAAAAAAATATTTGCAAAAATACATAGTAAAATTATTTTTTATTTTTGGATGAGCTTAGGGGACAACCCATCACTAAGGTCACATGACTCTAGGGAAGGACTATCAAGATCACATGACTCTTAGGTGGGGTGCCCTGAGGTCACTCAACCTTAGGCAAGCTATATCTAGAGACAAGAGGCAAGTGTCAACCATCAACGACCCTCATGTGATCTCAAACAAGGTAGACCCGGAGACTAAAGGCAAGTGTCGACCCTCAATGACCCTTGGTGAGCTAGATGTGGAGAAAAGAGGCAAGCGTCGACTATTGGTGACTCTTGGCAACCCTCACACAACCTTAGTAGATTTAGAGATGAAAGGCGAGTGTCAACGCTCGGCCACCCTCGTATTACCTCATGCAAGCTAGATCAAGAGATCAAAGGTGAGTGTCAACCCTAGTGTGACCTTGTTGAGCGCCGACTAGAGATCAGCAAGCTAGATTTGAAGCAAGCAAGAGACAATAAACAATTTCCCAAGTGAGGACCAGATAGAAAAAGGATGTCATTAAACCCCTGAAATAGCATTTCTGAAATGCGGAAAGCAAAGAATGGTCTCGAGTTGCATTCGGCTTAGCTCAACTTTGACTCAAAGACCTAAAATCTCCCAAGTAGATCGATTGGTTTGGAATTTGGATCTTGGTTAATGGGCATCCTAAGAAGCGGAGGGGGAAAAGGTTCTAAAGTGACAGAAATCTTAAACTTTTTGCGGGAGCTCCTAAAAATTTGCTTTTGCCTCCACATTCCCCTCTTCCAAACACAACATAAAAAGCTACCATGAAACGGGCCGCCGGGGAAATGATGACATGAGACTCAGCTGGCTCTTTAAGAGCCTCGTTTTAGGGACTCCTTCCACGGGCAACGACAGTGTGGTGACGTGACGCACAGCGCTGTATATCTCCATCGCTGTTTCAAGTCTTTGTACAAAGTGGTGTTGTTATGAAAACGATGAAAGAGTTCTTGATGACGACAAAAATTTTATCGACTCTTTCGTGTCATAATCATCGATTTTGCAAGAAAGGATCGTGGATGCTATCCTCTCACGTTGTCTGAGGTTGGGTCATGTTGTCGTATTCCATCTCGTGGAATGGCCCCCACCTGTCCAACAAGGAGCCTCTTAAAACCCACAGGGCTCTCTCTCTCTCTCTCTCTCACTCATTGATTAGATTTTGGGGCATTGGGAATATCCAAAGGAATCTGCACTGTCTCTCTGCACTCCTTGACTCAACTTGAACTCAGAGAAAAAGGGAGGAAAGATCGTTCAAACGGAGAGAAACGAAGCACCAGCCAGCCAGCCAGCCAGCCAGCCAGCTCTTCTTCATCGGCAGATGATGACATGCTCTTGTTTCTTACATGGGTCGGGCTAAAACTTCACAGGCTCTTTCAACCCCAGCCGAAGATTTACATTATGACCTGCCAACTTGCGAACCTGTACCTGATAACAAATATGATTGCTTTTTTCCCCTCAGGCAAGGAAAAAATCTGCACTGCAGAACCCCCCCACTGTAGTCAGCAGAGTAACGGTATTGGCTGGTGTCGATTTTTTCTGTTTTTTTTTATTTATTTATTTATAATGGTGTCCTCTGTCCTGTGACCAAAAGGAAAAGGAGAGACCAGAAAATCTGAAACGCTTTTGTCTTCCTCGTAAAGCTCTCTTTTTTCTCTCTCTCGTGCACTCTCGCATCCTCTGTGTTTTGTCCCCAAGCTGTAACATTTCTGGGGGGTCGTAAGATATTGCTCGTTGGGTCTCTCACCGCTCCCCTCTCTCTCTCTCTCTCTCTCTCTCTCTCTCTGTGGCGTTTCAAATTTGAATGCCGTTTTGGCCATTCGTCTCTCTGTTATCTTTCTTTATTATTTTTCTGGTTCACTCGGTGAAACGTGAAATTACCCTGTCTTCGCGCCCGCGTCTCGCTCGCTCTTCCTTTGACCGCCTCGGTCGCACCCCACATTGAATCTTGACCGCCACCTCCAGGCCCCCAGACCCAACCCCACACAGCCCAATATAAGGGAAAACCCTTCTCTCAGTACTTCCGTCAAGCGCTCTCTCGGCGTCCTCAGCAGCAAAATGAATAAAGCATCACATTGCGGTGGAGGTGTCGAGGCGCAGTCCCTCGCGGCTGGCCTCCGAGATCTCAGCTTCAGCAACAGCGTCAGCCTCGGCTTGTGCAGCAGCACCGTTTCCGGGTCTGATCACAGCGTTGGCAATGCTGCTCTAGATGCCACCAAGAGCAGCGAGAGCTTGGCGGTAGATTGTGAGGACAGCGACAAGAGTAGTAGCGTGAGTGGTGGGAGTAAATCGAACAGTTTCAATGCGAGCGAGTCGAGCTTCAGGACTGGCTGCCCGTCGAAAGCCGCATCGAGGGAACGATATCCGGTGGGATGCGATACAATGCGTCAAAGGGAAAGAGGGTGGCTTGGGGCTGGGCCATTTCAGGCTCTTGAAGAAGCTGGGATGCGGAGACATAGGGAGCGTGTACTTAGCGGAGCTTAGGGGATGGGTTGTCTATTTGCAATGAAAGTGATGGATAAGGGAATGTTGGCAGGGAGGAAGAAGTTGGTGAGAGCTCAAACGGAGAGAGACATTCTGGGCTTGTTGGATCATCCCTTCTTGCCGACGCTGTATTCGCATTTCGAGACCGAGAAGTTCTCGTGCTTGTTGATGGAGTTCTGCAGCGGTGGCGATCTCCACACTCTTCGGCAGCGCCAGCCAGGGAAGCATTTCACCGAGCAAGCTGCTAGGTTCGTGCTGAACTATTGTTCTTGAAGTTGGAAGTTTCTTTCTGCTTGTTTGCCATGCTTTCCATGTTTTTCTTTCAAGATTAAAAAGATTCAGTCGACCCAAAATGTGTAAGCAACGCAGCAGGTTGATTGTGACTGAGATGATATAGATTCTTAGAAGCAGTCAGCTGCCTGTGTGCTTTTAGATAGTAAGCAGTGGAATTCTGATTAGTGGAGCTAATTTGATTGCAGTTTTCAGTGTGGTGTCGGAGTGTTGAAATAAAAATTTGTGCTTTCACAAATTAATTTTTCGGAACACGCTGCTACAATGCTGCATTTTGTTATTTCATTCGTGTTGCAGCTGCTGCTTTTGGCCATAGGGTGCAGTTGTCTGTAGAGTTGAACTTCAAGCCATTTTCTGAAATACGATTACGTTTATTGGGATTCATCATTCTTACTTGTTCGACCCATTATTTCACTCACTCCTACTTTGTCTGCCTGGCTTAACTATAGGAATTGCTGGATTGAATTCTCAACATTGTACCTTCTCTTGCAGGTTCTACGCATCTGAAGTGCTTCTCGCCCTCGAATATCTACACATGATGGGCGTGGTTTACAGGGACTTGAAGCCCGAGAATGTCCTTGTGAGAGACGATGGCCACATAATGCTGTCCGACTTCGACTTATCACTCCAGTGCTCCGTGAGCCCCACTCTCATCCAGTCAAGCTCGGAGTATCCATGTAGGATCTCTGCATACTGTATCGAGCCTGCGTGCATCGATCCGGCCTGCAAACTGCCCGTTTGCGTCGAGCCTAGTTGCTTGCAACCATCTTGCTTCAAACCCCGTTTCTTAAGCACAAAGCCACCAAAGGCAAAAGCTGAAAGGATTAGCTTAGTAAGTTCAGATTCGCTCCCTCAACTTATTGCGGAGCCCACCAATGCCCGCTCTATGTCCTTTGTCGGGACACACGAATATCTGGCTCCTGAGATAATCAGAGGGGATGGTCATGGGAGTTCTGTAGATTGGTGGACGTTCGGTATCTTCCTGTACGAGCTGCTACATGGGAAAACACCCTTCAGAGGCAATGGAAATCGCGAGACCTTGTTCAATGTGGTAGGGCAGTCTCTGAAATTCCCGGAGGGGTCTGCGGTTAGTTTTGCCGCTAAGGATTTGATCCGGGGCCTGCTCGCGAAAGACCCACAAAAGCGATTAGGATTCAAACGTGGGGCTGCAGACATTAAGCAGCATCCTTTCTTCGAAAGCATCAACTGGGCCCTCATCCGAAGCACTCAACCCCCAGAAATCCCGAAGCCGGTCGATTTTTCATACTTGAACCACCCGTTCAAGTCGGCAGTGCCTCAGAACGACAAGGGGGCAACGGACTCGGACAGGTCCTCTGGTCCTTACTTAGATTTCGAGTTCTTCTGATAATTTTTGGAGGGGAGACTGAGTAGTGGTAGCATCAGTTAGGAAGGGGTTGGGGGGACTAGTGACATTTATGTTGTGCAATCGTGATCCTAAAATGAAATTTAATCATCTCTTTGCATCACTTTCTGCTTTTTCCTATCCCAACTCGAATTGCATTATGCGCATAAAACACTACTCCCTTTTTGCTGCACTTTTAAAGAGCGGAAGATAGGACAGATGAGGCATCTTTTGCTGCTTCTTTTATCTTTAGCGGCTGGAAAAAGGGTTTACAAGGTGAGAGTGAGATTCAGACAAATGCATTTCGTTGCACACACCATGCCCCTTTCTTCAAGCGGTCCTCTTTGCTCTGTCAGAAAATCAAGATTGGCCCCAGTGGCCCTCTTCCTACTTTTATATGAAGACTAGTCTCTCAACTTTCTGGAAAAAGACTATTCTTGCTTACAAAGGAAAAAGTGGGGGGGGATTCCAGCTTAAGACAAGTCATGGAAAAAGGGTCTTTAGGCAGTGCTGAATTTTGGTTTTATCTAGCAATGAGGGATCGTGGTCCCCCGATGATTGGCCTTTGTTAATAGTCTTCTCTGGTCCCATCCTTGTGGTATGTTCTGTAGGGCTTAGTGTTGAGACAGTTCCCAAGCTGTGCTTTATTCTTCTGTACCAATCTCGGGCTTTTCTCGAAAGAAAACGACACTCCATTCTGTTCATTTCCTTCTTTTTCTTCCCGTGACTATTGCGACGAGGTTGTATTGGACTGGTGATCGCCAAGAACCGAGTTCATGCTTGATAAAGAAAGGTGAGTTTGTAGGATTGGTCTTGAGGAGACAACCCAGTTGGCCAGAGACAAAAGCGAATGTTCCTTTATATCTGTTGCTGTCTATTTCTGGGACCAATTCGTATGGTTTCAGAAAATTTGGATAGATAGAATTACACGCCCTGCAAGTACGAAAATCATGAGCGTGTTCAAGTTCTTTGGCATGTCGCATCTGTTTCTCAACTAGGAATGATGATATCCTCGAAAAGATGGTCACTCCACTGCGTGCGTTCCTATGGTTGTTGTTTTGGTCGATCGTTGTAGGGTTGTTTCACAGGGAGCACGCGCGAGCACCGAGGTAATCCCTGTCGGGCGTGGCTCCTTGTCCCGGATACTCCCAGCCAAGTAATTGTCGAGGCCATAGAGTCTCTGATCCTGAGTGCGAGCGGCTCTGAACGGAAACGAACTTTGTCAATTCGAATCTGATACATGTGCAGGGAAGGCGAGAAGGATCGCCATTTGAGATTCACAGTTCTGTTCTTTGTCAATCTGTTGATCTAAGCAAAGAGACCTGATCGACCTCCATCTGTGAAGTCCCTTTTTGCGCAGACAGAAAGGATCGATGCCAATTTTGTGAACCGAGCTCATGCCTATAATGTGCAATAGCAAGAATTTTTGGTAACATTGTACCTTTAAATAAGTTAAAAGAAACGGGCTTTTATCATCAAGAGAAGTCAGGGATACCAAATTTTTTTGCCGAAATTCATTTTTTCTAAAAGACATTATTGTCTTAGATTGCCAATCAAGCTAACTTAACCACCCAATATATGTTCCACTCATTTAAAGACTCCAGTAAAATTTGCAAGTTCTAAATCTTTTAGAAACTGTGCAATCAAAATGTAACATTTTCATTTTTAACACGGGCCACCCACAAATCTCACGTTTTCAGTTCCACACGACATCAAGCATGATGTGGATCATCATCAAAGGATAAAGCACATGCATTTGGCCCGTCAGAAAGTGGAGAACTTCATTGTCGAACGATGCCAAAGTATCGTGTGGATATAACACATAAATTCCTACATGGAGGACAACATCGATAAAATTTAACTAGACATCTAGATGGATGATTATATTGAAAGAAAAAAATTATTCCCATTGTGTTACATTACCGCATCGCTCGACAGCTAAGCGAAAGTATGCTAGTTGAAAGTGTCAATTCCAATTGCCAGGTCTCATGTTTCCCCTCTCCATTTTACATCTCAATCACTTTCACCTCCAAAAAGCTATCGACCTGGAGAAGATGGCTTTCCACTCCTGGAAGGCTCGAGACTTCAAATGCTACACCTATGGACCTTTAAGGGCGTCCGGCCTTTTTAGGTGGGCATTAACTTCATATACGTAAGAGGTCATGTTCAACCACCGTGATTCGATTTTCAGTTTATTGGTTTCACGTGATATGGAAACAATGTCTGCCTCTTATAGATTGTAATTACGACCCATTCCACTGTGTCTGATTAAAAAAAAATCCATTTCGGAATGATTTTTAAGTGCCTTGTATCATTACTCCAGCCAAAAAAAAAAAAAAAAAAAAAAATTCTTCTATCGATACATTAACATATTTATGCCTACATTTCAATCAAAACAAGTATATTGAGATGATAGTTTGTCTAATTCAATTGAGAACTGGGTTCCTTTCAGATCATTTCTAATTTTTTGGTGATTTGCTCTGGAAATATGCCCCATTCAACTTATTCCAGGCAATCAATTTTCTTGCAGCAAGGGGGGTCAAAGCAAGCCCTCGTGATGGGCCAGCATCAATATCAATATAGAGAGTTTTTGGTACAATGGGATTTACACAAAGACATAGCAAAACTACACCCCAAGTAACATCATGAGAATAAAAATGAATCATTTACACAATCCATTTGTGAAATCATAGGATTCAAGTAGATATTTATGACCTATTTGGTAACACTATCATATTTTTCTATTTTTTCATTCTTTTGTTCCTCATAACACAAAAAAATAAAAAATTTATTTAGTAATTAGTAATATGAATGAATTTTTCTATTTCTTAAAATAGAATAGTGGCTAAAAAAATAGATTTGAAATAAAAATAATAAGTAAAAGAAATCTACTTCTTTATTTTGAGAATTGAAATGTGAAAAATTATTTCTAAATATAAATTGCTCTCGAAAATAGAAATGTTATTAGAAACAAACCGTTTGGTTTGAAACATCATGCGAAGTGAGTGAATCGTGGCCCTAAGGTGGGTTCGCAAGAAACCGGCAAAATTCAATGAGGAGAGAGAGAGTGCGAAACTCCCCTGTTTCTTTCCACGTTCTTGTTTTGGTTCTTTGCGTCGTCCGGAATCAAAGTCTTCCCCCCTCCCAGTGATAATGAGAAAGTATACAAGGGAGAGATAATTCAAGAAAACCCCACTTGACCCTGCATTTCCAGTCTTCGTTCCGGTTTCGGTTTTTTTCCACCTTTCTTTTTTTGACCCACAAGGGAAAGGAAAACCAAGAGCTCCCAAGCTTTCAGATTTCTCGCCCCGGTGAAATTTGCGAGAGCTTTTCCGTCATGGGATCGAAGTACCTCCTCGCTTTCGCCTTCCTCGTCCTCGCCTTCTTTCCCGATTCGTCTCGTTCTGCTATCCCGCGATGGCTTGGCGAGCAGAAAACGTAATTGGGTCCTTCTTTTTTCTTTCTTTTGTCTTGGGCTGATTAGTCGAATGCTGTTTGAGGAATTCCACGACTCAAGCTTGAATCTTGATGGGTTTCTGCAGGCGAGGGTCGGTGATCCGTATGAAGACGGGTGGATCTTCAGCCGGTATCGATCCCACTCGGGTCACCCAGCTCTCGTGGAGGCCAAGGTCCGATTTTGTTTCTTTTTTCTGCCCCTTTATGGGGTTTGTTGTTGAAATGTCTATGCGAATTATGGGTGTTTGTATGTACTGTTCCTCCTTATGCTTAGAATTTTCAATTTGAGGAATTTTTGGTTCTGCTTAGGCGGGGAAAAAGAAGAGTTTGAGACTGTTCAATCTGATTGTGGATTTGTTTCTGATAAAATTGCGTTCTGGTAGGGTGCGAATTATGGGTGCTTGTATGTACTGTTCCTCCTTAAGCTTAGAATCTTCAGTTTGAGGAATTTATGTTTTGCTTAGGTGGGGGAAAAAAGTTTGAGACTGTTCAATCTGATCGTGGGTTTGTTTCTGAAAAAAAAATTGCGTTCTTGTAGGGCTTTTCTCTATAAGGGGTTTCTGTCTAATGAAGAGTGTGATCATCTTATGGACCTGGTGAGTGCATTCTTCAACGGTCCTATGTGGGAAATACTTTTAGACAGGGAGAATTGTGAATGTGGCAGCAAATGCGTCATGAATTTCTGTTGTGAATTTGGGTGGAACAGGCAAGGGACAAGCTTGAGAAGTCAATGGTGGCCGACAATGAGTCTGGTAAGAGTATAGAGAGCGAAGTCCGGACAAGCTCGGGAATGTTTCTTGGGAAAGCTCAGGTGAGTGGATTACTCCTCTGTCTGAATTAGCGGAATTGAGCAATTGTTGTTTACGCCCATGTGGTGGTCATGAAATCGGTACTTTTGAAATCTGTTTTGACCTGTTTCATCTAAGAGAAGTTGTAGCGAATAATAGAATACCATGGCCTGATACATTGACTGGATTGATTCTTATGGCAATTGGCTGATTTGAATTTTTTTCTACGTAATTTGGGAAAAGTTCTTGAATAATTTAGAACGGTGGGAGAAGTAATCTGATGTCATCTTCTTTGATCTTCTTTGTTTTTGAAGGATGAAGTTGTTGCTGATATTGAAGCTAGGATAGCTGCATGGACCTTCCTTCCTGCGGGTAAGTCTCTAACACTTCCCTTGTGGAATGACGTCCTTCTTTGGATTATCATTCTTAGAGAGAGTTGATTTTGATTTTTTATAATTCTCATTTGGCTTTGGAACCAGAAAATGGAGAGTCGATTCAAATATTACACTATGAGCATGGTCAAAAGTATGAACCTCATTATGATTATTTCCATGACAAGGCTAATCAAGAGTTGGGTGGCCATCGGGTGGCTACCGTGCTGATGTATCTGTCTAATGTAGAGAAAGGAGGAGAAACGATTTTCCCTAATGCAGGGGTAAGGAAACTGAATGATGCGTGATTCTTAAATACGTAACTTTGGCCCCCAAGGTGCTTCTTTTGATGTCAATATTTGATTATATTTCATTTATTTTTTGCAGGGAAAGTTGACTCAACCAAAGAGTGATGACCTTTCTGATTGTGCAAAAAATGGTTATTCAGGTACTACATTATTTTTCACAAACCTTTTATTTTGTTTTCCCTTTCTACTTTTATTAGATAGTATGCCTCAGATCGTGTTTTGCAGGGCGAGGTTTTCTTCTTTAATTTTATTTTTTTTATAAATATTTTGGGCCAGTTTCTTTAGCTTTTCAACCTTCATATTGTTATATGATAGAAGTAGCCACTTTAAATCCCTTTAATGTAAGAATGAGTTGTAGCTTATGTTTCTAGTTGAACTTATCTTCTGATCATTCTTATTTAAACTCTTGATTTCAAACTGTAACATGAGTCAGTGATTTAGGGGGTTGTATATCTTTTAACTTCAGTAATGACCAACAGATCATAGAACGTCGTGCGTCAGACTGTAGTAGGCCCTGCGCTCATATTTGCAATAGGTGTCCCATGCTCTGATCATGCATGCTTCACTGTGCTTGGTTACATACAGAATGTAAGACTGTCTCACTAGATCCTTGAGTTGTTGCTGCTCATGTAATCTTAAAGAAGCAGTAGAATCTTTTCAAGAATTGAGATAACTCTCAAGTCACAATATTAATCTGGGGTCAATGTCAAATTTTGTAGTTGATCAAATACACAGTCTTCAACTTGTTTAAGAAAGAGTGCTGAAGTGGTTTGATGCTTATTATGTTAGAAACTGCTAAAAAATTGTGATTTCGGATCTCTATCGTATCCTTCCAGTGAAACCCATGAAGGGCGATGCCTTGCTGTTCTTCAGCCTTCATCTGAACGCAACCACGGACACTAGCAGCTTGCACGGGAGCTGTCCTGTCATCGAAGGCGAGAAATGGTCTGCAACCAAGTGGATCCACGTGAGGTCATTTGACAAGCCGACAAGGAGCTCAGCCGACGGAGAATGCAAGGACGACAATGCGAACTGCCCTATGTGGGCCAGGGCGGGCGAGTGCCAGAAGAACCCTGTCTACATGGTTGGGTCCGAGGATTCGTACGGGTCTTGCAGGAAGAGCTGCAAAGTGTGCTCATCGTAGAGGAAGGAGGTGCTTTTATGTTTAGCTTTCACATTCTTCTTTTACACTGTCGAGAGTTGTAGACCCAAACTGATGTATATAAACATCAAGAGCTGTGTTCTAGGGAGGCGCCATAGTCGCAGAAATCTACCTTCCAAGCTTTTTGTAGCGTCTGTGTACCCAATGGAATCATATATGTGGGTTCCTTTCAAGCCCACATAAGAAGACAGTGGTTCATGTTAAGAAAGTAATACTACATGAATAAGTTGAAATTGCCAGCAGTGCGGCTATTTTGGCGTTCAATTGCGAATAATGCGATGGAGGTTATGTTATTTTCAGTTTATAGCCTTAATTAAGGAACATGTTTCCTAGATTATTTGAAATCACTCCAGATTTAGTTTTCTCATGAGGGCTGTCCTAGCATTGGGAGAAGCTATTGGGTACACCTAATGATTAAATATGGTGCAATTCATTGCTTGATTCTCCTGGCTCAGTTCAATACTTAATTTAGTCTTATCCATAATTTAATGTCTGAAAAAGCGAAAAATATAATGATAAATTTATTAAAAACAGACCTTTTAGTTGCCTTTTTCATTGGTTGTAATCGACTATAAATGACTGAATTTCTATTCAATTGTCTTTGGGAAGGTGTGGTCTCTGAGAAGGTTGCTTCCCAGTTATCCAAAATATGTAAGTTAGATGTTCTATATAGTGGATTTTTTTATGAATCCATATTTGGGAATAATTCGCAATTATCTATTTAAGTAACTGAAACAATTGTCTAAGTTAGGGAACCGATTTTTAAAAAGATAAAAAAAAAATTGTTTGAATGATCGTCATGCAAATGCAATGCTGTTATTAATCTTAAGTGCCATTATTATTATTTTTTTAGGGTAAAAGACGAGGTAGAAGCTTGATAAATGAAAATATTGAGAAGCAAACTGTTGAGGATGAACAGCTCCTACTTGATCATCTGTCAACAAGGAGGAACTTGAAGTGGTTTTGCGAACATGTTCGTAACAGGGAGAAGTATTTTCCAACCATAGGATCTTTGATGCTACATGACACATGAGACTGCAGCAATGATTTTGCATAAATGCCATGTTTTCATGAGCTTACTGTGCGTTCCTCGTTGGGCACATCTATGTTTAGCCAAGAACCTTGTAACCACTCTGTGATTCTCAGTTTTCTTTTCTTGTAAAAGCAATGCAAGTTTCTGTTGCATCCTAATTATAGAAGCCAAGAACATCATCCCAACGTATCGACAGAGTTACTTTCAACCCTCATAAATAAAAGGACCGAGAAGCGCGACGCAGACGTCAATCCTTTTGATGATGCTCATGATGATCTTTGATTGACGGGAAGCATCGGAGTTTTGTTTTGAGGCAACCTTTGTTGACGGAGAAGATATAACAGGGGAGTGCGGGCAGATTGGTCCTTGATCATGACCACATTGCAGAGATCGGGCGTCTCTTTCCGGAGGCAGGGTTCTTCAGGCCGCATATGGAACGATCTCGAGATCCCGGAGCGGAAATCCGGCATGCTGCACGCTGCCAAGAACACTGGGCTAGACCAAGAGGTGGCTGCGAATGATAGAAGAAAGGATCCAAAGGATGATGATCTACGAGTTGCTCATTTGCTGCCGCCTGAGCCCGGAGACACAGTGCACAAATGCAGTCTCTCCACCATATTCGGAAGATGTGGAGGGTCACCGAGATCCAGGACATGATTCAAATGGCTTTGGCTTTGCTCTCTCTTCTTCTAGGTTCTTTTTCTTTTCACCCCCTTGGTTCAGGGCTCTGAATTTCTCAACTGTGATGGCGATTTGTATAGTTCATATTCCTTGGTCCAGAAAGATGGCAATTTGTATAGACCTTAGAGATGTGGGTTCTGCATTTTACTTCCTCACCAAATTCGTGTTTTCCTTCCAATTCGAACTGTTCATGAAATTTTGTCGATCAAATCCCCCTGGAGAGCATAATTATTCCATCATCTGGTCAGATGCGATATGCATTACCGTTGGCATGATTTTGGCCTTCATGACTTTCGAGCCTATGGATGCAAATACATTCCTTGAGATAAACTGCCATAGGAAGCGAAGCTGATGGATCTTCATCTTGATAA
The DNA here is from genome assembly GCA_014182395.1 of Eucalyptus sp. ANBG9806169. Taxonomy (NCBI): domain Eukaryota; kingdom Viridiplantae; phylum Streptophyta; class Magnoliopsida; order Myrtales; family Myrtaceae; genus Eucalyptus; species Eucalyptus sp. ANBG9806169. The sequence continues at coordinate 29,308,645 of CM024582.1, forward strand.
CAGGAACAGATGAATGGAATAAAGCACAATCCATTGGTTCACCATGAAACTGTTGCATGTTGAGGAAGGCCTGTGGCATCGAATTCTAAAATTGTATCATTCCATTTCTGATTAAACATCTCTTCAAAAGACATTTGAGGAAAATCATTGGCTTTTCCAACTCTTGATCCTCGGCGGCTCTTTATAGGACTGGGGAATTCAGGTTTCATATCAGTGGCATCAGTCTGCAACGTTTATCCTCAATTCTATTTGATGGGGATGGGATATACCTGTGTGAAAGGTTCATCTGTGCTTTTTGGCGGTTCCCTGAAACTTCTCTAGCACCGTTTTGATTTCGCTCCTCTTTTGATCAAATTTAAGTAACCCGTGCGGGAAATCTCCTAGTCTTATCAGATTATTTGAGTTTGAATTTTCTTTTATGGCAAATTGCTGCTCGAATGAGACGAGGAAATCAGCTCATTTTTTTTGGCCCCGTCTGTTGATATCTTAGAGTGGCTCGGACCAGATTCTAGTGCTTCCAAATTACCATCATGCAGGATTTTGTACTCCATGGGATCGAGCGATGGAGATCTCTCGGGAAGAACTGTGATCCAAACTGCCCTATCCAATGTTCTTGCACACGTCCCCATGCTTCCATTGCAAAATTTAGGATAGGAAGGATATTAGAAATGTGAACCAGCAAGGTCCCTAACTTGTTTGGCTTTACTCAGATGACCTCTTTCCCAATTTCATTGCCTTAAATCTTCAAATTTCTTCTCTTATTTCGAAAAGAAAAAACAATGCAGTAACCAAAGCATAATGAGCAAGCTCCAATTGGCCCCACCAGGATATATAAAAGCAACAAAGGGTCAACTTTTCCTTTCCTCCGCATATAAAAGAACAAGAAGCAAAGAGAATGTTTCACATCTGTTCCACCTTTAAATAGAGTCCAACTGGTACTTGCTGCCAAGCAAGTCACTACATGACACTTACATTCTTCTCTTCTGTTTGTCCACCTTCCTTCCTTCCTGTCTGAGATCACCCCCTTCTTGATATAGTAACGTGCTAGTCCCCATCTCTCTGGCGATGCATGTTTTCATCAATTTGTCATCAGCAGTCGCACTCCATCAGTGAAAAAAGGTAGTGAAATCATGAGGAAAATGATGAGGAATAACAATATCAGGGCCTCAAGGGCTCTGTACACAGCCCTTGCATTTCTGGGTCTGATTTGGTTCTTGTTTTCTGGGATCCACATGAGCCGAACGGCCAAGAGCTCGACAGTGCCACTTCCGGTTCCACCCTCGGTCCAAGTTTCCAGGCGGACAAAGCCGCTCACGAGGGAAGGAGACCCAGCTTACTGGGATTTAAATCTCAATTTTGTAATCAGGAGAAGAGTCCCGAGCGGACCTGACCCCATCCACAACCGGTACGTATAATCATGATATCACTTATTAAGTGCACTTGTGATGAAGGCGAAGTAGCGAGTAACATATAATAAAGTCAGGTTGTTGATGATATATCACTTGTGGTGTGGCAGCAAAAAACTGTTGCCTCAACCTTCTTTCACAATTGCAAGTAGGTTCTCTGTCGGTATGCCGATTTTATACTGAAATCTGCAGACACTAGGAATTACTACCTTAAAGAATAAACGTGGAAATTCTGCAATTGTTTTTCACATATTGTACTGCCACTTAAGAGGTAATAATTGAATTCAAGAATGCAGGTGCCTAGGAGCTGGTGACAGTTTTTCCCTTTATGAAAAGCTTCTTTAAATGTGAATCTTTCTCTTATTTTGATGAGAAACGAAAGAAACAAAGGCCATTGGGAAGTGAAAGGGACCACTTGATAAAGTAATGGGGGAGTGCGTATACACAGTTGATAGCTCCAACTTTTCTCTGTTGATTTGGATGCCATACCTGAATCAGCTCCAACCCACTACACAAAGGACATTAATAAACACACTGATAATCTTGATTAAGTTGATAATAAATCCTTGTGACACCTATCATCAACCATTTTTTGTGGTCTGAAATGAGTGAAACTTTCTGTCAACTTATGCTAAAGACATAGGAAGCACACAATGCGAAGCTCAGCACATTAACAAATAAAAGACTTGACTTTTTAGCTGCACATGTTCGATGGGCTTCAAGTGAGCCAATGATTGAATGCTCAATAAGAGAACCCTCTATCTTAAGCAGCTAGTCTCATATCAAGTGTGTCTCCAGGGCAGTGATATATAGACAACCACCAGGAGCTTGAAAGGAGACAGAAAATCAAACTGCATATCCAGTTTTGCGAGAGTCCTACAAGGGTTCTGCATAAATTTGCTCTATCGAAGACTGACCAAATCGGAAGTCATCATTTTTCTACTATTCACTGCTATGACCAAAGTTGTGAGCTGAGTATATGTAAATGGGAAACAGCACATGTTCTTGTGGTAGTATAGCCTGGCAATGAAAGGTTTTTTTGTGTAGTTCTGCTTGAATTTGTATCTGCAAAGTTATTGATCTTTTGTGCAATTCTTGAATGCGAATTTTTATTTGCAATTTGTACTTCTCGTTTTAAAAAGGGGAGTCATTGGCATACAATAGTACCAGCTAAGCTAAACGTGCAAAAAGCCTGTGGCATCGCTTTCTGAGGAAATCTGACTTCGTTTAACTCGTTCCTAAAAGTCGAGTGAAATTCACTCGGCATGGGAAAAACAGGGCAAATATGGACCATGGAACGAGCATTAATCTTATAGAGTTAGCAGATGAGACTAGAGAGCACGTGGTATAGTTCACAGTAGTCTCTGAGTTTTCTTGTGTCCTGATTGACCGAGCTCACCTCCATGAAAAATTTGCGAGAGGACGCATTTGGAAAGACACTGAACAGGGTTAAAAATCTTAATGAGTAAGGAATAGCACTGAACATCATCTAGCTTTTTTTCTTGGTTCTTTTAACAGATCTTTGTTGGATTTGGCTCTTTCTTTAATCTTTCAAGTGGCTCTGTGTTCCCTACATAAAGCCAATCCAATCAGCTAAAGTGGCTTCATTCTCAAAAAATTTTCGCTTGATGAACGGTGCCGTGGTGACCACAAAAGTTCCTAAGGGAATATGCAGCAAAAGGCAAACTGTGAAAAGGATGAAAGTACTCAATTTTTCTCTAATGTCTCAGTATGATTAAAGCTGTTATTGTCTAAAACATAGCAACATCCTCAGTTTGACCGCATTTCTTGCGGTTGTCGGTTCTCTTTAGGCTTTGCCACGCAAAGTAACGGTCGACGCGTTTCTGAACAACCAACCTCGCAGTTGCAGTCACTTGCACAAGAATCAATCTCGAGACCTCAGTTTTCTTGTCGTCGCAAAGATAGAATCTACTCAAGAAAACTCGAACTACGGCTCTGTATTCAGCTTTTAAAGTCGTATCGGAGTCGAAGGTCTGGAACAGTGTCTCACCATACACCGCGTTTGGAATAAAAGAATGAGACTAATACTTTCTCCGAAAAACAAGCAGTTAAAGAAAGGGAAAGGTGAGCAGCAATCTAACCTCCACTGCTTTTGCTTTCAATCCTTCTTTTTGTTCCCTCCCCTTTTGCTTTGCCCCTTTTTCCTGGCTTGATTTTTTGTGGTTCAAGAAGCAAAAGAACTTGGTCTAAAAAGTGAATAGAGATTTAAAATCTGGGGTCCCCTTTTGTTGCATGGGGAACATATTCCCAGCTCGTGCAAGTTCTTGTTCTTGTGAGAATTTTTGTTTGCCTTTTGATGGACCTCATTGTGACTGTACTGATCACTTTAAAAGTAGCAATTTTTTAGCAATTTTTGTGCAATCTTTGTGCAGTTGATTGAGGCCTGCCAAAAGACTTTGGTCTTTAGAAGCATCGACCATGCGGTAAACTTTATTTTACTCTACATGCTGTACTAAATTCCTGGTTGTTCCTTTATATTATTTTTCGCTAATAATGTCTGTGTTTCTGTCGTTGAAGCGGGATTGTACTAACATGAGTAAACTAGTTCGGTTGGTGGTTCAAAGAAGCCCAAAGAGGCCCATGCTATAGAAAGACACAGGATGATGCGAGCACTGAAAATCCATCCTTTCAATGAACTTCGATAATCACTGGGGTTTGTCTTAATAGCCACCATTCTCACATGAAAAGGGAATGGGGGATTCGAATCATTACCTTCTTAGAGGTGTTGGAATTAGAACAATTTAGTTTCGAATGTGGATTTTGACTTCCACATCCCGCAACGAGGTGGGACAAAAATCTAAGAATAAGAGTTAGAGTAGAAGTAAAGTAAGATCAATAAAATTAAAAAAAAAAAAAAAAAGCAAGTCGTCGCTTGCCCCTTCCTGTCAAAGCATTGCCTTTGAGCTTCTAAGAGAGCTTCGTTTTTCTTGGTTCTGGAGAAGACATTGCCTAAGACGAAACTCCCATCACAAAAAGCACAGAAGATGGCATTCAGATGTGCCACAATGTTCCGGGCGTTTCTCCGACTTAGTGGTCGATCGTTGGTCAGCAGCCTGCAAGGCGACTACTTTGCAAATATAATTCCTGTTTCCAGAGAACAGATTGTTCGTCTAATCAAAAATGGAACTCGCAATCCTTCCGTATCTAAGACGAGACATGAAATTCGAAGAGCCCCTTCGAAAGAGCTACGACTTTGAATGGCCCTAGCTAGAGTTTGGAGCTTAATGTACAGAGTACCCTGAAGAACCGGCGGTACATAAAGATTATCAACGATGACGAGATCATGTGAGAATATCTCCAAGTTCCATGCATGTTCGACTCACCAAATTTAACCGGGCGATGAACTAGTTTTGAAAGGGTTGCAAATAGAGACTAGCTATTTTTTGAAGGTACATTGCATGTGCCACCAGGACATCCCTTACCTATCGATATCAACTATTGTTTAGAGAGAGATTATTGCACATGAAAATGGTTATAACTTCCAAGTTCCTAAAGTAAAAACGACATTGATTCATCAGCGTATGGAGCCGTAGATACCTTATGTGGCACTCGCATATACATGAATGAAAGCGAATGTCCGCTCCAGATAACCGGTTGAGGTATGAGAAAGTAAAATATGTGAGCTGATGAATGTTAATTACCGCAGTGTACTACGGATCAATAAACAGGGGAGCCCATAAAAGATGAAGTGGATTCTATTCTTAAACCTCTTCCCACACATAAAAAGAGTCAGAAATTTCATATGCTCCTGATAAATCCAAGAGCTAAATAGCTTATTTCATCATGTAGAAGAATTACATATGCTGCTGAAGATGCAGATTACGCCAACTTTACATGAGCAATGTTTTTGAAGTTTTACCAAATACTTAGGAATTTCCATGGGAACTGAAGCCTGAAAATTGCATCAAGCTTTGACTCTTTCCTCTTTAGCTACATCGACTCGTTATCCTGCTTCAAGAAAATGAGAGGAAACTCGTCATATTGCTCCGTCATACCCTGCTCTTCGGCCATACTCTTCAATGACTGGTAAGCCTGGTACATGGACCATCGGTCCTTGGGTCGAGAATTGATGCAGCTGCAAGCAATTTTAAGGAACTGCAGAATTTCACCATCATAGCCGTGTTCCCAGAGAGTTTGGTCAACAGCATCCTTAATTCGGTCGGTGCTAGAGAGCACATTCACCCAATCCACTAGATTACCCTTGAATTCTTCATTAGGGTTGTTCACCTGGAGAGGCTTTTGCCCAGTTACCATCTCCAAAAGCACCACACCAAATGCATAAACATCCCCCTTCATCGAAGCAACCATGGTGCTCGGGTATTCTGGAGCAATGTAACCAAACTCCCCCAAATCGCCATTCACGAAACTGCTCCTGCTGGACTCCGAGGTAGTCATGAGCCTCGCTAAGCCGAAATCAACTATCCGAGCCTCAAAGTCTTCGTCGATAAAGATCATGTTGGAGCACAAGTTTTGATGCAAGAAGGGCGGATCACACCCGTGATGAAGCCAAGCGAGGCCTCTAGCGATGCCTAAACCAACCCGGAACCTAGTTGGCCAATCCAATAAAACAGTGCTTCCGTGCAGCAAAGAGTAAAGAGTGTTGTTCGACATGTGCTTGTAAACCAACAGCTTCTCTTCCTCCACTATACAAAACCCCAAAAGGGGCGTCAAATTCGGGTGCCTCAGTTGTCCCAACCGGTTCATCTCCGACCTGAACTGCTTTTCCCCAAGCTTACAAGTATTGAGCCGCTTAATCGCCAGCGCGGATCCATCTGGTAGGACAGCCTTATAAGTGCATCCAGTCCTAGTGGATATGATTATATTATCCACGCTGAAATTATTCGTGCTGGCCATTAGATCGGCCAATTTGACCTTCACAATCGGCTTCTGGAACAGAGAAACCTGGACAAGCTTATGAGCCCTAAGCCTCTCAGCCCAAACACTATCATCATCTCTACCAATCCCATACATTCTCCTCCTCCTCCTCCTCACAACCCTCAGATGATACCACCACCATAGGCCAAGACCCAGCAACAGAGATGCAGCGGCACCAAAAACCCCGGCAGCAATGATGATCGTCAGGTTCTTCTTGCTCAACCTACCACACTTCCCTAAAGGCCCTCCACAGAGATCGTTCCCTTCAAAACTTGCCTTATCAAACCCGTTAAAGAACGAAGGGATCGTCCCTTTCAGATCATTATTCCCGACCGAGAACTTCTTGAGCCTACTCAGAGTCAAAAAATCATATGGTATAGTGCCGGTCAGGCGATTATTCGACAGCACAAGATTGTTCAAGTAAGTGCAGTTCACTAGGTCGGGTGGTATAGAGCCCGAAAGGCCATTGCTCGACAGATCAAGAGTCACCAAGTAAGGAAGCCACCTGCATATTTGAGAAGGGATTGTACCAGAGAAGCCATTGTTGGAGAGATCCAAGGTCTGCAAGGTCCGGCAATACTGCAGCGACTCCGGAATCTGCCCTGTCAAGTCCATGCCCCGGAGCTCGAGGCTGAGTATGCGGTTCTCTCGGTCGTTCCAGCAAGAAACGCCCACGAACTTGCATATGAACCCGACCGACGAGCTCGCGAACCTCCAAGAACTCAGCTTCCCTTGCGGGTCGCCAAGCGAGGCCTTGAGGTCCTGCAGGCACCGGATATCTCCTCCACGGCAGCGACTGCCGTAACTAGCCATGCAACCCAAAACAAGATCGTAAGATCCGACGAGCGCTTCATTGATGACGATGGTCCTCGCCTACCCACTCGAGCAAAAGGCCAGAAAGCTTTTATATGCAAGCCTCCGGACCAGCTTATACCGAACGAAAAGGACCCTTCATGAGAGGCTGAGCGAATGGCGTTCTTGGGTGACGGTTGGCTTTATGGGCGTGATTTCTACGCGTGAAAACGGAAACTTTGGGAACGAGAGAGATCTGGAGAAGCGACGTCGACCACAAATTTGCAGAGGGATGGAACAGGGGCCTCTTTTTTTCTAGCCGGGTGGGTGCTTTTCTTGTGCGTCTCGATCGAAATTCAACGGCGAGTGAGGTTCTTGGGAAATTAACAATGGTTTGACTAAAGATGGATTCTTGAAGATAGCATAATCAAAGGAGCTTTGACCATTAAAAAAAGGGGAGAGAGGGGAAGGAATAAAGGAAAAAAGGGAGGTGGTGCTTATTCACTGCTCATTGATTTCGAAATTCTCCACGATCAACAGCAAAATGGGCAAATGGCCAGTTTCTTGGTGCTGCACTAGCTTCATCCTCCCTCTGCTTTATTATCCTAATCCACTATCTCCATCCAATAGGACAATACCAGGTTACCTAACTCAAGAAAAATTTACGCGATACATGAATTGACATGGATTCCAACTTGCTATATTTCGTTAAGCCGTTCATGAAACGGGTTCATCGCATGTGAAGAAGAACACTTCCACAGGAACTCGATTTGGAATTCGACGTCGATGCAGCCAATCGGGTGCCTTCGATTTTCGCATCCGTGTGCGACTCATGGTCGTGCCACTTGAGAAAGTGTGTGGGGGCCTTCATGTCTTTCCCGAAATGTTCCCCCTCGGTTTCGTATTTCAAATCAAACGTCCTTTTTCTTCCCTTGAATGCATTTTTCAAAGTCTGAACCTTTTTTTGTCTAGCGTCTGAAAGTGGAAAACCCGTCGAACGGGATTCCATTTCTTGACCTGGTAAACTTACGGTGTCGTGCACTTGGTTCTGTACGAGGCATGCGGTCGAGAGCAACCTTTCAATGTATGTACGCGAGAATCGAAGATCGAGTGGGAGCATTCACGTAAAGAAGTTTGATTATTGAACCGCCAAGAAAAACCTCTGTGTCTACGTTAATTTCATGCCGCCTTTATTATCCCACTTTCAAGCGATTGATTCGAGAATATCAGAGTGGTCCCTCGCGATTGGCGCACCAGAATTGTGCTAATGTCATTTTATAAGTTATCGGTCCCTTTTAGTAGTGCAGTTATTGGGCATAATCAAATTGACTATTGCTTGGAAATTAGCTACCATGAGACTGTTGAAATGCGTTCCCCATCGTCTTGATTTTCATCATTACCTCTCTAGTCTTGTAAATAGGCAATAAATATATATGAAGTCACGAATGGTAGCCAAACCTTAGCTATCAACTAGTTGCATTTTTCGATTAAAAAAGTCACTAATGACTCGTTAATTTTTAAATGCTGATGGCGGCATTTTTTTCAACTTTATTCGTTGTTTTTTTCGATGACTTCCTGACTTTTGCATAACGTGCGCGGGTTGTAATTAATTGAACTTTCTCTCGTTAGGATCATGCTACTTTCTAATGGTTGACCAAGGCATTGCTTTACTTTGGGAAATGTTCTATTTGTTGTGCTCTACTTCTTTCGGACCCATTTGGCACGATTATGGAACTTTGTTCAAAGATGTTTTTGGCGGTAATGATCCGAATTTAAATGCACAAAACGGAATTCGGAGAATCCCCAAAACAAGATTAGCGAAGTTGGGCAGTGTCAAGTGCATTTACATGAAAACTATGTCAGCTTCACTCGATACAATCGGTTATCCATTCATGTCCGATTTCAAGTTGGATGAAATCGGCTAATGCAATCTATTTCACTGAAAATGCTATAATATTTTCCTTTTTGGATATTTAACTATCAATATAGGTTATAGATTCATACCAAAACTTTGTTAATAATTAATTCGTTTTCTTTAAGCTGTCTAAATTTTCGAGATTTAGTTGCCAACCTTCGAGGCCGCCTCCCTCGTTATTGAATCACTATTTGTGTACCCTCTCCCTTCTCCCGTCTCTTCGTTAATTATCAAACCATCTAATTGTAACTCTTTACATATAAGAACAAGTTGTTCACTTTGAACACAATAACGTCATACGGATTCTTCATTGCTTACTGATATGTAAATTTTTTAATCATCTAAGAAATTATGTATTAACAAAATGATGTAGTCATGCTCAAATTTTTCCATATTCCGTTTAAATTATATTTTGAATAATAATTTGTGCATTCAATTATAATATATACACACGCATACACAAACCTTGTTTTTCTCTTTTCAGTGACGGCAATGCTATGGCACAAACTCGGTACTCTACGGAGGCAAGGTTATGAGATCAAAATAGTAATGCACGTAACTAACTCCCCTAAGATGTTTTGAACTAAGGGTGACCATGGTTTCAGAGTAAAACCTGGAACTTGATAACTTAACCGGTGAGAACCTGTAAGTTTCAAAACCTATTTCGATAGATAAATTCCAAGTTCTTAGTTAGAAAACCTAGAACTTGTCATAGTAGCCTGTAACTTAGAATCTGGAAGTTTTAATGTTTTTCATAATCTATGTATTTGCGCGATCGTACAATATTCCATGATGTTTGATGATGCGTGTATAATCTGAAAACACTAATATGAACTTATATTTTATAACAAAACTTTTACTTTATTAATGTTCATATTTTTCATGTGTCTAAATATAAGTTATGGTCAATGAATTGTAGTAGCAAGTGTGGATATTAAAAGTTTTAATTAACTGCAATCGTTCAATTAATTATATAAGTGGAACTTAAGTAGACCTTGAAACTAACCCTGCAACTTATGACAAGGTAGGTTACAGGTTCTAAGATATGTAGGTTAGGTTTTGGGTTCCAAAAAATGATGAACTTATTCCAACAAGTAAGTTATAGATTCCATGTGGAACCCATATGAAACCCGGATCTGATGACCCCTAATTTCAAATCACTAATATCTTGACGGGTGTATCTCAAACTTTTTCAATGAACATTGGAGTTAAAGTAAGTAGAACTCAAGTATCTGAAGGCCGATCAATTCTCTATACCATGTCTCTTTCCTTTGTATTGTTCCGTTCGCCGACTTAAATACCTAAAAGAGGCTAATCAGGGTCACAAATCCGGACGCGGTAAGTCACGCGTGCAGGTTGAATCCTTCTTGATTGGAGCTCCGTTGAACGCCGAATGACCGGATTGGGCATCTCTTTCCTCTACTCTCTCCCTTTTAATGATGACACGAATCTCGTCAAAAAAAAAAATGATGACACGAATGATCAACAAGAGTAAGACACCAACCAATTCTGGGAAAATTGACCAAGTCTAAGGGGGAAAAGCATAAATAAAAAAATGACCCTGTCAACATTGCTACAATGACCGAGTGCTCGCAGAAACCAGAGAGAAAATAGGGAAAAGAAACGAAAGAGAGGAGAGAGAAGGAAAAAGGGGAGAAGAAAATTCGCGCGTGCACTATACGGGATCTTGTCGAGTCAATTCAACTGCAATTCACAAGGACTATTAAGTGGTCATGTCCATCGTTCATTTAATCAAAGTAATTTTTTAGAATTAGGGTATAAATTTGAAGTTTCATGAAATTTGAGCACGAAATCCAAATTTCAAATTGTTGAGCCTTGGGTTTTTATGGAAATGTTGGATTATGGCGTTACGGAGCCGTGAAGTATGGCAGGAGTCGATTTGGAGGAACGTTTTGGTAGGAGCAATAATTTTAGGGTTTCACTTGTGAATTCCAAGTTGCGTTTAGGCTTGAATAATCGCTTTGGGTAAGCAATTTGTCATCAAATAGGAGTAGTTTTGTTAACTTTTAATGTCCATTCTTGTTTAATTGTTAGAATTATGAGATGGTTGACTCATATAGTTATGTATGGTTTAATTTTTTACCATTCCCAAGTGAGTCGTGCTTATCTCTTCTTTAAGTTTGTAAAACTCATGTCCTGAAAATAATATGAACACACACACACACATTGCTTTACAAACTAATTTATGAAATGAGTTCGGACACACACACACATACACATATACATACATATATATATATAAATATATATATTGCTTTACAAACTAATTTATGAAATGAGTTCGGAAATAATTTGAAAAATGCAATAGGCGGATGAGCTATGTTGTTAAAAATATTATTTGTTTTGGTTTGTAAAACCAATTTGTGACATATATTCTTAATTGATTTTGTGAATTATTGGGACAATGGATTGATATTCATGATCACTACAAACTCAGTGAGGAGTTCTGAGTATACATATTGTACAATAATAAGGGCCAAGTGTTATATGGTCATGTGAGTCCATGGAAGCCACATCAAGGGTTTTGTATTGTTTTTGTGTATTGGTCAAGGGCAAAGTACTACATGGTCATGCAAGTCTCTAAAAGCCACTTCTAGGGCATTATATAATTGATGTGTGTTGGTCAAGGACTAAGTGCTGCACAATGATGTAAGTTTTATGCAAGCCACCTCTAGAGCCATGCACTGGAGCTTTGATGTGTGATTTAATGGAATTAAGTATTGAATTGAATCATTGATACATGATTTGATATATTAATGAAATGAGTATTTCTGCTATGAATATAGTTATATTTGAGTAAGATATAACTCAAGAGATGTACTACTCACTTGATAGTGATTGCTCATTTTATTTATCTTTCATATTTTTCAGGTTCCCTATTAGTGGCCATTAGTATGAGAGCGCTATCACGGGGGTTTTTGAGAGTGGATTTTGGATATTATTTTAATGGAGTTGTATTTATGGTTATTGATTTGTTAGGTTGTTTAAGTTCTAAGTTGTACAATTCTTTTTGGCAAATTATCGAAATTATGATGTTATAACGAATATGTTGATTTATCTGATATGTATACACACATGTTGATAACATATTATTGGTTTCCATCTGAGATTCAGAAGGATGACTGTATTATCCCCATTCTTGTTGGTTTTGGGCAGTAACAAATTTTATTTAAGAATGGTAGAATGGGTAGGGAAAGAAATTGTAGGGAAAAAAACAGACATCGTCAAATTCTCTTGTATGGAAAGGTTTGAGAAAATTGAAGTGAAAAAAAAAAATGATATAGATTTGAAATACGTAGGACTCGAAAATTTTTTGTCTCACAGAAGGAAAGAGAAAAGGCGAAGAACTAAAAAATGAGCAAACACCAACTCTCAAAGTTTAATATTTTTTTAATGTCTACGATTTCTATCTTCTTTGTATTTATATAGTCTCTATTCACTTATGAGCATAATATTTTTTGTTGGACTTTCTAATGTCAAAGTCATGTTTTTTACAATTTATTTTGCGTGCGCGGCCATCATTCGTCCAATTTTATGTGCCGTAGCTAATCTCACTTCCACGTTTAAGGGGTGTTATGATATCCCACATCCCTATTCTAGATTTATATGCTAACTTTTTGTTCGACTTTTTAACGTCAACTTTGCCCTTTCTTTTTCTCACAAAATCGCAAGCCAAAAGACTAATATTATTATATTTCAATTGGATCTTTTATCAAATAAAATACTTTCGAACATCCCCACATTTACTTTCCAACCATCCTAGTCAACATTGAGAGAATTATTTTGGGATTACACAAAAAATTCTTGAACTTTAATTCGATGTATAATATCATCCTTAAACTTTTAATTTGTTCAAAGTGATTCCTAAACTTTAAGTAAATCTAAATTATTATATTCCCAGATTCAATTTAGTCTTTGGATTATCTAGCCTAAGGAATAAATTGAATGTGTACTAAAAGTTTAGATATCATACTAAATTACTTAAAAGTTTAGAAATCACATGATATATTGAGCTAAAATTCAAAAACCGCATTAAACAAATTAAAAATTCAAGAATAACATTGTGCATGAGTTAAAGTTTATAAATCATTTTATGTCATTTTCTTAATTATTTCTCCTCCTCCATTTTCTTTCCCAATCAAAAACCTTTCCAATCAATTTTTCACAAGTAAAAGAAAAAAACAAACCAAATCTCAAAGTCCAAACCTTCACGATGTGTTTGGCAGTTAAGATATTATCCTATCCGGTAATTGGTGAGTCCTCCGGACCATATAAATCCGAATAAAATGTCAAATAAGAAATTAGAAATGGGGTAGGATAAACCGGAGTAGATATAAAAAATTAAAAAGGAAAAAACAAACTTTCTTCTAAGACAAGCAGTTAAGGAAAGGGAGAGACAAGGAGCAATCTAAGCTCAATTGCTTTTGCTTTCAATCCTTCTTTTTCTTCCCTCCCCTTTTGCTTTGCCCCCTTTTTCCTGGCTTTGATTTCGTGTGTTTCGAGAAGCAAAAGGACTCGGTCTAAAAAGTGAACTGATACTCAAAATTTGGGGTGCCTTTTGTTGCATGGGAGACAGTTCCCCAGCTCGTGCAAGTTCTCGTTCTTGTGAGAATTTCTGTCTGCCTTTTGATGGACCTCATTTCGACTCTACTGATCAATTTAAAGTAGCAACTTTTTGTGTGCTATTGCTGATAATTAGGGTTGCTGATAATTAGGGGTGTGCAAAATACCCGGGAACCGCCTAGACTGCCCAGAACTGGACCGGAATCGCCTGGAACCGGCGGTTCTTGAGAGAACCAATGCGGTTCCGGGCCCAATTACGGGAACCGGTGGGTACCGGTCCGGTTCCCGGTTCCATGGGCGGATTCGCCCGCCCGCCCGCCCGCCCACCCTGACCGGACCGATTAATTTTTAATATTAAAATATTACTAAAACAAAACAAACCTTAACCGAGCATGACTTCTCTTCTTTGTCTTCGACTTCTTTGGTTCTATGACTGTCTCTCTTCTTTGTCTCTTCCTCGGTTCCTTCCCAAGCATCGACGCCGCCATCGTTGCCCCCTCACGCTGGCCGCCACCCGCCACAGCCTCTACTCGCCTAATAGTGACCCGCAACGCCATATCTCGCCTCCACGCCGACCACCATGCCAGCAGCCGCGAGCGCCCTTCACCCGCTCGCCCACCGCCGTTGCTTCTGCTCTAAGCCCCCTCCGCCAGCAATCCGACGCCGTTGCAGCCTCTACAGCTGCAACGACCGACGCCAGCAGATCTTGAACTGGTGGCTGCGCCTCCGTCGTTGCTCCTCGAGCATCGACACTGCCGCCGCTGTTGTCCACCCCATTGTGCCGACCGCCACAACCTCTGCTCCGTCCAGCAATGACCTACGATGCCACAACTCGCCTCCGCACCGACCACCGCACCAACAGCCGCAAGCACCCTTCGCCCGCTCGCCCGTCACCGCGACGCCACAGCTCACCTTCGCATCAAGATCGGTTCCATGGATGCAGTCCGGTTCCCGGGTGGATCCATGCAATAAACAGGTGGATCCCGGTTCCAATTTTTCGGAACCGGTCCTTAGCGGGCGGTTCCCTGTTCTAGGTTGAGAATCGCCCACCCGGACCATGCACACCCCTACCGATAATGTCTTTGTTTCTGTTGTTGAAGCGGACTGCACTAGCATGTGTAAAGTACATGTAGTATAGTTCATGGTTCGAAATAGCCCAAGAGGCGTGCCATAGAAAGACTGAGAATGATGCGAGCCCCGAAAAACCCATCCATGACAAGCTTCAACCCTGAACCTTTGCCCTTTCCCATCCAAGAATTGCCTTTGAGGTTCTAAGAGAGATGCGTTTTCTTGGTTTTGGATAAGACATCGCCGGACTAAACTTCGGTCACAGAAAGCTGGGAAGATGGCATTCAGATGTCCTGCAATGTTCCTGGCATTTCTCCGACTTAGGTCCTTTGTTTGTTTTTTTTTTTTTTTGTCATGAACACAACGCGTTTGTTTGCGTTTTTATTCCAAATCTATTTTTTTGTTTCCGGGAACAAATTTGGAACATAAACAAGAAACAAAAAACGCAATTTTTCTCTCTCCTAAGTTTTTCTTCTTTTTCTTTTCTTCTTCTTTTTTCTTTGGCCAGTCGCCGGCCTCGGCCATTGCCAGCGACCGGCCGTTGAAGGTCGGCAACCTGCCGTCGAGGGCCGGCGATCTCGCCGGAGCGTCACCAACCCTTGGCAAGGCCGAGCTCGCCTAGCCACTGGCGAGGCTTGGCCTCACGAAGCCACCACCAAGCGATGCTGACCTAGCGGTGGCCCGGTGACACCGAGCCTCGCTGGTGGCTAAGCGAGGCCACCAACCCTTGTTGGCCAATCGTCGGCCATGGCCAAGGCCAACGACCGGCCAAAAGGAAGAAAAAAGAAAAAAGAAAAAAATTAAAAAATTAAAAGAAACAAAAAAATTATATAAATTTATCAAACACGTTTCTGTTCTTTTTCTATTCCAAGAACAAGTTTACTAAATGCGTTCTTCTGTTCAAAAAATGTTCCCCAGAATAGAAATAGTTTTTTCTAATTATGTTCCCTTAAACAATTTTTTAAGAGAAACGTAATCAAACGCATCTTTAGTGGCTGATCCGTGGTCGGGAGCCTCCAAGGCGACTAGTTTGTAATATATATTTTTATTTCCGGACAACAGACCTAAACGAAATGGGACTCCCAATCTTTATGTGCCTAATAGACGCTCCCCAGACATGACAATCCAGTAGCCCCCATGAAGGAGCTACAACATAGAAGAATGACTATGTTTCCAGCTAGTGTTCGTAGCTTAATGTACAAAGAAGTTAGAACCCGGAAGAACCAGCAGCGTATACAAAGATTATGGACAATAATAAGATCAGAATTCGACCCGCACACACACAGACGTTATTGCCCATGAAGATGGTTGTTATTTCTAATGTGGCATCAGCAGCATGTTGCTCCGGATAACCATTAGGTATGAGAAAGTTAAAAAAGTGAGCCGATTGATGTTAACTGCCGCAGTGTGCTACGAATCAGCAAGCAGGGAAGCACATAAAAGATGGAAGGGATTCTATTTTAAAACCTCTCCCCACACAGAAGAGCCAGGAAATTCATGTACACCTGATAAATGCTTGAATCGAGAACTATATAGCTTATTTCATCATGTAGAAAAATTACATCATACACAGGTGAATATACAGATTGCGGAACTATACACCGAGAATTTTTTGACTTTTTACCAATTACTTTGGAAATCTCCTTGGGAATTGAATCAGAGGAAACTCATCCCCATATTCCTTCGTCATCCCCTG
Source organism: Eucalyptus sp. ANBG9806169 (assembly GCA_014182395.1). NCBI lineage: Eukaryota > Viridiplantae > Streptophyta > Magnoliopsida > Myrtales > Myrtaceae > Eucalyptus > Eucalyptus sp. ANBG9806169. The sequence continues at coordinate 29,325,002 of CM024582.1, forward strand.
CTCTTCTGCCATGCTCTTCAATGACTGGTAAGCCTGGTACATGGACCACCAGTCTCTAGGTCGAGAAGTTACGCAATTGAAAGTGACTTTTAAGGAACTGCAGAATTTCGCCATCATGGCCGCGTTCCCAGGTAGTTTGTCAACGACCTACTTAATTCTGTGGAGGCCAGCGAGCATATGCACCCAATCCACTAAATTACCCTTGAATCCTTCATCAGTTTTTGTTCACCTCGAGAGGCTTCGGCCCCGCTACCAGCTCCAAAAGCACCACCCCAAATGCATAAACATTTCTATTCATCGAAGCAACCACTGTGCTCGAGTACTCTGCAGCAATGTAACCGAACTCCCCCTAAATTGCCATTCACAAAACTGCTCTCGATGGAGTCCACGTTAGTCACGAGGCTTTGAGACCTTGCAAGCACTTGGCATCGTCCTCAACGCCAGCGACTGCTGAAACAAGCCATTCAATCGGAAAACAAGATCATCAGGTCAGACGAGCGTTTCATGTATGATGGTCTCGCTGACCAATGCGAGCAAAAGCTCAGAACCTTTTATGAAATCTCTGAACCAGCTTATACTGAAGGGAAAATGTCACAAATGGTCCATGAACTTTCATATAATGTTCAATTTTATTCCTAAACTTTCGATTTACTCAATTTGGTCCATGAACTATTAACAAATATTCCATTTAATCATTCCGTTTGTTCAAACCGTTAAGGGTGCGCATAATAAAATTTATATTTCTCTATTTCTCTGCTCCCCAGAATAGGTTTGGAACAAAAATTCGTTTGGTAACGCAATTTAATTTTTTTTATTTCTAGAATAGATTTCTATTCCAGAAATAAATTTGAAGAAAAAATCAAAAACTAAAATTTTTAACTTCTCAATTTCTGGCCAGAAATCAATTTCTATTCCAGAAATTTTGTCTTGCACACCCTAAATGATGACATGGAGCATTAATTGATGACATTGAACTAAGTTGGATTACTATGAGTCAATATATATCTTTAAAAATGAAAACAAATTAGGGGTCAGCTAGAGATTAGAGCACCGATCACAAAAGAAAAGAGAATAAGTGGTTTTGTATCTTTTTTTTTTGGACAGTGGCCACAATTTAACCTGTTTTAAAGATAGTTTCCATGTGGATATTCCACGTCCTTTTTTATTTTATATTTAAGAGACTAAAAGCCATGTAAATCAATTCCGTTAACTTTAACTAACGGAATGACGAAATTTCAATGACTAGATCGGATATTTATCGATAATTCAGCGATCAAATTGAACAAATTAAAAGTCTAGAGACGAGATTGCACATTAAGTGAAAGTTTAGGGACTGTTTGTGACATTTTCTCTATACCGAACGAAGAGGACTGTTCATGATAGGCACAGCAAATGGTGTTCTCGAGCGACTAGCTTTATGGGGGGGAGTTCTACGCGTAAAAAAGGAAACTTTGGGAATGAAAAAGTGTGAAGAAGGGACATTGACCAGAAATCTGCAAAGAGAGAAACAGGATCCGAGCCTCTTTTTTTGGTGAGGATCGAGTGCTTTCTGTGTGTGTCTCGATCAAATTCAATGGTGAATGACGTTCTTGATGATCATCGATGATTTGACTAAAAAGATGGATTCTTGAAGATAGTATAATTAAAGGGTTTTTTAGCATAAAAAATGGAATTAAAATAACAATAAAAACGAGATGGTGCTTATTCATTGCTCATTGATTTGGAAATATTCCATGATCAACAGCAAAATGGGCAATGGCCAGTTTTTGTGCTGCACTAGTTGATCCTCTCTCATTGGTTATTCTAAGGGCCTATTAGATAAGTATCCTATTTTGTTCTTTTGTTTCCAGAACAGAAAATATGTTTCATTTGCTAATGCTAGCTAATTTTTATATTCCTTGGAATAAAAAAATGGCCTGGGAATCAATTTGAAACGTAAATAAAAAGAAGAGAAAATCTATTTCTTTATTTCCAGAAAAAAAAAAATGTTACCAAACACACTATAATCTGTCCAATAGAAACATACCAAGTAAACTAAGCCAATCACGTATGAAAAAGATAATGTAATATTTATCCTTATTAGATTTACATGCGATATGCGCGTCATAATTAACTCGATATTTTATGTTACGCCATTCATGAAAGTGAGTTTATTTGGTGCGAATAATACTTTATTGGTTTTGGTGAAATGGGTTTTGAATCCGGCCACAGTGCAGCCAATCAGGGGCATTGGAGTTGGATCCGTACGAGATTCATGGTCCTGCCACTTGGGGAATGCGGGGCTTCCATGTCTTTCCAAAAATGTTCCTCTCAATTCGAAAGTTCAAATCAAAAGTCCTTTCTTCCCAAAGTGCTTGTTCAAAGCTTGAACTTTGCATCTTTATCTGGTATTTGAAAGTTGAAAAACCCGTCAAAAGGGGTTCTCTTTTCTTGACTTAGTAAAGCCCTAATTTGGGGTTTCGGGTCTCCCACTTAATGATCTTGGAAGTGAAATCTCAATCATGTTTGTCAACTAGAATTATGCAAGAATTGAAAATCGAGTCGAAGCATATTCATAAAGAAGGCAATGATTGCGTTGATTATTGAATCGCCTAAAAAATATCTCTATGTACCTTGGGATTACCTTACTCTAAGGTGATTGATTTGTGAAAGTGGCACCTTGCGATTTGAGCACGATGTACCAATGTCAATTTATAAATTACGAATCCTATTGATTAAGTAACATTTTTGCCAAGAATGAAATTAACTTTTTTCTGATGGTTACTTGAAAATAAGCTACTCTAGTGAAAGACCCACTAAACTAGTATAGCCTATTGGAATGTGGTCCCCATCCTTTTTATTTTCACGATTAGTTCTTTGGTCTCATAAATTCAATACTCAATTAACGAAAAGTCACAAATAGAAGTCAACACCCGAGCTATTAATTAGTCGCATTTTTCCACCAAATTTTTATCTTTAACTGCTTCAACTTCATGTACAGAGAAAACTTTCGTGCAAAATCAACGATCGAGAACACATTTTCTGAATGCTAATAGCAGCATTTCTTGCAACCTTATCAATTTTTCCATGACATGCTGAACTAATTTCATCAGGATCGTGCTGCTTTGCAGTTGAACAAGGCATCACCTTCCGTTTGCTTTGCTCTTCTCGTTCAGACCCATTAGGCATGGTTGTAGAACCTTGTTCGAATATATTTTTGTCGGTATTGACCCGAATTGGGGCGCACGAGTATAATTTAGAGCATTGCCATAAGACAATTAGCAAAGTTTTGGATCATATTAATCGTATCTATGCATAATTGGCTAGTAAAACTTATTTAACTAAAGATGCTATAATAACTTTTCTTTCTTATATTTAACTCGATACACAACTAGGCTTTGTAAATGTTTGAGTTTGAACATGAGACGGCATCATGTTTTGCCATGAAATATATCGAACATGTGAGGTGTTATTTTTTCATTTTAGATGATTAAATACGGTCTCGGAATTTATATTTATCCAAAGGAAAAATGATATAAATGGTCCATGAATCTTGATCAAATGTGTAATGCGATCTCTGAACTTTAAACTAATGTGCAATGTCATCTCTAAAGTTTTAAGCCGTTCAACGTGATTTATAGACATTTGATAAATGTTCAATTTAATCTCCAAATTATACGAAAATATTCAATATTGTCCTTAAACTATATTGAACATGCACCAAAACTCCAAGGACCGCATTGAACAAATAAAAAAATTAAGGACTACATTGAACATTGGGTTAAAATTCATAAACCATATTACACATTAAAACAAAGTTCAAAGACCATTTGTGTCATCATTCCTTATCCAAAAAACTGCCCTAAATATTAAAATTTTCAATGTCTCTTTATTAATTATTTTTTGTTGTAACCCTTTTATATTAAGAAAAATAATAATGTATGGTTTATTATGAATCCTTAAAGTTTTCCCCTCTCCCTTTCTGCCTAGTATGATTCTTTAAAACTATAGATATTCTGACCAATTGTGGTAGTATACTTTGCACTTGCCATAATGTTGAATATGTGCATCAGAATTCTGTTACCTTAAATATTTCTATGATATGATAAAAAAAATAAAAATGAATTTGGTGGCTAATATGCAATTCCTATTCCGAGACCGAAAGAGTCGTACGTGTGGAATGACATACTTGCCATGAATTCTATTTTTATTAACCTTGGAATGACATACTTGACATACTTGTATCATAGTGCTATTTCATGATAATTTAGATGAGAGGCAAAGTCATCAATTGGAATCGTTTAAATGCAATTACAACATAATAAGGAACACATGAAACATACATAAGCCTTATCATGTTTGTGATAATTGATTCATTATACTCCAACTTTTTCTATTTTCTGTTTAATTTGATATTTTGTATGATGATAATTCCTGCAAAAGCGCGTATAGCTACATATACGTATACGTACATTCTTATATATATATATATATATATATATATATATATATATATATATATATATTAATTACAGTTTTGTCTCGTTCCTTTGTTCGTTAGAAGTCGAGCCTTCGATCCGAGGACAAAAAGATGTGGGTCCGGAATGACGACACGTGTCGCCGATTCTTGAATAAAGTTTCCCACTTCCCGCGTAACGACCACCATTCATATTCATTGGCATGCGTGTTGACCGGTGAGCACGCCCGTGGGCCCCGCGTTTCCTCTTTCGCTCGCGCCCGGAGCGATCCGAAACCGAAAAATCGCGCCTCGCTGCAAAACGTCGTCGCATCGGGGCCACCGCATTTCTTGGAAGTTGGGGTAGCTGTCGACGATTCCGAATGGGCTCCGTGGGCCTTTTCCCCCAGACGATGACCGCGCTCTAAATTGGGGGAAGCATCGATTCAGAATAGAATCAAGAATGGGACCAAACCAATCCATTTCCAGATTCCTGCCATTACCAATTTCCAAAAAAGTGAAACAAACACCGCGTGGTTCAATTTCCGGTTACTGAGTAAGAACCTAATTGGGAACTGGGAATTAATGAAAAAGAAGAAGAAGAAGATGAAATTAATGTTCTCGAGTAGACTCTGGAATTGATTGACATGGTAGGTTTTACATTTCAAGGTACGCAAGACAAGTTTTACGTTCCAAAAACTAGAGAATCAATTCGGACAAAATAGGTTTCAGATGGAATTGGACCGACTGTGATAGCACTCATCCCTAATTCAAACCACCGCCGATGGTACGGCGTTGGTATTCCAATGGATGTAGGGTCACAAGATTGAAATTACCTTTGAATGTATGGGTGTACCTAGCTCTAATCGGATCGGTTCCAAATCACTAACATCTCAATAAGGGCACCAGATTTTTCAGTCCAAATTGGTGTTAAATAAATACAACTTAAGTCTCCTTTTATTTTGTGAAAGATGACTAATTTCGAATACACTTTCTAAAAAGATGGCCGCTTCTATTGTTTATAATAATGAAGAATATTTCATTATCTATGAAAACATTTAAACATAAATTGTTATCGATATTGAAAATATTTTTTATTGGCTAATTATTTCAAATAATACAAACAACCATTTTTTGGAAAATATTTTATAAATCATTTATTTTCTATGAAACAAATGAAACTTAAGTATTAGAGAGCCAATTAATTCTCTATATCCCAAGTCGCTTTCCCTTGTTCTCTTCCATTTACTAACTTGAGTATTGGAGAGGCTAATCGAGGTTGCAAATTTAGATGCCGTAAGTCATTATTAGAGGTGGCAAATGGGTGGGTCGGGTCGGGTATGGGTCGGGTCGAAAATGGGTCGACCCATATTCGATCCATTTAACCCGTTTTGACCCATATTTTTGTAATGTAAATATAATGACCCATACCCGACCCGACATATCCGATATACCCGACCCGACCCATATTGCTAAAACCTACTAATATTCTAAAAAAAACCCGCACTCACTTTAAGTTATATGCTAATTGGATAAAAACCTCAAATTAAATTAAAAAATAGTAAATAAAATAAAATTTGTTAAAAAAACCTATAAATTGAAATATTTATGAAGAATTAGACTATGCACATGCTTCTTTTATTTAAAGTGAGCATATTTTTGGGACAAGGGAGAAGGCTAAGCAAAACAAGTGTCATTGTAATAGTTACACAGCAAATTGACAGCATATGCCTGTAAATAAATAGCATAAGGCCAAATTATCCATGTCAAATCTCTTGAATGCTTTGAGAGTTTGAGCCAAAATACATGCACATATTGAGCTGCAGGAGAAAGTGAGAAGAAGTTATATGTATATGTATGGAATCCACTAACTCTGCAAACTAACGCATTTTAAAACATTGGATATAGTAGGCTGTGCGCACCTCCTTGGCAACAGCCCGAGCTGTCCTCCAGTTATCCCCTGTCACCATTACAGGACTAACACCCATCTTCTTGAGGCCTTCAATAACTACAGCTGCTTCCCTTTTCAGCGGATCTGCAACCCCTAAAACACCAATCAAGGCATCACCATATGTAACAAGAATGCCTGTTTTGGCACTTTCTTCAAGCTCTACAACAAAATTGTCCACATGAGTTGGAATGGCAATTCCACTTTCAGTCAACAGCTTCCGATTACCAACCTGTCAAAGTTGCATGTCCAACAAGCATATTAACATGCTATCGAAAGGCATAGTATTGAGTTTTCTTTTTCTTTTTCTTTTTTTTGGGTCAGAGGCATATTATTGAGTAAAGCAGCAAAACTTTTAGATCTTCATTTCAGGAAACACACCAGCACTCGCTTCCCTTCAATAAAGCATTGAATTCCCCTTCCTGGAAGAGCAGAAAACTCAGTGACATCCTGGAGCCATCCAGAATTCATTGACTCCTTGGAGTTTGTAGCATCATTAGTTTCAGAAGGATCATCGAAGAAGTGGAAATGGCGTGCATGCTCCACAATTGCTTTCCCGCAGGATGTTCACTGCTAGCCTAGTTGAGATAAGTAACAAAAACAATTACAATGCAATGTTGAAAAAGAAGTCAAGAATATCAGCATAAAACGAATCTTTTAAACTACAGCCCACATCTTCAGAGAAGGCAATGCAAGCGGAGTTCTGCAGTTTGAGCTTGGGCACTCGAAAGTCTCTGTTTGAAGTCAGCTTTACCACATGGCTAAACAAGAATCTAAATAAGCTTTATCTTAGTGAAGCAGTTAGGTATCATGTTTGAAGGCAGTGAAATGCCTGATATAAAATGCATGCGTAATTTATGCCCAAACCATAATTTATGCATCCATGATTGGTAATATTCTATAGGTGATAGTAATTTTTCAAACGTTTTAGAAAGGCTGCTAATTAGTAGAATCTGTCCTAAAATAAACTCCAAATGTACATGTTCAAGATTTGATCCTCGACAATCGTTGATTCTCCATATGGTGATGACATCATAAGAACCGATGTATATGGTCCTCCTCTATCTTGGCCATTTCAGTTTTCTAAATGTTTGCATCCGCAATCTCCATTTGAACAAACATACGCCCGCTAATTACTCTCTTTCTCTTTTCTCGTTCTCTCTCTCCGGGAGAAATGGGGAGCGGGGACTTGAATAAATGGACAAAGAATACATAGTTACCTCTGCAGAAGCCACCAAATTGAGGAACTGTCCGCGGTCCATCTCATTGAAAACTTTTGCAGTTGTGACGGTGGCTTTCCCCTGTGTAAGGGTGCCTGATTATCAAATATTACATACTTAACCTTCTGGGCTCTCTCCAAAGCCTCTTCGCCTTTTATCAACACCCCATTGTTGGCACCAACCCCTGTTGCCACCATCACAGCAGTAGGTGTTGCCAACCCAAGGGCATAGGTGTTACCATCCGCAATTACTGCCTGCGTTAGAATAGCAAACAAAAAACAAAATTAATGCACGCTTGCTGAGTCATGATGATAAAAAAAAACCAGCTACGCACACAGCTCAAAAACGCCTCTTTCGTCTCGATGATCGGTCGCTAAATCTTCTTGATGAGCAACAATTCAGGATACCAACATCGACGCGAACCCAATGCCGCTTAATTCCAACATTCCCGAGACGAGAGGGCGGTACAAAGAGCGAATAGAAAGTCCCCCACCCGCACCAACGGAAAGGGAGAAAAAAAAAGGGGTTACCGATTGGTAGGCGGATTCGAGAGGGTGAGATCCGACGATCTCGCTCTTGACACCATGGAGGCCGAATCGCAGGGCGTCGGCCCGGACACCTCAGATTTTGTGGGCGAGCCGCGGAGGCAAGCGGCGGAGGTGGGTGACGAAGTTCGTCGGCCTTCGAGGGAGCTGCGGAGGCGAGCCTCAGAGGGGGGCGGCGGAGGCGACTCAGAGGCGAGTCGCGGCGGCGAGTGGCGGAGGCGGCTCGGAGGCGCTCGGAGGCGAGCGGCGGAGGTGGGTCGAAAATGGGTCACTGAGTCACTGACGAAGATGAAGGTCGAAGACTCGAAGGTGAAGGACTGAAGGTGAAGGTCGAAGACGAAGACTCGACATTTTTTGGGTTTTAAAAATGGGTCGAAAATGGGTCGAGAGTGTAACCCAGACCCATATGTGAACTAAAAACGGGTTCAACGTGAGTTAATAGTTGTAATGGGCTATTAACCCATATTCAACCCATATATGAAAAATATAGGTGCAAAATGGGTCCATGACCCATTTTGCCACCTCTAGTCATTATCAATGAGTGCATGTTGAAGCCTTGACTGAAGCTCTAATGAATACCGAAGGGGCCAAATTGCGTATCAACATGTTGAAATCTTTTTGTTTTTACAATGACACGAATAATCAACATGAATAAATGCCAACGTTTTCTATTGGAAAGGTTGGAATGGGTACGGAAAAATGGAAGGGAACGAAATGGACCAAGAGTAGTCAAATTCTCTTGTCCGAAAGAGTTCAAGAAAATTTGAGGTGAAAAAATCATGTAGATTTGAAGAAAGCTTTGGTGCAAAATCAACAATCGAGAGCACATTTTCTGAATGCTAATAGCAGCATTTCTTGCAATCTTATTGAATTTTCCCTAACATCCTAAATGAACTAATTTCATTAGGATTATGCTGCTTTGCTTGGCCAAGGCATTGCCTTCCGTTTGCTCTGCTCTTCTCGTTCAAACCCATTTGGCATGGTTGCGGAACCTTGTTTGGAGATGTTTGCGTCAGTATTAACCCAAATATGGACGCACGAATAGAATTTGGAGCATTCCCATACGACAATTAGCAAAATTTTGGTTTTAGTTAATCGTATCTACGCGAAATTGGCTAGTGCAGCTTTTTAAACTAAAGATGTTGTAATATCTTTTCTTTCATATATTTAACCAGGTACACAACTAGGCTTTGTAAATGCTCAAGTCTTGACATGAGATGGCATTGTATTTTGCCTCGAAACCTATCGAACATGTGAGGTGTTACTTTTTCATCTTAGATGATTAAATACGGTCTTGGCATTTATATTTATTCAAAGGGAAAATTATATAACTATTCTATAAACTTTAGCTCAATATGTAATGTAATTCATGAACTTTAACTTAAAGCCCAATGTCATCCTCATTTTAAGTTGCTCAATGTGATCCCTAGATCTTTAGTACATATTTAATTTAGTATATGAACTATCCTGAACTTGAATTAATGAAATGACAAATAGTAACATGAACCAAATTTTAGGAACCACATTGAATAAATAAAAAATTTGAAGGCCATATTGAAGGTTGAGTTAAATTATAGGGATCACATTACACAAATTAAAAGTTTATGCACCACCTTGTATATTAAGACAAAATTCATGGATCATTTGCATCAATATTTCTTTTTCAAAAAACTGCCCTAGATATTAGAATTTTCAATGTCCCTCTATTTAATCAATTTGGCCGTAACCCTTTATATGGAAGAAAACGTTTTTCGCTTCGACATGATGCCGTAATTTAGATGAGAGGCAAAGCATCTACAGAATTTTTTAGATGCAACGATGACATAATAAGGAACATATGAAACATATATAAGCCTTACCATGTTTGTGATGATTGATTGATTATACCCCAACTTTTTCTATTTTCCGTTTGATTTTATATTTCGTATGACGATAATTCGCGCAAAAGCATAAATATATATATATATATATATATACACAGTTTCATCTCGCTCCCCTGTTTGTTGGAAGTCGAGCTTTCGATCCAAAGATGTGGGCCCGCAATGACGACACGTGTCGCCGATTCTTGGATAAAGTTTCACACTTCCCGCGTAACGACCTTCGTTCATGTTCATCGGCGGTCGTGTTGACCGGTGAACACTCCCGTGGACCCCGCGTTTACCCTTTTGGTCGCGCCCGGAGCGATCCGAAAACCGGAAAAATCGCGCCTCGCCGCAAACGTCGTCGCATCGGGGCCACCCGCATTTCTTGGAAGTTGGGGATACCTGCCAACGATTCCAAATGGGCTCCGTGGGCCTTCTTTCCCCCCCAACTACGACCGCATTCCAAATTCGGGGATAAGCATGAATTTACGAGGTAGAATCAGGAATTGGACCGGACCGATCCAGTTTCAAGTTTTCGTGATTACCGGTCCGATTTTCAATTTCAATAAAAGTAAAATCAGTACTGTGGGGTCCAATTCCTAGTTCCTGAGTAAGAACTAAATCGAGAACTAGGAATTGATGAACCGCGGTTACATATTTTGACCATTTTATTATTTATTTTATTTTCATGTTCATTTTTTCATGAATTGTTGCTGATGATAAATGAGGATTTTTATTATTGCGTTCACTTTCATTTTACTTAACTAAAATGGAAAAAGAAGAAGAAGGTATTCCTGAGTAAACCTAAAATCGATTGACATGGGAGGCTTTAGATTCAAAGACATGTAGGACAGATTTTACATTAAAAAAATTAGGGAATCAGTTCAGCCAAGATAGGTCTTAGATAAAACCTAGACTGACCCTGAAACCGCTCATCCTTATTCCAAACCACTGCCAATAGTACGATGTTGGTATTCCCATGGATGTAGGGTCACAAGATCAAAATTACCTATGGACGTACGGGTGTACCTAACTCCCATCGAATGAGTTTGAACCACTAACATCTCAATAAGGGCACCAACCTCTGATTTTTTTGTCCAAATTGGTGCAAAATAAGTACAACTTTAGGCTCCTTTTATTTTGCGAAAGATAATTGATTTTGAGTACACTTTCTAAAAAATAATCACTTCTTTTGCTTATGATAATGGAAAATATTTCATTGTCCACAAAAATGTTTAAACATAAATTATTGTCTATAATAAAAATATTTTTTATTAGCTAATTATTTTTAACGATACAATCAATCATTTTTTAGAAAATATTTTTCGAAATGATTTATTTTCTATGAAACAAATGAAACTTAAGTATCAGAGAGTCGATCAATTCTCTATATCCCAAGTCTCTTTCCTTTGCTCTCTTCCATCTACTGACTTGAGTATTGGAAGGCTAATCAAGGTCGCAAATATAGACGCCGTAAATCATTATCAACTCGTGCATGTTGAAGCCTTGACTGAAGCTTCGATGAACATCAAATGAACCAGATTGCGCATGAACATGTTGAGATTGTTTTTTTTTTTAAACGATGACACAAATAAATGCCAACCATTTCTACTAGAAAGGTTGGAATGGGTATGGAAAAATGGTAGGTAACGAAATGGACCGAGAGTAGTCAATCGTCTGGAAGAGTTCAAGAAAATTTGAGGTGAAAATATTATGTAGATTTTTGAAGTTGATTGGGCCCAAATTTTTTTGGTCTCTCCAGCTCGAAAAGAAAAGGTAGCGAGCAATCACCAACTTTTCAAGATAGGTACCGGAGGTAAGTTCTACTCCATTTTTTTTGCATGACTCTCATTTGTCAAGCTCCATGCGTAAAATTTAATCTCTTGTCTAGGTTCATGCACACCTTATACAATCCTTGTCTCCTTTGACTGATTTACTTAAACCTTTCATTAAACTCCTAAATACCAATTTTACCCTTTCTTTTTTCCTCGCGAAATTACAAGTCAAAGGCTAATGTCATGTTTATACTTTCAATTGGATTTTCTCATCAGACAGAAAATGCTTCCAAATCCCCAAACATTTTCTTCCCCTTCTTTTTCTTCCTCCGTTCCTGTCGAGTTTTCAAGAGGAAAAAAAAAAAAAAATTAATAAAAAATAAAAAAAAAAAGAAAAAAAGGAAAACGACCAGATTCCCGAAGGACCAAACCCTCAACGCTCGACTCAACTGACTCGAGGACACCCACCTTAACCGACGGCCGAACCCTCGTAATTGAATTTCAAAACGAGGGGCAATCGCGTAAATTAAGAGGGAGGAGGAGCCCGTAACCTCCCCCTCCTCCGCTCCAGCTTCCTTCCTTCCTTCCTTCCTCCCTTCTTCTTTTCCCTTTTTTTTTCCTCTTTCGGTTGCTAACAGACACACCACCGCTCCGCTCCCCAGCAGACGCAGTGGCGAAAACTCTCTCTCTCTCTCTCTCTCCTCTCTCTCTCTACCCCTCGCAGACCTCCTCATTCCAGCCCTAGCAATGGACGATTCCGAGGTAACTCCCGATCTCCCTCCCTCCCTCTCTCTCTACAACCTCCAATCGCCTCCGCTTCCGCCGCGCGCGGTCGCCGCCGGCGGACCGAATGTCGCGCGGCCCTCGCGTCTCCGGCGGTCGGTTCTCGCGCGCGCGGGAGCCTCGATTGCGTAATTCCGCCGGCGCGTCTCGTCGATTGTTTATTTTTGAGTTTTGAGTTTTTATGCTTTTTGTGCGGTTTTGTTTTTTTGGTTTCGGGAAGAGCATGGTGGCGTTGAAGAAGGCGTACGCGGAGATCATCCTGAACACGGCGAAGGAGGCGGCGGCTCGCGTGATGGCGTCCGAGCGCAAGGCGCTCCGGGTCCAGCATGATCTGAAGGCGACCAAGGAGGAAGGCCTCCGGATGATGCTGCGCCTGAAGCAGATGATGGATGCCAAGGTGCGTGCCGACGGTCTGTCTGGCTGTTTAGTGGTGCTTGTCGGGGAAGTTCGCTCCTTTGGCTCTTTTGATCGTGCGGACCGTTTGGTCTAGGCCTTGAGTTGTTTGCCTGTTTGTTGATGATTTATCTGATCCGATTCTGATGGGGAGCAGCCGTACTGAGATCACGCAATGTGGGATTTGATAATGGCTCGGGCGAAATTGTGATTCGATGAAAGTTCGTGAAATAATTCGTTAGTTAATCTGCCTGACTGCATTGTTAAGATGGGCTTGTGTATTTGGAGTTACATATTGAACAGAAAAAGAGCAGTGCCTCAAACATCTCCTCGCGGTTAAATGTTGAGTCTGTGTATGTAGATGGATAGGCATTTGGTGATGCTCTAGTGGATGGCATCTGCACAGTGCAAAAGTTAGTTACTCTGTTAGCTGATCAATTTTAAGATTGTACTGATGATGGATTCACTTTGCAACTCGTCTCGGATTGAGTAATTTCATTTTATCTCGACATCGTGATAACTTCACCAGAAAGATGGAAACATCTTTTTGCATTGCTTGCTTTATGGATGTCTCATGGCTACTATGCGTGCATTGCTTTTCATAATGCTCACCACTGATAGATATCTTGGGTCGTCATATTCTGTCTAAAGTGCCATGGAGCAGTTCCAAAGCTCTCCACAGTAAAAAGGAAATAAAAACATGGAATAGTTTCGTTAGCTTGGCATGATGCAAACTTGGCTTAGTCTTAGGAGAACTATCCTTCAGTTGGAAAATCTGCAAGCTTGGGTCTTTTGAATTATGTCCTCTTTTGGTAATCTTGTATGTGAACGAGGAGATTCTATCATTGTTGACATCCATCTCTCGCTTTACTCATTTTAGCATTACATTTTAGGAAACTCCTTACTATAAGCAGTTTTCAGTTGCTAAAAGCATTCCTTCGTTCAATTCTTCTTCTTGATCCCATGTGACCTGGCATACTTAAAATCTGTTTTGGACTTGTTGTACTTAGAGGTGCTGATCATTAATTGTTAGAGAAATTTTAATGTCATCATTGGATTATTTGATTTAGACATTCTGAAAGTTTAATAACTTTTCTGTAGAATTAAAGGCATTTCTCATGCTTTAGTTTCTGCAAATCCAATCTTTTTGTGAGATTATGTTGGCCTAAGTTCAATATGTTTACTTCTTCAAGGAAATTACATGGTTTAAGGATTAAGAGCGAAGCTGAGATTTATTCAGTATATGCCTCTGTATGCTTTTTGATAACTTCCAGCACTTATAGCTTTTGCTGTTTTTGTTCCATATAGATGGCTGAAGCAGAAAAAACGTCTGTGAGCCAAAGGGGAAGGATTCAAGAGCTTGAAGCACAGCTACATGAGGCAGAAGACAAGATCCTAGACCTCAGAGGAGAGTTGAAAAATGCGCAGGATGAATTGGAGAACGTGAGAAAAAGCCAAATAGGAAAAAATCCAGAGGAACTATCATTTCCTAGGAAGGATGGAACTCCAGAGAATCATGTTAATTCCTTTCAATCGATTGTACCCTATTCATCTGACTCAGAGCTTGAAACTGTGGCTCCTCTGGAGGGTGTGTCCTTGATTAACCAAGCCAGGGACCACAGGAGCTGCAATGGAAGAAAGCAGGCTCGACAATTGGTTGATCAGCCTTTGGAGGATGATCGTGACCAAAGCCCAGATTTAGCCTCCATAATCATGGCAAGAAGAAAGGAGCCTGAGCTGTACCGGAATGGATGTACACAGAGAGTCCGTGCATTTGAAGGACACATGCTGGATCGAACTTTAGGAGCTGTAGAAACTTCCACAGAAGCTTGTGCTCTGGACTGCAAGAGAACTGATAAAGCTTCCATGGAAGAAACCCTGGAAGTGGCACAGAAGCTGCCTGGGAAAGAATTGAATAAAACTTCAAAGGTCCCAACTAGAAGAAGAAGAGGGGCACAACTTAGAAATTACAAAGCTACTTCACAAAGACAATCTTCTAGTAAGCTCATGAAGTGTTCTCAAACTTCATTTTTTTCTGACTTCAAGTCGTGCTCAATGAATGACAGTGTTAAATCTGGTGAAGTTGCCCATTTTGGAGTCTCTTTGAGGGATGAAAAAGTGAAAGAACTGAAAAATCCCTTAGGGTTGCAGGATATGTTGCAGAGTAATTGTAACTACCTATCTAATGGTATAGTTCTCAAAGGCAAGAGGAAAAAGATAGCTAGAGGAAGGAAGTGTCTTCCTGACCAGCTCACTTCAACTACTAAACCATCAATTCTTCGTCATTGTAACGCTGATCAACTTGATGCTGACTTTACTTCTGCTGATACTCAGCTGAAGGAGGCTGAAGAGGGCTTATTGCCCAACTTGGATGGAGGCATAGTCGTAGGAAACAGAAACTCCACATTGCAAGCAAGAAATAACAGAATGATTGTTGGGGAAGAACAGTTTATAGATGACTCTGAGTCAGCGAAGAAGGAAATTAGTGGTCCAGAGATTCTGATGCTTACAGATGGTAAATTAGATAGTGGAATGACTGATGTGAGAGTCCTGGATTCAGAGATGAATAGTGGAGGATCTACTCAAACTAACAACTCAACGCCTCTCAAGTACACCTTCCAGAGAAAGCGCAGAAGAGAGCCCTCAAACCATACTGATGAAAATGCTGCACCCCGCAAGAGTAAAGTGAAGAAGAAGAAGGACGATATGGAGGATGACATTCAGGAGCCAAAAAAGTCTGATGCAGTGAATGAGTCATCAAGAGACAGTCGGAGACTAGCTCAAGTAGCTCGCCAGGTTGGTCATTCTTCTTTCTACTTAATTGCTCTCTAAGATTTATGAAATATCTGAGTAGATTTACCAGTGACCAGGTATAGTCATCATTGTGAATTGATCATGAGATTTGTACTGGAAGTCAAATTGTCTCCCCCTCAAATATCAAAGATCAATTGGAATCTCCTTTTTTTTTTTTAATCTCTGCAGTAACCTAGTGATCTTTAAATAGGTTATAAATAGATATTTTAGTACATTAACAGAATCAGAAGTATCATATACACTCTAAGTTTATAATCTGGGCAAGACATTGAAGCACATCTCTTTTGGCTTCCATAGAATGAAATTGAGTTTAAAGGATGTAAATTGCCCCTTTACTCTGACATCTCAAATTAGCCAAATTTACGAAAAAGGAGGTACAGCTTTAGATGTTTATAGCAATAAAACCATCATGTCAACATCAGGAAAATAAATACAATTTGATGAATTTCTAGAAAATTCTATGAAGAAATGGATATATTGGAGGGTATTTGAATGCCATCTCCTTTCTACTATGATGTACAATCTGGGAGCTTGACTTTGATAAGGTGGTGGGGCATTGGTGCGGCTTCAGTTTTCAACCATCACTTAAATACAAATGAAATTTTGATGGGTGATACTTTCATGAAGTTTTTAATATGGCCAGGAGTATATATGCTGGCGTGGGTTTAATTGCTACAAACATAAAGATCAGGAGTAATTGCCACAACCTAAAGAATAAAGGAGAAAGTATTTTATGGGACGAATGTACCATGTAGCAATGTTGTGGTGTAACCAACCAATCACCTTGCTTGCTAGCTAGGAATTTCATCCTACTAGGCCCTATGTATGCATGCATCTCACTTTTTATTGGTCAATTACATTCACCGTAATCTCTATACTATTATGTTGGTTGAATTTGATAGGGGAGCTTCCAAACAACATCCCATTGAGATAATGGGACATTGCTGTTTAGGCTATGTACAAGTGGGACCCTTTGTGTTTCTTGTAAGGAGGACATGGAGATCTCTGATCCCTGAATTTTTAATTCTGTTTTTTCCTTTTTATTAGGTTTCCATGACCTTGAGTATATGGACTCATTTATGTGTTTGATTGGCAGCTTATTGCTCTGTCTGGAAAGAGATGGTAGAACCAGAAGCACTTGTTAATGACTATTTAGCCCAGGAAATGATGGAGTTTGCTGGCAGTTTAGGCAGCAGCCCACCCTATGAGGTCACCCAGACAAAATTGAAGGATTCAAAAGATAAGTATTGATGCCCAAGATGAGTTTATTGTTGAGGAGCGACGGATCAGGTCAGCACATTCACATGGTCTGTAAATCACTTATTTACACAGTTTTAGCTAGCAACTATTGGATATTCCTTTTTATTTTCTGTTTCAAAGTTCGGGAACTATCGAGAGCAGATGCCTATAGCTCAGTTAAATATCCAGAGTAGGGACTGTTATAGTCTCTGATTATATCATGGTAACTACTTAGGTTTAAGTCCATTGTCATCTTTTAATAACAAAAAAGATCCATTTTCATGATTCCCCTTTCGCCCCCACGCCGCCCTCCCCCACAAAAAAAAAAAAAAAAAAAAAGAAACAAGAAAGAACCAGCTTCATGATGCAAGATGCATGGCATGACATGCCAGAGGCTGGTTGGCGTTGTCACTCTTCTCGCTGCTAGATGTTTGGTGCAATTTTTCGAAAGATATGTACAGTATCAGGTGAAATTTCCTAATCCCGCCACCTTGCACTTAGGTTTTACCAGATATTTATTTTTTCCGATCACGGCCCTCGTTCCGGAAGTTTGCGGGTACCTTGGTTGTCCTATCTATATGTATGAGAGAGGAAAATGAGGAGAATGCGAGGTTATGCAGAGAAGGAATTTTGCCCTTTTGCTTAGCCTGAAAGAGCAACATCCTTCCTCCCTTCTGAGCTCAGACAGTGAAGGCCCAAACTAAGTCCATCATGCTGTATGAACCTAACAAAGAGGTCGTTTGGTTCATAGATCGAGACTTCAAGTCAAACGGAGCTGCTCGGGGGAACGTATCCAATCAACTACCCTTTTTGTTTGTGATGTTTGAATATGCAAAGAAGATGGATTGCCCCGTGTGCTTAATTGGATGAGCGACACCACATGGGGGTGGTACTGTTTCCTGGAAACTCCTTCCATTCTTTAGAGGAAGGAGGAGCTGCAAGGAGAATTTTATCTTAAAACCGCAGCACATCAATCGCGAGTCTGCTGTACTAATTTCTGTGTCGATAGTAGTAGTGTTCCTATCAATGAACTAGCAGAGTGTGAGGGTTCGAGATTCTGTCAATTTCACGGGTGGCGTAACATCAGGAGACAATTTTAGATAAAGGAGGAGCAAAGTTCGGTCGATTTTGAATTAGTTAATGTATCGCGGTCTATAATTTTCACGTTTTTCTTTTTCATTTGGTAAGCCGACGATAAGTATCATGCGATGTGTTCAACCATGTCAGTACGCACTTCTTTGTCTCCCATTGTATGAAAATGCGCGCCAAACATCTGTTGGATTCCCAAGTGAAATTGGAGCTAAATGCAAGCCAGCCAGCTGTTGTTCTGTCTTTTTGTTCCTTTTTGGATTCCTTGCTGAGCAAGATGCTTTCGTTTCATCGGAACCTTTGGATAAAGCTGACGAGCGGTTTGTGTTTGGGCCTACGTTGGACTGGTCGTCGTCAGAGGCGAGACACTCATGGAGAGGCATTCAATCATTTAGCCAATCAAACGTATAAAGTTAATTTGATGGTCTTTTTTCCTCGCGGGAGGTGCGCTCTCTGTCTGTCTCTGTCTCTCTCCCTCTCCCTCTCCCTCCATCTTTGTCCAGGATTGATGCCAGAATTTGACGTTCGGATGTGGATGTGCCCCGGACCATTTTACAATGACTGATTTAGACTTAAATTTATGAACAAATTGCTTATTAATCGTGGTCGGTGATCATATTAATTACTAAATCAGAAGGCGAATTCCGGCTTCAGACCATAGAGATGAATTGATTTTTCGGCCCTCAATTTGAATATGACCACAATGTGATGAAATGTTTGAACTCGCATGAAACTGCAATCAAATTAAAATGTTGGAAACCAAAATTTGGCAGGGAAAAAAAAGTGGTTGTGGAATTTAGAGGAACAGTGTAATAGACCGAAACCGAGTATTCATAAGACGAGCAAAGTCAGGGACACTAAGACTCCTCTATTAAATTGGGATTTTACTAAGCGCTATAACAATTGTAATTTGTCATTCGAGTTAGCAGGCCTATTTAGCACTCACAAGAATTTGCCTCATCACTTAATGAATAAATTTAGCAGACGAATTTTAATATGTCTAGCATTGCTTTTTACTGAAACACTCGAAGCTAGAGAGCTACGGACTATAAACTTTGACATGAAATTAAAATTGGAAACTAAAATCCACTGCAAGAGTCGACAGGAAGATTTTGGCATAGTTTAGCAATGTCTTCTTCCTTTGCTCTTTCTTTTAAAGCCTAGGGCAGGATGAGCGCAGGAATGTCCTATTTTTGCCTTTACTGTTGATATATACACGGTTCGTTCCAGGTTTGAAATTCCATTTGGCGGGAGGCAATCTGTGTCATCCAATTCTGATCTCCCCTGATCTGTTCCATGATCAAATAATTCCCACCTCTCAAACGTGCTCAGAACTCCCCCATACCGTTCCCACAAATTGTCATGCCTTGAAATTTAACTCCAGATTTCAGAGAATGGTCCGAATAACTTGCTTCGTGGAGAACGAGTAACGTTGAATCGATCACTAATCCACAAGTAAAGCCTCTATTTGGTTAGCAACCTTTCGTGTAGCCAAGAAAGAAAATTTTCTGAAAGCTTCCGGAGAAGAGAAAGGAGTCCAAGTTAAAATAAGAGGCACTTTCGTCGGGGAAAAGTAACAATTTTTTGTTAAAGCATATTATATTAATATCAATTTAATTCTAAACTTTTCAATTGAACCAATTTTGCTATAGACTCTTTCATATTGATACCAATTTAGTATATCGGCCAATTTAGGCCAAAAATAGCTAACACAAACACCAACTGTTTTACACGACATAATCGATATTGATATGAACAATTTTTAATGTTTTTCGAATTAATTATTATTTTTATCTTTTCTTTTCATTCTTTTTTTTTTCTTATTTCCTTCCGTCAAAATAGAGCGTGTTGATCACTGAAAGAGGGCAAGGGTCCTTGCTTGTTATGCCCTCACCCAACCCTCACTTGGGCGGGGCCCCTCGTAGGTTGAGCGTAGGTTCTCCTCTTCTTACCATCCCCCTTCTCTTTCATTTTCCTCAAATTTCAAATAATTGGTGTCAGTGGCAGGAGTCTCTTCATTTTTCAGTAGATCCCAATATTGACATGTGACACACTACACGCAATATGACACGACACGACACGTCGACATAACGTTTTTCAAAAATAAAGAAGCACGATATGTTGGGACACGTTGTATATTGAGAATATATTTTATATATACATAATAAATTACTATTTTTATGATTATTTCAATTAAATTAATTTGAATCAAATTCATAAATAAATAAATAAATAAAAAGCCTAAAATGAATTTACTTTGAAAACATTAATCCACAATTTATTAATATCATTCATTATTTTAATTTGACAAATTCAACTCTATTTTAATAATTTATAAAACTTGGAGAAAAAACAAATGATCCATATTTTAGACTCGCATGTTAGATACGTTGGAAGAGGAGAAAAAATTTTTAAAGGGTGAATTGTGTATCATGAGAAGTGGGAGTCAGAAGAGAAGAGAATACTAGATTTTTCTTCTTTCTCCATTTATTATTTTTATTATTGTGTTTTATTTATTTATATATATTTTGACCTCTCATTTATTGAATTTTTAAAATTGACATCGATATTGAAATCACGTATCAGAAACTAGTATGTCAGAATCCCGACTTGAGTGTTGGAAAGTATGGAAAAAGTTGACTATGTGTTGGATTTTTTCGACACGTGTTAACCGAGTGTCGGAGAGTGTCGAACACGTGTCGAAGTGTCTGACACGACACAAAGACTTTTGGAGAGTATTAGTGCTTCATAAGATTTCACAGTGTAGAGAGAGAGAGAGTGCAAGAATTGGCGCGTTGCTAAATCAAATGGAGGCCATGGAGTGAGTGCGACCCATTACGCTATGCTCCCATCTCTCTACACTCTTCACAATCTCTAAAGTCACATGCATTAATGGTGCTCGCAACAGCCTATCCAAGTTTGAAGGCTTTTGTCTTTGTCTTCCGCTTTATCTCCTTCCTCCTTCCCTTCGTTGTCATTGTGTTCGGACTTTTTGAGCTTCCATTTGATTCCAACATATATATTTTTTTGGGTCCGATTCTACTTTTATTTTTGCCTCTTCACCATTGAAGAATCACGATGGAGTAGTTCAAATATGGAGAGCGAGAAGAAATGTCAACCACCGGCAATAGCAAGGGACCTCCAACCCCCACCCTCCCTCGGTAAATTCACCTAAGGTCCCCTCACCAGCCTCACCAGCCCTTACCAAAGGCCTACGAGAATCGGGCTTGCCTTAGATTGGCAAGGGCGTCATGGCCCTCGCCGGTGAACTCCGCCAGCCATAATGAAGGTTGGCCATTGGCAGAGGAAAATAAGGAAAAAAAAATTGAAAAACAAAAGAAAAAATATTTAAAAACTATATAAAATGTCTAAGTTAGTGCTAATCATGCCATGTAGGGTAATCTAGATGGACTGAATTGCTACTAATATAAAAACGTCTAGAACAAAATTGATTCGATTGAAAATTTAAGGATTGAATTAATATCGACGCGATAGATTTAGCATTCTCGCAATACTTTTCCCACTTTCTGTCCGTTTTTCTCCTCCTTCCGGTTTGCTTTCAGACATAGCATTAACGTTTTTCTCGAAGGACGATTTCCGAATCTGAAACAATCTCAGTAGGTGTATCTAATTAAGAATAGATTTTCGGTAGTCCACTTACGAGTGGTCGTACGTTCAAGCAATTCGAGTACCATCTGCCCTCAATTGAAAGGAAAATCAATTAAGGTGGGAAGTCCACATCTCCTAGATGCTCCCCCGCAGCCAGCTTGGCGAAGCTACGCCTGCCATGACACACACAGAGAGAGAGAGAGAGAGAGAGAGAGAGTTTGTGTGGCTGTGCGAGGATGGAGAAAAGGGGGGAGGGAGGACAGGGCACGGGTTGGGGCTCTTTAATTTGCATCGAATTAGAGCCAATTGGTCCCATCCCAATGAACGAAACCCCGCCATTTATTGCGGACTGCGAAGCTTTACCTGCCAAAGCAGCAATCCCCACGGGGGCCACCGCGACCCCACAGCCTCCTCGGCAGGAATGTCGCGACCCATGAAAGCTACAACACCATCCAATTCATTGCCCTCCTCCTCCCCATCGCCTTCGACGGTCCCAAAATTATCTAAATTCGAATGAAGCCCCCCCGTCTCATTTCGCCACTGTCTTCTTCTACCTTTCTCTGTCTCTGGTCTTCATTTGTAGACCATCGAGTGTGAAACGTTCCCTTGCATGGCACGGCATCAGGTGGTATATTTGTAAAAAGATTGGAGTGGGTGTTGGGACTCTGCGTCTTTTGTCAACTTTGGTGGGGGTAAAAGACAAGATGGGCGTCCGAGAGTAAGATGGGTAACGAGTTACGATCACATTGCACGTAGCGCGGCGGAAGAACTGAAATTCGACCCGACGGTAAACTGGGACAAATTGAAACTTCAGTTTATCGGTTTGCCAGATAAGAAGAGAGTAAAGCTAGTAAGGTTTTGTCACGAGTAGCTAAGTTTGACAATTCTTCTGTTTCAATACGTTTATCATTTAAATTTCCAACTTATGCCTTTTTCTTCCTTTATGTATTTAGCATTTCGGATTAAATTTGAACGCCTCGAATTTTTAGAATGGTGGGTATTGACATTTCATAGTCGCACAATTTTTTGTTGAAACTTTTTAGAAATTAATTTAGACAATTTGCAAAAAAAGGCACAAGCAATATATATTCGGTATGCCCCCACTAACCAAGCAGTCATATTGGCTTTAACAAAAGCCCCATGGGTGCTAATACCATATAACTTGATCATTGGTTCGATGGGAAGTTTTGAATTTTTTGTGAGATGAGCATGCTATTGAGCTGAAGCTTCGACCGTTGTACCCTTCAAAGAAATTTATAGAAAAATTATCAAAAAAATCATAAATCTATTAATCCTTTTTTATTTTTTGCGAGCTAGCCACTGGCCGACAAGTGGCCCTCCCCTCTGGGCAATTATCGAAGAAGGAAGGAGAGAAGAATAAAAGAAGAAAGTGAGAAGAATAAAAGGACAAAATAAAAATTTTAAAAATAAAATAAAATAAAATATTATCAAAAAGTATCCGCTGACATTGGCTAGTGTCCATGTCAGTGCCAGTAGACTAAATTTAGTCAGATGATTGAATTAGCGCAATTGCAAATGTTTAGCATTGAATTAGCAAAAAAAAAAAAAGAAAAAAAAGATGTTTAAGATTGAATTAGAAAAATTGTAATAGGTTTATAACTTTCTTTATAATTTTCTCAAAAATCTGTAGGATGTAAATTTGTCTCAAGCTCGGCGTACTAATGAAAGAAGTCTTCGTTTATAGACGTAGGTAACAATAAAATTTGTAAAATTATACTTCATTTTTTTAAACCGCTCGAAACTGGAAAGTCCACATGGAAGTTTACTACGTCAAGATAAGTGGGGTGATTAAACGCTTTTCCAATCATTGGGACCTTTCCTTGATGTAATATAAAAAAAGGAAAAGGAAAAATTGGACTCCTACGGCAGGTGCAATTTAAGATATGGGCCCCGTTGTCACTCCCTGAGATTAGAGAAATGTCACTGTTATATAGATAAGTAAATGATTTTTAACAAACATAGAGTTCGTTTATTTTGCAAAAAAAAAATAATTAAAAAAATATTGTTCTAAAAATGATTAATTATATCACTTGAAATAATTAAATAATTTTTATTTTTTTTTATATCTTTGATGAATAGGCATGTGCTATTTTATCCTTAGGCCAAACTTTGCTTGCAACTCACATCGCTAAAACTCCAAAAGAAAATGTTAGAAATTGGAATATCATTTTTCTTATGGTTGCAACTACTGCAGAGAAGTTAAACCAAACGGACTTATCGAGTGAACCAACGTGATTTTTTATGTGGTCTAAATGTTTGTTATGACATAGGCATGCTATTGGTCGCAAGCGCAGACAGGGTAAGTACTATTATAAGGAATGCTACAGGTTTCCATATCTTTTCGTGTCTAGTCCAGTCTCAACCTTTCCAAGTAAATTATCACCCACCGTCAAACGGTGACTTGCTAAAAGAAATCTCGTCACATGAAATAAGATCTGCACGAGACGTGCGTGCATGTGACCAGCAACACCTACCGGGTTTGAATTTTCAAGGTAAGCGAGAACGAAGCAAGTGATAAAACTCCTGTGAGGCCGCTATCGTTTCGCTTATCCATCTCACGGTTGGAGTCGGTGCTCTTTTTTCAATTTATGCCGTTCACGCTTAAAAGTTTCACACCGGAGTTAGCTTCCTCTCAAGTCCAGCCAGCATTTTGACTTTGTTCTGTGGGATATTCAAAACCATCCCCCCTTGGGAGCACCGCCTTTGGAAACAAATAAGCGAAAGGGAGCTTCGTTCTCTCTTGTTTGTGGCGCGATTAACACAATGGGTTCTTATCTTACGGCTAAACTTGCGCTTCCGCATTCATGATTGGCGGACAAGTAGCCATGGATGAGAGATGATTACACAGGCTTTTCGTATGATTGAAGATGAGCATACGTAGGTAACTTTTGCTGGTCTTGGCATGGACTGTAATCCCACTGGAGAGCCATGGATGGCATAATCCGGGGATCGAGATCAGGTAGAGGGCTGCGTAAGTGGTTCCTATGGATGCGCAAAAGAGACAATCAGTTTCGTTTGGGTGAACTTTCAGGTCTTTTTCCCTCTTCTTCTTTTTATTTTTCTTGTATCTGGAAGCACAAGGGAGGATAAAGGGAAAAGAGAAAAAATAATTATTCTGTGTACAGATGACACTGACTGTGAAGATGAAGGAGACCCGTTTGGGTTGTCAGCTCAGGCGATGGAGATGGATGCTTGTGTCCCAAGAAATGAACTAAGGTAAGACAATTACATCCTTTGAATTATAGAGAAAGGACAGAGGTAGTGATCTGATTTCTGATTGACTGAATTATATCGCGAGATTTTAGAATCTTTGTGGGTACATGGAATGTGGCGGGGAGGTCACCAGTTGGAAGCTTGGCAGAGGATTTGGATGACTGGCTGAATCTTAAAGATGCAGCTGATATATATGTCCTGGGGTACGTAGTACTTGCAGATATTTTTTAGGAGTATGTGCTAATTATGTAATATATATTGGAGAATCATTGATTTGTCAGGCTTTCTGGTGCTCACAGATTTCAAGAGATTGTACCACTAAAGACCAGGAACGTAATTGGAGCGGAAGACCTAACGGAAGCAGCAAACTGGAACATGCTCATTGGAAAAGCACTGAACGAGAGATATGGATGCCCATGGTTAACCCCTATGCTAAATCCAATCTCAGATGACCACTATCAGTATGTGGGAAATGAAGGAAGGAGGAGCATTAGCAGCAGCAGGATGATTCCAACGCAAGAGCATCCCATGATGCGTGGTAAATCATACACTGGCAGCAAATATGAGCTCATGGCAAGCAAGAAAATGGTCGGGGTATTTATCAGCGTGTGGATGAAAAAGGATCTGCTGAGGAGATACTGCGTTTCTAATGTCAGAGTCTGTTCAGTGCCATGTGGAATCATGAATTATCTAGGGAACAAAGGCTCGGTTTCAGTTAGCATGTCGATACAAGGAACTAGCTTTTGCTTCATTGCTGCACATTTGGCCTCTGGCGAGAAGAAAGGCAATGAAGGCCGAAGAAATCACCAAGTCTTGGAGATATTCAGGAGAACTTCTTTTCCTCGTTCCCATAAAGATGATGACAAAAATCATCCTCTAACTATACTCGGACATGAGTAAGCCCATCCGCTACGAATGATCAGTACAGTTATTGGGGAGAAAATACAGACCTTTCCTTACTTATGGATATTCATTAGGCCAAAAGAAACTGTACATCTCCTCATCAAGCAAAACCTTGTGTCCAGTCCCTGATTTCTCCGCCAAAAAAAAAGAAGGAACATCTATGGCTGATGAGTGATTTAGAGCATTTGCAGCAGAGTGTTTCCTATGATTTTCTACATTACTACTAATTCCACTGATCTCTATCACCACACACGAACCCCCACCAGAGAGCACCCCAATTTCATTTTTTGTATATTCTTTTGCGTTTTAATCTATACATTATCATGCGGAATCAGAAGCTCAATATATTCTAAAGATTCGGTTCCATTACCAATTTCGAGCACGATATGCTAGCAATCAGATGGCTGATCATTCTGATTGAAGAAGATGTCTTCTAAGATATCATGGCTGAGACATTTATTTTGCACTATTGACTACAAATAAAATGTTTTCATGCAGTCGAATATTCTGGTTTGGGGATCTGAACTACAGGTTGTACTTGGAGAATGATTTACCCAGGGAACTGATCAGGAAGCAGGACTGGATGGCATTGCAACAATTTGACCAGCTTCGGAAAGAACAAGAAGATGGAGTTTTCCAGGGCTGGAAAGAGGGGAACATAGAATTTGCACCTACGTATAAGTATTCCTCACTGAATGGTAATAGATACTCAGGAGGATTACCCAGCGGATTTAGGGAAAAGCAACGGACTCCAGCATGGTATTAATCATCTTAGTACTACTTTATTAACTCAAGTAGAGGAGTTCCTAGGGTTGCCCTTTCTCATTTATCAGCCAAGCATCTAAGAAGAGATTGTCATACTTCTGGTGGCAGGTGTGATCGGATCCTTTGGTACGGAAAAGGAGTGAGGCAAATCTCCTACTTTCGCAGTGAAAGCAATTTTTCAGATCATCGGCCAGTTTCTGCTCTATTCGCCACACAGATAGAAGTAACAAAATCTGACCCCATAGTTGCTCCACTGCCTGCCATTTTCACATCCACAGCACCTTCAACCCAACTCCAAACTGTAATTCTTCCATGCATCTCCGGTTTTTTCAATCAGAGCTTAATATTTCCCTATATCTCATTTTCTGGAAACTTAGCATGAAAATTATTCCTGAATATGTATTGCAATTATTTAGGAGCACATAACTAATTAAGAGTAATTGATATGTTACTGTTACAGGGGAAGAACGTGCACTGTGAAAATGCCACATCTACATTGATGTCACTGATTGTCAAGGATACAGAATCATTGCCAGAAGCTACTCTGAAGTTATAGATAACAAGTCACGTTGGACACAGACGGCCTTTCATCAACTATGTCATCAAAAACAGCTTCTAAAAAGATACTCTATCAGAAGTCTACTTGGTGATTTTTGTAATTTAGAAATAGAGTAGGTGATAAGCAAATTTATTCAAGAGATAAGAGATAGAAGTGATTGATTGTTGAATATTACTGTAAATGATAAAACGAGAACAGCATGAAAGCACAACGCAATGAAAGAATTGTGATTGGATCTTTTACCCATCAAGCATGAATGTTATCACAATAAGTGGAAATCGGTTGGAAATAAGAAATTTTTGCAAGTAACGTAGGCAGTACAAAATTAGCTACATAGTCGGTAGACAAATACCTCTATCTTTGCCATAAGAAGGATCCGTGAAAACTCTATGCCAGATGAAGACCTTGAGCTTGAATGCTGAAGCATCATCCTTATGGAAGCATAGTTCATTTACGATGGATGTGTAATCTAATAAAAGTAACAAACTCAATCTCGGTAACTCCAATAAAAAGAAAAGCTTACAAGCATCAGTCTGCTTCATTTATCTGAAGACTGCCTTCGAGAGCGTCGATGTTGTCTTGACGACAAGAAGGACACACACTACTCCTTTGGAGCTCCTCAGCTAGACCAGAATGCTTCTGTTCTAATTGGGAACTCTGCTTGTTTCTGTCAAGGTAAAAGAGTTCTACTTCGACTGTCGTCCCTAATATTGTCCCATTCGATGCTTCACCTCCTTGCAAAGATCAATTACTCTTGGTAAATGGCAGTTCTCGACATTTACAACATAATGTGACTACATGACTTGGTTATTTGTATATGTATGGCTCCAATCTATACACAAATAAGGAAACAGATTGTGAATTTTTGTTAAATATCACTGACTAATGGAGATTGGAGTATGTGCTTTCTTCGCATTGGTATGCATAACGCTTAAATCACATGTTGTCTACTTGACAATGCATGATCTGCTTTCAGGGAAGGATATCTAGTCAGGTCCTGCAAATCTCTCGTCGCCTTCGCAATTGCCTCCATTAACAGCACTTTCATTTCCAAATCAAGCAATTCTTGCTGGATCTGAAAAATAACCCATTATTCAGTTGTTTCTCAACATTCTTAGTGCACCAACTTCAATTTTAGGAATTCCCACTGCACATAAGCAAACATAAGATTTTGAGGTATCAACTATTGTGCTAGCGCATCCAAATGCAGTGGCCCGTACTCACCTGCTTTTGGATATTCTGCTCTACTTGAAACATCTCTTCTTCCTTAGTCAGTTCAGTTATCAGATGAGCCAGTTTATCCTCAAGAGTTCTGTCAGCTGTCCTATGAACATCCTCCTTCACAAATAGGCAGCTATCTTCTGAAAAGAAGTTGATCCTCAATTAACAGGAGCCATATAATTGTGGGCGAAATGACCTCCACACCATGTTTTACTTACTTTACCATGCTTAGGGCACAGAAAGACTGATTTGCTCCATGATTGATACATACTACGAAAATACTGTAAGAAACACTAGCTAAACAGCATAATATAACGATACAATATGGATAATCCATTCCCAAGAATGAAAAATAAATTTGAAAATTGCAAAGGAAGAAAGAGAAAAGCATGTGGAACTAGGAATTATAGTGATGGAAAATTTGGAGTCAGGGTATTACCGGATGAATTTCCAACCATATCCTCTTTACCAACATCTCTGAATGCCGTCTTTTGAAAATTCCTGCTTCGCCAAGTGAACAGCCAACAAATACTTTAGAGACTTCAAGGACTTGTTGTGAAAGCATCTAGGGGACCGTGTTTATTTGGACAGATATTCATAACTAAAAAGAAGATGGCAGTATGCTAAATGAGACAGACCTTATTTTGGCATTCAACTGAAACATCTTGTTGATAAACTCGTCTCTGGACTCACAAAAATGCACAACAGTGAGACTTGATCAATTGTAAGTAAACGAACAACAGAGAAAACACATTCATACCTAGATTCCCTGTCTTTACTCTATGTGCAGCCAGGGCCAAAGCGCGAGCAACAATTCACAACTTTCAAAATCTATTCCGACACAGTAAAATTGGTAATCAGGAATATAGCTAATGTTCACCTTCAGATCCTGTAGATCTGACCGAACAGTAGATGCCTCCTTCTGAGTGGCGGAAATCCTAGCCTAGAAACAATCCAGTAGTTGATAAAACAAAACGAGACATAATCGCAAACGTGACTACGAAGACCTGGACATAAGCAATAGCGGCCAGTGCAGAACCTCGAGAGCCTGAATAGAAGATTCGTTCACGGCCAACTCAACTTCGTAGCCTTTCAGCTCTTGCTCGGCAGTCTCTCTACGGATCTTTGTGTCGTCGAGTTCCGCGTTAGCCGCATCCAGCGCCGATCGCAGCTCCTCGATCTGTTTCCTGAGGCCAGCTACTCTCCGCTCTGCACATCTCGACACGAACACAAAATTAACACTTGCGCGACCGTAGACACGATGCCGAAAACCCTAAGCATCAAGCTAAATGAGCTCGTTCCCTCTCGCGAGTCTAGAGCAACCGAATCGAAGTCGATCGAACTCAAAACTCCGATCGACTCGTCCGGCACGGAGCAATCCCGCGTCGCCTGCCACGACCGGCGCCGAAACTACGCCTAGCTCGGCAACTCAGGATCCTACATCACTAATCCGATCGTCGCTTTCGCCGTCGCAACCGGAAAATGCTCTTGTTCCTCGAGACGAGCAAGGCCAAGGAAGGAGTCGCGATGAAGAAGAAGAAGAAGAAGAAGAAGAGAGAGAGAGAGAGAGAGAGAGAGAGAGAGAGAGAGAAGATTACCTCCTTGAGATTTCTCGGAGGCGAAGTCGCGAATCAGAGCCAGGAGCTGCTTCTGCGCATCAGTGCCTGCCATGGCCGCTCCTCTCTCTCTCTCTCTCTCCTGTTTCTGGTTTTTCGCGCCTCTTTTTGAGAAGGGACGAAGCGACGGATGACGATGGACTGACCGATGGAATTTCGACTTTATATAGGCCGAGCGCTTTGATTAGCAAGAGCTAACTGAAAAATGGGAGAAATCGTAACCAAGGGCCCAAGCCCACACCGGACCGGCCTTCTTGATACTGAACGGGCCCTGTTCTTATCGGGCCACATTGCTGTCCGATCCATATCATGTGTGCTTTTAACGCTATCAGCATCGATCCTCTCGAATTCGAATCGAAAAGGATGCAAGAACAGCTTTTGTGATATCCAATTGCCCACGGACATTTAAAATAGGCATCGAGGTACCCTTTGTAGCCACCACACCGGTAATAAGTCCGAACACTTGTAGGATGAAATCAGTGACGATGGTTCACTAAATGCACCATACGACATTTTTTAGGATATCCAAATTGTGTTAATAAAATATAATCAAGAGTCCAAGTCGTCTATCAGTTGTGGTGTGATATTTTAGCGTGAGAAATATGATCGCCTAAGAATGACGTAAGGGAGAAACAATCTAGCAGTAATAAGATATTTGTACATTTTTTTGGCATGAGAAATGTTTAAGATGGGTCTCTTCACTTTGTTTTTTTAAAGGTGTGGAGGTGTTGGTGGATTGATGCCCCTAGAATTGGTACCTGCTGCTTTCTAATAATTGTCAGTTCTTCTGAATGTGCTTCCCAACTGGACATGCACGCCCGGAAGATTAAGGCGCTGCTGTGCAAAATCACCAGCAAACCTTTCAACGTGCCCATCATCATCCATACGCCCCTCAAGCTTAGCTCGATGTCCGTTGCTATCCCCTTTCGCTTTCGTTCTTCCCTTCTCATCGGGGTGCCCACCCTTTCCCACCTTTCAAAGAAAAATAAAATGGAAATCTAAGAGTTCGTCCCCTTTGATGTATTGTAAAGATGCAAAAATCATTCTTTTGCGTCGCTTTTCTTTATGCCTAGAGCGACAAAAGTAAGTTTCATCGCCGTTGACTGCAATTTCGAGACGATGAACTCTTCAATTTGTTGCCGCAGCAGACGGTCGGATTGGCAATGAAAACTGAATTTGTGATGGGTCATTGCTGCCACGGTTGTACGCCCTTAGCCGAAAAAAAATCGACTTCAAGGGGAATAAAGAAGGAAAGAGAAGCAAAGCTTGAGAAGTTGAAGTCGTGTGGAATTGGAAGGACGGAGTGGATCGTTTGGTGTGCTACAGAGCATGTGCTGGTTTAGAAAGTACACTCTCCACTTGTCGCTCCAAGTAAATCACATGGATCGAAAAGTTTCTTTAGAGTATGAGAGCGCCTTAAGATGGAGACTAATGGTATTTGGAGATTAACGGGCCGCCCCATTTGATGGCCGAGAGGAAGGGCTTGTGTGTTGGGAAAGCATTCCCGTTTCGAATCTCCATTAGTAATAGTAATACCTCAAAAAAGTTTCTTCATGGGGACCGAGTTGTAGTTGTTGGAAACATTTTGTTCCAAAACATTGTACTCACTCTGAACTTGAGCTAGTCTTCAAAAAGGCTTAAGGGACAAGAAATAGGGGAAGAACCGTCAAGAAGTGGGACTCCCTAATGTCACCTCTTGTATTTCTTCCTAGGCGGGGAAAAAAGATTCCACTTGGGAATGAAGGAGGCCTTCGATGTTGAAGATAGACAACATGTCAGTATTTGTATTGGCTACCGCTGGTATGATAATATAGTAGCATTCCGCGTTTAGAATGAGAAGGTGATTCTCACTAGAGGACCCTTGGAAAGCAGTTTGTAGAGGACCCTAATGTCACCTCTTGTATTTCTCCCTAGGTGGGGAAAAAAGATTCCACTTGGGAATGAAGGAGGCCTTCGGTGCCGAAGATAGACAAAACATCAGTATTTGTACTGGCTACTGCTGGGTATGATAATATAGTAGCCTTTCGCACTTAGAATGAGAATGTGATTCTCACTATAGGACCCTTGAAAAGTAGTTTGTAGATGCACAGGGACTGAGTTGTAGTTGTTGGAAAGCATTTTGTTCCAAAACATTGTCCTCACTGAAGTAGATGTCTGTTCCCCTTGGACACTGAACCATAAGCTTGTTGTGTTAGTGCAAAATGTCCTCTCTTTTTCCCCTAATGGATGTCACGATTGGTTTAAGGCATCGAAGATATATGGGTTTGTGAGAATTTCTTGGCCTCTCTCTATTTTGTTACAATCATGGTTCATGGCTTCGATATATACACGTTAGGAAATCTTCGCGACCGACTTCTGTTGACGCACCTCGACCCTCCTCACCAGTCACCCGACGTTTATATGTACTAGAATTGTCTTGCTCCACCTCCCATTCTCCCCAATTCCATCCCACTTCTAGTGTTGCTTTAGACTTTATAAGAAAAAAAATTCTACAAAATGCATTTTAATTATCAAAAGACATTCTTGGGCAACCAATATCATCATCACAAACAACTAAGGGGAAATTACCTAATCACACATAAACCTATTGTACGGATGACAAGCAGCACTAAACCTTTTCATCATTTTCTAATGTAGCCCATTCACCTAAATTGGCAAAAAATTGATGATGTAGTGATCTAGTTATTATCGGCCTTCCTAAATGATACTATCGATGATATGGCCTGCACGACTCCTTAAAACAACGTCATTTTGAATGTTTTTCCTTCTTTAGTTCATCTTAAACTTTGTGATGAACATTGAAACCCATATCTGGATCTGGAATATTTTTTCCTGTTTATCCGTTTTACTAAACCTCACGTGTTATTGTGATTTCTTCTTCTTCTTCTTCTCACATTCGTTTCCGACATTGAGAACACTCGACAAATCTCTTATGGCCACCTTCACTCTCTTCTATCTTCAATTTTTCCGATCGTCACCTTGTCACCACAAATCTCCACCACCCATTGCTTTGTTCTCGACTGACGACCCCTCACCTCCGACTTCCATTCGCACGGCAGTGTTTCATCCTTGGCGCGTCGAGCCCGAGCCCAGCAGGTGAGGTCAAGCCTCAAATATCATATATGAGGCCGAGTGAGCCCTAGATCTGGGTTGAGCGCCCTCGAGCCTGAGATCCAAGGCTCGCCCTTTATATCCGAAAATAGTGTTCGGAATTAGTTTTCCCCACTCGTGAAACAAAACATTTCTTATCTCGTAATTGTCTATTATCAAAATATTCCACTGAATGCACAGGCCAAGTAACTTATTGACTAATGACATATACAGTACTCATTCTTAGCATAACATCTGGAGTGATAAAAATGCCTTATTTCATTATTCTTGAAATTCATCATATGACGATCGATTACAAACTAATTCAAAACCATAAATGAAGAAGAAAAAGTACTACAGGGAAAAATGAAAATATCGATCCAATGTTCTTCCATATAATGTATCCCTGTGTAATGATCAATTCATATCAGATCCAGTTGCATTTCGATTGTCCTTTGGCATCTTCTTCATCATGTCCTCACTGTGGTCCAAATTGGCGCAATCTTGTGTAACTTCATCCTCCGAATAACAGTCCTGTCTCGGCGGTCGGTCCAAAATAAATACAAGAGAGAAAAGGAAGAGTATTATGTGCAACGAAACTATCTAACCGAAAGAAAATGGGAGGCAAAAAGGTCCCCCTACCATTTGCAATCGGCACGAGGTCAATGTGGTCATAGAGCTGAGCTCCTCCTCAGGGCAAAAGTTGTCGGGCAAGTACCTCTTGAATTCCTCGACTAAGTCCGGATGGCCGGCAAAAAGGCGAGCAACCTACGGACATTACGAAATCGAAATGATGGACCAAATCCTTAAGCCTCCTCCATTTAGATCAAGATTGGGAAATCTTGTAGTCAAAGAAAGAGATCGTGCATGCGGAAGGAAGCACGTCTAACTGAATTTACCTCACTGTAGGTCGCGCCGACTTCCTCCCCGTGCAGGTACCTAATGAGAACTTGATGAAACGCTAAAAAAACATGTTCTTCGTTCCGAAAACATTCCTGCATCCACAAAAGACTCCATTAAACATCATATTGACTCGGTATTAGCCTTCCACCCAGAAAGACGGAAGTCGTGCCATACCTTGACCTGTTGGGCGAAACCGACGGTTTCTTCGTAACTGACAGGCTGCTCCCTCACCAGCGGTTCGTCCACCGCTATTCTGCATTCCTCCGGCAAGAAAGCATTGAACCCACGAATCAATTCGTCATGCCCTTCGAATAATCCCTTCACTCTTTCGATGAGTTCTGCCAAACCGATTCTGCAAGATACCGAAGAAAAAGAAGTTAAATCACTTGATAATCATGTTGTTTCCACAAGGTTCTGGATCGTACCTAATCTCGAAATCTCTGAAGCTCCGTACTAACATGTCGTACTTTTCCGGTTGGTCCCGGAGCGCCTGCTTCACCTCCATGCCGTATGAAAAAGCCCGCGACTCCTCTGGTGTCCAGAACACCCTACCTTCGGCATCTCCCTCCATTCCTTCACGGGATCGTCCGTAGCTTCATATCCAGGAAAATGAATGAATGGTCGGATTAAAAAAACATAAATATTTCGAATGATTCCAATAAGAAATACTTATGATACTACTCTTTCTCATATACTATTTGACATGAATCTATATTCATTTTATTCTATTAAAAATTAATTTTTTTGCTAGTAGAAATTGAAAACGGAACATATAGAAAATTATTTGATTGAATAAAATAAGAGGGCTCTCGTCCAAAACGAAACCACGAAGCGGAGGAAGGTGGGGTTGTTCAGCACTATCCAAGGGGACCACCAAAAGATCATTTTGAATAAAAATGAACTCACCGTTCTCCACGTGGAGGGGGTAGAATAGCACCTCTTTTTCTCTTCATTTCTGCACAAAACGAAAACCAAAAATCTTTTTCTTTTTCCTCGAACAAAGATTATCATCTAAACAGAAAGCCCTTAAATTCAAAGAGAAACCATACCTTGAGCTTCCTCAGAGTGAAAGAAGGAGCAGATCTCTGAGATGAAGAGAAGGAACCAAGAAAATGTGATGCTTTTCAATGAGATCTTAGCTCAATTTATAGGGATTTTGGCAACGTGGTTAAGGAAAGTCACGTTGGTGGATATTGTTTCCAATTAGATTCCTAGTAATATTTCATATTTGGCTAGCCTGCCACTTTTGGCACGCATTTTTACCTAACCACAATGCATGGAGAGAAATTACCACTAGGCGGATCGTGCATGTAACGGAGCATTTGTTACGTAAAAGTAAGCATTTGAGGGTCACGGTTTTTCTCGTTAATTTGATCGTTTTGGTAGACGCATTTATTTATGAAACCGTTGAGTTTAGTTAGATGGCTTACTTGGAAATTTGATAATCGGAGGTGACGTGCTTTTTATTCTTTACGGAACTTCTAATATTATTAACTCGTACATATTAGAATCTTAAATTTTACAAATCGTCAAATTTAAATAAATGGCTTACTCGAAAATGGATAATCCAAGGTTATGTGTCTTTTATTTTCTACAGAACGTTTGAACTTTTTCAAATTTAACATATCATGGTTAATTTAAGCTTTTGAGAGCATGACATTTTCTGGAGCATTCTCAATGGTCCATCACATTGCCTTCCTTTGTTGGAGATGAATATGGAAAGCCAACCAGAGGACACCCAAGACAGATTTTAGAGATGAATAAGGAAACTCGAATCTCAATTCGAAATGCATCTTGCTAAATGTGGAAGCCTCATAATTATCACGCAGAGAAAATGTCTATTTGGGAGGTAATCACATTTGGAAATAAATCTAGTCATTATCTACTCAATTTTGATATCCTTAGGAAAAATGAGCAATACTCTGAATTTTCTTCGAAATGTTCTCATGTTGGATAAAAGATAGGCCATGTACATTTCGTGGACAAAAAATTATTGCCGTTCTCTTCGGTTCATGTGATTGATACTTTCTATTTTGAAAATCTTACCTGCCATTTGTTTAAATTTATATATATTTTATTTTTTAAAAGCGAAAAATTGTTACTAATTTTAAGGATGCAATTTGGATCGGAAAGCCGGAAAGGGGCCGGAATGGTGATGAAATTTCTGGGACGGTTTCCTTAGAAATGGGGGAAAGGGAGAAAAAAAAAAAAAAAAAAAAAACAAGAGGGGAAACAATAAAAAATTAATGTGTTTTGCTTTGATTTTTGATTTTTCTTCTTCGTGTCTTATTGTTTTGGGAAGGAACGAGTGTGGAGATGGACTCGTTTGTCCTTGAAGTATCCGCCATGAGAATCTAGCTGACAAGACTTGCCAAATTACCCCCCGAAAAAAAAAATAAAAATATAAAATAAGATACAAACTATCCCCTCTCTCTCTCTCTCCTCTTGATTTTGAAAACAACGAGAAAAAGTAACGCTCAATGCCCTAATTTATATCCACTCTATCACGAGTATTTTAAACTTCGCATCAAAACTTTCAAATTTGTACCGGTATGATATAAATACACCATGTCAATTTTCCTCACTTCCACATGAGAACCCTTAAATTCTTTTCGTGTCACCAATACCCAAATTTGTACCATGCAACCGAAAAATCCTAATTGTTTGTTGCATTGGTAATTTTGCCGACTCAAAAAAATTTGAGGTATTAATGTTATAGTGACCATTCAATAATAGAAGACATCGATCCTTTCAAATTCATATCATGTGTGCTTTCAATGCTGTCGGTATTGATCCTTTCGAATTCGAATAGAAAAGCATACAAGAACAACTTTTGTCATATCCAATGCCCATGGACATTTGAAATAGGCATCGAGGTACCCTTTGTAGCCACTACGCCGGTAATAAGTCCAAACACTTGTAGGATGAAATCAATGATGATGGTTCACTAAATGCACCGTACGACATTTTTTAGGATGTCCAAATTGTGTTAATAAAATATAATCAATAGTCCAAGTCGCCAGTCAATGGTACGATATTTTAGCGTCAGAAATATGATTGCCTAAGAATGACATAAGGGAGAAACAATCTAGCAGTAATAAGATATTTGTACATTTTTTCGGCATGAGAAATGTTTAAGATGGGTCTCTTCACTTTTTTTTTTCAAGGTGTGGAGGTGTTGGTGGATGGATGCCCCTAGAATTGGTACCTGCTGCTTTCTAATAATTGTCAGTTCTTTTGGATGTGCTTCCCAATTGGACATGCACGCCCGGAAGATTAAGGCGCTGCTGTGCAAAATCACCAGCAAACCTTTCAACGTGCCCATCATCATCCATACGCCCCTCAAGCTTAGCTCGATGTCCGTTGCTATCCCCTTTCGCTTTCGTTCTTCCCTTCTCATCGGGGTGCCCACCCTTTCCCACCTTTCAAAGAAAAATAAAATGGAAATCTAAGAGTTCGTCCCCTTTGATGTATTGTAAAGATGCAAAAATCATTCTTTTGCGTCGCTTTTCTTTATGCCTAGAGCGACAAAAGTAAGTTTCATCGCCGTTGACTGCAATTTCGAGAAGATGAACTCTTCAATTTGTTGCCGCAGCAGACGGTCGGATTGGCAATGAAAA
The DNA here is from genome assembly GCA_014182395.1 of Eucalyptus sp. ANBG9806169. Lineage (NCBI taxonomy): Eukaryota > Viridiplantae > Streptophyta > Magnoliopsida > Myrtales > Myrtaceae > Eucalyptus > Eucalyptus sp. ANBG9806169. The sequence goes on from CM024582.1 coordinate 29,362,625, forward strand.
CTGAATTTGTGATGGGTCATTGCGGCCACGGTTGTACGCCCTCAGCCGAAAAAAAATCGACTTCCTTTCGCTATTGGTCGGACTGAAGACGGAAATTCTTTGTACAAGCGAGTGCCGTGGGATGAAAAGGGACATATATCTTGGGAGGGGAATAAAGTAGGAAAGAGAAGCAAAGCTTGAGAAGTTGAAGTCGTGTGGAATTGGAAGGACAGAGTGGATCGTTTGGTGTGCTACAGAGCATGTGCTCACTGGGTTCACTAGGCAAGTATTTGAAGAGATGTATATCCTCTCTAGCTTTCTAAAAGATCAATGGAACATCAAACGAAGTTCACCCCCACCTGACCTCAACCATATCCTCCTGTGTAGATTCCCTTCTGACAACAAATTTGTCCAAAACAACAGCAGGTTTCTTTTTCATGCAAGTTCATCGAATATTTATTGCGGTACATATAATTTATCAAATCATGAGTCGATGTGAGTCTCGCGTCATTAGTCACTGCGATCGGTTCAGGTCCGGTCTCGCTTCCGCCCTTTCGTTCTAGTCCCTGGGCCTTGACTGGAGGCATGTTCTCCGGCTGGGAGTATTTCCCTCAAAGCTCCCTCTTCCTCCTCCACTGAGCTTGGTGTTTGGTGGGCCCAGATTGAGCTAAAAATGGCAAGCGACGTCACGAATGGCTGCGAAATGGGGAGGGCTTGTGATAACTTGCGATCCTTTTTCACTTTTATGACCCATCACATCAGCGTCAAGCTTCCAGTGCCGAAATGCCCACTCAAATCTCAACCGTAAATTTCGCCAATATCTTAACGTCACATCCCAATGCCTAGTCGAATGGGAGAGATGCCGTTAAGCGATTCATGTTTCAGACATTCCCCTCTTGAATGATCGAAACCTTACGCGATTACTTAATATACTTGCTTTTGTGATTTGGCCCATATGTATAGATTGTTATAGATGATATCAGATAACTTCCCTTATGTTAGATTTATTGTCGTGAATGGACTAAGCCCATACTTAATTCGATAGAAGTGGGGAGTGATTGATAATATAAAAGGACTTGAACGGGATATGACTTTTGACAGGCTTTTAAGATGGTGGGGAACGGGAGTAGATTGAGACGCACATCAAATAGGGAGTATCGCTAGGTGGTAGTGATACACCATGTTTAATGATCAATACTACCATTAGATAAATACCACCTCCTATGATTATTCAACGTATTCTTTTTGGTCATTTGTCCCTCATGGATTGAGTCAAGTTATTAATTATTTAACTGAGGAGTTTGTGACATATCAAATTTCACATTGAATGGGAAAAATGCATTGTTTAGCTATTCACGAGTCAACACTTACTACAAAATGGTCATTACCTCGTGAAATTATTTTCAGTACTCATTTTGGTGGCTTGGCTTGTGTGGACCTAACTGAGATGTTACAAAATGGTATTAGAGCAGAATCCCTCCGATTGGTATGTGGTTTATGGATGGACTGTAAGAGTTTTTTTAATGTGGGTTATATTAATTGATATTGTAATTTACCGTTTTACAGGGTTGGTTGAAGGTAATATGAGGCTGATTAGTGTAGGCTGAGTTGAGCCCGACTTGTAATAAGAGGGCATGGTTGAAAACTCTATAAATAGTGCTCGAATTTCTTTTCTAACCGTAACACTCACAATTATCCTCGCAAGGAGCGTTTGCTAAGCGCTAATGGTGAGAAACCGTCTAATTGAGCTAGTGATGCAGAGAGTAAGAGAGGAGAAGCATTTGCGCTTGGATCGTCACTTTTCCGCATAAAAAACGATGGATATCAAAACAAATACGCTAATCTTTCTACTTGATTATATGTGTTCTTGCTCTAGCCATGGAGATTGTGAAATTGCGTTTTTGTTACTAACATATACTATTAGAGCCTCTATAGATTAGAACACAAACATATAGTTCTTGCCATTTTTTTTTCGTGATTTTTGTACAGTAAAAATCAATTTTAAATATATAAACGAAAAGAGCCTATTGAGATGAGCAAAACCGTAGGTGGCACATCATCAGAAGAGGCCACACGTGCTCCCACGCGCAGCCATGTGCCGCAAGGAGTTGGCGCGCGTCGAATACGCACCACCACGTGCTCCCACGCGGGTGCGGCTTGCACATGCACTTTAAGGTTGACGTCATTGTGATGTTAGTAGCCTATGTGACTCGACAACCCGACCCAATATGATGATTCAACTTGGATGACCTGGCGACCCAACCCAAGATCCGACTCGGTTTACCGTTGACCAGACTAGTCAAACGATCGGACTGTTGTTGATCTGACTAGAAAACGACCTAGGGGGCTATCGCGAACCGATCTCGCCGCCCTCGAATCCCTCATCGTCGCGAGGAGAGAAAAGAGGGAAAGGTCTGGTTTAAGGGTACTTGATCACGAGAGTTCTCTCACAGCTCACGTTTCCAAAAAAATGTCATCACCTCGCCTTTTGGATCGAGCCTCTCGTGAGTTCCCTTCACGAGATCGCGAGCTCTCCCAAGCTCATACCCTGCGTGACAGCGGAGTGTCACGATCCATACCCACACGAGCGACACACCTTAGAAAAATGGGTCGGGTGTAGATATTGGATTTAAGGGTACCTTTACCATGGTAGCCCTCTCGTCATTGTTCGCCCATAAGGATGGTATCACTTCATTCTTTTGAGTTACTTCCCATGTCGAGTATGCTAAACTATAGTGAGTTTCATCGAAACTCATACCCTGCGCGACAGGTTATTTATACGGTATAGTTGTTTATGACAACCTAAAAAATAAGACGGGAGTCGCCACTAGCCTCATTTTGGGGGTCAGCTAGAAAACCCAATCGAGGATCGGGAGAGTTCCCTTGATTTCTACGTAATCAAATATCTAGGTTCGGGGATTTGGGTTACGCTAATATTTCTATTAACGCCATTTCGGTACCTAAACAGTATGTTGTGTTTTCCTAACATGTCCATGCATTTCTTTTTATTTTTTCAAGATTATTTGTCCTAAACTAAGTGATCACGCGTGGTTGGTCATTTTCATTCTATTATATTTCTAGAAAACAAGCAAAGAAAACAATCAATGGAATTGAAATTGCAAGACAGTAAGTAAACAATTAAGGAAAGCAGTAAATCTATTATGCAATCCTAACAAATATAAAAGAGAAACATAATTGAAAAAGATGAGAGAAAGAGAGAAAATTCGCAACTCGTCGGGTTTTATACAACAAATGGAACCCGAGACATATGTTGGGAAAACGAATAGTACATAATAATAGTCGGAATGGACATCGACCTCCACCATCTTCACGCTGTCTCCATCTTCGGGGTCTAAATCTAAACCTAATATAAGAAACTTATAACTAGATGCATACAATGGAAGGAGACAATCATACATATCAAAACAATAAAAAACAAGACATCATGTCAATATTAATTGTTTAAAAGAAGTACAATGTGAAAGTCAAGTTTTGGGGCCTCCGGGTCGGCCTTTGTCTTTCATGCGAAGGTCCCACTAAGACGCCTACCCAATCCTTTTTTTTTTTTTTTTTGGTGATTTATAGCAATTATTGACCAATTGTATAATTGCATGGCCAATAACGCTACTAAGTCTCCTAATCAAGCAATCTATATGATCATAGGGTTTTCCCTCGATATCATGCATCAACCCTACCATTCATTTAAAAATAACATGTATTGCAAAAAATCTAAATATGCATACAGGTCTTTTGAACCTTGTTTCTCAATCAATCAAGCAAGAAAGTGAACCGTCGGCGGATCACTTATTACCAAGGGCATGTGCCAATGACAAACACAATCAATTTCTAATGTATGATGGGGTGATATGTATGAAGGGTACATGTGATATTTCAAAGAAAATATATCTCAAAATCATTCATGAAAAATTTTGAGACAAGGTGATGTATCAGCTATGAAATGCATTCAATTGTCAAGGCTAGCCTAGGCATTAGAACTCACAAGCGTCACAGGCATTTTGAATACAATTCAAACCGTGACTTTCACGTTGTCAAAATAAGATTTTCAAAATGTTAGAAAATATTTAGGATTAAGGAATATCTAGGCTATGGAACACATTCAATTACCAAGGTTAGCCCGGTCCTCGCATTCGAAGTCACAAACGTTGCAGGCATTTTGAATATGATCCAAACTATGATTTTTTCTTAAACCAAATTGAGTTTTGGAGAATAACCTTTTTAGGAATCGTTTTTGAGAAACATCACATGTACCAAAACATTTTTTTTCGAAAGATGCAATTTGAAAATGGCAGTTGTTTAACAACAAAGATCAAAGCATTTGAAACAATTTTCATGAAGATGGCATGTCCTAATTTTATGCACAAACTAACCTAAAAGGTGTAGCTAAATAATCACAATTATATTTATATCATAAAATTTCAGAACAAATGTATAAGAACAGCACAATTGAGTAACAACCATTGACAATCTGGCTATGGAAAAATTTCCTAACATGTATGACATGATGAAAAACAACTTTCATGAAGAAAGTTTTCTTGAACGGGCTACGCATGAATTTACAAAAATCAGACAACAAGCAACAGCACATTAGAAATTTATCAAAACAACAAGACATTTAGCTAATGTCACGAGAATTTTTCCTATCGGAACATGTCTAAAAATCATCAAATTTATACACAAGATAGCCAACACGATGAAAAGAAAGTTTCATTAAGATGCCAAGTTCAGATTCCAAATAGAAAAAATGAAACAAAGATATCAAAGGTCTGTCCAAACAGGGGTTAAAACAGGGGATCCAAACTTGATCCTTTGTCCAGATTGTGATTTGACTTTGAAAAAATGGAAAATAATCCAAACTATAAGTGATTGGCATGAAATCAGTGGCATTAGAAACTTCTAAGTGTTTTTTACATCTTCCTAGAAGAGCTCGAGTCCAAACTAGGTCAATTTGGCATCTTAAAATCGAGATCTCTAAAAGTGCGCGCATCAGTAATTAATAAAACAGAACATAAGCATTCATTAGAAAACCTTAAAATCATTCAAAGAATGCCCAAATGACATGAAGAAATCACACGGGATTTAGGATTGGATACGACGGAAAGTTTGGATAGTCATCTAATCCTAAGTCGGCATGCAAAATGTCATACAATTAAAATGACATTATGAGATGATTCATGATTCCTAATGATATGCTTAAGAATTCTAAGTGTGACAAACACTTTTTGTGATACAATTTGATGTGCAAGATGAAACTCAAATGACATGACCTAAACACATATGCAAACCTTGTAACATGCGGTTCAATAGTCAAGAAGGCATGCTCGTAAGATTTGATTCCTAGATGACTCAAACAAGCATGAGAATGTGCACATATGACAAGGTTTCATTTCAACACTAAATTTACAGAACAAGCATGATTTCAGCCATCCTCAAGACATGCATAAATCCTATGAAAAATCTCACATACAGAGCATACAGTGATGAAGATTTCTTGTTAAGGAATGAAACTCAATTAAGATCATATGAATCGTGGCAAAAATAGCAAAATAGATCACACTATATGTCCAACACATGTTGCAACAGTATTTTTTATTCTAATGCATGCAATTGATTCACATTGCCAAAGTAAAACCCTTGCAAAGCATGCATCAATTGAACATATATATATCATGTATTCCATCTTTTATGAAGGATTTGAGACCAAATAAGTGCATTTATGGACTCAATTTCATCAAAACAAATCTCAGACTAATATAGGACAGACTGACCTATGTACAAATCTAAGCGATTTTGACTTACCTAAACATGTCTAAAAATTTTGAAAAAAATTTAAAAAGATGCACAACACTTGTACAAGAAACTTTCATCAAGGAAAGTTATTCCAAAACTCAACACAAAAATCAGCACAAAAATAACAAAAACAGAGATTCATTAAAACAAATCTCGGACTAATACATGACAAACCGACCTATATCCAGATCTAAGTTCTTTTGACATAGCTAATCATGTTCAAAAAATTTTGGAAAAAATAAAGAAGATTCAAAACACTTGTACGATAAACTTTCATCTAGGAAAGTTGTTCCAGAAATCAACACAAAAATCATCACAAAAATAGAAAAACAGAGATTGATACGGAACAGATTGACCTAAGCCTAGATCCAAGTAGATCTGACCTAGTTGAACACGTCCAAAAATCATGAAAAAATTACAGAAGATACATGGAATGATTTGGAACAAAACTCATGAAGAAAAGTTTGTCAAAAAATGATCATGAAAGTCGGCACAAAAATAACAAAGTTAGAAGGTGGAACCGGATCAAAACCCAAAAAAAAACTTAAACTACTGCAGAATCGTGCAGAATCGTTAATCTTTGGAGGTATTTTTGGAGGGCCAAATGATGTTCTTTTTGGGTCTGCGACCTATCGTTTTGAAGCTCGGGATGTCTATTATCTAATCCTAAGAGGACTCGAGCTGAAACCAGGTCATTTCGGACCTCGTTTTTGCCAAAATAGTAACCTATGTACAAGCCTACGAAAATCACAGATTAGGCTTAAACTCACAATAATCATTCAAATCATCAACAACTCATTGCAGCATTCATACTCATCAATATTAAGCATGTAAAAGCTCCTAATCTTGAATCCTAGCCCTGATCGACTAACTTGATCTCACTTCATCGGATTCGAGTTTCGGATCATTACCTTTGTTGTGGTTTTCGCCGATTTCAATCACAATTAGTCGGATCTAATCATCGGATCACGATCGAGACTCCAAGAATGTAGATCAAGTCACTACGGCTTGGATCGAGATCAATCAAACCACTGGCTCAAGAAAAAAAAGGAAGAATCGGTCCAAGAGATGAACCAAAACCTAAAGAGAGAGAGGGAGAGAGGGAGAGTGATCAATTAGTATCACAATTGCCCTATCTAATGAGCTACCCATAGGTAAGATCACTTACCACATTCAAATTGACCTCGAATTGTAGTGCTCAAACTTAGGTAAAAAATGGATCTAAGCCTAATATTAAAATTGGACCTAGATTTATGAAATTAAACCATAGTCATGAATGGGTCAATTTGAATTTTGTCAATGGAAGCTCAATTGCTTGACTTTCTAATGCTTTGGAGGATAAAATTCTTCAAATTGATGAGTTCTTGTGTGAATTTCGCAAAATCGATATTTTGGACTTATCTTAAGAAAATGAGTGAGAAGCAAATGTCCGTTCGTAAGTTATGAAGGATTGATTTTTGTCCCCTAATTAGGGCTCAAAACGGCAATTCGTATTTTGACTCAGTAAATGGCGAAATTGAATGCTCAAACATATTTCAGATAGTCCCTAAACCAAATGTCAAAGAAGGAACTCCATCTAATTATGACTAGAATAAAAGTAATTTTATTTTTGGTCGATTTAGAACCTAAAACTGAAAAATTCAGAAATGAAGGTTCTTAATCGAAATTTGTGAAATTTTTTACACAAAAGTCAAATTGGCATTAAAAGAAATGTATTTGTGCATTTTTTTTTTGGGGTCAAAGGTTTGACCAAAAGTCAACCATTTAGTTGACTTTTCCTAAAATGTTGATTTTTTAATCAAATCTTTGAATTTTCAAGAAATTGATTTAAAAAATGTGAAATTAAAGCTAATTGGAATTTTTTTGGGGTAAAAAGTCAATTCTTGACTCGGGGTTGACTTTTGGTCAAAGGGTTGACTAAAAAGTGAACCCGAAAGTCAACCGTTTGATTTTTTGAGTTTTTTTTTTTTAAAACGAGCTAAAAACTGCTTAAAAACGATAATGCAACAGAAAGAAATGAAAAAAGACATTTTGTGGTCAAGAGATACGGTTTTGTTGCGATCAGAAACCTAAATCTCGATTTTTATTGTTTTAATTATATGTCGACTAAAAATCAGGTGTCAACAGGGGCCACCCGTGCATGTGCTCCACGTGTTGCACACTCAAGTGGCACGTGCGGGCGCGTGGAGGCTCCGATCGACGCATGGTTGATGGCTTCGTGCTCGTATGGTGATTCTTTACACTATGGTGTATTTATGTTACATGTTTGATGATTTTATGGATGTGAAAATACATATGGAACCCTAAATACATGTATTTTTAGGGTATTTTCACGTATTTTTCTATAATTTTGGAAATATAAGTATTGATTTCTAGGTATATCATCACATAAATAGTGTAGAGTGCAATTTGTTGATATATATATTTTAACCTGTATAAATGAATAAAATAGTGTAATTAGCATAATATGTGATTTTAGTGATTAATTACCACTATCACTAAAGTTAAAATTACATGTGTGTGGTGTATGTGAGATGTAAACTTTATATTCTCGGTATAAGAGAATTTCAAGGATCTAATTGTGTTATAATTGCCAAAGTGGCACACTTGATTGGATTTGAAAAATATCGATCTCATATAATGATAGGACATCTCCCGTTTTAATGCGTGATCACAGTCCCAAATAAGGTAATTGTGTATTAATTCATGGAAGAATACATGACAGTATGATGGAATAATGACTGATTATAGTGGTTCATACACACAAATATAATGAATTCAAAAAGATTGGAATATATTCTCATAACCGACATCATGTGGGGAGTATGCAACTGCATGTCACGTATTCTGCCCAAAGGTAGTTATGTGATGATGCATGTAATTCTTTAGATGTGTACTTGTACGTCTTCAAGTTATACAGTGCATTGCTTATTTTTCAGTCACATTTTCTATAAACGGTAATTTCGTTACTATTGAGGTTCTTACTAGTTCAAACTTTAAGAGATGGAGAGAAATTTTTTTATTTTGTATAGAGATAGCTAATGTTCTTATGGCTCTTACTACCGATAAACCAGTAGATCTTATTGCAGAAAGTATGGAAGCTTAGAAAGCACAATTTACTACTTGGGAAAAAAGTAATTGAATTTGCTTGCTGTTTATGAAGCGTTCCATTCAAGAACACTTGAAAAGTAGTTTGCTTGTATAATGCACTGCTAAACAAATGATGGAAGCCTTGTTGGCTATAAATTGTGTCCCGTCTAATGCTGAGATAGGAACATACCTGCAAACACTCTTTATTATGAAGTATGATGGTTTTGGCAGAGTTAAGGATTATGTTTTGAGGATGGTAGATCTGATGGTAAAACTTTCGGCTCTTAATGTTACTATTTCTACCGCTTGCATCGTGCATCAAACTTTATATACTCTTCCTCCTGATTTTGGAATTATCAAGACCAAAAATAATTCTCAAGATGAGACCTGGTCAGTTAATGACCTGATTGTAAGGATGGTAGCGGAGGAAGATAAATTGATGAAAGATAAATGACACATTGCCCTTTATGCCTTCGGTTCCGGCAATGACAAAAGTAAGAGGTTCGAAATGATACCCATAAAGGAAATTGTGAAGCTGCTAGTCCTTCCAACAATCTGGGTCTTGAGATAGCACCCTTAAAGAAGAATGGTGTTCTTTGCTACTTTTGTAGAGAGAGATGACATGTCAAGAAATGCTGTAATAAATATAAAACTTGGTTGTTTAAGAGAACCAAGAATGAGGCTAAAGGTAATGAGTCTTCAGCATTTGTTTGTGAATCCAACCTATCGAAGCCCCGTTCAATTCTTAATGGCTAGATACCGCTGCAACTAATTATATTGCGTTTACCATACATGGATTTATAAACCGAAAGATACCAAATCAGGATGAATCAATGCTCACTGTGGAAAACAACATTATAGTCAATGTGGAGTTCATGGAAGATGTTATTTTGATTTTAGATTTTGGTTATAAGATAATATTAAGAAACACTTTTTACGTATATTCTTTTAGATGGAACTTAGTTTCTATGTCTAGTTAAATACTCTTTTGAAATAAAGAATAATAGTATTTCTATATTCTTTAATTCAAATAAGGTTGGGTGCTGCAATTTGTCCAATGAATTGTACCGATTGTGTTTATCTTCCAATGATATATATATATATATATATATATATATATATATATAAGTCACTTATTCAGTTTAAAATGTTGTTTCCAAAAGGCCTCTACCTAATGAACGATCTTATGCATTATGGCATAAACGTCTTGATGACATCTCTAGAGAAAGAACAAAAAGGCTGATAAAGGCTAATATCTTGCCTACTCTTAAAAGTAATATAGAGACTCGTGTAGCACGTTGTTTAGAAATTTTTACTTCATCACATTTATTGATGACTATTTTCGATATGGATACCTATAATTGGTTTTAAAAAGTCCGAGTCTCTTAATGAATTCAAGATTTTTTGGATAAAGTAGAGAAACAGTAATGAAAAGTTATAAAGATTGTCAGATCAAACTGTGGTAGTGAGTATTTTGGCAGGCATGATGATGCTGGACAACTTAAAGAACTATTTGCCAAATACTTGGAGGATTCTAGGATAGTAACTCAATTTACTATGCTTGGAAGTTTTACACAAAATGGTGTGGCCGAAAGACGCAATCACACTGCTATAATATAAATGAGGAATATGGTTAGTAAAACAAATTTACCTAGTTTTTTTTTGTGGTGAAATTTTGAAACCGGCATTTTACATTCTAAATTATGTTCCTACCAAAGTGATTCCATTGACTCATTTTGAATTGTGAATTAAATATAAACCTATCTTGAATTATATTAAAGTTTAGGGGTGTCCTATAGAAGTGAAGTTACATAATTCGACATTGAATAAGTTGGATTCCAAAAATACTTTGTGTTATTTTGTATCTTACCAGATCATTCAAAGTGATATCAATTTTATAACCTCAATGGAAGTACAAAAATTGTGGAATCTCATATATAAATTTTTTTGGAGTTTAATATAACCGAAAATGGTAACTGCTTACAAACTATTGAAAATGATAGTATGGTGGAGATAATTGGATTTTTGTCTTTCTCATGCAGATGATTGTGGAGCCTCTTATGTCATAAATTAAGCCTATTATGGCATAGGATCCAATTGTTGAGATAGTTCCTGATGAAGTTTTTCAAGCCTCTCAAGTTTAGAATGAGGTTGCAGTAGCTCTACTTAGGAGATTGACTAGGGAAAGATGTTTAGCTATACCACTAGACTATGTAGTCTACTTGGGAGAGCATGACTACAATATCAGCTGCATTGTTGATCTAGTGACTTATACATATGTTCTTTCTTGTCCTTAATCAGGTTTATGGTTAGATGCGATGACAGATCAGATGCAATCTATAAAGCAAAATGGTGTTTGGGAGCTTGTTGAATTGCTTAAAGGTAAGCCTAGATTAAAAGGGATTCCAAAGGAAATATTGAGAAGTTTAAAAGCAGACTGGTAGCTAAGGGTTTCATTCAAAGAGAATGAATAGATTATGAAGTAACCTTTTTCCAGTCCCTTGTAAAGATTCTTTTAGAATAGTTATGGCATTAATAGCTCATTTGATATGGAATTACATCATATGTCAAATGGATGTTAAAACTGCTTTTCTAAAATGAGACTTTAATGAGGAGGTTTATATAGTTCAACCCTAAGGTTTTGCAGCATCTGATTTATGTAAACTTGTATTTAGATTGAAAAAGTCTATTTATGATCTCAAGCAAGTTTCGAGATGATGGTACTCAAAGTTTCACAGTGTTGTTATTTCTTTCAGATTTATTGAAAACAAAATAGATCAATGTATATACTACAAGGTCTGTGGGGAAAAACATATTTTTCTCATATTTTATGTAGATAATATCTTACTTGCAAGTAATGACATTGGATTACTGCATGAGAGAAAGCGGGATTATAATTTTTTTTTGAAATGAAAGACCTTGATGAGGTGTTTTATATTCTTGGCATTGAGATCCATAGGAATTATTCTCTCCGTTTATTGGGTTTGTCTTAAAGGGCATATATTAATCGTATTTTAGAAAGATTCAATATGCAGCACTGCAAGCTTGAAATTGTTCATGGTTTTAAATGTGATAAATTGAGTCTCTCACAATACCCTAATTTAGATTTGGAGAAAGCCTAAATGAAGGATGTACCTTATGTTAGTGCACTTGGAAGAATCACGTAATTGTCTATTATCAAAATATTCCACTAAGGATATATTAATTGCTATACGTCACATCAATTCTCCGATGTGGGATTTCTCTAGCACAACTCACTCACATGTGCATCCCAACACTCTCCCCCTCATGTGTGAGCTAAGTGTTAGGTCTCCTCCCTCTTAATTCAAGTATCATTCTGGCCTAATTTCATCCTTACGGCCCGCATTGCTATACCACTATACCCCAATACCTACTTGCCTGAAAACTGCAACCAATCAACTTTAATACCATTTGTTGAGAGCGCTGTTTGATAACGCCACATTATTTTTCTGTTCCCAAGTAGCCGAAATGGTTTGGGAAGAGAAATGAGAAACAAAAAAATCACTTCACCTAGGGAGATTTCCCCCCAAAGATAGCCCAAATCTCGAGCTCGTAACAAGGGCTCTTGTTTCGGCATTTTAAGATGAGTTTCCGTTAGTAGTCGAGGCGTGGTGGCTTTGTGCCGGCCCGATTTTGTGCTTTTTGGGTTTTTTCTGAAGAGGGTGTCGGATGCTTTAGTAGACTTCATCCACCGCGGTGGCATTGAGATTCTCAAAGGAATTGAGAATGCGTATTGTGTTCCCTTTTTTTCCTGAACTCATGTATATTTATTTAGCGAGTCGAAATATGGATTCCTTCTCCCAATCCTTGATAGCATTCATTTGCTGTTGGCATTGGCAAACATAAATTAGCAGCGATTTGTTGAACCATGACATGATTTGTCAGGCATGCGGATAAAAACCTTGTGAACATCGGTTGGTCATGAATAATTCAGCGTACTTTCATCCTCTTTTATGGGACAGTTGAGATCTTGTCTGCTGTTTTGCTATCTGATATGTAACAGCTTTTACGCTTTGTCTTAGAGTTTCCATCCACATTTTTCTCGAGTTACTCCTGCTTATCTTCTACATTTTCTCGAGATCAACTCAATGCTTAAGTTAGTATGTCTTCTTGTACTTGTGAATCATCAATTGATCTAGATAATGCCATCCCCACCTCACCCTTTATGGGACTGATACCATGTGCTACAAGTAATTTATTCCATGACATCTTAATGTTTTTTTGGCTAATCTGGTTTGGTTTCTGATCTTGGTCACTGTGTCTGTTTTAGACTTGCTCTCTTCCGAACTATTGAATGTTTAGGTTACACGTCGGACATCTATCACAAAAGCGCTATGGTATTTTTGTAAGATCCTAGCTACTCTGTCAAGACTTTATCATTCAATATCATTGCTGGTGTTCGGAAGACATTTCTTGGTCGTCCCAACTTCCTGTTCTTCCTTATCCTTCTCATCCCCCCCATATCTTGCCAGTTGTGGAGCACATCTGGATTTCATTTTTGTTTTGTGTAACCCGGAGTTCTATTCTTTTTATTTGCCAACTCTAATGCTTAAGAAGCTTACGTCTAATGCTAGGTTAAATTTAGGGCGTGTCATGAACTGTGATATAGTTATTCCTGCCTTCCTTTAGGGAGTGCCAATCCAACCGCCAAGTCAGCACTATTTATTTACAGATTATGGCGCATCCAGGGATGGCTGTTTATTTTTTATCACCTCTAACAGAGCACATTCTTCAATGCGCATGTAACCTTGATAACTATAGCTACTGTAATATTCCTTATTATTTGATAGTGAAGATTCTGCTTTACCGATGGCTTCTGTATAATTTTGCCTGAAGTGGTCCAAAAAAGTTGCTGGAGGTTTTAAGTGCAGCACTTAGTTCTTTCCTTTTCACTCTAAATTGTCTTTATTGACATAATTTTTTACTCACTGTTGACAGTTTTTACTCGTCCTCCACAATGCATCTTCCATAGGTAGATAAGGACATAAATAAATTTTGTTTAGAAGAAATGCAGTTTTCTTTAACCGACATTCATCACTTTTGTCATTATTGATGTTCACTAGGCCTATAAATGATGAATGTTGAAGTGGCCTTGTCAGAACTCTCACATGTCAATCTTAGGGGCTATCATATTAAAGGTTATGGCAGTTGTGAAGTGGAGCCATACTAGGATGTCCTTACTTAATCCAGGGGTTGTGTATGTGTGTGTTGATGCACTGCTTGTATAAGGCAATCGTAGTATGTTTGGATGGCAATGTACGACCTACATAGAAGCTGCATGTTGCACTCTCTTTTTAATTGTCTTGAACTCATATGATGCTCAACTAATGAAGGTTACATGGCATCCCAAAAAGAGGCATTCACTGCAAAGTGGACTGAGCCTCTAACCAACTTGTACGTCAGTTTGTTGGTAGAAGAGGTCAAAAAGGGAAATCGCACTTCTTGTACTTTCAACAATGCAGGCTGGAATAACATACGGACATAATTCAATAAACGAGCAGAACTTCAATATACTTCAATACAGTTGAAGAATAAGGTGAACAAATTGAAAAAACAATATGCTAGTTTCAAGAAGCTGCTTTCACAATCCGGATTTGGCTAGGATAATGTGAACAAAACAGTTGTTGTTGATGATTCAAGTATATGGGAATCTCACATCAAGGTATGATTTAACCTTTGATCATTTTGAGATCAATATAGATATACATGGCAAGATGTTTAATTGTATTGCTGATATATGTTGTCATTGTGAAAATTGCAGGATAATATTGAGTGGGCAAAATTCAAGAAGGATGGATTTCCTCAATATCTCGACTTGTGTACTGTATTTGGTGATACATATGCTACTGGGGATTATGCAGTAGGAAATGCCGCAGATTTTGTGATGTCGGATGAACTTGGCATTGATGGTGATGATGCAGACAATGGACCATCGAACTTTAATGAACACCAGAACGATGAGGAAGTTTTTATGTCTGATAAAACTTCTACTCCAGTTCGTGACAAACATAGGATGGATAAAACTCCAAATAGTATGAGAAGAAGGAAAAGTCAATCAAATGATGTTGCTAGCACCTACAAAGTTTTACAAGAGATGATCAAAAGTCTAGTCAATGTGTGAGTAGTTCTGTCAACTCACAAGTCACATCACCACCTATAGACCCATTCTCCGTATCCATTGTGATTGATATCCTACTTGCCATGCCTACGTTGGAGCCAGATCTTTACAGCAAAGCTGTGGAACGAGCCTGCGTTAATGCCACATGGAGGGAGGCTTTTATCAAAACCCCAAGTGAAATGAGATATGGACTTCTCCGATTGCTTTAGTGGATGTTAGGGAATGTATCGTGGATTGAATGGAGTTTTATTAGACTATGTTTTTTTATGTTGTTGGTTGTTATTTTGTTGTTCAAGATATTGATGTTGAGACTTTTGCATTTGTGTTGTAGTTTGGATATGATGGATTGTGTTGAATTTTTATATTTGGTTTGCTTTCACTCTATTACTTACGTTATTGGTTTATTTTTTTTTTCTTTTTTTGTACATGTATCTATATTGAATTTCTTGTATTTGTGTGATTGCATAGGTACTATGGAAGATCAATCAAATAGTGTGTCTAATGGAGAGGTAGCAGCAGTTGAATGGTATTTGGATGAGGTTGATATTGACATAATAATAGCATGGTTATGTCTTGTTACTTTGGACATGTCTTTGCATACGAGAGAGCCTATTAGGGACAGTAAATTATCAGGAGCCGAATGGGTAAGGGAAATTGTTTACGGACATTCAGATAGGATATATGAAGCATTCAGGTTAGAGAGACATGCTTTTCTTAACCTATGTGATCTATTGAAGGCAATAGGCTGGCTGAAAGATACTCGATATGTAAGGGTAGATGAACAAGTTGGGATTTTCTTATCTATGGTTGGTCACAAAAACTCCAATAGAGATTTATGTGAGAGATTTCAACATTCGGGACAAACAATCCGTAAGTTTTTTACTCTAGTATTAAAAGCAATTCTCGAATTATCAAAAGAGATTATCAAGGCGCATTCTTTTGATATTGTTCTAGAAGAGATTCTTATTGATCCTAACCATGGACGTTACTTCAAGGTATGATTTTATATCAATTTTACATTATTAAAATATTTATATAGCTAATAATATTGTCTAACGCTATACTTTCATAAAATCATAGGGCTGCATTGGTGCTATTGATGGCACCCACATTAATGCATCAATCCCTCTAGCGAAAAAATCCCATTTAGAGGCAGGAAAGAGACTACCACTCAAAATGTGTCTTGTGTGCTTGTTCGTTTGATATGAAATTTACTTTCGTATTAGCTGGGTGGGAAGGATCTGCCAATGATTGTCGGGTTCTTTCGGCAGCACTCGAGACTCCTCAATTGCAATTTCCTCGACCACCGCCAGGTATTTGCTTTGTCTATATCAAGTGATTTTTTTTTTTTTTTTTTTTTTTTTTTTTTTTTATGATTGTATAACTATTGCATATCATAACAAACTTATGTATATATTCTTGTAGGAAAATACTATGTAGTAGACTTATTTTTAATTTTTTTTAAAAATTAAAATTTGGAATATATATCCGGTTAGACCCACCTTCACTCAAAAGATTAAGCCAATGAGTTATGGATCAATTAGAATATATTAATTACTCTACACTCAATCTTCAATATGGAATTTCTCTAATACAACTCACTCACACGTGCATCCTAATACAAATGGATGAGCTAAAGTTCATTAGCGATTCTTTATTCGGGAGATTTGTTCTCTATTTGATGGTTCTTCAAGGACCACTCCATGCTTTAGTTGTTCCAATCCATTTTTTTTTTTTGAAAAAATTTTAAGAACATAACAAAAGAAATCTACAATAAAAAAAAATCTACCCATAAACTTTCTCGCATTAACCTGATATTTATTCAGACCATACTACAGTGGCAAAAATACCAAAAAAAAAAAAAATCTACTTGCTTTTGAAGCTTTGTTTCTTTCATCCACAGTCAATCAGCCTACATACGAGTCCCAAGGCCAAATCCTCGAAGTAAGTTGACTATATAGTGTTGTGTGTGAGCTCATGAGCACAGCAATGGAAACACCAAACTACAGTGCAGAAACTTTGCAATGGTGGGTATAAGTTTCACCGGCTGAGCTGGTCACTCTCTCTTTTCAACTCATATGGAGGGAGGGGCCTCCTCTTTTGGTTTAGCTCATCGAAAATCAAAATAATCTTGAATCTTGAGATCAATTATCATAAGGGCGATCATGAGATTTTACAAACATCAATAATTTGCACAAATGTGGAAGAGCCCTCTTTGTTTTTTTTTTTTTTTTTTTTTTGGACTAGAGGAACCGCCATCGGCTGGCAGCCTAGACGTAAACCCTGAGGTGACGCTAGCGCAGGACCCACCACTATGGCGTCACGCTTAAGAATCCCTAATGACAACGCTGGGGTTCGAACTTCTCCCCTCCGTGAGGGGGAGAGAGCTCGAAGCCAACGTTGTCGCTGCGGGTGGTGGTGAAGAGCCCCTCTTTGTTTTTTTTTTTTTTGGTAAAAGTAAGAATATATAAATAGCTTTGGACAAATATACAAAAGAACGGGTCCAAACTTTCACTCTAACCAAGAAAGAAGAGTGAAACGGAACCGTTAGAAAACCCAGAAAGCCTGGGAGCTACAAAGAAGAGAAGAAACACCACAATCACAACAGAAACTGAACCTCCTCCTACTTCTACGAAAAGGAAGAAAGAACGGAGAGAGCGAGCAGCACAATGGCAGTGAAGAGCCCCTCTTTGTTGTTATCTCTAGAAGGATAAAAGTACAGCACAAGTGTCAAAACTTGGCATAGAGGGATATTTAATCGTCAAACATGAGTGTCACTTTTTTTGAAAAATGGCACACTTGGGTGCCAAGTCCAACGATCTTAGACGAAAATCCTATGTTGCACTTTTTTATTAATATAACTTGCTTATGTGGCTCGCCAGAAAGCTTAGTCAGCAAAGAAGAGTCAAAATGACATCGTTTTGCCTCTTGTTTGAATTTTAATATAATTATTAATTAAATTAAATTTAAAACTAAATTTAAAAGAAAAGGGGAAGGAATTGCATAACAGCCCTCACCGTTTTGCAACTCCTCCCCCCTTTTAAAATTTATATCATTATAAATTTATTTTTAAATTTAATTTAATTAATATTTATCTTAAAATTAAAATTTAAGGTAAAACGACTTCGTTTTTGCTTATATAGCCACGTTAGCTTGCAAAACAATCTTCTTCGCACTTGTGTCGTAGGAAAAATGTCACGTTAGCATTTTGGCCAGGTTTCTCATCGTTGACACTTAACTAATTTATTCTATTCCAATTTAGGCACTTAAGTATACATTTTCACACTTTTGGCACTTGAATACCCTTCGTGCCAAGTTTTGGCACTCTAAGTGTCATTTTCCCCTCCTAGAAGTCAATGATTTTCTTTTTGATAGTAAACCCCCCAACGTATACCAAAGAAAGGCATATCCAAATGATGGGAT
Organism: Eucalyptus sp. ANBG9806169; assembly: GCA_014182395.1. Lineage (NCBI taxonomy): Eukaryota > Viridiplantae > Streptophyta > Magnoliopsida > Myrtales > Myrtaceae > Eucalyptus > Eucalyptus sp. ANBG9806169. The sequence continues at coordinate 29,381,064 of CM024582.1, forward strand.
TGGACGCGTTTGTCATTTGTATGGACCAAAATAGATCTAAGCACTAAGAATACCTCGTTATGCAAAAAATGAGATTGGAAAACATTTTTCAAAAACTAATCGCTTACAAAAATAAATGAATAGAAATTTTTTCATCATAGTTAGATATAGATTGTTGTCGATGATGAAAATATTTTCTATCGACTAACTTTTGTAAACGATATGAACAATCATATTTTGAGAAATGTTTTCCAAATCATTCTTTTTTCGCAAAATGAACGCACCCTAAAGATTAGTTTATGGGGTAGATCAAGATTTGTGGTTTCGAGCTTTAGCTTATAGTTTGAATTGAAAAACCTGCCCAAATGCATATCGATATGTCGACAACAACCGCAATTATTCTGAAAAGCCAAAGTAAATTGGTATTCTTGACGATTGGGAATATCGAAAAATGAAGGAAAACAAATTCAACGGGCATAGACAAAAGGGCACAGGCAAATATTTCGCTCAAGGCACACGCCAAGTGATCGATCGACTGGGTCAGTAGTGATGAAATTAAGTTTGTCTTATTCTTATTATTACCTTGTCCCATAAGAGGATTACATGAAATGAGAGAGCTGATCTCTTACAAACCAAATGCAGGAAACTCTCTAGATCCATAAAGCAAGGAGGAAAACTAATAAAGCGAGAACTGAATATATTACTGAAACTATCAATTGAACGCGTCCCTCAAAACGCTTCACCTCGTCCTCGTACACTTTCATTATTTCCTCATCGTCATCCAGATGAGGGTGATCCACGGTAGCTCTATCCTTAGCTTGAGAATCAGCAATCCCATCTTGAAGAGTTCGGTCCTAAACAAAGACAAGAGAGATGGGAAAGATCATTCGGCGCAATGGCACTTCTGATTGAAAGACCATTCAAACGGCCGGTCACCATTACCATTTCCAATCGGCGGGAGGTCGGTGTGGTGATAGAGCTGACCTCCTCCTGATCCTGAGAGATTTCAGGCAAGAGCCTCTTGAATTCCTCGAGCAAGTCCGGATGGCCGGCAAAAAGACCAGCAACCTATGGACATTAGAAATGATAGATAAAATATTTTAAACCTACACGGCATGTCTAACTTCATTAAGATTGGTAAACTTCGATATCAAAACAAGAGGTCGTGCGCGCGCAAGGGAGCCCGTGGAACTGCATTTACCTCATTGTAGACCACCCTAATTGGGTTGTTCCCGCGCCAAGCATCCAGAAACGATAGATAAACATTTTCTTCGCACTGGAAACGTTCCTGTGCCCAAGCAAGACGCGAAAATAAATTTACCATCAGTGAAAATTTTTTGTTCAGCCCCCTAAGAAAAAGTTGGTGCCATACCTTGACCTTGATGACGAACCCGATCACTTCTTCGAAACTGACAAGCTTCCTAGGTTCATCCGGTGATATTTTGCATCCGTCCGGCAAGAAAGTATTGAACCCATGAATCAATCTCTCATATCCTGTGAATAATTCCTTCACTCTTGCTACGACCATCATTGCATCGATTCTGCGAGGTACCGAAGAATGGAATGAATAAGAAGGAGAAGTATAAATCATCGATGATCGAATAGTCGCCTCAAGGTTCATGATTGTACCTTTGACTCTTGAAATCGTTCATAATTTCCACGAACGTATTGTACTTTTCCGGTTCATCTCGGAACGCGTCCTTCAGTTCCCCGAGATATGACATGGCGTCATCAGGTGTCGGTCTCCGCGCGCTACCTTCGGCGTCTCCCTCCCACTCCTCCTTGGGGTTGTCCATAGCTTCACAGCCAGAAAAAAGAACGAAGGATCAAATTCGAAATAACATCTTAAAGAGTGCTCTCGTGCAAAACGAACCCACGACAGAGAAAAAGTGAACTTTTAGCTTTCAGCACTGTACAACAGGACTGGCAAAAAAATAATTGAAGATAAAAATAAACTCACTGTTCTTCTCGTGAAGGGTGAACAGCAACTCTTGTTCCCTCCATATCTGCATAGAACAAAACCTGAAAAGGCCTTTCTTTTTCCTCAAGCAAAGACTAACACTTAAACAGAAAGACCCCGAAATTTAAAGAGAAACCACACCTTGAGCTTTCTCAGAGTGAAAGAAGGAGCAGATCTCTGAGATGAAGAGAAGAACCAAGTGAATGTGATGCTATTCAATGAGACCTTAACACAATTTATATGGGTTTTGTCAGCGTGGTTAAGGAAAGTCATGACCATGAATTAAATTTACCATTGGATTCCTAGTAATACTTCATATTTGGCTGGCCTACAGCTTTCGGCTCGCATTTTACCTAATTATGATGCATGGAGAGAGATTGCCACTAGGTGGGTTGTGCACGACACATTGGTTACATAGAAGTAATTACGGCTTTTCTCGTTAATTTGATCATTTTGACAGCTGCATTTATTTATGAAGCCGTAAAATTTCAATAAATGGCTCACTCAAAAATGGAAAATCGGAGGCGATGTGCTGTTATTATTTACGGAACATCTAATACTATTAAGTCATACATAGTAGAACCTTAAATTTGAAAACCGTTATATTTAAATAAATGGCTTACTCGAGAATAAAGAATCAAAGGTGATTTGCCTTTTATTCTTTACGAAACATAATATCGGAGCTGATGTGCTTTTTCAAATTTTTACCACATCATAGTTAATTTTTAAAAATATTTTAAAACACAGTATAACTCGTTTCTACATGTAAGATCCTCTAAGCCTCATTTAATCAATAAAGAGGTTCTAACTCCGGCATTTCCTTCTTTCAGCTGTTCGGAACATGCCATTTTCGGGAAAATGCTTAAAGATCCATTCCATTTTTGTCAAGGATATTAAAGAAAAACCTAAAACGCAGCAAAGAAAAGCCAACCTGAGGACACCCAAGATAGATGTTGAAAGATAAATATGGAGAGCCGTGTCTCAATACGAAATGCATCTTGCTGAATGTGGAAGCCTCATAATTATCACCTGGAAAAGATATCCAATTTGGAAGGTAATCACTTATGGAAAAAAAAATCTAAGTTCCTACTCGATTTTCAATATCCTTTTAGAAAGGGATGAGGAAGACCCTGAGTTTGCTTCGAAATGTCCGCATATTATCATATTTAGCAGATGTCAATTCATTTTGCTTTTTTGGAGATTTGGCTTCTCCAAAACAACTCGTCTAGAAAACCCATTTTTGACCAATTTTCATGTCGCGTTCATGTTACATACAAATCATTCAAGTTATTTGCCACGTGCATTTCTATGTCAACAATTTAACAGGATATTACATAAAAACTCATAGATGGAAAATTTGTCACAGATATATAAGTTTAGAATCTTTTGATATGAATTACTTTGAAATTGTAACATGAGTTTACTAGTGTGGGATTTTTTGTATTATTAATCTTTTCTTTTAATTAGGCTATCTTTCATGGCTGATCTTGTATTATTGGAGGACAACTTGGTGTTAAACGAATTCAAGTATTTAAAATGTTTTTTCTTCCTTTAATTAATTAATAGTTTCTTAAAATAATGTCGTCGTCGTCGAGTTATATATAAGTTCTCTTCAAGATATAAATATAGCTGGGGGAAATATGTATTGCTCCTGTTCTAATCGGATCACTTGTTTTCTTTTCTTTTTTCCGGTATGGAAAGGTTTAGGAGGAGGAAAGGTTACCCCATGCTAAAGATATACAAGCTTAGAAGGCCTTATAGAAGGTTTATAGAGCGTCTACCAAATGAAATTGTCGGTAGCAAGATTTGAAATTGAACTTAATGTGCGAAGAGTTCAATCCTTTCCAAGTCAACCGACTTGATAAAATATTATATAAATATGATCAGCGTGTGCTATGCCTAACATTATTTGTGATAGTAATGTTTTAGAAGTATTTATAATTCGATGTCACAAGACATTATTTTTTTGAGTTAAAGAAACACTTAAATAAGCAAAAAAAGAAAAAAGAAAAAGTTAAATATGAATTAATCAAAATGGAACCTTAGTTTATAAGATATCAAAATTGAATGATCTGAGACAAATACATGGTTAATTCTTTTGCATTTGGTTTACCTAAAAGGATATCGTTCTCTAACTGTGATATCGTTAGCTATTACAATATTTCACTACCGGCTGCAACAAATCATGTGCATTTCCTTTACTTGAAAACTTGGATTCGTTGCCTTTTTTTTTTTTTTTTTTTTTTTTTTCTTATTTATCCAAATTAGGTTCATTATGTTGATCATGAATTATCGCGCCGCAAAATATATGCGAAATTCATTACTTCAGCAGCATGATGGGTCAAAGAACATTAAAAAACTAGAGGCTGCCGATCATTTTGGGTCTTCTGATCATTTTGGGTCTTCTGCAAATATGCATAAATTTGTAATCTGTACTTCTTATAAAGAGATAGGTTTGAGGATTTGGCCTCTCTTTTTATTTTCATTAATAACCTCGCAACAAGAATTAAAAGTTGAAAAAAAATTAACATGAGGTTACTGATGGAGGAGGAAATGTGTAAATTCACTAATCCCGCTCTTAAGAGTTAACACAACCACCGACCATTGGGCAACAACTAAATGACTGACCGTAATTTGATAAGACGTGCTGGTTTAGAAAGTACAATCTCCACTTGTCGCTCTAAGTAAATCACATGGATCGAAAAGTTTCTTTAGAGTAGGAGAGCGCCTTAAGATGTAGACTAATGGTATTTGGAGATTAACGGCTGTCCCATTTGATGGCCGAGAGGAAGGGCTTGTGGGTTGGGAAAGCATTCCCGTTTCGAATCTCCATTAGTAATAGTAATACCTCAAAAAAATTTCTTCATGGGGACTGAGTTGTAGTTGTTGGAAACATTGTACTCACTCCGAACTTGAGCTAGTCTTCAAAAAGGCTTAAGGGACAAGAAATAGGGGAAGAATCGTCAAGAAGTGGGACTCCCTAATGTCACCTCTTGTATTTCTTCCTAGGCGGGGAAAAAAGATTCCACTTGGGAATGAAGGAGGCCTTCGGTGCTGAAGATAGACAACACGTCAGTATTTGTATTGGCTACCACTGGGTATGATAATATAGTAGTCTTCTGCGTTTGGAATGGGAAGGTGATTCTCACTAGAGGACCCTTGGAAAGCAGTTTGTAGAGGACCCTAATGTCACCTCTTGTATTTCTCCCTAGGTGGGGAAAAAGATTCCACTTGGGAATGAAGGAGGCCTTCGGTGATGAAGATAGACAAAACGTTAGTATTTGTACTGGCTACTGCTGGGTATGATAATATAGTAGCCTTTCGCACTTAGAATGAGAATGTGATTCTCACTAGAGGACCCTTGAAAAGCAGTTTGTAGATGTACAGGGACTGAGTTGTAGTTGTTGGAAAGCATTTTGTTCCAAAACATTGTCCACACTGAAGTAGATGTCTGTTCCCCTTGGACACTGAACCATAAGCCTGTTGTGTTAGTGCAAAATGTCCTCTCTTTTTTCCCTAATGGATGTCACGATTGGTTTAAGGCACCGAAGATATATGGGCTTGTGAGAATTTCTTGGCCTCTCTCTATTTTGTTACAATCATGGTTCATGGCTTTGATATATACACGTTAGGAAATCTTCGCGACTGAGTTCTGTTGACACACCTCGACCCTCCTCACTAGTCACCTGACGTTTATATGTACTAGAATTGTCTTGCTCTGCCTCCCATTCTCCCCAATTCCATCCCATTTCTAGTGTTGCTTTAGACTTTAAAAGAAAAAAAATCTACGGAATGCATTTCAATTATCAAAAGACATTCTTGGGCAACCAATATCATCATCACAAACAACTAAGGGGGAAATTACCTAATCACACATAAACCTATTGTACGGATGACAAGCAGCCATAAACCTTTTCATCATTTTCTAATGTAGCCCATTTCACCTAAATTGGCAAAAAATTGATGATGTAGTGGTCTAGTTATTATCGGCCTTCCTAAATGATACTATCGATGATATGGCCTGAATGACTCCTTAAAATAACGTCATTTTGAATGTTTTTCCTTCTTTAGTTCATCTTAAACTTTGTGATGAACATTGAAACCCATATCTGGATCTGGACTATTTTTTCCTGTTTATCTGTTTTACTAAACCTCACGTGTTATTGTGATTTCTTCTTCTTCTTCTTCTTCTTCTTCTCACATTCGTTTCCGACATTGCGAACACTCGACAAATCTCTTATGGTCACCTTCACTCTCTTCTATCTTCAATTTTTCCAATCCTCACCTTGTCGCCACAAATCTCCACCACCCATTGCTTTGGTCTCGACTGACGACCCCTCACCTCTGAATTCCATTCGCACGGCAGTGTTTCATCCTCGGCATTGTTGAGCCCGAGCCCAGCAGGTGAGGTCAAGCCTCAAATATCATATATGAGGCCGAGTGAGCCCTAGATTTGGGTTGAGTGCCCCCGAGCCTGAGATCCAAGGCTCACCCTTTATACCCGAAAACAGTGTTCGGAATTAGTTTTCCCCACTCGTGAAACGGAACATTTCTTATCTCGTAATTGTCTATTACCAAAATATTCCACTCAATGCACAGGCCAAGTAACTTATTGACTAATGACATATACAGTACTCATTCTTAGCATAACATCTGGAGTGATAAAAATGCCTTATTTCATTATCCTTGAAATTCATCTGGCGATCAATTACAAACTAATTCAGAACCATAAATGAAGAAGAAAAAGTACTACAGGGAAAAAAGAACATATTGATCCAATGTTCTTCCATATAATGTATCCCTGTGTAATGATCAATTCATTAAGATCCAGTTGCATTTCGATTGTCCTTTGGCACCTTCTTCATCATGTCCTCACTGTGGTCCAAATTGGCGCAATCTTGTGTAACTTCATCCTCCGAATAACAGTCCTGTCTCGGCGGTCGGTCCAAAATAAATACAAGAGAGAAAAGGAAGAGTATTCTGTGCAACGAAACTATCTAACCGAAAGAATTTGGGAGGCAAAAGGTCCCCTTACCATTTGCAATCGGCACGAGGTCAATGCGGTCATAGAGCTGAGCTCCTCCTCAGGGCAAAAGTTGTCGGGCAAGTACCTCTTGAATTCCTCGATTAAGTCCGGATGGCCGGCAAAAAGGCGAGCAACCTACGGACATTACGAAATCGAAATGATGGACCAAATCCTTAAGCCTCCTCCATTTAGATCAAGATTGGGAAATCTTGTAGTCAAAGAAAGAGATCGTGCATGCGGAAGGAAGCACGTCTAACTGAATTTACCTCACTGTAGGTCGCGCCGACTTCCTCCCCGTGCAGGTACCTTTTGAGAACTTGATGAAACGCTAAAAAACATGTTCTTCGTTCCGAAAACATTCCTGCATCCACAAAAGACTCCATTAAACATCATATTGACTCGGTATTAGCCTTCCACCCAGAAAGACGGAAGTCGTGCCATACCTTGACCTGTTGGGCGAAACCGACGGTTTCTTCGTAACTGACAGGCTGCTCCCTCACCAGCGGTTCGTCCACCGCTATTCTGCATTCCTCCGGCAAGAAAGCATTGAACCCACGAATCAATTCGTCATGCCCTTCGAATAATCCCTTCACTCTTTCGATGAGTTCTGCCAAACCGATTCTGCAAGATACCGAAGAAAAAGAAGTTAAATCACTTGATAATCATGTTGTTTCCACAAGGTTCTGGATCGTACCTAATCTCGAAATCTCTGAAGCTCCGTACGAACATGTCGTACTTTTCCGGTTGGTCCCGGAGCGCCTGCTTCACCTCCATGCCGTATGAAAAAGCCCGCGACTCCTCTGGTGTCCAGAACACCCTACCTTCGGCATCTCCCTCCATTCCTTCACGGGATCGTCCGTAGCTTCATATCCAGGAAAATGAATGAATGGTCGGATTTAAAAAAAACATAAATATTTCGAATGATTCCAATAAGAAATACTTATGATACTACTCTTTCTCATATACTATTTGACATGAATCTATATTCATTTTATTCTATTAAAAATTAATTTTTTGCTAGTAGAAATTGAAAACGGAACATATAGAAAATTATTTGATTGAATAAAATAAGAGGGCTCTCGTCCAAAACGAAACCACGAAGCGCGAGGCGGGGTGGGGGTTGTTCAGCACTATCCAAGGGGACCACCAAAAGATCATTGAAAAATGAACTCACCGTTCTCCACGTGGAGGGGGTAGAATAGCACCTCTTTTTCTCTTCATTTCTGCACAAAACGAAAACCAAAAATCTTTTTCTTTTTCCTCGAACAAAGATTATCATCTAAACAGAAAGCCCTTAAATTCAAAGAGAAACCATACCTTGAGCTTCCTCAGAGTGAAAGGAGCAGATCTCTGAGATGAAGAGAAGGAACCAAGAAAATGTGATGCTTTTCGATGAGATCTTAGCTCAATTTATAGGGATTTTGGCAACGTGGTTAAGGAAAGTCACGTTGGTGGATATGGTTTCCAATTAGATTCCTAGTAATATTTCATATTTGGCTAGCCTGCCACTTTTGGCACGCATTTTTACCTAACCACAATGCATGGAGAGAAATTACCACTAGGCGGATCGTGCATGTAACGGAGCATTTGTTACGTAAAAGTAAGCATTTGAGGGTCACGGTTTTTCTCGTTAATTTGATCGTTTTGGTAGATGCATTTATTTATGAAACCGTTGAGTTTAGTTAGATGGCTTACTTGGAAATTTGATAATCGGAGGTGACGTGCTTTTTATTCTTTACGGAACTTCTAATATTATTAACTCGTACATATTAGAATCTTAAATTTTACAAATCGTCAAATTTAAATAAATGGCTTACTCGAAAATGGATAATCCAAGGTTATGTGTCTTTTATTTTTTACAGAACGTTTGAACTTTTTCAAATTTAACATATCATGGTTAATTTAAGCTTTTGAGAGCATGACATTTTCTGGAGCATTCTCAATGATCCATCACATTGCCTTCCTTTGTTGGAGATGAATATGGAAAGCCAACCAGAGGACACCCAAGACAGATTTTAGAGATGAATAAGGAAACTCGAATCTCAATTCGAAATGCATCTTGCTAAATGTGGAAGCCTCATAATTATCACGCAGAGAAAATGTCTATTTGGGAGGTAATCACAATTGGAAATAAATCTAGTCATTATCTACTCAATTTCGATATCCTTCGGAAAAAGGAGCAATAATCTGAATTTTCTTCGAAATGTTCTCATGTTGGATAAAAGATAGGTCACGTACATTTCGTGGACAAAAAATTATTGCCGTTATGTTCGGTTTATGTGATTGATACTTTCTATTTTGAAAATCTTACTTGCCGTTTGTTTAAATTTATATATATTTTAGTTTTTAAAAGCGAAAAATTGTTACTAATTTTAAGGATGCAATTTGGATCGGAAAGCCGGAAAGGGGCCGGAATGGTGAAGAAATTTCTGAGACGGTTTCCTTAGAAATGGGGGAAAGGGAGAACAAAAAAAACAAGAGAGGGAAACAACAAAAAATTAATGTGTTTTGCTTTGATTTTTGATTTTTTCTTCTTCTCGTGTCTTATTGTTTTGGGGAGGAACGAGTGTGGAGATGGACTCGTTTGTCCTTGAAGTATCCGCCATGAGAATCTGGCTGACAAGACTTGCCAAATTACCCCCGGAAAAAAATAAAAATATAAAATAAGATACAAACTATCCCCTCTCTCTCTCCTCTTGATTTTGAAAACTACGATAAAAAGTAACCCTTAATGCCCTAATTTATATCCACTCTATCACGAATATCTTAAACTTGTGTCAAAACTTTTAAATTTGTATTGGTACGATATAAATATACCATGTCAATTTTCCTCACTTCCACATGAGAACCCTTAAATTCTTTTCGTGTCACCAATACCCAAATTTGTACCATTCGACCGAAAAATCCTAATTGTTTGTTGTTTGGTAATTTTGGCGACTCAAAAAAATTTGAGGTATTAATGTTATAGTGACCATTTAGTAATAGCAGGCATCGATCCTTTCAAATTCATATCATGTGTGCTTTCAATGCTGTCGGTATCGATCCTTTCGAATTCGAATCGAAAAGCATACACGAACAACTTTTGTCATATCCAATTACCCACGGACATTTGAAATAGCCATCGAGGTACCCTTTGTAGCCACCACGCCGGTAATAAATCCAAACACTTGTAGGATGAAATCAGTGATGATGGTTCGCTAAATGCACCGTACGACATTTTTTAGGATGTCCAAATTGTGTTAATAAAATATAATCAAGAGTACAAGTCGTCAGTCAGTGGTACGATATTTTAGCGTCAGAAATATGATTGCCTAAGAATGACGTAAGGGAGAAACAATCTAGCAGTAATAAGATATTTGTACATTTGTTCGGCATGATAAATGTTTAAGATGGGTCTCTTCACTTTTTTTTTTCAAGGTGTGGAGGTGTTGGTGGATGGATGCCCCTAGAATTGGTACCTGCTGCTTTCTAATAATTGTCAGTTCTTTTGAATGTGCTTCTCAACTGGACATGCACGCACGGAAGATTAAGGCGCTGCTGTGCAAAATCACCAGCAAACCTTTCAACGTGCCCATCATCATCCATACGCCCCTCAAGCTTAGCTTCGATGTCCGTTGCTATCCCCTTTCGTTTTCGTTCTTCCCTTCTTATCGGGGTGCCCACCCTTTCCCCTCTTAAAATAAAAATAAAAAATGGAAATCTAAGAGTTCGTCCCCTTTGATGTATTCTAAAGATGCAAAAATCATTCTTTATACTAGAGCGACAAAAGTAAGTCTCATCGCCGTTGACTGCAATTTCGAGACGATAAACTCTTCAATTTGTTGCCGCAACAGACGGTCAGATTGGTGATGAAAACTGAAAATTTGTGATGGGTCATTGCTGCCACGGTTGTACGCCCTTAGCCGAAAAAAATCGACTTCCTTTCGCTATTGGTCGGACTGCAGACGGAAATTCCTTGTATATGCGAGTGCCGTGGGATGAAAAGGGACATATATCTTGGGAGGGGAATAAGGTAGGAAAGAGAAGCAAAGCTTGAGAAGTTGAAGTCGTGTGGAATTGGAAGGACAGAGTGGATCGTTTGGTGTACTACAGAGCATGTGCTCACTGGGTTCACTTGGCAAGTATTTGAAGAGATGTATATCCTCTCTAGCTTTCTAAAAGATCAATTGAACATCAAACGAAGTTCACCCCCACCTCACCTCAACCATATCCTCCTGTGTAGATTCCCTTCTGACAGCAAATTTGTCCAAAACAACAGCAGGGTTCTTTTTCATGCAACTTCATGGAATCTTTATCGCGGTACATATAATTTATCAAATCACGAGTCGATGTGAGTCTCGCGTCATTAGTCACTGCGATCGGTTCAGGTCCGGTCTCACTTCCGTCCTTCGTTCTAGTCCCTCGGCCTTGACTGGAGGCATGTTCTCCGGCTGAGAGTATTTCCCTCAAAGCTCCCTCTTCCTCCTCCACTTAGCTTGGTGTTTGGTGTGCCCAGATTGAGCTAAAAATGGCAAGCGGCGTCACGAATGCCTGCGAAATGGGGAGAGCTTGTGATAACTTGCGCTCCTTTTTCACTTTTATGACCCATCACATCAGCATCAAGCTTCGAGTGCCGAAATGCCCACTCAAATCTCAACCGTAAATTTCACCAATATCTTAACGTCACATCGCAATGCTTGGTCGAATGGGAGAGATGCCGTTAAGCGATTCATGTTTCAGACATTCCCCTCTTGAATGATCGAAACCTTACGCGATTACTTAATATACTTGCTTTTGTGTTTTGGCCCATATGTAATTGATCAGATTGTTATAGATGATATCGGATAACTTCCCTTATGTTAGATTTATGGTCATGAATGGACTAAGCCCATACTTAATTCGACAGAAGTGGGGAGTGATTGATAATATAAAAGGACTTGAACTAGGATATGACTTTTGACAGGCTTTTAAGATGGTGGGGAACGGGAGTAGATTGAGATGCACATCAAATAGGGAGTATCGCTAGGTGGTAGTGATACACCATGTTTAATGATTAATACTACCATTAGATAAATACGACCTCCTATGATTATTCAGTGTATTCTTTTTGGTCATTTGTCCCTCGTGGATCGAGTCAAGTTATTTGTTATTTAATTGAGGAGTTTGTGACATCAAATTTCACATTGAATGGGAAAAATGGATTATTTGGCTATTCACGAGTCAACACTTACTACAAAATGGTCATTACCTTGTGAAATTATTTTAAGTACTCATTTTGGTGGCTTGGCTTATGTGGACCTAACCGAGATGTTACAAAATGGTATTAGAGCATAATCCCTCCGATTGGTATGCGGTTTATGGATGGACTGTAAGAGTTTTTTTAATGTTGGCTATATTAATTAATATTGTAATTTATTGTTTTACGGGGTTGGTTGAAGGTAAGATATAAAGTTTCTTAATTAGTCTAATATGAGGCTGGTTAGTGTAGGTTCAGTTGAGCCCGACTTGTAATAAGAGGGCATGGTTGGAAACTCTATAAATAGTACTCAAATTTCTTTTCTAACCGTAACACTCACAATTATCCTCACAAAGGAGCGTTTCCTAAGTGTTAATGGTGAGAATTTGTCTAATTGAGCTAGTGATGCAAAGAGTAAAAGAGGAGAAGCATTTGTGCTTGGATCGTCACTTTTCCGCATAAAAAACGATGGATTCCAAAACAAGTACGCTAATCTTTCTACTTGATTTTATGTGTTCTTGCTCTAGCCATGGAGATTGTGAAATTGCGTTTTTGTTACTAACATATAGTATTAGAGCCTCTATAGATTAGAACACAAACATATAGTTCTTGCCATTTTTTTCATGATTTTTTGTACAGTAAAAATCAATTTTAAATATATAAACGAAAAGAGCCTGTCGAGACGAGCAAAACCGCAGGCAGCACATCGTTAGAAGAGGCTACACGTTCTCCCACGCACAGCCATGCGCCGCTAGGAGTCGGCGCGCGTTGAATACGCACCACCACGTACTCCCATGCGTGCTAACACGCGGGTGCGGCTTGCACATGCACTCTAGGGTTGACGTCATTGTGATGTTTGTAGCCTATGTGACTCGACAACCCGACCCAATCTGATGATCCAACTTGGATGACACGGCGACCCAACCCAAGATCCAACTCGGTTTACCGTTGACCAGACTAGTCAACCGGTCAGAATGTTGTTGATTTGACCAGAAAACGACCTAGGGGCTGTCGTGACCCAATCTCGCCGACCTTGAATCTCTCATTGTCGTGAGGAGAGAAAAGGGGGAAATGTCAGGTTTAAGGGTACTTGATCATGAGAGTTCTCTCATGGCTTGCGTTTCCAAAAAGACGTCATCACCTCGCCTTTTGGACGAGCCTCTCGTGAGTTCCCTCCACGAGATCGTGAGCTCTCCTAAGCTCGTACCCCACGTGACAGCGGAGTGTCGCGATCCATATCCACACGAGCGACACACCTTAGAAAAAGGGGTTGGGTGTAGATATTGGATTTAAGGGTACCTTTACCATGGTAGCCCTCTCGTCATTGCTCGCCCATAAGGATGGCATCACTTCATCCTTTTGGGTTACTTCCCATGTTGAGTATGCTAAACCATAGTGAATTTCATCGAAACTCATACCCCGCGCGACAGGTTATTTATATGGTCTAGTTGTTTATAACAACCTAAAAAATAAGACGGGAGTTGCCACTAGCCTCATTTTGGGGGTTGGCTAAAACCCGATCGAGGATCGGGAGAGTTCCCTCGATTTCTACACAATCAAATATCTAGGTTTGGGGACTTGGGTTACACTAATATTTCAATTAATACCCTTTCAGTACCTAAACAGTATGTTGTGTTTTCCTAACATGTCCATGCATTTCTTTTTATATTTTTAGGATCATTTATCCTAAACTAAGTGATCATGCATGGTTGGTCATTTTCATTCTATTCTATTTCTAGAAAACAAGCAAAGAAAATAATCAATGTAATTGAAATTGTAAGACAGTAAGTAAACAATCAAGGAAAGTAGTAAATCTATCATGCAATCCTAACAAATATGAAAGAGAAACATAATTGAAAAAGATGAGAGAAAGAGAGAAAACCCGTAACTCGTCGAGTTTTATACAACAAATGAAACCTGAGACATATGTCGGGAAAACGAATAATACATAATAATAGTCGGAATGAACATCGACCTCCACCATCTTCATGCTTTCTCCATCTTCAGGGTCCTAATCTAAACCTAATCTAAGAAACTTATAACTAGGTGCATACAATGGAAGGAGACACGCATACATATCAAAATAATCAAAAACAATACATCATATCAAGATCAATTATTTAAAAGAAGTACAATGTGAAAGTCAAGTTTTGGGGTCTCGGGGTAGGCCTTTGTCTTAGGGGTGTGCATGGTCCGGGCGGGCGGTTCCCGACCTAGAACCGGGAACCGCCCGCTAAGGACCGGTTCCGAAAAATTGGAACCGGGATCCACCCGTTTGTTGCATGGATCCACTCGGGAACCGGACCGCCGGTCCGGTCCGGTTCCCGGGTGGATCCATGGAACCGATCTTGACGCAAAATAACATTGAACAGAACGCAAAATTTAATAAGTCTTTGAGACATGGAGGACCAAATTAACATGTAAAAGATATGAAAGTTACAGATGCGAGAATAGCTTAACCAGAACTTGTTGCTTAATAGTGAATGTTGAGTGATGTGGCAAGCTTTCATAAGAGATGCGGTCAATCGTCGAGCCAATCTAGAGAGAAGCACTTGTCCGCGACTTGAACTAGAACATCCTTGCTTGGCTTCACAGCATCTTTCGCGGCTGTAGGGGCTGCAATGGCATCGGATTGCTGGCAAAGGGGGCCCGGAGCAGAAGCAACAGCGATGGTGCTCGGATGGAAAGCAGAAGCGAAGGCAATCGCGGTGACGGGTGAGCGGGCAAAGGGTGCTCGCGGCTGCTGGCGCGGTGGTTGGCGCGAAGGCGAGTTGTGGCGTCGCGGGTCACTATTGGGCGAAGCAGAGGCTGTGGCGGGTGGCGACCGGCGCGAGGGGGCGGACAATGTTGACGCTCAAGGAGGAATCGAAATGGTGAGAGGAACCGAGGAAGAGACAGAGAGAGAGAGAGGCAACTGCAGAAATTGAAGAGTAGAAGATGAAGAGAAGTGAGATGAGACGGTGAGACCTAGGTTTGTTTTAGTAATTTTTTTTTTTTTAATATTAAAAGGGAACCGGTCCGGTCCGGGTGGGCGGGCGGGTGGATCCGCCCATGGAACCGGGAACCGGACCGGTTCCCTCAAGAACCGCCGGTTCCGGGCGGTTCCGGTCTGGTTCCGGGCGGTCCGGGTGGTTCCCGGGTATTTTGCACACCCCTACTTTGTCTTTCATGTGAAGGTCCCACTAAGACGCCTACCCAATCCTTTTTTTTTTTGTGACTTATAGCAATTATTGACTAATTGTATTCTCGCATGGCCAATAACACTACTAAGTCTCCTAATCAAGCAATCTATATGATCCTAGGATATTCCCTCGATATCATGCATCGACCCTACCATTCATCTAAAAATGACATGCATTACAAAAAATTTAAACATGCAGACAAGTCTTTTGAACCTTGTTTCTCAATCAATCAAGCAATAAAGTGAACCGTCGACGGATCACTTATTACCAAGGGCATGCGCCAATGACAAACACAAGCAATTCTCTAATATATGATGGGGTGATATGTATGAAGGGTACATGTGATATTTCAAAGAAAACATCTCAAAATCATTCATGAAAAATTTTGAGACAAGGTGATGTATCAGCTAGGAAAGGCATTCAATTGCCAAGGCTAGCCCGGATCTCGCATTAGAAGTCACAAGTGTCGCAGGCATTTCAAATACAATTCAAACCGTAACTTTCACATTATCAAAACAAGATTTTCAAAATGTTCAAAAATATTTATGATTAAGGAATATCTAGGTTATGGAATACATTCAATTGCCAAGGTTAACCTGGTCCTCGCATTCGAAGTCACAAGCGTTGCAGATATTTTGAATATGATCTAAACCATGATTTTTCCTTAAACCAAATTAAATTTTGGAGAATAACCTTTTTAGGAATCGTTTTTTAGAAACATCACATGTACCAAAACATTTTTTTTTTCGAATGATGCAATTTGAAAAAGGCGGTTGTTTAACAAGAAAGATCAAAGCATTTGAAACAATTTTCATGAAGATAGCATGTCCTAATTTCATGCACAAACTAACCTAAAAAGTGTAGCTAAACAATCACAATCATGTTTATATTAGAAAATTTCAGAACATACGTATAAGAACAGAAAAATTGAGTAACACCCATTGACAATCTGGCTATGGAAAAATTTCCTAACATGCATGACATGATGACAAAAAACTTTCGTGAAGAAAGTTTTCTTGAACAAGTTACACGTGAATTTACAAAAATCAGACAACAAGCAACAACACATCAGAAATTTATCAAAACAATATGACATTTAGCTAATGTCACGAGAATTTTTCCTATTAGAACATGTCTAAAAATCATCAAATTTATACACAAGATAGCCAACATGATAAAAAGCAAGTTTCATTAAGATGCCAAGTTCAGATTCCAAATAGAACAAAATAGAACAAAAAGGTCTGTCCAAACAGGAGTTAAAACAGGGGATCCGAACTTGATCCTCTGTCCAGATTGTGATCTGACTTTGAAAAAACGGAAAATAATTCAAATGATAAGTGATTGGTATGAAATTAGCGGTATTAGAAACTTATAAGTGTTTTCTACATCTTCCTAGAATAGCTCGAGTCCAAACTAGGTCAATTTGGTATTCTAAAATTGAGATCTTGAAGTGCGCGCATCAGTAATTAAGAAAACAGAACATAAGCATTTATTAGAAAACCTTAGAATCACTCAAAGAATGCCCAAATGACATGAAGAAATCACACGGGATTTAGGATTGGATGCGACGGAAATTTTGGATAGTCATCTAATCCTAAGTCGACATGCAAAATGTCATACAATTAAAATGACATTATGAGATGATTCATGATTCCTAATGATATGCTTGGGAATTCTAAGTGTGACGAATACTTTTTGTGATACAATTTGATGTGCAAGATGAAACTCAAATGACCTGACCTAAACACATATGTAAACCTTGTAACATGTGATTCAATAGTCAAGAAGGCATGCTCGTAAAATTTGATCCCTAGATGACTCAAACAAGCATGAGAATGTGCACATATGATAAGGTTTCATTTCAACACTAAATTTACAGAAGAAGCATGATTTCGGCCATCCTCAAAATATGCATAAATCCTACCAAAAATCTCACATACAAAGCATACAGTGATAAAGATTTCTTGTTAAGGGAACGAAACTCAATTAAGATCATATGAATCGTGGCAAAAATAGCAAAATAGATCACACTATATGTCCAACACATGTTGCAGCAGTATCTTTTACTCTAATGCATGCAATTGATTCACATTGCCAAAGTAAAATCCTTGCAAAGCATACATCAATTGAACATATATATCATGTATTCTATCTTTCATGAAGGATTTGAGACCAAATAAGTGCATTTATGGACTTAATTTCATCAAAATAAATCTCGGACTAATACAAGATAGACTAACCTATGTCCAAATCTAAGCTATTTTGACCTACCTAAATATGTCTAAAAATTTTGAAAAAAAATAAAAAAAGATGCACAACACCTGTACGAGAAACTTTCATTAAGGAAAGTTGTTCCAGAACTCATCACAAAAATCAGCACAAAAATAACAAAAACAGAGATTCATTAAAACAAATCTCGGACTAATACAGGACAGACCGACCTATATCCAGATCTAAGCACTTTTGACGTAGCTAATCATGTTAAAAAATTTTGAAAAAAAATTATAGAAGATTCATAACACTTGTACAAGAAACTTTCATCAAGGAAAATTGTTCCAGAAATCAACACAAAAATCATCACAAAAATAGAAAAACAGAGATTGATACGGAATAGATTGACCTAAGCCTAGATCCAAGTAGATCTGACCTAGTTGAACACGTCCAAAAATCATTTAAAATTTATAGAAGATGCATGACATGATTTGGAACAAAAATCATGAATAAAATTTTATCAAAAAATGATCATGAAAGTCAACACAAAAATAACAAAGTTAGAAGGCGGAACAGGATCAGAACCGAAAAGAAAACCTAAACTACTACAGAATCGTCAAATCTTTGGAGGTGTTTTTGGAGGGTCAAATGATGTTCGTTTTGGGCGTGCGACCTATCTTTTTGAAGCTCGAGATGTCTATTATCTACTACAGGTCATTTCGGACCTCGTTTTTGCCAAAACAGTAACCTATGTACAAGCCTACGAAAATCACAAATTTGGCTTAAACTCACAATAATCATTCAAATCATCAACAACTCATTGCAGCATTCATACTCATCAATATTAAGCATGTAAAAGCTCATAATCTTGAATCCTAGCCCTGATCGACTAACTCGATCTCACTTTATCGGATTCGAGTTTCGGATCATTACATTTGTTGCGGTTTTCGCCAGTTTCAATCACAATTAGTCGGATTTAATCACCGGATCACGATCGGGACTCCAAGAATGTAGATCAAGTCACTACGGCTCGGATCGGGATCAATCAAACCACCTGCTCAAGAAAAAAAGGAAGAATCGGTCCAAGAGATTAACCAAAACTTAGAGAGAGAGAGAGAGAGAGAGAGAGAGAGAGTGTGTGTGTGATTTGTTTTGGTAGGGTTTTTGGAGGGAGAAATGAGAGAGAGAGGTCTGAAGAGGGAGGAAATTTCGTGCAAATGAGCCTTTTTTTTTATTTTTTTTTTTCTGAAAATTGAATAAATTTTACTTATATAGTCCCACATTAAGCAATTTTGACCATCGATTCAACCCTATGGCCAAAATCTCGATATAACGGTTAAAAATCCATTTCGAAGGCTTTATTATGATCTCAAGGTGTTGGGTAATTGATCTAATGGGTTTGATTTGCAAAAAATCAAGCCAAAATCGGGAATTGCGTCAAAATGTTTAATTAAGGGTTAATTTGCAATTTGACCAAATTCGCGGACCAATTTGTAAAATTTTGGGAAAGTGAAGGTACATAAGTGAAATTGAGAGTGTGAGGGTTCTAGAATTGGTGGCCAGAGGCCAAGAACTGGCAGGAAAGGCCTTGAACCGGCCAATCCTACTGGCGGCCGGTTAGACCGGCTAGACCGGTTCGGTTCGGTTTGGCCAAATTTTGACTGGTTTGGTCCGGTTCTCACCATTTTTTCTACTTAGGACCCTTGTGGGTAAAAAATTTATGCAATTTGACCCCTAAAAGACCTAATTGAAAAGGCATTTTATCATTTTTATGAAGAAATTGACTAATTAAGATACAATTTAGCTAATCAAACCTTATGAGTGTGATCTAGGGGTCTTTTATTGACCTAATTGAATGATTATCATGGAAAAATGAGTCTAAAGCATGGGTGCTTTTTTTTTTTTTTTTTTTTTTTTCCAAACCAGCAAATTTATAAAGAGGGACCAAACCGATTACAAGCAACACGATCACATCAGCGTAAATAAGGTCTAACAGAGGGGCAGGGGGAAAGACAGCCCAACAACTTCGCTTGGAATTTATCTTATGGGCCTTCGCAGCCCAATCCGTAGCAGTATTGGCCTCAGGACGACAGAAGGCAAGGGAAATGTTGGGAAAGAACGAAAGCAAGAAGGCAGCTTCGGAGAAGAGGCTTCGCTCTGCCTGAAACCATGGGTGCTTTGAATTGGGCCTAAGGGGCTAAAATGGTAAAATTTGCAATTCAATAGACAAAATTGCCAATTAATCAAAATTGAACTCAATTAGTATCACAATTGCCCTATCTAATGAGCTACCCATAGGTAAGATCACTTACCACATTCAAATTGACCTCGAATTATAGTGCTCAAACTTAGGTAAAAAATGCATGTAAGCCTAATATTAAAAGTGGACCTAGATTTATGAAATTAAAACATAGCCATGAATGGGTCAATTTGAATTTTGTCAATTGAAGCTTAATTGCTTGACTTTCTAATGCTTTGGAGGATAAAATTCTTCAAATTGATGAGTTCTTGTGTGAATTTCACAAATTTGATCTCGAATTTGGACTTATCTTAAGAAAATGAGTGAGAAGCAATTGTCCGTTCGCAAGTTATGAAGGATTGGTTTTGGTTCCCTAATTAGGGCTCAAAAGGGCAATTCGTATTTTGACTCGGTAAATCACGAAATTGAATGCTCAAACAAATTTCAGATAGTCCATAAACCAAATATCAAAGAAGGAACTCCATCTAATTATGACTAGAATAAAAGTAATTTTATTTTTGGTTGATTTAGAACCTAAAACTGAAAAATTCAGAAATCAAGATTCTTAATCGAATTTTGTGAAATTTTTTACACAAAAGTCAAATTGGCAATAAAATAAATGTATTTGTGCATTTTTTTTGGGTCAAAGGTTTGACCAAAAGTCAACCATTTAGTTGACTTTCCCTAAAATGTTGATTTTTTAATCAAATCTTTGAATTTTCAATAAATTGATTTAAAAAAAATGTGAAATTAAAGCTAATTGGAATTTTTTTGGGATAAAAAGTCAATTTTTGACTCGGGGTTGACTTTTGGTCAAAGGGTTGACTAAAAACTCAACCCGAAAGTCAACCGTTTGACTTTTCGAGTTTTCTCTTGAAAACGAGTTAAAAACTGCTTAAAAACGATAATGCAAAAGAAAGAAATGAAAAAAAAAGACATTTTTTGGTCGAGAGATAGGGTTCTGTTGTGATCAGAAACCTAAATCTCGATTTTTTTTATTGTTTTAATGATATGTCGACTAAAAATCAAGTGTCAACAGGGGCCACCCGCGCATGTGCTCCATGTGTTGCACACTCAAGTGGCGCATGCGAGCGCGTGGAGGCTCAATCGACGCATGGTCGACGACTTCGTGCTCGTATGGTGATTCTTTACACTGTGGTGTATTTATGTTACATGTTTGATGATTTTATGGATGTGAAAATATATACGGAACCCTAAATACATGTATTTTTAGGGTATTTTCACGTATTTTTCTATAATTTTACAAATATAAGTATTGATTTCTAGGTATATCATCACGTAAATAGTGTAGAGTGCAATTTGTTGATGATATATATATTTTAACTTGTATAAATGAATAAAATAGTGTAATCAATATAATATGTGATTTTAGTGATAAATTGCCCCTATCACGAAAGTTAAAATTACATGTGTGTGGTGTATGTGAGATGTAAACTTTATATTCCCGGTATAAGAGAATTTCAAGGATCTAATTGAGTTATAATTGCCAAAGTGGTACACTTGATTGGATTTGAAAAATATCGATCTCATATAATGATAGGACATCTCATGTTTTAATGCGTGATCATAGTACCAAATAAGGTAATTGTGTATTAATTCATGGGAGAATACATGACAATATGATGGAAGAGTGACTGATTATAGTGGTTCATACACACAAAGATAATGAATTCAAAAATATTTGAATATATTCTCATAACCGACATTATGTGGGGAGTATATAACTGCATGTCATATATTCTGTCCAAAGGTAATTATGTGATGATGCATGTAATTCTTTAGATGTGTACTTGTACGTCTTCAAGTTATACAGTGCATTGCTTATTTTTCAGTCACATTTTCTGTAAACGGTAATTTCGTTACTATTGAGGTTCTTACTAGTTCAAACTTTAAGAGATGGAGAGAAATCTTTTTATTTTGTATAGAGATAGCTAATGTTCTTATGGCTCTTACTACTGATAAATCAACATATCTTATTGCATAAAGTATATAAGCTTACAAAGCACAATTTACTACTTGGGAAAAAAGTAATTGAATTTGCTTGCTGTTTATGAAGGGTTCCATTCAAAAACACTTGAAAAGTAGTTTGCCTACATAATGCACTGCTAGACAAATGATGGAAGCCTTGTTGGCTATAAATCGTGTCCCATTTAATGCTGAGATAGGAACATACCTGCAAACACTCTTTATTATGAAGTATGATGGTTTTGGCAGAGTTAAGGATTATGTTTTGAGGATGGTAGATTTGCTGGTAAAACTTTCGGATCTTAATGTTACTATTCCTACCACTTGCATTGTGCATCAAACTTTATATACTCTTCCTCCTGATTTTGGAATTATCAAGACAAAAAATAATTCTCAAGATGAGACCTAGTTAGTTAATGACCTGATTGTAAGGATGGTAGCAGAGGAAGATAAATTGATGAAAGATAAATGACACATTGCCCTTTATGCCTTTGGTTCCGGCAATGACAAAAGTAAGAGGTTCGAAATGATACCCATAAAGAAAATTGTGAAGCTGCTAGTCCTTCCAACAATCTGGGTCTTGAGATAGCACCCTTAAAGAAGAATGGTGTTCTTTGCTACTTTTGTAGAGAGAGATGACACGTCAAGAAATGTTGTAATAAATATAAAACTTGGTTGTTTAAGAGAACCGAGAATGAGGCTAAAGGTAATGAGTCTTCAGCATTTGTTTGTGAATCCAACCTATCGAAGCCCCGTTCAATTCTTAATGGCTAGATAGTGCTGCAACTAATTATATTGCGTTTACCATACATGGATTTATAAACCGAAAGATACCAAATCGGGATGAATCAATGCTCACTGTGGAAAACAACATTATAGTCACCGTGGAGTTCATGGAAGATGTTATTTTGGATTTTAGATTTTGGTTATAAGAAAATATTAAGAAACACTTTTTACGTACCTTCTTTTAGATGGAACTTAGTTTCTATGTCTTGTTAAATACTCTTTTGAAATAAAGAATAATAGTATTTCTATATTCTTTAATTCAAATAAGGTTGGGTGCTGTAATTTGTCCAATGAATTGTACCGATTGTGTTTATCTTCCAATGATATATATAAGTCACTTATTCAGCTTAAAATGTTGTTTCCAAAAGGCCTCTACCTAATGAACGGTCTTATGCATTATGGCATAAACGTCTTGATCTCATCTCTAGAGAAAGAACAGAAAGGCTGATAAAGGCTAATATCCTGCCTACTCTTAAAAGTAATATAGGGACTCATGTAGCACGTTGTGTAGAAATTTTTACTTCATCACATTTATTGATGACTATTTTCGATATGGATACCTATACTTGATTTAAAAAAGTCTGAGTCTCTTAACAAATTCAAGATTTTTTGGACTAAAGTAGAGAAACAGTTAGGAAAAGTTATAAAGATTGTCAGATCTAACCGTGGTAGTGAGTATTTTGGTAGGCATGATTGTCGCGACCCAATTTTCTGGGTTTGCCACCTAAAACTAGGTTGATAGACTACTAAGCCTTTAAGCTTAGCTCGGGCTCTCCCAAGCCCATACCAAATCGCGACTTAAGGATTTAACATGCAAAAGATCATTATCTAAGAGTCGCCACTAATCAGTTTAGGGTAGGTTGATTAGACACCTAAGTAAAATAACGGGAGGATTATCTTACTTCTACGATTTCATGACTTGGATTTCATCATATCGACATGGGTCCAAGTATTCTCGCAAGCGGTACGATTTTACCAATCTGAGAGGTCTTTAACAGGGACTATAATGTGGGCTTGGCCAACGGCTTAACAAAGGGACTATTTGAGTCGAAGCTATTGAATGAACAATCTTGTAATCATTTCCGGATTTATAAGTCAAGAACCCTGCAAAAAATGAGAAATAAATAATCTTGCTCGCACTTCTTCGAGTGATGCTTATAAACATATGAACTCCTATGTTAATTCAAGTGCCCTAATTTGAAGAGACTTTGTAAGGGACGTAACGTAGGTTGGGTTCATGGGTTGGGAAATGAAAGGATCATTAGGCTCAAAATGTGTGTAAAAAGTGAGAGTTGATGATCATCTTGGCATTGCCACCACTTTTCTTTTTCACCATCGGGGATTGTCTTCATGAAGTGCCCCATTGATTGTAAAAACTCAGCATTTGAGTTCTTTGAGTATTGCTCAATTGGGATTCAACTCTTACAATTGACAGTCACCTACCTTGACTTTCCTTTTTTCATCTATGGGCATTGGCCTTGCTTTTACCAGGCACACTGCTTTTTCATGCCCCTTAGTTCTCATGCATTTTTTCTTTACTTCTTTTTTTTTATGGGCATCGGCCTTGCTTTTACCAGGCACACTGCTTTTTTCATGCCCTTTAGTTCTCATGCATTTTTTCTTTACTTCTTTTTTTTTTATGGGCATCGGCCTTGCTTTTACCAGGCACACTGCTTTTTTCACGCCCTTTAGTTCTATTTTGAATTCAATTCTTGCGCATAAGGCATGCGTCAAGCAATTACACTTTAAATGACACTAGAACTTTTCAAGAGTCTTCATCTGCCTTTTGCCTTGTCCCAGTGTGGGGATTGATCATCAACTGGTTTTGCCTTGCCCCAGTGTGGGGATTGATCATCAACTGGGTTTAAAAGAAAAGAAGCTGCAGGCTCAAGTGGGCTATACAAAGGATATAAGTGTATAGGATAGAGAAAAAGATGCTATTCGTCATCCTAAGGCACTTAAATTAACACATGAATTCAATGTAATAGCATAACTTGAAGATTGATGCAAGTGAGAGCAAGAAAATTTCAATTCATTTTCCTTACCTCATGATGCCATTTGATCTCTTAGTTGCCCCGATGTGGGGTGATTCTTGACAGGGGTAATTTGAAAAGAACATCCATAAGTGTATGGGCTAAAAATGGTTAAGCAATGGATTACTTATAGTGTTTGGGATAGAGAAATGAATTGCCTCTCATCATTCCGATCATTGTATCTTTTGCGAGAGAACTCTTTACCTTGTAAATATGAAACTTCCTCATCTCACAAGTGTATAAGTATAGGACTGTGTATAGAATAGGGCTTGCCTTTCATCATCCTGACACATCTCATTTCGCATTCTTAAGCATTGATGTCACTCTATTGAATTGTCTATCTTGACAAATCTCCACATGAATTGGTGAGCTAAATCAATATGAAAATTCCATTTTCAAAAGAGTCTAGCAACTTTAAGCATGAAAAGAGTTTGTTACTTCAAAACAAACAATTTATTGCACTCAAAACATGGTTTTAAGCACTCGGGGACTTGCTTACAAAGAATTATCCTCAGCAATGGATGTCCTTGGATCGTCCATTTCTAAAAAAAGTGGAGACCCGCGCCCCCGCACAAGAGAACGTGCATGAATAGGATACTATGCAACATCAGAGTAAATTCAAATTGCACAACCATTTTGGCTCAGATCAAGATTTTGTTTCAGTCATGTCATTACTAGAATCTGTAGTGCCCCAATTCTTCATCTGCAAGAAAAAGAACAAAAGTGTCAATTCATAAATTAACTATATTCATGAACGCACTGTATCCATTTCATCCAAGACGGATGATCTTCTTTTGACTTGTTTCATCATTTTCTCATGGAAATGAGAAACTTCATTTGGCCTTCGAAAATGACATTTGACACCAATTATTATGAGAGGTGTCACATATCACACTTTGGAATCAAGATGATTTTCTTCACTCTTGGGAGATGTCATCACAATCGGCTAGGAAATGATCATTTGCCTTCATGTCTATTTTCCTTCGGATGTATGTTCCAAAATCAACGGGCGAACTATCACGGAAATTGACGCATTATTTTCAAATGCCTCTGTTATGCTCGAGACATGAAGTAAATGAGTTAGAAAAAAAACAAGGGTAACCTAATGCAAAAATGAAAAATTTTTTTTTCTTAACAATGAAATGCTTTTTGTTTTTGAAATTTTTTTAGGAGGAAGCATGAGAAAGTCCAGCCCTCAGGATTTCTCCGTGGATGATATTTTCTTTTCATGGTTGGATATAATCATTGGATTGGTTTGGTATACCTCATCATGTCCTCAAAATTAGAAATAAAATTGTAATTTCATTGAATAGAATCAAATGAATTACATGAATAGAATCAAATGAATTACATTATTGGAATGAAAATGATGATTCCTAAACCCCTAGAAAGAGAAAAAAATCGAAAATGATTACTAGAAAGTGAGAACAATTCCTAAAAAGCGATAGAAAATTCTCTTGCAGGAGAATGTGCTAGGTCACTCTTCATGGTCCATTTCTTCCAGAGGTTCTTCGTCATTGGTTCCAATGAAGAGGTCATCGAACAGACCTGTGATTCCTTCCAGGGCGTCATCAGAGTTCTCTGTCTTTGGAGGTGTCAGATCGTCCATGTCATCCCATCCACTTGGAATTATGTTGCGGGAGTCAAAGTAAAAGCTGGGAGGAGCCGAATACTTCACCGGGTAATCAAACTTGCCACTAGGCTGCCCCAGAGTGTCTATCACTTCCACTTCATCTTGTCTCATCTTAGGGACATTGTCAGGCTTAGTTTTTCAGCAGTGACCAGCAGTGGATCATCTTCCAGGTCAGGCATATCATCATTGCTCATTTGGGTCTTGCTCGATCGCTTCGGGACTACCGTCTCTCGAGAGAGCAGGTGTAAGAGTCAAATCCGCTCGGAGAGATTGGATTTGAGCTGTCATGAATTGCATAGAGGTGAGCAACTGTCGGAGTTGGTCTTCCATAGTGGAGATACGATCACACATTTCAGTTTGGTCGGCCATTCTAGCTCTTGATCACCTAATGGAGATATGTAAGAATGAGCCGTAATGAGAACACCAATCCATGACAACAATCTATTTTTTTTGTCAAGAAAAGTCCACATATGAAAAGGATTTTCTAAAAATGGACTAGGAAAACAAAGACATGGGATGCCCCAGTAGGGATGAAATTTTTTAAACATGAACTAAGAAGAGTCAAGATTGAGTTGAAAACAAATTTCCAGTTTTTTTATTTTCCAAATGATTTGTTGCGTGGCAATTTTCTCATTTCATTTTTAATTGACAAAGGAATTAAATCAATGATTGACCTAAATTGTCATGAACCGACCCAAAAGTATAACAAAATAAATTGCATGGTACAAGGATAGGAGACTTACTTTACAAAAGAAAATCAATGGCAATCACATAGACACGTGCATGAAACGTGAGGCTCGATTTCTATCTAAAATGCTTAACAAAGTGGAGCTAAGAGGGTGATCGATCGTTGCAGTCTCGCATTAACTTCAGGTCCCCTTAACTCCGGCTCGCCGAATGGAATGTCCAATAGTCACACAGTCTCGAGGATATGGACAAAACACATTTCAACACCATGAAAAACTTTCGGGGAAGAGAATGTCAACCTCTACATAGCAGTCTCGCTTTGAAGGAAGAATACTTCTCAACACCATCCTAGAAATCCTATCGCAGCCTAGGTCGGACTGCAGGTTGTGTGTGCAAATAGTGTGGTGCTAAAGCAATAAAGCATGCACAACAGTTTAAATGCAAACAACACTTCTAATTGGAAAAATAAAGCATTCATCCTTCACTCCAACCTACATGACAAATGTTAGCAAATACTACTCCCCTTATACCTCCCATCTGCAAAAACATTTAACACCTTAAAAATATTAGGGATGTACTTGGGATCCTTGCTGCCAAACAAAAACATTTTTAAAGAAAAATTGGCCTAAGTCCACTAAGTGTTTTAACACAAGTCCCCAGCGGAGTCGCAAAGCTATTGCGACCCAATTTTCCGGGTTTGCCACCTAAAACTAGGATGATAGACTACTAAGCCTTTAAGCTTAGCTCGGGCTCTCCCAAGCCCATACCAAATCGCGACTTAAGGATTTAACATGCAAAATATCATTATCTAGGAGTCGCCACTAATCGTTTAGGATAGGTCGATTAGACACCTAAGTAAAATAACGGGAGGATTATCTTACTTCTACGAACCAGAGATTTTGGGCACGGGGACTTGGTTACACTAGATTATCCTAGTGTCCTTTCGGTACCATTTCTAAAAAATGTTTTGCAGGCAGCTTGTTTTGATTTTAATTAAGCTTCCTAACATGTGAGGTGATTATACATGTGCGCATACCACCAATTTAACACATCAAGAAAGCAATTAAATAATGCAAAAACATACCTTAAAGCAGCGAAAGCATCTGCAATGTTAAATCAGAATTCACATCGACAATCCTAGATATGATTCCTAATTAACAAGCAATTTCAATTTTTTTTGTTTTCACTTTATTTAATGAAAATCATGCGATGCATGCTAATAATCTAACATGATATGATGACATGACCTAAACTATATGACATGAAGAAATGCAATAATTAAATGCAATCTAAATGATCTAATTATAATGACATGCAATGCGATGCAATGGCATACCAAATTATTTAAACTAAAATGACATGCCTCATGCAATTTAATATGCAAGCTATATGTTACGTGACATTTATTAAATGACTTAGTCTAATGACAAGAAAGTTCTAATTAAATGAACTCAAATAAACTAAATGACGTGCATTTGATGTTTCTACCGTAAAAAATGCAATCTATCCTAAAAATTGAAATTAACTTATGCAAAGGCAAATTTTGTATTTTCTTTCATGAAATTCAAAATGCAAAAATAACCTAGCTAGATTGAAACATGCAATTCTAACCTAATATGCACAATGATTTTTTTTTTGCTTTTCTTTATGAAATTCGAAATTAAAACTAACACATAATTAAACGTGCAATTCGAATAAAAACTAACAACCTAAATGAATGCATTTTTTCTTTTTCTTTTTTCATGATTCAAAATAAAATCCCTAATCTAGATATGCAAAATAACAAGAAATATTCTAGAATCAATTGAAATCCTAATTCAAATGTTTTTTATTTTATTTTTCTTAGTGATTTTCTAAAACAAATATTAAATCTAACAAGCAAGTTATCCAACAAAATAAAGGATTAAAATAAACGAAAAAATAATCCATTATCTCACGGGTCAAATTAACGAATATTTTTTAACCCTGAACATCACGACAAGAAATCAAAATAATTAAAAATCTAATCCGAAATCTTACGGATCAAATTAATAACTATAATGATTTAACAACTTAAATATCATCAAAATGCCAAAAATTAATATAATAAAAAAAATGATCCAACGTCTTACGGACCAAATTAATAATTACATAATTTTGGGCAACACCTTACAGATAATGCCTAAAAGATTTTACGAATATTGCATCCATTATCACAATTTAAATTCCTAGACTAAAAAGAAAAAAAAACTATCAAATAACATAACCTAACAAAAGAAAGAATAGAATAAACAAAACTATAAAGAAAGTAAGTAAAATTAAAAGTAAAAAGGTAATAAAAAAACTACCTAATTCCCTTTTCTTTCTTTTTTCTTTGTTTTTTTGTCTTGTTTCTCCTTTCCACGCACACGGCTTGTGCTCGTGGGGGTCACCGTCAGTCCGGTGAGGATCCGGCTAGTATGAACCGGCGGTGGGCGTGCGCGCAGGGGTTGAACCGGCGGTGGGCACGCAGACGAGCAGAGCAGCAGCTTCGGGCAGATCTGGACGGAGGAGCAGGCGGCAGCATCGGAGGGTTTGAGTCGTGGTGGCTGAGGCGGAGCGGAAGCGGGTCGTGGCTGGGCTCAGGCTCGGCTTGCTCGGGCTTCGTGCGGCAACAATCATCACGGTAGGGCAGAAATCACAGTGGGTCGCTCGGATCCGGTCCTGGTCGCGCGGATCAGGTGGCGTTATGGCGTGGCTCGAGTGTATGAGGCTCAGATCTGGTCGGCGCTGCACGGGGAGGTGTCGGGCGGCAACAGGTCAGCGGAATCGTGGGTCGGCGCGGCACGAACAGGAGATCTCGGGCGGACACCGGCGGGGCTTCGAGTGAGGTGGTCGCGGCTGGCCTCGGCTTCCAGGCGTGAGGATCTCAGGTGGCTCTGAAGCGGCGTGGGTCTTTGCGGAGAAGAAACCCACGAAGAAGATGAACAGTTGTTGTTCTTCTTCTCTTTTCCCTTGTACTTTTTCACTTTTTGGTTCTGACTTTTCTTCTCTTTGCTTTCTTCTTCTCCATGCACGTACAACTTCAAAACCTTTCTTCCTCTTTTCACTTTTTTGTCTTTTTCTCTTTGATTTCCAAAACCCTAAAAAAACTAACCCCCCAATGAAAGAGTTTTTTTCAATGGCTGTGTATTCAATATGTGTGGCCTCCTTGAAACCCTAAGCAACAAACCTATTTATGCGCCACCGATTAGGTTTTCAATTTTTCGAATCGATATCCGATATTTGTTTTGTTGAACGCAATATCACTGCTTCTATCCGAAAACATTCATCATATCTCGAACAAAAATTCGAATTTCTAATTTTTCACGAGATAATATTTCAATCATTAAAAAAAAGGGCTTGGGCCAACTTCCGCTTTGTGGGGCCTAGCCCATCTAAGTTGAACCCATCCGCCACTGGCCCAATAAAATGCAAATAATGCAAATAACAAAATAAATGCAACCTAAATCTATATGCTATGCAATTAAATTATAAAATAAAATTAACCCCTAATGACTAAATGAGCCGCCAAAATTTAGGTGTCAACAATGATGATGCTGGATAACTTAAAGAGCTATTTGCCAAATACTTGGAGGATTCTAGGATAGTAACTCAATTTACTATGCTTGGAAGTCTTACACAAAATGGTGTGGCCAAAAGGCGCAATCACACTGCTATAATATAAATGAGGAATATGATTAGTAGAACAAATTTACTTGATTTTTTATGTGATGGAATTTTGAAAACGGCGTTTTACATTCTAAATCATGTTCCTACCAAAGTGATTCCATTTACTCATTTTGAATTGTGGATTAAATATAAACCTATCTTGAATTATATTAAAGTTTAGGGGTGTCCTATAGAAGTGAAGTTACATAATTCGACATTGAATTAGTTGGATTCCAAAAATACTCTATGTTATTTTGCATCTTACCAGATCATTCAAAGTGATATCGATTTTATAACCTCAATGGAAGTACAAAAATTGTGGAATCTCAGATATAAAATTTTCTGGAGTTTAAAATAACCGAAAATGGTAATTGCTTACAAACTATTGAAAATGATTGTATGGTGGAGATAATTGAATTTCTGTCTTTCTCGTGCAGGTGATTGTGGAGCCTCTTATGTCATAAATTAAGCCTATTATGGCCTAGGATCCAATTGTTGAGGTAGTTCCTGATGAAGTTTTTCAAGCCTCTCAAGTTTAGAATGTGGTTGCAGTAACTCTACTGAGGAGATCGATTAGGGAAAGATGTTTAGCAATACCACTAGACTATGTAGTCTACTTGGGAGAGCATGACTACAATATCAGATGCGTTGTTGATCCAGTGACTTATACATATGCTCTTTCTTGTCCTTAATCAGATTTATAGCTAGATGCGATGACAAATTAGATGCAATCTATAAAGACAATGGTATTTGGGAGCTTGTTGAATTGCTTAAAGGTAAGCCTAGATTAAAAGGGATTCCAAAGGAAATATTGAGAAGTTTAAAATCAGAATGGTAACTAAGGGTTTCACTCAAAGAGAATGAATAGATTATGAAGTAACCTTTTTTCCAATCCCTTGTAAAGATTCTTTTGGAATAGTTATGGCATTAATAGCTCATTTGATATGGAATTACATCATATGTCAGATGGATGTTAAAACTGCTTTTCTAAATTGAGACTTTAATGAGGAGGCTTATATAGTACAACCTTAAGGTTTTGCAGCATATGATTTATGTAAACTTGTATTTAGATTGAAAAAGTCTATTTATGATCTCAATCAAGTTTCTAAATGATGGTACTTAAAGTTTCACAGTGTTATTATTTCTTTCAAATTTATTGAAAACAAAATAGATCACTGTATATACTACAAGGTCAGTGGGAGAAAACATATTTTTCTCATATTTTATGTAGATAATATCTTACTTGCAAGTAGTGACATTGGATTACTGCATGAGACAAAGCGGGATTATAATTTTTTTTTTTAAATGAAAGACATTGTATTATTGGAGGACAACTTGGTGTTAAACGAATTCAAGTATTTAAAATGTTTTTTCGTCCTTCAATTAATTAATAGTTTCTTAAAATAATGTCGTCGTCGTGGAGGTATATATAAGTTCTCTTCAAGATATAAATATAGCTGGGGGAAATATGTATTGCTCCTGTTCTAATCGGATCACTTGTTTTCTTTTCTTTTTTCCGGTATGAAAAAGGTTTAGGAGGAGGAAAGGTTACCCCATGCTAAAGATAGGGCATTTTACAAGCTTAGAAGGCCTTATAGAAGGTTTATAGATCATCTACCAAATGAAATTGTCGGTATCGAGATCTTAATGTGCGAAGAGTTCAATCCTTTCCAAGTCAACGCACTTGATAAAATATTATAAAATATGATCAACACGTGCTATGCCTAACATTATTTGTGATAGTAATGTTTTAGAAGTATTTATAATTCGATGTCACAAGACATTATTTTGAGTTAAAGAAACACTTAAATAAGCAAAAAAAAAAAAAAAAGAAGAAGTTAAATATGAATTAATCAAAATGGAACCTTAGTTTATAAGATATCAAAATTGAATGATCTGAGACAAATACATGGTTAATTCTTTTGCATTTGGTTTACCTAAAAGGATATCGTGCTCTAACTGTGGTTGCTAAATGTGATATCATTAGCTAATACAATATTTCACTACCGGCTGCAACAAATCATGTGCATTTCCTTTACTTCAAAACTTGGATTCGTTGCCTTTTTTTTTTCTTTTCTTTTCTTATTTATCCAAATTAGGTTCATTATGTTGATCATGAATTATCGCGCCGCAAAATATATGCGAAATTCATTACTTCAGCAGCATGATGGGTCAAAGAACATTAAAAAACTAGAGGCTGCCGATCATTTTGGGTCTCCTGTAAATTTGCATAAATTTGTAATCTGTACTTCTTATAAAGAGATAGGTTTGAGGATTTGGCCTCTCTTTTTATTTTCATTAATAAGCTTGCGACAAGAATTAAAAGTTGAAAAAAAATTTAACATGAGGTCACTAATCCCGCTCTTAAGTAGTTAACACAACCACCGACCATTGGGCAACAACTAAATGACTTACCGTAATTTGATAAGACGTGCTGGTTTAGAAAGTATACCCTCCACTTGTCACTTTAAGTAAATCACATGGATCGAAAAGTTTCTTTGACGGCCAGAGAGGGGAGCGCCTTAAGATGGAGACTAATGGTATTTGGAGATTAACGGGCCATCCCATTTGATGGTCGACAGGAAGGGCTTGTGGGTTGGGAAAGCACTCCCGTTTCGAATCTCCATTAGTAATAGTAATACCTCAAAAAAGTTTCTTCATGGGGACTGAGTTGTAGTTGTTGGAAAGCATTTTGTTCCAAAACATTGTCCTCACCGAAGTAGATGTATGTTCCCCTTGGACACTGAACCATAAGCCTGTTGTGTTAGTGCATAATATCTTCTCTTTTTTCCCTAATGGATGTCACGATTGGTTTAAGGCACCGAAGATACATGGGTTTGTGAGAATTTCTTGGCCTCTCTCTATTTGTTGTTACAATCATGGTTCATGGCTTTGATATACACATTAGGAAATCTTAGCGACCGACTTCTGGTGACGCACCTCGACCCTCCTCACCAGTCACCCAACGTTTATATGTACTAGAATTGTCTTGCTCCACCTCCCATTCTCCCCAATTCCATCCCACTTCTAGTGTTGCTTTAGACTTTATAAGAAAAAAATTCTACGGAATGCATTTCAATTATCAAAAGACATTCTTGGGCAACCAATATCATCATCACAAACAATTAAGGGGAAATTACCTAATCACACATAAACCTATTGTACGGATGACAAGCAGCCATAAACCTTTTCATCATTTTCTAATGTAGCCCATTTAACCTAAATTGGCAAAAAAATTGATGATGTAGTGGTCTAGTTATTATCAGCCTTCCTAAATGATACTATCGATGATATGGCCTGGACGACTCTCCTTAAAACAGCGTCATTTTGAATGTTTTTCCTTCTTTAGTTCATCTTAAACTTTATGATGAACATTGAAACCCATATCTGGATCTGGAATATTTTATTCCCATTTATCTGTTTTACTATAAACATCACGTGTTATTGGGATTTCTTCTTCTTATTCTCACATTTGTTTTCGACATTGCAAACTCTCGACAAATCTCTTATGGCCACCTTCACTCTCTTCTATCTTCAATTTTTCCGCTCCTCACCTTGTCGCCACAAATCTCCACCACCCATTGCTTTGGTCTCAACTGACAAACCCTCACCTCCGACTTCCATTCGCACGGCAGTGTTTCATCCTCGGCATCGTCGAGCCCGAGCCCAGCAAGTGAGGTCAAGCCTCAAATATCAGATATGAGGTTGAGTGAGAGATCCAAGGCTCTCCCTTTATACCCAAAAAGAATATTTGGAATTAGTCTTCCCCACTCGTGAAACAGAACATTTCTTATCTCGTAATTGTCATTATCAAAATATTCCACTCAATGCACAAGCCAAGTAACTTATTGACTAATGACATATACAGTGCTCATTGTTAGCATAACATCTGGAGTGATAAAAATGCCTTATTTCATTATCCTTGAAATTCATCAGATGCGATTGCTTACAAACTAATTCAAAACCATAAATGAAGAAGAAAAAGTACTACAGGGAAAAATGAAAATATCGATCCAATGTTCTTCCATATAATGTATCCCTGTGTAATGATCAATTCATATCAGATCCAGTTGCATTCCGATTGTCCTTTGGCACCTTCTTCATCATGTCCTCACTGTGGTCCAAATTGGCGCAATCTTGTGTAACTTCATCCTCCGAATGACAGTCCTGTCTCGGTGGTCGGTCCAAAATAAATACAAGAGAGAAAAGGAAGAGTATTCCGTGCAACGAAACTATCTAACCGAAAGAAAATGGGAGGCAAAAAGGTCCCCTTACCATTTGCAATCGGCACGAGGTCAATGCGGTCATAGAGCTGAGCTCCTCCTCAGGGCAAAAGTTGTCGGGCAAGTACCTCTTGAATTCCTCGACTAAGTCCGGATGGCCGGCAAAAAAGGCGAGCAACCTACGGACATTACGAAATCGAAATGATGGACCAAATCCTTAAGCCTCCTCCATTTAGATCAAGATTGTGAAATCTTATAGTCAAAGAAAGAGATCGTGCATGCGGAAGGAAGCACGTCTAACTGAATTTACCTCACTGTAGGTCGCGCCGACTTCCTCCCCGTGCAGGTACCTTTTGAGAACTTGATGAAACGCTAAAAAAACATGTTCTTCGTTCCGAAAACATTCCTGCATCCACAAAAGACTCCATTAAACATCATATTGACTCGGTATTAGCCTTCCACCCAGAAAGACGGAAGTCGTGCCATACCTTGACCTGGAGGGCGAAACCGACGGTTTCTTCGTAACTGACAGGCTGCTCCCTCACCAGCGGTTCGTCCACCGCTATTCTGCATTCCTCCGGCAAGAAAGCATTGAACCCACGAATCAATTCGTCATGCCCTTCGAATAATCCCTTCACTCTTTCGATGAGTTCTGCCATACCGATTCTGCAAGATACCGAAGAAAAAGAAGTTAAATCACTTGATAATCATGTTGTTTCCACAAGGTTCTGGATCGTACCTAATCTTGAAATCTCCGAAGCTCCGTATGAACATGTCGTACTTTTCCGGTTGGTCCCGGAGCGCCTGCTTCACCTCCATGACGTATGAAAAAGCCCTGGACCCCTTTGGTGTCCAGAACATCCTACCTTCGGCATCTCCCACCATTCCTCCATGGGATCGTCCGAAGCTTCATATCCAGGAAAATGAATGAATGGTCGGATTTAAAAAAACATAAATATTTCGAATGATTCCAATAAGAAATACTTATGATTCTACTCCTTCTCATATACTATTTGACATGAATCTATATTCATTTTATTCAATTAAAAATTAATTTTTTTGCTAGTAGAAATTGAAAACGGAACATATAGAAAATTATTTGATCGAATAAATTAAGAGGGCTCTCATCCAAAACGAAACCACGTTGGGGGGGGGGAGGTGAAGGTGCAAACTTTTCAGCACTATCCAAGGGGACCGGCAAAAGATCATTTTGAATATGAAAAATGAACTCACCGTTCTCCACGTGGAGGGGGTAGAATAGCACCTCTTTTTCTCTTCATTTCTGCACAAAACGAAAACCGAAAATCTTTTTCTTTTTCCTCAAACAAAGATTATCATCTAAACAGAAAGCCCCCAAATTCAAAGAGAAACCATACCTTGAGCTTCCTCAGAGTGAAAGAAGGAGCAGATCTCTGAGATGAAGAGAAGGAACCAAGAAAATGTGATGCTGTTCAATGAGATCTTAGCTCAATTTATAGGGATTTGGGCAACGTGGTTAAGGAAAGTCACGTTGGTGGATTAAGTTTCCTATTAGATTCCTAGTAATATTTCATATTTGGCTAGCCTGCCATTTTTGGCGCGCATTTTCAACTAACCATAATGCATGGAGAGAAATTACCACTAGGCGGATCGTGCATGTAACGGAGCATTTGTTACGTAAAAATAAGCAATTGAGGGTTACGGATTTTCTCGGTAATTTGATCGTTTTGGTAGACGCATTTATTTATGAAACCGTTGAGTTTAGTTAGATGGCTTACTTGGAAATTTCATAATCGGAGGTGACGTGCTTTTTATTCTTTACGGAACTTCTAATATTATTAACTCGTACATATTAGAATCTTAAATTTTACAAATCGTCAAATTTAAATAAATGTCTTACTTGAAAATGGATAATCCAAGGTAATGTGTCTTTTATTTTTTACAGAACGTTTGTGCTTTTTCAAATTTAACATATCATGGTTAATTTAAGCTTTTGAGAGCATGGCATTTTTTGAAGCATTCTCAATGATCTATCGCATTGCCTTCCTTTGGTGGAGATGAATATGGAAAGCCAACCAGAGGACAGCCAAGACAGATTTTAGAGATGAATATGGAAACTCGAATCTCAATTCGAAATGCATCTTGCTGAATGTGGAAGCCTCATAATTATCACGCTGAGAAGATGTCTAATTTGGGAGGTAATCACATTTGGAAATAAATCTAGTCATTATCTACTCAATTTCGATATCCTTCGGAAAAAGGAGCAATAATCTGAATTTTCTTCGAAATGTTCTCATGTTGGATAAAAGATAGGCCACGTACATTTCGTGGACAAAAAATTATTGATGTTCTGTTCAGTTTATGTGATTGATATTTTCTATTTTGAAAATCTTACCTGCCGTTTGTTTAAATTTATATATATATATATATATATTATGTTTTAAAAGTGAAAATTTGTTATTAATTTTAAGGATGCAATTTGGATCGGAAAGCCGGAAAGGGGCCGGAATGGGGAAGAAATTTCTGGGGCGGTTTCCTTAGAAATGGGGGAAAGGGAGAACAAAAAAAACAAGAGAGGGAAACAATAAAAAATTAATGCGTTTTGCTTTGATTTTCGATTTTATCTTCTTCTCGTGTCTTATTGTTTTGGGGAGGAACGAGTGTGGAGATGGACTCGTTTGTCCTTGAAGTATCCGCCATGAGAATCTGGCAGACAAGACTTGCCAAATTACCCCCCGGAAAAAAAATAAAAAAATAAAAAATGATACAAATGGTGCTTTTGGTTACATTTCTGTTTAAAAATTGTTCTAGGAAACAGAAATAGAAAAAAGTGTTTCTGTTCTGGGGAACAATTTTTGAACAAAAAAAGGGGTTTGGTAAACTTGTTCCGGGAATAAAAAATGAACGGAAACAAGTTTGGTAAATTTGTATTCTTTTTTTATTTCTTTTAATTTTTTAATATTTTTATTTTTATTTTCTTTACAAGCCATTTCGCCCAGCCACGGCGAGGCGAGGCTAGCGAGCCGAGGGGGCCGGCGACGCTTGGCCTCGCCGGGGCCGGCGACGCTCCGGCGAGGTCATCGGCCCTCGACGGCGTCGCCAACCCTCGACGGCCGGTTGCCGGCCATAGCCGAGGCCGGCGACCGGCCAAAGAAAAAAGAAAGAAAAAAGAAGAAGAAAAAAAGAGAGAAGTGTTTCTGAATTTTTTCCAGAAACAATTTTTTTTTGTTTCTTGTTTTTGTTCCATACGTGTTTCTGGGAACAAAAACGCACCCAAACGCGTTTCTGTTCCTTTTTTGTTCCCAGGAACAAAAAAACAGAAAAGTTGTTCAAAAACAGAAAAAAAGAATGAAAACAAACGCAGCCAAACTATCCCCCTCTCTCTCTCTCTCCTCTTGATTTTGAAAACAACGAGAAAAAGTAACGCTCAATGCCCTAATTTATATCCACTCTATCACAAGTATCTTAAACTTCGCATCAAAACTTTCAAATTTGTATCGGTACAATATAAATACACCTTGTCAATTTTCCTCAATTCCACATGAGAACCCTTAAATTCTTTTCATATCACCGATACCCAAATTTGTACAATGCAACCAAAAAATCCTAATTGTTTGTTGCATTGGTAATTTTGGCGACTCAAAAAAATTCGAGGTATTAATGTTATAGTGACCATTCAGTAACAGAAGGAATCAATCATTTCGAATTCATATCATGTGTGCTTTCAACGCTATCGAAACTTTTGTCATATCCAATTGCCCACGGACATTTGAAATAGGCATTGAGGTACCTTTTGTAGCCACCACGCCGGTAATAAGTCCGAACACTTGTAGGATGAAATCAGTGACGATGGTTTGCTAAATGTACTGTACGACATTTTTTAGGATATCCAAATTGTGTTAATAAAATATAATCAAGAGTCCAAGTCGCTAGTCAGTGGTACGATATTTTAGCATGAGAAATATGATCGCCTAAGAATGACTATTTTCGATATGGATAATTTAAAAAGTCGAGTCTCTTAACAAATTCAAAATTTTTTGGACTAAAGTAGAGAAACAGTTAGGAAAAGTTATAAAGATTGTCAGATCTAACCGTGGCAGTGAGTATTTTGGCAAGCAAGATGATGCTGGACAACTTAAAGAGCTATTTGCCAAATACTTGGAGGATTCGAGGATAGTAACTCAATTTACTATGCTTGGAAGTCTTACACAAAATGGTGTGGCCAAAAGACGCAATCACACTACTATAATATAAATGAGGAATATGATTAGTAAACAAATTTACCTGGTTTTTTGTGTGGTGAAATTTTGAAAACGGCATTTTACATTCTAAATCATGTTCCTACCAAAGTGATTCCATTTACTCATTTTGAATTGTGGATTAAATATAAACCTATCTTGAAGTATATTAAAGTTTAGGGATGTCATGTAGAAGTGAAGTTACATAATTCGACATTGAATAAGTTGGGTTCCAAAAATACTCAGTGTTATTGTGTATCTAGCTGATCATTCAAAGTGATATCGATTTTATAACATCAATGGAAGTACAAAAATTGTGGATCTCAGATATAAAATTTTCTGGAGTTTAATATAACCGAAAATGGTAACTGCTTACAAACTATTGAAAATGATAGTATGGTGGAGATAATTGGATTTCTGTCTTTCTCGTGCAGATGATTGTGGAGCCTCTTATGTCATAAATTTAGCCTATTATGGCCTAGGATCCAATTGTTGAGGTAGTTCCTGATGAAGTTTTTCAAGCCTCTCAAGTTTAGAATGAGGTTGTAGTAGCTCTACTTAGGAGATCGACTAGGGAAAGATGTTTAACTATACCACTAGACTATGTAGTCTACTTGGGAGAGCATGACTACAATATCAAATGCGTTGTTGATCCAGTGACTTGTACATATGCTCTTTCTTGTCCTTATTCAGATTTATGGTTAGATGCGATGACAGATCATATGCAATTTATAAAGCACAAATGGTGTTTGGGAGCTTGTTGAATTGCTTAAAGGTAATCCTAGATTAAAAGGGATTCCAAAGGAAATATTGAGAAGTTTAAAATCAGACTGATAGCTAAGGGTTTCATTCAAAGAGAATGAATAGATTATGAAGTAACCTTTTTTCCAGTCCCTTGTAAAGATTCTTTTAGAATAGTTATGGCATTAATAGCTCATTTGATATGGAATTACATCATATGTCAGATGGATGTTAAAACTGCTTTTCTAAATTAAGACTTTAATGAGGAGGTTTATATAGTACAACCCTAAGGTTTTGCAGCATATGATTTATGTAAACTTGTATTTAGATTGAAAAAGTCTATTTATGATCTCAAGCAAGTTTCTAGATGATGGTACTTAAAGTTTCACAGTGTTATTATTTCTTTCATATTTATTGAAAACAAAATAAATCAATGTATATACTACAAGGTCAGTGGGAGAAAACATATTTTTCTCATATTTTATATAGATAATATCTTACTTGCAAGTAGTGACATTGGATTACTGCATGAGACAAAGCGGGATCATAAATTTTTTTTTGAAATGAAAGACCTTGGTGTGTCTTTTATTCTTGGCATCGAGATCCATAGGAATTATTCTCGCCGTTTATTGGGTTTGTCTTAAAAGGCATATATTAATTGTATTTTAGAAAGATTTAATATGCAGCACTGCAAGCTAGGAATTGTTCATGTTTTTAAATGTGATAAATTGAGTCTCTTACAATACCCTAATTTAGATTTGGAGAAAGCCTAAATGAAGGATAAACCTTATGTTAGTGCACTTGGAAGAATCACGTAATTGTCTATTATCAAAATATTCCACTAAGGATATATTAATTGCTATACGCCACATCAATTCTCCGGTGTGAGATTTCTCTAGCACAACTCACTCACATGTGCATCCCAACACTCTCCCCCTCACGTGTGAGCTAAGTGTTAGGTCTCCTCCCTCTTAATTCAAGTATTATTCTGGCCTAATTTCATCCTTACGTCCCGCATTGCTATACCATAATACCTACCTGCCTGAAAACCGCAACCAATCAACTCTAATACCATTTGTTGAGAGCGCATAGCAAAAGTCTGATACTTTCACTTGGGGAGATTTCCAAAAGATAGCCCAAATCTAAGCCCGTCAATATATTCGGTTAGACCCACCTTCACTCAAAAGATTAAGCCAATGAGTTATGGATCAATTAGAATATATTAATTACTCTACACTACATCAATCTTCAATTTGGAAATTCTCTAATACAACTCACTCACACGTGCATCCTAACACAAATAGATGAGCTAAAGTTCATTAGCGATTCTTCATTCAGGAGATTGGTTCTTTATCGATGGTTCTTCAGGGACCACTCCATGCTTTAGATGTTCCAATCCATTTTTTGACAATATTTTAAAAACATAACAAAAGAAATCTGCAATAAAAAAAAAAATCTACCCATAAACTTTCTCGCATTAACCTGATATTTATTCAAACCATACTACAGTGGAAAAAATACCAAAAAGAAAAAAATCTACTCGCTTTTGAAGCTTTGTTTCTTTCATCCACAGTCAATCAGCCTACATGCAAGTCCTAGGGCCAAATCCTCGAAGTAAGTTGACTATATAGTGTTGTGTGTTAGCTCATGAGCACGACCCCAGCAATGGAAGGACCAAACTACAGTGTAGAAACTTTGCAATGGTGGGTATAAGTTTCACCGACTGAGCTAGTCACTCTCTCTTTTCAACTCATATGGAGGGAGGGGCCTCCTCTTTTGGTTTAGCTCATCAAAAATCAAAATAATCTTGAATCTTGAATCTTGAGATCAATTATCATAAGGGGGATCCTGAGATTTTACAAACATCAAGAATTTGCACAAGGTGGAAGAGCCCCTCTTTGTTTGTTTGTTTGTTTTTTTTTTTTTTTTTGGGACTGGAGGAACCGCCATCGGCTGGAAGCCTAGACGTGAACCCCCAGGTGACACTAGTGCAGGACCCACCACTACAACATCATGCTTTAAAATCCCTAACAACAATGCTGGGGTTCGAACTTCTCCCCTCCGTGAGGGGGAGAGAGCCCGAAGCCAACTTTGTCGCTGTGGCAGTGGTGAAGAGCCCTTCTTTGTTGTTATCTCCTAGAAGAATAAAAGTATAGCACAAGTGTCAAAACTTGGCATAGAGGGATATTTAAGGGTCAAACATGAGGGTCACTTTCTTTGAAAAGTGGCACACTTGGGTGCCAAGTCCAACGATCTTAGCCGAAAATCCTATGTCGCACTTTTTTATTATTATAACTTGCTTATGTGGCTCGCCAGAAAGCTAAGTTAGCAAAGAAGAGTCAAAATTGATAATGCTAGTACGTACACCTAGAGGGGGGTGAATAGGTGTTCAAGAAACTTTTTCGCAGGACTTAGAAGAATATGTTTGATGGATAGTAAAGTAAGATTCAACTATTAAATAGATGAATAACACGAAAGCGTAAATAGGAAGTTCAGGGATTAGAGAAGATGAACACATAATTTATAGTGGTTTGGCTTATTCCAAGCCTACGTCCACTCTCCCGTACTGACAACCCACCGGCTGGATTTCACTATGAATCAAAAGAGTCGTTACGATATCACGTCCTTGATTCCACAGTGTAGAAACTCAGCTACACTTCCTCAAGGTCTCACAAGTATTTAATCTCTTTTTTAAATACAAGTTTCGCTCAACAGTTGAATCAATAAAGAACAATGAGCTTTAGACTTTGGAATTTATCTATCACACACTCTCTCGAATAACTAGAGTTTCTCCTTTTTATACCCCTCCATGCCTTCATTACCCGTTGGTAATTTACAAAGGAGTTCCTCCATCAAACCGTTGAACAAAATCAATTAAGGAGATCTTCAAGTTACTTAAGGAAAGCGATGATAGCCCATCAATCCTTCTCGCCCATACAATCATGATCTAAGTTTCCATAAGCATAACCTTCCAAGTATACCTTGTCAATCAATCAATCTAACTTATTCGAGTCAAGATAAACACGAATAAGAAGATCTTTAAATGCTATTTCCAGCCGTAAGGGACTTCTTTAACCGCTTGAAATAAATCTTTAAATAAATCCTTGATACTGGATAGATCTTCTTCAACGGTCTAGATACTGTCAATGAGGGCAGACTTTAAATCTTGAATCTGATGGTCTTTAGACTTTGACGATAGAGTCTTCAAGTCTTCAGACGAGACTAATGGAAACGTTTTGTCAACATCGAAACATATAAGGAAGTTTTCTCCAACAATCTCCCCATTTTTCATGGTGACAAAACTTTCCTGTAGATTTGGAAAAATTTGACCTACAAAACAATACTCAAGCAAGCAATAATACAATATTTCATAAACAATAATTGAGTTGAAGATAGTATCAAATCTGCATCCATAGGAAATTGGTTAGTCTTGTACAAACAATTATCTCATACCAATATCGTATCAGGTATGCTTAGGATACTGTAAAGCAATCACATCAACAAACATAATCCGCAATTCAAAAGTACCAGATAAAAGTTTAAAGTCAAAGAAAAAGTCTATTCAAACAGAACAAAACAAATCTGCAAATCTCTCCCCCTTTTTGTCAGCATTAAAAAGGTAGAGACAAAACAAGAATTGATTTAAAATAAATTAAGATGATTTGGGAACGCGAATAAGCTGAAAATCTTCCATTGACTTGACTGTTTCCTCCAGCTTTCTCAGATCCTCCTTCAGATGAGCTAAATCTTCACCCTTGGCAGTTGCTTGAATTTGAAGATTAAGGGCCTGAACTTGATTGATCAACGATTCTGAAGGGGCTTTATAAGCATTCTGCATGTTCTGAAATTCACATCCCAAGGCATAAATCTGACCTCTCAACTCCATGAGAATATCAACCAGTCTTCGAAAGTCTGTGGAGTTGTCTATTTGAGTGCTTGCCTCGGCATGGTCAGATAAAGGCACATCCAAATTCGGAGAAGATACCTCATGACCTTCTTCAGGAAAGTGAGAGGCATACACATCTTCTAGATTGGCAGGAAAACGACTAAGGTCATCACTAATAAAAGCAAGAGAAAGAGTACCTCTTTTCTCTGCAGCTCCCCCTGTGTCTGTGCCTTCAGGTGGAGAAAAGTACTCTTCCTACTCAACTTCCTCTGCAGTGACAGGATGATCTTGTTCTCCTTGATTCTCCTGATTTTCGTTTTCTTTTTCCTCTGTCTCCTTCCTCCTTGTTTCCCTCTCTTCACTCCTCTCCTCGGTCTTTTTTGGTCTTTGTCTAAACTCTGTTTCTGGAATAGAACGCTGCAAATTTCTCAAAGCAAGAGCAGAGATGGTAACATCATCATCATCATCTTCTTCGTCCTGCAAGATGATTGCTCTTCTTCTTTTAGTTGGAGCTGTCACCTGCTCCTTTCCTTTTCATTTTGCAGCAACAGAGTCTTGACAAATTTGTTGAGGAGTCTTCTCTTTGAACTTCTCCAAAGCCTTGTTCAGCTCTTTCAGACACATTTTAGAAACCATCTTCAGCCCTACCACCATTTGTTCGCACGATCGAACACACAGATTCTTGGAGGCTGGATGTTGAAATGTTTGAAAAGCTTTGTAACAAGTGCTGAGTAGGGAAGCTG
The DNA here is from genome assembly GCA_014182395.1 of Eucalyptus sp. ANBG9806169. Taxonomy (NCBI): domain Eukaryota; kingdom Viridiplantae; phylum Streptophyta; class Magnoliopsida; order Myrtales; family Myrtaceae; genus Eucalyptus; species Eucalyptus sp. ANBG9806169. The sequence continues at coordinate 29,425,480 of CM024582.1, forward strand.
ACCCTTGTCTTTCATCATCGATCTATACATGTGAAACATGATAGAATGTGCAGAGAGAATTTTTTACCAGCATTGATGGTGTACATCAGTGTTGCTTTTGAATTGGAGACATTAGGGGTGAGCAGCGGTCTAGGGTCGACCCTGGACCGGCCCAACCCTACCAGTCCTGGTTTGGTTCCCAAGGGGACTGGGTCAGTCCTTGATCTTGAAATTCCAGGACCGACACTGTGCGGGTTGGTCATCGGTCCTAAGAGTTTTGGGTTGATCCAACCCTGGACCAACCCTGTATATATATTATATTATTTATAATTTTTTTATATATTCAAACCTAAGTAAAATGTCTGTTATAAAACCTAAGAGTTATGGTGAGATGTTCTATCAATAACACTAATAGTAATTTTAATTTAAAACTTTTGTTGAGTATTAATTATGTGTCGTTTGTTTTGTTTTCAGGTGTTTAGAAGTTCAAGTGAAATGACAAAATGTGAATTTATATATTCATGGTTTATATTAAGTATTTTGAACTTTTTATGGTTTAATTGTATTTTACTAATGAATTTCAGTTGCACTTTACTTTTCAATTTGTGTCAAATGGTAGAAGTTTTTGAAGAGTAGAGTAGTACTGCAGTTGCTATGGTGATTTGTTAGTCAAGTGGTGTGAAGCTCATTTTTTGGTTGAGTGGACTCTACATGATCAAATGATAGTCAAGTGGTGTGAAGCTCATTTTTTGGTTGAGTGGATTCTACATGATCAAATGCAGGAAAACGCTTTTGCATATGGTGTTATGAATATTAAAGATAGATGATTACAAGAACTTTCCATCTTGTCCCATATCTCGATGAGCGGTTAGCAGGTGCAAAATTTCTATTATCGTGTTATCTTAAATTTGCTGAATATGTATTGGTATTTATAGTTTAGTTGCACAATGCTGCATTGTCGATGGATGTGTAATTTGAATTTGTAGGTTTGCTTTTTTAGGGAGTATAAAAAACAAGACAAAAAAAATTATCGATCGGTCACGGGTTGACCTTGGAACCGGACCAAACCCATTGGGTCAGTCCGGTCCGGTCCGTAGTCCCAGGCTCAATAGGGTCGATCTTCGGTCCTAAAAATTGTGGACCGACACTGTACGGGTTGGTTATAGGGTTAGGGGGTGGCCCGGACCAACCCGAACCATGCTCACCCTTAGGAGACATCAGTCTTCGATGTGGACTTGGGTCTAAGACAATTGATCACAATTTTGTGAAGCAGGATATTCGAAGCATTCATCATTGAATAAGAAATATGTCCTTCTACCACTCCATCTCGGACAAGCTCCACTGTCGCACGGCCAGTAGATACACTAATTGATTGAAATGAACCTCTCTCAACTCCAATCACATCAGCTAATATGTCCATATCCACCACAAAGTCCTTATCTTTAACACTGAAGGAGAAAATGTTCGCATTCAAAAAGCTTAGATTTGAATAAAAATAAGTAGTGAGTTCTGGATGGGCTACTGTCGAATCAGAACAAAAACGTTCAAGCTGAAGTAAAGTGAACTTCTCTCGCAACTTCACATTCAGGGAGTCAAGAAAATCAAAATTCACACTCCTTGGATTCATCACTCCTCGTTTCAATAACTTAGAATAAATCTGCTCATGTTCTTCAGAACGAAACATATCTGAACTTGGTTGACGTACATCTGCAGCAATACCCATTCTCGGCTTGAAATTAGTAAACAGTTTTTCATCATCATTGCTACCAGGCTGACTAACTCCTCCGAAACGAGGATCACTTGGGAAATTTGCAAAGGTCCTATCTGTAGAGTCAGCAGGAGCAATTCCGAAACGTTCCACTGTTTGCAAAAAGTGGGTTTCATTTCTATAACCCTTCTCTTTCAGAAATTCATCGATAATAGTCATTGGAGAGCCTCCATCCTTTAAAGCTGAATAAAGTTTGAAATTAAAGGCAGGCTTTTGAGTTCTTACAGGTTTAGCATCTTTGATAACTTCCTTCGTTCATTGCTGAACATTCTGAGGTCTAGCCTGAGGAGATTGACGCGGTTGAGAATGTTGTGGGCTCTGCTGTTCCCTTGGAGAATCTTCTTGCTCAGTAAGGTCAAAATGCATAGGACCCTCACCCATATGCCGTGGTCCCCTGCTTGCGATCCTTGAAGACTTTCTTTGGAAAGATATTGTCACAGTCTTTGAGGATTTCCAAGCTCGATTCGCGAGAAAGATGAAAACTTTGAGGATTAAAGTAGAGAAAATTGAGTTCTGTGCTTTTAGGGTTTGCGAGTAAAAATAAGAAGAAAAAGAGTATATATAAGGCAATTGAATTGGGGGAATACGAATCATCACAATAAAAAATTGCCTTTTAAAAAAATAACTGCCTTTTTGAAAACAAATAACTGTTATAAGAAATAACTTCTTTTTCAAAGAAAATTTAGAAAGATAAAGACAATCAATTATGGATATATAGGCTTACATTTCTAAAGATAAATTAAATCAACTTACAATCGTGATCCAAGATCATCTGGGTATGAGCGTCTTTTGGGTATCTTTATCTCTGAGTCTGAGGTTCTTCGGACTTTATAACATTAAGCTTGTACCGAATAGACTCAAATTGACTTTTCTCCAGAGGTTTTGTAAAGATGTCCGCCAGTTGATTTTTTGAATTGATAAATTGAATCAGTATATCTCCATTTTGAACATGATCTCTTATAAAGTGATGTCGAATCTCTATATGTTTTGCTTTTGAATGAAGTACTGGATTCTTTGTAAGGTTGATTACGCTTGTATTATCATATTTAATCTCAGTATATGAGTCTTCAATTCCAAAGTCTCTTAACTGTTGTTTTATCCATAGGATTTGAGAACAACAGCTTCCAAGAGCTACATATTCTGCTTCTGCTGTTGAAAGAGCAACCATACTTTGCTTTCTAGAGAACCGGGGTACCGTCCTGTTTCCAAGTAGCTGACAAGTGCCTGAGGTGCTTTTTCTATCAATTCTGCGTCCAGCAAGATCTGCATCTGAGTATCCAAGAAGAGTAAAGTCTCCCCTTTTTGGATACCATAGACCTAACGACGAGGTTGTTGCAACGTATTTGATGATGCGTTTTGCAGCACTCAGATGAGATTCTCTGGGATCTGATTGAAATCTGGCACACATACAAACACTAAACAAAATGTCAGGTCTAGAAGCAGTAAGATAGAAAAGTGATTCAATAATACTTCTATATCGCTTCTGATCAACTTTCTTTCCTCTTTCATCCTTGTCCAGCTTCGAGGAACTTGACATTGGTACATCAGTTTTCTTGCAGTTCTCCAAACCGAACTTCTTAACAAGTTCCTTAGCATATTTTTCTTGATGAATAAAGATTCCTTCCTTCAATTGTTTCACTTGTAGTCCAAGAAAGAAAGATAATTCACCCATCATGCTCATCTCGAATTCTTCCTGCATAAACTTAGAAAATTTCTTACACAAATTTTCATTAGTAGATCCAAAAACAATGTCATCAACATATATTTGAACGAGTAGAAAATCTTTACATTCTCTTTTAATAAAGAGAGTAGTGTCTATTTTACCTTTCACAAAATCACTCTAGATTAGGAATTTGCTTAACCTTTCATACCAAACTCGAGGTGCTTGCTTTAATCCATATAGAGCTTTCTTCAGTTTGAATACATAGTATGATCTTCTTAAGTCCTCAAAACTAGGCGGTTGTTCCACATAAACTTCCTCTTGAATGAATCCATTCAAGAATGCACTTTTGACGTCCATTTGAAACAGCCTTAAATTTTTATAGCAAGCAAAAGCAAGTAATAAACGAATTGCTTCTAACCTTGCCACTGGTGCGTAAATCTCATCATAGTCTATCCCTTCTTCTTGCGTGTATCCTTTGGCCACGAGTCTTGCTTTGTTTCTTATGACTTTCCCTTTTTCGTCCATCTTGTTCCTGAAAACCCATTTAGCACCGATAATAGATTTACCTTTTGATTTAGGAGTTAATTCCCAAACATCATTGATGCTGAACTGTCTAAGCTCTTCCTGCATAACTTCAATCCAGCTTTCATCTGATAAAGCTTCCTCTATACTTTTGGGTTCAATTTCAGAAATAAGAGCGACAGCGCTAGACTCTTCATGCCTTTTGGATCTTGTACGCATTCCTTCATCAATGTTACCAATGATGAGTTCTTTGGGATGACTAGATTTGTGTTTCCAATTGCTGTAGGTCGGACAATTTGTTCATCTTTTTCTTCATTTGAGTCTTCAAGATTCGTTCGTTATTGACTTTTTATAGTCTGAGCTACTCCAGAGGAATTGGAATTTGTAGAGTCTAGATTAAGCTCAAATTCTTCAGGTTGAGTCGGAACCAATTGATTTTGTGTAAAGTCTTGGAATTTGACATTCATTGACTCTTCCACAGATTGAGTTTTCTTGTTGTATACTCTGTAGGCTTTGCTGGTTGTTGAATATCCAAGGAAGATTCCTTCATCTGACTTTTCTTCAAACTTACCAACACGATCATTTGCATTTTTCAAGATAAAGCATTTGCAGCCAAACACATGAAAATATGACACAATTGGCTTTTTTTTCTATTGAACAACTCATAAGGAGTTTTCTCTAGAATAGGCCTTAGGAATACTCTGTTAGTGATATAACATGCTGTAGACATAGCTTCAGCCCAAAAACGAGATGAAATGTTACTTTCTATTAAAAGAGTTCTTGCCATTTTTTACAAAAATCTATTTTTTCTTTCCACTACTCCATTTTGTTCTGGAGTGTATGGCGAAGAAAAAACATGCTTCAAACCACATTCATCACAGAAATTTGCAAAGTTTTGATTTTCGAACTCACCTCCATGGTCTATCTGAATGCTTGTGATAGTGTATCCTTTCTCATTTTGAATTTTCTTAGCAAATTTTGAGAAGTGAGAGAAAGTTTCAGACTTACTTGATAAGAAGAACACCTAAGTATAGCGAGAATAGTCATCTACAATTACCAAGCAATATTTATTCCCATCAATGCTTTGTGTTCTAGTTGGTCCAAAGAGATCTATATGCAAAAGCTGCAAAACATAATCAGTTGAAACTTGATTTACGGGTTTAAAGGAATTTCTTACCTGTTTGCCCAGAACACATGGTGTACATAATTCTATCTTTTGAAATCTTAGGTTGGGTAGTCCACGAACAAGCTTTTTGGAAGAGATCTTGGCTATCTGATTCATACTGACATGGCCAAGTTTTCTGTGCCATAGATTCTCTTCATCTTAAATGGAGATTAGACACTAAGAGCTTTCTGATTTGATATCAAGCAAATAGATGTTTCCATGCCTTTGACCAGTAAATGATTGAGACAAATCCTTACTGATTCTTGAACATGTGCCTTCTTGAAAGTTGATTTTGAAACCACTATCACACAGTTGGCTTATACTTCGAAGATTATAGTTTAAGCCTTCCACCAAGGAAATATTGTTGATTGTTAGACTCCCAATCTTGACGGTTCCAAGACCAGTGATTCTTTCTTTGTCATTTCCTCCAAAGGAAACTCTTCCACCATCTATTTGGGTAAGCTTTATGAAGTAATTTGAATATCCTATCATATGTCTTGAGCAGCCACTATCTAAGTACCACTTAATCTTTTTCTTGATAGTGACCTACAATTATGCAAAAATTTCAAGCTTTCTTTGGTACCCACACTTTCTTGGGTCTAGGGAAGTTAGTTCCAAAAGTAGTCTTTGCCTAGTTTCTCTTAACAGGTTTCTAGACTTTAGGACAATCCTTCTCAAAATGTTTCGAGCTGTTACACTTTGAACATTTAAGAGCACTTCGACCAACATATTTTGCAAATACTTTTTGAAAATGATTTCTGTAAAAAGCTTTAGTAGATCTTTGTTTAATTATTTCTTTTACCTTTGGAAAATCAATTAAATTAACGATTTCTGATGTCATTCCCAAACCTGATTTATGAAAATAAGGTCTTTGAATTGAAAGAATTTTATCAAGTTTTTCAGATCCATTTGAAAACCTTTTTGAAATATCTGTAATATCCTTTTTCAATAGAATGTTTTCTTTTGAAAGAAACTCTTCATTTTCTTTTGAATTTTTAAACTTGTTGTTCAGATTCTCAAATTCTTCTTTTAGAGAAGTTTCCTGTTGTCTTAGTATTGAATTTTCCTTTTTAAGTTCAGAAATCCTTTTAAGAGATACATTTAGGCTAAGACAAAGTTCATCAATGTACTTTGAAATCTTAATGGGAATTTTAAAGTTACTTACCTCAATTTCCTTATCACAATCTGAGTCTGAGTTTGTCTCAAAGTCTGAGTCTAATTATGAGTTCGCCATCAAACAAATGTTGGCATACTCTTCATCACTCTCTTCACATTTTGTGTCGCTCCAAGTCTCTGCTTTGAGATCTTTCTTGAGTTTCTCTGTATTTCCTTTCTTTTTCTTCAGTAGAGGACAATTGGGTCTGATGTGTCCTTTCTTTTTGCATTCGAAGCAAACCACTTCCTTTTTTAACTCATTATCTTATGTTGCTTTATTCTGAGATCTTTGAGGATATTGCTTCCTCCAGTTATACTTTCTTCCATTTTTGTTCAACTTTCTGAATTTCCTTATCATGAGTGCCAATTCATCATCGTCCAGATCGTCTTCGGTATCTGTAACATCAGAATCATCATTAGAATTTAAAGCAATTGATTTTTTACCTTTTGGTCCTTCATCTTCATTAATTTGCTCCACTTCGGAAGACTGAAGTGTGCCCACTAATTCATCGACAGATAAAGGCACAATCCTTTGAGTTTCTCTAATGGAAGTCTTGATGTGATTCCAATCTTTAGAAAGTCCTCGTAGCAACTTATTGACTTTCATTTGTTCTGAGATAGGTTGCCCATGATATGCGAGACCATTTACAATTCCTATAAAACGGCTAAACATATCAGTAATGGTTTCTCCTGACTTCATTTTGAAAGCTTCATATTGCCCAAGAAGAATATTGATCTTTGTCTCTTTGACTTGATCAGTTCCTTCATAAGTAACATGTAACCTATCCCAGACTTCTTTTGCTATTTCACATGATGAAATTCTGTTATACTCATTAGGAGATAAAGCACAGTATAAAGAATAAATAGCTTTTGTGTCGAGAGCTTGTCTTTTGATTATCTCTTCTTGTGTCAACTCTCTTGCATCTATCACTTCCTTTCCTCTTTCTGAAGTTGAAGTTATTGTTGGAATAACTCCTTTTTCCACTACATCCCATTCAAGAGGATCTTTTGATTTGAGGAAAGCCTTCATCTTGTTCTTTCGTACATTGTACTATTTTCCATCAAAGTAAGGTGGTCTGGTGTTGCTCTGACCTTCGATCAGTCCTGTAGCCAAAATACTAGCCATAGGTCTTTAGCTTAAGAAGTAAAACATTTCAATAAATAAGCACACAGGCTCTGATACCAATTGATAATGCTAGTACGTACACCTAGAGGGGGGTGAATAAGTGTTCAAGAAACTTTTTCGCAGGACTTAGAAGAATATGTTTGATGGATAGTAAAGTAAGATTCAACTATTAAATAGATGAATAAGACGAAAGCGTAAATAGGAAGTTCATGGATTAGAGAAGATGAACACAGAATTTATAGTGGTTCGGCTTATTCCAAGCCTACGTCCACTCTCCCGTACTGACAGCCCACCGGCTGGATTTCACTATGAATCAAAAGAGTCGTTACGGTATCACGTCCTTGATTCCACAGTGTAGAAACTCAGCTACACTTCCTCAAGGTCTCACAAGTATTTAATCTCTTTTTTAAATATAAGTTTCGCTCAACAGTTGAATCAATAAAGAACAATGAGCTTCAGACTTTGGAATTTTTCTATCACACACTCTCTCGAAAAACTAGAGCTTCTCCTTTTTATACCCCTCCATGCCTTCATACCCGTTGGCAATTTCCAAAGGAGTTCCTCCATCAAACCGTTGGACAGAATCAATTAAGGAGATCTTCGAGTTACTTAAGGAAAGAGATGATAGCCCATCAATCCTGTTTGCCCATACAATCATGATCTAAGTTTCCATAAGCAGAACCTTCCAAGTATACCTTGTCAATCAATCAATCTAACTTATTCGAGTCAAGATAAAAATGAATAAGAATATCTTTAAATGATATCTCCAGCCGTAAGAGACTTCTTTAACCGCCTGAAATAAATCTTTAAATAAATCCTTGATACTGGATAGATCTTCTTCAACGGTCTAGATACTGTCAATGAGGGCAGACTTTAAATCTTGAATCTGATGGTCTTCAGACTTTGACGATAGAGTTTTCAAGTCTTCAGACTACACTGATGGAAACGTTTTGTCAATATCGAAACATATAAGAAAATTTTCTCCAACAAAAACAATATCGTTTTGCCTCTTATTTGAATTTTAATATAATTATTAAATAAACTAAATTTAAAACTAAATTTAAAAGAAAAGGGGGAGGAATTGCAGAACAGCCCTCACCGTTTTGCAACTCCTCCCCCCTTTTTAAAATTTATATCATTATAAATTTATTTAAATTTAATTTAATTAATATTTATATTAAAATTAAAATTAAAGGTAAAACAACGTCGTTTTGGCTTATATAGCCACGTTAGCTTGCAAAACGATCTTCTTTGCACTTGTGTCGTAGGAAAAATGTCACGTTAGCATTTTGGCCAGGTTTCTCATCGTTGACATTTAACTAATTTATTCTATTCCAATTTAGGCACTTAAGTATACATTTTCACACTTTTGGCACTTGAATACCCTTCGTGCCAAGTTTTGGCACTCTAAGTGTCATTTTCCCCTCCTAGAAGTCAATGATTTTCTTTTTCATAATAAAACCCCGGAACGTATACCGAAGAAAGACATATCTAGATGATGGGATTGGACAGGTTTGTCATTTGTACGGACCAAAATAGATCTAAGCACTAAGAATACCTTGTTATGCAAAAAATGAGATTGGAAAACATTTTTCAAAAACTAATCGCTTACAAAAATAAATGAATACAAATTTTTTTATCATCCATGAAAATAGTTAGATATAGATTGTTGTCGATGATGAAAATATTTTCTATTGACTAACTTTTGTAAACGATATGAACAATCATATTTTGAGAAATGTTTTTCAAATCACTCTTTTTTCACAAAATGAACACACCCTAAAGATTAGTTTATGGGGTAGATTAAGATTTGTGGTTTCGAGCTTTAGCTTATAGTTTGAATTGAAAAACCTGCCCAAATGCATATCGATATGTCGACAACAACCGCAATTATTCTGAAAAACCAAAGTAAATTGGTATTCTTGACGATTGGGAGTAATATCGAAAAATGAAGGAGAAACAAATTCAACGGGCATAGACAAAAGGGCACAGGCAAATATTTCGCTCAAGGCACACGCCAAGTGATCGATCGACTGGGTCAGTAGTGATGAAAATAAGTTTGTCTTATTCTTATTATTACCTTGTCCCATAAGAGGATTACATGAAATGAGAGATCTTATCTCTTACAAACCAAATGCAGGAAACTCTCTAGATCCATAAGGCAAGGAGGAAAACTAATACAGCGAGAACTGAATATATTGCTGAAACTATCAATTGAACGCGTCCCTCAAAACACTTCACCTCGTCCTCGTACACTTTCATTATTTCCTCATCGTCATCCAGATGAGGGTGATCCATGGTAGCTCTATCCTTAGCTTGAGAATCAACAATCCCATCTTGGCGAGTTCGGTCCTAAACAAAGACAAGAGAGACGGGAAAGATCATTTGGCGCAATGGCACTTCTGATTGAAAGACCATTCAAACGACCGGTCACCATACCATTTCCAATCGGCAGGAGGTCGGTGTGGTGATAGAGCTGACCTCCTCCTGATCCTGAGAGATTTCAGGCAAGAGCCTCTTGAATTCCTCGAGCAAGTCCGAATGGCCGGCAAAAAGACCAGCAACCTATGGACATTGGGAATGATAGATCAAATATTTTAAACCTACACGGCATGTCTAACTTCATTAAGATTGGTAAACTTTGTTATCAAAACAAGAGGTTGTCCGCGCGCAAGGGAGCCCGTGGAACTGCATTTACCTCATAGTAGACCACCCTAATTGGGTTGTTCCCGCGCCAAGCATCCAGAAATGATAGATAAACATTTTCCTCTCTCTCGAAACGTTCCTGTGCCCAAGCAAGACGTGAAAATAAATTTACCATCAGCGAAAAATTTGCGTTCAGCCCCATAAGAAAAAGTTGGTGCCATACCTTGACCTTGATGACGAACCTGATCACCTCTTCGAAACTGACAAGCTTGTAAGAGTTTTCCTAATGTGGACTACATTAATTGATATTGTAATTTACCGTTTAACGTTTATCGTTTTACGGGGATTGGTCTAAGGTGAGATAGAAGGTTTCTTAATTAGTCTAATATGGGCTGGCTAGTGTGGGCCGAGTTGAGCCTGGCCCGTAATGAGGGGGCCTAGCTGGAAACTCTATAAATAGTGCTCAAGTCTCTCCTCTAAACCAAAAATTCTCACATGTATCCTCACCTAAGGGGCGTTTACCTAACGCTAAACGTGAGGGGGGGCGCCTCATTGAGCCAGTGATACGGAGGGCAATAGAGAAGAATGACTTGATGCGTGGATCCCCTTGATATGTGGAAAATCTCTTTTCTGCTTCTGCTTTATGAATGATGGATCCCAAAACAGGTGCGTTAATCTTTCTACTCAATTATGCATATTCTTGTTCTGGTTATGGAGATCTTGGGGTTGCACAATTTGCATCCAACACGTGGTATCAGAGCCTCCATAACCCTAGAACTCGAATGCATAAAATTGTTTGCCCTAATTTGCGATTTTCGAGATTTTTTGTTCAATAAAAATCAAATTAAATCACAAATTCGGATTGGGCTCGACGAGATGGGAAGATCCATGGGTGGTGCGTCGCCGGAGGAGGCCGCACGCGCCTCCACGCGCGGCCACGCGCCGCCGGGTGTCGTAGACGCGCGCCCACGCGCATTCACACGCCCTCACGCGCCCCCACGCGCGGGGCGCTGGTCGCGCGTGCGGCGCATGCGGGTGCTGACGTCAGCGACCCGGACCCGGACTCGGATTTTCGATCCGTGCGCCGACCCGCTGACGTCAGCGATGCTGACGTCATGCTGGGACCCGACCCGATGATGTCACGCTGACGTCAGCGTTGGACCCGGATGGCGACCAACCCGACCCGAAAGTTGACCCGACCGTTGACCTCTTGACTTGACCTGAGTTGACCGTTGACCCGACCCGGTCAACGGTTGACCGGTCGGACCGGACCTTTGAACTGGGAACCGGTCGGACCGGTCCTGGCCGGACCGGTTAGATGCCCGCGCGTGGGCTCCACGCGCCGCGCACTCAGGCGGCGCGTGCGAGCGCGTGGAGAGTCCAATTGGCGCGTGGCTGGCGGCGTTGGATTCGTATCTTCATCCTCTATCTTGTGGTGTGTTTATTTTAGATTTTTGATAATTTTATGGATGTGAAAATACATACAAAGCCCTAAATACGCGTATTTTTAGTGTATTTTTCCCGTATTTTTCTTGTATTTTTCTGTGATTTTTGAAATACAAGTGTTGGGTTACTGGTATGTTATCACATGAACATTATAATGGTTTGATTCATTAATAAAAATTAATTTTTATTGTGAATTGAAGTTGGGTTAATGAGATAGAACCATTATGGGATAGTAATTGAACTATGTATTGAGGTGATGAGAAACACTAAAAGGTTATGAAACTTTTGTTACTCATGCATACTCCTTTACATGCTAGTAACCTTTGCATGATGGACATTTTTTAAAAACCTGTGACCAAACTGATTGTACTGATTAACACATCTGCTGAATGTGGGTAATGCATGTCAATTAAGTTACTGCATATTGTACATCAACTCATCTGGTCACTTGTTAATGTCTATCAAGTTGAACCTTTTATTTATTAATGGTTCTCTGGGTTTGACTCAATGGATAGGCCACTGCTTGATTACAATAATAATTTGTTACTTAAAAATAAAATTGGCTAATATATTAGCTGTTGGCCTTGGAGTCATGTTTTGCCTTATGAAATTCATGAGCAATAGTGGATTAGCTATCAAGCTTGTCGATTTGGTGTACCCTGTATTACTATTGATGTTAATTTGTGAGAGATATTTTAGATTAGCATTCTTTAATATTGTTCTAGTAATTAGTAATCGGGGTGCACAAGAGATGCTTGCTTCTATGTTATGAGAAGTTTCTTGTGTTGCTGTGAATGAGTGATCTCATTGGAATCTGTTTTTCAAGTTCGCTATATATATTTATATATATATATATATATATATATATATATATATATATATATATATATATATACATACATATGTATATGTATATGTATATGTATATGTATAATATATGTATGTATATATGTATATTTATATTTATATATATTTATATGTATATATATATGTATGTATGATTAATTTTTATTAATGAATAAAGCAGTGTAATTAGCATGATATGTGATTTTGGTGATTTGCCCCTATCACTAAAGTTAAAATCACATGTATATGGTGTATGTGAGGAGTAAAATTTATATCCCTTGTATGAGAGAGTTTCAATGATTCAATTGAGTAGTGACCGCCAAAGTGGCACGCTTGATTGGGTTTGAGAAATTTCGGTCTCGTATATTGATTGTGATGTCTCCTGGTCTAATGTGTAGTCATACTCCCAAAGGAGGTGATTGTGTATTAGTTCATGGAGGGATACATGATAGTATGGTGGAGGAGTGACTGATTTTAGTGATTCATATGCCCAAAGGTGATAAATTCACGAAAAATTGGAATATATTCTCATAACCGCTATCATGTGGGGAGTGTACAACTACATGTCATGTATTCTGCCCAAATGTGATTATATGATTATGCATGTAGCTCTCTGGATGTGTACTTGTTTGTCAAGTTACACGGTGCTCACATGATGCTAATTATATACATTGCTTGTTATTTTAGTCACTTTTTTTTTCTGTAATTAATAACTCTACTGTTATTGAGGTTTTTACTGCTTCAAATTTTAAGTTGTGGACATATGATTTGTTACTTGAAAATGCAATAAAATTTGCTTACTGTCCATGAAGCGTTCCATTCTGGAACACTTGAAAAGAGGTTTGCTTGCGGTACATCGCTTTGCTATAATATGATGGAAGCCTTAGTTGCTTGAAATTATGTTTTGTATGATATTGAAATTAGGACAAAACTGCAAAGATTATGTTTAAGTCCTAATGACATATACATCTCATATATGGTTAAAAGGTTGTTTCCAAAAGTTTTTTATTTAAGGAAAATGACCGAGATAAAGAATAAACTGGTTAAAATTAGTCTTGAAGATTGTCAGGCCTAATAGCAGTGGTAAGTATTTTGGCAAGTATGACAATACTGAATTGCTTAAAGGGTCATTTGTCAAATACTTGGTATATTATGGGTGGTAATTTAATTACTATGCCTGAAAATCCTGACAAAAAGATTTGACAAAAGGCATAATTGCACCATAATTAACATGGTGATGAGTAAGACTAATTTATCGGTCTACTGTGGGTTGATATTTTGAAAGCAATTTTTTCACATACAAAATGTATTTCTTATCAAAGTTGTTTCATAAACTTCTTTTGAGTTATGGACCGGACGTAAATTGATTGAATCATATTAAATTTAGAGGTGTCATGCAGAAGTGGGGTTATCTAATCCAATATTAAGTACGTTGGAATTTAGATCCACTCGTTATTATTTTGTATCTTCTCTAGATTGTTAAAATGGGTATTAATTTAATGACCCTAAAGAAGGTACAAGAATTATGAAATCACATACTCTAAAGTTTCTTAAGATCGACGTAATTGTAGAGGATAGCTGCTCTCAGACTATTAAAGATAATAGTATGATGGGGGTTACTGTGTTTTTGTCTTTACCTTTACAGATAATTATGGAATCTCTTGTACCATAGACTAAACTTGTTGAGGTTTAAGGTACTATTATTGATATAGTTTATAATGAAATTTCTTAAACATCTCAAGTGTAGAATGAAGTAGTTGCAGCTTTATTAAGGAGAGTTGTTAGGAAAAGACAATTACTGATGACATCAGACTATATAGTCTATTTGTGAGAGCGTGATTACAATATTCATTACATGGTTGTTTTAACAACTTATATAAATGTTGTTTCTTGCTCTTAATTAAGTATGTGATTAGATGCAATAAAAAAAAGGATAATAATATTACTCTGAAAGAGGGGTGGATAGTTAGTGAAGAAATAATTATTTCTTTACTAATTCTTTCAGAGTGAACGTGGCATTGATAGTTTTATATGGAGTTACATCAAAGAGATATAAAATCTATAAAAGTGCAACTGGAGAATTTTGTAGCAGATTTAAGTAAACTTGTGTATAGACTGAAAAATCTTTATTCATGGTCTTAAGCAAGTTTCCAGACAATATTAATAAAGTTTCATGGTGTTGTTATTTTGTTCAATTAAGAACAAAGTAATTCAATATATTGCAAGGTCAATGGGAGGAAATTTATTTTTCTCATACACTATGTACACTATGTACATGATATTTTGTTTACAAGTAATGACCTTGAGGCATCTTTTATCCTTTGTACTAAGGTTTATAAGAATTGTTTTTGTTATATTATATTAGATTTTCTCGGAGGACATTTGCTGATTGTATATTGGAAATATTCAATATACATTATTGCAAGCCATGAATTGCTCCTGTTGTTAAGGGTGATGGATTGAATCTATCACATTATCCTTATTTAGATATTGAGAAAATCTAATTAAATGGTGTACCTTGTGTCAGTGCATTTAAAAGTATAATGTATGTTCGAATTTGCACTAGACTAAATATCGTCTTTGTGACGGGACTTCTAGGCAGACATCAGTCAAATTCAGAATGCGATTATTGCGTTGCTGCCAAGAAGGTTTTAAGGTACTTAAAGAGGATAAAAGATTATATGTTAATATGTGGATATGTTCAATTCTTGCAGTTAGTAGGGTATTTAGATTTAAACTTTGCTAGCTGTTATGATGACATGAGATCAATAACAAAATACATATTTATGTTAGTAGGAAGTGCAGTAAATAAAGTTCTATATCATATTCTACTATGTAAGTAGAGTTTGTAATATTCTTTTAGACTGTTACTTGGGCTATTAGGCTCCGGAACCTCATGAAAGAGTTAATCGTTTTAATTTTATGGATAGACCCATATGGTTGTATTGAGATAACAAATTTGTAGTATTATTTATTTACTACAAAGGTCTCAAGGGGTCTAAATATGTGGTGGTCAAAATTTTTTGACTAAAAAGAAACGGTACAGAAATGTGACGTTTTAATATAACATATTTCCACAGATGATATGGTTATAGATCCACTAACTAAATATCTACGCCCATGTGTATTTTAAGCGACATGTCATTAGCATGGGCCTAGGAGCATCATGAGATGCTGTTGTTTAGTGGGAGCTGTTTTGGCTTTACTTTGATAAATGTTTCATCTGTGTTCGTTACATTTGTAACGGTTTGATATGTATCAACTTTCGCATTCAATAAAGTATTTTTGAATGTATTGTTATTATGTTGAATACATATTGATAAACTCTCAAGGTATTATATAAACCTTGAGTGAAGGCTAGGGGCATCCGGTTATTAGCCTTGTCCATATGTCTTGTTATACATAAAGAATGGTTAACCGTAAGGACAAGACATATGTGGGTTCATGGAACCATAAATGCATTCTCTAGTGGCACAATTTTTTGTGACGCTTAAGGTAAGAGAATGGACATTTTCTAGTGGCACAAGTTTTTGTGACGCTTAAGGTAAGAGAATGGTGATTGACAAATGGGATCTCTCTATGAGAGATGTTGTCCATTTGACACACTACCATATTGGATCCATATCAATAGAGTTGAGAACATTCGTGACCATGGAAGGCTCTGTGTGTATACATGCAGTTACCGCCATGATTCGGTGTTTGAGACTTTATGGGATATGATTGACTATTAAGAATTATCTCTAGACCAATGTGCGCACATACAGTACGATTTCAATTAATATAGTCCAAGTGGGAGAATGTAAGAGTTTTCCTAATGTGGACTACATTAATTGATATTGTAATTTACCGTTTAACGTTTACCGTTTTACGGGGATTGGTCTAAGGTGAGATAGAAGGTTTCTTAATTAGTCTAATATGGGCTGGCTAGTGTGGGCCGAGTTGAGCATGGCCCGTAATGAGGGGGCCTAGCTGGAAACTCTATAAATAGTGCTCAAGTCTCTCCTCTAAACCAAAAATTCTCACATGTATCCTCACCTAAGGGGCGTTTACCTAACGCTAAATGTGAGGGGGGCCGCCTCATTGAGCCAGTAATACGGAGGGCAATAGAGGAGAATGACTTGATGCGTGGATCCCCTTGATATGTGGAAAATCTCTTTTCTGCTTCCGCTTTATGAATGATGGATCTCAAAACAGGTGCGTTAATCTTTCTACTTGTCACGACCTCTTTTTTTCCGTTCGGGGGAAAAGAAAGAATGGTTTAGGGGTATTTGCCTAAAGAGGCAGACCAACGGCCCTAAAGAGGCAGACCAACGCCACTAGCCTATTGGGGTCAGCTAGAATCCAATCAAGACACGGGAGTGTTGTCTCAATTCCTACGCAACCAGAGATTTCTAGGAACGAGGACTTGTTTACGCTAATGTTTCTATTAGCGCCCTTGCGGTACCACTAACTTGAAAAGTTATTTATCTAAATGGCCACACATTCTTGATTACCAATTATAATCTTTATGAAACCACTAAGTGTCCATGCAAATGTTTTTGTAGGTTTTTTTTTTTTTTTTATATCTAGACTAATCCTAACCTAATCTAGAAAAAGAAATTTACACTCAAATCAATGAAAACGGTGCATAAGTAAACATCCAAGACATTTAAAGGACTTGAAAGTAATGCGAAAAAGAAAGACCCGATACAAGTCGGGCAAATAATATTACATGGCCTTGTTATCACGCCCGGGACGGGACCCCGTGAGCAAAATGGGAATTTAAATATGCATGGAATTACTCTAGATGCATGCAATTACTCTAATTAATTTTAATCTACGCATAATAGATTGTTTACAAAAATGGTTCTAAAATACCAAAATATCATTTAATTAGGAAAAAATGACTTTATAAAATTGGGAAAATCTCCTAGATGTCATTTTTGGCTTAATTTGATAACATCCAACATTTTTTGATATTTTTGAAATTTTCATATTTTTCTTTTTTTTTTTATTATTATTTTTAAAATATTAATAATAATTCCTTAAACCGATCTATGCTAACATGGAGTAACACAGCACATGAATATCACAATAACCGAGCTCAAATCGACCGTTTCAAGATCGAAACTTGGTTTGCGCATTTCATCGAACACTTGGCGTGCATTAAATCACCCCAAAACAGCTTCGCGGGCCATGTTTGCGGCCTTCAATCTTCACCCATGAGCAATATTATGTGGAACTAAAGCATCAAGATTATACTACCACATGCAAGGAGTAATATTAGATAGAAATCATAGCCTACAACACACAAGAACCCAGCTAAAATCGTCCTCAAATACACGGGTTTGAGCTGATTTTGCAAATCTGGGTTTGAACCCCAAGTCAAACAAACAGGTTGCATGCCCATGTTCAAGCCCCGACACTTATCACATGCAAGATCTAAGGGAAACACTACTTAATCCGAGTGAAAGTAGGTAACATGAGCTTTCAAATGCAACAAAAATCATAGAGAATGACCCACCGAAAGACATCAAAACGACCTCTCCAAGAAACACACATGCAAAACTCTTGAAGAGATTCCAACACTTAGAAAAATTTCCACCTCGAAAATCAGTCCTCCGGACTAGTTTTCCTCTTGATTTTCGTGATCAAAACATGTTCAAAATTAAACCAAAATACATCTAGGATGCTTACCTTGCTTCCTAGTTTCCCTTTCAAGTGACTCTTGGCCAAGGAAACCAAGAAATTGTCCTCTGGGAGCACGTGGAAGTTGGTTCCTTAAAACTGAAAGTGAGATCTGCAGAAGAAAAATTGACAACGAAGGTTTTTGTCGACCTCTAAAATTAGACTTCAAGACCTCTTTTGTTGGAAAACTTAACACCAAACCAAACAAAATATATTCTAGTTTGGGGTAAAAGTCAATCTTTTCCTCATTTGTCTCTCAGTTTTCTCAAAAACACCCGCTTTCTCTCACTCGTGACCAACCGGGCTCAACACTTGGAAAATCTCACTTTTCTCTCTCAAGGTCGGTCTGGAATTTCTGGGTTTTTTTGCTTTCTGGAGTTGCTTCTGAAGGTGTCTTTGGGGAACGATCCCGAGCTCTCTCCTCTCCTTCTCGTCTTCTCTCTCTCGTCCCCTGAAAGAGCTTGCTTCCGTGATCTTATCCACTGAATTGGAGGAGTTTTGGTCGGTCTTTTGTCCACCTACCAAGCCTGTCAACAGGGCTACTTCAACAACTTTCTGACTTAGCCAAATTTCCACTCTTGCAGCTGTTGAGTGTCCGGACTTTGCTGCGACTTTCCCGTGCTTTCAGCAGCTTATCCCTGGCCATTTCTTGTCCACTTGCACTACTAATTATGGCCTTCCATCACGTGCAAAGATCGGGCTGGTTGGGCAGGTAAAGAGGATATGGTGGGGCCACCAAGTTGCTTACTCAGCAACTCCGAATTGAGGCTAAACCGTGGGCTGGGTTTTGGTAGCTCGTTTGAGTGCTTTAATCCATCAATTTGTCTGCAATTTTTGATCAATTAGCAAGCTCATGCATAGTAGTTTAAGATCTTGGCCATTTTTTACAATTATACTCACTCAATTTGGCAAGAAAGTCCCTCAAAGTTGGCCATTTTCTTATCCAAAAATACCCATTTCAATACAAACTTGGTCTTTTTGGCCCGATTTAATTGATTCGAGTTGGCCCAAGTTCAATTTCAACTTAATTGGTGACCAAGATGATGATTTAAGGGTACAGGCAAAATTTTGCAAAATTTGCGAATTGGTCCCTCAACTTTTGGAAATTGCATTTTGGCCCCAATTTGCCATTTTAATTCCAATCTGACCTCCCGGGCTTGGCTAGTCACATTTAGATCATTGGCCCCAACTTTTTTTTTTTATCTTTTTTTTTTATCTTTTTTATTATCCTTTTTTATATATTTAATTTAATTTTTTTTGAAGGAAAACCATATTCCATTTAAAACACTATATTAAATGCCTAGATAATCTATATGCAATAATTTAATTTGAAATATTTTTGTGGAAAAACAAGTTCCCATTTTTTTTGGAAATGATTTTTTGGAAAAATTTAAGTGTCAACATCACCGCCCCTCTTTGGAAGGAAGCTCAAAGAGATTTCTTTCAAAGATAAGGTGACGCCTAATTTTTTGTTTTTTTTTTTTTTTTTTTTTTTTTTTTTTTTGTTTTGTTTTTTTTTTTTTTTTTTTTTTTTTTTACAATAGTAAAATGAAAATGCAAGTGAGTTTAATGTAAATAGCATAGTTTAGAGACGTACCTATGAATACTTTGAAAAGTGTGGTTTAAGGCGGTCCACGAACCGTGTGGTTTAAGGCAGTCCCACTAACCTTGTGGTTTAAGGCAGTCCCACTAACCTTGTGGTTTAAGGCAATCCCACTAACCGTGTGGTTTAAGGCAGTCCCACGAACCTTGTGGTTTAAGGCAGTCCCACGAACCTTGTGGTTTAAGGCAGTCCCACTAACCGTGTGGTTTAAGGCAGTCCCACGAACCTTGTGGTTTAAGGCGGTCCCACGAACCTTGTGGTTTAAGGCAGTCCCACTAACCGTGTGGTTTAAGGCAGTCCTACTAACCTTGTGGTTTAAGGCAGTCCCACGAACCTTGTGGTTTAAGGCAGTCCCACTAACCGTAAAATGTATGGTTTGAGGATGACCAAGAACCTCTGAAAGTGCATGGTTTAAGGCTAACCCATGAACCCTTTGAAATGGCATCTTGAAAATATATGGTTTAAGGCTAACCCATGAACCCTTTAGAATTGCAAGGTTTAAGGATAACCAAGAACCTTTTGAAAATACATGGTTTAAGGCTAACCCATGAACCCTTTGAAATTGCAAGGTTTAAGGATAACCAATAACCTTTTGAAAATGCATGGTTTAAGGCTAACCCATGAACCCTTTGAAATTGCAAGGTTTAAGGATGACCAAGAACCTCTTGAAAATGCATGGTTTAAGGCTAACCCATGAACCCTTTGAAATTGCAAGGTTTAAGGATAACCAAGAACCCTTTGAAAATGCATGGTTTAAGGCTAACCCATGAACCCTTTGAAATTGCAAGGTTTAAGGATAACCAAGAACCTCTTGAAAATGCATGGTTTAAGGCTAATCCATGAACCCTTTGAAATTGCAAGGTTTAAGGATAACCAAGAACCTCTTGAAAATGCATGGTTTAAGGCTAATCCATGAACCCTTTGAAATTGCAAGGTTTAAGGATAACCAAGAACCCTTTGAAATGCATGGTTTAAGGCTAACCCATGAACCCTTTGAAATTGCAAGGTTTAAGGATAACCAAGAACCTTTTGAAAATGCATGGTTTAAGGCTAACCCATGAACCTTGTGAAATTGCATGGTTTCCTTGGAGGAACCTGTCATTCGAGAATATTCTAAAATGGATACTGCACATCAAATAGTATTCATTATAACAAGTATTCTAGTAGCGAAAGCATACTAGAAAAGATCAATTTTAGCACATGTCATCAAAACAATATCAAAAGTGTGTTGGTAATGAGAAATCAATGATTGCATAAACAAATCAAGCTAATTCCGACCACTTGACAAACTCGCAAAACTGTCATCATGCTCGGATAATATCATTAATCGTCAAATTCTCTTGGGAGAAAAGTCCTTGTCGAAATGACCTCGACTTATGAGAAATGTTTGTTAAGTATGCCAAGTAAGGATCCCTAGTCAGAAAGGGCTTCTCGCATATTCTCAAGAAAAATGCTATTTGATCCCATCTATTCATGTGGGAAATAAACTGATCACTCAATCTCACTCTTCCAATGTGTAAGGCTTTGAATCATTCGCAATAAGTACACATTGACCAATCTAAAAGGTCTTTAAGAAGGACCGTAGTGCGGGTTTGGTCATGGTTTTAGCAATGGTTAAGCATCATTGGCTATGAAATGAATTAATCACCGATCAATATCTTCGCCGGGTTTACAAGTCAAGAAACCTTAAGATGAGATAAAATAACCTTGCTCTCACTTCTTCGAGCGGCATCTTCTTTAGAAAGTCCTAATTTCCACTCGAATTATCCCAATCTGAAGAGACTTCGGGAATAGGTTGTAATGATGGTTCAGTGGAAGGCTCAAAAGGCTTAGCACCTTTTCGAAGAGGGGTTTGAGAGTTGGTGATTATCATGGCATCATTACCATATCACCCCCTTTTTTTCTTTTAAAGCACTCAGCTTTTAAAATTCAAATTGTCTCGAAAGTCCTTTGACTAATCATCCTAACATAATGGCTTTTGCATTTGCAATGATTTTCTTTTCAATGCAGGCATTTTTTTTTTTTTTGCCATTTTTGCTTTCTGAGAGATATTCCTCTTGATGCAATTGTTTTTCTTCCACACTCTCTCCCTTTTTTTTTTTTCGAGCATTGGCCTTGCTTTTACCAGGCACACTACTTTTTCATGCCCCTTAATTTTCACTTGACTTTTGTTCTTTTGAACTTTTTGAGCTCTTGGGATTTGTCAAGATGCTTTTCAGATTCTCATGTAAGCATCACTTGCCTTGGCAAATCATATGCCTTGCCCCAAATGTGGGGAGATAATCACCACTCGGGTTTTAAAAATGAATAGTTAGGCTCAATAAGGTTTAAGCAAAGGGTATCAGTGTTTGGGTAGAGAAAAGAATGCTCTTCTTCACCTTGGGATACTTCGAGCTTCCATAAGAATTCACCTGAAGTTACCACAAAAAGATTTACGCAAGTGAGAGCAAAGAAACCTTTCTCATCTTTCCTCTCCAAATAATATCAACCCAAACCTCCATAATTGCCCCATCGTGGGGTGGTTCTTGACAGGGGTATTTTGTAGAAAATCTTCACATCAAAAGGCTCAAATGGGCTAACTATTGTCACCTGTGGTGTGTATGATAGAGGAAGGAAATGCCTCTTATCATCTTGATCTATGTACCACTTGCGAATGAATTCATTGACCTTAAACGACATGGGTTTTCTTTTTCACTCGAATCTCGAGTGCTTAAAGGACATGTTTGGAAATGGGTTGCCTTTCCTCATCCTAAGTGTTTCTCGCTTGGCATAAGCAACATCGCCTTTCATTTTTGTTGAGATCATCTGAGTGGATTAATCTCCATAGAGAAACTTTGATTCCAAATGAGTGATCCATCGAGTGGATGGACAATTTAAAGGTAACAAAGATTTTTGCAAACCTTATGGAAAACTTGTTTCTTCAATTTCCATTTTTTGCGCTTGTTTCTAGAAAAACACTAAATGTTCCTTTTTTTGCGATGGAAATTCTCCATTTATTTTCCACTTGATTTTGAGAAGAAGGGTACTTACCTGTGCCTTAGTAGTCAGACGACCCTACAAAGAACAAAAGGGAATGTGTTAGTATATGAATCCTCGGGGATCGTAAACTGGAGACGATACAACATTACCCTTGGTCGGTTTCACCATTTGGCGGCAAACAAAGCAGCATGAACCTATTGTTTTAAGACTTGAAGAGATTCTCGGGTCTTTGGTCTCATTAGTTCAAGCATTTTCCTCATTTTGCAAAAGTAAGAGATGCAAAAAGTTTTTTTTTTATTTTTTTTTTTTATATTTTTACATGGCAACCTTGTTGCCGTTTCCGAGGATCGAACCCCGGACCTCTCGGACCCGTTCATTCATTCCCTATACCACCAGGCCGAAGCGCCGGTAGTGTCCATGGGGCGCTTCCTTTTTTATTTAATTGAACTGGCTCTTGAACTCCACCAAGTTAGGTGAATTTGACATGTGTTACCTCCATATGCTTGCTTGTTCCATATAGATTATGCTTCAATCAATTTCTCGAGTTTGTTCCTCGAATACCGACGCTTCTGTCAAACAAGGGAACTACGTCAAAAATGAAGTTTAGATGAGGCATTTTGGAAACGATACCGAATTACCCTTCTCCAACATCTTACTTTAAATGTCTTGTGTTTCATCTTCATGTGCCTTTGCTCCTCGGTGTTAACATTTCCTTGAAGATATGTGAGGGCATTGCTCCTTGTATGTTTTACTCCATTTATTCCATCAAAATGGATGGTTGGGCCTTAGCATGCCTTCTTGGTATAAGGTGTTGCTTCAAAGTGGTCAATGTACACATTTTCCTACAAGAGATGGGGCATGTTACTTATATTCCAAAATTGAATTGGACTAATTTAGGAACGATACTCCCTTTTTTGTGCTGAATCAATTAAGCGTGTTTCATCTTGCTCATGGGTGAGAGTTGCTCTACTTTGAGTGACTTGCCCCATTTATCAACCGCAAGGAAAAAGACGTAATATGTTATTTTCATACTCGACATGATTCATTTTAGGAACAATATACTCCCTTTTACAGCACATATGATGACTGTGTTCCATCCCGTTTTCTTGGCTATGGAGACAGATTCGCTCTCATGATTGACAGCAATTCACTTGACAAATGTCTATTCCATTTGAATCTTTCCCTTTTTAGAAGTCGGGTGACTCAGGCATTGCGTGCTCCCGATCCATTTAGTGGCCATCTGCCCCAATTAAAATTTCCCTTTTAGGCTAGGTGATTTTTCGCCATTTTTGCTGTGTCAATGCATTTCCCACTTCACAATCTGTAAGCATGGGTGCTATGTCAGTTTATAAATGAGTTGTTTTGACTTTTTGAACGAACACACCCTTTTCTTTTAGAGATCGTATGATTCTGAACCAGGTTGTTCTCCCCCTGTAGTCTTATTGCTTGCCAGTAATTTGCCTTACTAAAATCTGCACAAAGTGTAGGGACAAGTCATTC
The DNA here is from genome assembly GCA_014182395.1 of Eucalyptus sp. ANBG9806169. Classification (NCBI taxonomy): domain Eukaryota; kingdom Viridiplantae; phylum Streptophyta; class Magnoliopsida; order Myrtales; family Myrtaceae; genus Eucalyptus; species Eucalyptus sp. ANBG9806169. Next base: position 29,449,545 of record CM024582.1, read on the forward strand.
CTAAAATAAATTGAAATTAACTTGAAACGATTACCACCTTTTATTTGAAGGCAACATTTGATGGTGATTCTTGTTTGTGTACATCTACATCTTGAAGTGTTGTCTTGCAGACCCCAATAATCATCTCCATACAGGATTGGATGCCAAGAAACCATTGGAAGTGTAGGGATTGCAGTTGCTTCTTGTTTTTTGTCTTTCTAGAGGAAGTAAATGTTAATCTTGAACAAAACCGTCAGTTTGCCCCCTTAAAGCATCGTTCTGCGGATCAACCATTCTCGTCCTAGCTTTAAAGTCCACTTTTGGCATGGTCAAGCAAAAAGAGTTCAAGGAATAGTTGTCACGCATGACCTGCGAAAGGAAGATAATGTCAGTACATGAACGAAAAATTGATCTTTCAATAAAGCCGCCTCTTACAATGAAATCAAGGCGACGATACGTTCTTCGTACTATCCACTTAGAAGAACTTGGTATTTCATCAAGATTTTATTAGTAAGAGGAGATTTCATTAAAAGATCGATCCACGGCTATCAATTGAATGCCCATTTTGTTCCAAAAGTTTCATACACAAATGGGGCATTGATTTTGAAAGATTAATTTGTAATTTCACTCATGCAAAGGTGAGGTGATTTTGAGAAATCAATACACAAAATGTGATTTGAATTTTAATTTCGAAATGTGACCAATAAAGAATTTTATTGGAAATTTGATTTTAATTCTATGTCCCCAAAATGTGATCTTGACTTGGAAGAATTTCTCTACAAAATGTGACTTTGGGTTTGTAATTGAAAATTTAAACAAAAACATATGTTCTAATCTAAGCCGATCAGATGCATTTGAAATCAAGAGTGAGTGGCAAGCCTATATTTTCAAGGGCATTCCATTGATTTCCGTGAATCTCAAAAAATGAAAATTTCAATCCGAAGTGAGCAAGTAGATGGAGAAATCGTACTTACAAAGTGGGTGAAGAGACATTTTTTTTCAATCACATAGACATGCGGATGTAAACTTGTGAGGTTTGACGCATAAAGGTGGAACTCTAAAGGCTTAAGGTCCCCATTTTGATTAGATCAAAAGAGTTTTCCCCACTCCGCACTTGCGTCGGACAGTTCTCTTTATCATTAATCATAATGAGCGGGACCAAAAGTGGATAACCATGGGTCATTCCCGCACGGGTTCCATCTTTTGGCACCTCCTATGGGCTTCCTAGTGCGATCGGGGTTTTAGATCGCGGGTTGTGTGTGTAAATGTGTAGTGCAAGCATGAAGGCACGCACAACAATTGATATCCAAACAACACTTCAATTTCATCCATATAGACATACATTCCTACACCTCTCTGCAAAAGAAATGGGTCAACAGACACTCCACCCCTTATTACTCCAAACCTACAAAAACATTTAACACATTGTTAGCGGACTAACCTTATTTTCCACGCGACTTTGACACGCGCTATCAAATGAAGAGCATGTTAGTGAACAACTAATCAAGTTATTACGGCCTAAGTCCTCTAAGGTTTGCAACCAAGTCCCCAGCGGAGTCGCCAAGCTGTCACGACCTCTTTTTTTCCGTTCGGGGGAAAAGAAAGAATGGTTTAGGGGTATTTGCCTAAAGAGGCAGACCAACGGCCCTAAATTAGGCGCGGGCTCTCCCAAGCCCATACCTCGCGCGACATTGGATTTTGTTTTTTAGTTCTTAACAACCTATGTATTTCTAGGAGTCGCCACTAGCCTATTGGGGTCAGCTAGAAACCAATCAAGACACGGGAGTGTTGTCTCAATTCCTACGCAACCAGAGATTTCTAGGAACGAGGACTTGTTTACGCTAATGTTTCTATTAGCGCCCTTGCGGTACCACTAACTTGAAAAGTTATTTATCTAAATTGCCACACATTCTTGATTACCAATTATAATATTTATGAAACCACTAAGTGTCCATGCAAATGTTTTTGTAGGTTTTTTTTTTTTTTTTTTTTTTTTTTTTTTATATCTAGACTAATCCTAACCTAATCTAGAAAAAGAAATTTACACTCAAATCAATGAAAAGCGGTGCATAAGTAAACATCCAAGACATTTAAAGGACTTGAAAGTAATGCGAAAAAGAAAGACCCGATACAAGTCGGGCAAATAATATTACATGGCCTTGTTATCACGCCCGGGACAGGACCCCGTGAGCAAAATGGGAATTTAAATATGCATGGAATTACTCTAGATGCATGCAATTACTCTAATTAATTTTAATCTACGCATAATAGATTGTTTACAAAAATGGTTCTAAAATACCAAAATATCATTTAATTAGGAAAAAATGACTTTATAAAATTGGGAAAATCTCCTAGATGTCATTTTTGGCTTAATTTGATAACATCCAACATTTTTTGATATTTTTGAAATTTTCATATTTTTCTTTTTTTTTATTATTATTTTTAAAATATTAATAATAATTCCTTAAACCGATCTATGCTAACATGGAGTAACACAGCACATGAATATCACAATAACCGAGCTCAAATCGACCGTTTCAAGATCGAAACTTGGTTTGCGCATTTCATCGAACACTTGGCGTGCATTAAATCACCCCAAAACAGCTTCGCGGGCCATGTTTGCGGCCTTCAATCTTCACCCATGAGCAATATTATGTGGAACTAAAGCATCAAGATTATACTACCACATGCAAGGAGTAATATTAGATAGAAATCATAGCCTACAACACACAAGAACCCAGCTAAAATCGTCCTCAAATACACGGGTTTGAGCTGATTTTGCAAATCTGGGTTTGAACCCCAAGTCAAACAAACAGGTTGCATGCCCATGTTCAAGCCCCGACACTTATCACATGCAAGATCTAAGGGAAACACTACTTAATCCGAGTGAAAGTAGGTAACATGAGCTTTCAAATGCAACAAAAATCATAGAGAATGACCCACCGAAAGACATCAAAACGACCTCTCCAAGAAACACACATGCAAAACTCTTGAAGAGATTCCAACACTTAGAAAAATTTCCACCTCGAAAATCAGTCCTCCGGACTAGTTTTCCTCTTGATTTTCGTGATCAAAACATGTTCAAAATTAAACAAAAATACATCTAGGATGCTTACCTTGCTTCCTAGTTTCCCTTTCAAGTGACTCTTGGCCAAGGAAACCAAGAAATTGTCCTCTGGGAGCACGTGGAAGTTGGTTCCTTCAAACTGAAAGTGAGATCTGCAGAAGAAAAATTGACAACGAAGGTTTTTGTCGACCTCTAAAATTAGACTTCAAGACCTCTTTTGTTGGAAAACTTAACACCAAACCAAACAAAATATATTCTAGTTTGGGGTGAAAGTCAATCTTTTCCTCATTTGTCTCTCAGTTTTCTCAAAAACACCCGCTTTCTCTCACTCGTGACCAACCGGGCTCAACACTTGGAAAAATTCAGGCTTTCTTTGGCCCGCCAGTAGGGTATTTTTTCGGGGGCCTTTAGGAGGTCTTCCCGATCTCCATTTTTGACGTGTGACCTATGGTTGGAAAGATATTTGAGTGAAGTTTCACTCTCTAGTTAAAGGTTTTGACTAATTTTGGTCGCAGGTGTGTAAAAATCTCACTTTTCTCTCTCAAGGTCGGTCTGGAATTTCTGGGATTTTTTGCTTTCTGGAGTTGCTTCTGAAGGTGTCTTTGGGGAACGATCCAGAGCTCTCTCCTCTCCTTCTCGTCTTCTCTCTCTCGTCCCCTGAAAGAGCTTGCTTCCGTGATCTTATCCACTGAATTGGAGGAGTTTCGGTCGGTCTTTTGTCCACCTACCAAGCCTGTCAACAGGGCTACTTCAACAACTTTCTGACTTAGCCAAATTTCCACTCTTGCAGCTGTTGAGTGTCTGGACTTTGCTGCGACTTTCCCGTGCTTTCAGCAGCTTATCCCTGGCCATTTCTTGTCCACTTGCACTACTAATTATGGCCTTCCATCACGTGCAAAGATCGGGCTGGTTGGGCAGGTAAAGAGGATATGGTGGGGCCACCAAGTTGCTTACTCAGCAACTCCGAATTGAGGCTAAACCGTGGGCTGGGTTTTGGTAGCTCGTTTGAGTGCTTTAATCCATCAATTTGTCTGCAATTTTTGATCAATTAGCAAGCTCATGCATAGTAGTTTAAGATCTTGGCCATTTTTTACAATTATACTCACTCAATTTGGCAAGAAAGTCCCTCAAAGTTGGCCATTTTCTTATCCAAAAATACCAATTTCAATACAAACTTGGTCTTTTTGGCCCGATTTAATTGATTCGAGTTGGCCCAAGTTCAATTTCAACTTAATTGGTGACCAAGATGATGATTTAAGAGTACGGGCAAAATTTTGCAAAATTTGCGAATTGGTCCCTCAACTTTTGGAAATTGCATTTTGGCCCCAATTTGCCATTTTAATTCCAATCTGACCTCCCGGGCTTGGCTAGTCACATTTAGATCATTGGCCCCAACTTTTTTTTTTTTATCTTTTTTGTTTTTTATCTTTTTTTTATCCTTTTTTATATATTTAATTTAATTTTTTTTTAAGGAAAACCATATTCCATTTAAAACACTATATTAAATGCCTAGATAATCTATATGCAATAATTTAATTTGAAATATTTTTGTGGAAAAACAAGTTCCCATTTTTTTTGGAAATGATTTTTTGGACAAAAATTTAAGTGTCAACACTACTCAATTATGCATATTCTTGTTCTGGTTATGGAGATCTTGGGATTGCACAATTTGCATCCAACAAAGCTTCCTAGGTTCATCGGGTGATATTTTGCATCCATCCGGCAAGAAAGTATTGAACCCATGAATCAATCTCTCATATCCTGTGAATAATTCCTTTACTCTTGCTACGACCATCATTGCATCGATTCTGCGAGGCACCGAAGAATGGAATGAATAAGGAGAACTATATATCATCGATGATCGAATAGTCGCCTCAAGGTTCATGATTGTACCTTTGACCCTTGAAATCGTTCATAATTTCCACGAACGTATTGTACTTTTCCGGTTCATCTCGGAACGCGTCCTTCAGTTCCCCGAGATATGACATGGCGTCATCAGGTGTCGGTCTCCGCGCGCTACCTTCGGCGTCTCCCTCCACTCCTCCTTGGGGTTGTCCGTCGCTTCGCAACCAGAAAAAAGAACGAAGGATCAAATTCGAAATAACATCTTAAAGAGTGCTCTCGTGCAAAACGAACCCACGACAGAGAAAAAAGTGAACTTTGAGCTTTCAGCACTATACAACAGGACTGGCAAACAAATAATAGAAGATAAAAATAAACTCACTGTTCTTCTCGTGAAGGGTGAACAGCAACTCGTGTTCCCTCCATATCTGCATAGAACAAAACCTGAAAAGGACTTTCTTTTTCCTCAAGCAAAGACTAACACTTAAACAGAAAGACCCCAAAATTTAAAGAGAAACCACACCTTGAGCTTTCTCAGAGTGAAAGAAGGAGCAGATCTCTGAGATGAAGAGAAGGACCAACTGAATGTGATGCTGTTCAATGAGACCTTAGCACAATTTATATGGGTTTTGTCAGCGTGGTTTAAGGAAAGTCATGACCATGGATTAAATTTACCATTGAATTCCTAGTAATACTTCATATTTGGCTGGCCTACAGCTTTCGGCTCGCATTTTACCTAATTACGATGCATGGAGAGAGATTGCCACTAGGCGGGTTGTGCACGACACATTGGTTACATAGAAGTAATTATGGCTTTTCTCGTTAATTTGATCATTTTGACAGCTGCATTTATTTATGAAGCCGTAAAATTTCAATAAATGGCTCACTCAAAAATGGAAAATCGGAGGCGATGTGCTGTTATTATTTACGGAACATCTAATACTATTAAGTCATACATAGTAGAACTTTAAATTTAAAAACCGTTATATTTAAATAAACGGCTTACTCGAGAATAAAGAATCAAAGGTGATGTGGCCTTTATTCTTTACCAAACATAATATCGGAGCTGATGTGCTTTTTCAAATTTTTACCACATCATAGTTAATTTTTAAAAATATTTTAAAACACAGTATTACTCGTTTCTACATGTAAGATCTCTAAGCTTCATTTAATCAATAAAAAGGTTCTAACTCCGGTTCCTTCTTTCAGCTGTTCGGAACATGCCATTTTCGGGAAAATTCTTAAAGATCCATTCCATTTTTGTCAAGGATATTAAAGAAAAACCTAAAACGCAGCAAAGATAGATGTTGAAAGATAAATATGGAGAGCCGTGTCTCAATACGAAATGCATCTTGCTGAATGTGGAAGCCTCACAATTATCACCTGGAAAAGATCTCCAATTTGGAAGGTAATCACTTATGGAAAAAAAAAATCTAAGTTCCTACTCGATTTTCAATATCCTTTTAGAAAGGGATGAGGAAGACCCTGAGTTTGCTTCGAAATGTCCACATATTGTCATATTTAGCAGATGTCAATTCCTTTTGCTTTTTTGGAGATTTGGCTTCTCCAAAACAACTCGTCTAGAAAACCCATTCTTGACCAATTTTCACGTCGCATTCATGTTACATACAAATCATCCAAGTTGTTTGCCACGTGTGTTTCTATGTCGACAATTTAACAGGATATTACATAAAAACTCATAAATGGAAAATTTGTCACATATATATAAGTTCAAAATCTTTTGACATGAATTACTTTGAAATTGTAACACGAGTTTACTAGTGTGGGATTTTTTGTATTATTAATCTTTTCTTTTAATTAGGCTATCTTTCATGGCTGATCTTGTATTATTGGAGGACAACTTGGTGTTAAACGAATTCAAGTATTTAAAATGTTTTTTTGTCCTTCAATTAATTAATAGTTTCTTAAAATAATGTTAAAATAATGTCGTCGTCGTGGAGGTATATATAAGTTCTCTTCAAGATATAAATATAGCTGGGGGAAATATGTATTGCTCCTGTTCTAATCGGATCACTTGTTTTCTTTTCTTTTTTCTGGTATGAAAAGGTTTAGGAGGAGGAAAGGTTACCCCATGCTAAAGATAGGGCATTTTACAAGCATAGAAGGCCTTATAGAAGGTTTATAGATCGTCTACCAAATGAAATTGTCGGTGGCAAGATTTGAAATTGAACTTAATGTGCGAAGAGTTCAATCCTTTCCGAGTCAACCCACTTGATGAAATATTATAAAAATATGATCAGCGCATGCTATGCCTAACATTATTTGTGATAATAATGTTTTAGAAGTATTTATAATTCGATGTCACAAGACATTATTTTGAGTTAAAGAAACACTTAAATAAGCAAAAAAAAAAAAGTTAAATATGAATTAATCAAAATGGAACCTTAGTTTATAAGATATCAAAATTGAATGATCTGAGACAAATACATGGTTAATTCTTTTGCATTTGGTTTACCTAAAAGGATATCGTTCTCTAACTGTGGTTGCTAAATGTGATATCATTAGCTAATACAATATTTCACTACCGGCTGCAACAAATCATGTGCATTTCCTTTACTTCAAAACTTGGATTCGTTGCCTTTTTTTTCTTTTTTTCTTTTTTTCTTATTTATCCAAATTAGATTCATTATGTTGATCATGAATTATCGCGCCGCAAAATATATGCGAAATTAATTACTTCAGCATCATGATGGTTCAAATAATATTAAAAAACTAGAGGCTGCCGATCATTTTGGGTCTTCTGCAAATATGCATAAATTTGTAATCTGTACTTCTTATAAAGAGATAGGTTTGAGGATTTGGCCTCTCTTTTTATTTTCATTAATAACCTCGCGACAAGAATTAAAAGTTGAAAAAAAAAATTAACATGAGGTTACTGATGGAGGAGGAAATGTGTAACTTCACTAATCCCGCTCTTAAGTAGTTAACACAACCACCGACCATTGGGCAACAATTAAATGACTGACCGTAATTTGATAAGACGTGCTGGTTTAGAAAGTACACTCTCCACTTGTCGCTCCAAGTAAATCACATGGATCGAAAAGTTTCTTTAGAGTAGGAGAGCGCCTTAAGATGGAGACTAATGGTATTTGGAGATTAATGGGCCTTCCCATTTGATGGCCGAGAGGAAGGGCTTGTGGGTTGGGAAAGCATTCCCGTTTCTAATCTCCATTAGTAATAGTAATACCTCAAAAAAGTTTCTTCATGGGACTAAGTTGTAGTTGTTGGAAACATTTTGTTCCAAAACATTGTACTCACTCTGAACTTGAGCTAGTCTTCAAAAAGGCTTAAGGGACAAGAAATAGGAGAAGAACCATCAAGAAGTGGGACTCCCTAATGTCACCTCTTGTATTTCTCCCTAGGCGGGGAAAAAAGATTCCCCTTGGGAATGAAGGAGGCCTTCGATGCTGAAGATAGACAACACGTCAGTATTTGTATTGGCTATCGTTGGGTATGATAATATAGTAGCATTCCGCGTTTGGAATGAGAAGGTGATTCTCACTAGAGGACCCTTGGAAAGCAGTTTGTAGAGGATCCTAATGTCACCTCTTGTATTTCTCCCAAGGTGGGGAAAAAGATTCCACTTGGGAATGAAGGAGAACTTCGGTGCTGAAGATAGACAACATGTCAGTATTTGTACAAGCTACCGCTGGGTATGATAATATAGTAGCCTTTCGCGCTTGGAATGAGAATGTTATTCTCACTAGAGGACCCTTGAAAAGCAGTTTGTAGATGTATGGGGATTGAGTTGTAGTTGTTGGAAAGCATTTTGTTCCAAAACATTGTCCTCATTGAAGTAGATGTGTTAGTGCAAATTGTCCTCTCTTTTTTCCCTAATGGATGTCACGATTGGTTTAAGGCACCGAAGATATATGGGTTTGTGAGAATTTCTTGGCCTCTCTCTATTTTGTTACAATCATGGTTCATGGCTTTGATATATACACGTTAGGAAATCTTCGTGACCGACTTCTGTTGACGCACCTCGACCCTCCTCACCAGTCACCCGACGTTTATATGTACTAGAATTGTCTTGCTCCGCGCCTCCCATTCTCCCCAATTCCATCCCACTTCTAGTGTTGCTTTATACTTTGAAAGAAAAAAAATCTACGGAATGCATTTCAATTATCAAAAGACATTCTTGGGTAACCACTATCATCATCACAAACAACTAAGGGGAAATTACCTAATCACACATAAACCTATTGTACATATGACAAGCAGCCATAAACCTTTTCATCATTTTCTAATGTAGCCCATTTAACCTAAATTGGCAAAAAATTGATGATGTAGTGGTCTAGTTATTATCGGCCTTCCTAAATGATACTATCGATGATATGGCCTAGACAACTCTCCTTAAAACAACGTCATTTTGAATGTTTTTCCTTCTTTAGTTCATCTTAAACTTTATGATGAACATTGAAACCCATATCCGGATCTGGAATATTTTTTCATGTTTATCTGTTTTACTAAACCTCATGTGTTATTGTGATTTCTTCTTCTTCTTCTTCTCACATTTATTTCCAACATTGCGAACTCTCGACAAATCTCTTACGGCCCCCTTCACTCCCTTCTATCTTCAATTTTTCTGCTCCTCACCTTGTCGCCACAAATCTCCACCACCCATTGCTTTGGTCTCAACTGACGACCCCTCACCTCCGACTTCCATTCGCACGGCAGTGTTTCATCCTCAGCATCGTCGAGCCTGAGCCTAGCAGGTGAGGTCAAGCCTCAAATATCATATATGAGGTCGAGTGAGAGATCCAAGGCTCGCCCTTTATACCCGAAAATAGTATTTGGAATTAGTTTTCCCCACTCGTGAAACAAAACATTTCTTATCTCGTAATTGTCATTATCAAAATATTCCACTCAATGCACAAGCCAAGTAACTTATTGACTAATGACATATACAGTACTCATTCTTAGCATAACATCTGGAGTGATAAAAATGCCTTATTTCATTATCCTTGAAATTCATTAGATGACGATCGCTTACAAACTAATTCAAAACCATAAATGAAGAAGAAAAAGTACTACAGGGAAAAATAAAAATATCGATCCAATGTTCTTCCATATAATGTATCCCTGTGTAATGATCAATTCATATCAGATCCAGTTGCATTCCGATTGTCCTTTGGCACCTTCTTCATCATGTCCTCACTGTGGTCCAAATTGGCGCAATCTTGTGTAACTTCATCCTCCGAATGACAGTCCTGTCTCGGCGGTCGGTCCAAAATAAATACAAGAGAGAAAAGGAAGAGTATTCCGTGCAACGAAACTATCTAACCGAAAGAAAATGGGAGGCAAAAAGGTCCCCTTACCATTTGCAATCGGCCCGAGGTCAATGCGGTCATAGAGCTGAGCTCCTCCTCAGGGCAAAAGTTGTCGGGCAAGTACCTCTTGAATTCCTCGACTAAGTCCGGATGGCCGGCAAAAAGGCGAGCAACCTACGGACATTACGAAATCGAAATGATGGACCAAATCCTTAAGCCTCCTCCATTCAGATCAAGATTGGGAAATCTTGTAGTCAAAGAAAGAGATCGTGCATGCGGAAGGAAGCACGTCTAACTGAATTTACCTCACTGTAGGTCGCGCCGACTTCCTCCCCGTGCAGGTACCTTTTGAGAGTGTGATGAAACGCTAAAAAAACATGTTCTTCGTTCCGAAAACATTCCTGCATCCACAAAAGACTCCATTAAACATCATATTGACTCGGTATTAGCCTTCCACCCAGAAAGACGGAAGTCGTGCCATACCTTGACCTGGAGGGCGAAACCGACGGTTTCTTCGTAACTGACAGGCTGCTCCTTCACCAGCGGTTCGTCCACCGCTATTCTGCATTCCTCCGCAAGAAAGCATTGAACCCACGAATCAATTCGTCACGCCCTTCCAATAATCCCTTCACTCTTTCGATGAGTTCTGCCATACCGATTCTGCAAGATACCGAAGAAAAAGAAGTTAAATCACTTGATAATCATGTTGTTTCCACAAGGTTCTGGATCGTACCTAGTCTCGAAATCTCCGAAGCTCCGTACGAACATGTCGTACTTTTCCGGTTGGTCCCGGAGCGCCTGCTTCACCTCCATGACATATGAAAAAGCCCTGGACTCCTCTGGTGTCCAGAACACCCTACCTTCGGCATCTCCCTCCATTCCTCCTCGGGAACGTCCGTAGCTTCATATCCAGGAAAATGAATGAATGGTCGGATTTAAAAAAACATAAATTTTCGAATGATTCCAATAAGAAATACTTATGATTCTACTCTTTCTCATATACTATTTGACATGAATCTATATTCATTTTATTCTATTAAAAATTAATTTTTTTTGCTAGTAGAAATTGAAAACGGAACATATAGAAAATTATTTGATTGAATAAATTAAGAGGGCTCTCATCCAAAACGAAACCACGAGGGGGGTGTTGGTTGAAGGTGCAAACTTTTCAGAACCATCCAAGGGGACCGGCAAAAGATCATTTTGAATATGAAAATGAACTCACCGTTCTCCACGTGGAGGGGGTAGAATAGCACCTCTTTTTCTCTTCATTTCTGCACAAAACGAAAACCGAAAATCTTTTTCTTTTTCCTCAAACAAAGATTATCATCTAAACAGAAAGCCCCCAAATTCAAAGAGAAACCATACCTTGAGCTTCCTCAGAGTGAAAGAAGGAGCAGATCTCTGAGATGAAGAGAAGGAACCAAGAAAATGTGATGCTTTTCAATGAGATCTTAGCTCAATTTATAGGGATTTTGGTAACGTGGTTAAGGAAAGTCACGTTGGTGGATTAAGTTTCCTATTAGATTCTTAGTAATATTTCATATTTGGCTAGCCTGCCATTTTTGGCGCGCATTTTCAACTAACCACAATGCATGGAGAGAAATTACCACTAGGCGGATCATGCATGTAACGGAGTATTTGTTACGTAAAAATAAGCATTTGAGGGTTACGGTTTTTCTTGTTAATTTGATCGTTTTGGTAGACGCATTTATTTATGAAACCGTTGGGTTTAGTTAGATGGCTTACTTGGAAATTTGATAATCAGAGGTGACGTGCTTTTTATTCTTTACGGAACTTCTAATATTATTAACTCATACATATTAGAATCTTAAATTTTACAAATCGTCAAATTGAAATAAATGGCTTACTCAAAAATGGATAATCCAAGGTAATGTGTCTTTTATTTTTTACAGAACGTTTGTGCTTTTTCAATTTTAACATATCATGGTTAATTTAAGCTTTTGAGAGCATGGCATTTTCTGGAGCATTCTCAATGATCCATCACATTGCCTTCCTTTGCTGGAGATGAATATGGAAAGCCAACCAGATGACAGCCAAGACAAATTTTAGAGATGAAGATGGAAACTCGAATCTCAATTCGAAATGTATCTTGCTAAAAGTGGAAGCCTCATAATTATCACGCTGAGAAGATGTCTAATTTGGGAGGTAATCACATTTGGAAATAAATTTAGTCATTATCTACTCAATTTCGATATCCTTCGGAAAAAGGAGCAGTACTCTGAATTTTCTTCAAAATGTTCTCATGTTGGATAAAAGATAGGCCACGTACATTTCGTGGACAAAAAATTATTGCCGTTTTGTTCGGTTTATGTGATTGATATTTTCTATTTTGAAAATCTTACCTGCCGTTTGTTTAAATTTATATATATATATATATATATATATATATATATATATATATATATATTATGTTTTAAAAGTGTTATTAATTTTAAGGATGCAATTTGGTCGGAAAGCCGGAAAGGGGCCGGAATGGGGAAGAAATTTCTGGGACGGTTTCCTTAGAAATGGGGGAAAGGGAGAACAAAAAAAACAAGAGAGGGAAACAATAAAAAATTAATTGGTTTTGCTTTGATGCCCTAATTTATATCCACTCTATCACGAGTATCTTAAACTTCGCATCAAAACTTTCAAATTTGTACTGGTACAATATAAATACACCATGTCAATTTTCCTCACTTCCACATGAGAACCCTTAAATTCTTTTCGTGTCACCAACACCTAAATTTGTACCATGCGACCAAAAAATCCTGATTGTTTGTTGCATTGATAATTTTGGCGACTCAAAAAAATTCGAGGTATTAATGTTATAGTGACCATTCAGTAATAGAAGGCATAGATCCTTTCGAATTTGAATCGAAAAGCATAAAAGAACAACTTTTGTCATATCCAATTGCCCACGGACATTTGAAATAGGCATTGAGGTACCCTTTGTAGCCACCACGCTAGTAATAAGTCCGAACACTTGTAGGATGAAATCAATGATGATGGTTCGCTAAATGCACCGTACAACATATTTTAGGATATTCAAATTGTGTTAATAAAATATAATCAATAGTCCAAGTCGCCAGTCAGTGGTACGATATTTTCGCGTCAGAAATGTGATCGCCTAAGAATGACATAAGGGAGAAACAATCTAGCAGTAATAAGATATTTGTACATTTTTTTGGCATGAGAGATGTTTAAGATGGGTCTGTTAACTTTTTTTTTTTCAAGGTGTGGAGGTGTTGGTGGATGGATGCCCCTAGAATTGGTACCTGCTGCTTTCTAATAAATGTCAGTTCTTTTGGATGTGCTTCCCAACTGGACATGCACGCCCGGAAGATTAAGGCGCTGCTGTGCAAATCACCAGCAAACCTTTCAACGTGTCCATCATCATCCATACGCCCCTCAAGCTTAGCTTCGATGTCCGTTGCTATCCCCTTTCGTTTTCGTTCTTCCCTTCTTATCGGGGTGCCCACCCTTTCCCACCTTTAAAAAAAAATAAAAATGGAAATCTAAGAATTCGTCCCCTTCGATGTATTCATGCAAAAATCATTCTTTTGCGTCGCTTTTCTTTATACCTAGAGCGACAAAAGTAAGTTTCATCGCCGCTGACTGCAATTTCGAGACGATAAACTCTTCAATTTGTTGCCGCAACAGATGGTCGGATTGGCGATGAAAACTGAATTTGTGATGGGTCATTGCTGCCACGGTTGTACGCCCTTAGCCGAAAAAAAATCGACTTCCTTTCGCTATTGGTCGGACTGCAGACGGAAATTCTTTGTACATGCGAGTGCCGTGGGATGAAAAGGGACATATATCTTGGAAGGGGAATAAGGTAGGAAAGAGAAGCAAAGCTTGAGAAGTTGAAGTCGTGTTGGAATTGGAAGGACAGAGTGGATCGTTTGGTGTACTACAGAGCATGTGCTCACTGGGTTCACTTGGCAAGTATTTGAAGAGATGTATATCCTCTCTAGCTTTCTAAAAGATCAATGGAACATCAAACGAAGTTCACCCCCACCTCACCTCAACCATATCCTCCTGTGTAGATTCCCTTCTGACAGCATATTGTCCAAAACAACAGCAGATTTCTTTTTCATGCACTACGATCGGTTCAGGTCCGGTCTCGCTTCCGTCCTTCGTTCTAGTCCTTGGGCCTTGACGGGAGGCATGTTCTCCGGCTGAGACTACTTCCCTCAAAAGCTCCCTCTTCCTCCTCCACTTAGCTTAGTGTTTGGTGGGCCCAGATTGAGCTAAAAATGGCAAGCGACATCACGAATGGCTGCGAAACGGGGAGGGCTTGTGATAACTTCACTTGCGCTCCTTTTTCACTTTTATGACCCAAAACATATGGAAGAAAAAATTGGGAAAAACTTTAACTGTCTCCATCACATCAGCATCAAGCTTCGAGTGCCAAAATGCCCACTCAAATCTCAACCGTAAATTTCGCCAATATCTAAATGTCAAATCCCAATGCCTAGTCGAATGGGAGAGATGCCGTTAAGCGATTCATGTTTTAGACGTTCCCCTCTTGAATGATCGAAACCTTACGCGATTACTTAATATACTTGCTTTTGTGATTTGGCCTATATGTAATTGATCAGATCATTATAGATGATATCGGATAACTTCCCTTATGTTAGATTTATGGTCGTGAATGGACTAAGCCAATACTTAATTTGACAGAAGTGGGGAGTGACTGATAATATCAAAGGACTTGAACGAGATATGACTTTTGACAGGCTTTTAAGATGGTGGGGAACGGGAATAGATTGAGATGCACATCAAATAGGGAATATCGCTAGGTGGTGGTGATACACCATGTTTAATGAATACCACCTTGTATGATTATTCGGCATATTCTTTTTGGTCATTTGTCCCTCGTGGATCGAGTCCAATTATCAGTTATTTAACTAAGGAGTTTGTGAAATATCAAATTTCACATTGAATGGGAAAAATGCATTATTTAGCTATTCACAAGTCAACACTCCCTACAAAATGGTCATTACCTTGTGAAATTTTTTTGAGTACTCCTTTTGGTGGCTTGGCTTGTGTGGACCTAACTAAGATGTTACAAAATGGTATTAGAGCAGAATCCCTCTGATTGGTATGCGGTTTATGGATGGACTGATAGAGTTTTCTTAATGTGAGCTACATTAATTGATATTGTAATTTACCATCTTACGGGGTTGGTCGAAGGTAAGATATAAGGTGTCGCGACCAATTTTTCAGGTGTGAACCATCTAGGATTTGGCTAATGGATTGTTAAGCCTAGACTTAACTCGAGCTCTCCCAAAACCATACCAATTCGCGACTTACGTTCAAATTTTTAACGTGCAATTGATTTTTAACTAGGAGTCGCCACTAATCTATTTTTGGTGGGTCGATTAGAAACTCAAGTAAAGCAACGGCAGGTTTACTTTACTCCTACAAACCAGAGACTATGGATACGGGGACTTGGTTACACTAGATTTCTTTAATGCCCTTTCGGTACCATTCTTTATTTAAAAAAATGTTTGGCAAACAGCTTGGATTGATTTTAAATCTATTTCCCTAACATATGAGGCAATCATGCGGGTGCGCAATCCATCAATTTAACACCCAAAAAAGCAATGAATAAATTGTAAACTTACCTCAAAGCAATGAAAGCATCTGCGTTGTTAGATCAAAATTTACATCATCAACCATAGATATGATTTCTAATTAACACGCAATTTCTTTTTTTATTTTCACTTTATTAATGGAAATCATGCAATATGCAATGCAATATTAATCAAATGACTTAATTCTAATGATATGCAATTTCTAATTAAATAGGCCTAGCAAAAATACTAAATGGCATGCATCTCAATGAATCTAACCCTAATGACGTGCATATGATATTTTTCTTTTTCCTAAAAGAATGCATTCTATCCTAAATAATGAAACTAATTTAGCCTAAGGTATTTTTGTTTTTTGTTTTTTTAAATTCGGAATTAAAACAAAATGTGAAAATTATCTAGCTAGATTAAGATCCTACTTAATTTATATTAGGAATTAGGTTAAACTAAATCCTAATTTAAACTAAAATATTGTCTTAACCCAAATAATCCTAGAATGCAATCTATCTAAAAAAATCTATCTAAATTTAAAATTAATTAGGAAGTAAAATTAAACATGCAATCTTACCCTAAAAAAGGAAGTAATTTATCCTAAGACATTTTTTGGATTTTTTTATGAAATTCGAAATTATAAAAAATGTGGAAATTATCTACCTAAATTAAAATGTCATCTAATTCGAATTAGGAATGAAGTTATGTCAAATCCTAATTTAAACTAGAAAGTTATCCTAACTTAGAAATCCCTAACTAAAATGCAATCTACTTAAAATTTTGTATCTAAACTTATAATAAAAACTATTAAATTACGTTCAATCTTACTCTAAAATGCAATGACGTGCAAAGAATGCCTTAATTCTACATGAATTATGCATGAGGTATTTTTTTTTTTTTTTTTTATTAATTTCGAAATTAAAATTTAACATGCAAATCAAATAAAAAAACTAACATTCTAAACGAATATGCTTTCTTTTTGTTTTCTTTTTCATGATTCAAAAATAAAATTGTTATCCTAAAAATGCAAATAAGAAAAGCAAACCTAACCCTAATTTTCCTTTTCTTCTTTTTTTTTTTTTTAATTTTTCGAAATTAATAATTGCCTAATAATTAAACATGCAATTAAAAAAGTAACAACCTAAATCAATTGATTTTTTTTTTGACATTTTTATTATTAAAAAAAAAATTCTATCATGAGCATGCAAACCCTAAAACTACATTTTTTTTATTTTTTTTAGAAGGAAATTAATTCAAATAACACCACAGCAAATCAAGAAAAATTGATACCCAAATTGACGAATCATATCTCGCGCATGAGATCAGGTTGGCCAATTTTTCACGTAAATCACGAATCGGGTCTCGGGCGGGAGATCGGATTGGCAATTTTTTTTTTAATAATTGCGAGTCGGATTTCATATCATGCAATTTCAATTCCACATTAAATGGGGTAATTACCTATGTAGCACGGACACTCTCCAGAAGCCTTCGTGTCGTGTCCGACACTCCAACACGTGTCCGACACGCTCCGACACGTCCCGACACGCAGTCAACGAGTGCCGAAAAATCCGACACGTGGTCAACTCTCTCCGACATGCTCCGACACGCGAGTCCAAAATTCCGACACGCGATTCCGACACGCATGGGGTCAATTTTAAAAATTTCTAATACTTGTGGGGTCAAAATATAAATATACACAAAAGAAGTAATAAAAGAAGTAATAAAATGCTATAAATATACACGCACGGGGTCAGTTTTTTTTTTTTTTTCCAGTTTTGTTTTTTTAGAACTGTTTTAGTTTTTTAAAAAGTCTTTTACTATTAAAGACGTAATAAAAAAATGCTATATATGATAAATAAATAATTTTAAAAATATCATTTCAGCATTTTTCTTTAAACAATGTTTTTTCCTCTAAGTTTTATGTATTATTGTAACAAATTAAAATAATGAATGATATTATTTAATATTTTTCATGTAAATTAATTATAGGTTATTATTATTATTATTATTATTATTTTTATTTTTATATATAAATATATTTAATATATAACGTGTCGGCGTGTCGTGTCGTGTCGCGTGTCGATGCTACATAGGTAATTACACTAAAAAAAACTATAAAGAAAACAAATTATGAACTACATAAAAATAATAAAGATAAAATAATAGAAAACTACCTAATCTGATTTTTTTGTTTTCTTTTCTTCTTTCTTCTAGGTCACGTGCTGTGCGGCTGGTCTCCAAGGGCAGCCGGTCGGAGCTCCGGCAGGGGGAAAACGCCGGCTAGGGTTCCGGCGAGATTGGGCAGAAGCGGCGCGACAGTGGCGCGGCACAGGGAGCAGCAATAGCAACCTTGCTCGGGCTCGGGCAGAGAGCGTAATAGCTCGACTCAGGCTCGGGTCGAAGCGTTGGGTCGGAGATCTGCTGCAGGTGGCGCGGTGGTGGGCGATCGGACGCGGGCAGCGCAAGAGCGCAGGAGCAGTGGCGTCGTGGCTGGGTTGCAGGCGGAAGGGCAAGCGGCGGGCGGAGATCTGCAGGTGGCGCTCGGGTTAAAGCGGCTGTGCGAGTTCGCGGACGAGGCGGTGGCTCGGTGGTTCGCTGCGGCTCATGGAGGAGATGCAGGGGGGATCGGGTTGCGGCGGGCCGCCGGAATCGCAGAATCTGGGGGGGTTGCGGGCGGCGCGGGAGCAACGGCGGCAGGGCTTCGTCGGGCTGGTGTCACGAGGGCAGGTCGCAGGTCTGTGTGCGGCTCTCGGGCGGAGGCGGAATGGTGTGCGGCTTCGCGGAGGAGAACCCACGAAGAAGAGGAACAGTGCACGCTCTTTCTTTTTCTTTTTTTTTTCTTCTGCTGGCCTGTCTTCTCTCTGTACGTTGCTGTCCCCTTTCTGTCTCTTCTCTATTCTGCTCTCTGCTGCTTCCTTTGCTGCTGACTTTTGCTTTTTTTTCTTCTTGTGTTGATTCTTCAAAGGAACGAAGGAAACTCTCCAAAGAAAAATCGAAGCAAAAGCCTACTTCGACCACCCCCCTCGAAAAGAAACCCTCTTTCGACGTGATAAAAAAAAAACTTCTTTTGTGCGGCCGTATGTTTAATAAGTGGCCCCCTAAAACCCTACACGAATAATCCTATTTATAAGCCTCATACTAGGGTTTTAATTTTTCCAAATTGATATCCACGAAGATTTTTTTTTTTAAACACAATATTCGTTTCGCCGAACGCAATATTTGTTTTTCCACTTAACCATATCCCAAGAAAATTTCAAAAATTTCTATTCCCACGAGATAATTTTCAATTAAAAAAAACATGGGCTTAGGCCAACTTGCTCGCTTTATGAGCTCGGTCCAACTAAATTGAATCCATCCGTCACCGGTCCAATGCATAAATGTAAAAACATGTAAATTAAAAATAAAATGCACCTAAATCTATATGATATGCAATTAATAAAATTAACCCTAATTTTATGCAATAAAATAAATAAACTAAATCGCCAAAATTTAGGTGTCAACATAAGGTTTCTTAATTAGTTTAATATGTGGCTAGCTAGTGTAGGTCGAGTTGAGCCCGACTTGTAATAAGAGGGCATGGTTGGAAATTCTATAAATAGTACTTAAATATCTCTTCTAACTGTAACACTCACAATTATCCTCACAAAGAAGCATTTCTTAAGTGCTAATGGTGAGGAACCGTTTAATTGAGCCAATGATGCCAAGGGCAATAGAGGAGAAGCATTTGCGCTTGGATCGTCACTGTTCCACATAAAAAACAATGGATTCCAAAATAAGTACGCTAATCTTTCTACTTTATTATATGTGTTATTGCTTTAGTTAGGGAGATCGTAAAATTGCATTTTTGTTACTAACATATAGTATTAGAGCCTCCATAGGTTAGAACACAAACATATAGTTTTTGCCATTTTTTCGTGATTTTTTGTATGGTAAAAATCAATTTTAAATATATAAACGAAAAGAGCCTATCGAGACGAGCAAAATTGTGGGCAGCACGTTATCAAAAGAGGCCACATGTGCTCCTACACACGGCCATGCGGCGCTAGGAGTCAGTATGTGTCAAATACTCACCACCAACGCATGCTCATGCATGGGTGCAGCTTGCACATGCACTCTAGGGTTGACGTCATTGTGATGTTAGCAGCTTATGTGACCCAACAACCCGACCTAATATGATGATTCGACTTGGATGACCCGGCGACCCAACCCAAGATCTGACTCGGTTTACTGTTGACCAGACTAGTCAACCGGTCAAACTGTTGTTGATCCGACCAGAAAACGGCCTAGGGGACTGCTTGAGCATGTGCCACGCGTTGCACACTCAAGTGATGTGTGCGGGCACGCAGAGACTCTGATCGACGCATGGTCGACGACTTCGTGCTCGTATCGTGATTCTCTACACTGTGGTGTATTTATGTTACATGTTTGGTGAATTTATGGATGTGAAAATACATATAAAACCCTAAATACATGTATTTTTAGGGTATTTCCACGTAATTTCTTGTATTTTTCTATAATTTTGGAAATATAAGTATTGATTTCTAGGTATATCGTCACATAAATAGTATAAAGTGCGATTCGTTGATGATATATATGTTGGAGAAAACTCCTTTGATGTTTTGAAGCTGACAAAACTTATCCAAAGTCTATTCTGAAGAATTCCAAAATTTTGTGTCAAAGTCTGAAGACGCCCAGACTTTGTGTCAAAGTCTGAAGACTCCTAAACTTTGTGTCAAAGTCTGCCCACACTGATAAATTCCAGACTGAACGAAAGTGAAGGATGAAGATTTTTCCAAATAAGGGATTATCTTTCTTTCTTCAAGGGATTGGTTCGTATGTATTATTTATGGACTTCTGGTTGGAAATTACACCTACGAGATTGGATATCTTCATTAGAATCAATTTGGATTCATCAAATCTTTTTGCAAGGCAAGTAATTTTGGAAAGAATCTACTTATGGAAACCAAGATCCTGATTGTATAAGCGAAGGGGATTGACAGGCTTTCATCACAATCTTCAAACGGCTCGAGATCTCCTTGATTGATTCTGTCCAATGGGTTGATTGAAGAATTCTTTTGGAAAGTACCAATAGTCGAGAAGGTGTGAAGGAATATTTAAGGAAGACTCTCCAATTGTTTGATAGAGTGCATGAAAGACAAATTCCAAAGTCTGAAGCTTCCCAGTTTCTTGTTATTGAGCTCAAAGTTGTATTCAAAAGAGAAAAACTTATTGTGTGACTTCGTGAGAGAGCAGTAGATACTCTTCACTGTGAAGTTGAGATCGCAAGACTGTAAATTCTCTTTTGATTCATGGTGGAATCCAGCTAGAATGCTGTCAGCATGGGACAGTGGATGTAAGCTTGATCTAAGCCAAACCACTATAAATTATGTGTTCATATTCTCTTCCCTGAACTTCTTTATTTTACCCATAGCTCTATTTAATTGCTAAAGTCTGAACTAGCTCTAAGTCTGTTGTTCTTCAGACTTAGTTTCTAAAGTAAAATATTTTCACTGTTCTTTGCGAAAAATTATTTTTACACATATTCACCCCCCTCTAGGTGTTCATACTAGCACTAACAATATATATAAAGTAGTGTAATTAGTATAATATGTGATTTTAGTGATGAATTGCCCATATCACTAAAGTTAAAATCACATGTGTGTGGTGTATGTGAGATGTAAATTTTATATTTCCGGTATGAGAGAATTTCAAGGATCTAATTGAGTTGTAACTGTCAAAGTGGCACACTTGATTGGATTTGAGAAATATCGATATCGTATAATGATAGGACGTCTCCTATTCTAATGCGTGATCACAGTCCCAAATGAGGTAATTGTGTATTAGTTCATGGAAGAATACATGACAGTATGATGGAAGAATGACTGATCATAGTGGTTCATACATACAAAGATAATGAATTCATAAAAATTGAAATATATTCTCATAATTGTCGTCATGTGGGGAGTATCCAGTTATGTATTCTGCCTAAAGGTGATTATGTGATGATGTATGTAATTCTTGGGATGTGTACTTGTACGTCTTCAAGTTATACAGTGCTCATATGATGCTAATTATATACATTGCTTATTTTTCAGTCACATTTTCTGTAAATGGTAATTTCATTACTATTAAGACTCTTACTAGTTCAAACTTGAAGAGATTGAGAGAAATTTTATTATTTTGTATAGAGATAGCAAATGTTCTTATGGATCTTACTATCGATAAACCGGCAGATCTTATTGCAAAAGGTACAGAAGCTTAGAAAGCACAATTTACTACTTGGGAAAAGAGTAATCGAATTTGCTTGTTGTTTATGAAGCGTTCCATTCAAGAATACTTGAAAAGTAATTTGCCTGCATGATGCATTACTAGACAAATGATGAAAGCCTTGTTGGCTATAAACCGTGTCTCGTCTAATGCTGAGATAGGAACACACCTGCAAACACTCTTTATTATGAAGTATGATGGTTCTAGCAGAGTTAAAGGATTATGTTTTGAAGATGGTAAATTTGCAGGCAAAACTTTCAGCTCTTAATATTACTATTCTTACCGCTTGCATTGTTCATCAAACTTTAAATACTCTTCCTCCTAATTTTGGAATTATCAAGACCAAAAATAATTCTCAAGATGAGATGGTCAGTTAATGACCTGATTGTAAGGATGGTGGCAAAGGAAGATAAATTGAAGAAAGATAAAGGCACATTACCATTTATGCATTTGGTTCTAACAATAACAAAAGAAAGAGGTTCAAAATGATACTCATAAAGGAAATTGTGAAGCTACTGGTCCTTCCAACAATCTGGGTCTTGAGATAACACCCTTAAAGAAGAATAATGTACTTTGCTATTTTTGTAGAGAGAGACGACACGTCAAGAAATACTATAATAAATATAAAACTTGATTGTTTAAGAGAACCAAAAATGAGGCTATAGGTAATGAGTCTTTAACATTTGTTTGTGAATCCAACTTATCGAAGCCCCATTCAATTCTTAGTGGCTAGATAGTGATGTATCTAATCATATTGTGTTTATCATTTAGGGATCTATAAATCGAAGGACACCAAATCATGATGAATCAATGCTCACCGTGGAAAACAACATTATAGTCAACGTCGAGTTCATGAGACATGTTATTTTGATTTTAGATTTTGGTTATCAGATGATGTTAAGAACACTTTTTACGTACCTTCTTTTAGATGGAACTTAGTTTTTATGTCTTGTTAGATACTCTTTTGAAATAAAAAAAAAAATAATAGTATATCTACATTCTTTAATTCAAATAAGATTGGGTGTTGCAATTTGTTCAATGAATTGTACCGATTGTGTTTATCTTCCAATGATATATATACGTCACTTATTTAGCTAAAAATGTTGTTTCCAAAAGACCTCTACCTAATGAACGGTCTTATGCATTATGACATAAACGTCTTGATCACATCTCTAGAGAAAGAGTAGAAAGGCTGATAAAGACTAATATCATGCCTACTCTTAAAAGTAATATAGAGACTTGAGTAGCACGTTGTGTAGAAATTTTTACTTCATCACATTTATTAATGACTATTTTCGATATGGATACCTATACTCGATTTTAAAAAGTCGGAGTCTTTTAACAAATTCAAGATTTTTTGGACTAAAGTAGAGAAACAGTTAGGAAAAGTTATAAAGATTGTCAGATCTGATCGTGGCGGTGAGTATTTTGGTAGGCATGATGATGCTGGACAATTTTAAGGGTTGTTTGCCAAATACTTAGAGGATTCTAGGATAGAAACTCAATTTACTATGCCTCGAAGTCTTACACAAAATGGTGTAGCCGAAAGACGCAATCACACTGCTATAAATATGATGAGGAATATGATTAGTAAAACAAATTTACTTGGTTTTCTATGTGGTAAAGCTTTAAAAACGGTGCTTTACATTCTAAATAATGTTCCTACAAAAGTGATTCCATTGATTCCTTTTGAGTTGTGGATTGAATATAAATCTATCTTGAATCATCTTAAAGTTTGGAGGTGTCCTATAGAAGTGAAGTCACATAATTTGACATTGAATAAGTTGGATTCCAAAAGTACTCAGTGTTTTGTATCTTACCAAGATCATTGAAAGCGATATCGTTTATATAACTCCAATGGAAGTACAAAAATTGTGGAATCTCAT
Source organism: Eucalyptus sp. ANBG9806169 (assembly GCA_014182395.1). Classification (NCBI taxonomy): domain Eukaryota; kingdom Viridiplantae; phylum Streptophyta; class Magnoliopsida; order Myrtales; family Myrtaceae; genus Eucalyptus; species Eucalyptus sp. ANBG9806169. The sequence goes on from CM024582.1 coordinate 29,473,474, forward strand.
ATAGAAAATTTTCTGGAGTTTAATGTAATCGAAAAGAGTAACTGCTTATAAACTATTAAAAATGACAGTATGGTAGAGATTATTGGATCTCTGTCTTTTCCGTGCAGATGATTGTGGAGCCTCTTACATCATAAATTGAGCCTATTATGGCCTAGGATCCTATTGTTGAGGTAGTGTCTGATGAAGTTTTTCAAGTCTCTCAAGTTTAGAATGAGGTTGCAGTAGCTCCACCTAAAATATCAACTAAGGAAAGATGTTTAGCTATACCACCAGATTTTGTAGTCCTATGTAGTCTACTTAGGATAGCATGACTACAATATCGCTTGTGTTGTTGATCCAATGACTTATACATATGCTATTTCTTGTCCTTAATTAGATTTATAGTTAGATGCGATAAAATACCAAATGCAATCTATAAAGCACAATGGTGTTTGTGAGCTTGTTGAATTGCTTGAAGATAAGCCCAGATTAAAAGGGATTCCAAAGGAAAGATTGAGAAGTTTAAAATCAGATTGGTAGCTAAGGGTTTCATTCAAAGAGAATGAATAAATTATGAAGTAACCTTTTTTCCAGTCCCTTGTAAAGATTCTTTTAGAATAGTTATGGCATTAATAGCTCATTTTGATATGAAATTACATCAGATGGATATTAAAACTACTTTTCTAAATGGAGACTTTAATGAGGAGGTTTGTATGGTACAATCCTAAGGTTTTGTAGCAGATGATTTATGTAAACTTGTATTTAGATTGAAAAAGTCTATTTATGACCTCAAGCAAGCTTCAAGATGATGGTACTTAAAGTTTCACAGTGTTGTTATTTCATTCAGATTTATTGAAAACAAAGTAGATCGATGTATGTACTACAAGGTCAGTGGGAGAAAATATATTTTTCTCATACTTTATCTAGATGATATTTTACTTGCGAGTAGTGACATTGGATTACTGCATGAGACAAAGTGGGATTATAAAAAAAAAAAAAATTGAAATGAAAGACCTTGGTGAGGTGTCTTTTATTCTTGGCATCGAGATCCATATGGATTGTTCTCGCTATTTATTAGGTTTGTCTTAGAGGGCACATATCAATCGTATTTTAAAAAGATTCAATATGCAGCACTGCAAGCTAGGAATTGCTCATGTTATTAAATGTGATAAATTGAGTCTCTCACAATACCTTAATTCAAATTAGGAGAAAGCCTAAATGAAGGATGTAACATATGCTAGTGCACTTGGAAGAATCATGTATGCTCAAGTTTGCACTAGATTAGACATTGCTTTTGTAACAAGTTTTCTAGGTAGATATTAGTTAAATCCAAGACACAATCATTGGGTTATTGCCAAAAAAAATTAAAGTACTTAAAGAGGACAAAACACTATATGTTAATTCATTGACATGTTCTGAAGGACTAAAGCTACTTGGCTCCGGAACCTCATATGGAGTTAACCGTTTTTTTTTTTAATTTTATGGATAGATCTATACAATTGTATTGTGACAATAATTCTACGGTATTATTTATTAACAACAGAGGTCTCAAGGGGATTAAGCACATTTCGGTCAAGTTTTTGCCCAAAAGAAGATAGTACAAAATGGTGACATTATAGTAGATCATGTTTCTACTGATGATATGGTTATAGATTCACTAACTACAGGTCTTCGCCTTTGTGTGTTTGAGCGACATGAAATTAGCATGGGCTTAGGAGCATCATAAGATGCTGTTATTTAATGTGAAATGTTTTTATTTTTTCTCTAATAAAATTTATATTTATGTGTTGACACCTAAATTTTGGCGGCTCATTTAGTCATTAGGGGTTAATTTTATTTTATAATTTAATTGCATAGCATATAGATTTAGGTTGCATTTATTTTGTTATTTGCATTATTTGCATTTTTATTTTCTTTAGGACTGGTGGTCAATGGCTTCGAATTAAATTTTTGGATTTAAATTAACAGGCCGGACTAAGCCCGTAAACGAGAAAATTGGCCCGAGCCCGTTTTCTTTTAATGACAAAAATTACCTAAATCGAGATTTGATATTGCGGTGGTTTTTCAAATTTAAGAGAATCGGGTTGAAGTCTTATCTTTAGTCTTTAGGTGATAACATTTTTGAAAATATTAAGGAGATAAGGATTTTTGTGATTCGGAGGATATAAGGAATTTTCGAAATATTTTGTTAGGATCACATTTTTTTTGGCTATAAAGGTGTACGTAGGGTTCGGTTTTGGAGGCCACACTCATTGAATATACGGCCGCACAATTAAGTACACGTCAAAAATTGAGCAACACACGTGAGAATCAAGAGAAAAGAAGGATCGTGGAGGAAAAATTGAGATCGAACAAAGCTCGGCCTTTTTGCTGGTGGTAATTCTAAAGAGTCTCCATCGACCTCGGTGATCATCACGCATGCCCGCAACTCTTTCTCGAAGATGGTATCATATCCGTGAAGGGTGCCCAACTTCAATTAATGAATTAATTTGCTGCTCCCATCTCTCTGCCATGCAAAGTGTTTCGTTGCCATCCCACCACATCTCTCGAAGTTCCCTGGTGCTCCAGATTTCCCTGCCAAGGTGTTGTTGTCCCATAGCAGCGGTGCCCTCAGCTTCTTCAGCAAATTCTTGAAATCTTCAAAGTCAAACCATCTGCTGCCACACCAGTTTGCTTCGTGGCCGTCCCACCACAACACACTGCCAGCAATCCGAGCGTGTTTCCAGGTGGCCCGGACAGCCCGTCCATTGGTGTGGATGCCACTGAGGGTTCCTCAATTCTGAGTTGCGCCCAGATTAATCCCATTCCAGCACTTGTGATGCTCGCCGATCTTGCCGCATCAACATTGTTGCTCATTGTTCAGTCCGTGAGTTACCGCCGTGCCTGACCTTGAACGGAGTAATTCCCGCAAAGTTTCTTTTTTTGTCAATTCATTGGCACGATCATCGTTGACGACTAGCTGCAAGTTGCCCATCGTCTGCAGCGAATCGCCACCACGAGGCCCCGTCCTTAGCCGCACTGAGCTTCCATCGTGCGTTGTGCCCATCGTTGGTCCATTCTGCCAATTGGATTTTTGAAAAAATTCAAATTTAGGTATGGATCTATTTTATTTTATTAGGAAGATTTATTAGATTTAGTTTATTAGGTAGATTTATTAGATTTAATTTATTAGATAGATTTGCTTTATCTTATTTTAGGTTTTGATATTTTATCTCTTTGTTTGAATTTTTTTAGAATTAGTTTTAAGGTATGATTGATATTCCGACATGAAAGTGCCCCCTCAAATTAGAGGTTGTCAGTCCGATTTTCGCGCCCGAAATCCGACTCGCAATCCCTTATAAAAAATCGACAATCCGATCTCATGCTCGAGATTCGATTCGCGATTTAATTTTAAAATTGGACAGCCCGATCTCATGCGCGAGATATGGTTCGCCAATTTTCGGATATCAATTTTATCTTGTTTGATTTGATGTCATGGTATTTGAGTCAATTTTATTTTCGTAAAAAGGAAAAATCCAGAAAAAGTTTGATTTAGGATTAGGTTGTTTTTTATTATCTTGCGGGATTAGAATAGGGGTTTTATTTTGAATCATGAAAAAGAAAAAGAAAAAGTGCATTCATTTAGGATGTTAGTTTTTTTTTTATTTCTATTATTATCTAAATTGCATGTTTAATTTTAATTTCGAATTTCATAAAAAATTAGGAATTAAGGCATTACTTGCACGTCATGGCATTTTAGAATAAATTACGTGTTTTATTTTAAGTCTAGATTGATTTTTGCATCTTAGGATAGAACTTGCTAGGTTAAGATAAGATCTTAGTTTAAATTAGGATTTAGTCGACCCGATCCTTAATATAAACTAGATAGAATCTTAATCTAGATAATTATATTTTGCATTTTCCTTAATTTCGAATTTCATAAAAATTTGTTTTAGGATAACTTAGTTTCAATTTCTAGAACATGTTGCATTTTTCTAGAATAGAAAATGCATGTGCACGTCATATAGAATTAGGTTCATGAAATGCCGTCATTTAGTGATTATTATTAAGTTCATTTAATTAGAAATTGCATGTCATTAGAGTTAGGTCATTTGATTAATTTAGATTGCATATTTAATTATTGTATTTCTTTAGAAATTACCTTTACTCATGTCATTTAGTTTAGGTCATGTTATCATGTCATATCAACTTATGTTAGATTAGTAACATTGCATTGCATGATTCTCATTGAATAAATGAAAACAAAAAAATTGAGTGATTGCTTGTTAATTAGAAATCATATCTAGGATTGCTGATGTGAATTTTGATCTAACAACGCAGATGCTTTCGTTGCTTCGAGGTAAGTTCTGCATTATTTAATTGCTTTACTTGGGTGTTAAATTGATGGTTTGCGCACCCGCATGAACACCTCACATGTTAGGAAAATAAATTGAAATCAATTCAAGCTGCTTGCCAAACATTTAAAAAAAAAAAACAAAAGAGAAAGGTACCGAAAGGGCGTTAGAGAAATCTAACGTAATCAAGTCCCCGTATCCAAAATCTCTGGTTCGTAGAAGTAAGATGATTCTCCCGTTATTTTACTTAGGTGTCTAATCAACCTACCGTAAACTGATTAGTGGCGACTCCCTTTTGCATGCTAGATATTTAAATCGCGAGTTGGTATGGGCTTGGGAGAGCCCGAGCTAAGTCTAGGCTTAGCAATCCATTAGCCTAATTTTAGGTGGCACACTCGAAAATTTGGGTCGCGACATTATGTTTGTTACATTTAGTAACGTTTTGATATGCATAAGCTTTTACATTTAATAAAGTATTTGTGAATATATTGTTATTATGTTGAATACATATAGATAAAAGTCTTAAGATATTGCATAAACCTTGAATAAAAGTTAGGAGTTTCTAGTTCTTAGTCTTGAGCATATTTCTCGTTACAAATAAAGAAAAGTTAACCATAAGGACAAGACATATGTGAGTTCATTGGAACCATAAAAATATTCTCTAATGGTATAAGTTTTTGTGACACTTAAGATAAGCTAATGATAACTAACAAATGAGATGACACACAAGATATTACTCTCTATGAGAGGTGTTATGCATTTGCCACGCTAGCATATTGAATCCATATCAATAAAATTAAAAGCGCTCGTGACCATGAAAAACTCTATGTGTGCACATATAGTTATCTCCATAATTTGGTGTTCGAGACTATGAGATATGATTGCCCATCAAGAATTATCTCTTAACCGAGTGCCTATACAATACAATTTCAATTAATATAACCCAAATGGAAGAATGTAAGAGTTTTCTTTATATGAGCTATATTAATTGATATTGTGATTTACCGTCTTATAAATTGATCTAAGGTGAGATAGAAGATTTCTTAATTAATTTAATATGGGGCTGGCTAGTGTTGGCCGAGTTGAGCCCGGCCCATAATGAGATGGCATGGCTGGAAACTCTATAAATAGTACTTAAGTCTTTCTTCTAACCTTAATATTCACAATTATGCTCACAAAGAAGTGTTTCCTAAGCGTTAAGGGTGATGAGTCATCTTATTAAGTCAGTGATACATTGGACAATAAAGGAGAATCACTTATGCATAGATCATCACTTTTTCATATAAAAAACAATGGATTCCAAAATAAGTGTGTTAATCTTTCTATTTGATTATATGTGTGTCGCGACCAAACCTCGATGCACCACCTAGAGTTTGGTTAATAGATTACTAAGTTTAAACTTAGCTTAGGCTCTCCAAACTTATACTAATTCGCAACTTATGTGCTAGTTTTTAGCATGCAAATGAATTTTATCTAGGAGTCGCCACTAATTAGTTTATGGTAAGTCGATTAGACATATAACTAAAATAACGGGAGAATTATTTTACTCCTATGAGCTAGAGAATTTGGATACAAGGACTTAAAAATACTAGGGTAAGTACACTATCAATGCCAAAAGTTGTGTATGGCGCTGACTTTAGTGCCAAAAGTTTCTGTCAGATCACTTAAGTGCCAAATCGGAGGAAAAACGATCACTTTGGTGCCATCGGCGAGAGATTCATGGCAAAATGATTACGTGGCTTTTATATTTTTAAAAAAATCAACATGGCTTTTAAACGATGTCGTTTTCCGTCCTCCTTAAGAAAACGACGTCATTTTTCCATCTTAAGTGGATGGCCTCACAAAAACGACGCCACACAACTCATTTGGGGATTTTTTTTTTTTTATTTGGGGATTGAAATTAGGGTTTTTTTGTCCGATCATCGCCCAACGCCGACCTAGCTTGCTCGGCCGCCACCGTCACCGATGCTCAATGACCACCGAGTCAAACCGCGTGAACAGTACCGAGACCGCGTCCAAGCAGCTCCAAGTGGGTGTGGAGGGTGAGCCTTTGGCGACTCTAGCCTTCAATCACGAGCCAGTGGCGGCACACGAGGGAGCACCAGCCCTGGTCACCGGAGCCTAGGTATTAGAAGACGCAGGCCAAGCACTCGTCGGGGAGATTGGAGATGGAGAGGGAGAGATCGGGGGAGGCGCACTAGTCAACGGCCTCCCCGAGCACTGGCAAAATCACGGCCTTCGACTTGGCAACCGAGTGGCCGTCGTCGAGGTCGAGGTCAGGGTCGAAGCCGTGGCCGCCGAGTGCGAGGGCTGTCGAGGACGGTGACTCTCTCTCTCTCTCTCTCTCTCTCTCTCTCTCTCTCGGGAGAGACACAAAATGGCGTCGTTTTGTTGTTTAAATGCTTACTGTACTCTCCGGCGAGCCACATTAGCTTCAAAATTAATAAAAAAAAGTGTCACATTGGATTTTCGACCAACCATATCGGAGTTGGCACTAAAATGATCGTTTTTCAAACTTTTTGGATCTTAAGTGATCCAAAATAAAATTTTGGCACGAAAACGAATGCCGTACACAACTTTTAGCGTTGATAGTGTACTTACCCCTAAAAATACTAGATTTTTTTAATGCCCTTTCAGTACCATTTTTTTATGAAAAAAAATATTTACCAAGCAACTTGAATTATTTTTATTACTTCATAACATGTGTAGTGACCACACGAGTACACAATTTACCAATTTAACACCCAATAAATTAATAAATAAATTACAAGATTTACCTCTTAGCAACGAAAACATTTACAATGTTAGCTCAGAATTCACATCAATATGATTTCTAATTAACACACGGTTTCACTCAAAAGTTTTTTTTAGGTTCTCTTATTTAAATGAAACTTTAGTGTACGTGCAAGATATGCAACATATAATTAAATAAATCTAACATGCAAACTATATGTCATGCGATATTAATTAAATGATATAATCTAATGACGGGTAAATATTAAATGAAACTATCCTAATATGCCACACATTTAAATGCTTCTAATTGTGCAAGGACTAGATGATGTGCGAGGAATGACCTCATTCTAGGTGACACATAGATGATATTTTTTATGTTTTCTTTTTTTCTTTTTTATAAAATTCGAAATTAAAATTGTCTAATAAGTGAATGTGCAATTTAAATTAATGAAAAGGGAATTTAACATCCTAAATTAATGTTTTTGGTATTTTTTATTTCAAAAATTCGAAATAAATAAATTTCATAATCTTAAACATGCAAACTATCCCAAAACAAGCAATATTCTAACATGAATCTAATCCAACTCAAATATATTTATTTTTTTTAGTTTTTATTTTACGGAAACAAAATCAATTCAAACAAAGGCATACAAAATAACACGGCAGCAAATTAGGCAAGATATGATCGATATCCATATAATAAATTGACAAATCGTATCTCACGCATGAGATCGGATTTGTCAATTTTTAATGAAATTCCGAATCATATCTCAAGCATGAGATCAGATTGGCGATTTTTCCGTGCGATTGTGAATCATATTTTGGGCATAAAATCGAACTGTCAATCGTATGCACTTTGTAAAATTAGGGAATAATCCCTAATTTAAAAGGCTATTCGAAATTATAGACATAATAGCATGTCAGAAATTTCAATCACGTGCATCAACGATATTTTAAATAAGAAAGCGAAATATTCGAAAATCAAATTTTATAAGATTTTTACCTAATTCAAAAATCATTGGTTTTCGCGTCTCCCCCGATCCTCCTTGCGATCTTTTCGTGTTCCCCGACGTGGTGGATGGAACAAGGCACCCAAATTGGCTCTAGCAACAATTGAACTTTGGGACATGAGGTCATTCTTGCCCATGAATTGCCTATCCCCCAGGACCAACAGAGAATAAAATCAAGATGGGGGTTGGTTTGTATTCTGTCACTTGAATGCAAGATGAGGGCATGGACAAGTTCTTCAGCATCTATTGTATAGATCCTGATGTAAAAATCCAGATTTTGCTTCAAAATGTTACGTGAATTGAGGTATAGTTACAAGATCAAATATTACAACCAGGCAACTCAATTACCTTCGATGAAATCGCAACCCTCTTGTGATTTATCTGAAAAGCAAGGAATGATTTCGTTTTCCGAAGGCAACCCCAAATCCGAAAACTTTAATTGACTCGGCGAGGACATCACTCAAAAATTTCAGCAAGTGGAATAACCAAAGCTTGAAACTTTAGCCAGAAACGACTCAATCGACAAGAAATTGGACCCCACTGAAAGTCCTTACCTTCAAAATTAACATTGATGGAGCCTTTCTTGAAGGTGAGGCTGAAGGAGTGATTTCGGGGGTCCTCCGAGATGAGACAGGTGCTCTACTAAATGGGTTTGCCATGAAAGTACCATATTCGTCGACAATTCAAATCGGAACCTTGGCTCTGCTCGAAGCTTTGAAGCGTTTCCAATCGAGGAGAGAGAGCGTGCTAGAAATCAAGACTAACTGTGCTGAGCTCATGGATGAAGTACAGGAAAAGACTCACGTGCAGTGGGAGCTGGTACCTCTGTCAAAAGACGCTTGGATCCGGATGGCCCATTTCAAGCATATCTCCTTGGCCATTATTGCAGGTCCGAGAACCAAGTAGTTGATTGAGTCGCTAAGGCTATCGTTGGAATACCTGTTCCGCTTTTTGGATAGCTAGTCCCCCAACCTCTTTGGGACTTTCTGTGTTTGGATGTCCCTATGTCGAACTTTTTGTTTAAGAACTCTTGAGTTTCAATGAAAATTGCAGTATATTTCGAAAAAAAAAAACTTGGATGCGGGACCTTTTCAAGACTGTTTGGTGATGCGCTTCGACTTCACACCAATGAGTCGTGCCACATCATCGCTCCGTGTAGTGCGCAACAACTCGTTAAAGCATGTTGTGCTACGATTGCATCTCCTCAATTTGTTTCCTCAGACTGGCTACTCTTCGCTCTGCACATCTCAACAGGGACACACATTAACACTTGTGTCACTATAGACATGATGCCAAAACTTGGCAATTATGATAAACTTTATTCTATTTTGTATTGGTGTCCACTCAATATAGAATAAAGTTGGATACAAAAGGAATATATGACAAATAAAATTATCCCATAGGGGAGATAGGATAAATGTGGATAAGATTTATAATATTCATAATAAGAATATTATTTTCTTTAATAACAAACTTCTTAAATAAAAAAATTAAAATTATATATCAATATAAAAATATTTGAATTCTAATATTAGAAATTCGCAATAACAATTTAGTTTTATAACTTAATCTTATTTTTATTTATATATTCGACTTATTATAATATAAATTCAATATTTTATATATTTATATTTATTACATATTTTAGGTATATTAATACAATTTAATATTTATTAATTTTATTAGAGAATGATAGAAGGGGAAAAAGAAATAAAAATAAAATAATTTAAAAAGAGAGGAAAAACAACTTCCTTCTCGGCACCCTTCCACTCGAGTTGACTTGTTTGTCTTCTTGAGTGTAAGTTTTGGTGCCGGGTCTTTGCTATATAGCTGTATAACTTTTGGTTAAAGTTAATATATCTCTTACCTTTATCAAAAAAAAAAAACAAACAAACAAAAAAAAAGAAGAGCAAATAGACATAAAGTAGGCAAAAGTGTCGCAAAAGATTTTTAGTATTTATGGTTATGAACTTTTAGATTAATTTACACCAATACATTATTTTATATTGAAAATGTATATGATATAATGCAAACATATCAAACTTTATTAGTATGATTCACCAAACGGTGAATAAAATCTAACAAAAATAACAAAATTATGAATATAATATCTTATCATATCCAGTTTTATCTCGTTCCCTCTCATGAGTCTAAAGCAACTTTATCAAAGTCAATTGAACTCAAATTTCGATCCGTTCATCTCGAAAAGAAACAACAATGAAGCAATCTTGCATCACCTCCTACAACCGGTGCTAAATCTATTCATAGCTCACGATCCTACATTACTAATTCGATTGTCACTTTTGTCGTTGCTTCCAAAAAATGCTCTTACTCCACAAGATGAGCACGGCCAAGGAAGGAATCTTGATGAAGAAGAGAGAGAGAGAGAGAGAGAAGATTACCTCATTGTGATCTCTCGGAGGTGAAGTTGCGAATCAAAGCCAGGAGCTACTTCTGCGCATTAGCACCGATCAAGGCCGCTCTTCTCTCTATGTCTTCGTGTTTCTGCTTTTTCGCGCCTCTTTTTGAGAGGCAACGAAGCAACAGATTAGGATGAAATTTCGACTTTATATAGGCCCAACACTTAGTAGAGCTAATCGAAAACGGGAGATAGTGCGTTTTGTTATGAAATACATGAATGAATATTCATTATATAAGCAAATAAGTGCTGAGCTCTTCCCCGATTTACTGTTCACTTTTTCTCTCTAGAGGGCGATTTCGGGACTGTTCATGCCCTCTGATGCGACGTGGCTCCCGGGAGCTGGTGCCAACGGTTTGGCCTGATTTTTTGTGGCATAGCTCGCCATCCAAGCTGCTTCATTCTCATCGAACAGATTTGGTTGGGGTGCTCTGCTTCTGTTGCAATGGTCTGCTCACCTTTGGGTTAGGGTTCCTCCTTCGCATGTTTTCTTCCCATGGTTGAGCCCTCTGGTGCGGTTGAGGGCCAGGTCGACAAGGCCCTCTTGGCGACGAAATCTGCTCGTGATCGAAGCCATTTAAGGCTCTCTGCTTTTCCTCCTCTAAGTCCCCTATGGCTGGAGGAGTCTCAGCTTCGCTCCAGATCCCTACGATGGGATCGATGGAGGCCTATCCAGCTAATGCGAAGGCCCCTCGAGATATGGGAGTTAGGCGTGGATGTAGCCGCGCGCGACCCCATTCCAGACGAGCCTAGCCCACTGATTAGTAGGAGAGGAGCTCGAAACCCCCACCAGCCCGTTCTTGGGTAAGTGTTGCAAAGTTAGCTTCCAAGGGCTATGAATTACATATGTGCCGCCGACATTAGTGGATAACAAGCCTGTTTGGGGGCAGAAATTGGTCGAGGTGATGGCCAATGACTAGGGCTTCTACTTCTTCCATATACCCGACCGTGAGTTCAGAAGAAAGATCCTCGATGAGCGACCTCTTACTTTAGCTATAGTCTCGCTAATCCTTCAACAATGGTAGCCCCTTTTTGGAGCTAAATAAGGATAACCAAACCTCCATTCCGGTTTGGATATTCTGGTTTGGATTAGGCTTAAGAACATACACTATGCTATGTGGTCGGCGCCTGGGATTAGTGCAATTGGTAGTGCGATGGGCAAGCCTCTCTATGTCAACCTTAGAACTGAACAGATAAAAATGTTATCATTCGTAAGAGTTTGTGTTGAAATTTCTGCCTTGCAACCTCATTGCAATTTTGTGGATGTTGTTATTAACGGGGAAAGCCGTACTGTGACCATTGATTACAAATGGAGGCCAATGTCGTGCCCTAGGTGCGGTACATTCGGCCATAGATGTGCGGTATCGACATCTTTTGCGGTCCGTGAAGAAGCTCCTCCCCAGGATCTACTCCTGAGAGCCTTGTTGCCCACGAGAAGGCACCCGCCTCTATTCCGATGTTGTTTGCTGGTCTAGAAGCCTTGGAGACTGGCTGGAAGCAAGTTGGGGGTAGGAAGAAGAAACAGCCCTTGGAGACGAAGGTGCAGTCTGAGTCTCCAAAGGAGGCAATGCTCGTTTTGACTAGTGAGCCCTCCCTGGGGTCTAAGATGGATATTGCACCTCGATCAACTCGGAAGGGACAAAGTTCTCGTTCAAAGGCTGGTGATGTTCCTTCTCACTCAAGTCAGACCAATAAGGGCAGTAAGCAAGGATCTTCACCCTTAGCTTCGGCCTTTAGCTATGATGATGATCTAGAGAATTTTGACGTAGCTACTTAGGTGAGCAACCCGGATGAAAAGATCATGGAGTGGTGCACCCTTCTTCCCCTCTACCGAACCCTACTGGAAGTAAGGAGAGTGCTCAGTAGCTTAAGCCTCTGGATCCTTCCCCTGCTCCGCCTCCTCCTACAACCCCTAAGCCGGGGACTAGTAGGCGAAAGGCGGGCAAATGGAGGTAACCCTTTCTCCACCTCTTTCTCTATATATATTAGTAAGTATGTATATAGGGTGTTGGAATATTAAGGGTATGGTGAACCCCCTTAAACAGGCTGAAGTGCGTAGCTTTGTCTTTTCAAATAATCTTTGTGTGGTGGGTCTCTTGGAAACTAAAGTGCCAAAGGCTCTTTTTGTGACTATTTATGCTAGTCTTATTTCTGGTTGGAGTTGGGTTAACAATTATGAGTGCTCCCATAGAGGGAAAATCTGGGTTGGGTGGAACCTCTTACAGGTGGAGCTTGATGTTGTTTTGGCCAATGCCTAGGCTATCCACGGCAGACTTAAATATATCAACTCTGGTGCGGTTTGTGAGATCTCAATTATCTATGCTAAATATACTTTCATGTCTCGGCGTCCTTTGTGGGCAGAGCTCGTTAACACTAGCTCCTTCAAGCAGGAGGTGCCATGGCTGGTTGCAGGCAATTTGTAATGCCATCAAAGATCCGTCCGACTAAGTGGGCAGTTCGGATACTTGGGTTGTTCCTTTAGGTGTTAACCGCAAGCAAAGAAAGATTGATAGAGTACTTGTCAACCACAAGTGGAGCCAGGTGTTCTCCTATTTGGAAGCTTCATTCCTAGCTCCGAGCATCTTAGACCACTCTCCGATGGTTGTGAGAGTGCTTGTGCCGACTCAGCATAGAAAACCTTTCAAGATTTTTAACTTTCTGATGAAGCATCCAGATTTTGGTACAATTGTTAACCAAGTTTGGGAGCATTCGGGCTTGGGGATGCCAATGTACATCTTGGTTAGCAAGCTCAAGATCTTTAAGGGCCACCTGAAGCACCTCAACAAGGAATCTTTCTCGAATATCTCAGCTAGAGTAGTAGAGGCTAGAGTAGCCTTACAAATGGCCCAAGATGCGCTTTAGCAAGACCCAACAAGTCTGACTCTTGCTGAGTGTGAGAAGTGTCGGTTGAGGGAATTCTCGGTTCTCAGGAATCAAGAAGAGTCATTCTTTAGGCAAAAATCCAGGATTAGATCGATTAAGGAAGGGGACCGGAACACAAAATTTTTCCACCATTCGGTCAACAAGCGGTTTTAAGGAAGAGAATCCTTTCGATTTGAGATGATGAGGGAAATACAATCACCGAACTAGGCTTGATTCAGCAGCGGTTTATAGATCACTTCTAGGACCTCCTAGCACCGAGAGAGCTACCAGGACGTCCTTTTGTCCAAGAGATCCGAGCGGTTCTGCAACACACCCTCAGTGATGAACATGTCAATTTCCTTTCCCGCCCTGTTTCTGATCTTGAGATCTGAGACACCGTGTTCTCCTTACCCCGTGGTAGGGCCCTCGAACCAGATGGGTTCATTGCTGAATTTTTCAAACTTAATTAGGCAACGATTGGCCCGCTAGTTCTTACAGCGATTAAAGACTTCTTCACCTCTAGGAGGATTCTTAGGGAGATCAATAATACCATACTTGTGTTGATTCCTAAGGTTCCTAATGCAACTTCAATCTCTAATTACAGGCCTATTGCGTGTTGCAATACGATCTATAAATACATCACCAAGTTTCTAGCAAATCGTGTTGCTACAGTACTTAAAGATATAATCAACTTCCCCAAAGTGCCTTTGTAAAAGCAAAAGGATCAGGGACAATATTCTCCTTGCCCAGGAGTTGTTTAGTGGATTTCACCTAAGTACATACTCACCTAAATGTGCTGCTAAAGTGGATTTTCAAAAGGCTTATCATACTCTAGATTAAAACTTCCTGGAGTTTACTCTATGTGCATTTGGATTTCTAGACCATTTGATTAAGTTGATCATAATTTGTGTTCGCACTCCGAGATTCTCCATCTGTCTAAATGGAGAACTCCATGGCTTCTTTGCTAGTGGGCACGGTCTTCACCAAGGGGATCCCATTTCTCCTTATTTATTCACCTTGGCCATGGAAGTTTTCTCAGGGATTCGTTTTTGATAGTCTAGGCAACCAGGCTTCAAATTCTTCCGAAGGTGTAAAGACACAGGCTTATCTCACATTTTCTTTGCGGATGACGTCTTTCTCTTCTGTGAAGCAAATGTGGCCTCGGTTTCCCTCCTCAAGGAAGGTTTGGGAACTTTTTTAGGATGGAGTGGGCTAAGACCCAATCTTAACAATAGTGAGGTATTTCTTGCGAGTGGGATTGAGTTCGTTCGATCTCAAATTATCCAGATCTTTGGCTTTCAGGAGGGGCTGCTTCTAGTTCGATACCTTGGGGTCCCCATAATCACTACCAGACTGTGGAAAGCATATTGTATATCGCTTGTCAATCGTATAACAGCGAGAGTGCAATATTGGGTGCATCGGTTTCCATCCTTTGCAGGCCGACTATAGCTTATAAGGTCAGTCCTTTATGCCATTCAAGCTTTTTGGGCTAGTGTGTTTACAATCCCTAAAGCTGTGTTGGATCGTATTGAGCAAATCCTTGGATAGTTCCTTTGGAAAGGCCCTAGGTTGGGTAGAGGAGGAGCGAAAGTCTCTTGGGATGACGTGTGCCTTCCTAAAGAAGAAGGGGGACTGGGCACTCACAAGTTGAGGGATTGCAATACCACTTACATGCTTAAACATATATGGATCCTATTCACTGACAAGGAATCCTTGTGGTGTAAGTGGATCCACTCTAATTTTTTGAAGAGGAAGAATTTATGGGTTGTAAATAAGTTGACCGTGTGCTCGTGGACCTGGAAAAAGTTGCTCCTTCTTAGGAGAGATTTTCGCCAATACTTCTGATGGTGCATTGGGGATGGTTCTTCAGTCTCTCTCTGGTTTGATTCGTGGCATCCAAGAGGGCCCCTGAATCTGCTTTTATTAGACTCCTACATTTACCACTTAGGGCTTTTAGGGAGGCCACGGTAGCAGATCTTTTCTCTCCAAAGGGTCATGAGGTTAATTTTATGTTAGAGGCGTGGGAGTTCCCCCTCGCCAACATATCAGAGATTGGATCGCTTCCGATGGACGAAGAGCACTTTGGGTACTTTCTCGGTTGCTTCCGCTTAGGAAACTATTAGGCCGAGAGAAGCCGTGGTCCCGTGGTTCTCTCTTATTTGGATAGCTCGCTTACTCCTCGTTATCAATTCAACCTTTGGCTCATTATTAAGAACCGGGTTCCTACCCAAGTTCTTCTTTTGGCCTATGGTAGGATTGATGATGCTTCGTGTGTTTTTTGTAACTCAAGACCGGATTCTAGAGACCATTTGTTTTTTGGTTGTCCTATCACCGCAGCCCTTGCTATCTTCTAGGCGGCTAGGTGCAACCTACCTTGGAGGAATGGCTCGTGGCAAGACAATCTCCGGTGGGCCTTGAAGTTTCTTACGGTAAAGACTTCCACCGTTGTATTGCTCGCTTCTCCTTCGCTGCCTTATGCCATTTGATCTGGAAGTAGTGGAATAGCATCCTATTCAGGGAGAAAACGTTGTCTATTCCAACCTTGAAGAACTATCTTATCCAAGTAGTCAAGGATAAGGCATTGACTTTTGCTAATGTGGAGGACACCACTCACAATAGGAGGATGCAACGCAGCTGGGGAATTGACTCATCTATCTTCTCCCCTATGTTGGTTGACATTGCTCTATAAGAAGAGGTGGTCGTTTGATGTCCTTTGGGCCCTAATTTTCGATTGGGGTTGGCAAGTCTTTTGCTTTAGGGTGGTGTGTGGCTGCTTTTCGCTACTTGGGTTGCTGGTTGCCTTCCCGTCTAGGCTTGTGAATACGTTTTGGGGACGCTCTCTGGCTGTTGGTTGCCTCCGTCTCTGTGTTTTTGCCGTTGTTTGGCCGGTCTTGTTTTGGTTCTTTTGTAGTTGTTGTTTAGGCTTTGCTACCTTGTTGGCCTTGTGTTTGCCTTGCTGGACAGCTTGTAGTTTTTTCTTGGTGCCCTTCCACTCGTGCGGACAAGGTTGTCCTATGAGTGTAAGCTTTTGGTGCCAACCTGCTTTGTACATTATTGGTTTAAGCTCAGTATATATTTATTTACCCAAAAAAAATATTCATTATATTCATATTATCTAATGTACTTATTATGGCACATTTGTATCATACATTCTAAGTACATCTCCATATACAATGAATGTTCATCTCCTTATCCAATGTATGCATTATTCAATACATTGATATTAATAATAAGTGCATTCTTGTTTTTTATAAATAGGAGCTTAATTTTTGTCAAAGACATAAGGTGATATAGTGAAAATAATTTTTTCTCCTTTGGCTTTTTCTACGATCTTTGGTGTCTAGCTTTCTCTACTCAATCTCTCTATTCTCTCCATTATGTATCTGCAACGTAATATTTTACAACACATTTGATAATATTTCTATCCCCAGGAATAGTTTTTTTTTTAAGAAATAATTTTTTTTCTATTTTAATTCCTTGGAACAATTTCTAAGTAAAGCAACACATTCGGTAACTATACAAAATTTCGATTCACAGAATAGAAAAATAAATGAATGCATTTTGTATGACCCACAATTTTTTTTGTTGACACCTAAATTTTGGCGGCCCATTTAGTCATTAGGGGTTAATTTTATTATTATAATTCATTTGCATAGCATTAGTTTTAGGTGCGTTAATTTTTAATTTACATTTTTGCATTTTTATTTTTAGGACGGTGGATGGGTCGAATTAATTGTTTTTGAGTTTAAATTAATAGGCCGGACTAAGCCCATGAAACGAGCAAAATTGGTCCGAGGCCGTTTTCTTTTAATGACAAAAATTAACTAAATCGAGATTTGATATGACATTGCGGTGGTTTTTCGAATTTAAGATAATCGGGTTGAAATCTTATCTTTAGTCTTTAGGTGATAAAATTGTTGAAAATTTTAAGGAGATAAGGAAAATAAAGAGATTTTTTGTGATCATAGAGGTTATAAGCAATCTTCGTATGAGATGAAATATGGAGAAAAAGATTGCATTTTGTTTTCCTTATATAAGGGGTGCACGGAATATTGTGAGGAGGGGGGTTTTTTGGTTTTCTTGGGAATCAAAAGGAAAAAGAAATCAGAAGAGACAGGGAGAGTAAAAAAGTAAAAAGAGGAGAAAGTGACGTGAGGGAGGGAGAAAAAGGGGGAAAAAGACTATTCATCTTCTTCCCCTAAAACTTCACTCCTTGGCATCGCCAACCCCCCGACCCACGAAGCCACCTGCGCGAGTCGTTCTCCGCCCAAGCCGCACCACCGTTGATCCTGCAGCCAAGCCTGAGCTCGTGCCTTTGCCCACGCCGGAGTACCGTGCGATCCGCTCGCTCCACCCGAGCGACCAGCCGCGCCAATTGCCCCGCTCCGCGACCTCTTCGCTCCGCCGCGCCACCCCAAGATCCGCTCGCCACCATCACACCTGCAAGCCCCCTGCTACTCACCCTCGCGCAAGCCCTTCCGCCTGCGTCCAATTGCCCACCAGACCGCGAGCCGCGCCCATGTCGCTTGCTCGCCGCACCAGCGACCCACTGCCGGCAGTTGAGCCACCAGCTATTACCACTCCACCGGTTGTCCGTGACCACCCAGCGCCGATCTGCTCAGCCCGGAGTCCGACGAAGCTCGCTCCGCCCGAGCGACGAGCCCCTCATCCGTGAGCCCGCGCCGCGCCGATCTCCCTCGCCGAGCGACGCCGCGCCGACTACCCCTGTTCCGTCCGAGCCCTTCAGCCGCCGCACCACCCTGCTCCGCGCCGACCACCGCCGGCGACTCCTTGGCCGGACCAACGAACTTGCTGCCCTCCATTTTTCCTTAGGTTGTTTTTCTTTTATTTTTTATTTTTTTATTATTTTATGTTATTTTACTTTACTTTTAGTTAGTTTTATTATTATTGTTTAAGTTGAATATTGTGAGGTGACTTTTAGGTTATAGTTTTTCTAGGCATTATCCATAGGATTTGTCCCTAAGGTTTATTGTAATTATTAATTTGACCTGTAAGATTTCGGGTCATTTTTTTAATTGTATTAACTCTTGGGGTTTGTTTATGGTATATTAATTGTTAAATTAATTTAATTATTAATTTGATCCGTAAGATTTCGGATTAGATTTTTAATTATTTTGATTTCTTGTCGTGATGTTCAAGGTTTAAAATAATCGTTAATTTGACCCGTGAGATAACGGGTTATTTTTTCGTTTATTTTAATCCTTTATTTGTTGAATATCTTGTTTGCTTAGATTTAATGCTTGTTTTAGAAAATCACTAAGAAAAATCAAAAAGATGTTTGAATTAGGATTTCAATTGGTTTTAGAATATTTCTTGTTATTTGGCATATCTAGAATATAGATTTTATTTTAGATTTTAAAAAAATATAAAACAAAAAATGCATTCATTTAGGATCTTAGTTTTTGTTTAATTTAAGTTGCATGTTTAATTACGTGGCATTTTTAAATTTCGAACGTTGTTAAAAATAAAAAAAATATAATGCATATGTCATGTAAAATTAGGGCATGCTCCGCACGTCATTGCATATTAAATAGATTGCATGTTAGGTTGAGATAATGTTTTAATTTAAATTAGGATTTAACATGACCTAATCCTTTTTTTTAATTAGAATTTCAATCTATCTGGATCATTTTTTCATTTGAATTTCATGAAAGAAAATACAAAATTTGTCTTTGCATAAGTTAATTTCAATTTTTAGGATAGATTGCATTTTTAAAAATAGAAACATCAAATGCACGTCATTTAGTTTTCATTAAGTTCATTTAATTAGAACTTTCTTGTCATTAGACTAAGTCATTTAATAAATGTCGCGTGACATATAGCTTGTATATTAAATTGCATGAGATATGTCATTTTAGTTTAAATAATTTGGTATGTCATTGCATCGTGTTGCATGTCATTATAATTAGATCATTTAGATTGCATTTAATTATTGCATTTCTTCATGTCATATAGTTTAGGTCATGTCGTCATGTCATATAAGATTATTAGCATGCATCGCATGATTTTCCTTAAATAAAGTGAAAACAAAAAATTGAAATTGCGTGTTAATGAATCATATCTAGGATCATCTATATGAATTCTGATCTAACAATGCAGATGCTTTCGTTACTTTAAGGTATGTTTTTTTGCATTATTTAATTGCTTTCTTGAGTGTTAAATTGGCGGTATGCGCACCTGTATGATCACCTCACATGTTAGGAAAGTGAATTAAAATCAAATCAAGCTGCCTGCAAAACATTTTTAAATTAAAAAGAAATGGTACCGAAAGCGCACTAGGATAGTCTAGTGTAACAAAGTCCCCGTACCCAAAATCTCTGGTTCGTAGAAGTAAGATAATCCTCCCGTTATTTTACTTAGGTGTCTAATCAACCTACCTTAAAGGCGATTAGTGGCGACTCCTAGATAATAAGCTTTTGCATGTCAAAATCCCTAAGTCGCGATTTGGTATGGGCTTAGGAGAGCCCGAGCTAAGCTTAAAGGCTTAGCAGTCCATCAACCTAGTTTTAGGTGGCAAACCCGAAAAAATTGGGTCGCAACATTTTTGTACCATAAAAATTCTTTTAATATTATAACTTTTTTTTAAAGATTTTTCTTCTTTTCCTCTCTTCTTTCTCCTCCTCTTGGCAGCAAATGGCGATGGGCAACAACTGACAACCGACGACCAAGGATGGGCGACAACCAACAATCAATGACCGGCGGCGATTGGCAACGAGTGGTGCTTGGCAGCGGGCGGCAAGTCTCCATTGACCGATTAGACAAGGAAGAAGAAGAAAATGAAAAAAAAAAAAAAAACGACTTATTTTTAGAAATTATTTTCAGAAACAAAAAAACTATTTTTTTCTACTATTTGTTTTTGTTCCAAATCTATTCCACGACCACTTTTCTATTTTAAGGAATAAAAAAATTAACTATCATTTCCAAACGAATTTATGACCTTTTTTCTATTCTGGAGAACAAAAGAACAAAAAAACAAATAAATGAAAATGTTACCATGCAAGCCTTTATTATAACCAGGGGCCTAAGCCCCCATCGGATCGGCTTTCTTCATACTGAATGGGCCCTTGATCTTATTGGGCCGTGTTACTATTTGATCCATATCGCGCTTGCTTTCGATGCTATTAGCACCCATCCTCTCAAATTCGAATCGAAAAGCATGTGAGGGTAACTTTTGTTATATCCAACTGCCCACCAGCATTTGAAATAGGCACTAGGGTAGGGGTGAGCATGGTTCGGGTTGGGCCGGTTCACCCCTTAACCCTAGGACTAACCCACACAGTGCTGGTCTTCAATTTTTGGGATCGAGGACCGACCCTATTGAGCTTGGGACCAAAGATCGGACCAACCCAATGGGTTCGGTCCGATTCCATGGTCAACTCGAGACCAACTGATAATTTTTTATTTCATTTTTTTTATTCCTTAAAAAAGCGCTTGAAAATCGAACTGACCCAATAGGTTCGGTCCGGTTTCAAGGTTAACCTAGGACTAACCAATAATTTTTTATTTCATTTTTTGTACTCCTTGAAATGATAACTAAGAACCGTATTGACCAAATGGGTTCAATGATAAGTAAGGTCAGCTAAGAAAGGCAAGCAATGAGGATCAAGTGGGGTGAGCGTCGAACAGAATGAGCATCGAATGTCAAGCGAAGAGCAACAAGCCAAGCGAGCATCGAGCGACACGAGTGACCCAAAGCGAGCGAGGCAAGTGTCGAGTAACAAGCGGAGAAGTTTTTTTTTTTTTATTTTTATTTTAGCAAATTGAAGACTAAGATAACAAATAAGACATAAAAGAACAAATACTAGAGGAAGATACTATAAGGTGCATTTTTGGACACCGTGAGAACTTATCACAAAAACGTTTTCCTCCTTCGTAAATTATGACTATTGACACTATAAAAGGCATTAAAAACCTAAGTTATTAAAGAATAATGTAAAATTACTTAAACTCATAACTAAAGAGTTGCTTAATGTTGTTGATGCCGCTTATTTTAATGTTTTCTCTATATAAAAAAATTATAAATAATATATATATGGGTTGACCCTGAACCGATGCTCACCCCTACACTAGGGTATCAATTATAGGCACGATAGTTGTAACAAGTCCAAACACTTGTAGGATGAAATAAGTGATGCCAGCGGCCGGCTAAATGCGTCGTACGACATTTTTTAGTGGATTTGACTTGTGTTAATAAGCCAAATGTCGATACAAAGGAGAGTCAAAGTCGCTTGTCAGTTATACCACAATATTCTAGATAACATTGAAGTACTTTACACGAGAAATACAATCACTAAGAATGATGTAAGGAATAAATTATCAAGCGGGTATACTATATTTATGCGGTTTTTTCTGCACAAAAAATTGTTTTAAAATGTGTGTCTTCACTTTTTTTTTTCAATTATTTTATTTTATTTTATTTTGTCAGGTGGTGGTGGTGGCGGATGCCCCTAGAATTGGTACCTACTACTGCTTTGTAATCATTCTCAGTTCTTTTGAGCGTGCTTCCCAACTGTTTACGCACGCCCGGAAGATTAAGGCGTTGCCGTGCAAATCACCAGCGACCCCTTTCAACGGACCCCTTCATTCTCTTTCGTTTTCGGTTTTCCCTTCTTATTGGTTGTCCCCCATTCTCACGTAAAAAACAAGGGAATCTAAGAATTCGTTATCTTTTTATGACCCAAAAAATGTCCTTTTTTTTTTTTTATCTATGCCAATAGATTATTAAAAAAAAAAAAATGACGTTTTTTTGGTCATTTTTTTATCTATTTACTATTACCAATAGACTATTGGTCGGACTGCAGATGGAAATTCTTGTGTAACATGCGAGCTGCGCGGGACGAAGAGGGAACGAAGAGGGACAAATATCTTGGAAGGGGAATAAAAGTAGGAAGGAGAAGCAAGCTTAAGAAGTCGAAGTCGTGTTGGAAATTGGAAGGACAGAGTGGATCGTTTGGTGCACTAAAGAGCATGCGTCCATTGGGTTCCCTTGGCAAGTATTTGAAAGTGACGAGACATATACCCTCTTAGCTTTTTAAAAGATCAATGGAACTTCAAGCGATATTCATTGTTCACCCCCACCTCAACCATATCCTCACGCAAGGAAACATCAACACTATTTGAAAGCCTTTCGTGATTAATTTTTCTGAGACAAGAGTCAAGAATTCCAACACGCGATTCCGATACGTACGGGATCAATTTTAAAAATTGTCAATAACTCTCTTCTCTTCTCTTCGACTCTTACATCACATGACTCATGATTTTTAATGTAAATTCATTTTAGACTCTTTTATTATTTATTTATTTATTTATGAATTTGAATCAAATTAATTCAATAAAAATAATAATTTATCATATATATAAATATACATTAAATACACAACGTGTTCCAATGCATTGGAATTCCTTATTTTTAGAAAATTGATGTGTCGGCATATTGTGTCGTGTGTCAATGATACTTAGTGCTCACATGTAGATTCCCTTCCGATAGCAAATTGTCCAAAATAATAGTAGGTTTGTTTTTCATGCGACTTCATGGAATCTTAGACTAAAAGAGAATTTTTTTTTTTTTTTCTGGTACATATAATTTATCAAATGGATATATGCAATAGAAATCCTAGAATTTATCAAGGAAAGTGCAATTGAGTCATAAAACTTGCAAAAAGTACAATCAAATCCTAAAATTTGTCAAATTGATTCAATTGAGTCTTAAAGTTTACATTGTCAAACTTATTAATAGAAAATGATGACAAGGCATTTTAAATGAATTTGTATTTTCCACATGGCTTTTTAAATTATTTTTATCCTAAATCTAATAACTAAAAAGGAAAACTTAAAATTTATTTAAAAAAAAAAAAAAAAACTATTAAAAAAAAAAAGGCACTAGTGGAAGCCTCCGCCGCCATTGCCCATTGCCGAAGGGGCTAGCGACGATTGTCGACCCTAGGCAAGGGTGGCTGGCCCTCACCGGCCAGCGTGAAGCCTTGCCGGCCCCGGCGAGGGCGCCCAAATTTGGACACGTCTGCCCTCATGAGGGGCCAACGACCATCTCTTGCCTAGGGTGAGGCCTTGCCAACCCTCATAGGGGGCCAGTGACCATTGCCTGCCCTAAGCGAGGCCTTGTCAACCCTCGCCTGGGGTCGACGAGGCTCGCCTAGATTTGGGCGAGGCCCCTTCCCTCGGATCTGGGTGACCCTCCCCAGCCTCGAGTGAGGGCCAATGAGGCCTCACCCAAGGCAAGTGATGGTCGCTAGCCTCTCGTGAGGGCTGGCGTGCCTCGCCTAGGCGATCAAGCCCGAGCCCGAGGCTAGTGAGGCCTCACCTTGGTAGGGCAAGGGCCGACTACCGTCACTAACCCCTTTGGTGATGGGGCGGTAGCAAAAGTGCCTACCGGTGCCATTTACTTTTCTTTTTTTTTAATAATTACATTCTCTAAATAAAATTTAGCTTTTCTTTTCTTTTCTTTTTTGTTTTTAAACCTAATTTTTAAAGATTTTGAATAAAAACGATTTAAAAAAGCTACGTGGAAAATAAAAACTCATTTAAAATGGCACATCGGTATCTTCCGTTAGTAAATTTAATGGAGTTATCTTTAGGACTCAATTAGACTAATTTAACAAGTTTTAAGACTTAATTACATTTTTTATAAATTTTAGAACTTAATCGCATTTTCCTGATAAATTTTAGAACTTAATCGCATTTTCCTGATAAATTTTAAGACTTCTATTATATATATCCCTTTATCAAATTATGAGTTGACATGGGTCTCGCGTCATCAGTCACTCGCTTCCGCCCTTCGTTCTAGTCCCTGGGCCTTGACGGGAGGCATATTCTCCGGCTGGGAGTACTTCCCTCAAAGCTCCCTCTTCCTCCTCCACTGAGCTTGGTGTTTGGTGGGCCCAGATTGAGCTAAAAATGGCAAGCGACGTCACGAATGCCCTCCTTTTTCACTTTTATGACCCAAAATACATTGAAAAAACAAAAGGGAAAAACTTAAACTGTCTCCATCACATCAGCATCACGCTTCGAGTCCCCAAATGTTCACTCAAATCTCGACCGCAGTTTCACCAGCATCTTAACGTCACATCCCGAATACCGGACCGAATGGGAGAGATGCCGTTAAGCGATTTATGTTTCAAACATTTTCTATTAGATGGTCGATACCTTACGTGATTCCTTAGAATATTTGCTTTTGTGATTTGGCTCACATGAAATAAGTCAGGTTATTATAGATGACATCAAGTAGCTTTCCTTGTATTAGATTTATGGTTGGGGATGGACTAAGCCTATACTCAATTCGTCGGGAGTGGAGAGTGATGGATGATGTAAAAGGACTTGAATGAGATGTGACTCTTGACGGACTTTAAAGACAGTAGGGAAACAATTAGATCAAGATGCACATTGAATAGGGGAGTATCGCTAGGTGGTAGTGGTATAACCTGTTGAGCGATCAATACCATCGTCAAATGAGTACCACCTTGTACGATCATTTAACGTACTCCTTTTGATCATTTGGTCCTCGTCGACTGGGTCAAGTTATTATACATTAATTAATATAATCTAGAAGTTTGTGACATATCAAATCTCACATCGGATGGGTCATCCGAAAGACCTTGTTTAACTATTCACCAGTCAACACTTACTACAAAATGGTCATTACCTTATGCAATTACTTAAAGTACTCCTTTGGTGATTCGGCTCGTGAGAACCAAGCTGAGTTGTTACAAAATGGTATTTAAAACAAAAAAAAAAAATCCCCTCCAATTGATATGTGGTCTATGGGTGGACTAGACCATATTCGATCCAATGAGGGAGGAGAATGACCATCAGGATAAGAGAGTTCGGACAGTATGCAATTCCTGTCAAATTTTAAATTAGTGGAGGGGCACGCATACATTAGTACATCAGCTAGTACTGACATGAAAGTTAATTCTTCAAGTGGGAGTCGTGACATCCCTAATCTAAGAGAGGCTCTCTCAAATGGTTCACGAGTCGACGCCCATCCCCAAAACAATCACCACATTGCACGGTTGCTCGTAATATCTCTTTTGAGGGCTTGGTCATCGCGAGATGGATCGGACACTCACAATTACTCTATGGATGTCTCTTGAAGTTTTTTTCTTTTTTGTCCAATACACAAAAGAAGCTGGCTATCCTTAATCAAACCGAACAACAGACCCAATCATCTTTCGACAAGATTAAGTCGATAAAACAGCGTTTCTAATACGGGGAGATGGGGGCCATGAAATTGCGTCTCCTACTTTGTCTTAAAATCAGTACGAAAGCAACATCATGATGCAATCCGTAATGATCGCCGAAGACTAATTTAACGACAGCGAAGCAGCAGGATTATGAGTGAACATCCCATTAATCTTCTCGATCGAGTCCCAATCAAACTCGTAGATTATGATCATTTCGTGTCCCCCTAATCTCCTTGCGATCTTTTCGTGTTCCCCTACGTGGTGCGATGGAACAAGGCACCCAACTTGCTTCTACAGCAATTTGAACTTTGGGACATGAGGTCATCCTCGCCCATGGATTGCCTAACCCTCCACGATCAACAGAGAGAGAATTGAACTTTGGTTTTATATTCCCTTTGTCACTTGAATGCAAAGGTGAGGAGATGGACAAGTTGTCCCAGCATCAATTGGATTCAGGACTTTTTGGGGCACGCTCGGGGGATTTGCTTCGACTTCGTGTCAACGAGCGAAAGAAAGGGTCGACCGACACGATCGCGCCACGTCATCGCCCCGGGTTTAGTGCGCGACAACTAGTTAGAGCATGTCGCACTATGACCGTTAGTCCCGTTTTCCTGTCCTTATGCCATTTGCGGGTTCTGAAGTTTGGTCCGGACTAAAGATATCATGCGTCGAGAAAGGGAGGGTCTCCCGGGGGGCTCACCTAGTGCGACGGAAGAAAAAACCAACGATGTCATTCGTGTGGGTTCCGAAGTTCGGCCCGGACTAGAGATCACGCGTCGAGAAAGGGAGGGTCTCGTGTGGGGCCCAACTCATGCGACGGAAGTACAAAACAACACGTGGGGGTTTTGGCCACGCGGAGGAGCTAGCGACGCAACGATCGCAGCACGAACAGAAAGCTGCATTTCGAATCTTTGATTGAAAAGACCCAACACAATTAGAGGGGCACTCGGAGGAGGAAGTGCATGTGATATGCGATTGATGTCTCGCCATTTGCGGTTTTGTCCTCGCACATCCTGTCAATGGAGACACTGTGGAGAGGAGAAAGGAACAGGGACGGACACGTTCCCTGGAGCACTCGAATGCTCGGCATTTTCCCGTCCGTTCTTTGGCTCCGCGAGAGTGAATCTCCATTAAAATAAGCCAACTTCGAAAGCGTGATCTTTGGGATCCGATCCATCGACTTTTGGGAATATTTGTTATTGGTGCGGTCCGTATTCATCCCAGTAAAATATGGACATCCGGTCGAATCACATACTTTCCCCCCATGAATCGCACTCCTTTTCGTCAATTTGGTGAATCTCATATGTCAAATAAGCAGAAACCCTCCACCAGATTAATTGGTTCGGATATGATTAGGCGAACCGTCTCATTGAGTCACTAGGGGGCTTCTCTAGTCTTCGTAACAATGAAAGTTCGTTATGGCAAGCCATTGATGCTCAAAAAAAAAAAAAAAAAAAAAACACACCCACGTGCACGCACATAGAGCACGCATAAGCAATTGGATCTTAAAATATCCTTTCGCCCATTGGTTTACTTAGTACAGAATCACGAGTCATTCAAACTTCCTGATTTCTGGATTACGCGGAATTGCACCGTGCCGGGCGTCCTGGTGTGCCTACACATCGAGTGAGATTTGGAAAGACAATTTGTTTGTCAAGTCAGCATTAACTCCGTCGAATGTATGGAGTGACCTCCTAATCACCAACTAATGCACAGCGAGCTACTGTAGCTCAGTGGGACAGCAAACGATTTTTTTGTACTGAAACTATCTGTCGATGTTTCTCAGTGCTTTTCCGATCACCCCTTTTTTTTCTTAAACCAACCCCCCGCCCCCCTTTTGCCGAGGAGTACGACAAGGTTGATTGAACCCCCACCACCTCGAGCTGTCTGAACGCGGTACCGATTAGAGGTGGTTCCAATCATTGGTTCTCTTGAGTTAGTCAAACATTCAATGCGCGATTGTATGTGGGTTGTGTCACTTGTGTGATTGATGGGTGTATTATTGTCACCTGGAATAACGAGAAGTTTCAAGTTCTTTTGGGGTTAGCAAACTATGCATGTTATGTGTAGCTAAGGGGCTTGGAGCTCTTCACTTTGTCCCCATAGGACCGTTAGTGATGTACCTTGCCAACCACTAGCAAGGCTAGGCCTCGTCCAGCCCAACACGAGACCGCCCTTGTGGCTTTTGGTGAGGTTGCATCTCACCCAACCACAGTCAAGCTTATCCTTGTCTCAGTCGTCAAGATCTGGCAATTGACCAAAGGAACGGGAAGGAAAAAAAGAAAGATAAAATTGAAAAATTATTAAAATATCATTAACAATTGTCCATTTCAGCACTAATCATGCCACGTAAATTACCCACATCCATGTCGGTAATATCCAGTCAAAATTAGTCGAAAAAATTAAATAAAGAACATAACTAAACTCGAGATAATATGAACATAATTAATTTTTCCCCTGAAAAAAAAAAAAAAAAGATCAATAGAAAAGATATTGCCAAAAACCTTGTATTTTGAGCTATGCTTTAGATAACATATGGAGAGTACATTCTACAGATGTGATTTTGAGTTCACAAATGACTATAACCTTTCTGGAATAATCGAATACTGACGTCGCCTCAATTCATCTCCGCTCCTTAGTAATTAAATTAATTTCTTTCGTAATGAAAAAACGCCACGACCGACCAAATTAAAAGCGACCAGAAAGTCCGTTTAGGTAATCTAATTGACTAATTAGCTTATATTAATGCACGTCATAGTCACGAGATTCTGTAACTTTTGTGACGTCTGCTTCTCGATTTGCACCTGATCGCGGCACCTAAGCAGATAGACTTCTGGCTTCAAAGTGGACCTTAATTGCTTTGATTTATTTCTTATTTTGGTCGAAACCTTGATTGCTTCGATTAAACGTCGAAATATATACACGTTCGATGGGGGTTGACTTTTTGTTAATCGTATGAGCCGAACGCTGACTTGAGCGATCGACGGTTCGTAGAAATTCAATTTGCCAAATTGTTGAAAGGACGGCATGCTTATGCAACGGATCAGATGCCAAACAAAGTCCCTCCTCTTCTAGACATTCCTTGCTCAAACACATCAATGCGTAGAGCAAGAAGCCAATTCGTTATACGTAGACTTTTACTAATTTTGAAATAAAGAAAACCACAAATGAATTTCGCATTCAAAAATGGTTATACATAGATCGAGAAAGATGTGATACCAAAAAGTTTAAATTGTCTAGAATTAATGGATATATGAGATTAAATGGAAGGCTTTGACTATTTATAATTATGCTTTTATTCATTATATGAGCATGTTATAGTGACGTGCTTAATACAAAAATCTTCGATTTTCAAAATATTAATCGTGCACGTTATAAGAATAATCAACGCGATATATTATTTTCTTATTTTAGTGCTTAACAAGCGTTCGAAGTGACATCTTTATAATAATTTTCTTTGAATAAATCTATTTTGGTAGATGAATATTGGATAGTGACCTTTGGTGCATTACATTTTCAATGCCACCACTTCGACATGTCCGAAACATGCACTAATTTCAGCAGTTATTTATTCTTAAAACAAATAAATTGAATTCGGAAGAAATAGAGGGTGGTTTAAATCAAGTCGGCATATAATAATGCGGTTGCGACAACTTACTCCTGCAATTTCGAGTTCCGAAGCAAGAATTAACAAAAATATCCGATTAACTTTTTCCCCCGTAATTTATGGAGAGAATTTTAAAAAGAAAAAAAGAAGAAGACATTTTGTGGATGATGATTGACCGACTTTTTTCACGTGCGAAGCAGCTAAAGCCGTATAGAGCTGGCTTTTGTAATATCGAGATGAAATCGACATTATTATTATTATTATTATTATTATTATTATTATTATTATTATTATTATTATTATTATTATTTGTTCTTTTCCAATTATTTAAATCCAATTATTGTGCAGTTCTCGTATGCAAGGACGTCATCTGTCTTCCCAGGAATATTTATGGCGTCCTCTTTGCTTCGTTGCATCAAACCGATCTATCGCTCTCTAATGAGGTGGTCCAAACAAAATGGTTAAGTAATTGTCGGGCCTCGAGTAAATTAAGATAATATCATTCTTGTATTTTATTTTATTTTTGAATTATTGTTGTTATGATTATTATAGACTCACCCGTCAGCATAAAAGATATTTTGCGATTGTATGTGGCTGAATTGATGACATATTTAAAAAAAAAAATTGATTTGTTAAGGAGTTTATAGATTAAAGAGTTAATATTATGAAAAATTCAAAACTAGTTTTTTTCAAAATAAAATACCTCAAATTAGTACATCTATAACAAATTTACCATTCATTAGTTTTGACCATAAAAAATTGCAAACTGGTAAAATTGCGACAAGCAAAATGTAAAACCCAAAACCAATACGCCCGTCAACTACCATAAATTATCCAATTCAGCAAATTGAAGATAAGATTTAATAGAAATAAATGGAGAGTAAATTTGTCATAGGTGTTTTAATTTGGAGTTAAATTAGTTTTGGATAAATTTATTATAAATGTACCGGTTTGGAGTTTTTCGAGATATTAACTTTAAATCAAATAAAGAACGGAACCAAACTTGCCGGGCCGGCAACTTGGCCATTGCTAATCACATATGACTTTGAACAAGTGGGACGTATCTCACATATGACTTTGAACGAGTGGGACGTATCTCAGGGGCTGAGATACATTGGGACCATATGCATCTGAAGCACCTATAAAACTCTACGGTTTTAAACGTGTTCGTTCTTTATTTTGAAGAGAAATAACAAAATAACAGCTCTCTAAACGATTATTGTTAGGTGCGTCATCCGCATAAACCGAAAAATTCTACATTCGCCATTTAGCAAGTGACATGTATATTTGAAATTAATTTTATAATCAATTCTTTCACGCGTTAATTATCTAATAGTGAGTGCATCACACGATGGACCTGACGAAAATCCTCTAAAATGGCAAAGTATTACAAAGCCCTCGAACCCCTATTCTCAAATAGAAAGCATATACAATAATGGTACGAGCTCTTGTTAGCTGGTGCCAAGTCCAAAAACTTTTAAGCTGTCGTGATAAAAATCGTTTTAAATAGTGTTGAATATAAATATTACAAAAGAACTAGCGCATTTGAGTGCCAAAAAAGAGAATCGAATTTCTCGATAAGTGCGCACAATACTCGATATTGAAATTCGAATATTTGTACGAGCTCTTGTTAGCTAGTGCCCAAAAGATTTTTAAGCTATAGGGGATGGAAATCGTTTCGATTAGTGCTAGAATAACAAAATTAGGAAAACGATAGTGGATTCAATAATGTTGAAAAAGGAAAACGGATGTTTTCACAAGTGCACGCGACACACGTAATTGAAATTCAATTATTTGTACAGGACAGGACTCCTAGAACGGCTTTGATGGAGAATCTTAAAGGCCTCGTCCATCTTTTTGTAGCACAACATCGTGTCGTGCGGGCATCTTGGGAGACCGCTCGCACGCTTTTCCTCGGCTCTGTTTTGTTTTTTTCAATAATTTAAAGTTCTTGGAACTTTGGGCCATGATGCATCAGCGGCGAATTGAAGTCGGTTAAATCAATTACTCTTGCTATGGACGTTCCTTTGTTTTGAAGGAAAATGTAAGAATAGTATACACCGTGTATCATCTTGGGTATAATATGGTTTTTATGTTTTCTCTTCCTTTTCCTATGGTTAAATTAATTATAAGGAATCAACAGCAGGACCATGATCATCAAGAAATTGAAAGGCGCATTCCTTAATTCTTCATATTAGGAGTGACCGGTTTGCAAAGCAAGTCGATTCTCATATTGGAATTGGAAACCGACCCTATTTATTCAGTTCCGGATCAAATCCGTCGGTCTCGGTCCGATTCTCGGGATGGATCAAGATCAATTGTGTAGGTTCTTTTCTTTTCTTTTCTTTTTATCTTCAGTAGGACTTAAAGAAAAGTTGGACACTCGTGGCATCCAGATAAATAATCTTAGAGTCCAGGAAGTCGCTAGCAGCGTTTAAAGATGTTGACTCTTCTCGATTTGCAGGAGGATTACAGCACCATTGACTTCTCAAGAAATTGATTGGAGCTTTCTTTGCAAATATGTCGGGCGTCGCTGTGTATGATGCTCTTGTACATTTGAACAAAAACGGATCGTTTGCGCTGACTGATGTGCACCACGCCATCTTCTTTATAACCCAAGAATTTTTCCTCGTACGTCATCTTTGCTGTTGCATAAATTATTCATCTTGTTTGTAATGGCGGGTTTCGATCCTAAATGCTTCAGCTTTAGATTAGGAGAAGATACCTTGTGCGGAACCTAGAATCACCAGTTATTTCTGGTTCCATCGATTCCTCGCAGGAACTACCTAAAACAATCCGTCCAGTCCGGTACGATTCTCGGTTTAGACTGGACCGTGCTCACCCCAATCCACATTCCCGTCTTTGTCTCGAGAAAGAATCCTCGGCCTAAACAACAAAACTTTCGCGTGTTGAGAAAAATTAGAAATTACTGTAAAAACATCTTTTTGTGTATATTGTAAAACAGAAGGCTTGGATTTGTAAAGCTTTTTCACTAGCAGTGAATCAAAATCTAAGCGTGGTTCTTTTTTGGAAAACTTCATGATAAAAAAAAATATATATTTTTGAGAAATTTATTTTCCTAACTTAATGGGTGCACTTTTTTTTGTTACCGTTAATGATTTTCGATTGAGCAATCATTTTTAGCAAATCAAATGTACAAAAATCCATAAAATTAATTCATGAAAAATTCTCTCATTCAAACAAATATTCTTTAACCACTGGGGTTTACCCTAATGGCCACCTTTCCATCATGGAAGGGGAGGTGAGGGGTTCGAATCCTCACATTCTCAGTGGGATTGTGGTAGAGACGGATTAATTTCAGGAGTGGGTTTCGACTCCCACGCCCTGCAAGGAGGTAGGGCAAAAGTCTGAGAGTGAGCGTTAGAATAGATGTAGAGTATGATCGACAAAAAGAAAGAAAAAACAAATATGCTTTAAAATGTACAATAAAATTGTGAAATTTACCATTTCCTAAATCTTGAGGTACTCGTAACCTCTACTTCTCGTCTTATCAAAACCCTATTTTCATCTGTTCAACTTCTCGACGTCACGCCTGGTCAAAAGAACATGTGACAAACAGTTTGATTGCACTTACTCTGAGGAATTCACTAGAAGAACAAGATCCGAACAAGTCCATCACAAATCCCCATGCACTTCAGTTAAAGCAATCCCCTCAGTGGGATTGTGGTAGAAACGAATTAATTTCAGGAGTGGGTTTCAACTCCCACGCCATGCAATGAGGCAAGGCAAAAGTCTAAGAGTGAGCGTTAGAATAGACGTAGAATATGACTGACAAAAAGAAAGAAAAAACAAATATGCTTTAAAATGTACAATAAAATTGTGAAATTTACCATTTCCTAAATCTTGAGGTACCCGTAACCTCTACTTCTCTTGTCTTATCAAAACCCTCTTTCCGTCTGTTCAACTTCTCGACGTCACGCCTGGTCAGAAGAACATGTGACAAACAGTTTGATTGCACTTACTCTGAGGAATTCACTAGAAGAACAAGATCCGAACAAGTCCATCACAAATCCCCATGCACTTCGGTTAAAAGAAACCCCTCAAAAGGAAAATTTCTCCATATAAGTTTTCAAGATTTCCGGGATTGATCGGAGACTTTCCCCCTTTGGATATATCCTCAATGTTTTCAATATAATTAATGCGGCAAGTGAGTGGTTGTTAACGTGGCTATAAGATAATATATCTACATGTACCTCGCCGATCATTCAAAAAGTCGATTAACCTCTTGCTCTTGGCAAAAGGATCTTGGAACTAAAAAGTCAAAAGGATTCTTGACTGGGTCTAGTGAAAAATCTACATTGACTTATTAACTGTCGATTACTATAATCCTAACTTAATATATACATCGGATTTAGGTGGCATCACGAAATATTTTAGACATTTAAAACCCTAAAGTATATAATTTAGTGAAATTTCAAGAATATTACAGCCAAGACCTGAGACCCCCCCAAGATACCACCTTCGTGTTAGCATAAATCCTCAACGTCGTCCTCAGCAACGCCACAAAAAAAAAAAAAAAAAAAAAAAAAAAAAAAAAAAAAAAAAAAAAAAAAAAAAAAAACAATTGCTCTTGCAATACATATATACATATATATAAAGATTAGACAAGAAGGTATTTTATTCAATTTTTTTTATTTGCTCATCAAATTCGAGAAAAAAAATATCTGATTCTGACAATACTAGCATTGATGACGCAATGCTCTAAAGTTTGTTTTCTTAATTAGATTGTTTAATGGATGTGGCTCGTTTTCGTCATTAATGACGCTTTCGGAGAAGCTGAATGATCAAAGTCAACGATGATATCTTCTTCCTCCTGCCCATGTTCGTCCAACCGCCTCTTTCGACACAATAGGTTCGGACACATGGGATCAGCAACCCGACCAAGGCCCCCACAGATTATTCGAAGGATTTTTTTTTCTTAATTAGCATCATTAAAGTGTAGATAAGTAAATTTAATTTTTTTTTTTAACCTGGAAAGATCTAAGTGGGTATTCGATTTTATATCTTTTGAGGTGACATTGTGCGTTCCACAGAAAAAAAAAAAAAATTGGTAAAAGGAAAAAAATAATTTTATATTTGGAATGTCACTCTTTCATTGAAGTTTCTTAATTAAATTCTATAGCAATAGATGATCCTCTCATTTGAATTATCATTGTTTTGCATACATAACACTCTGTAATTTAAAGACCCTTCAATCTTATACATAGGCGTTGGATTGAAAGTTCTAATTTGTTAGGCGTGCGTACAGATCACTATATGCCGTCATAACATATGAAAGTCCTAGACATAGAGAGAGTAATGTTGAGAATATCGCCTGACTTCACTTCACTAAAACATGGTTTGAGGGACAAATTGATAATAATTTCAACTCCACATCACTCTTATTAGGGTTTGCATGAGTCTTGCCAAGCAATTCGGCTTCCATCAAGTCCACCATAAATTTGTTGTAAAAAATTGATGCATCGAAAATTTATATGATTCGTTGGACTTGTACATCTTATATGGGATTCATGTGATTTAATGGATCGCATGTGCGGAATCTTTTTTCCTAACCTAACGAGCAGGCTTTTTCCCTACCTAGTGAATTTGGCTAGGACGAGTTGTCCAAGTCGCTATCTAGCGCCGCACATTAAGACATCTATAAATGCAAGCCATCTCTCGATTCGCTTCCTCTCAGCAGCGACTGCAAGAAAGCCACAAAACAACAGCGCGAGCATTCCCGTCTTTAGGGGCAACCGAAGGTGGAACCACCGAAATCTTGCGCGAACGAATCCTACTGTCGTTCTTCTCTGGAGCGTCTAGTGCGCGCCTGATTGCGGTGTCGGAAAATGAGTGACGAAGACAAAAACGGCGCCGCGGCAGCGAAGAAGAGGGCGACCGGGAGGACGACCGGCTCTCTCCGCTCCATCTTCATGCATGCCGACGCTGCCGACAAGCTACTGATGGCCCTCGGCTTCCTCGGAGCCGTCGGGGACGGCTTCACAACTCCGCTGGTCTTGTTCATCAGCAGCCAATTGATGAACCACATCGGCAACGCGTCGTCTTTCACGACGGGCACGTTCCTCCAAAACATTAACAAGGTCCGCCCTCCGTTGCCTTGAGGTTGATTTTGTCTATCATGAAAAGGGGCTGAGTTTTTACGTTTTGTGTCCCTATGCGATTTGACAGAACGCAGTGGCTCTTCTGTACTTGGCGTGTGGCTCGTTCGTTGCATGTTTCTTGGGTCAGTCCTATTTCTCTCTCTCTTCAAATTTGTGTTTTAACCCTCCATTCCCTTTTTCCTTACTTAACAACTGTGTTTCGAACATGTGATTTTATTAGAGGGATACTGTTGGACAAGGACGGGAGAGAGACAAGCCGCGAGGATGCGAGCCCGGTACTTGAAGGCCGTCCTGCGACAGGATGTGGGCTACTTCGACCTGCATGTGACCAGCACGTCCGAAGTCATCATCAGCGTGTCCAACGATAGCCTCGTGATCCAAGATGTCTTGTCCGAGAAGGTTAATATGTCCTAACTAATCACTAGTACAAAGTCACATAACATTGTGGACTAGCCAAGCCCGACGGGGCGGTCACGGTTCTTTTGATCTGTAAATTGAGGCGTGTAAGCGACGGCTGATGGAATGCCTTGTTTCGTGTAGGTGCCGAATTTCCTGATGAATGCCTCGATGTTCGTTGGAAGCTACGTCGTGGCGTTTCTGATGTTGTGGAGGCTGGCTATCGTCGGGTTCCCGTTCGTGGTCCTCTTGGTAATCCCTGGGTTCATGTACGGCCGAACCCTGATGAATCTGGCGAGGAAGATCCGGAAGGAGTACAACAAAGCTGGTACGGTCGCGGAACAGGCGGTCTCGTCCATCCGGACTGTCTATGCCTTTGTTGGGGAGGACAAGACGATTGCTGAGTACTCCGCCGCGCTCCGGGGGTCGGTCGAGCTGGGCCTGAGGCAGGGGCTAGCGAAGGGCCTGGCCATCGGGAGCAACGGGGTCGTCTTCGCGATCTGGTCCTTCATGTCGTACTACGGCAGCAGGATGGTGATGTACCATGGCGCCAAGGGCGGGACAGTTTTTGCAGTTGGCGCCGCCATCGCCGTCGGTGGACTGTAATGCTCTCTCACTGATCCAACTCCTAATGAATGCTTCTTTTTGCTTTTCTCTCAATGATTAAAGCTTAAAAATTTAGGCTTGTAGTACCTGTTTCACACCCCCGATGACATCTTGCCGTCCTAACCTTACAGAATATTTAGGGGGGAAGTGGCTAATTGGTGCGATAATCATTCCTTGAAAAGGAAAGCATAAATTAAGTAACACTTGAGTAGAATAATTCGACATTTGCACTAAACCATATCAAGACAAAAAGAACCCAAAAAGAGACGACATTTTCTTCATTCCAATTCTTGATTGTCGATGCAGATCGTTAGGAGCGGGCCTATCCAACGTGAAGTACTTCTCGGAAGCATGCTCGGCAGGTGAGCGCATAATGGAAATGATCAACCGGGTCCCAAAGATCGACTCCGACAGCCCGGAGGGCGAGATCCTTGACACAGTCTCGGGCGAAGTCGAGCTCAGGCACGTCAAGTTCGCGTACCCGTCGAGGCCCGACGCCCTGATCTTCCGGGACTTCAATCTGAGGGTCCCGGCGGGCAGGACAGTGGCCCTAGTGGGCGGGAGTGGGTCGGGCAAGTCGACAGTGATATCGCTGCTGCAGAGGTTCTACGACCCGCTCGGCGGGGAGATACTGCTGGATGGAGTGCCCATTGAGAGGTTGCAGGTGAAGTGGTTGAGGTCGCAGATGGGACTGGTGAGCCAGGAGCCTGCGCTTTTTGCTACTTCCATTAAAGAGAACGTTCTGTTTGGCAAGGAAGATGCGACATTCGATGAGGTTGTGGAAGCTGCCAAGGCCTCCAATGCCCACAACTTCATCTCTCAGCTTCCTCAAGGGTATGATACCCAGGTGAGTTTCATATCATTTCCCAATAAAAAGCTAATTGCTAGATTTGAACCTGTCGATTTTCGCTATTTTCGAGTAAACCTAGTGTGCATTCGGACGGATGTCTAGCAGTGATGTCGCCGGTTGGAAATTGGTAAAGTGCAATAGGAGATTGACTTGATTAAAATAACTAGGATGCATAGAATGGTCTTTAAATGAATATTCTCTCAAAAAGCATATGGTTTTAAGTTTGCAAAGCATTATAAAAATTGCAATTTGACATCTTACATGCTTCGAATTGCCACGTCGCCCTTTCCAAACTGTTTTGTAGATAAAAACGGTCACTCTAAGCTTCCTCGGGCAATCTCAAAGGTAAACTGAACAGTGTAGGATGCATGTTCACAGTGCAAAGTTCAGTGTAAATTATCAAATAAAAAAGCTAGGAGCAAATGGCAAATCATGAAAAGACTCACGGGGCATTTTGCCTTTTATCCCTTAGAGTAAAATAAGAGCATCGATCATGTTGGGACCGAGACCCCAAATGGCAAGTGGAGAGCACGACGGGATTCTTGTTCTCCTCTAGGGTGTGCAGGAATGCAGAAGACAACAGTGCCCACCAGTGACTGAAGATGCGCTCGACTAAGACACTCGAGATGATTTCCGGGTTGAAACTTTCTTGGGTCCTCAAGGAATATGTCCTTTGTTCCCCAGGATTGCCTAAATGGCAAACACACATTGAACTAGTCACAATACCACTCCAAAACAACACCAGCTCCGCCAATGGTGGGCGCACGATGATTCCTTTTCTCGCGCACGATCATGATGTTTAGTCGACTCGACACGGACACCTCGCACCCAATTTGCCATTTGGCTTTTTCTACGTACATGGTCCCTCGGTTCTGTTCCGGACCAAGCTTGCCCTCCCGCAAGTGGCATTCCCCTAGGGGCCAAAGTCTTGAAACGCGCACCCGATGCTCGGCAGTCTAGTCATTAGCAGCTAGCCATGTTGACGATGATGGGTGCCCGACAAAGTCACCGAATCACCACGTGTCATCGTTGCGTAATTAAGTGAATAATCGCTGTAGATTTGCTTCGTCGTGAGTTAATTTGCATTAGCCAACCGTGCAATTGCGAAATTTTCAGGTGGGCGAGCGCGGCGTGCAAATGTCCGGCGGCCAGAAGCAGAGGATCGCCATCGCGAGGGCCATCATCAAGTCCCCCAGGATCCTCCTCCTCGACGAGGCCACCAGCGCGCTCGACTCCGAGTCGGAGCGGGTCGTCCAGGAGGCCCTCGACAAGGCCGCCATTGGCCGCACCACCATCGTCGTCGCCCACCGCCTCTCCACCATCCGCAACGCCGACCTCATCGCCGTCGTCAAGGACGGCCAAATTTTCGAGTCCGGCTCCCACGAGGAGCTCATCAGCGACGACTCCAGCCTCTACGCCTCCCTCATCCGGCTCCAGCAGACCGAGAGCCACGATGCCGCAACCCACCACCACCACGAGGACTTCTCCTCGCCGACCATATCCGCGGCGGACGCGAACAACACGAG
Source organism: Eucalyptus sp. ANBG9806169 (assembly GCA_014182395.1). NCBI lineage: Eukaryota > Viridiplantae > Streptophyta > Magnoliopsida > Myrtales > Myrtaceae > Eucalyptus > Eucalyptus sp. ANBG9806169. The sequence continues at coordinate 29,512,139 of CM024582.1, forward strand.
CAGCCGGAGGCTCTCCCACGTGAGCCGGTCGAGCTCGGCCAACTCGGTCGCCGGCCAGGGCCGGACCTCGCTCGGCGGCGCGGACCAGGCCGGCTTCATGGACGAGCAGAAGTTCCCCGTGCCATCCCTTAGGAGGCTGCTGGCGCTGAACGCGCCGGAGTGGAGGCAGGCCTGCATGGGGTGCGGGAGCGCGGTGCTGTTCGGGGCGGTCCAGCCGGTCTACGCCTTCGCGCTCGGGTCGGTGATCTCGGTCTACTTCCTGTCGGACCACGACGAGGTGAAGCGCAAGACTCGGACCTACTCCCTGTGCTTCCTCGGGCTGGCCGTGTTCTCGCTGCTCATCAACGTGTCGCAGCACTACAACTTCGCGTACATGGGCGAGTACCTGACCAAGCGGTTGCGGGAGCGGATGCTGTCCAAGATCCTGACGTTCGAGGTCGGGTGGTTCGATCAGGACGAGAACTCGAGCGGCACGGTCTGCGCGCGGCTCGCCAAGGACGCCAGCGTGGTACGTGCGTTTTCCTTTTGGACGCTCTATAACATAACATCCCTTGCATTGCAAAATTGCTAATCCGACACTTTCATTCCGGTCAGGTGAGATCTCTAGTGGGTGATCGGATGGCGCTAGTCGTGCAAACCGTCTCCGCCGTGACCATAGCATTCACGATGGGTCTGGTCATCGCGTGGAGGCTGGCCCTGGTGATGATCGCCGTCCAGCCCATCGTCATCGCCTGCTTTTACGTCCAGAAGGTCCTCCTCAAGAGCATGTCCCAGAAGGCCATCAAAGCCCAGGACGAGAGCAGCAAGCTCGCCGCCGAGGCCGTCTCCAACCTCCGGACCATCACCGCCTTCTCCTCCCAGGACCGGATCCTCCGGATGCTCGAGCGGGCGCAGGAGGGCCCACGCCGCCAGAGCATCAAGCAGTCCTGGTACGCCGGGCTTGGGCTCGGCGCCTCCCAGAGCCTCACTTCGTGCACCTGGGCCCTGGACTTCTGGTACGGCGGGAAGCTCGTCTCCGAGGGCTACATCTCGGGGAAGGCGCTCTTCGAGACCTTCATGATCCTGGTGAGCACGGGCCGAGTCATCGCCGATGCCGGAAGCATGACATCAGACCTTGTTAAGGGCTCAGAGGCCGTCGGCTCGGTCTTCGCCATCTTGGATCGGTACACCAGGATCGAGCCCGAAGACCCGGAAGGGCACAAGCCCGAAAAGATAACGGGCCACGTCGAGATTCGCGACTTGGACTTCGCCTACCCGGCTCGGCCCGACGTCATGATATTCAAGGACTTCTCAATCAGAATCGAGGCTGGGAAATCGACGGCGTTGGTGGGGCAGAGCGGGTCGGGCAAATCGACGATAATCGGATTGATCGAGAGATTCTACGATCCGCTCAGAGGCGTAGTGAAAGTCGACGGCAGAGATATAAGGTCGTATGACCTGCGATCACTGAGGAAGCACATCGCGCTCGTCAGCCAGGAGCCCACGTTATTCGCGGGCACCATAAGAGAGAACATCGCGTACGGCGCGTCAGAAAACGTGGACGAAGTGGAAATCGTCGAGGCCGCCAAGGCAGCGAACGCGCACGACTTCATCGCGTCACTGAAGGAAGGCTACGATACATGGTGCGGGGAAAGGGGCGTGCAGCTCTCGGGCGGGCAGAAGCAGCGGATCGCGATCGCCCGGGCCATACTCAAGAACCCGACGATCCTGTTGCTGGACGAGGCGACCAGCGCGCTCGACAGCCAATCCGAGAAGATCGTGCAGGACGCGCTGGAGAGAGTGATGGTGGGTCGGACCAGCGTGGTGGTGGCGCACCGGCTGAGCACCATCCAGAACTGCGACACGATCGCCGTGCTCGACAAGGGGAAGGTGGTGGAGAGGGGGACTCACTCCTCCCTCCTGGCCAAAGGGCCGTCGGGAGCTTATTACTCATTGGTTAGCCTCCAAAGAACCGGAAATCCTCCTTAACTTTAATGATAAGGGCATTTGGAAGAGACGCTTTCGAAGTCAAAAGAGGCGAAAAAAACATGAGCCGAGAGCAAAATCTTCTTTCTGTAAATGACATGGAGGGAGATGAAGCAATAAAATGGAAGATGCTTCTTTCTTTTTTCTCGTGCATGTGAATGTATATGCCTACAATCTATGTGCCAGAAGGCCCAGAACATTAGACTATGGTTATGCTGTATTTAGTAATGTAAGAGAGGAGACATGATCCAATAAGGCCAAACAACATAAATTGTCCCTGATTTTTAGTCTAATATGCAGTGTCATTCATGAACATGATCCGTCGACTTTTAATTTGTTCAGTGTGGTCCATCGACTTTTAATTTATTTAATGTGATCGTTGAACTTTATTTTAATATTCAATGTGGTCCATGAACTTTTAAACATTTTCATATAATTTATGGATTATTTCAAATATATATCAATAGTTTAGAGACCACATTGAAAAATTTAAAAGTTTAGGGACAATATTACACGTTAAGCCAAAATTTATGGACCATGTTGTAAATTAAAAATTATATTGCATATTTGATCAATTGTATTATCATTTTATCCAGCGGTCGCAAACACTTTTATGGGCATGTGTCCGACAAACCAATTCGGGCCCATTAAGATAGATTCATCTTCCTGTTTTATAGGCTTTCAATTTGGGACTCTTTCGAGCTGGACCTCACCTCCTCGAGTCTAATTAGCCTTTTGTATATTTTAAAGGCTAGAGATGTTGGATATTAAATAAGCGAAAAACAATCGAAAGGTTAAAACAAAGGTCACAAGTAAACTTCTAAGAAAATTACTAGAAAATTCTTAAACCTATTATATTTGTGTCAATTCATTCCTAATTTTTTCAATTTGGCCACCTTAGTTCTAAATCATTTGACAATTTGTCAATTTGTCAATTTAGTCATTTTTGGTCAATTTTGGTAGGAAATCGTGAACATGGAGGTCGACAGTGTCCATAGGATGGTCCGCACTAACATAGATAATATTTTATCATTTTTTATAATTTTTGAATTTACTATAATATTTAAATTTATTTGTTTTGTTTCTTTCTTTCTTTTTCTTCTATGAAGTCCGACGAGGGTCATTGGCTTGGCCACCGTGTGAGGCCCGTGATTAGTCAAGGCGTCGCAGCCCTAGTCCAATGGTGGGGACACTTGCCAACCGTGCTTGTGGACGATAAGGGTTGGCCGGCAACCCTCCCCAGGCTTAAAAGAAAGAAGAAAAAGAGAAGAAATAATATTCTTTTAAAAAAATTATAAGAACTGCATAGGTTATTGTCGATTGTGCCATGTAAAATGATTGGGGTCCATATGAGTTATTTCCAGTCAAAATTAGTCAGATGACTAAATTGACAAATTGTCAAAAGTAGTAGAACTAAATTAGCCAATCTAAAATGTTTAAAACTAAATTGGCACGAGTGCAATAAGTTTGAGACTTTAGTCTATCATTTTCCTATAAAAAAATTTATGTTACAATTTTTTAATTATGCACTATGTACGAAATTAACACCTTTTTCTATATTAATGCTTTTGAAAAAACTTTAGTTGTTGGTAATTGATATATTCTATCTTAACTTTTCTTTTGACCCAATAAACCCCCGGTTGTTTGATCTATAATGTATTTTATTTATTTATTTTATATTCTCTTACTTTTGTAGTCTTCTATGATCACCATTACAACTTAATACAAAAACTAGATAGCTTTGATAATGACTTTTTGTATTCGATTCGGTCTTTGATTTCCATATACGTTTAGATTTACTTAAAAATCATAATCTATATCAATGAGTTTGAACATTTCAAGTTATTTAATAACCTCATGGAGTAATCTTGATCTTTTAGTCTTTGAATGTAAGTAATTCAATAATTTACAATTAATCTTGTGGAAATAAATTAATGTCTTTCTAGATTGTTTCCATAAAAAGTAGCGCATATGTTTTCACGAAATAGATTTGAGAAATATCAAAAGCCGTGATAAGAAATTTACTCCAATGAAGATACCGATCGAAGTGCAAGAATAAGGTAGGTAGCTAATTCGGAAATGAATCTCGAAGATGGGGACAACACGTGTCAATAAATTGGCCTAAAAGAATCTAATATAGTAAAAGAAATTGAAAAATCTTGGTAAAAATATTATTGGTACCTGAAACTGAGAAAGTAATTGCATGGCAAGTAAGAAAATGGTAGATAATTATTAGGAAATTATGTTAATATAAGGAGTCAAAAAGAGCAACATTAGATTCTTGGAAGGTCGTATATAGAAATTTGTCACAATTATATGTTATTCTACATAGGGCAATATTTTACTCCGACAAATATCCAACTAACTAAATGTGTGTCTCAGATCATTCAGTTTTATCATTTTATGAACTAAGGATCTGATTTTTTTTATAATCACCAAAATTGATAAAATTATTTATTTAAATGTTCCTTAAGTCAAAGTAATGTTTGTTTGCGTCAGATTCTAGATATTTCTAAAACATGACTATTACCAATAATGTTATGCCTGTCCAGGCGCATATTGTACCTTTTATGATGTTAGGCATACCTTTTCATGTGGCTCAAATAAAAGTGAATTGGTTAGAATTAACAAAAGCCATACATACTTCCCTGAATTAAAAAAAAAAGTAATTATGCATGTGTTTGTTTCACGGATAATGAATGATTTGAAAAATATTCTCCAAGAAACGATCACTAGCATTGTTACAAAAAAGAATGAACAAAAAATATATTTATCGTTCAAGAAAATATTTAAATATAAATGTTGTCGATAATGAAAATATTTTTCATTAATTAATTATTTCAAGTAATATAAACGCTTAATTTTTTGACAATAGGGAGCCTATTTATATCTTGATATCACCTTAAAGAAAAAAATTATACTTGCTTTTACCTCCGCAACCATGACATTATTCTTAAGCAAATATTAATCATTAAAGACTAATAACAATTTTAAATACAATAAATATTTATTCAATTAACACCAAGTTTTCATCCGAAAATATGGATCAGCGAAGAAAGATAGCTTAATAAGACAAAAAGAATATGCTCCCTAAACAATGGATTATGTTACCTTTTGTTTCTGAAATATCTAATTCTGTTCAAGGCATATTAATATAAAAACAACCCTTTTTTTTGTTTTTTAAAACTTAAGACGATATTTATATAAATGTAACCAAACAATATCCAAGTTTTTTCAGAATAGGAATGTCAATTACATAAAGCGAACGCAATTGCAGAAAATTTTAAGTTTCATGAAATATATGGTATCTATTTATGATCCAACAATATCAAAATCGAGTTTGAAAACGACTTGATTTTTTCCCATATGTGATTATCTCCCAAATTAGAAATATCTTCAATGTGATAATTATGAGGCTTCTACATTCAGCAAAAATGGATTTTGTATTGAGATCCGACTCTCCATATTTGTCTTTTGACATCTGTCTTGGTTGTCCTAAGGCTGGCTTTCCTTTGCTGCGTTTTGGGTTTTTTCTTCAATATTTTACCTACAAAGGACGACAATGTAATGGATCGTGGGGGAATGCTCCAAAAAAAAAAAAAAAAAAAAATCCCTTTATCGATTACAAAAAGCTTAAATTAACCATGATATGTAAAAATTCATAAAAAACAAATGTTCCGTAAAGAATAAAAGGCACATCACCTCCGATTATCCCATTTTCGAGTAAGCCGTTTATTTAAATTCAACGGTTTTAAAATTTGAAGTTTCTAATATGTACAACTTAACAATCTTAAGAGTTCCATAAAGAATAAAGAGCACGTCACAAACGATTTTCCATTTTCGAGTGAGCCGTTTATTTAAATCTAACGGCTTCATAAATGAATGCAACCATTGAAACGATCAAGTAATGAGAAAAACCGTGATTTTAAAATGCAATCTTTCACATGACAAATGCCTCGTACACACGACCGGCCTAGTGGTAATTTCTCCTTGTGCATTGTGGTTAGGTAAAACTGCGCGCCAAAAATGACAAGCTAGCCAAATATGAAATGTTACTAGGAATCCAATGGTATACCTAATCCATCGACATGACTTTCCTTAACCATGTTGACAAAATCCCATATAAATTGAGCCTAGGCCTCGTTGAGAGGCACCACATTTTCTTGGTCCCTCCTCTTCATCTCAGAGAGATCCGCTCCTTCTTTCACTCTGAGAAAGCTCGAGGTGGGGTTTCCTCTTTGAATCTCTGGGGGCTTTCTGTTTGAATGATAATTCTTTGTTCGAGGAAAAAGAAAGAGCTTCGACGGTTTCGTTTGGTGCAGAAATGAGAAGAAGAGGTGCCGTTCGCCCTTCACGTGGAGAACGGTGAGTTCATTTTCGTATCGAAATAATCTTTCGCCGGTCCTGTTGTCTAGTGCTGCTTTCCCCCTTTCGTTCTAGTCTCAGATTCTATTGACAAAATTTTGTTAATTGTCATTAGAAATAAAGATGCGTATAAATTAATATGAGATAGAACATAAGAAAGAACGTGAATAAGCTAAGGTAAGACGTGTTATAAGTTTGTTATTCAAGTTCATTCGAAATATTTGTAGATGAAAAGAATTGCTTCCGATAGGCTTTGAACCGATACCGAAGGTTATGTTATTTTGGATCCGAGCCTTCATTCTTTGTTTCTGGATATGAAGCTATAGACGACCCCAGGGAGGAATGGTGGGAGCCGGCGGAGGTGGAGCGGGTCGAATACTAACGAAGACTGATGCTTTGTCCTTCGTCAGGGAAGTGAAGCACTCATTCTCAGACCAACCCGAAAAGTACAACATGTTCCTAAAGTTCATGAAAGATTTCAAGAATCAAAGGTACAATCGTGAACCTAGTCGCGATGATAGGGCTATCGATGATTTTACTTCTTTCCTTTGGCATCGCGCAGGATCAGTAGAGCAATGGTGGTGGCAAGAGCAACGGAATTATTCAAAGGGCATGACGGATTGGTTGATGGCTTCAATGTTTTCTTGCCGGAGGAATGCAAAATAGTAGCACTGTACGAACCACCGGCAGAGGATCAGCCTGTCACTTACGAAGAAGCCGTCCGTTTGATAGACACAATCAAGGTATGGCACAACTTCTGTCTTTCGGGGAGGAAGGCAAATACTGATTCGGCACGATTTATTTATTTATTTATTTTTCATGTCTTGTGCGGACATAGGAACGTTTTCGGAACGAGAAATGTGCTTGTCATGAGTTTTATCACATTCTCTATCTATACCTGCGGGGAAAGGAGGCCAGGGCGGTCTACTATGAGGTAGATGCAGTTTGACTTACTTCCTTCCGCATGCACGATCTCTTGCTTTGACTACAAGATCTCCCAATCTCGATCTGAATAGAGGAGGCTAAAGGATTCGGTCCATCATTTTGATTTCGTGATGCCCGTAGGTTGCTCGCCTTTTTGCCGACCATCCGGACTTATTCCGGGGATTCGAGAGGTTCATACCCTATAGCTCAATAGAGGAGGAGCAGGAGCAGGAGGAGGAGGAGGAGGAGGAGGAGGAGTTCATCTCTCTCACCCAGTGACCTCGTGCCGGCAAATGGTAAGGTCACCATTCTTGCCTCCCGTCCTTTTCGGTTAGATCTTTCATTGCACTGAATAATCTTTCCTTTTTCTCTGTCTTTGTTTTGGACCGAACCCGTCGAGACAGGAGGATCGATTTTCAAGCCGAGGATCAAGATAGACAAAGATTGTGCCGATTTGGACCACAATGAGGACATGATGAAGAGGATGCACAAGGACGATAGGAATGGAACTGGATCTGATATGAGTTGATCAGAACATAGGGATGCAATTTTCGGAAGAAGATTTCATCAATATATTTACTTTTCCCTGTTTTACTTTTCCTTCTTGATTTATGGTTTTGAATTAGTTTGTAAGAGACTGTCATCTATTGGATTTCTGGGATGAGGAAATGAAAAAGACATCGAACTGACTTATTTTCATCACTCTAGATGTTATTCTTGGATATTCATTATTTGCTTGTGCTAAGAATGAGTAGTGTATGTATGTCAATAGTCGATAAGTTACTTGGCGTGTGCATTGAGCGAAATGTTCGTCCATGTACTTATGAATTGACGTTGATTATACAAAACAATGGTTCCGTGTAGGGGATGTTCAATTTCTTTTTCCTTCGATTTTGGATTTTACTACATATCAGTCACCTCAAAATATTCCTAACTTATGTATCTTTCTCCATGAGTTTATCTTTTTCTTTTGAAGGTTCTAAATCAACTAGATATAGTGGGAAGGGAAAATTAGCCAATCACTTTTAAACTTATTACGTGGATGTCAATTTAGTCATAAACTTTTCAATTTGATTAATATAATCCCAAACAATTCTATGATTTTCCAATGTAGTTCTTTTTGGTCAATTACAATCGAAAATCACTAATATGACATCTAATCATCATCAACTATCTTGCTGGCATGGCTGATGATATGATGTGGCAAAGCAAAGTATCTTTTGTCTAATTTTTCGAATTTTCTCTATTTTTTTCCATTACATATAAGTAACTGTTCATCTTCTTCTCCGATGGGTCAACCTTCTTTATATTTCTTGACTAACTCCCTCATTATTGAAGATCCGCAGTAGCCAACTATCACAAATTTTCAATAAACAGCACAAACTCAATCACCACGAGCTATTCTAAGTTAAAGTTGCAGCAACTCAAGAGTGGTTAGGTGTCATTTCACCATTCAGATTAGGGGCGTTCTACTTTCCGCAGAAACTCCTTCCCACGGCACTATCACAGTTTAGCCAACTATCATGCAATTTCATTTAATAACAATATGAAATGCAAATTGGATAACACTAGAGAATCGTGTCCAAGCGTGACTGCATAGCCATAGTTGAAGAAGGAACGAGCCCAAGCAGAGATCAAGGCTTGGAGTATGGTGGTTGTTATTAGTTAGTCCAAAAGAGTGGACGCAAGCATGTTATGAGTCAAACCATTATAAATTCAAATTGCCATCTCTTCTATCTCTTCAGTCATTCTTCATTATTGTTATGATATAAGCATATCGCATATGATATAAGCATATTACTTTTGACACTATCGAGCTGTCTCTAGTTATCCAAGTCCAATTTGAAATATTCTACGAAAATTTGTAATATCTTTTAAAATAACCTAAGCTTTAACATAGAGAAACCAAATGGTTGCAGCAGACATTGAGAGTGGAAAAGATGAAGATGAAAAGAGCAAAGGTGGCCAATTAAAGATTTACCGAGAGCGTGCAATGTCTGAAACGAATATAGATAAGAACAAGAAACCACAATAAGGCGTCAGGTTTAGTTGAGAAGATGAACAGAAAAAAAAAAAAAAAAAAAGTCCAATCCCAAATACGGATGTTCATCATAAAGTTAAAGACCAACGACAAAAGAAAAAATAAAGAAAAATCAGAAAATTCAAAAAATTACTTGAAATGACATCGTTTGGAGTAGAATCGTCCATATGAGATCACCAATGGTGACATATAGGATGCTAGACAATAACTAACCCACCACGTTAACGATTTTCAGCCTATTTAGATATGATGGACTATATTAGAAAATCATGAAAAATGTCTAAGACTACATTGGTGTCTGCACAATAAATTTATGATTGATTGAATAATTTTTCTTTAGTTGAGATGTTATGCAGTAACATGACATGTTTGATCTTTTTTAAGTTGTTTGTGACTATGACATTTGCTGCCCAAGAATGTCTTCGGACGCTTGATATCCGCTCTATGGGGGGTTTTTATTCATTTTTCAGACAGTAGGTTTTAAATGTCGAGTGACAGGCAGCGTCCAAGGGAACAGACATCTACTTCAGTGAGTACAATGTTTTGGAAGAAAATGCTTTTCCACAACTAACCACCGATTAGTCTTCAAATATCATTAACTTCCACTTTAAGGCTCTCTGACTTTCTGAAAAGCTTCTTCATTCATGCGATTTACTTGAAGTGGCGCGGGGAGAGCGAACTTTCTAAACCAGCTCATCTTATCAGATTGCGATCAGCCATTCAGTCATTGCTTAATGATTGGCGGTGGTGTCCACGGCATAAGAGTGGAATTAGTGAAGTTCCTTTTTTTGGTCGCAAGATTAGTGAAGTTAGGCATCGCCTTCGCCATCAATAACCGCGTGTTACTTAGTATCTAATTAGTCATTACTCTTTTTTACACTTTTAATTCTGATCGCGAGGTTATTTATGAAAATTAAAAGAGAGACCAAACCCTCAAGCCTATCTCTTAATAAGTAGTATAGATTAGCACAACATGCAATTTTATTTTATTTTTATTTCGGAATATCAAAATGATCGGCAGCCTCTAGTTTTTCGATCTTCCTTGACACATCATGCTGCTGAAAGTACTGAATTTCGCATATGAATATGCGTTTTTTTCTTTTTTTGTGTTCTTTTCTTAAATTCGGTTTAAATAAAATGTGGGTTAAAGAACAAGATTTTGACAAAAACGACGTTGTTGTAGTCTTTTATTTTGGCATCATATCGGAGAGAGAAAATAATAAAGAAAGTCACGTTAGTATTCTCTATTAGCTATGTTATTTGGAGTTAACAAAAGCACTTTTGCCAATTCAATAAGTTTTGAAATTTGATTGCATTTTTAAAAGTTTTAATACTCAATTTTATTTTCCCAAAAAATTTTAGGACTTCTAATGCACTTATCTCTATATTAAATTAAAAAATAAGTTAAATTATTAAAAAAATACACACACATGAAAAACCAAATCCATGATGTTGCTATAAGGTTTGAAATTTATAAAAATCCCTAATTTTGTTCTAATTTTGCCATAAGGTTTTATTAGGTTTGTCACGAGTAGACTGATTTAAGATTTTTTACGACACCACAATTAATTTGGGGTACACTCGACACAAGTATACTAAATTGTGATTTTTCATGGTATTAACCAAAAAAATATACTTCCTAAACAATAGATTATGTTAAATTTTGTTTCTGAAATAATAAATTATATTCAATGGATCCAAATTGCATCCTTAAAATTAATAACAATTACATATATAAATAAATTTACACAAACGGCAAGTAAGATTTTCAAAATAGAAAATATCAATCACATAAACCGAACAAAACGGCAATAATTTTTTGTCCAACATGAGAACATTTCGAAGAAAATTCAAAGTATTGCTCCTTTTTCCGAAGGATATCGAAATTGAGTAGATAATGACCAGATTTATTTCCAAATGTGATTACCTCCCACATTAGACATCTTCTCTGCGTGAAAATTATGAGGCTTCCACATTCAGCAAGATGCATTTCGAATTGAGATTCGAGTTTCCATATTCATCTCTAAAATCTGTCTTGGGTGTCCTCTAGTTGGCTTTCCATATTCATCTCCAGCAAAGGAAGGCAATGTGATGGATCATTGAGAATGCTCCAGAAAATGTCATGCTCTCGAAAGCTTAAATTAACCACGATTTGTTAAAATTGAAAAAGTTCAAACGTTCTGTAAAAAATAAAAGACACATTACCTTGGATTATCCATTTTCGAGTAAGCCATTTATTTCAATTTGACGATTTGTAAAATTTAAGATTCTAATATGTACTAGTTAATAATATTAGAAGTTCCGTAAAGAATAAAAAGCACGTCACCTCCGATTATCAAATTTCCAAGTAAGCCATCTAACTAAACTCAACGGTTTCATAAATAAATGCGTCTACCAAAACGATCAAATTAACGAGAAAAACCGTGACCCTCAAATGCTTACTTTTACGTAACAAATGCTCCGTTACATGCACGATCCGCCTAGTGGTAATTTCTCTCCATGCATTGTGGTTAGGTAAAAATGCGCGCCAAAAGTGGCAGGCAAGCCAAATATGAAATGGTACTAGGAATCTAATTGGAAACCATATCCACCAACGTGACTTTCCTTAACCACGTTGCCAAAATCCCTATAAATTGAGCTAAGATCTCATTGAAAAGCATCACATTTTCTTGGTTCCTTCTCTTCATCTCAGAGATCTGCTCCTTCTTTCACTCTGAGGAAGCTCAAGGTATGGTTTCTCTTTGAATTTAAGGGCTTTCTGTTTAGATGATAATCTTTGTTCGAGGAAAAAGAAAAAGATTTTTGGTTTTCGTTTTGTGCAGAAATGAAGAGAAAAAGAGGTGCTATTCTACCCCCTCCACGTGGAGAACGGTGAGTTCATTTTTCAATGATCTTTTGGTGGTCCCCTTGGATAGTGCTGAACAACCCCCACCCCGCCTCGCGCTTCGTGGTTTCGTTTTGGACGAGAGCCCTCTTATTTTATTCAATCGAATAATTTTCTATATGTTCCGTTTTCAATTTCTACTAGCAAAAAAAATTAATTTTTAATAGAAGAAAATGAATATAGATTCATGTCAAATAGTATATGATAAAGAGTAGTATCATAAGTATTTCTTATTGGAATCATTCGAAATATTTATGTTTTTTTAAATCCGACCATTCATTCATTTTCCTGGATATGAAGCTACGGACGATCCCGTGAAGGAATGGAGGGAGATGCCGAAGGTAGGGTGTTCTGGACACCAGAGGAGTCCCGGGCTTTTTCATACGGCATGGAGGTGAAGCAGGCGCTCCGGGACCAACCGGAAAAGTACGACATGTTCGTACAGAGCATCAAAGATTTCGAGATTAGGTACGATCCAGAACCTTGTGGAAACAACATGATTATCAAGTGATTTAACTTCTTTTTCTTCGGTATCTTGCAGAATCGGTTTGGCAGAACTCATCGAAAGAGTGAAGGGATTATTCGAAGGGCATGACGAATTGATTCGTGGGTTCAATGCTTTCTTGCCGGAGGAATGCAGAATAGCGGTGGATGAACCGCTGGTGAGGGAGCAGCCTGTCAGTTACGAAGAAACCGTCGGTTTCGCCCAACAGGTCAAGGTATGGCACGACTTCCGTCTTTCTGGGTGGAAGGCTAATACCGAGTCAATATGATGTTTAATGGAGTCTTTTGTGGATGCAGGAATGTTTTCGGAACGAAGAACATGTTTTTTTAGCGTTTCATCAAGTTCTCAAAAGGTACCTGCACGGGGAGGAAGTCGGCGCGACCTACAGTGAGGTAAATTCAGTTAGACGTGCTTCCTTCCGCATGCACGATCTCTTTCTTTGACTACAAGATTTCCCAATCTTGATCTAAATGGAGGAGGCTTAAGGATTTGGTCCATCATTTCGATTTCGTAATGTCCGTAGGTTGCTCGCCTTTTGCTGGCCATCCGGACTTAATCGAGGAATTCAAGAGGTACTTGCCCGACAACTTTTGCCCTGAGGAGGAGCTCAGCTCTATGACCACATTGACCTCGTGCCGATTGCAAATGGTAGGGGGACCTTTTTGCCTCCCATTTTCTTTCGGTTAGATAGTTTCGTTGCACATAATACTCTTCCTTTTCTCTCTTGTATTTATTTTGGACCGACCGCCGAGACAGGACTGTTATTCGGAGGATGAAGTTACACAAGATTGCGCCAATTTGGACCACGGTGAGGACATGATGAAGAAGGTGCCAAAGGACAATCGGAATGCAACCTGGATCTCGATATGAATTGATCATTACACAGGGATACATTATATGGAAGAACATTGGATCAATATGTTCTTTTTTTTTCCCTGTAGTACTTTTTCTTCTTCATTTATGGTTCTGAATTAGTTTGTAATTGATCGCCATCTCTGATGAATTTCAAGCATAATGAAATAAGGCATTTTTATCACTCCAGATGTTATGCTAAGAATGAGTACTGTATATGTCATTAGTCAATAAGTTACTTGGCCTGTGCATTGAGTGGAATATTGTGATAATAGAAAATTACGAGATAAGAAATGTTATGTTTCACGAGTGGGGAAAACTAATTCCGAACACTGTTTTCGGGTATAAAGGGTGAGCCTTGGATCTCAGGCTTGGGGATGCTCAACCTAGATCTAGGGTTCACTCGACCTCATATCTGATATTTGAGGCTTGACCTCACCTGCTGGGCTCAAGCTCGACGATACCGAGGATGAAACACTGTCGTGCGAATGTAAGTCGGAGGTGAGGGGTCGTCAGTCGAGACCAAAGCAATGGGTGGTGGAGATTTGTGGCCACAAGGTGAGGAGTGGAAAAATTGAAGATAGAAGAGAGTGAAGGTGGCCATAAGAGATTTGTCGAGTGCTCACAATGTCGGAAACGAATGTGAGAAGAAGAAGAAGAAATCTCAATAACACGTGAGGTTTAGTAAAACAGATAAACGGGAAAGAATATTCCAGATCCGGATATGGGTTTCAATGTTCATCACAAAGTTTAAGATGAACTAAAGAAGGAAAAACATTCAAAATGACGTTGTTTTAAGGAGAGTCGTCCAGGCCATATCATCGATAGTATCATTTAGGAAGGCCGATAATAACTAGACCACTACATCATCAATTTTTTGCCAATTTAGGTGAAATGGGCTACATTAGAAAATGATGAAAAGGTTTAGTGCTGCTTGTCATCCGTACAATAGGTTTATGTGTAATTAGGTAATTTCCCCTTAGTTGTTTGTGATGATGATATTGGTTGCCCAAGAATGTCTTTTGATAATTGAATGCATTCCGTAGAATTTTTTTCTTATAAAGTCTAAAGCAACAATAGAAGTGGGATGGAATTGGGGAGAATGGGAGACGGAGCAAGACAATTCTAGTACATATAAACATCGGGTGACTGGTGGTGAGGAGGGTTGAGGTGCGTCACCAAAGTCGAGCGAAGATTTCCTAACATGTATATATCAAAGCCGTGAACCATGATTGTAACAACAAATAGAGAGAGGCCAATAAATTCTCACAAACCCATATATCTTCGGTGCCTTAAACCAATCGTGACATCCATTAGGGAAAAAAGAGAGGACATTTTGCACTAACACAACAAGCTTATGGTTGAGTGTCTAAGGGGAACAGACATCTACTTCGGTGAGGACAATGTTTTGGAACAAAATGCTTTCCAACAACTACAACTCAGTCCCCATACATCTACAAACTGCTTTCCAAGGGTCCTCTAGTGAGAATCACCTTCTCATTCCAAGCATGGAAGGCTACTATTTTATCATACCTAGCGGTAGCTAGCACAAATACTGACGTGTTGTCTATCTTCAACACCGAAGGCCTCCTTCATTCCCAAGTGGAATCTTTCTTCCCCACCTAAGGAGAAATACAAGAGGTGACATTAGGGAGTCCCACTTCCCGACGGTTCTTCCCCTATTTCTTGTCCCTTAAGCCTTTTGAGGAACAGCTCAAGTTCGGAGTGAGGACAATGTTTTGGAACAAAATGTTTCCAACAACTACGGCTCAGTCCCCATGAAGAAACTTTTTTGAGGTATTACTATTACTAATGGAGATTCGAAATGGGAATGCTTTCCCAACCCACAAGCCCTTCCTCTCAGCCATCAAATGGGATGGCCCGTTAATCTCCAAATACCATTAGTCTCCATCTTAAGGCACTCTCCTCTCTGGCCATCAAAGAAACTTTTCGATCCATGTGATTTACTTAAAGTGACAAGTGGAGAGTATACTTTCTAAACCAGCACATCCTATCAAATTACGATAAGTCATTTAGTTGTTGCCCAACGGTCGGTGGTTGTGTTAACTACTTAAGAGCGGGATTAGTGAAGTAACACATTTCCTCCTCCATCAGTAACCTCACGTTAATTTTTTTTCAACTTTTAATTCTTGTCGCGAGGTTATTAATGAAAATAAAAAGAGAGGCCAAATCATCAAACCTATCTCTTTATAAGAAGTACAGATTACAAATTTATGCATATTTGCAGAAGACCCAAAATGATCGGCAGCCTTTAGTTTTTAAATGTTCTTTGACCCATCATGCTGCTGAAGTAATGAATTTCGCATATATTTTGCGGCGCGATAATTCATGATCAACATAATGAACCTAATTTGGATAAATAAGAAAAAAAAAAAAGGCAACGAATCCAAGTTTTGAAGTAAAGGAAATGCACATGATTTGTTGCAGCAGGTAGTGAAGTATTGTATTAGCTAATGATATCACATTTAGCAACCACAGTTAGAGAACGATATCCTTTTAGGGTAAACCAAATGCAAAAGAATTAACCATGTATTTGTCTCAAATCATTCAATTTTGATATCTTATAAACTAAGGTTCCATTTTGATTAATTCATATTTAACTTCTTCTTTTTGCTTATTTAAGTGTTTCTTTAACTCAAAATAATGTCTCGTGACATCGAATTATAAATACTTCTAAAACATTACCATCACAAATAATGTTAGGCATAGCACGCGCTGATCATATTTTTATAATATTTTATCAAGTGGGTTGACTCGGAAAGGATTGAACTCTTCGCACATTAAGTTCAATTTCAAATCTCGCTACCGACAATTTCATTTGGTAGACGATCTATAAGCCTTCTATAAGGCCTTCTAAGCTTGTAAAATGCCCTATCTTTAGCATGGGGTAACCTTTCCTCCTCCTAAACCTTTTCATACCGGAAAAAAAGAAAATAAAACAAGTGATCCGATTAGAACAGGAGCAATACATATTTTCCCCAGCTATATTTATATCTTGAAAAGAACTTATATATACCTCGATGACGACGACATTATTTTAAGAAACTGTCAATTAATAGAAGGACGAAAAACATTTTAAATACTTGAATTCGTTGAACACCAAGTTGTCCTCCAATAATACAAGATCAGCCATGAAAGATAGCCTAATTAAAAGAAAAGATTAATAATACAAAAAATCCCACACTAGTAAACTCGTGATACAATTCCAAAGTAATTCATGTCAAAAAAATTATGAACTTATATATTTGTAACAAATTTTCCATCTATGAGTTTTTATATAATATCCTGTTAAATTGTTGACATAGAAACACGTGGCAAACAACTTGGATGATTTGTATGTAACATGAATGCGACATGAAAATTGGTCAAAAATGGGTTTTCTAGACGAGTTGTTTTGGAGAAGCCAAATCTCCAAAAAAGCAAAATGAATTCACATCTGCTAAATATGATCGTATGCGGACATTTGAAGCAAACTCAGGGTCTTCCTCATCCCTTTCTAAAAGGATATTGAAAATCGAGTAGGAACTTAGATTTTTTTTTCCATAAGTGATTACCTTCCAAATTGGAGATCTTTTCCAGGTGATAATTATGAGGCTTCCACGTTCAGCAAGATGCATTTCGAGACACGGCTCTCCATATTTATCTTGTTGGTAATTTGTTTATAAAACAAATGAAGAGGTGCCTTGTCCCACATCGAAAAGATGTGAGTGCGCACATGGACGAGATTTGGCACTAATAGATGATCATTATTTTAGTTATTGAAAATTTGGATTTATTTCTATAAAAATTAATTATAAAGTCTTATTGAAACAATATGACTGTTCACGAAAAGTTACGGTTATTTATTATTTATTATTTATTTAATTTCGAATTCTTTATTTCTTTTCATCGTAACCTTTGAGACGTACTTGTTCACGAAAGGTTGCCTTTGTTCTTTTTGCAATCTCTTGAAGAGTTGTCTCTATTCGAAAGACAAAGATAAGTATGTTTGTTTTGAGATCAAACATATATCTTCTTCCATCTTTTCGTTTTTCTTTGGAGAGAAACTACAGACATTGTTTCCAATGATTTCCCATGAGAGACCCTGGAGAAATACTAGAATTGCTATCGAGTATTCTCATTTGAGACTTTGTTGTATCCTGGAGGAAATTTGCCGGTGATCATTAGCAACTTTGTGGGGCAAATAAATCCTTAAAGAAAGTGATATCATGTCTCAAAGTCCGACTTGAGTACTCTAAAGATCCGACTTCATTGTTCAACCCAATTGAAGCAGTATTTTCCCAACAATTTTAAGGATTTATTTGTGTAACAATGAAGTCAGAGTCAGAGGAAGTACCAGCCCGTGGTGGCTCACCATTAGCGGACCTCGGGATGTCGTCAATGAATCCTGAATCTTCCTCTTCTGTTGCCCATCGCAACATGCCTCTCAAAAAATTGGAAATGGGATGGATGGACTGCAGATTATAATTATTTGCTTGTTCTTCTCCACCGCCTCTGTCACCTTGAAGTTAAAGACAAATCCAGAATCATTATATGCACGTAGACCTCTCCATCCAATGTGGCGGACGTGGCCTGGACTTCAAAGTTTACGCAGGAGAAGTCGAGAAAAACGCCAAAGCAGAATAAGATCACACCCGCAACGGCACGCACCGGTCAGAGACAATTCCCCACTAACGGCTCTCTCTCTTCTCTCTAACGGCCTCACGTGTCAACCCCAAGAAATAGGACAGCCCGCTTGGACAGCAACATTGAAGTTATGGCCAACGTTGTGCACAGAGACAACACCACACCTCTTCGTCGAATCGGTCTATTGAAGCGTGCTCTTCTCTCGCCTGTGTTCGACTCTGCATCGTTTGCTTTCAGTGATTCCAAGTCATCATCTAGTCTCGCAATTGGATGTTCTCGTTACCTTCGCTGAGATTAGCACACGGAAACTTCCGTTTCGGTCGTGATTGTAAGTTTCCGGAAGCCGCAAGAACGAGTGTACTATCTAGGCGGTGGCGTGGCCTATGGCGCTTGACGGCAAACATTGAGTTTGACGAGCGGTTTTTTGTTAGAGACAATGAACCTGTTGAAACTCAGCGGGTTCAAAGACTCAAATTCATCAACTTCATTCAATGCTTGCTACATGAATACACCACCGAACTCATCCTGCGAAGGTTGAGGCTTCGTATGTCGAAGCCTCGCAAGTTCGAACGCGATATGCAAATGTGCATTTCATTTGCCGTTTCCCGTAATGTTGAAGCGCTTGAACTGGACTTCTCCGATCTGACGTGGGACGAGAACGATATGGAGAATCGCAAATCGGAGTTCGATCTCCCCATGCAAGTTTATGAAAATGGCATACCAGCTCTTGAGTCGTTGACACTGTTTGCATGCAGTTTCAACCCAGCCTGGTTGATAAATCTCAGATCGCTTAAGCATGTTTCGTTTGGTTGGATCGCAGTGAGAATGTCTATTCTGAATGACCTTTTGATGAACTCTACGTGCTTGGAGAGTTTGAGGTTGAAAAAATGTTGGAACCTGGAGCATCTGAGCATTTTTTAGAGGGATTTGGCTCTGAAGACATTGGTGATTAATAATTGCAATTTCCATCGAGAGTGTTTTGCGGTTGAGGCACCGAACTTGAGGTCTTTCAAGTATTCAGGGTCTGTAGGGAATTTTGAGTTGCTTTTTACTAGGCATTTGGAAGAGGCTGAACATGACTTTGGATCTGAGTCGGACTTCGATGAATCCAGAGGTGATCTTCTCCAGACACTTCATCATCCTTGGACTGCGCTAGGGTTTTTGAAAGTTTGTAGTTTCATGCTTCAGGTATGCGTTCCTTCTGTTTCTTTTATTTCTGGGTTTACTTTAAAATGAACACTCCATCTGCTCCAAGTTGATGTGCCCAAAAGTTGCTTAGAATGAGCCTGACTTTTCTAGTTGTGATTTGGGGATCTTTACGCGGCATAAGTTTCACGCAAGTTTGATGCTGTTTTGATCACGTTAGCATACACTTTTGTATTGGGAGTCAAAAGAAAAAATTCATATTAATGATGTTGTACTATTTTTGGGATTTGTTGGCATCATGGTTAAAAGAGTTATGTATGTCCAGTATTCATTAGTTTCATAGTTGGAAGTGATAAAATGATGCGACCAGCATAGCACGGTCTTCTCTTTCTTTTGTTTATTCCCACGTGGGGTACTTGGGTGTATCTCTTTCTTCCCTTGTAGTTCTGTTCTTGGTTTCCAACAGAGCGAGGCAATGTGGAATCTTGTCGTGTGGCACCTGCTAGATGAACGTGGTTCGATCGGTGTGGTCACACTTTCGTGCACTAGAATGAGGCAGTACTAGATTCTGCAGATGCATGAGCTTAAAGATTCAATGAGTACCCATATTGACAGCTTATGATTTACGAATAAGTAAAGCGTCCTTATCTTAGGAGTTAAGTCAAGCTAAGTGTATGCCCATATTGTGGCTCCTTCATTCATATCCTCAACTGGATAAGAGAAGCAAAGATGGGAACTAAATATCTTCTCTCCATTTCTTGAAAGGCTTTGCCTTTATGCAGTCCTTTCTCTGAACAGGAGGGTTTGCTCCAGAGTTCAGAGTGAGTGATGCAGAATCTATCTACCCGCTTTATCTCAAAGTTCGAAAAGTTGAAACGTCTATCATCTTGTGACAATCTCTGACTGTGATTTTCCTCGTATGCCATGTTAAGGAAAAGTTGAATGCTTGTGAAGACGTGGGTGTGCCATTCTCTAGTCTCCCTATGATTGTTACTCTGCCTCAAGTGGGGTCGTTGACCTACAAGTTTTATGCACTCATATAATATCACTTGTGGATATACTCAGTATTTTTCAGTCTTTGATCTTCCGTTTTCTTAGATGTCATTAGTCAATACTCGATTCACTCGCATTTACTGAATTGTTAAAGAATGTCATTACATGCATGGGCTACTATGTAGTGCTCTATTTATGGAGGCGATATAGAGATACTGAATGGGTTTTCAGGTGTCCCTTGTTTGGTTATAATGTGTTTTATTTGTTGTCATTGCCCCTCATAGATTTGATTCTATGGAATAGCATAAATGAGCCAAGAGAGTAGAATTGCATTGATTTTCTATTTTGATGTATGTATTTCATCGATGATGAAAAATTGATGATGCATAATTTCGATTAATTACCTCTTAAAATATTCTTGAAGTGGGGTTATGTCCGAATGGGACTTTGGAACTAATATTACTAGAATCATTGAGATTAAGAAGTATCTGACTTTCACTTTTAAAATGAAAGATTTGGGTGAAACAGATACTATCTTAAGTATTAAAATTAAAAAATAGTGGGGGTTATTCTTTGAGCTAAAGTGATTACATGGCGAAGATGTTGTATAGATTTAAACATCTTGTTTTCAAATATATAAGTACTCCATTTGATTCCTGGTGGAAAGTTTTTAATGTGAGTGATGTGGGTCTTTAATGTATGCGATACATTATAATAAACCTAATATTACGTTTTGTATTTGCAAGTTGAGTAAATTCTAATATTCCAAATATAGAACATGTGAGAGTTATTTTATTGTTCTATAATAATCCGGCTATATTAGAAGGATACGCCGATTCTCCTTGGATTACAAGTGTGGGAGATGAAACTTCTAGATGGATTTTCACATTACGTGGATGTGTTGTTTCTTGGGCGAGCATGAAACAAAAGTGCATAATTCACTCAACTATGAAATTTGAATCATTGCTTAGTGGCAATTGGGAAAGAGGCTGAATGGATTAGGAATTTATTGTTGGATATCAAATTATGGCCTAATCCTATGCCTCCTATTTCTATCTACTATGATAGTCAGGCTACTTTTGCAAGAGCCTATAATAGCACCTATAATGGTAAGTCTAGACATATTAGTCTAAGACATGAATATGTGAGACAATTGATTAAAGATGGTACCATAACAATTGTCTACGTGAGTTCAAGTAATAATCTTGCCAATCTCTTGACGAAGGCTTTACCAAGACACATGGTAATAATGATCTCATAAGAAACGGGGCTGAAACCCTTTAATTGAAATCACCAATAATGGTAACCCGACCTTTTTCTAGAACATCACTAGTTACAAGGTTAATGGGTAAGAACAAGTTATTGAATGTGATTGTTTGATACTGACGTAGCCATGATATGAGAAGTCAGTATCGTCTGTTACGTTTAGTAGGTTGAATTGAATTCTTAATGAAGTATAGTACAAACTTGTAATGTGTTGATAGTAACAGAAGCACATGGTAGATACTTCACCTATATGAGCTTAGAAGTGGTGCCGCTTCTTACGAAAGTTAGGGTTGCTTTCTAGAGAGCTCATGAAACAGGATCAAGCACAAGGCCATAATAGTGCAGAGTAATATATAACTTCTCACTGAGACAAGAGGTTAGTGTATGTGCGGTATGTCCGGTTCTATTATATAAAAGTACAAGTTTAAAGCCGAGCTACTTGTCACTTTGATGGAGCTTTGAGATACTTGCACTAAGTAAAGGTTTAACTCGAAAGAGAAACGTTTTATTTCTTATTTTTGTTTTATAAACAAAAGTGGGGGATTGTTGGTAATTTGTTTATAAAACAAATGAAGAGGTGCCTTGTCCCACATCGAAAAGATGTGAGTGCACACATGGACGAGATTTGGCACTAACCGATGATCATTATTTTAGTTATTGAAAATTTGGATTTATTTCTATAAAAATTAATTATAAAGTCTTGTTGAAACAGTATGACTGTTCACGAAAATTTACGGTTATTTATTATTTATTATTTATTTAATTCCGAATTCTTTATTTCTTTTCATCGTAACCTTTGAGACGTACTTATTCACGAAAGGTTGCCTTTGTTCTTTTTGCAATCTCTTGAAGAGTTGTCTCTATTCGAAAGACAAAGATAAGTATGTTTGTTTTGAGATCAAACATATATCTTCTTCCATCTTTTCGTTTTTCTTTGAAGAGAAACTACAGCCATTGTTTCCAATTGTTTCCCATGAGAGACCCTGGAGAAATACTAGAATTGCTATCTAGTATTCTCATTTGAGACTTTGTTGTATCCTGGAGGAAATTTGCCGGTTACCATTAGCAACTTTGTGGGGCAAATAAATCCTTAAAGAAAGTGATATCATGTCTCAAAGTCCGACTTGAGTACTCTAAAGATCCGACTTCATTGTTCTACCCAATTTGAAGCAGTATTTTCCCAACATATCTTTCAACATCTATCTTGGGTGTCCTCAGGTTGGCTTTTCTTTGCTGCGTTTTAGGTTTTTCTTTAATATCCTTGACAAAAATGGAATGGATCTTTAAGAATTTTCCCGAAAATGGCATGTTCCGAACAGCTGAAAGAAGGAAATGCTGGAGGTAGAGCCTCTTTATTGATTAAATGAAGCTTAGAGGATCTTACATGTAGAAACGAGTAATAATGTCTTTTAAAATATTTTTAAAAATTAACCATGATGTGGTAAAAATTTGAAAAGGCACATCACCTCCGATATTAGATGTTTCGTAAAGAATAAAAGGCATATCACCTTTGATTCTTTATTCTCGAGTAAGCCGTTTATTTAAATATAACGGTTTTCAAATTTAAGGTTCTACTATGTATAACTTAATAGTATTAGATGTTCCGTACATAATAACAGCACATCGCCTCCGATTTTCCATTTTTGAGTGAGCCATTTATTGAAATTTTACGGCTTCATAAACAAATGCAGCTGTCAAAATGATCAAATTAATGAGAAAAGCCATAATTACTTCTATGTAACCAATGTGTCGTGCACAACCCGCCTAGTAGCGATCTCTCTCCATGCATCATAATTAATATAATCCCAAACAATTCTATGATTTTCCAATGTAGTTCTTTTTGGTCAATTACAATCGAAAATCACTAATATGACATCTAATCATCATCAACTATCTTGCTGGCATGGCTGATGATATGATGTGGCAAAGCAAAGTATCTTTTGTCTAATTTTTCGAATTTTCTCTATTTTTTTCCATTACATATAGGTAACTGTTCATCTTCTTCTCCGATGGGTCAACCTTCTTTATATTTCTTGACTAACTCCCTCATTATTGAAGATCCGCAGTAGCCAACTATCACAAATTTTCAATAAACAGCACAAACTCAATCACCACGAGCTATTCTAAGTTAAAGTTGCAGCAACTCAAGAGTGGTTAGGTGTCATTTCACCATTCAGATTAGGGGCGTTCTACTTTCCGCAGAAACTCCTTCCCACGGCACTATCACAATTTAGCCAACTATCATGCAATTTCATTTAATAACAATATGAAATGCAAATTGGATAACACTAGAGAATCGTGTCCAAGCGTGACTGCATAGCCATAGTTGAAGAAGGAACGAGCCCAAGCAGAGATCAAGGCTTGGAGTATGGTGGTTGTTATTAGTTAGTCCAAAAGAGTGGACGCAAGCATGTTATGAGTCAAACCATTATAAATTCAAATTGCCATCTCTTCTATCTCTTCAGTCATTCTTCATTATTGTTATGATATAAGCATATCGCATATGATATAAGCATATTACTTTTGACACTATCGAGCTGTCTCTAGTTATCCAAGTCCAATTTGAAATATTCTACGAAAATTTGTAATATCTTTTAAAATAACCTAAGCTTTAACATAGAGAAACCAAATGGTTGCAGCAGACATTGAGAGTGGAAAAGATGAAGATGAAAAGAGCAAAGGTGGCCAATTAAAGATTTACCGAGAGCGTGCAATGTCTGAAACGAATATAGATAAGAACAAGAAACCACAATAAGGCGTCAGGTTTAGTTGAGAAGATGAACAGAAAAAAAAAAAAAAAAAAAGTCCAATCCCAAATACGGATGTTCATCATAAAGTTAAAGACCAACGACAAAAGAAAAAAATAAAGAAAATTCAAAAAATTACTCGAAATGACATCGTTTGGAGTAGAGTCGTCCATGTGAGATCACCAATGGTGACATATAGGATGCTAGACAATAACTAACCCACCACGTTAACGATTTTCAGCCAATTTAGATCTGATGGACTATATTAGAAAATCATGAAAAATGTCTAAGACTACATTGGTGTCTGCACAATAAATTTATGATTGATTGAGTAATTTTTCTTTAGTTGAGATGTTATGCAGTAACATGACATGTTTGATCTTTTTAAAGTTGTTTGTGACTATGACATTTGCTGCCCAAGAATGTCTTCGGACGATTGATATCCACTCTATGGGGGGTTTTTATTCATTTTTCAGACAGTAGATTTTAAATGTCGAGTGACAGGCAGCGTCCAAGGGAACAGACATCTACTTCAGTGAGTGCAATGTTTTGGAAGAAAATGCTTTTCCACAACTAACCACCGATTAGTCTTCAAATATCATTAAAGTCCACTTTAAGGCTCTCTGACTTTCTGAAAAGCTTCTTCATTCATGCGATTTACTTGAAGTGGCGCGGGGAGAGCGAACTTTCTAAACCAGCTCATCTTATCAGATTGAGATCAGTCATTCAGTCATTGCTAATGATTGGCGGTGGTGTCCACGGCATGAGAGTGGAATTAGTGAAGTTCCTTTTTTTGGTCGCAAGATTAGTGAAGTTAGGCATTGCCTTCGCCATCAATTGGTTAACCGCTTTAGTCATTACTCTTTTTTACACTTTTAATTCTGATCGCAAGGTTATTTATGAAAATAAAAAGAGAGACCAAACCGTCAAGCCTATCTCTTAATAAGTAGTATAGATTAGCACAACATGCAATTTTATTTTATTTTTATTTCGGAATATCAAAATGATCGGCAGCCTCTAGTTTTTCGATCTTCCTTGACACATCATGCTGCTGAAAGTACTGAATTTCGCATATGAATATGCGTTTTTTCTTTTTTTGTGTTCTTTTCTTAAATTCGGTTTAAATAAAATGTGGGTTAAAGAACAAGATTTTGACAAAAACGACGTTGTTGTAGTCTTTTATTTCATGTTTTAATCATGTTGGCATCATATAGGAGAGAGAAAATAATAAAGAAAGTCACGTTAGTATTCTCTATTAGCTATGTTATTTGGAGTTAACAAAAGCACTTTTGCACCAATTCAATAAGTTTTAAAATTTGATTGCATTTTTAAAAGTTTTAATACTCAATTTTATTTTTCCAAAAAATTTTAGGATTTCTAATGCACTTATCTCTATATTAAATTAAAAAATAAGTTAAATTATTAAAAAAATACACACACATGAAAAACCAAATCCATGATGTTGCTATAAGGTTTGAAATTTATAAAAATCCCTAAGTTTGTTCTAATTTTGCCATAAGGTTTTATTAGGTTTGTCACGAGTAGACTGATTTAAGATTTTTTACGACACCACAATTAATTTGGGGTACACTCGACACGAGTATACTAAATTGTGGTTTTTCATGGTATTAACCAAAAATATATACTTCCTAAACAATAGATTATGTTAAATTTTGTTTCTGAAATAATAAATTATATTCAATGGATCCAAATTGCATCCTTAAAATTAATAACAATTATATATATAAATTTAAACAAACGGCAAGTAAGATTTTCAAAATAGAAAATATCAATCACATAAACCGAACAAAACGGCAATAATTTTTTGTCCAACATGAGAACATTTCGAAGAAAATTCAAAGTATTGCTCCTTTTTCCGAAGGATATCGAAATTGAGTAGATAATGACCAGATTTATTTCCAAATGTGATTACCTCCCACATTAGACATCTTCTCTGCGTGAAAATTATGAGGCTTCCACATTCAGCAAGATGCATTTCGAATTGAGATTCGAGTTTCCATATTCATCTCTAAAATCTGTCTTGGGTGTCCTCTAGTTGGCTTTCCATATTCATCTCCAGCAAAGGAAGGCAATGTGATGGATCATTGAGAATGCTCCAGAAAATGTCATGCTCTCGAAAGCTTAAATTAACCACGATTTGTTAAAATTGAAAAAGTTCAAACGTTCTGTAAAAAATAAAAGACACATTACCTTGGATTATCCATTTTCGAGTAAGCCATTTATTTCAATTTGACGATTTGTAAAATTTAAGATTCTAATATGTACTAGTTAATAATATTAGAAGTTCCGTAAAGAATAAAAAGCACGTCACCTCCGATTATCAAATTTCCAAGTAAGCCATCTAACTAAACTCAACGGTTTCATAAATAAATGCGTCTACCAAAACGATCAAATTAACGAGAAAAACCGTGACCCTCAAATGCTTACTTTTACGTAACAAATGCTCCGTTACATGCACGATCCGCCTAGTGGTAATTTCTCTCCATGCATTGTGGTTAGGTAAAAATGCGCGCCAAAAGTGGCAGGCAAGCCAAATATGAAATGGTACTAGGAATCTAATTGGAAACCATATCCACCAACGTGACTTTCCTTAACCACGTTGCCAAAATCCCTATAAATTGAGCTAAGATCTCATTGAAAAGCATCACATTTTCTTGGTTCCTTCTCTTCATCTCAGAGATCTGCTCCTTCTTTCACTCTGAGGAAGCTCAAGGTATGGTTTCTCTTTGAATTTAAGGGCTTTCTGTTTAGATGATAATCTTTGTTCGAGGAAAAAGAAAAAGATTTTTGGTTTTCGTTTTGTGCAGAAATGAAGAGAAAAAGAGGTGCTATTCTACCCCCTCCACGTGGAGAACGGTGAGTTCATTTTTCAATGATCTTTTGGTGGTCCCCTTGGATAGTGCTGAACAACCCCCACCCCGCCTCGCGCTTCGTGGTTTCGTTTTGGACGAGAGCCCTCTTATTTTATTCAATCAAATAATTTTCTATATGTTCCGTTTTCAATTTCTACTAGCAAAAAAATTAATTTTTAATAGAATAAAATGAATATAGATTCATGTCAAATAGTATATGAGAAAGAGTAGTATCATAAGTATTTCTTATTGGAATCATTCGAAATATTTATGTTTTTTTAAATTCGACCATTCATTCATTTTCCTGGATATGAAGCTACGGACGATCCCGTGAAGGAATGGAGGGAGATGCCGAAGGTAGGGTGTTCTGGACACCAGAGGAGTCCCGGGCTTTTTCATACGGCATGGAGGTGAAGCAGGCGCTCCGGGACCAACCGGAAAAGTACGACATGTTCGTACAGAGCATCAAAGATTTCGAGATTAGGTACGATCCAGAACCTTGTGGAAACAACATGATTATCAAGTGATTTAACTTCTTTTTCTTCGGTATCTTGCAGAATCGGTTTGGCAGAACTCATCGAAAGAGTGAAGGGATTATTCGAAGGGCATGACGAATTGATTCGTGGGTTCAATGCTTTCTTGCCGGAGGAATGCAGAATAGCGGTGGACGAACCGCTGGTGAGGGAGCAGCCTGTCAGTTACGAAGAAACCGTCGGTTTCGCCCAACAGGTCAAGGTATGGCACGACTTCCGTCTTTCTGGGTGGAAGGCTAATACCGAGTCAATATGATGTTTAATGGAGTCTTTTGTGGATGCAGGAATGTTTTCGGAACGAAGAACATGTTTTTTTAGCGTTTCATCAAGTTCTCAAAAGGTACCTGCACGGGGAGGAAGTCGGCGCGACCTACAGTGAGGTAAATTCAGTTAGACGTGCTTCCTTCCGCATGCACGATCTCTTTCTTTGACTACAAGATTTCCCAATCTTGATCTAAATGGAGGAGGCTTAAGGATTTGGTCCATCATTTCGATTTCGTAATGTCCGTAGGTTGCTCGCCTTTTCGCCGGCCATCCGGACTTAATCGAGGAATTCAAGAGGTACTTGCCCGACAACTTTTGCCCTGAGGAGGAGCTCAGCTCTATGACCACATTGACCTCGTGCCGATTGCAAATGGTAAGGGGACCTTTTTGCCTCCCATTTTCTTTCGGTTAGATAGTTTCGTTGCACAGAATACTCTTCCTTTTCTCTTGTGTATTTATTTTGGACCGACCGCCGAGACAGGACTGTTATTCGGAGGATGAAGTTACACAAGATTGCGCCAATTTGGACCACGGTGAGGACATGATGAAGAAGGTGCCAAAGGACAATCGGAATGCAACTGGATCTGATATGAATTGATCATTACACAGGGATACATTATATGGAAGAACATTGGATCAATATGTTCTTTTTTCCCTGTAGTACTTTTTCTTCTTCATTTATGGTTCTGAATTAGTTTGTAATTGATCGCCATCTCTGATGAATTTCAAGCATAATGAAATAAGGCATTTTTATCACTCCAGATGTTATGCTAAGAATGAGTACTGTATATGTCATTAGTCAATAAGTTACTTGGCCTGTGCATTGAGTGGAATATTGTGATAATAGAAAATTACGAGATAAGAAATGTTATGTTTCACGAGTGGGGAAAACTAATTCCGAACACTGTTTTCGGGTATAAAGGGTGAGCCTTGGATCTCAAGCTTGGGGATGCTCAACCCAGATCTAGGGTTCACTCGGCCTCATATCTGATATTTGAGGCTTGACCTCACCTGCTGGGCTCAGGCTCGACGATACCGAGGATGAAACATTGTCGTGCGAATGTAAGTCGGAGGTGAGGGGTCGTCAGTCGAGACCAAAGCAATGGGTGGTGGAGATTTGTGGCCACAAGATGAGGAGCGGAAAAATTGAAGATAGAAGAGAGTGAAGGTGGCCATAAGAGATTTGTCGAGTGCTCACAATGTCGGAAACGAATGTGAGAAGAAGAAGAAGAAATCTCAATAACACGTGAGGTTTAGTAAAACAGATAAACGGGAAAGAATATTCCAGATCCGGATATGGGTTTCAATGTTCATCACAAAGTTTAAGATGAACTAAAGAAGGAAAAACATTCAAAATGACGTTGTTTTAAGGAGAGTCGTCCAGGCCATATCATCGATAGTATCATTTAGGAAGGCCGATAATAACTAGACCACTACATCATCAATTTTTTGCCAATTTAGGTGAAATGGGCTACATTAGAAAATGATGAAAAGGTTTAGTGCTGCTTGTCATCCGTACAATAGGTTTATGTGTAATTAGGTAATTTCCCCTTAGTTGTTTGTGATGATGATATTGGTTGCCCAAGAATGTCTTTTGATAATTGAATGCATTCCGTAGAATTTTTTTCTTATAAAGTCTAAAGCAACACTAGAAGTGGGATGGAATTGGGGAGAATGGGAGACGGAGCAAGACAATTCTAGTACATATAAACATCGGGTGACTGGTGAGGAGGGTTGAGGTGCGTCACCAAAAGTCGAGCGCGAAGATTTCCTAACATGTATATATCAAAGCCGTGAACCATGATTGTAACAACAAATAGAGAGAGGCCAATAAATTCTCACAAACCCATATATCTTCGGTGCCTTAAACCAATCGTGACATCCATTAGGGAAAAAGAGAGGACATTTTGCACTAACACAACAAGCTTATGGTTGAGTGTCTAAGGGGAACAGACATCTACTTCAGTGAGGACAATGTTTTGGAACAAAATGCTTTCCAACAACTACAACTCAGTCCCCATACATCTACAAACTGCTTTCCAAGGGTCTTCTAGTGAGAATCACCTTCTCATTCCAAGCGTGGAAGGCTACTATTTTATCATACCTAGCGGTAGCCAGCACAAATACTGACGTGTTGTCTATCTTCAACACCGAAGGCCTCCTTCATTCCCAAGTGGAATCTTTCTTCCCCACCTAGGGAGAAATACAAGAGGTGACATTAGGGAGTCCCACTTCCTGACGGTCCTTCCCCTATTTCTTGTCCCTTAAGCCTTTTTGAGGAACAGCTCAAGTTCGGAGTGAGGACAATGTTTTGGAACAAAATGTTTCCAACAACTACGGCTCAGTCCCCATGAAGAAACTTTTTTGAGGTATTACTATTACTAATGGAGATTCGAAATGGGAATGCTTTCCCAACCCACAAGCCCTTCCTCTCAGCCATCAAATGGGATGGCCCGTTAATCTCCAAATACCATTAGTCTCCATCTTAAGGCACTCTCCTCTCTGGCCATCAAAGAAACTTTTCGATCCATGTGATTTACTTAAAGTGACAAGTGGAGAGTATACTTTCTAAACCAGCACATCCTATCAAATTACGATCAGTCATTTAGTTGTTGCCCAACGGTCGGTGGTGTTAACTACTTAAGAGCGGGATTAGTGAAGTTACACATTTCCTCCTCCATCAGTAACCTCACGTTAATTTTTTTTCAACTTTTAATTCTTGTCGCGAGGTTATTAATGAAAATAAAAAGAGAGGCCAAATCCTCAAACCTATCTCTTTATAAGAAGTACAGATTACAAATTTATGCATATTTGCAGAAGACCCAAAATGATCGGCAGCCTTTAGTTTTTAAATGTTCTTTGACCCATCATGCTGCTGAAGTAATGAATTTCGCATATATTTTGCGGCGCGATAATTCATGATCAACATAATGAACCTAATTTGGATAAATAAGAAAAAAAAAAGGCAACGAATCCAAGTTTTGAAGTAAAGGAAATGCACATGATTTGTTGCAGCCGGTAGTGAAGTATTGTATTAGCTAATGATATCACATTTAGCAACCACAGTTAGAGAACGATATCCTTTTAGGGTAAACCAAATGCAAAAGAATTAACCATGTATTTGTCTCAGATCATTCAATTTTGATATCTTATAAACTAAGGTTCCATTTTGATTAATTCATATTTAACTTCTTCTTTTTTGCTTATTTAAGTGTTTCTTTAACTCAAAATAATGTCTCGTGACATCGAATTATAAATACTTCTAAAACATTACCATCACAAATAATGTTAGGCATAGCACGCGCTGATCATATTTTTATAATATTTTATCAAGTGGGTTGACTCGGAAAGGATTGAACTCTTCGCACATTAAGTTCAATTTCAAATCTCGCTACCGACAATTTCATTTGGTAGACGATCTATAAGCCTTCTATAAGGCCTTCTAAGCTTGTAAAATGCCCTATCTTTAGCATGGGGTAACCTTTCCTCCTCCTAAACCTTTTCATACCGGAAAAAAGAAAATAAAACAAGTGATCCGATTAGAACAGGAGCAATACATATTTTCCCCAGCTATATTTATATCTTGAAAAGAACTTATATATACCTCGATGACGACGACATTATTTTAAGAAACTATCAATTAATAGAAGGACGAAAAACATTTTAAATACTTGAATTCGTTGAACACCAAGTTGTCCTCCAATAATACAAGATCAGCCATGAAAGATAGCCTAATTAAAAGAAAAGATTAATAATACAAAAATCCCACACTAGTAAACTCGTGATACAATTCCAAAGTAATTCATGTCAAAAAAATTATGAACTTATATATTTGTAACAAATTTTCCATCTATGAGTTTTTATATAATATCCTGTTAAATTGTTGACATAGAAACACACGTGGCAAACAACTTGGATGATTTGTATGTAACATGAATGCGACATGAAAATTGGTCAAAAATGGGTTTTCTAGACGAGTTGTTTTGGAGAAGCCAAATCTCCAAAAAAGCAAAATGAATTCACATCTGCTAAATATGATCGTATGCGGACATTTCGAAGCAAACTCAGGGTCTTCCTCATCCCTTTCTAAAAGGATATTGAAAATCGAGTAGGAACTTAGATTTTTTTTTCCATAAGTGATTACCTTCCAAATTGGAGATCTTTTCCAGGTGATCATTATGAGGCTTCCACATTCAGCAAGATGCATTTCGTATTGAGACACGGCTCTCCATATTTATCTTTCAACATCTATCTTGGGTGTCCTCAGGTTGGCTTTTCTTTGCTGCGTTTTAGGTTTTTCTTTAATATCCTTGACAAAAATGGAATGGATCTTTAAGAATTTTCCCGAAAATGGCATGTTCCGAACAGCTGAAAGAAGGAAATGCTGGAGGTAGAGCCTCTTTATTGATTAAATGAAGCTTAGAGGATCTTACATGTAGAAACGAGTAATACTGTCTTTTAAAATATTTTTAAAAATTAACCATGATGTGGTAAAAATTTGAAAAGGCACATCACCTCCGATATTAGATGTTTCGTAAAGAATAAAAGGCACATCACCTTTGATTCTTTATTCTCGAGTAAGCCGTTTATTTAAATATAACGGTTTTCAAATTTAAGGTTCTACTATGTATAACTTAATAGTATTAGATGTTCCGTACATAATAACAGCACATCGCCTCCGATTTTCCATTTTTGAGTGAGCCATTTATTGAAATTTTACGGCTTCATAAACAAATGCAGCTGTCAAAATGATCAAATTAATGAGAAAAGCCATAATTACTTCTATGTAACCAATGTGTCGTGCACAACCCACCTAGTGGCGATCTCTCTCCATGCATCATAATTAGGTAAAATGCGAGCCGAAAGCTGTAGGCCAGCCAAATATGAAGTATTACTAGGAATCCAGTGGTAAATTTAATCCATGGTCATGACTTTCCTTAACCACGCTGACAAAACCCATATAAATTGTGCTAAGGTCTCATTGAACAGCATCATATTCACTTGGTCCTTCTCTTCATCTCAGAGATCTGCTCCTTCTTTCACTCTGAGAAAGCTCAAGGTGTGGTTTCTCTTTAAATTTCGGGGTCTTTCTGTTTAAGTGTTAAAGTCTTTGCTTGAGGAAAAAGAAAGGCCTTTTCAGGTTTTGTTCTATGCAGATATGGAGGGAACAAGAGTTGCTGTTCACCCTTCACAAGAAGAACAGTGAGTTTATTTTTATCTTCAATTATTTTTTTGCCAGTCCTGTTGTATAGTGCTGAAAGCTTAGGTAGCGCATGACAAAATTTCTGAAACAGAAATTGATTTCTGGCCAGAAATCAATTTCTCAATTTCTATTCCCCAGCCAAATTTTTGAGTAAAGAAACCTGTTTGATAATGACTCAAAATTTCTATTTCTTAAACAGAAATCCGTTTGATAACAGAAAAAAATTTCTATTTCTATGAATCATGTTATCCCCATCCTTTTACTTCACTCTTCTTGGTGCTTGTGATGGTAATTTAATTTGATAAAAGTTGGTAAATCACTTTAATTTAGGGAGAAGTGCCAAAAAGTCCTAAACCTTTTGTCTTTGTGCGGATTTAGTCCTAAACCTTTTTTTTTTGGTGCCGATTTAGTCCTAAACCTTTTTATTTGGTGCCGATTTAGTCCTTCCGGCAAATTTAGCTCGGAAAATGCCTACGTGGATACAAAGCCAGCGCCGGCCGTCCTACGTGGATGGACCGGCGCCGCATGGATGCCTGAAAACAAAACGACGCCGTTTTATTAAAAAAAAAAAATTAAGTTAAAAAAAAAAAAACCTAGAACCTAGTTTAAAATCTCCTTGTTTTATTGAGAAAATAAAATTTGGCGTCCAAACCCGACACCGCATTTATTTTCTATTTTCTTGCCCTAACCACCCTTTTTGGAAATAATCTCGCGCAAATTTTTTTTTTTTTCTCTAAAACTTTCGGATTTATTTCGTACGGGAGCACGTACGAATTTATTTCCGAAAGCTTTAGAAAAAAAAAAAAAAAGTTGCGCAAGATTATTTCCAAAAAGGGTGGTTAGGTAAGAAAATAGAAAATAAATGGCGTGTCGGGTTTGAACGCCAAATTTTATTTTTTCAATAAAACAATGATGTTTTAAATTAGGTGCATGCAAAGTTTGATCGATTAATTTTGAGTACGGGAGCAGGTACAAATTTATTTCCGAAAACTTTAGAGAAAAAAAAAAAAAAAGTTGCGCGAGATTATTTCCAAAAAGGGTGGTTAGGCAAGAAAATAGAAAATAAATGCAGTGTCGGGTTTGGACGCCAAATTTTATTTTCTCAATAAAACAAGGAGGGTTTAAACTAGGTTCTAGGTTTTTTTTTTTTAATTTTTTTTTTTTTATTTTAAATTTTTTTAAATAAAACGGCGTCGTGAGGAGAAGGAATGGGGGAAAGCACGATAGTGAGGAGAGGAGAGGAGGCTGGAAGGAAGAAGTGGAGAAATAGTTTCTATTTCTACTTTAGAAATAGAGAAGCTACAATTTCTAGCTTCTCATTTCTCCTCCAAAACAATTTCTGAAACAGAAATCAGTTTCGAGAAATAGAGAAATCGGTTTGTGTTATCAAACGGGTTTCCCCAATTTCTCTGTTCCGGGGAACAGAGAAATTGAGTAACTGAGAAATAAAAATTTTACCATGCAGCACCTAAAAGTTCACTTTTTTCTCTGTCATGGGTTCGTTTTGCACGAGAGCACTCTTTAAGATGTTGTTTCGAATTTGATCCTTCGTTCTTTTTTCTGGCTGTGAAGCTATGGACAACCCCAAGGAGGAGTGGAGGGAGACGCCGAAGGTAGCGCGCGGAGACCGACACCTGATGACGCCATGTCATATCTCGGGGAACTGAAGGACGCGTTCCGAGATAAACCGGAAAAGTACAATACGTTCGTGGAAATTATGAACGATTTCAAGAGTCAAAGGTACAATCATGAACCTTGAGGCGACTATTCGATCATAGATGCTTTATACTTCTTTTTCTTATTCATTCCATTCTTCGGTACCTCGCAGAATCGATGCAATGATGGTCGTAGCAAGAGTAAAGGAATTATTCACAGGATATGAGAGATTGATTCATGGGTTCAATACTTTCTTGCCGGACGGATGCAAAATATCACCGGATGAACCTAGGAAGCTTGTCAGTTTCGAAGAGGTGATCGGGTTTGTCATCAAGGTCAAGGTATGGCACCAACTTTTTCTTATGGGGCTGAACGCAAATTTTTCACCGATGGTAAATTTTTTTTCACGTCTTGCTTGGGCACAGGAACGTTTCCAGAGCGAAGAAAATGTTTATCTATCGTTTCTGGATGCTTGGCGCGGGAACAACCCAATTAGGGTGGTCTACAATGAGGTAAATGCAGTTCCACGGGCTCCCTTGCGCGCGCACGACCTCTTGTTTTGATATCGAAGTTTACCAATCTTGATGAAGTTAGACATGCCGTGTAGGATTAAAATATTTGATCTATCATTTCTAATGTCCATAGGTTGCTGGTCTTTTTGCCGGCCATCCGGACTTGCTCGAGGAATTCAAGAGGCTCTTGCCTGAAATCTCTCAGGATCAGGAGGAGGTCAGTTCTATCACCACACCGACCTCCCGCCGATTGGAAATGGTAATGGTGACCGGCCGTTTGAATGGTTTTTCAATCAGAAGTGCCATTGCGCCGAATGATCTTTCCCATCTCTCTTGTCTTTGTTTAGGACCGAACTCGCCAAGATGGGATTGCTGATTCTCAAGCTAAGGATAGAGCTACTGTGGATCACCCTCATCTGGATGACGATGAGGAAATAATGAAAGTGTACGAGGACGAGGTGAAGCGTTTTGAGGGACGCGTTCAATTGATAGTTTCAGTAATATATTCAGTTCTCGCTGTATTAGTTTTCCTCCTTGCTTTATGGATCTAGAGAGTTTCCTGCATTTGGTTTGTAAGAGATCAGCTCTCTCATTTCATGTAATCCTCTTATGGGACAAGGTAATAATAAGAATAAGACAAACTTATTTTCATCACTACTGACCCAGTCGATCGATCACTTGGCGTGTGCCTTGAGCGAAATATTTGCTTGTAACCTTTTGTCTATGCCCGTTGAATTTGTTTCTCCTTCATTTTTCGATATTCCTCTCAATCGTCAAGAATACCAATTTACTTTGGTTTTTCAGAATAATTGCGGTTGTTGTCGACATATCGATATGCATTTGGGCAGGGTTTTCAATTCAAACTATAAGCTAAAGCTTGAAACCACAAATCTTGATCTACCCCATAAACTAATCTTTAGAGTGCGTTCGTTTTGCAAAAAAAGAGTTATTTGGAAAACATTTATCAAAAAATGATTGTTCATATCATTTACAAAAGTTAGTCAATAGAAAATATTTTCATCATCGATAACAATCTATATCTAACTATTTTCGTGGATGATGAAAAAAATTTCTATTCATTTATTTTTGTAAGCGCTTAGTTTTTGAAAAATGTTTTCCAATCTCATTTTTTGCATAACGAGGTATTCTTAGTGCTTAGATCTATTTTGGTCCGTACAAATGACAAACCTATCCAATCCCATCATCTGGATATGCCTTTCTTCGATATACGTTGGGAGTTTACTGTCAAAAAGAAAATCATCATTGACTTCTAGGAGGGGAAAATGACACTTAGAGTGCTAAAACTTGGCATGAGGGGTATTCAAGTGCCAAAAGTGTGAAAATGTATACTTAGTGCCTAATTGGAGTAGAATAAATTTGACAAAATGCTAATGTGACATTTTTCCTACGACACAAGTGCAAAGAAGATCGTTTTGCAAGCTAATGTGGCTATATAAACCAAAACGACGTTGTTTTACCTCAAATTTCAATTTTAATATAAATATTAATTAAATTAAATTTAAAACTAAATTTATAATGATATAAATTTTAAGGGGGGGGAGAAGTTGTAGAACGGTGAGGCTGTTTTGCAATTCCTTCCCTTTTATTTTAAATTTAGTTTTAAATTTAATAAATATATTAAAATTCAAATAAGTGGCAAAACGATGTCGTTTTGACTCTTCTTTGCTGACTAAGCTTTCTGGCGAGCCACATAAGCAAGTTATATTAATAAAAAGTGCAACATAGGATTTTCGGTTAAGATCGTTGGACTTGGCACCCAAGTGTGCCATTTTTCAAAGAAAAGTGACACTCATGTTTGACACTTATATATCCCTCTATGCCAAGTTCTGACACTTGTGTTGTACTTTTATCCTTCTAGGAGATAACAACAAAGAGGGGCTCTTCCACACTTGTGCAAATTCTTGATGTTTGTAAAATCTCAAGATCGCCCTTATGATAATTGATCTTAAGATTCAAGATTCAATATTATTTTGATTTTCGATGAGCTAAACCAAAAGAGGAGGCCCCTCCGTCCATATGAGTTGAAAAGAGAGAGTGACCAGCTTAGTCGGTGAAACTTATATCCACCATTGCAAAGTTTCTGCACTGTAGTTTGGTCTTTCCATTGCTAGGGTCGTGCTCATGAGCTCACACACAACACTACATAGTCAACTTACTTCAAAGATTTGGCCAGGGGATTCGTATGTAGGCTGATTGACTGTTAATGAAAGAAACAAAGCTTCAAAAGCGAGTAGATTTTTTTTTCTTTTTGGTATTTTTGCCACTGTAGTATGGTTTGAATAATTATCAGGTTAATGCGATAAATTTTATGGGTAGATTTTTTTTTTTTTATTGCAGATTTCTTTTGTTATGTTCTTAAAATTTTTTTAAAAAATTGGATTGGAACATCTAAAGCATGGAGTGGTCCTTGAAGAACCATCGAATAGAGAACAAATCTCCCGAATAAAGAATCACTAAAGAACTTTAGCTCATCCATTTGTGTTAGGATGCACATGTGAGTGAGTTGTATTAGAGAAATTCCATATTGAAGATTGATATAGTGTAGAGTAATTAATATATTATAATTGATCCATAACTCATTGGCTTAATCTTTTGAGTGAAGGTAGGTCTAATCGGATATATTGATGGGCTCAAATTTAGGTTATCTTTTGGAAATCTCCCCAAGTGAAGGTATCGGACTTCTGCTACGTGCTCTCAACAAATGGTATTAAAGTTGATTGGTTGCGGTTTTCAAGCAAGTAGGTATTGTGGTATAGCAATGCGGGCCGTAAGGATGAAATTAGGCTAGAATGATACTTGAATTAAGAGGGAGGAGACCTAACACTTAGCTCACACGTAAGGGGAGAGTGTTGGGATGCACATGCGAGTGAGTTGTGCTAGAGAAATCCCACATCGGAGAATTGATGTGGCGTATAGCAATTAATATATCCCGGTTGGCTTATATCTCATTAACTTAAGTTTTTGAGTAAATATTGATTTAACTGGATATACTGATGGGCATAGTTTTGAGCTCCCTTTCTTATATCTCCCCAGGTGAAGGTATTAAGTTTTTGCTGCATGCTTTCAACAGTTTGTTTGTTTCAAGAAAATTGAATTTGAAAAAAAAAAGAAAATCTGAAGTGATTGCTTTCTATGGCTTTGAAAAATCAGTCAACAAAAAAATGTTTTCGTTATCGGCAACAGTTTGAGTCAGAATATATTCATTACTGGTCAAGAAATATTTTGTTTATTCATTTTTGTGAAATATACCATCAATGACTTTTAAGTAACTATTTTCTAAATTGTTGATTTTTCGCATAATAAACACATAGAATTGCCACTCCCAATTCTCGCTCTTAAAACTCCGCCGCATTATGCACTATCGCTAGTGGGTAAAAGACATAAATAAAAGTTTGTAAAAGATTAAAAAAAAAATTCTTATCAGAAATAAGTGAATTTGATAATTAAAAAAAAATCAAAGAAATGTTGGTAACTAATTCAAATGAAAGCGAGGTAATGTAAACTATTTGGTAAGTCAATCATAGATAAGGATACCGACCAAAAAAAAAAAAAAATCATAGATAAGGATGGATAAGCAAAGTGAATAAAAGAGATCATTGAATACATTAGTTGGCAAACGCATAGTACTTTAATGAGTGCTGGTGTGTAACTGAAATGAGTGTTGGCAATTCAAAACTAGCAGAAAAGTTAATCAGAGAAAAGTTGGTAAATTACATGGAAAAAAGATTAGTAATTTCATATAATTACTAAGAATGTTAAATAAAGTGCAAAAAATCAGAAACCACTTTAACTATTTATTAGTAAAAGAATAAATAGGATTGTATTAATAATGTAACATGTTCATGATGTATAAATCTTATATGTGCAAAAGCAAAATTTAATTTGTTAAACTTAGGCTCCCTTCATTAGTAGAAAGTGAACGATTGGGAAAACATTTTTCTAAAAATGATTGTTTCTATCACTTAAAATAATTGACCAATGTAAAATATTCTAATTATGGATAATAATTTATGTCTAAACATTTTTGTGGACGATGCATATTTTTTTTCGATCATTTATTTTTGTAAGCGATTTAAGCAATTACTTTGAGAAAAATATTTCCCAAATTATTCATTTACCGCTATCGTGCAAGTCTTATTGACGATAAAGAATTTCTTCTCTTTACACATACAAATAAATTAATTCGTCGTTCCTTCTTATTCACCTTCTAATTTGTTTATCAATACATGGTCTAGATATGTAGTACTTCTAATATGAGAAATACTAGTAAAACAGATCAAATTAAAGGGCAGCTTTTTGTGGGTTAACTGACCCGTTGAAAGGAGAATTTGGTAGAAGCAGGGTAGAGAAATTTTGATACGAATTTACGAACGGTGATATTCTGTTTTCACTAGCAACTCGAACCCTAGGTCACTTTACTTAAAAAAAAAAAAAATATATTCAAAGAAATCGGATAGTGCTTCGGATCGTTTAATTTGATTTTGATTGTAGCACATCATGCCATATAAGTCGTTTAAGTCGTTCCATAAGGAACGTGAAAACATGGAAGAGACAGTGTCAGGATTTGAATCTTTGACTTATGCTTCGAACGTTTGATAAACTATTTTTGTAACATGACTTAATAAAGCCGTGAGTGTGATGTAACTCGAATGGAGAATTAGTATCCCAAGTTGCAATTAAGGGAGATCAGGTCATAGAATGTGCAAGAATTAGCGACAAAACACCATCAACGTGATGAAATGCAAATTGAAGCTAACAGGAGAAATAAGGAAGGCGATTCTTTTCACATCACTTATGGAATGAGTAGTTGATAATGGAAAAATTACCCGATCAATCTTA
Source organism: Eucalyptus sp. ANBG9806169 (assembly GCA_014182395.1). Taxonomy (NCBI): domain Eukaryota; kingdom Viridiplantae; phylum Streptophyta; class Magnoliopsida; order Myrtales; family Myrtaceae; genus Eucalyptus; species Eucalyptus sp. ANBG9806169. The sequence goes on from CM024582.1 coordinate 29,552,375, forward strand.
GACTTTTTATACGGATGATAATTTAGTTATAAATTTTTCAATCAATTTAATCTTAAACTTTTGAGTGAAATTCTAGTGTTGCCCTTTCGGTTAATCATCGTTAATTGTCCTAAATAGCATGTTGCTATGGTAGCAATTTCTGACCAAAATTGACCAAAATGATTATATTGAAATTTCGCTCAAAAGTTTAGGACAAAATTAGCAAAATTAAAAAGCTTAAGACTAAATTGACAATTACACAATGGGTTTAGGACTTATTGGATAATTTCCCCATGCGACAACTATTGAATATTTCCTTATTGACTCTAATTTTGAAGTTCAAATCACATTTGTCCTTTAGCATAGTAAATCAAGCATAAAAGAACTAGCTTGTCATGCATTTATAAATAGTTATCTTACGGCAAAATTACCCAACTAATCTTAAATGTCAATTCAATCTTAAAATTTTTTTAATTTACCAATTTAGTCTAATTTTTTTTTGTATGAAGCTCTAATATAGTTATTCCAATCAATTTCATTGGAATTGTTAACCACAGATTGCAGAGTCCAACATAGTATGCTATAATTTCAGTGATTTTCGGCAAAATTTGGCTAGAACGACTATATTATAATTTAAAGCAAAGGTTTAGGACTAAAACAACAAAATTTAAAAGTTTAGGATTAAATTATTTTTTATATAATATGTTTAAAATTGATCGGATAATTTTTCTATTATCTTACAATGTAAGCTGGTGGGAATATGGATCTTAATCGCACTAACTGAAGGTAGAACTCTTGTATTTCGGGCGCAAATAATAACCATCGTGTTCCAAAAATCAATTTCTAACCAAAAATTGATTTAATGAGTTTCTAAAAAAAATACGTGTTTTATAATAACAAAAATTTTGTATTCATGCAATAGAAATTCGTTTAATAACAATACAAAATTTCTACCTTTTGAGCGAGCAACAAGTGGCGGATCATGGTGGCTAGCGAGCAGTAACTGGTGGGCGGGTCGTTTAGTTGTGAAAGTGATAATGAGAAAAAGCTTTTATTTCTTATTTTTATTCTAAAAATTGAAAAGTAAACAAATTTTACTTATGATTTTTGTTCTAAATCTAATTCTTAAGTAAAAATTTGTTTCAAAAAAAAAATGAAATTACGTTACCCATCTGATTTATGTTCTAAACTTATTTCGGAAACATAAAAATAGAAAACAGAGAAACAAAATGGTTATATTTACTTCCCAATTACGGCAAAAAATAATCTGATTTTTTTATATATTTACTTCCTAAACTAGAGATTTTTCATATATGTGAGAATCATGAGAGTTCTGAATGTGGCACTAATGAGATTTAGATTCAAGATATCTATCAAGATTGATGCAACTTATTTTGAGTAAGTCCGTTATGATAAATCTAGTGACCCAATAAGTAATTGAATCCGCTAACACGGTCCACGATGTAAAAGTGAGGATAGGGGCGGTCGAGATTAGCGACTCTGGCTAGGGTTACCATAAGGGTCATACACTTACTAAATTAAGTTTAGTTACTTTGCATTACTCGTGAAACGAGGGTTTGAGATCGACAATCCCATCACCGCTGCTCTAACAATACGTTAGGATAAACAAAAAAAAAAAAAAAAAAAGACGCTATCCTTTATCACTTAGCCAATCACTTACGAGCAAGAAAATTTAATTTTGTAAGCTAGAGTAGTCACAAAACGTATTACAAATTTATTCGAATTAATTTTTGAATCATAAAAATTCTCAAACTAATGCCCCTTTTGCGAATTCTAACTCGATGGGCTCTCTCTCTCTCCATACAAATACCAGCAAAACGCCTCGCCTCCTCTCTCTCTCTCTCTCTCTCGCTCGCTCTGTCGTGCTCTCGGAAGAAAAAATTTCTCTCAAAACTATACTCTCCGCCCCTCCTTAGAGGCACACGAAAAAGCCGAGAGGGCAGCACATGAATGTTGTGCTAATGGTCTCTTCTCGATCGAAAGCTTCGAACTTTGCTTGCCCTCCTCGCTCTGTCTGCTCGAGATCTGCTCATTCCCTCTCACTTAGCCCGATAAAAATTCCACAGACCTACAAGGTGCTGGCTTTTCTCTCTCTTCGAATTCCGGGTCTCAATTCCTGTTCCGGTTTTTTTTTTTTTTTGTTTTGATGGTTTGACGGGTTAAGGTTTGTGGGTTTGCTTCAGTTTGTGCAGGAATGAAGAGGACGAGAGATGATGTGTACCCTGGTTCGCAATTCAAACGGCCTTTCGGTTCTTCACGTGGGGAGTAGTGAGTTTTTGGCTGTCTTGTTTTTTGTCTTCCGTATAATTCATGCCGGTTCTGTTGTATCGGGTTCGAAAATTTCCAATCTTTTTTCGACTTGGTCGGTTGGTTTGGAACGAGTCTGCTTGTTCATGCATTTCGATTGTGCCTATGTTGTTCTGATGCAAGCCGTCCGAGACGTGCCCTCCCAAAGTCTTCTCTTTTTTTTTTTCCCGGGGAAGTGATGAATTTAACCCACATGGAGATCGTTCGTCTGTTTAGGTCGAACTTTCAGATGTTTTATGCTCTGTGAGACCTCGTGAGATGTGATGATAAACTTGTCCAAGCTTCTTCAAGTCTCAAGCTTGAAAATTTTTGGGATCTTTACCTCCGATCGAGATCAGTTCACTGTGCCTGACTGTGTACATCTGCGAAATTTACCTTAGAAATTATTTTTGTGGGGAATTTTTGGTTGTGTTTTTTCTCCCTCTTCTGAGATGTGAAAAAGATGTAATCCTAAAACTGTTAATTGGGATACAGTTGAAACTACGCCAAATACATCTAAGGGAACGGTAGGCGGAGCTCACAATTTTGATATCCATATCCATGATTTCGTGAAAATAATCTTGTTTTGGACACGAACGAAAAAGGTATGGGAGAAAAGAAACAAGTTTTGGGATTAGACAAATTTAGGTTGTTGTATGCAAGCACAGGTTTGGATTGGTACTTGTTATCTGGAGAGATGTTATTTCCAATTGATGATTTAATTTTTTTTTCTTGTGATGAAGCTACGGGCAATCCCAAGTAACAGGAACAGGAGCTATGGAGAATGGAGGCGGGGTTGTTGGTGGAGGTAGCGCATCACAGAAACTAACGACAAATGATGCGTTGACGTACCTCAAGGAGGTGAAGGATATGTTTCAAGATCAAAGGGAAAAGTACGACACGTTCCTCGAGGTTATGAAAGATTTCAAGGCTCAAAGGTACAACCATAAACATCTTGGTGACAATAGGATTATCAAAGGTTTAACAGCTTCTCATTCATGCACTTTTTGGTATCTTGCAGGACTGACACTACAGGAGTCATAGCAAGAGTAAAGGAATTATTTAAAGGGCATAACAAATTAATTCTGGGATTCAATACTTTCTTGCCAAAGGGATTTGAAATATCCCCCGACGAGGATGAAACACCAATAAAAAAGAATGTGGAATTTGAAGAAGCCATCTCTTTTGTTAATAAGATCAAGGTATAGAATGATTTGTCTTTTTTAATGAAGGGGCAAATCAAATTCTGATATTGTGTCTCGTGGCTTCAGAAACGCTTCCAAAATGATGAGCATGTCTATAAGTCATTTTTGGACATCCTCAATAAGTACCGGAAGGAGCACAAGGACATTAATGAGGTCTATAGTGAGGTAAATGCAGTTCCACGTGCTTCGTATAATACAGAAGATTTTTGGTCCCGTAACAAAATTTCACATGTTTGATATAATCAGAAACTCCTGCTGTCATATGAAGGCTTAATTGTATAAGCATGGTCTGAAGTACCTGGAGTATTAACTAGGGATCTTTTTGGTTATCTTCTGGTTTATTTTTTGTTTGTGATGTCTTCAGGTTGCTAATCTTTTTGACGGCCATCAAGACTTACTTGGGGAATTTACCAAATTCTTGCCTGATACTTCAGCAACGGCCTCCACACACAACTTTCCTTTTGCCAGGAATTCATTTCAGCGTCAACATGAACGTAGCTCTACTACACCGACATTGCGGCAAATGCAAATGGATAAGGTAATTCTTTTGCCACCTTTTGTGTTTGGATGCTCCTTCGTGGATGTATGCAGGACAAAATAATGGTTTTCCTTTTCCTTTTTCGGTCAGCAACGAGTGCGGCGAGATAGGATTATCAATGCTCATGCTGAGCATGATATAAATGTAGATCGTCCTGATTTAGACGATGATAAAGCAATGATCAAGGTACAGAAGGATCAAAGAAAGCGTTTTGAGAAGGATAACAGGGACAGGAGAAACCGTGAAGTGGATGATAGAGAATCTGAGCATGACACTAGTAGGGATTTCAACTCACAGCGCTTTCCTGACAAAAGAAAATCTACAAGGAAGGTTGAAAACTATGGAATGACTTCTTGTGAAGACAGGGATGCTCTAAAGAGTAAGTACATTATGCAATAATATGATGCAGTAGCATCTGCATCTAGTCAATTCTTTTTTCATTTTGCCAAATAGATAAATAGCTTCACACCTTGGCAATTTTCATCGTAGTTTCATTTGTCTATCATCTTATTTGTATAAATTTGATGGGGGTTAGAAGTATATATAGATCTTTTTCGTCAATTACCTCTGTGTACATCATCCTCTATAGTGAAAATTATGCATGGTGCGTCAAAGACATCTGTATAAAAGAGGTACGGTTCAATACAGCTTATTCCAACTATGGGTGACACTACTCACGTAAATATCTATCGATGTTAGTGTTTTTTTGTTATTTAAAATTTCTGAATTTGTTGCTTTATCAATGCACTTTTGGCATCTTGGATGATTTTAAATGTCCTTGTATAAAATAAACTAACTGTACATGTAAAGAGTCAGATGTGGTGTAGGGTATATTATTTGTCTTCTATGTTTACTGTAGCTGTGCAGGAGTCACGGCTAAAGGTAAACAAATGTACTTCAAAGATTTTTGTGTCATCTCTCTTGCAAGTGTTTTAAAAAAAAGCAAAGATTAGCAAGGGAACTTGTTCCACTGTGATTGGTTTACCTTTGTTCATGTGATATCTGCTTTTGGCTGTACTTTCAAATGTATGCTTATATTTTGTCTCTGTTTTTTTCCTGTTCTGTTTGCTTTAAAGTTAGAACTTTTAACTCCGTGTGCTTCTTCAGTCCAGTTCATCATTAATGTGTTTGTGTTGCTTCTATTTCATTTTGGACCATGAATTTGTGGCAGGCATGTATAATCAAGGATTCATTTTCTGTGAAAAAGTCAAGGAGAGATTGTGCAGCTCAGAAGATTATCAGGCCTTCTTGAAGTGCCTTCATATGTACAGCAGTGATATTATAAGGAAAAATGACTTACAAAGTTTGGTATGTGTTTTCTGTAGCTTGAGACCACTCTTTATGTCGGTATGCAACAGTCCTATACCTATACTTCTTAAACTCCTTTGTTTATAAGAAGGTCATTCTAGTTTGGTTGGTAAGGTAATTTGAATTTTGGCACTTTGCATAAATGCTTTTTTTCCACCACAAACACACCAAAACAATTAAGGAGTCAACTCAAACTATTAATATGTGGTCCATTTTTTAACAAATGGTTCAAATCTTCCCTCTTGGATACCCTTTGATATTTTCAGGTCCACAATGATGATATGCTTGCTTAAATATTATTTGCAAAACAGTATTTTTGATCTTGAGAATTGTGTGAGACTGCTAGAAGAGCAACCCTTTCATATGTTGCACTATGGGATTTAAAAGTAGATTTAAAAGACTTCTTTTGTTTTTAATGAGATTTTATTATTACTGAAAAATTGCAAAGGTTTTGTGAGAAAGTTGATGTTCATGTTTGTTTGCTGGTTGCTTTCCATTGCTGTGCAGAACCATCAGTCAACGAAGAACCCAATTTTCTCCTTTGGCCATCTCTATTGTATTGTCAGAATAAATTGTTTATTATTGAAGTTGGCCCCCACCCTTGAGTTTTCATTGATCTGTCCTTGGTTGTGGTGTATCTTGACTTCGCCAATATCATAGAAAAATTGTTTTGTTCATACCTGTTTGATTTATCTCCTTAGGTGACAGATCTGCTTGGAAAGCATCCTGATCTCATGGAAGAATTCAATGGCTTTTTGGAGCGCTGTGAGAATATCGGTAGTTCTTGAGATTTGTTGTTTATATAATTTGTCTACATGTCTATGAATAATTTTGGTTAGTAACGAGTCTCCTTTTCCAGATGGCTTTCTTGCTGGTATTGTGAGTAAAAGTATGTAATACTTCTATTCACCTCTCCTCTTCAAATAGATTTTCTGCCACATTTTATATGTTTCCTCTTTGTAGCAAAATCTGATGTTGATTGCTTACTGGATGAAGGGTCGCTCTCTACTGATGGGCACACGTCCTGGACAGCAAAGGCTGAGGATAAAGATAAGGAACATAAGCGCGAGAATGATGGAGCCAAAGATAAGGAAAGATGCAAAGACAAGTATATGTTCAAATCCATTCAAGAGCTGGACTTGTCTAACTGTCAACGCTGTACCCCAAGTTACCGGCTTCTGCCAGATGATGTATAAAATGGTTTGCTTTTCTTAGCTTAGCTGTTTATAGAAGTTCATATTTTAATATCACCTGGTTGCTGCTTGGTGTTCTGCAGTATCCAATTCCTACAGTCAGCCAGAGGTCAGAGCTTGGTGCTCAAGTGCTCAATGACCATTGGGTATCTGTGACGTCAGGTAGTGAGGATTACTCTTTCAAACACATGCGCAGGAATCAGTATGAAGAAAGTTTATTCAGATGTGAAGATGACAGGTAAAGGCATTGGATTATTCTTCTGGCATTTTGCCCAGACACGGTACATATTCTTTTGTTATAAGATGTCCCTGTTTGGTCATCTACATCAACATGCCATCCATATTTTTGACTTTGTAAAAGCTACGTCACAGTAGCTTGAAATTGAAGTGGGGCTGGTTCATGTGGCAACTCGGGGGACACTATGTATCTTTCTCTGAACCTTGTGTGGTCAACCTATGGAGAGGACTTAAATTAGATCATATCCTCCATGTTATCCCCATATTTATATGGTTATTACACAAAAGGGTTGCAGAAGGGAATGAGTACATTGGTGAACTTGAAGAGTGGTGCTGCACCAATTTTACAATTAATTTGTCTCTCTCTGTGCATGAAATCTTTGCTTCTGCTTTATCAATTGTTCTGAGGAATTTTCCTGAAATAGTATGACTAAGTTTTCGGAAAGTGTTACAAGTGGAAATATGTCAGGATACAGTCAAGTTTAGGTTCTGGTAAAAAATGGACCATCCTAAAGGAGCCAGGACACCATGGATCCTATTTATTTTCTGCCCTTCTCAAAGCACATAACACAGGCTAAAGCTTTTTGCAATCTCGTGTTCATATTACTACATTATTTCTCAACGCATTATTACTTGTAATCACTGTGAAATGTGGATTAGATTGCTCAATAATGATTTTTCTAGTGTTTTTTTTTATGCTCATTGTGCAAGGGTCGTGAGAGTGTTTTCTATTGGCTGCAGATTTGAGCTGGACATGCTGTTAGAATCGGTGAGCTCCACTGCGAAAAGGGCAGAGGAAGTCTGGAACAACATCAACGAGAATATTAACAACTTGGAGACTCCTATTCCAATTGAAAATTACTTCACTGGTCTGTGTCATATGGTTTTCTTGAGCTTCAATTTGATCTGTATTGCCTAGTTCAGTACTTTAATAGATAGCTACTAGCAACTGTCTCTCTTACACATTCTGTTTTACAGCTCTCAATCTACGATGCATTGAGCGTCTGTATGGCGACCACGGTCTGGATGTAATGGACATCCTCCGAAAAAATCCTGCTGTTGCATTGCCTGTCATGTTGACTCGCCTGAAGCAGAAACAGGAAGAATGGACAAGGTGTCGTTCAGATTTTAACAAGATTTGGGCTGAAATTTATGCTAAAAACCACTACAAATCGCTTGATCATCGCAGCTTCTATTTCAAGCAGCAGGATTCAAAGAACCTAAGTACAAAATGTAAGTCAAAACAGTCAAATGAAATTTTTTCAGTTGCAGTTGGCTTTTGCCTGATTTTTTCTTGAAATGGTGTCTTCTCCTTTTGCATATTTTGTATCGTATTCAGATTTTGCAGTCTACATTTCTTTATGTTCCAAAAGAGGTGACTTGTTATTGTGTTTCTTTAATATTTGAAGCATCTTATTTCCTTCTTAATTATCCCATAAGAGATTTTTGTTGCATCCAAATTCTAAAAGTACCTATGAGATGACCCTTTTTTTCAGCAGGTTTCTTTTTTCCCCATGAGCATAGTGTTTATCAATTGTACTTTTCCTTGAAATACTAAATTCAGTGGGGAAAAACTATCAGGTCATGCTAGTTCCGAAATTGACATGATATATTTCCCATATTCATTCCTGGTATTTTTTGTAATCTTATTGAAAGCTTTCTATATCAACTGTATATTGTAATGGCTGGTCTTAAAGTTTCCTTGTGAATATCACTTATTGTTTGGTTTCTCAAAATAGATTGCCTTGGACATTCTGTAGTTGTAGCTTTTTGTTCCTCTAATGGTTACTTGGCTTGGTACACAGCTTTGGTGGCTGAGATCAAAGAATTGAAAGAAAAGAAGCAAAAAGAGGATGATGTTCTCCTTGCCATTGCTGCTGGAAGTAGACAAACTATTGTCCCACATTTGGAGTTTGAATACTCTGATGTGAAAGTTCTTGAAGATTTGTATAAACTTGTCCAATACTCATGCGAAGAGGTTTGCTCCTCCAAAGAGCAGTTTAATAAAGTAATGCGACTTTGGGCTACCTTTGTGGAGCCAATGCTGGGATTTTCTTCTAGAACTCCTAGCTCTGATGGTGCTGAAATTCTTGGAAATGCAATGTGCAATATTACCAAATGTAGTGCATCAAACAGAAGAGGAAGTGATGAAACCTCTGATGCTGATGCTGCCAAAGCTAATTTGCTGCAGTCAAAATTGAGGAACAGCATGGATGAGAATGCCTCATCAGGACTAGCAGTTGTCAGCAAGGCCGCTTTGCTCGACGGAGATGCTTCTGCTAAAGAAAACAATTGTTTAGTTTCAGAACGTGCAGATAGAGATGATTCAGTGAGCGATACTCCTCATCTTTCTGAGAAGGAACCAAAGGATGTGGATCTGTCCGAGAAAGTTGCTGCTTCCAATGTTCAAGTTACCACCAGTGCACAAACACGTGGGTGCACCCCGCCACTTGTTTCAGAGAACAGTCATGAGAGAATCAATGTGGAGGCGATATCAGGTAATGCTTAGTTCAGTGGGATTATATCAATCTTTTGGAGTTTGACAATGTTATCTACCTATAATGATGCTTTTGATATTTATCTGGGAACAAAATGCTTTTGATATTTTAAGGTTCCTGCTCCAGTGCTCTTCCATCCCATCCTAAGGATACTGCCAGCAAAGACCATGAATCCAAAGGTATTCAGGACTCTGTACCATTATCGGAGGTATGATCTTGCTGCCGCTTTCCTTAATCATAATCCTACCTGTCCATATTAAATTAGTGCGGTTGCCACTTAAATCTGTCCAAACAGTAACACCTCACAAATTCTTCTGTTGTGCAATTCTCAATTTCTCATCTTTTTCACCCTTTAATGGAAGAACATGTTCATGTCATAGCTTGATTTGCTGCTTCAGGGCAATGCTGTTGCAAAAATGAGTGTTCATGGAATACTTCAAGATAGTGTGAAAATCAGCTGGAATCAAGTAGGTACTGTTGAACCATCCAAATTTGAAAAAGAAGAGGGTGAGTTATCGCCAAATGAGGAATTTGAGGAGGAGAACCTTGAGGTGTATGCGGCAAACTCTCTAACTGAGACAAGACGTCATATTGACAGACAAGAGGGTCAATCAGGTAACCTCAACCATGTAGCTGGCCAGGATGGTGGAGACAATGATGCAGATGCTGATGATGAAGACAGTGAAAATGTTTCTGAAACTGGTGGAGATGTCTCAGGCAGTGATTCTGCCGGAGATGCATGCTCCCATGAAGAGCCTGAAGAGGAGGAGGATTTAGAGCGTGATGAAGCTGATGGTAAGTCTGAGAGTGAAGGTGAGGCTGAGGGGGCTGCTGATGCACACTCTGTTGGAGGAGATAGCAATCCATTGCCCCTTTCAGAACGCTTCCTTTCCTCAGTGAAGCCCCTTTCAAAGCATGTAACAACTCCTCTGCTTAATGGAGGGGGGAAAGATTCCCGGCTATTCTATGGAAATGACAATTTCTACGTGCTTTTCAGACTTCATCAAGTAAGAATGGATATTTAGGTTTTATTATGTCCAGTTTTAATTTTTGAGACTTTCCTGAATGAGTATATGCATCATTGACCAGATTCTCTATGAAAGAATTTTATCAGCAAAAACAAGCTCGCTATGTGCTGAAATGAAGCGAAGAACTTCTAAGGATTCATGTTCTTCAGATCCTTATGCCAGGTATGGAAAATCTGCTCATGTAATTTTAGTTAGAATAAGTTTTGGATGTATGTTCATATTGGCTCTGCGCACTTGCAGATTCATGTCTGTCCTATACAAATTGCTTGATGGAACTCTTGAAAATGCAAAATTTGAAGATGCATGCAGAGATATCATTGGAAATCACTCATACATTCTATTTACGTTGGACAAATTGATATACAAGTTGGTCAAGCAGGTTTGTTTGGCTCAATCTTTTGCTATATTTTCTTCCACCTCGGTTGTGTCCCTATGTCACAGTTGTAGTCTCTGTTGCAGCTTCAAACTGTAGCTAGTGAGGATATGGACAACAAGCTCCTTCAATTGTACGAATATGAAAAATCTCGGAAACAGCTAATTGATGCCGTGTATTATGAGAACACGCGTATCTTTCTCCATGAGGAAAACATATATCGGTTGGAATTTGTAAGTACTTTGCAGCACCTTGTTTTATCCCTGACTGTAGGGAATTATGTGTCTGATCCATTAATCGGCTGTTTTTCTTTGTTCAAACATTCATGATCTGTTTTCTTGTTTCCCTGCAGTCATCCTCTCCATCTCGTATGTCCATCCAGCTGATGGACAGTATAAGCGAAAAGCCTGAGGTTTTTGCAATTTCAATAGACCCTAACTTTGCTGATTATCTGTACAATGACTTCCTTTCAGTTTTTCCTGGCAAAAAGAAGCTGCATGACACATTTTTGCTAAGGTAGTAATAAAAGGCCTGATACTGGCACTTACAAGTTCCCCCTACTTTGACATTTCTAGTGACTAATCAATGCCTATCCTAAACAAGTTCTGATAACTTCTGATATTTCTAGTTAATAGGCCGGTTTTACCCAATCCTATTGAAACTCCGCCTATTTATTTTCTGTTGGAGTAGCTGTCTACAGATGCTGTCCTACCAAATTCTAGAATATCTCCAGTACTAATATAAATAGTTCTAGTGAGACTTACTTTGTTTGAACCAAAGTTCATAAATTTCCATAGTCCATCCAAGTAAGTGCTCTATTATCTTCATCATTATTCCACAATGCTGCTGATGAATATTCCTAAATGGTCCTACACCTTTCGTGTGGCCTTCTCCAATTATTTTGTGCCCCTACCATTTCAAACTCTCCTTCACAAATCCCTTTGGTATCTCATGATGCAGCACATTCTGTATTTGTATGAAAATATTGAAGTTGGTTCACTAGTGAAGTTAGTTGTGGTCATTTTTTTGTCGACTGTCTTTAAAAATTGTGATAGAATTGGATCCAAAAGAATTATGTTATCCTTGACACAACTTCTGAGCAATTTACAATTTGAAGGTGGTGAATATAGCTGGTCTATTTGGATAAAGAGTAGAAATAGGGACGTTTTCACTAAATGCTTGCTCTCATTATTGTGATTGACAGAAACAAACGGAAACATGCGAGTCCGGATGAAAGTTCTGCTTTGTGTATGTTCATGGAAGATGCTAGAATCATCAATGGTTTGGAATGCAAGATAGCTTGCAACTCATCGAAGGTAAGATGAATGTCATTGTGTGTGCGTGTGTGGCTTAATAGCTTCTTGATTTTTCCTGTTTTAATTATGGCGATTGGCCTTTGACGTTCATGTTTCTTCATACATTAATTTTTCCTCCTCTTGTTCACGGCAACCGGGATTGATGTTGTTACACACTTGGGATTTGATGTTTTTGGGATTTTACGTTTAGGCTGCCGTATTATCTTTTGCCGTACTGAGACATTGTTGTTTGGGTAGATCAATTTGATATTAGAAGTTGTCATTGTTTTTATTCCTTAATTAGTAGGGAAGTATTTATGACCCCCTCTGGTCCTTCACCAGACGTGCATAATTTTTTTTGTCTTTTCCAATGGGTATTGTTTCTAAATGTCAGCAATTGTTCACAGATCTCATACGTTCTAGATACGGAGGATCTCTTCTTTCGCCCGAGACCGAAAAAAAGAAGAGCTTCATCGAATACAGGATTGGCATCTTCATCTCACAATCTGGCGAAAATACAGAAGTTTAACAGATTCTTGTCTTCGTCATAGCAATGGGGGGTGTATTCGCAATCCGCCCGAGGTTGGCGCAATGCCGAAAAACTCAAAAAAAAAAACTTCAATTGCTGTTCTCTGTTTGCTATACACACAAAAAAGCACCACCGTGCTGTTTCAGATTAGCGTTTAACTTTTCATTGGCAATCCCAAGCTGGAGAGCTTCGGCTTCCGCGAGTTGGAAGAAGCCGTGCTGGCCAAACGGCCAAACGAGCCAACGGGATGAGGTTGCTACATCTTGTGGGTTGTGTATATATAGTTCTTTCATGGTGTCCTGTAGAAATGGTTAATTATGGGATATTGCATTCATGGAATTTTCCAATTTTCGTCGAATTTTCTTGTGATGATATACTATTGCCCCTCTTACATGAGATTGAGGAATGATTCGGAACCAAAACTCGGGAGCATAAGTGGGAATGCAGTCTGAAGGAGAGGGTAAAATGAAAGGCAAAATCTGCTATACTCAAAAGGACTTTCAATCGCCCGTGTCTTTTACCTACGCATGCTTCTTTAGTTTAGTTGAGTTTAATTCGGTAAAAAGATCGGCTCCTCTTCGACCTTAGGATCCAACACTTTGCTCATCTACACATGAAGGGAAGAAAAGCAGGATCATTGAACTGCCCAAGAGCTGAGGGACAATCTGAATGAAATTCACTTGAACATGACGGAGGAAAAGAAATTTCAGATTAGGCATTTAAGCACGATTGCACCTTGTGTTCTATGAAGGATTGGAGGTTAGGCTGCTTAATTAGTAATTTAGTACTCTAGATGAATAGTGAAACAATGACTTTGTTCGATGCCGACTTCCACCTTGGGATGAGCATTAGTCCAGGGTCCTAGCTAAGGGTGTGCATGGTCCGGGCGGACGGTTCTCGACCTAAAACAAGGAACCGCCTGCTACGGACCGGTTCCGAAAAATTGGAACCGGGATCTACCCGTTTGTTGCATTGATTCACCCGGGAACCGGAACGCTGGTCTAGTCCGGTTCCTGGGTGGATCCATGGAACCAATCTTGACGCGAAATTTTTTAACATCATAGTCAGGTACTCACACTTTGGCAAGAATTAGCATTCCGGTAAATCATATACGAAAGGAGACTGCAAGAGGTCATATGAAACCGAAAATTATGTGATGGATTACCTCGATCCATAACAGTCCTAGTTGTATGCCAATATAAGTTAATAGCAAGAAGCATGAGGTGAAACAATCTAGAAAAGATTGCTTGCTCATCCAAAACATGACTCGAAAAAAAAAAAAAAAAAAAAAGGGATTGTAGAGAAGATTGCTTGCTCATCCACAACGTGATAGGATTGTAGAACTCTCGAAGTTGCAGTGTAATCTTGTAATTCACTATAAACTATAACACGATTGGCAATTGAAAAGAGCCACACATCCATACACACCTTCAGCACAAAACAAAATGAAATCTTGCATCAAAGATTTGAGCAGTAAATCACTGTGGAACTACTTCCTATCTAAAAGCATCAAATTGGCATACCTTGCCATCATATTCCCTTCTAGAGAGAACCTCTGGTGCAATGTATGCTGGAGTTCCAACTATCGATTTGGGTCTTGTATGCTGGAGTTCCAACTATCTGCTGGCGTCGGTCGTCGCAGCTGTAAGGGGCTACAACGGAGTCGCGGGTCACTGCTGGGCGGAGCAGAGGCTGTGATGGTCGGCGCGAGGCGGCGGACAGCAGCGGCGAAGGAGGAGCTGCGGTGGCGTCGATGCTCAAAATGGTTGTAGGGATCGCGTGGAGGGGCAGCGAAACAACAACAGAGGCGCAGCAACCGGTTCGGGATCTACTAGCGTCGATTGTCGCGGCTGTAACGACGTCGTGGGTCACCGCTCGGTGGAGCAGAGGCTGTGTCGGCCGGCGCGAGGGGGCGAACAGCAACGGTGGCGGCGTCGACGCTCGGGGAGGAACCGAGGAAGAGACAGAGAAGAGAGACAATCACGTAACCGAAGAAGTCGAAGACAGAGGAGAGAAGTCACTCTCGATTAGGGTTTGTTTTGTTTTAGTAATATTTTAATATTAAAAATTAATCGCTCCAATCCGGGTGGGCGGGCGGGCGGATCCGCCCATGGAACCGGGAACCGGTGCACGGTACCCACCGGTTCCGGGCAATTCGGTCCGATTTCGGGCGGTCCGGGCGGTTCTCGGGTATTTTGCACAACCCTAGTCCTAGCCCAACCTGGCTACAACCAATCCAACTCTTAGGGAGATTTGGTCGGTTTTTGGTCCCAAGACCTTTGTACCCTACATTGTACCAGTTGATTCTCAATTCCGAGAGTTTATGATTGATTTTATCTAGACTAATATATTATATATCTAATATATTATCTATTATATGCATTTATCTATTCTAAATTTTAGTGCCTCCTTTTCTGTTTTCTTCATACTTCAGTTTGTCATATAAATTAGAAAGTAGAAAGAAACCCAACCCTTATTAAAAAAAAAAAAAAAAAAAAAAGAAACCCTCTTCACTTGTCTCGGCCTCACTCGCCTCTCCTACTTTGTCGCTCACCTTTGTTCACTCATCTCATATGTTCGTTTCTATGGTTTGTTGCTTTTAGTAAGTATAAATTTATGTTGTTACCCTATCTCATATTTATGTTTGATATGTATTGATGTTTATAATTCGGTTATTCAATGTCACATTGTTGATGGACGTATAATTTAAAGATAGTATGTTTATCCTTTTAAGGAATACAAAAAATGAAAAAAAATTATCAATTGGTCCAATTTGACTTTGGAACCGCCTAGGTTTAGCAAAGTCGATCCTTGATCCTAAAAATTAGGGATCAACATTGTGCGAATTAATCCTTAGGCTAGGTGATAGACTGGCCCAACCCCTACTTCCACCTACAGGAGCAATGGCACGATTGCATAATAGATCGATCTTGACATAAAATTAAGTCAATAGTTTCGAAACGGAGGAGAACAACTCAAGCCGGGATAATTTGTGGGTTGCAGTGTTTGGTGGCAAACCAGGACCAGTGAAGGCATTGAATGCCACGTTAGCACAAGGAAGACAGCAATGCAAGACCCAATCATCTTCCAGATCGAGTGGTTTTGTCAACCATGATGTTGTGTCTGAGAGGAGCGAAGCGTGATTCAGACAGAAAGTAGATTTTGATGAAGGATGTCCACCTGCCTTTAACCTATCTAGAGAGTGTGTAACATGTGTTAAATGGATGGGTCCAAACTTATCATATACCAACATGAGCATATAATAACTATTCTATTTAGCTATTATTTTTTTTTTCTATTCTCAAAAATAGATTTGAAATAAAAATTCATTTGGTAATATAATTTCTTTTTTTTTTTTTCAATTTCAGATTGTCCGGAAACGAGAATTTTTATGTCATTATCAAACGAATTTATATTATAAAAATAGAAATTGTATCATTATCAAACATGTATTTTTTTTTTTTCAGAAACTTATCCAAAAAATAAAAACTTAAGCAAAAATTGATTTTTTAAAAACAAAATTATTATTATTCGCACTCTTAGGGTATTTCGTAATGATTTTGTTCTTGGAAATAATTGTTTATCAGAAATGGTTTTTTCTAATTCTATTCTCAGGAATAATTTGTATAAAAAAAAAGTGCTTGATAACTATACAAAATTTATATTTCCATGATAGAAATACATTTGTTATGACCCTTAAATTCTTTTGTTTTTGTTTTTTAATACTTTTATTATATTTTTCTTATTTTCCTCTTTTTTTACCTTTTCTTTATCTTTTTCTCTTCTTCCTTCTCCTTCGTAGCCAATCACCAGCCACAACAGTGGTTGGCGAAAAGCTAGGCGAGGTTCGGTGAGATCGTCGAAAGCTCGCCTGGCCAAGGCAAGCCTCGACCTTACCCAACCACAGCGTTTAATTCTGTTCCAAATCTATTCCTAGAAAAAAAAAAAATAGATTTTTGTTACCGGAAACAAAAATTTTACCAAACAGAATTCTGTTCTTTTTTCGTTCTAGGAAACAAAAGAACAAAAATAATTGTTTCAAGGATAATTACCAAACAGGGCCTTAATTTCTACTTTAAGTCGGCTTTGCTTTGCTTCATGCTTGCCGCATGTAAGCGACGAGCATGGACTGAATGCACCCACATGGAACCAACTAATATGGCAACATCAGCTGCCGCTTGTCGGTGGCCTGATATTTTCATCACCTTGTCTCACCATGTCCAAGTAATTTGAAGGAATCGCCGTGCATTGGCCGCTTTCATTGGAATTTCCAAGACAACAAACCTACATATACCAGGCAACATTTAAAAGCCGAGGCTCGAGCTTACCGACCAAAACGAGCACACAGTTTGTATATTACCTCTTTCAACAGTGATTACATAGTACTGGTACAGAGAACCATGGCAGAGAATTTAGATATGAGACCATCATTGAGATGATATTTCTTACTTAAACTACACCAGAAAAGTCATATCCAACTGTGCAGACAATTTAAATGGAAGATGCATCTGAATGATTAAAGCTACACTTTTTATGAGCCTATAATTCCAGTGAAGTGATTCGAGTAGAAGATGAAGAATTGGGGATTATTTCCACTGGCAATTTAAGTAAACAGAATCTCTGGGCAAAAAGAAGAGAATGTACATGCCTCCTACCATCTCTACAACAATCCAACCACACAACTCAACTGCAACCTGTTCTCCAAGCCTCTCAAGTGATGACCCAACAACATACACCTGTCATGGACGGAAAACCTGAGTAAGAAATTGATGTGGTAAAAAGAGCTGGCTCAAATTAATAGCACCAAAAATCCATCAACAAAAGAGAAATTACGCACCAGAAAAGGAGTTTAGCTAAATTATCCCTTGAAGTGCCTATCACATCAAACAATCCATCGTTGCCCTCTTGAGCATTTTCATTGGTCATTTTATCTTGACAAAACTTTCTCAATATGTTCTGAACTAGTTGTTGAATGATTTCTTCCACTTGTGTTGATGAGGGATGTGATAATTCATTTACCTGTAGAAACAAATCAAGCGTGTGATGTACCAAATGTGCAGAAGGTTTTTACAACAATTTAGACAAAGCTAATATCAGAAGGGAAGTTTGCGATTACCATGTCAGAATCTAAAGACCGCAAGTAATTCAACAAATCATTGCTACTCTCTTTGTCCAACTGAATTCGCATATTTCCCTTCTTGTGTGAATTCAACTCCTGAAAAGGCAAGAGGTCCACCAGGTAAGAAGATGAACATTGATAATAAGAGAAATGGAAAAGCAACGGCACATCAACATGAATTAACAGCTCATACAATTTGCAGACTGGGCTGCTGACACAAGACTCGCAGATAAATTGTCGTATTAATCTGGTGGAAGGTCAAAAAGAGGCCAGCACAGAAGTGATTCTTACAGAGGCAGCCATCAATTCACTGCCAATTACAAGGAGACCAAGACACAGCATATCATATGATAGCTGAAGGATAGAAGTCCTCGATATTTCAGACAACTTGTCAAGAAGCAGCGAATATGTGATCCTTTGTCCATCAGTAGTTTTATTTCATTTTTAAATGCATCAGAAGTTTTTGAAATAGTGAGATTCATGTACCCAAACAAACAAATATTCACAAAGAGGCCTAATTATGTTGATGACATTGACTAAAGCACCATATTCAAACAGCAAATTGACCATGACTTTTCCCATCATTATTAGTTTGTAACTCAATTTCTTATTACTGTCTCATAAATGGCAATTTGCCCCACCCATTAAAGATCCACAATTATCTGCCCGAGGCAGAGTAGCATGTGGCAAAATCTCAATGTGAGTCGAGGAAAAGCAATTTAGTAATGATGTTGAGAGAGAGAGAGAGAGAGAGAGAGAGAGAGAGAGAGAGAACACCAACAGGTTTCAAATTTGGCCATTCATTGAGACAATTGTCACCCATGCTTTTGGGGTTTCCTCAAAACAATTTAGTCAACATTTTGCCCCCTTAACCTTCTTATGTTACATTTACCATTTTCTGTAGTGCAACCTTCTTCCTTACCACATCAATCAACTTAACAACCAGGAACCCTGACTTTTGTTCTGTTGACATACAATGTCTACACTTTGTTCACTTATTGATATTTTTTCTAACCAGTGATGTCCAACCCATGTGCACCAACAGCAGACGCCACCGATATTCACAATGAACAGATGACTTAATCATCACAGTTTAATAACTGTTTTGCTGCGTGCGCTAACTGTACTTTTTCCCCTCTTTTCCATTTCTGTTGGAAAGACAGGGAGGGCAGATTCACTCAAGCCAAGCAACATTGCAGCATACCCAATGCTCTTTGGTTACGTATAAAAACATTGAAAAAAAAATAAAAATGACCACAATGTTGAGTATTCACTTAATCTTGATAGGTATAGGTGCTTTCTCTTTATTTCAGAGGTGTATACGATACCTGGGCTCCGGGAGGGGGCAAATATAAGAAAAATTACCAACTTGACCCTCAGCCCTAGTGTTATACTTGTTTATTTATTAAAATCTCCTTTTGGAGGAGAAGTCCCTGCGCACTGGTGGTTAACCACTTGTGCTTCACCAGCCATGCATGCCGGGACTTACAATTTTGGACTCCAATCCAACATGAAATCTACATCCTGTCATAATATCTAATTTTTACCTTATCTAGTCATCCTCTGATCAACAGCTAAGATGTATAGGTCTTGAAGAAAAAATGCGTCAACAGGCAAGCATATCCCTCAACCCACAAGACTCAAAGAGAGGCAGAGATATAATGAGACGTCATATGACCTCCGCATGTCATACTAAAGTCATTTCCAAAACCGCCTAATTTAACATCCACAAATCATTCTGCAGCTGTCCACAGCATGCCAAATTCCAGAAAGCAACCCAAGAACCATCTTAAAATGGGTGCTTTCTCCAACTTGCTAGCATTACTGAGTAGCTTCTCCAGCTCATACCCCCAAAAATACGAGCAACTTCAATATGATTTACATTTAATGACCTAGTGCAAAGATACCTATAACATGAAATTTGCTGTAGCGCCTCATTTAGAAATAATCTCATTCGAAGATACTCACGGGAGGATCTTCCAACATCATCAAAGCTCAAATATGATAATCAACAGACCAGAGCCTATACGAACAGTTTGCATTCAGATTTTCACAAAAGAAGATAAGAATGAAAATGAAGATAACAACAATAAGGTTTAAAGGAAAATACAAACCTCCTTAACCATATCCAATTCCGACTGCAACTGCTGAATGTAATTCAAAGCCTCGGGAGACAAATCACCAAATATCTGCACTTCTCTTCCCTCCATATCTACAACAGACACATCACTCTCATCTCCACTTTGCCTCTCGTCACCTGCCACTTGCGAAACATCATTTTGGCTCACCAAATCCCTCTTCACGGAAGAGTCCAAGGAACTATCGAAGTTTCGCATCAAAGACATCCTGTACTCCGCATTCCACAACGTATACCTGAAGTTCATACCATATCAATCGAAAATCACTATCGACCTTTGCCTAGACATATATAGAGAGACACCGGTTCAAAAATCATTTTCATGGACATCATTTTGATTTGTTCATATTACATACAAACTGTTACTTCTAAAAATCAGAACAGACACCGGCATCCATCGCACGACACTCCTTTGGAAAAATAAAAAAGAAAACACCGGTGATATAATCCAGCATCCGGTGAGACCGCTACGATTGCGATAAAAATGCACACGACGTTCACTGAAATTCATCCCGTCTGCCGGAAAACAACAGCGAAGGCGGCTAATTTACCCGGTGATGACGGAGGAGACGAGGAGCCGGCGGAGAGGCTGCTCGGATATATGAATCGTGACGGCGAACTGATCCGAAGGCAGGAGCCCCAGCATGGTGGAGATCGTCTGCTTCATCGAGTCCCGGGCGGAGTCGGAGACGCCCTTGGAGATGACGGAGTTGTCGAGCGGCTCGATCCGCTTGAGCATGTTGGCGATGACCGAGAAGCCCCGGTCGAGCGAGGACTTGCGCGTGGAGACGAAGTCGTCGGAGACGCCGCCGCTGAGGCAGCTGACGGTGGCGGAGGAGGAGGAGGAGGAGCCCGGGGCGCCCCGCCGCGGCGCGACGGAGAGGAGGCGGCGGGGGAGGAGGAGGCGGGGCGGCGGCGGCGGCGGCTGCTGCTTCGTCGAGAGGTCGGCGAGGCGGCGGAGGACGAAGGAGGCCCGGGCGGAGGTTGCCATGCGAGAGGAGAAGATTGCTGGAATCTCTGCGATTGGCCCTCTTTTCTTCTCCCACTCTCTCTCCTCGCTCGGGAGAAGATTTTTGACGTTTTGGTCGCGGGGGAGGTTGAGAGCCGGGTGAAGAGTATTGCCCCTGGATTTGGGGGATTATTACGAATTCGCCATTCGGGAGTTTTTGCACGTACCGAATCGCGTGGGGGGCCCCCATCTATTTCCAGCCATTAAAAATGTTCGCGGGTGGGGGGCCCACGCGCCTCCTGCCTACACGTTTGCTTCGCACTTTCCTCCGCCGCCAAACACTGTTATTTTTCCCTTTCGTAAACTTTTTCTTTGGCGAAACTGAACCGTCAGAAGAGTCCAGCCCTGCAACTATCTATTTCATGTTGGGGGCAAAAAGACCAAAAAAAAAAAAAAAAAAAGGAGCATACCTAATCGAAATTAGTAAAAAGAGACTGTATCACCAAAAATCTTAAATTAATATATTCATATCATATTTATCTCAAATTAATTTTTGTATCACAAAAACTCTCGAACCAGTACACCAATATCATATTTACCGTAAATTAATATACTCATACTATACTTACCCAAAAAATTCCGCCACATATATCCAAAAATCCCAAATTTACTATAATTTAGGACAGTATAAGACTATAAGTCCTTTTATGAAAAAATTAATTTGAAGGCAAATATAGCATAAGAATACTAGTTTGAAACCATTTGTGGTGTTAGTGATGGTAAATAAACACTTTCTTGTTTTTGGTTTAGTATAGAGGACTAAAATGAGATTTTACTCGAATCACGCCGAATTTTATAGTGAAATTCACATAATTGATGAGTGAGATGGTACTACTACGCGTGATTTATGGACCCTAAAATAACTTGTCCTAATCCGAAACTAATCCTGCGTAAGTGGGGTCAAGCGCGCATTATGTTTGCATTTGGGTTCCTAGATTCTTCTTTGCGTCCCTCCGAATTTTGTCCCTCCTCAAAAGCGCCTTGCGATTGGAGTAACGTCGTCAAATTATTTGTCAAATCAAGTCGCTTTTTCCTTAATCTAATGGCAAGCAAGCTAAGGTCACGTCGGGCTCAAGATATGAAAAGGTCTTCTCTGTGCATCTGAGCTAGACATATATGTGGGAAAAACCGGACATTTCAAGTTCATATGTAAAGTGTAACCCGTAAGTTTGCTGGCCATGGCAATTCTATTTATTAACGTTGCAAGTTTGCACCATTCCTGGCCGGAGGTCTTTGTCCGAAGGACTGGGCAGCACGTCCCAAGGGCCGGGGCCGGATGCATGATTCTGCGATACAGTTCAGGGTCAAGTATGGGAAAATTGGGAAGCGATAAAAGCGCGTCGAAAATGGTCTATATGTTGGTTGATGACTAAGAAGAAAGGCTTCGACGTGTTGACCATCTGCCTGATGTCTCTGGTCATAGTCCTGTGTTGGCACAAGACTACTGTTCTCGTTCAACCATTTGCTTAGTACTCTTCTTTGGCTCGGTCGTAGCGCTTTACTTCTCTGCATCCCGACCGAGTTTCTCGAAGGAGCATCGGTCCCAATCACCTCCTGTTCATACTTAGGATCATCATGTGCGCGTAGCACGGCGGGACGCTCGAGAAGTACGAGCTCGAGGTCCAAATATAGGTCTCTGGCTCCTTGGCCTCGGTCCCAATCCAGGGATTGTGCCGATTCTTGGGACTGGGACTCGTGCCCGTGGAGCTTGTTTCGGTATGAGTTGGAGTTTGAGAAGGATCTCTTTGGTAGCATCGCGAGAGCTAGTCCGGTCAGAGAGGTGGGAATGCCCGGCTAGGACGAGAAAATGACGGGCGTTGGGGCGTCATCTTCCAAACACAGGGTAAGATTTGCACAAAGATGCATTGGAACCGATAGAGGTGATCATTTCTCTGCCGAAGCTGAGGAAGAGTGCGAGGTTTCTCGCGTCGGAAAGTCCATACTGGGTGTTGGGGAAATTTGTTTGGTGAAGAAGGTAGAAATGTAGTAATAGATCCTCCAAGATATACATTAAAGTCGCAGAGAAACGAGTTCGACAATTATTTAATTCTCTCTTGGAATTTCATTTTGAATGTGTTGTTAAAGTTGCGTGTATGATAAGAAAATAAGAGAGTTTTGAAGAAGAACAACTGTGGTTAATATAAATAATATGTGAATCAATCTTTATTTGTAGACAGCCAATCAACACATCTCATGGGAATAGATATCTTCTCCTTAATCATTATCATTCTACATATCAAAAATAATATTTTTGCATAACTACCAATAACCTCTTTTTAGGATTAGGAGTTGCCCATTTTCATGACCAAGAGTCACATCTTCTATGAATCAAAAGACGCATTTTTATGATGACAAATTATTTCAATGTCGGGAAGCACAAGAAGAGCTATAGGTATGGCAGTACTTGTGGTGGGTTGGGGATTATCCTCAGCCACAGCGGCAGCGGCTGAGGCAAATGCAGCAGCACCACAGCCGGCATTACTCACCCGAACCGAACACATACTAATGAGAGGAGCCGCGAGAAGAGCGAAATAGTCTTCGGGGGCGGCGCAAGAACAAGCTGGCCAACGCATAGCCGCGGCGATCGAGGCCGTCAACTAAGGAGATCCCAAGGTTCGACCACCGCAATATTCATCCTCGAATCAACCACACGGGCTACTCTCGTGGATACCAACCGACCAGGTCGAGTGGTCGAGTCAAGTATAGTGGATAGACACGTTTATTATGTTTTCTTGTTGATCCTTCGTGAATAAGTGTGCTATGCGGAGGATGAACATGATCAGGGAGTTGTGCAGCGGGTGCGAGATCGAGGTTTAGGAATCATCTCTTTCTGTGCCTTTCTTCTTGGCTGAGGAACGGATCGAAACTTACATGACTGAAAGTAACACGGAGTGATTCCCTCGAAGTAATCTGATCATACTCTTGTCGCTGCTTTCTTTTATTTCAATGTCGAGCAGCATCAAAATTACAACAACTTACGTGACTCATAGAATTCAGCAACATGTATCAACAAACGGTAACATAATGACCACTACTCGACGGTCGTGTCCTCATCACTTGCCCCACGTCTACGGTTACTTCCACAGCTTGCAAACTCCTCTTCTTGACGTTTACAGAACCCCATATTTCTTGGCCATTATCATTAGTGGCTTTTGAGATTTACGGCTCTATGAACTGGTGGTCATGCTAACCGAAATCGCTGGCTACACGACTAAAAACACTCTTATCTCCCCCTCGATCCGTCAATCTTCACTTCAGTCGAGTTTTACTGACCAACATTTCGTGGTTCAGCAGTTAGTAATTTTCTTTTTTGTCGTCTGTTAATAACTTCTCATCACCTTTGTCGATTTTATGTAATGGCCAACCAAAAGGACTCAGCAAATTTTATCTTTGCCATATGTTGGTCGATCTTGTTGAGCCCAAATCAACATTGACTTGGGCAATTTTGGTTGTCAGCACCGTGCGAAAAGAGGTCCAAGCTCTCTTCATAGACCAATTACTCTAAATAATCCTAAACCTATTACAATTTTTCCAATTCAATCCTAAACTTTTTTATTTTACTAATTTAATTTTAAACATTTTATAATTGTGTCAATCCCAAATTTGGTCAGCCGGCTCGATATGGATGTCAACCGACGCCGACATGGCAATTTTTTAATAATATTTTATTTTATTCAGAAAAAAATTATTATTTTTTTTTCTTATTCTTTTGGCCAATTGTCGGACTGACCAGAGGCTACAGCCAGCTCGCTGTCGTGGGCGAGCTCGCCCTCTCTATCTTTGGGCGAGGTCGAGCTCACCAAGGCTGGCCCTCGCCCAAATCTAGTGAAGGCAAGCCTTGCCATCACGAGCCAGCAACAACGAGGGCAAGCTCACCCGTGATGGCTAGGCCTCACCAATGGCCATTAAATTAACCTTGTCAAGCATAGCCTCTAGCCGGTTTAGCGACCGACCAAAAGAAGAAGAAGAAGGAAAAAAAAAAGTAATTAAAAAATTCGAAAAATAAAATAAAATATTATTAAAAATTGTCAAGTCAACTCTGACCGATCAAATTTGGCTAAATGGACTGAATTAGTATAATTGCAAAATATTTATGACTGAATTGAAAAAATTACACTAGATTTACGATTATTTTGATAATTCTCCTCTCGATCTCTATCCCAACCTAGGCACGTAATACGGTAATACCATCCCCCTAGCCATATGAACCTTGTAAAGTTCCGTAGATTGTCTTGCCTGTCATCAGTTCATCAACTTCAGTTTCATCCCTCCTCTTCCTGTCCGAACTTCTCAATGGATGGTGAAGAACAGAGCATGGTCTGCTTGCTTTCTAAGTCTAATCTGGACCTTTCCTCCTTTACTTTCTTTCCTTTTGGCTTTAACCTTGAAAACACAAATCGCGAATCCATCTCTTTTGGAATTTCAATCTATCCTTACCATTTTCCCCCACATTTCAACCATCTTAAATTAGTGAATCTTATCGCGACCCTACGAATTCTTCGATACTCCAAAAGCCAACTTGCGATTTTAGAATTTTCTTGCAAAGAAAACCATCGAGTATGCTTTGCTGTTTTGTGGCACAGCCATAAGGACCACTCTGTATGGACCGACTAGAGGTCCGAGTCATAGGATGCGTTGTTTCGAAAATCCAATAATTTATATAAAGTTTTCTAAACTTTGACATTCATATCACTTAGAAGCATGAATAACAAAAATGTTTTTATTCTCATCAAAATATATTTGCATAGGTTATTATTAACAAAAATAATTTTTTCGGTGACTCACTATTGTAAGTGATATACCAGATCAAATCTGGATAAATCTTCTTTAAATTGTCAATTTTTTTACTAAACGAATGCACCTTTTTGCTTTAGCGAACTCCACACACCGGCCAAAAGCTCTCCGGTGGTCCATGACTCATCATCGGCTAAGCACAAAGAATGTTAAGTGTTGCGACATTGACACCAAAAAGGCTCTGGCGGAGGCTCAGATCATTATCCACAACTCCAAAGCGTACTATCATCACTCGTCAATGAATGGACATGATGCTAAATCTTCGTAGTCACCAGAGGTACATATCCAACCCGATTAAGTCCCTCAATA
This sequence comes from Eucalyptus sp. ANBG9806169, assembly GCA_014182395.1. Taxonomy (NCBI): domain Eukaryota; kingdom Viridiplantae; phylum Streptophyta; class Magnoliopsida; order Myrtales; family Myrtaceae; genus Eucalyptus; species Eucalyptus sp. ANBG9806169. The sequence goes on from CM024582.1 coordinate 29,578,233, forward strand.
TGGGGTTTCCACCTCCTTGCAGTCGCTTTCGAGGATATAGATTCCGGTGTTGACAGATGATGGATCTGATTCCTGAATTGGCGTTCTAAGTGGAAATTGACCGTTGGCATTATTGACCATATTAGAACATAGGAATATTTCAACTACAGATCTAATTAGACTAAAACTGAAGTTCACTGAACGAACGTGAACTTTCAGAGGTGGTGGCTTATGGCTGACATGTAAAGAGCTTCCACTTACTCTCAAAAAGTTTTAGGGGCTAGCGATTATCTTGGTCGCGAGACCAAACTCAATAACATCTATGGTCGCAGCTTAAATGCTTATAGCCAAGATCCGCCTGGCCATAAGTTCAGAGTAGATTTCTTGGTTATATACAATGAAACAGTTTCCTACGGTAAGAGCGTGAACTTTCGCCCTGGACCAACATAATGGACTTGACTAGAGAAGGATCAATTTTTCAGGCAAATGAAATAAGATTGATTTCAGTTCTCAACGCCCTATTAACAACTCAATCAGGGCAAGGGGGGAGAGGTGATCGAGCAGGCACTTACTGATGAAACATTCCATAGCATTTACATATGCACATTTTAACTCCCAGCATAGCATCAAGTTGTATCTGACATGAGCGAAAGTTGAGATAGCATCACATGAAAGCTTCAATTACACCTAGATTTCATCATACTAACTCTGGATTGCATCGTCGATCCTAGGAATAGGTAGAGAAAAGGTAGCGAAACATCACACCTAGTAGTGACCACGGATGCTGGACTCTCAGGGACCGTCATACCAGTGATGAGACACAGTTAAGGTTATGTAATCCAATTTGAAGCCTCAATATAAAGATGTATAAAAGATAAATTCATAAGGCGCTAGTGTGGAATTGCTGCACTTCCATTAAAATATTTGAGAATGAGAGCAGAGGTCAATGGTTTGATAAACAATAATATGCTTCCTAGCCTTCCATTAAAATATTTGAGAATGAGAGCAGAGATCAATGGTTTGACAAACAATAATATGCTTCTTAGCCTTCAGAATAATCAGGCATAGACTGATTGTTAAAGCTTGTGAGACCAGAAAGTATGCAGTTTCTTGGTCTTCTTATGAGTAATTTAGCTGCAGGTTGTTCAAGTAACCGATATTGACGCACAAAAGCAACACACAGGTAATTGGGTCTTTGATTATGCCAATAAATTCCTTGACCTTCTTAGACAATGATGGGCATAAACATGCACTGATATAAATATCCATATCCCAGAGAAAATGGTAAACTCAATTTGAACCAACCCACCAGTCAAACATTCACCAAGAAAAAACAAACTTAATAATACCCCTTCATTCATCTCCCAAGAAAAGATTATGTTAAAATAATTGTATTCACAAACTCTAAAATCAAAAAGAGAAACACCATAACAATAACAGTCTATCAAAGAGATCCTAGGCAAGGCAAAACACATTAAAGTAGATAACAAAACAGACAAAACTCCAAATCTATGGCTCAACTGTAGTAACTTGTTGCCACTCACCATCCACTGCCTCATTCCACAAAGTCACGTTGTTATTCCCATCAGCGACTGCCAGCAAATTTCCAGTGAGCGACCAGGAAACCCTCCAAACTGGAGTCTTGAAATCCTTCAAAACTTTACCCTGCCATTGCTCTCCTTCCTTGGCCACAGTCCATATTACAACGGTCCCATCTTGAGAAGCACTAGCAATTGTGGACTTTGGAAGCCCCAAATTAGGTGCCCAAGCCACATCTCTGACCCAATCAGAGTGCATCTGAAGGGCAGGGAAGCAATCCATCTTCCAAGTTCCATTATAAAGCTTCCACACCTTCACTGTATTGTCACACCCTCCAGAGGCCAGCTTCTGAACAGGATCTAGCAAACCAGATCCAACTAGAGCACCAGGAGCCATGGACGGGGCCCATGAAACAGAAGTGACACCAACAGGGTGAGCTTGCTCTATCCTAGTTGTGTCCCAACCACCATCAGGTCGGGCAGTAAAGACAGAGATGTTCCCATCAGATGAACCACAAGCCAAGCAGAGACCTAGTTCATGAGGCGCCCAAGCAATGGAATTCACGGATGACTTGTGATCATTGAAAACATGAGCTTGAGCCCAATCATTTTGATTACCCTCCTTCCATAAGATAACTTGTCCATCATATGAGCAAGAAGCGAGGATCGATCCAAATTTAGGGTGTGCCCAAGCAACCTGCCAAACAGGGCCTTTATGACCACTCAATGAAGCGAGGTGCTGTGATCCAGAGTTATTGCTCACGCCTACTATCTTGATAGTGGTGTCAGACGAAGCTGTTGCCACACGCTTTCCATAGTAATCCATAGCTACATCATGGACTATGTCCTGGTGACCTGTTTCAATCTTTTGAGAAGGCATGATGATTAAGTTCTCTTCTCCTCTTGACCACTAATTTCCTCGTCTTCTGATTCACATCAGGAGCATAAGTCGGAGCATCAGTTTTGAATAGCAATTATCATAAATTTCCACATAGAATAAGAAGATCAAAACACTTCATGTGCATTTCCATATTTAAAGGAAGCTCCACAAAACAAGATTATAATAAATATTCTAGATCTCAGTTGGCAAAACAATCCAGACTTCCCTGCAGTGCAACCAACAACATATTTCAAGTCTAGAGTTTCCATCGCTATTACTCTCCCCAGTAATATCTAAATCCCAAAAAACCCACGAAGTCCTACCACCGTCAACCTCATGGCCGGCACTTCGCAGGCTCGAAAGGCAACAGAACCCCGCCCACATTACCCCATCTTCTAAAAACCGTTATGAATAAGCTGTTACTAAAGTGAGCAAACCTTTGAACATGGATCCAGCATCTCTAGAGGAACAAACTACACGCCTAATGATTTCTAAAAGGCATAAATTCCTTATCAACATTAAACCTTTCGTGAACATAGAATACCTAACAACAACAACAACAACAACAATAACAACAGCGAAAAAATTTCCCCTCCGACGAGAATTTCGCAGGAAACTACAGCATTTGCACCAGCTCACAAAACCAATCGCGCTTCCCAAACACGGAATCAGCCAAAGAGCGCGACGAAATCATTCTAGGCGAAGATCAAAGCACAAGCCACGTCATGCACATATCCCAACGACCCGGCCAGCGGATTCGATTCGAAATCTACCTATTCACCACAACCTCGATGAAGATCTAGGGATGCGGCGGGCGGATCTGAATTCGAACCCGGCACAAACACGGACGCGCGAGAATCCTAGTCGAGCAGCGATCGGAATGTGGAGCGAGCAACCGCGGAAGCGCGAATCGACGCAGAGATTTAGAGGGGTAGAAATTTCTCTTACCTGCGCGAATCTGCGTATCAGCAACTTCAGCGTAATGACAGAGAGAGAGAGAGAAGGACGAGCTGCAAGGAAGCTCGATCCCGAAACTCTCCTGCTTGATATATGGCATTCCTGTTTGGAAACGAGCGTCGTTCTGCTCCTCCTTGGGCCGGTGCGGGGATGGGCCCAAACCTAAAGCCCAACAAGAGACACTTTCGAGCCCACGTGTTGATATTCGACCATGGCTTTTACTTGAGTCTCGTTAAATTTTTGTTATGTCGATAATACCATCGTGCGATGTACTGTACGGATATGGATAGAATATTACGTGAATTGTCTTATTATGTGATTTGCATTTAGTTATGCTGATATGAGAGATAACTTTTGTCTAGTCAAATATATATATATATATATATATAGAAAATAATAAGATAATTAAAGTCGCGGAAAAAAAGAATGACACCAATAGCGAGACTTATATTGATCATCGAGATGGCAACTCTCGAGTGGCTACTGTCTTGATGCTCGTAGGCAACTCGTTTACTTTAATCATCATAAGTATATTCTCTAGAGATCTAGAATTAGATCTAGCGATGTGACCACCGCAACCACCGCCTCATGATGGTTTGTTCCTTCTTTTTTTTTTTTTTTAGGTCGGTGTGGTTTGTTCCCTTTTGTAAGTTGCCATAATGCGCAAGTATGGTGATTATCGTTTGATGGCTATTGTCAATAGGGACGAGCATAAGGTGGAACAAAGCATCTTAAAAGGGACAACATTGCTCCACCATGATTGAAAATTTAAGCAATAGTGTTTTTTTCTTTTTTAAATGGATATATTCTTTTTTCTCGTGATATATATTTAAGTAATAAATAACAAAAGAATTGCATATGACTAAATTTCACATTAACCACTCAAAGTATAAAAAGTGAGTATGTCCTTGAATGGATAAATTATGAATGATAAATAATTCAAATTTTAGTATTCTATATTGAATTACCACGTATATAATATATATATATATATATATATATATATATATATATATATAATATATATAATGATCTATATATGAATGTAATTTGTAATTATATGTTACATTAAATTAAACAAATCTAGGGCGAGGACAACAGCGCAAGTAGGCCAATCCCCCATGGAACATTTCTCAAGAAAAAAAATCTACTCACGGGATGCGACGTCCTGATACCCTCTCATCTGATACCCTCTTACTGTATATATCCCTTGTCATTGTCTATACAAACTCTCCTTTATCCCCCTTCGCAGAATCTGACCATCACAAGCCAATTAATTCACTCTATTTTTTTTTTCTCAAGTTCCACAACTTAAATTTTCTATTTCACTCTCATTGCCCTTGCGCCAAAATGAGGCTAAACAGGAATTAGGACTTAGGAGAAATAGTCAATGAGGACTTAGGTAGGACTTAGGGAAATAGTTTTAGTTGCAGTGTTAGGGTAGTGATAAGTCTGTGGTGATAGGTCCTGCAGTTAGGGTTTGTTCACCGGCCGCTGGCTTACGGAGTTCATTGGATTACAAAAAAATTAAAAATATTTTTTAAAATATAATCATTTATATTATTGATATTTAAAACATAAATTGTTGTTAATAAAAATATTTTTTTTATTAACTAGTGATTTAAAACAATACAAATGATTATAAAAAATAAAAAAAGAAATGTTTGATTTCAAGACCATTGACTGGGCACCGTAGTCACCACGTCCTGGCCTGTGCTCTTTTCCTCAAGTCGCAAGACCCCTTCAAACGCCCTCACTCCCCCCCGCACGGCACACATGCTCCCTCGGTACCATCGCTAGCTCCGAAGTCGCCGCCCGCCGCCGCGCCGCCTCGCCGCCAACCCCGACCGGAATGACATCATTTTCGTAGATCCCAACTTCTCTCTCGCGCGCACGACACCACGCGACGCCACGATGCCCTTCTCCTCGTACCTCGGCAAGACGCGCCGCCTCGTGGGCGGGCCGCCGGCGAGCCTCCTCCCGTCCTCCGCCGGGGCCAAGGCGAAGGGGATCTCCACCCGCAAGTCCTCCCGGAAGCGGACGGCGCTGATCAACTTCGTCCTCACCAACTTCGTCACCATCGCCCTCTCCACCTCCGTCCTCTTCTTCCTCCTCACCCTCTTCCTCTTCGGCGTTCCGCAGCCCATCTCCTCCCGCCTCCGCCCCTCCCCGGGCCACTACCGCCGCCCCTTCAAGCCCCGCAAGCCGATCTCCCGCATCAAGCGCGTCAACGACACCGCCTTCGGCGCCACGGTCGACCTCACGACCAAGGAACTGTACGACAAGATCGAGTTCCGGGACGTCGACGGCGGGCCGTGGAAGCAAGGGTGGAGGGTGAGCTACAAGGGGAACGAGTGGGACGAGGAGCGATTGAAGGTGTTCGTGGTCCCGCATTCGCACAACGATCCCGGTTGGAAGCTCACCGTGGAGGAGTACTATGACCGCCAGTCGCGGCACATTCTGGACACGATCGTCGAGTCTCTGTCGAAGGTGCGATTTTTGGTTAGGGTTTTGGGTTGAAGTGAATTTGGTGGAGTCCTTCGGGTGAATTTGTGCGGGTTTTGTGCGCTCTTTTTGGGGTGTGGGATGCGAAATCAGTTGATTCAATTCGGCGTTTTTGGAAATAACGAATAGTTCTTGTTCTGGAAATGCATTTGATGCTGCTATACCTGGTCGAGATTCCTTCTCGTTTTAGAGGTTGTCCGTGACTAGGTGAGAGCATCTTGGTTTTACTTCCTAGAGTTAGTGAAGGCATTATGGTTAGTTAGGAAAAGGCGATCTCGATCACACAAAAGGGTCTCGACTCTTGCGATTAGATTTTGGACTTACCATAGAGCTAGATCCTCTGTAGAGATGCCTTGGCAAAATTACCTGTATTAGATGACTGCCGGAGCTTCATGGTTCTTGAAACTGAATAACTTGATGGAAAAAGGCCAAGTCACAATGCATAGGCTCTTGCGAAATCTAGCAAATTTAGAGCGCTTGTGATTGGATTTTCAGCTTACCTAAGTTTACTATGTGATGAAATCTTATGGTTTGATGGAATTGTTGCTGATAGCCTCAATTGCGATCCGTGACACTTCTATTTTCAACGCAATTCATATGTTATCTTGTGCTTTTGGAGAAGCTTTGCAAGATGGTTTTGTTGAACCAGGGTACACAAGATTTCAGTGCATACTAAGGATTAGCTGTGACTTGATCATTAGGGTCTTCTTGCCTGGAAATTTATCTATTCTCACAGGGTTCCAAATTTTGGATGTTTTGAAAACAAAAGTTTCACTTCTCGTGAGAAGTTCATTAGTGATGTGAGTTAGTTTGTTTAGCTTCAATTGATGTTAATGGGATTATTTGGTTGCTTGGGTGGAAAAAGTGAAGGGAAAAAGACAGAGATGGCTTCTTTTGGCAATTTTAGCTAGTAAGTTGAATAGACAGAGATCTACTAATTTGGAAATTATGGATTTGCAGGATACTCGCCGAAAGTTTATCTGGGAAGAAATGTCATACCTGGAAAGGTGGTGGAGGGATGCATCAGAATTAAAGAGGCAATCTTTCACCAATTTGGTGAAGAATGGTCAACTAGAAATTGTTGGTGGTGGTTGGGTGATGAATGATGAGGTAACTAATGTGATTCCCTCGATTGCAGCAATGGTTTATTGATTGTTATATAAGATAACAACATTGCCTCTTGATGCAGGCTAATTCACATTATTACTCCATAATTGAACAGGTTTTTCTCTCTCTCTCTCTCTCTCTCTCTCTCTCTCTCTCACAGAGTATCCTAAGTATAAATTTGCTTTATGACACATACTTATGGTAAAAGTTTGATTTAGTTTTGCCAGTCCCAATAGTAGAATCTGAGTTGGTAGAGGACAAAGTTAATTTTCTGCATCTGTAGTGCAAGCTTATCTCAGTGAATGATAATGGAGTGTTCTCGACAAGCAACATGTTTCATCAAACACCATTTTCCATCATTGTTAGTTTTTAGTTAGGCCTTCCCTGAGGCAAAAGCCACGTAGCCTATGTATGCAGATCTAGTGGAACTAGTAATGTGTTTTCACCCTGAATGGAGGCCCATGGATACTCAGCTTGGTTGTAATAAATACCTTTTATACTGGAATCTGTTTCTAGTGTGGTAAATTGTGCTGAGATCAACAAATGGTTCAGGGGAAATAATTTTTACACTGTTAGTCTCCCGTAAAAGAATTCTACAAGGCAGAGAAATTACTTTGAGATTGGTAATGCTAGATCCTTTACAATTACCTTACCGGAAGTATAGAATACCCAAGGTTTTTCTTCTCTCAGCACTTATGGCTTCGGTAGGCATATATAAGACCCTTGGACGCATGTGGATGTCAATATGTATTCACCGAGTGTCGAGCCTGGAGAGAGTGGATGTGCCTGTTTCTTTGTTTAACTTGTTGCTTCGCTTATTTTTTTTCCCATTCTTTTGCATTTCAGATGACGGAGGGGAATATGTGGCTCAATGAAACCATTGGTGTTATTCCTAAGAACTCTTGGGCTATAGATCCGTTTGGTTACTCGCCCACAATGGCATATCTTCTTCGTCGAATGGGCTTTGAAAACATGCTTATCCAGAGGACCCATTATGAGCTGAAGAAGGAACTTTCTTGGCACAAGAAATTGGAGTATGTATGGCGTCAGAGCTGGGATGCAGAGGAATCGACCGATATTTTTGTCCACATGATGCCCTTCTATTCTTATGATATACCACATACTTGTGGACCAGAGCCTGCTGTTTGTTGTCAGTTTGACTTTGCTCGAATGCGTGGGTTCGTCTATGAACTTTGCCCTTGGGGAGAACACCCAGTGGAAACCAACCAAGAAAATGTGCATGAGAGGGCACTAAAACTGCTTGATCAATATAAGAAGAAATCAACATTGTATAGGACAAACACACTTCTGGTTCCGCTTGGAGATGATTTCCGCTACATCAGCATTGATGAAGCTGAAGCCCAATTTAGAAATTACCAGTTGCTATTTGATTATATCAACTCTAATCCCAGTCTAAATGCAGAAGCAAAGTTTGGCACTTTGGATGATTACTTCCGAGCACTTCGCGAGGAGGCTGAGAGAATAAATTACACACAACCTGGCGAAATTGGCTCGGCTCAGATTGGAGGCTTTCCATCTCTATCAGGGGATTTCTTTACTTACGCAGATAGGCAACAGGATTATTGGAGTGGCTATTATGTTTCAAGACCCTTCTTCAAGGCTGTTGATCGAGTGCTTGAGCAAACACTTCGTGCGACAGAGATGATTATAGCTTTATTGCTAGGATATTGTCAAAGAGCACAATGTGAAAAGCTTCCTGTAGGGTTTTCCTATAAGTTGACAGCTGCCAGAAGGAACTTGGCTCTTTTTCAGCATCATGATGGCATAACTGGTACCGCTAAGGATCACGTGGTTCGTGACTATGGGATGCGTATGCACACATCTTTGCAGGACCTGCAAATATTCATGTCCAAAGGAATCGAAGTACTGCTTGGAATCCGTCATGATAAATCCGACCAGACCCCTGCCCAGTTTGAGCCAGAGCAGGTTAGGTCTAAGTATGATGCTCAGCCAGTACATAAAGTGATCGCTGCTACTGAAGGAACTTATCACTCAGTCGTTTTTTTCAATCCTCTGGAACAATCGAGGGAAGAAGTTGTCATGGTCATCGTCGACAGGCCTGATGTTGCTGTTCAGGACTCAAATTGGACATGTGTTCAGAGCCAAATATCTCCAGAGCTGCAGCACCACAAAAGCAAGATATTTACTGGGCGGCACCGACTTCACTTCAAAGTTTCTGTACCTCCCATGGGGTTGCAGACGTATTATGTTGGGAGTGGTTTTGTTGGATGTGAAAAAGCTAAGCTGGCAAAAGTTAAGCAGCTCTCTGAGTCAAATACTTTATCATGTCCAGCTCCATATACTTGCACAGAAATACAAAGTGACACTGTTGAAATCGGAAACAGGCATCAGGTTCTTACTTTTGATGCAAAGCATGGATTGTTGCAGAAAATTGGCCATCTGGATGGTCCAGAAAACACTGTGGGTGAAGTCATAGGTAGTTACTCAAGTTCTGGAAGTGGAGCCTACTTGTTCAAACCCATCGGTGATGCAGAACCTATCATCGAAGCTGGTGGAGCCATGGTTGTCTCTGAAGGTCCCTTGGTGCAGGAGGTGTATTCTTATCCAAAGACAATGTGGGACAATTCGCCCATCTCTCACAGCACACGCATCTTCAATGTAGAAGGCTCTGTACAGCAATTCATCGTGGAGAAGGAGTATCATGTTGAGCTTTTGGGTCCAGAATTTAATGACAGAGAGTTAATTGCTCGATACAGATCAGATATAGATAACAGAAGAATATTCTATTCAGATTTGAATGGCTTTCAAATGAGTCGGCGGGAGTATTACCCTAAGATCCCACTTCAGGGAAATTACTATCCAATGCCTTCTCTTGCCTTCATGCAAGGAACCGATGGTCGGCGCTTTTCCCTTCATTCGAGGCAGTCACTGGGTGCAGCTAGCCCTAAGGATGGATGGTTAGAGATTATGCTAGACCGTCGCTTAGTCCGAGATGATGGGCGTGGTCTGGGACAAGGAGTTATGGACAACCGTGCACTGAATGTGGTATTCCACATCCTTGTCGAACCCAACATTTCTCGTACCTCGAATCCTGAATCCAACCCTCTTCCATTAAGTCCCTCTCTTCTTTCCCATTCCGTTGGCGCGCACTTAAACTACCCTTTACATGCATTCATTTCCAAGAAGTCCCATGATATATCTGTTCAGCCTCCTGTAAAATCTCTGTCTCCTTTATCTTCTTCTCTACCATGTGACTTGCATATTGTCAGCTTAAAGGTCCCCAGGCCTTTAAAATACTCTCAGCAAGCAGCGGAAGGTTCTAGGTTCATTCTAGTTCTGCAGCGACGACACTGGGATTCTTCCTATTGTCACAAGGGCAGAACAAAGTGTACAAATATAGCTGATGAGCCTGTCAATCTCTTTAACATGTTCAAGGGGCTCGCGGTTTTAAATGCAAGAGCAACGTCTCTGAATCTTCTTCATGAGGATACAGAGTTGCTTGGGTATGCGGAGCAGCATGCAGATGTTCAAGAAGGACACGTAATCATATCTCCCATGGAAATTCAAGCTTACAAATTGGATTTACGGCCACATCAGTGAGCATGTTAGCGTAGCCATTCTGTAAGCTTGTAAGTGTGAACCTTGACCAGTTGGATCCGCTACCAGGTAATCCGATCTGAACCAGCATTGATCCATACCCGAATCTCAGCAGCTGGGTGGTGCCTATCCTTCGGAAGATCTTCATACGCGATAGAGGCATTAACAGAGGCTCATATATTTCGATGCTTTACTCGATTCCACACTGCCACGAGATCCGCTTGATGTTTTTTCTATTGGATGTGATCTTTATACGCTTGTAAAACTGCATCAATTTTGTAATGATAGGAAGTTTATAGTCATCGTCATACTTGTGCCCAAGGATGCTCTGAAACCTTCTTTATCTGGTTTCATGGAGATGCCTTGAGACCATGAAACGCCTCTGATATTAATAGCGTCGATGCTCATTTTGGCCATAATCACTCTTTGCTTTTCCACCAAAATAAAAAATAAAAATAAAAAGGTGGAATTACTTCTTTCAAGAACTAAGAAGGGTTCATCTGAATTCAAAGGGTAATTACTCAATCCATCTGAACATCTGAATTGTGCAGGAATCGAGCAAATGCCAAAGCTCAATTTTGAAGTGAGGACAGGGAGCCGCAAGAAGACGATAATGCAGGGGCTGAGTTTCCATTGTTTTCACCCCCTTTTGCCGGTGCGAATTATGCGAGATGTCCTCTGCTTCACAGGTCACGAGCTCTCTCTCTCGCTCGAAAGAAAAGCGTTCGTAGTGGAAATCAAGGAGATATATTATAGGAGATATATATATATTATCTATTTTTTTTTGTCAGTCATACTCTATTCATATGCTATACTCACTCTTTCGGTGAGTGATCTCTACTCCTGGTCATCTCCGCGATTTCATACTTGCTTGGATCGATCTCCGTTGAGGACAACCGAGTTCGGTGACATTTAAGACAGTCGTTGTCCAAGGTTGCTTAGCACCGGCGTCTTTCGAGGAAGTATGAACAGATAAATTTCATTTAGGTCTGTTTGTTAAAAATTGTTTATGTTCCCAGAACAAAAATTTTTGTTTTTCTTTGTTTCGGGAAACGAAAAAGAATAGAAATGTGTTTGATAAAATTTTTATTCTCGGGAACCCAAGAATAGATTTAGAGCAAAAACAAGAAATAGAAAAAAGTAATTTCTTATTCTAGGAACAATTCCGATAATTAATTTTTTCTCTCTTCTTCTTTTTTTTTTTTTTTTTTCCTTCTCCTTCCTTTTGGCCAATCGCCGGCCTCAGCCATGGCTGGCGATCGGCCGACGATGGCCAGTGATGCTCTAGCGGAGGACCGGCGACCTCGCCGGAGCGTCGCCGGTGGCCTAGCGAGGCTCGCTTGGCCACCGAGGCCACCGGCAAGGCTCCGGTGAGCTTGTCGGATCTCACCCAGCCAGTCACCGACCGCCATGTGGCCAGACCAGCTACAAAGGAGGAAGAAGGAAAAAAAAAAGGGAAAAATATTGAAAAAAGGAAAGCGCTCCGATCTCTCGAATCTCTCAGCAGATCTGGCTACAAAGGAGGAAGAAGGAAAAAAAAAAAGGGAAAAATATTATAGGATATATTGGCGTTTGGACATTTTCGTCGTGTTTCGGAAATGCAACTTCGTGTCCGTCGGTCTAAGACCATCGTAACGCTTTTGTTCGTTTCCTAGTCTCTCTTGCCGCGACGCACCCGTTTCCTCGTGATACTGACCCCTGTTCGAACGATTCCAAACCATTTCGGCTGGAACTCAAGACCCGCACGAATCCTCGATCGACCCTGCAGCTCCTCTCTCAGATTTCTGTCTTGGAAGACTCTTGGGAATGTTTCTGCATGCATACGCCTGAGACGACATCGTGGATATTCCATCTCTTTCGGTGAGTGATCTCTGCCTGGTCATCTCCGCGATTTCATACTTGCTTGGATCGATCTCTGTTGAGGACAGCCAGAGTTCAGTGACATTTAAGACGGTCAGTTGTCCAAGGTTGCTTAGTTAACACCGGCGTCTTTCGAGGAAGTATGAACAGATAAATTTCATTTAGGATTTGTTTGTTAAAAATTGTTTATTGTACACCGGTGGCCTGGTGAGGCTTACTTGGCCACCGAGGCCACCGGTGAGGCTTGGCCTCGCACACATTTGGCGAGGCCGAGCCTTGCGGTGGCCTAGCAAGGCTCCAGCAAGTTTTCGGATCTCACCTAGCTGGTCACCAACCGTTGCCGTGGTCAGCGACCGACCACAAAGGAGGAAGAAAAAAAAAAAAAAGGGAAAAGTATAATAAAAATATTGAAAAATTAAAAGAAATAACAAAATTATACAAGTTTACCAAATGCATTTATATTCCTAGAATATAAATTTTTTGTAGTTATCAAACGCGTTCTTATACTCATAAATTATTTCCAAGAACATAAACAATAAAAACTATTTCTCATAAAAAATTGTCCCCCGAAAACATAATCGTTATCAAACACGCCTTAGTCACTTGGGCAAGAATAGACCATAACAACAATCTATTCCTTTGTGTGGCTACGTAAAATATTCGATTCTACCAAATGCCGCAAGACTTGCAAGCCATAGGCTTCATCCATCCCCCATTCAACCGGCGGGGCTATTCCATGTTTCATGTATTCGTCGCAGCAGGATCGCAATTGCTATCTTAAACTACTACAAGACCGATAAGCTATTCAGCGAATTCCATGAACCCAAATGATTCGAAATGTTGGATTAGGAGGGGATTCCCAGGGGCGGGGATCCGTGCGAGACCGATCATATCCGGCGCCCCGATTCATTCTGGTACACGTGCGCGCATACTCGAATCACAAGGTAACCGCGCGAGACCTGACCGTGCCGATTGGGGGCACAGGTTGGTGGCAGGTCCTAACTCCACGTACCACCACTCCAACCGAAGCATGATCTCATGTACCTTTCCATCGAATCTTTTATTTCCTTTCTACGCGGGTTACGTGGGCTGTCTAGATTCTCGAGTGCGTGCTCCATCATCGGACCCAAACAAAAATTGGTGGTGGTAATGGCGAGTGACGAGGGAAGTGCCATCCATCTCACCCACCATTACCGCCATCTCTCTCTCTCTCTCTTCACTTTTCCTCGTTAAAAAGCTTATCTGGGTCGACAAATTGCCTTGAAGTAGCGGGTGAAAACCGAGGCTCCTTTGCATTCTTTTGGGAAGAAAAGAGAGCAAAGCGAGAAGGAAAAAACAAGAAGGAAGAAATTCGATTGGAGGGGTGGCTCGTTATCTTGTGGCTCCGTATCCTCGTCAGCCACCACTGTCTCTCTTTCCCTCCCATCTCTCTTTTCCGCCACGAAACTCTTTCCATTCGATAGGGTGTCGACCGCATTTCGACGCTCGTCTCTTGTGGGAATCGAATCAGGAGAGAGCAGAATCGGACTCTCATACTATTTAAAATTAGTAGGTGGAGGAGATGTAAGCCATACGTAGATAGGCGGCAGGAGATACCTTAACACGATCAAAAAAAGGAGATAGAAAGTTTCCAACTAAAGTGATAAATGTCACATGTCTTGTTGATGTCGGTACTATAAAACAATCAAATACTCTTTTATTGGTCGAAATTTTGGAGCGAGTAATTTCAAGTCCGGTGGAGAATTTCTAGAATCATTGGGTTGGCTTTTTTAGGACGCGTTTGGTAACGATTCTGTTCTTGAGAACAAATTCTGATTAGAAATTATTCTTTTTTATTCTGTTCCCGGGAATAATTTCTAAGCATTTTAAACCATTTGGTAAATGTCCAAAATTTCTAATTCTGGAATAGAATTGTGTTTGGTACCATACTCATTGATTCTATTCCAAATCAATTTTTTTAAAATTTTTAAATAATTTTTTTACTTTTTTTCTTTTTTTTTTTTTTTTTTTTTTCTCCAATTCTTCTTCTTCTTCAAGTGGATGGTCACCGGACCAGCAATCGACCAGATGAGGGCCGATGACCTCACCGGAGCGTTGCCGGCCCTCGTCGGCCGAGCCTCACCGGTGGCCAGGCCGACCTCGCCGGGGTTGAGGAGCCTTGCCGGGGTTGGGCGAGGCTCACCTAGCCATCGGTGAGGCTCGGCCTTACCAAATCGCGAGGCTTGCCTAGCCCCATCGAGGCCCCCTCACCAATGGCTGGGCTTGCCTCCGGCGAGCTCGCTAGACCTCGCCCGGCTCGGTGAGCTCGCCGAACCGGTTGCCGGCGGGCGACGGCGGATGGCAACGGCGAACGGTGGACGCGGGATGACGGTAGATGAAGAAGAAGAAAAGGAAAGAAGAAGAAGAAGAAGAAGAAAAGAGAAGAAGACTTGATTCTTAGATTTGTTCCCGGAACAAGAATTTTATTTTTTTTTATTCTTGATTCTACTCCAAATCTATTCTCGGGATCAAATTTATTCCCGAAAACAAAAATTTTACTAAACACGATTTTGTTCCCAAACTATTCCCGGAAACAAAAAATCAAAATCAGTTACTATTGGAATGGTTATCAAATAGGGCCTTATTATCTCTCTTCTTCTTTTTTCCCTTTATTAGCACGTCTTCTAATACATGAGGAAGGCTAATTTTTGGAGTTGAAACATCTTGTTGGCAGGCGGTATAATATTTCTTTTGGCAATTGCAAAAATGAGTTGATATATCCTTTTAATGGCGAAACTAACTCTTAGAAAACTCCTACTTTGCACTCGATGTTTGCACAAAGAATACACATTTTCAGTTACTTTTTAAGGGATATATATATATATTAGATGCTCTCTATTGAAACCGAGAAGTCACTCCACGAAAATCTAGTAAATTAAGTTAAATGAATAGCTTATTCAAATGAATAGCTTGATTTATTCTATAAGACTCATAAGGAGAAGGGCTAATTTTTCGCATATTTTTTTTCTGCATATAGACCGCGAAATGACTTCATATGATAATATATCTTTGTGCTTTTCACGTGGGCAGTGCACTAGACGGAAAATATTCATGAAGTGCTTGTTGAATATGGTTTATAAATGTTCTGTACCTAGAGCATACGTATGTCTACGTTCAACATTTGATCACTGGAAATTTCAGGAAATTTGAAATTAAAGAAATTCAGTGCATAATACGGTGGATTCACATTAAGAAAACAGTAGCAAATAAAAGCCGCTTCAGGCCGATTTCGAAATAACTTCTTAACCCTTTATGATGATGGTTTAACATATAAAAAGTTGCAATTAATCATTTTAACAAATGCTCCCCACTCTCGTAGCCATATTTCGAAATGGGACTTTGTAAGCTTAATATTCCAAGCGCACTTGTCAACAAATCAATTAGAGAAATAATATAATTTTAATATAGGGGATAAGTGCATTGAAAATATTAAAATCTATCACGAAAGTGCAATTGCATTAGTAAACCTTTAAAAAGTGCAACTATATCTTAAAATTTGTCAATTTATACAATCAAATTTCAAAATTTGTTAGAATTTTTTGTTTGTCAAATTGGACAGAGTAAATAGAAGGACTTTATTGCATCAATTTAATAAGTCTTTTGAAAAGTTTTAAGATTTAATCCCACTTTCTTGATAAATTTTAGAGCTTGATTTATACTTTTGAAAATGTAAATTCTCAATTACACTTTCATAATAAATTTTAGAATTTTTTTTTAATATACTTATCCGTCTATCATATCGTCAAGTGTCCTTATATTACGCATGGTTATCGCTTCGGAAATTTGGAATATCTTTTATAAAGCATGCTCGACAGGTCCCCTAATCGAAACGCACTCATTAAAAAAAGATATCTCTTTAGAACAGTTTTATCTCTTCTCCTTTCCGGTTTTGTTCTTGTCTGCGAATCAACGATGGCTGTCTCTTCCAATCGTCACACACCATGCGCCAGCACTCCCAGGCTCCAACCCTCGGGATCTACGTTTCATGGTGCCGAGGCTTGCCACGGCAGGCGACACGTGTCCGGCATCGGCACGTGTCTCCACGCAGGCCTCCGGGCGGCGAACCCAGGTGGAGGGAGGGAGGGCGGGAGGGGAGGGAGGGAGGGAGGAACGTGAAAATGACCACTGCATGTCGACACCTTCACCTTCCACCTGCGCGATAAGTCCTTGCCGTGCGGTCAATCAGCACTGATGCTTTATTCACACTTTGTCCGCACTAGTTCCCTCCATTGATATGATAGCCCAGAAGTGGAGGGGGAGAGAGAGAGAGAGAGAGAGAGAGAGAGAGGTTATCTGGGTCGTGCAGAATATTCCGGGTCGATATGCGACCCGACCGAAACTTGGAGGTGGGGGCTCTTGTATCTTTAGAGACCCCCTTGCGTCTTTATGGGAACAAGGACGTATTTGGGGAGGCAGTTCTGAGTCGTCCTCCTTTTCTTTATTTCGGAATTTAGTGAGATGTCTAGTAGTGACCCATTATTGTCATATAAAAGGAGAGCGACTGGAAGCAAGCCTTGCTGCAGTGACGGGGGTCATCGTGAGTGGGAGCTACTGTTTTCTTCAAGGTGGCGGATGGGCTGCACTCGGTTCGGCTCCCTGAAAGTTAAAGAAGAGAGGGAAGAGAGGAAGAGAGAGATGATTGGTTTCGTCTCTTCTATTCTTTCGGATCAGCTCAGCTCGAGATCATCATCGACTCCTTGAATTCCGCGTTGCTTCTCATCAACTTCGCTCTCTCTCTCTCTCTCTCCAAACCCACAATGGAGAGGAGGCTCAACAAGGCTTGCGTTCTTCTCATGGGTGAGAATCCTATACGTATATGTCGCATGCAAATGTCGAGAACGACTCTTTATCAGTTGGAATGACGGTTTCGGTGTCTCTTTTTGTTTCTTTCTTTTTGGGGTCGTGTATGAATCTGGTGCAGTGATAGCCGGGATGGAGAGGTTCGTGTTCAAAGGGGTGGCGTCGAATCTGGTGACGTATCTGACGGAGGTGATGAAGATGAGCAACTCGTCGGCGGCGAAAATGGTGAACGCCTGGTGCGGCTTCACCTCGCTGCTCCCTCTGCTGGTGGCCCCGCTCGCCGACTCCTACTGGGACCGCTACTCCACCGTCCTGTCCTTCTCCCTTTTCTACGTCGTGGTGAGTCTTCGGTTCGATTCCTGCTGCCACGCCCCCCTCGCTCTTCAATCTGCTTCCTGATTTCTCTCCGTTTCTTACCGTTCCGCAAGCACGTTACTTTCTTTTTCTCCCTTGGAAAAGGATGTTCCATTTCGCGACTGGTTGATGTTTTCTCAACGTGAACTCGTAGGATCCTCGAGTATTTGGTTATTCTCTTGTTGATATTGAGCAGTGACGTGGAGGCAGAAACATTCTTGAAATCATTAAGGCCAGATTAGGTTTTTTTGACCTTTTTTTTTGTTTCTTGGTATGATAGGGACATCCCATAATCACATAATTAGTGGAAGAGATGGTAAATGCTTGTGAGCACATAGAATCTGGTGGGGTACGACGGTCTTCGAAGACATTTTGTAAGCCTGGCAGTACTACATTTTGTTTCTTTGATTAGGTTTTAAGTAAGATGGGGATTTGATTGCACATATTAAGAAAATTGAGGGCTTGATTGCAAAAAATGAAACTTAGAGGTACGACGCCAGAAAGTTAAAGGACTCGATAAAATTAGTGGATGAGATTGCCTAGACACAAAAATTTAAAATTTTAAAAGACTAATCTGTACTCAGCCCTTCTCTATTTTCAGTAATTTAGTTACGTGCGCCATTGTGATGTCTTCTATGCTTTTTGTGATAAAGTCTGTTTTATATATATAATTCAAGAGACCATAAAAGATGACCATGTAACCACTTTCTGAATGTCGTTTCAATGCCTTTTGCATTTGGAGGTGCTCAATGCTTTTTCACTAGCAATTTGAATAAAAAGGAAGCTTTTTTTTTTGTCCTTTGGCCCTAGAGAGAAAAAAAAAACTGCTTTTTCAGGTCATTAGCTCTCCTTTTGTGACACGACCTTAAAGAGCAACTTTTTTGGGGAAGCACGGGTGCAATCTGATTTGTTCCAAGTTTTCAATGGGCATAATCACTTTAGTTAGACTATAGTCAGCTAAATAGCATTCTACTTGTTTTCCACTGAGCATGGCTTTGGTAAAAGCATTTACTGGATCAAGAATAGAGGCAGTGAATCTGTAATTTAGTACCTTGCTATTGATGCCCGTTTTTCTTTCCATTGTGTTGGGAAGGGACTCATGGCGTTGACATCAACCGCATTGGAGTCAGCATGGCACCCGCCGAGCAAGCCCGACTACTCTCCGTACCTCTTCTGGTCCCTCTGTTTGATCTCCATCGGCCTCGGCGGGTACAACCCATCATTGCAGGCATTCGCAACGGATCAACTCGACAATGAAGAGGAGTTGCCTCACAGCAAGGACGAGAAGAAATCAGGCAAGAACAGCTCGTTCTTTCAATGGTGGTACTTCGCCATTTGTAGTGGCAGCCTCCTGGGGATAACATTCATGTCATACATACAAGACACCTTCGGATGGGTTCTGGGATACGCCATACCGACTGGAGCGATGATTGCATCAGTCGCATTTTTCTCATGCGGAAACAAACTCTGTGGGTACAACCAAGGTGCAAATAATGTTGGTAACAAGCCTTTTCATATCGTATGTGAGAGAATCCGAGCGATAGCATCCAAATTCAAGAATGGAGCAATTTCCTTACCAGATGAGGAGTCTGAATTGGTGGAGCTAGAGTAAGTTCTCCAAGTTCTTGAACCAACAATGACCATCCTTTCCATGATCTTGATCAGTCGCTGACAAGTCTCATCATTTTTTGTTGTACACAGGCTGCAAGAGAAACCTCTTTGTCCTCACAATGTTGGGGTCATCGAGAACTTGGAAAAGAACCCCAAAAGCTGTCGCTGTTATGTGATCAATAACGGGGGAGTACTCCTTCGGTTGCTGCCTATTTGGACGATGCTCCTGATGTTCGCTGTGATCTTCAGCCAACCGGCGACCTTCTTTACAAAGCAAGGGATGGCGATGAAGCGGAACATCGGGAGCCACTTCGACATCCCACCAGCGACCCTCCAGAGTGCCATCACGCTGTCCATAATCCTCCTAATGCCCCTTTACGACAAAATGCTGATACCGATCGCTCGGCTATTCGCACACGACAAGAAAGGCATTAACGTAATGCAAAGGATGGGGATCGGGATGTTCCTCTCAGTCGTAGCCATGGTGACAGCCGCGCTTGTCGAGACGAAGAGGCTCGAGATGATACGAAGAGCCAAAGACGCCGAACTGAGCATATTCTGGCTGCTCCCGCAGTACATTCTGCTGGGTATTTCCGACGTTTTCACCGTGGTCGGGATGCAGGAGTTCTTCTACAACGAAGTCCCCGTTAGGATGAGGACCATGGGATTCGCGCTATACACCAGCGTCTTCGGAGTCGGGAGTTTTTTGAGCGCCCTGATGATCTCGGTGATCGAGTTCTTCACTAGGGGCCACAGCTGGTTCTCCGACGACATGAGCGAAGCCCGCCTAGACAGTTACTACTGGATTCTGGCCTTGTCGGGTTCACTGAGCTTGCTTCTGTACATAGCATCGTGTAAATTTTTCAGGAGCCGTAGCTGTGTGGACGGCGAGGATTGTACATGAGTTTATCGTTTTTGATTTGGTTCTAGGTCGGTTTTTTCATGATGTCCCCGTATCGAAGTTGATTGTAAAAATTTTCACCTTCGCCAGCTCCGTTGGACACAAATTTGCCTGTTTCACGGATGAAATCGACCGAACTGTGAAGCCCGGAAAATCCGAATCAAAAAGATCAGGTCAAAAGTTCAAACCTCCACTTTGAAAAGGTTTAACCAAAAGCTGATTAAATGCAAGAGAAAAGCTACGAAAAAGATTCTCGCACCATCGTATGCTTTTAAAAATCCAGAGATGTGGGGCTCTGCTTTAGGTCATATCCCGAACACCACGCTATGCATGGAGGTTGAAGACATCATACGGCTCTGAAAGAATGTGATTTGGATTGTGATTTGGATTGTGACTTGGAAATGTGCTCTTCCCACTTGAGGTGATGACTTTGTAAGACTTGCAAGCATTCATGAGAAATTGCTGTTGAAACTAGGACTCTTAAGGTTCTTAAAAGGAATGCGATCGATGTACTGCAAATAGTATGAGAAGACAAATTTGCACAAGTGCTGAGCGACAGGTTACTCGTGTCCTGTAAAGCCTTGCCTACGCAGGAAGATACTAATCGACCTGATCGATTCTCATGCTCAATCAAGAAGAAGAATCGCAAAAACAACCCACCATGAGACAGGAGTCACCAAATTACATGCTAAAATGCAGCAGCAACAGTCTTCACATTCCGACTGCTATCACCAAAGGACACATGAGGGGATTGCCAAGACAAAGACAGAGAAGGTTAGCACCTTTATACACAGCAGCGTGTTTCATATAATTAAATCATGGGAACTTACTTGTTAATGAAGAAAATGGAAAAGGTGTCGGATGATGGGAGTATGAAATGCAAGCATCCCCCCACATCCGAACACAACTTGACACGGTGCAAACTTGGTGGAGAAGTTTCATGGAGATCAGAAAGACAGAAAGATTCCCAAACAAAATACAGAACCTAACTACATGATAATGGTGGCTAAAGAATATATAACACTTAATGAGCAAATAACAAGTAAAGAACTAGGTGAGAGAGAGAGAGAGAACGCTTTGAACATTCAGTGACCCACGAGCATTTATCTGCTCATGCATACATATAGTGGAAGAAAGAGGATAAGGAATTGGGTCGTTTACTCCTGGAAGAGATGAGCGCCCGTGTCCACGTTTTATAGGATGACTTTGAAAGTCAAGGGTGAACAAATCTATTTATACTCATTCAAGTTATGCAATTGTTCCAGAGGAAAGAAAAGCCAGACTAAATGGTAATTTCAGAATCCCCTCATACTAATACTTATTTTAAGGCATCCACTTAAAAACAAATCAATGCAACTAATGCCAAATCAAGTATCTCACTCAATTTCACTGCTGTAAATCCAAGCAACTCAAATCATATGTGAATCCAGCATAAGGAAATGCCCCAGCAAGATCAAGCCACGGGATACCTGACCATGTCGTAGCTTGTAATCTATCACCAGCTGCCAGAGGATACAGAGGAGTGAAGAAGCTCCAATTCCCATTGAGGGGTCAATGTCCAGGTTCTCAGACACAAATTCACATTGCAATCTCAAAACATAGACAAATCAAATATGACAAACGGCAGACGAAACTGTGTCTTCTAAGGACATTAAGGTAAGAAAGGTAGCAAACCAATTCATAACCTCTCAGCAAACTTGACAATAAGAGAAGACAGAATGACAAAAGGAAATGGTCAGTTTTTGCTTCTCCAACTGAATGTGATACAAATACTGGCAATAAAGCGAGTCAACAGTGAGAATCAGGTCAGGCTTAAGCATTCATGGCCAGCTGTCGGTAAGTTGAGATGCTAGCTGCAGCCAGCTGATGCATACTGAACCAATTTTGGTGCATCTAGCTATCATCAGAAAGACTTTAGCTCTTTCCTAAATGGTTGATTACACTTTCCCACACTTTCCCATGCTCGTCTCATCCACCTATCGAATATATAGTTTTTCTATCTATTTGATCATTATAACCAGCAAAGGGAAATATAAGAAATAAAGGCAACTCAAAATGGAGAGACAATGGAGATCATGTCAGTGTGAACCGCACTCAAAAGTTTGAATCTTATTATATGCTTCCCCCATTTCAGCAGAGGGTTCCTGACCTGACCCTAACAGAGACAGAAATTCGATACATATTACGAACATAAGAAAAATTAGCTCAACAATTGCAGCAGGAAACTATAGCAACTGCAATTTTTTGCACAGAATGGAAAACCAACATAAAAGCTAACTCAGTTCACTTTGTACAGTGAAATTCGGGTTCATCTACTCTAAGCACTTGAAAAATTGATAACACGAAGTCAGCCTTCTCAAGCAAGAAACTTCATTCTCTCTCCCTCAACTCAATGATGAGAACCATATCCATTAGCACTCAACTCTATCACAGCACCCTTCGGCTTTGCCACATTCTCCTCTTCCCTGTTCCCATCATCAACATCTTCATCAGAGTCCAGAGTAAACTGGACATGATTGCCCAAACTCTGAACTTCTTCCCCTAAGGGCCTGTACTTCGCGAAATCCCCTTGAATCCCATTCCTCTGCGCGATCAGGGAATAAATCCCAACCCCTACCGTCACAAGCAGGGCAAGATGGCAATTAAACTGAAGCGTCGCGATCGCTCTAGCCCTATGATACTCAGAATGCCCCTTGCACTTAACCGTGTAATTCCCTCTACTCTTCTCATGCAACCAACACCCGTGAGCAACCAAGCCAGTGTAAAAGGAAAACCCCATTTGCAGAAACCACATTCCCTGAAGCACCAAACCAACAGCGCGGGCCA
The DNA here is from genome assembly GCA_014182395.1 of Eucalyptus sp. ANBG9806169. Classification (NCBI taxonomy): domain Eukaryota; kingdom Viridiplantae; phylum Streptophyta; class Magnoliopsida; order Myrtales; family Myrtaceae; genus Eucalyptus; species Eucalyptus sp. ANBG9806169. Next base: position 29,601,169 of record CM024582.1, read on the forward strand.
ATCTCGGAAACTCCGATTTCGGGGATTTCAACCCCAGAACCGTGGAGAACGTGCATACCGCGATGGGCACGAGCATGAGATCGAAGTACCTGTTCTCAATCCCGCTCGTGTCCTTCCTCTGGAGGTAGTACGCCAAGAACTCCTCCACGAAAGCGAACAGAGCGATCACGTCGACCAGCGAAGCGCTCAAAGGAAACGAGCTCGTCAGACTGACTAGAATCCCGGCGACCGAGTACAGCAAGAACAGCGCTGCCACCGCCACGACCTGCAGCTGGAGAGCCGAGCCGAGGCGGTCGCGGGACCCCGCGTCGGCGAGTGAGATCAGGGAGTTGACCACGAACAGGAGCGAGAGGACGGAGACCGAGACGAGCGAGATCAGGGACCACGCCCCACCCGCCTTCGCCCCCGACCGGGGCTGCGATCGCGCCGCGGAGGGGGCGATCGGGCCGAGGGGCGAGGGCGGGCTGGGGCCGCCGCCGGCCCGGTCCGCGAGCGAACCCGACGCGGCCAGGGCCTCGAGGGTGCCGATGGAGATGAATCCGCCGCCGGCGACGGCGAGCGCGAAGAGCCCCATCGCCTTCGAGTCTCTCTCCGGCGTCGATCGAAGAGGAGGGAGGAGGAGGAGGAGGAGGAGGAGGACGGCGGATTCTCCGGAGAGACGGTCGCGCTGGCGACTGCGTCGAAGGTCAAAGGAAGGAGGCGACGAGGTTGGTTGGATCTCCGGTTGTTTTGTCTCCGCGCGTGAATTCGTTCGTTTTCCTGCGTGCTCGTGCGGCGGCGGTTTTGGACTTTTTGGGCTCGTTCCGTTTCTAGAACCGCCGCCGGAATAATGACCGGGCGACCCGACTCCGTTTAGTCTCCGGCGAAGCCCGATTAGCCTCCCGGCTTGTAAATACAAGTAAATTAGTAAGTACCATTTGTGAATTTCCCTTAGCTCATTTGGGCAGAAATTATGGTCGAGCGGACTCGAGCCGAGTCGACCCGAATATTGCATCTGATGTGTGTTGTTCAAGCCTGCATATATACGATGTATGATAAGATGTTCAAGCCCGGCCCCAATCAAAATCGGGCGAACCGGGTTCTTTTGTGAAAATTATTACTAGCATTTGTACCGTATTTTGATGGGTTGAATTTGATTTGGCACTCAAACACTAGCAAAAACTCACCTCTAGCTCTAATTTACATGTGTTATGCACAGCCCCTAAAATGTGTTTTGCCAGAAAAAAGAAGAAGGAGGTAAAGCTAGCATATGCCCCAATTTAGTTAAGTTGGACACGCTAAAACCGAAATGTCCTTACTTATGCCCCTTTCTTATTCAAGAAATATTACCCTTTAAGTTGATTTGTTTATGTGTTATTTATGAGAAAATAAATTAGAATTTCAGCTTAGAAGGCCTGAGCGCTCCGGCGACAGGGCAAGCCCTTAATTCGATTCATCATTAGATCAAGTCGAATATTCTCTTGGTCACGGGCCACACATCTTGTGATGTTTCATAATTTTTATTGGTTTTTTCTATTAATTAAATTAACAAAATTAAAATTATATTTTAATATAAATAATATTTGAATTCTAATATGAAAAATTCAAAATAACAAAAAATAACAATAGCTTTTTAATTTAATCTAATTTATATATATTCAAATTTAATTCTATCTTATAATATGAATTCAACAAATAAGTATAAATATATATTTATATTTATTATATATTTTAGGTATTCTAGTATTTTAAGTATATTAATACAGTTTATTATTTAATAAAATTTTATTAGAGAATGATGAAAGAGGAAGAAAGAAATAAAAAATAATTAATTAAAAAGAGAGGAAAATAAAATAAAAAATAAAGTATCCAAGAGTGTTGCAAGAGATTTTTATGATCTATGTTTGTAAAAATTTTAGTTCATTTATATTGATATGTCGTTCATACCAAATAATGTACATGATATGTTGTAAATATATCCAATTTTATTATTGTAATCATCAAACAATAGATAGGATATGATAAAATTCCTAGATTTTATATTTCTATCCTATCAAGTTCGATCCTGGTTCGTTTATATTGATATATCGTTCATACCAAATAATCTATTCCCGAGATTTCGTGGAAACATCCAAACTTTCAAAATCAATTCAATCAAGTCCTAAACAATTGCTAAAAAGTACAAACAATCCCAAACATTTCAATTGGTTCAATTAAGTGCTCGATCTTTTTATTTTTATTTTTTGGTCTGAAATATGCTTCATTGAAATACCAACCCGATGACGGATTACAAGTGTTTCCAAAGTCAAGACATAAAATTAACCAAAAGCTAAAGGCGCGAATGATAACCATTTTGGCCAGAAATTGATTTCTGGAAGAGGAATATATTTTTCTATTTTTATTTCTAGATGAGTTTCTAAGCAAAAATACCCATTTGATAACGACAAAAAATTTCTACTCTAACAGTAGAAATCAGTTTGATAACGACACAAAATTTCTTCCTTTCGGACAGCGGCGGACTGGCGACCAGCGAACGGTGGTCGGCGGCGACGGATGGAGGACCGGTTCATAGCAAGGACGAACGATAATAAGAATTTTTATTTCTCATTTCTGTTCCAAAAATAGAGAAGTATAAAATTTTTATTTTGATTTCTATTCCAAACCTATTTCTAGAATAAAAATCTATTTCAGAAATAGAAAAATGGAATAATTTTATCAAACTGATTTCTATTCTAGAAACAAATCTGGAATAGAAAAATTGTTTATGAAACAGATAAAGGTTGTCATGCACCCTCTAAGTTGTCAAAAACTAGTTCTACTTTCATATTAGTTTCAAGTACACCCCTCAAGTTCGACGCACATGCTTCCTTTAGCCATAATTGATGTGGACATCGAGCCATATCGAGGAGGTGGTGCTAAGGACTCATTGTCTATTCCTACTTGGTTCGATCAATCGAGCGCGGGCCAAGCAATTTAGGCAAGTTGTTGGTGTCATGGTTCGTGATCTTCGGCGTGGAGATAACCTTGGATCAAATCTTGAAGAATCTTGGAAATCTTGGCGCAATTTGATTATATGGACATCAAATATTTGACCAAGTCAAATATATATAGATATATATTTATAGATATATGTATATATATATATATATATATATATATATATATATATATTATATATATATTATATATCTTCTTGTTTAGGAATATTCTAGAATATGACGCATTATATTTCTAGGGTTGGTTTTAGGGTTTGTGTGGCGGCTAGAAAGCCTATATATAAGACTGATTGAATTTCTTTAGGGACAGATATATTTTACTTTGAGAAATAATTGAGAGATTCTCTTTTCTTGTTCTTTTGAGGACTTGACCTAATCAAGATTCCCTTGTGACGGTCGATTTGACTTATCGAGCGAGATAGCGAATTCTTTCGCTCGTGGCGTCTATAACGTTGGTTGGTTGACACGTGTTCGTCAACAGTCACGTTTATACCGAGGTTGCCAATCACAGGTTTGATTGGAGGTCAAGGTTTGCAATTCGCACCATCTAGGCCTTCGTAGAACGATCTTTCCGCAGCGATTCACATCAGTTTGGTATCAGAGCTTGCTTCTACAAGGTCTATTTATCTTTAATTTTTTGTTTATATTCAGCAATTTGAGATTTATTGAGCTAGGGTTTCGGTTCTAGCCAATTTAGGGATCTGATTGGCTTATTGGCTTTGTGCTTCCATACGTAGTTGTTTGCTGTTAGTTTTAATTTTTTTTTTTCCTAGCATCTTAAATTGTATCTGAGTTCGTCAAAAAAAAAAAAGAAGAGAAAATTCTTCAAAAAAAAAAAAAAAAAAGAAAGAAAGAAAACGCACAAAAAAAAAGTGCGCAAGAGAAAAAAAAAACATATTCGGCAAAAAAAAAAAAAAAGCCGAACAAAAAAAAAATCAAGAAGGCGACTCGTTTGTTAGTGAACCGAATTGAAACAAAATCAGTAGTGATTTGCGTTTCAATTGGAATTTCGAAAGTTGTACTTGTTGGTTTGAAATTGTTACTTGTTGAAACAAAATCAGCAGTAATCTAATCTTGTTTGATTAGTTTGATTGATTGTCGTGAGGGGGTTGAGAGATAGGTTTTGAGTCCAATAAAGAGCTTGTGAAAAGAGAATACAAGAGGAAAAAGGCAAGAGTGTGTGAGTTTAATTGAGGGTAAAAAAAAAAAAAAAAGCCTCGACTTGAGTTAAACACGAGAGGAGTGACAAACACCTTGAGAGAAACACGTGAGAGAGCGATTGGTGAGGATTTTTGTGACTAACGTTTATTTGCAGGTCTAAAATATGTCGCGCAAAGAAAGCGTGAATCAAAGGGAGGTTGACTCCATACGAAGGGATGAAGCGCTCGTGGAAAGCATCCAGCAATTGAGGGTCGTAGTGGAGGAGCTTAGTGGCCGAATGATGGGGAATGGCATAAGGGTTGATGGTGACCGAGAGATACCCTGGGGAAGGCCGCAACATCAGCGAGATGCCTCTAGAACACAACCTAGAAGGCAGCGACATTATGATGATGATGAGGCTGACATGGAGGATGATCGAGATGCTCGATTTGGAAGGTGGAATGGAGCCCGAGGGTTTAGACACCGAGAAGATAATGAACTTGGCAATATCAAGATGAAGATTCCTTCTTTCCAAGGAAAGAATGATCCCGATGCGTATCTAGAGTGGGAGAAACGCATGGAGATGGTATTTGATTGCCAACGATACTCGAGCTCAAAAGGTAAAAATTGCAGCTGTTGAATTTACTGATTATGTTATAATTTGGTGGGATCAACTTGTGACTAGTAGGAGGCGCAATGGTGAAAGACCGATAGAGACGTGGGATGAGATGAAAGCGGTGATGAGGGGGGGTTTTGTGCCAAGTCATTACCATCGAGATTTATTTCAAAAGTTACAAAATCTCACACAAGGCAATAAGAGCGTGGAAGAGTATCACAAGGAGATGGAGATTGCCATGATCCGTGCTAATGTGGTGGAGGATCGTGAGGCCACAATGTCAAGATTTTTGAGTGGTTTGAGCCGAGACATAGCAAGGGTGGTGGAGCTGCAACACTATGTTGAATTGGAGGAATTGGTGGACAAAGCCATCAAAGTTGAGTGGCAATTGAAGATGGACCGAAATCACAAAAGTGGAGGAGGTTCAAATCAAAATTGGAGATCCAATTGGAAGAGAGATGAAAAGCTGAATTGGAGAGGAAACAACACCAAAACCGAAATCTCAAAGGAGAAGGAGAGGGATGGTAAAGTTGGAACGAATCCGGCTTCAGGTAAAACCGAAAACCCTAACACTAGAACTCGTGAGATTAAATGTTTTAAGTGTTTGGGCAGGGGTCATATGGCGAATCAATGCCCTAATAGGAGGGTGATGATCATGACTGGACATGGTGATGTTGAGTCCGAAAGTGAGAGGGAAGAAGAGGATGATGAGATGCCACCGTTGGAGGATTGTAGTGATGGAGAAGTGGCTATAAAAGGAGACTTATTGGTGGTTAGGCGTTCTCGAGTGTGCAAGTAAAAGAGGAGGAGCATCATCAACAAAGAGATAACTTGTTTCATACAAGATGTGTGGTGAATGGAAAGATCTGTAGTATGATAATTGATGGAGGTAGTTGTGCGAATGTGGCAAGTTGTACTATGGTGGATAAGTTGGGTTTGAAAACGACAAAGCACCCTAGGCCTTATAGACTTCAATGGTTAAATGATAGTGGTGAGGTGAAGGTGTCGAAACAAGTTCGAATTCCATTTGAGATAGGGAAATACAAGGATGAGGTAGAGTGTGATGTTGTACCTATGCAAGCGGGTCATGTCTTACTTGGAAGACCATGGCAATATGATCGAAAGGTACATCATGATGGATATACTAATCGTTATTCATTGGTGATGAATCAAAAGACTTATACTTTGGTACCAATGACACCTAGTGAGGTGTATCAAGATCAATTAAAGTTACAACGAGAAGCCGAGAGAGAGAGAAAAGGTGAGAAATCCGAGGGCTTGCGTGGTGTGTCTGAGACGCAAGGAAAAAGAGAGGCCGAGAGAAAGATTGTGGTAAAAACCGAGGGAAAAGAAGAGAGGAAAGAAAAGAGGCAAAATAATTTTTATGCAAAATCAAGTGAAGTGAGAAGAGCCTTAGTTCTAGATCGACCAATGCTTGTACTTGTGTACAAGGAGGTTTTGTTTTCTACTAACGATCTTGACCCAAGTTTGCCTAGTCCTATTGTGTCTTTATTGCAAGAATTTGAAGACATCTTTCTTGATGAACTTCCTGGAGGGATACCACCGATCCGAGGCATAGAACATCAAATTGACTTGATTCCTGGTGCGCCATTACCTAACCGACCCGCATATCGAAGCAATCCCGAGGAGACAAAGGAACTTCAGCGGCAAGTTAGCGAACTATTGGAGCGAGGGCATGTGAGAGAGAGTCTTAGCCCGTGCGCCGTCCCTGTTTTGTTGGTGCCAAAGAAGAATGGAACTTGGCGAATGTGTGTCGATTGCCGAGCAATCAATAACATTACGGTAAAGTATCGACATCCTATTCCTAGGTTAGATGACATGTTGGATGAGTTGCATGGTTCTTGCATTTTCACTAAGATCGATTTGAAAAGTGGCTATCATCAAATTAGGATGAAAGAATGTGATGAATGGAAAATTGCATTTAAGACCAAGTATGGATTATATGAGTGGTTAGTCATGCCATTTGGATTAACTAATGCACCGAGCACGTTTATGCGACTTATGAATCATGTTTTGCGTGCTTTTATTGGTCGATTTGTGGTTGTCTATTTTGATGATATCTTGATATATAGTCAAAGCCCTGATGACCAAATTGAGCATATGCGAGTTGTCTTGCAGGTTTTAAGGGCCGAACAATTATACGCTAATCTAAAGAAGTGCTCTTTTGTTACCAACAAATTAGTATTTCTAGGATTTGTTGTTAGTGCTGATGGTATATAGGTTGATGAAGAAAAGGTCAAAGCAATTCGTGAATGGCCAACGCCTAAGACCGTAGGAGAGGTGCGTAGTTTTCATGGATTGGCGAGTTTTTATCGGCGATTTGTGAGAAATTTTAGCACCATTGCCGCACCTTTAACTGAGGTTATCAAGAAGCACGTGGGTTTCACGTGGGGAGAAGAGCAAGAGAAAGCATTTAATCTTTTAAAAGATAAGTTGACTAATGCTCCTTTGTTATCTTTGCCGAATTTCAGTGCTACTTTTGAGATAGAGTGCGATGCTTCTGGTACAAGAATTGGAGCTGTGTTGATGCAAGGAGGGCATCCCATAGCTTATTTCAGCGAGAAATTGAGTGGAGCAACATTGAATTATCCTACCTACGATAAGGAGATGTATGCTTTAGTGCGAGCCTTGGAAACATGGCAACATTATCTATGGCCGAAGGAGTTTGTAATCCATACCGATCACGAGACCTTGAAGTACTTGAAAGGGCAGCAAAAGTTGAATAAAAGACATGCCAAATGGATGGAGTTCATCGAGACTTTTCCATATGTGATCAAGTACAAGAAAGGTAAGGAGAATGTGGTAGCCGATGCACTTTCTCGAAGGTACGCGATTCTAACTATTTTAGAAGCAAAGTGTCTAGGTTTTGAGCATATCAAGGGCTTATATACTGATGATGATGACTTTGGGAGAGTATATGAAGCATGTGAGCACGCTGCATTTGATAAATTCTATAGGCATGAAGGTTATCTTTTCCGTGAAAACAAACTATGTTTGCCTAAGTGTTCTTTGCGTGAATTGTTGGTGCGAGAAGTGCATAGTGGTGGTTTAATGGGACATTTTGGTATTAATAAGACTTATGAAGTGCTGCATGAATACTTTTATTGGCCACATATGAAGAGAGATGTTACACGTGTTTGTGAGAGATGCATTGCTTGTAAGCAATCGAAGTCTACAACTAAACCGCATGGCTTGTATACACCATTACCTATTCCAACGCATCCTTGGACTGATATTTCTATGGATTTTGTGTTAGGATTGCCTAGGTCTAAATATGGTAGAGATTCTATTTATGTGGTTGTTGATCGATTTTCAAAGATGGCTCATTTTATACCTTGTCATAAAACTGATGATGCATCTCATGTTGCTGATTTGTTCTTTAGGGAGGTTGTACGTTTGCATGGCATGCCTAAATCGATTGTTTCATATCGAGATTCTAAATTTCTTAGCTACTTTTGGAAAACATTGTGGAAAAAACTAGGAACACGGTTATTATTTTCTACTACTTGTCATCCACAGACCGATGGTCAAACCGAGGTAGTTAATAGAACTTTAGGGGTATTGTTGCGTGCTATTATTAAAAAGAATATAAAATCTTGGGAAGATTGTCTGCCACATGTTGAGTTTGCATATAATAGGAGCGTGCATTCTGCTACTAAATTTACACCATTTGAGGTTGTCTATGGTTTTAATCCGTTAACTCCGTTAGATTTAACCCCTTTACCTATTGATGAGCGTGTGGATTTAGATGGAGCAAAGAAAGCTGAATTTGTCAAGGTGTTGCATGAGAAGACGCGCGCAAATATTGAGCGCAAGACTAAGCAATATGCAAGGCAAGCCAACAAAGGGCGTAAGGAAGTGGTGTTTGAACCCGGCGATTGGGTTTGGGTTCATATGCACAAAGAGAGATTTCCTGAGCAGCGACATTCTAAGTTATTACCGCGAGGGGATGGACCTTTCATGGTTTTGGAAAGAGTTAACAATAATGCCTACAAGCTTGATCTTCCAGGTAAGTATGATGTTAGTGCCACATTTAATGTTTCTGACTTGACTCTTTCGATGCCAGTGATGATTTGAGGGCAAATCCTTTGCACGGGGGAGGGAATGATGTGGACATCGAGCCATATCGAGGAGGTGGTGCTAAGGACTCATTGTCTATTCCTACTTTGGTTCGATCAATCGAGCGCGGGCCAAGCAATTTAGGCAAGCTGTTGGTGTCATGGTTCGTGATCTTCAGCGTGGAGATAACCTTGGATCAAATCTTGAAGAATCTTGGAAATCTTGGCGCAATTTGATTATATGGACATCAAATATTTGACCAAGTCAAATATATATAGATATATATATCTTCTTGTTTAAGAATATTCTAGAATATGACGCATTATATTTCTAGGGTTGGTTTTAGAGTTTGTGTGGCGGCTAGAAAGCCTATATATAAGACTGATTGAATTTCTTTGGGGACAGATATATTTTACTTTGAGAAATAATTGAGAGATTCTCTTTTACTGTTCTTTTGAGGACTTGACCTAATCAAGATTCCCTTGTGACGGTCGATTTGACTTATCGAGCGAGATAGCGAATTCTTTCGCTCGTGGCGTCTATAACGTTGGTTGGTTGACACGTGTTCGTCAACAGGTCACGTTTATACCGAGGTTGCCAATCACAGGTTTGATTGGAGGTCGAGGTTTGCAATTCGCACCATCTAGGCCTTCGTAGAACGATCTTTCCGCAGCGATTCACATCAATAATAGAGCTTCTCTTGTAGCTAGGGTTTCAGCGATTGAAGCCGAGGGAGAGTGGATCTTCCTTGCGAAACCATCGATGAGCACTCTGTCATTGTTTTCACATATACCGGCGACCAAACCCTACATTGAGGAGCAACACCAGGAGCTATCAACATTTAATTTCAAGATATGAGGTAATGGTGCAGTCCGATTCTTCGTTTGAGGGTAGATCTCATATTCTTCGCTTGACTTATGCTACTTCCATTTTTCATAGATCCAGGTCATACATATGGTTTCATCCACAAGCAAGTTTGGCTTAGGTTTTCTATCTTGGAATATGAAGGCATTTCTTGCCTTCCAAATCAGCCAAAGGATACCTACAAACTGAGCATTAGCCCGTGGGGGAGTACTAGCAGTAAGAAAATTACCAACCCACTTATCAATTCGAGTTATGTTTGTCGAGGAAGCAGAACTCCAATTTTGGAATCTGACCACATGTCCTTTGTCCAAGCGCATAATGTAAAGAGGTGTTCGGTGGTTTCCGAAGCTTGGCCGCAGAACAAGCATAGCGGATCAGGAATCAAATTTCTTCTATATAAGTTGTCCTTGGTAGGACGGGCTTCGTTGAACACACTCCACATGAAGAATCTGACTTTGGGATAGGTCTGTAATTTCTATACCTCAGTCCACGGTCTTCTGAGGTTTTGGTACGAGGTCGATGCTTGGTAGTCTCTTCTAGATATCCCCAGACGAAGAAGTTTATATATCCACTCTTTACCTTTTATATACCTAACTTGTTTGCCGTCCATATGAGTTTATCCGGTCTTAGATTTAGACTCAAGGGAATAGCTAAAATCTCTTGGACAGTATCAACTCCATATGTCTCATTCAGTAATTGAGTATTCCATTCACCTAAGCTGTGAAGTATCAAGTCAGTTATATATTGAGGATCATTTTGATTTACTGGACCTCCAATTTTACTTGATAACTGCCACATTTCTCTTTGATTTTGATGCTTTTACCATCGCCTACTTCCCATTTAATCTTCGGTCGATGACATCTCTTCCCATAAGTATATTTTGCCAACCCCAAGATGGTCGGAGACCTTTGTCAGCATTCCAAAAGTTCCCTCTAGGAAAATAGAAGCCTTTGAAAATTCTACTCCATAAAACTTTCGAGGCTTGGCTTAGTCTATAGGCTTGCTTTCCCAACATGGCTTAGTTAAAATCCACTAGGTCTTTAAAACCTAGGTCCCCTTAATCTTTTCTAGTCTTTAGAAGATCCCATCTTTTTCAGTAAATGCCTTTTCTATATGCATTTTGTTTTAACCATAATGATGAAATCCTCTTTTCAATTGCTCTACAAATAGATATAGGGACTTTAAAAATTGACATGACGTACTACAATTGAACAATTGTTTTAACCATAACCTCCTTACCTGCCTTTGATATTAACTGTTCTTTCCAACCCTCTAGTTTACGATCCACCCTTGCTAATACCCAATAAAACATTTGTTTCTTCGTATGACCCTAATATGAAGGGATGCCTAAATATTTCATTGTTTTCTCGATGATAGGCATTCTTAATTCTACTGCAATATTCGATTTTAGCTCCTGATGACAGTTTTTCTCGAAAAAGATGCTTGATTTATTTAGATTGATGGATTGATCTGATGCAAAGCAATACTGATTTAAAACATTTGCGAGACTCCGAGCTTCCCTAATTGTACCATCCAAAAAGAAGATGACATCATCCGCAAACAAAAGATATGATAGTGTAGGGCAATTTGGGTTCAGTTGAATACCCTTTATGCTTCCATCTGTCAATGCTTTAGTCATAAGGGAAGATAAAACATTACCCAGAATAATAAATACGTAGGGAGATAATGGATCTCCCTGTCTAATTTCTCGGGTTGGATGATGTTTCTTCGTATGACCCTAATATGAAGGGATGCCTAAATATTTCCTTGTTTTCTCGATGATAGGCATTCTTAATTCTACTACAATATTCGATTTTAGCTCCTGATAACAGTTTTTTTCGAAAAAGATGCTTGATTTATTTAGATTGATGGATTGATCTGATGCAAAGCAATACTGATTTAAAACATTTGCGAGACTCCGAGCTTCCCTAATTGTACCATCCAAAAAGAAGATGACATCATCCGCAAACAAAAGATATGATAGTGTAGGGCAATTTGGGTTCAGTTGAATACCCTTTATGCTTCCATCTGTCAATGCTTTAGTCATAAGGGAAGATAAAACATTACCCAGAATAATAAATACGTAAGGAGGATCTCCCTGTCTAATTTCTCGGGTTGGATGAAAGATCTTATAAGAATCACCATTAACTATAACGCAAAAGATCTTTGAAGAAATACAATGTTTGACTAGCAATACCCATTTCTCGTATAATCACATTCTCAACATACAGTTATTGAGGAAATCCCATTCGACCCTATCATAGGCTTTTTACATATCCAATTTAAAGATTGCCTGAACTTTTTGTTTTCTCTTTCTAACCTTTAATTGATGTAATACCTCCTGAACAATAAAAATGTTGTCTTGGATTTGTCGTCCTCCTATAAAAGCACCTTTGTTTGGGAGACATAATTTCTGAAATCAGGGTTTGAGCTTATTAGACATCACCTTTGCAATTATTTTATAATTAAAATTACAAAGACTAATAGAATAGACCTATACTTAGAAATACTCTCAGGATTTTTGACACTTGGAATGAAAGTAATACGAGTCTTGTTAATCTCAGGATCAATGTACCTTGGTTAAAGAAAGAATCCACCATTTTGAAGATCTCTTCATGTATTGTTGACCAATTACTCTTGCAGAATAAACCATTTAGTCCATCCAGCCTCAGTGCTTTTGTTGCTCCCTTTTGAAAAACAATTGTTCTCATTTCTTCCCTAGTGATATGCTTAATAAGGGCTTCGTTCATTACATTAGTCATCATCCGCGGGCATTGTTCTAACACAGGCTGATAATATTTACTTCCAATCGAGATGTACAAAGATTTATAAAACCCTATGATGTGTTGTTTGAGGGAACATAGGTCCCGACTCTAGCTATGTTCATCAAGCCTTGGCATAGAAATTTTGTTGCGTTGTCTCATCTGGATAGTCATAGCATGAAAAAATTTTGTATTCTTGTCCCCCCATTTCAACCAATTAATCCTAGATTGCATGCTCCAAAACATTTCTTCTTGTTCCCACAAGGCTTCAATTTGTTCAACAATTTTCCTATGCTCTTCCCCACTTGATGTTTCTTCAATTATATTCATTAAATTTGTAAGTTTTCCTCTGAGTAAATCAATCTATTTGGATGCATTTTTAAAATCTTTTGACTCCACCTCCCTAATTCAATTGCTATTTTTCTAGTTTTGCTTACGATATCCAATTGGTTTCCCATTTCAACCCTCCAAGCATTTTTAACCAAATCTCTACACTCAGGATTTTCTAACCAAAATACTTCAAATATGAATCTTCCGTTTTCTAGTCTTGGCCGAATCCAATGATAGGATAATCGGACAATGATTTGAGCTAATAGCGGGAAGAGTGTGCGCCTCAGCATTAGGGAATAAAAACTCTTCATTCCGTGGTACATAATGCCCTATTAGGTTTCTTTTTAACTAGCTCATCACTATATTGGTTGTTGGTCCATGTGAAGGCATAGGCGTTACTTCCTATATCCATTAGAGAACATGAGTTCACAAACTCATGAAAAGTCACAATCCTATACCTATCAACGTCACATCTTTCAACCTTCTCCCAAGGGTACAAAACTTCATTGAAATCTCCTATGCATAACCATGAAAAAATTATAAGAAATGTTTCCGGAGCGCAAGATATTCTATAGTCTAATCCTCTCCTAAAAGTTGATAGATGCGTGTAAAAAAAAAAAAAATCTCATCACTACTCTACTATCAAGATCCTTACATAACACCTCAATACACTTCCCGAAGCTAAATTCCACATCTAGTTTCACCTCCTCATCCCATAGTAGTACAAGTCCTCCCCCAATCCCAACCGGATTAACAACAACTAAAGAATTATACTAAAGATTCTTTTTAACTTGATCCACCACTTCTTCCTTATTTATTGTTTTTATAAGGAATACCAATTTAGGCCTCTCACAAGTTACTAAAGCTCTAAGATGGTGGACTATTAAGAGAATGCCCAAACCTTGACAATTCCAGCTTAAGAGCTTCATGTCTTTTCTGATAGCTTATTAGGACTAGCCAACAAAGTCCCTTCATGATCCCCTTCCCACACTTGGATTGGTGTGTCCAGAAGTTTCTCCCCGTCGATTAAGTTCACCAACGATCCCTTCTTTTCATAGGGAGCAAAGCGGGTCTTCTTTTTTTTTTTTTTTTTTTTTTTTGCAGCTTGTGTCTTCAATCCTGTTTTTAATTATTTTGGAGTGCCTTACTCCTTTTCCATGCCGCGTTTGCTGCACCCTTTTCCCCCGACTTGGGGTTGCAAATTCAAACATTCTTGCATCTTCAACTAGCTCATTTGTCGCTAGGGTATATATGACTAAAGCCTTGTTATTTGGCCTTTGAATCATTGCCGCCCAAATTTTCACCGATAGGGGAAATAGGTGATAGAAAAATCGATATCACCATAAAATACTTTCCAGCATGGACTGAATTATTTCACTTCCTCCTTGAGCCACGAGCCATATCTTCCCAGTTTATCTTGGGCTAATCCAGTCTTCTCATAGGGTATCTTTGGATAGAAATTTGCTTAGTGTCATGTACACCCACGTGAGTAGTAGAAATGTGGTAGCCTCTCGTATTTAAAATCTATTCACCATTTTCTTGCACCCACATTAATAACATTACCTATTTTGAGGGGATTTAGTAGGTTCAACCTCACTTTTGCTTTCCCAATTTTATGATAGCTATTGTTTCTTGCTTCAATTTTGATTTCCTCCATTGTACCTAATTTTGTAGCAATCCACCTCATAGAATGCTAAAATACAGTAGCTCGAGAAAGTCCTAGAAAATGCGCCCAAAATGCATAATGAGAAAAATCATAACAATGCTCTAGAACATTGGGGTCACCTTCTTGTAAAACAATGGGATTGCTAGCAAACGACCAAGGCCCAGAATCTAGAACTCTTTTTCTTCTCTTCAGTCAAATTGAAAGTGTATACAAAAAGCCCAGGTTCTATGACTTCACATTTAATAGCCTCTAGTTTCCATGCTTTCTTCATTATGCTTAAAAACGTTTGGAAATTAACATTTGGTTTAGAGAACAACTTTCCATAAACTAGGAGTTCACTTTCCTATTTTTCTTTTTCAGGCACTTCTGCATCCAATTTGTAACTTCATCTCCTGCCCACAAGTCACCCATCCTTCTACACAGCGCCATCATCCAAAGGTGGTTTTCATAAGTGCATTCCATATTTGATCAATTGCAGCTCGATTATGTGAAGATATTAATGGTGGGAGTTATTGGGGTTTCTGTGTTGCTGGATAGATATCTAGATTTAGGGTATGGAGTGAAGGGAGCCCTAACTATGTAAGATAGCATATTATGAAGTCATTTGGAGAGTAAATTCTAAGTATGAAGTGTAGAGCGAAGAAACTAGGCCAGAAAGGGGTAGAAGAGAAGGACGCTTTTGCATTAAAAGAATAGCCGAAGGGAACTACTTCTTATCATTTCATTCTTCGAGCTTCTTTGATTGTAGGGTTCATGAAGATGTTGCGTGGGTTTTGTATTGAACGAGAGTGAAAAGGAAAGGGATACCTAATCATGTGGAGGCAATATGCTCAACCATTTGCCATTGCTTCAAGAAATTGGGATTGGAAAGCTAGGGTTTCAAAACAGGGTAAACTGTCACCTTAAGGATAGAGAGGAACTCACATAGGGTGAGAGAGCCTCTGCCTTTTTATAAAATAAAATAAAAATGCAAATAAGTACTACAATTACATTTAAAAGTGCAATTTTAGGATGCCATATTAGCGTTATTTAAGCGACACAAAGGTAATTTTAGGTACCGCTCATCCAAAAAACTTTGGTTGCTCTTTCTGAAGAAAATTTATCCCTTAATTAGACCAATTACAAGTTTTATAACTTGTTAATACCTAAGTTTTCGCCTAAAAGTCTTTTTTACATATTTAAAAAAAAAAATTGAAAGGGAAAATTTCAAGAAAGGACCCAAAGTGTCATTATTTTCTCAAATAAGGGCCCGAAGTGAATTTTATTTCAAATAAAGACCTAAAGTGACCTTAGTTGTTTCAAATAAGGGCTTGAAGTGGCTTTAGTTGTTTCAAATAAAGACCCGACCTTGTCAATCGCCGACTAGCTAAATTTTTCGATCGGTCAAGGGTATTTTTGTCATTTTGCATTTCACCTTTTTTTTTTTTCCTAATTCTTCATCTTCCTCTTAGCCGGTAGTCAACCGGCTACCGACGATGCCCACAGAGGGCTAAGCGAGGGTCGCCCCCACTGGCGAGGGCCACCCACGCTGGCCACAAGTGAGGGACGACCTCTCTTAAGCGTGGTGACCCTTGCCCAGGGGCCATCCATGAGGTCGACCCTAGCCGGTCCCAAGCGAGGGCGGTCGACAAGGTCATCCAAGCCTCGTTGGCCTCGCTTGGGGCCAGCACGGGCCGACCTTGCGGATGGCCCCTGGGCGAGGGTCGCCATACCCAAGTGAGGACATCCCTTGCCCAACCCTTTGTGGGCATTGCCAGTGGCCAGCTGGCCATTGATAAAGAGGAAGAAGAACCAGCCAAAAAAATGGAAAAAAAAAAGTAAAAAAGAAAAAAGGGGAAAATGACAAATGACGAAAATACTCTTGATCGTTGGAAAGACAGGTCCTTATTTGAAACGGACATAGCCACTTCAAGCTCTTATTTGAAATAAACATAACCACTTTAGGTCCTCATTTAAAATAACATCCACTTTAAACCCTTATTTGAGAAAATGAATGCACTTAAGGTCATTATTTGAAATAATGTCCACTTTAAACCTTTATTTGAGAAAATGAAGGCACAAGTCCACAATTTTATGTCACAAAAAGAAATTTAGTCATCGAAATACAAAATTACCATTCGTACATAATAGACTTAGGATCATATAACACATAAAATCATAGTCAATTTTTTATTTTTTTGCCCAAAATGATGATTTTAGGAAAATAATATTATTTACGGTGCGTCTTTTGCATAAAACATTACGCATGCATATTTGTGGTAGATTATCTAGAAGAACTTACTTTCCTCGGAGCCTTCCAACAAGGCATTTGTTTGATGGTTGCCCAAAACGGCTCCAATCATTTTATTTTATTTTTTTTGGGAAAAGGCCACGAAAATCATAAATTTTGCTCAAAGTGACAAATTTATCCGAAACTTTTTTTTGTGACATGAAAAACTCCAAATTTTACCAATCATGATACATTTACCCCAAACTTTTTTTCGTGATACAAAAAATCCTGAACTTATATCTATATGACATATTTATCCTAAAATATAAGACATTTTTGTCTTTTGTTTTTTTATTTTTTTCTTCTTCTTCTCTCTTCCCTCTGCCGGCCATGGCGGAGGGAGGGCACCCCTCACCCAACACCAGCGAAGGCCTAGTGAGGGTACCCCTCGCCCGACTCAGGCGAGGGCCGCCCTCGTTAGCGTCAGGCGAGGGGTGCCCTCGCTAGATTTGGCGAGGGAGGCCCTCGCTCGACCCAGCCGAGGGGCACCCTTGCCCTCGCCTGAGTCTGGCTTACCTCCACCATGGCCGACGGAGAGAAGAGAGAAGAAAAAAAAAGGAAAAAAGAAAAAGAAAAAGAACAAATAAGATGAAAATGTCATTGGTGAGGTAAATATGTCATGATTAACAAAATTTTAAATTTTTCATGTCACAACAAAAAGTTTTTGGTAAATTTATCATTTTGGATAAAATTTGGGGTTTTTAATGATTTTTTCACTTTTTTTTTTCCTTTCGCTAGTATTCAATTTATTTACTCACATTTTCTATGGTGGGTAATTATCTAAATTTTGATTTACTACAGTAATAAATCAACCATTTTACTTTCCGTGTGTGTGTGTCTATATATATAATACATATATGTGTATATATCGATATATCTCCACATCGGCGCTTGTTTTGAGGAGGAAGGAGGAAGCATGGAAGTCAAAGCCTGGTCTCGGGTCCTATGTTCGATCCTGTTCCTCGTCGCCGGGTTTCGGCTGTCCGAACAGGCCCGACCGCTCTCCGTCTCGAAACCCGACCCGGATGACGCCGCCGCCACGGCCCGGTGGCTCGTCTCTCAGAATTCGTGGGGCGTCCTGAAGTAAGGCATCTTGCCATCTCGTTCTCCGCCCGTTCCCCTTTTTCCGTCGTCTCTTTGATTGCTGCTAGTCTTGGTAGAATCGAATTGTCGCTCTTCTCGGTGAATCCGCAGAAGTAATTTTCTCGATGATTAAGCAAAGCAAAGTGATCGGTGCAAATGATTCATCGTTCTTGTAGGTGTAACTGCATAAGGTTCAGCTGTCCAATTTGAAATTGCTAGTCTTTATCTCCTGTTAGAGATGGGTGTCTGTCCCTACCGTGTGAATTTGATGACAAGTTCTTTTTCTTTTCTTTTTTCAATTAATGGGGAGGGGGATTTCGGATTTCAAAGGCATGATGGAGAACAGGAATGGGTAACTTTCTATAAAAGCTACCGCAAGGTGCAAGAAAATATCGGATTGGCCGAGTTCGATTCATTGTGATATTGCAAATGGTTGAATCGTGATTCCTCTGTTGATTGATTAACATACTGGGCAGTGGTTAATTTTCCTTTTGATTGTCTGTATTTTGTCGCTGTTAACGGAAGTCAAATTTGCTGTTTTGATTGCGCAGCACCATCTCCGGCGATCTGGGAGGAGCACCGTTCGGGTACTCTTTGCTTGTCCTAATTATAATCTTGCGAGTTTACTTATTCATGCCTCGGTTGAGGAGAATTCATTTCGGTCATTCTACTTATCCGTGCCTCTGTTGCTCAGGAATGTGGCCTCATTTAGCGACGGGCTACCTAACGAAGGAAGGGGCATCCCGTACTTTTACTTGACAACTCTCGATCCAACTGCGAAAAATGCGTTGAAAGATGAGAGGGCTTCATTTACAGCTAGTGAGTACCCTATTGGGACCTGTGGGAAGAAAGACCCTATGAATCCCTCTTGTGCGAAGATCACGCTAACTGGAAAGGTGCGTTACTTTCACTTTAGTTGATGTTGGGATCCTGTGGCTGTGGAAGCTTGTGAATTGTCTGAATGTTTTGCCCACTGGTCGATTAAGGTTTTATTTTAGTGTCTTAAGCTTTTGAAAAGCCATAAGCAGGTGTCGAGCTCCCCAGTTGGCATTGGAAATGATGCGTGAAATATGAGCAAATATGCCACGTGGAGACCACGTCGGACTTCCAACAGATGAATTCCCCCCATGGGGAGCATAAGATTTGATTGGGGCTTTTGTAAAACCTTAAAATCAATCCAAATAACACCTAAGTCCTCAATTGGCCAACCGTCAAGACGCTAATTCCTGTTTCTAGCTTATTCTGTCTTCACTGAGTTACTCCATGTGGATTTTGGGTGTCCTGCGAAGTCATATTTTACTTGCTGTATTCACTAACTAGAATCTGTTAGGCATGTAATGGCCTATGTAAAAATATATTTGTTGGCCATAAAACTGCATACAAGAATCTTTTACATTATCGTTCTTGCCAACGAGTGTAATCAAGAGAGACTTGAATTATGATTAGCAAGTGCAATGTTGGACCTGTAGCTGGATATCTCCAGAACCTGCTTGCGCAAGAGTAACATTTGTACTCTAGTCTAACGGCTAGTCTTTCTGCACCTTTCATGAAATCTGTTTTGAGTACAGCTATTTAGGTTTGTTACATGTACTGACGAGCAAGATTGTCAGCTAATTTGTGGGAATTTCTTTTTTTTTTAATGTTTTTCAGCTGATTCCAGTTGACCCAAAGTCTGAAGAAGCAGAATATGCTAAGACTGCCTTGTTCTCAAAGCATCCAGAGATGAAGGGTAACTAGACAAACTCAAACTTTTCTAGTGGCTATCTGGCGCTTGGTTTTGATGAATTATATACATCCACGCAACTTTGACAACATCTGTTGCTAACAATATCGTCCTATGATGTTGAACTTCATGGTTGATTGACAGACTGGCCAAAGGGTCACGGCTTCCAGCTCTACAAATTAGAAATCAAGGATATATTTTTGATTGATTGGTTCGGTGGTCCTAAGCCTCTGACTTTGGAGCAGTATCTGCACGCCAAGACGTAAGTCCTAGCATGATCATACCATGCTTTGTCAGTCTGAAGGGATAGAGTTCATTTCAACATTGCAGTTATTGAATTGCAGTCATAAGGCAAGGGTTTGGCTGAGTGGCGGCGTGTTGTTATTAAGTCCAAAATGTCCTGTCTTCCCCTTACTGTCTTACCCATTTCCGAATTGACTAGCATAAAGAGGGAAGAAAAGGGCTTTGCATGAATTTGACTGATTTGTTTCCCCAATTGATGTTTTACAGTTGATCTTTCTTTAACAGCCATTAACTTGTATTCTTTGATGTGCAGGAACAAGTTTGATTTCATCAGATGATACCCCATGTCTGCATCGGAGCTATTAAAATGTGAAGTATAATATACTGTAAAGTAAGGTGAACATCAAATGCCTTGTTGTACCCCCGACTCGCTGTTTCATACTACTGTTGATGAAATAAATTCTTGATCAATTATTTATCCTGCAAGATATTTCCTCCGTCAATCCATCATATTAAAAATAAGCGCACATCGTCATACGATGGATAATAAGGCATAAAGAGGATTCCTGCAACGGCCATCTCTAGTTCCGCTCGTTTTAAAGTTGAGCTATTTCATAACTTGCTTCTGCATGGTGAAACTTGATGTCCTTTCGTCACTTTTGGACCCTTAGCATCTCTCTCTCTGATTCCTAGATTGCCTTTTCTGGTTTCTGCAATGTTGCTATTTCAATTGTGGGAACCGCAACTGCTGGAAAACTGATTCAACTCGATCGAAGGGAAATGAAAATGCCTTGTTAATGCGAGTGGGAACTTCTGTTCAGGTTTGCTACAGTGTATCTGGCATTCTGTTCAGTGTTTGCATCACTGTCAACAAGAAGCCCGAATGACCAAACTGCATAATGATCACAAAATAGAGATTGGCAAAAGAAGAACGAAGAACTTGCGTGACTTATTTGCTTTAGAAAACCCTCATGAAAGTTCATCACCTAATGGCATTACGGTGCAGACACAATGGGCGGTGATATGGTGCACTTACTAATCTGGGATTAAGGCATGATTACGTCGTAAATCCTTAATCATTCCTTATAATTCGCGTCGTGTCTCGTGACTCGAGAGTGCTGTATCAGTAAGGTAAAACGTTCGCCAGATGTGATCAAACTTTGGCGGATGTGATCAAACTTCTTTACGAGGAATTCTATGAGGAAGACACCAATTTTCAACTTCCTCGAATGGATTGTCAAAACTGCCCATGGAAAATATCATCAGCAGGAGACGAAAGAGTCCTTGATTAGCGGCTTGATTAAGGGAACTGATCTTATAGGCATCTATATTTCGTGCTCCTGTTGCTTCCCCAGGGACCAGGTAGCTGTCATCGGTTCAAGTTACGTCATCGATGATGAAGGGGGGACAAACTAGATCGACTTTTAACTGCAGACTAGTTTTGCTTTTCTGAGGGAATCTGCCATGAACGTCCGAAGAAATTGTCGTGGAAAATTCAGTTTCGGGATCGTGTGATATTCACTGTTCTACTGACCCGAGGTAATTTCTTTGAATTCCTGTCTCCTCCCTACTCGACTTTGTGTCACCTCGGCATGACGCGTCCATAGACCGTTGTAGGATTCGCCCTATCTAGTTCCATCGAATGGAGCGGAGCTCCTCCTGCTAAAAAGCTCGGCTTTGTTGAACACCCATCACGAGACCTAGACCGAAATGAAAAACGATAACATGCGATCTGCCGTGGTGGTGATTGATAAAGAACTGTGCAGAGGTTGACGTGCGGATCCGAAAGTGAGACTGCGAAACCGTCCGGTGACGGCGGTACCGGTGGTGATGGAGACGGTGGTCACAATGGCTTGAAGTCGAGGACAACTAAGGCGGCAGGGGAGGGAATCCACCGAGGCTACTGGGGACGGACATTACAGTTGTTCCGCGGTGATGTCGAAAGCACGTGGGCAACTACCACCCAGGTGGAGGACAGCCTTGGTATGCTGCTAATCGCATGGACGTGATAAACTGGTGCAGTCCCTACCCTTGTCATCTCAATAATTTCCTAAATCTCTCTATCCTTTCTACTAAACTTAGCGTGGTCCGTCAAACAGGGTGGGGGTGGTCAAGTCGGATTTGAATTGGATAAAAAATAATTCAACTCAAATTGATATATTTAACTCGTTTTGATCCATTTTCATATAATATAAATATATTGAGTCATACTCGATCGACCCATATTGCTAAAATGCGTCCATATATAATCCAATCTGGGAAAACCATACCCAAATTGAGGCGAGAACGTGAAGTCAACAAGATCAAGATCAAGTGACAGCGAGAAAAAGTGGAAAGAATTTTAGAGAAAAGTCGAATTTAAATAAGTTGTGAACCCAATTAATATCTATATTATTTTGGACTTTAACATTATAAATTCATCTATCTATAACTCATTTACAGGATATAGTCAACTCATATAACAACTCGGCTCATTCAATATCGGTTGAAAAGTGGGATTATTACTCACGGGCCATTCATCTATCACCATCAATTCAATTTCAAACGCTACCATCTTAAATTGCCTGTCTAGTTCAATTGAATCAAGTTACGCTTCTCTAACATTCTTGAGCTCGACTCCGCCTGCCTAGATCAATCAAATCGAGTTAAGCTCCTCCAACATTCTCGAGCTCCTTGCGGTATGACCGAGCTTGACTCCGTTGGAGACCCTCGACGCTATTGAGATCCTGATTAATGGCGAGAACCCAAACCCCGATAGATGGTGGCGATAATAATGGACGCTTGCATCCAAAAGGGAGGTCTAGAGCTGTGATCGACCATGATGATGGTAGGATGAGATGCTGGAGTTGACGTACATATCTGAAAGTGAGACTGTGAAATAACGATGGTGATATTAACCTGATGTCGGAGAAAGTGGCAACGAGAGGGATGGAGGGAGGTGGGGGGTGGGAGAGAGAGATTAACTTAGGGTTTTCTTCTTTTTTTTTTACCTTGATGTTAGATTCTCAAATGTTGCATAATGTAAAAAGCACATGAATGACTACCTTTTAGGGGATAGCACCCTAAATGATCCCATCAAGTTGCAGAATTCCACTGTTTAGTTTTGCGCAAAAATACTATTTTGTTTTCAGTCTAGCAAATTTCAATAAAGTGCCTGTAAGTGCCCGAAAAAGCTATTGGTGGAAATATGACCGGTGACTTTATTTTCAAGTAAATTTTAAGAAGCTTTGCAAACGCTTTTATGAAATTATCAAATTTTAAATGATTTGCAAGTTAGTAATTTTTGTGCAAATTTATCGATTTTCATTTGCTTAATTTACCAATGCTTCGAACTTACTAATTCTTATATGAAATTACAACTTTAAATTTGAGTGATTTACTAACTTTTTTTTCAGATCAAATTACTAACTTATTTTGGATTGCTAACTTTTGTTTGAGTTATTTATTGATATTTAAATTTGTAAGTTTATGTAACTTTTTTTTCTGACAATTTTTATTTCTTTCGGTTAGTAGCCCATTATATCTACACCACATAGTGTTGGATTATCAACTGTCATTTAAGATACTTGTCGACTTTATTTGATTTTGTTGAATTTGCCGATTTTTCTTATGTTTTACCTTAGTAAAACCGTAAACTTATTGAGTTTTTTTCAAATCATCAACCTCAATTAAAGTGACTTGCCATCTTTTCTCTGATCAACTACCGACTGGTTGTGTGTTATCGACTCATTTCGGTTACTTGTAAAGTTCATTTTTTCTTTTAATTACTCACCTTTCTTATCTTTAATCAATTTATTTTATCTTTCTTAAGTACGCCTTAAATTTACCAACTCTTATGTGAAATTACTACATTTAATTTTAACGTGATATATCGACTTTTTTTGCAATTAAATTATTAATTAATTATAGGTACAACACTCATTTGAGATAGTTACCTGCGTTTATTTTATTCATCAACTTTTCTATTGTTAGTCTCGGTTGGTAAATTTAAGGCGTTGGTGAAAAAGTTGTTGATAACCCTAATAGGAGAAAAACTAGTAAATCATGCAAACAAAGGTTGGTGAATTCATACAAGAGGTAT
This sequence comes from Eucalyptus sp. ANBG9806169, assembly GCA_014182395.1. Classification (NCBI taxonomy): domain Eukaryota; kingdom Viridiplantae; phylum Streptophyta; class Magnoliopsida; order Myrtales; family Myrtaceae; genus Eucalyptus; species Eucalyptus sp. ANBG9806169. The sequence goes on from CM024582.1 coordinate 29,625,001, forward strand.
TAGATATATCACATTTAGAAGAGAGACAAATAAAAATTGGTAAATGATAAAAAAAAAAAAAAAAAAAGATTTAAATTTGAAAAAATAAAATAAACGTTAGTAAGTAACTTAAATTAGATTATAAAGTGTAACAAAGACTTGGTATTATCATAAAATAGTCGGTATATTACTCATAACTTACCAAAAGAACTCTTAGGGAGATCTGTCGGCACAATTACAAAACTCATCTTTCTAACAAAGCAGTAACTTTTTTCTAACAAACCAGTAAATTTTTCTGAAATCGCATCTCTTACATCTAACGGTAGGAATACGGCAGAGACTTTCTGGCTGTGCATGGGGTCAAGGCACCTAGAAGCACCCCCAAAATTATCTATAAAGCTGGCTGGTCCTTGGCTCCTAGAGAGCGACTCTGTCCTCTCTCTCTCTCTCTCTCTCTCTCTCTCTCTCCCTCCCTGGGAGAGAGAGAGAGGGGGGGACACAAAACTTGAACGTATTTTTCTTGCTTTTCCCTATCTTTCAACGCCGAAGCATCATCATGTCCCCGCCCACCCTCTTTCTCCTCCATCCCCATCATGATTTTTCCTTTCGCAGCTTCCCCTATATCGTGCGCACAACCCACAACCGCAGCCCCGGTCTCCCCGCGAAATCATCACCGCCATCATTACCAGCAGCGACTATAGGAGGGAGAGAGGGGGGTCAATGAAGGGGGAACCGATAAAGGGAGGTCAAAATTTAAGGGAGCTTAAAGAGGGAAGGGCGTTGATAGCTTTTTGAACGGGGAACACAAACCCTCGCCCTCCACAGAAACAGGTGCTCTTGAGAGCTGCTTCATTTCTCTCTCTCTCTCTCTCTCTCTTTGGGGAATCAAGCGTCTTGGTCCGACTGTTACCGCTTTTGTTTATAGATCTGTAACGCCATCGATCACTGTATGCAAACGTATACATGCCCTCAGGGTAGCTGTAGATGTATGTGCTTTGTGCATGGGTTTTCTTCTGCTCGGTTTGACCTAATAAACTGCCACCGTGTGTTCTCTTGTTTTTCATCGTTTCCTCCCCCTCCTTGTGGAGGGCTCTAGGGTTTGCAGTAGTAACAAGTTCCGGTGTATTATACTAGGTCAAGGATCTGTCTTTCACGAGAGATCACTTGGGATGTCAGCTCTTGAATGGATTATGTAAAGCAAACTTCTCTTCGTGCTTTGTATTGTAGTTTCCTTTTGTCCAAACGAGATCTGAGTGCGAATGAGATGGGAAAATGAATGACACATCCGATGGTCGAGAGACGGGAGAGCGATTATCGATCCTTTGTTTCTCCGTTGACGATATGGGAAGCCCGCTTTAGGTTGGTAAGTCGTGAGCTCACACGGTGCGTCACTAATTTCATGGATCACATAAGGCCCGTTGCCACAAAAATAAGAAATCACTAATTAACAATCCGACTCGATCGCTAATCCTATATCCAAGAAATATTCGGACGACTTTATAGCCTAGAAATTTTTGGAGCGAGTGGCTATGCCCTAAACATAGGTAGAAGAAGAGAGATTTTCTGATGAGCTCGTGTCTTTTATTGGGTGGATTAGTTCAGGACAGAAGTTGATTTTCCTTGCACACTCTATAAGTAACAGTTAGACATATATCTTGTTTTGCAATATCATGATTACAAATGAAAAATATCTAAGTGGAACATGTACATAATATATTAAGAAATTCACACACATTTGTGTGCAAACAATGCAAAAGAAATGAGGTTTGGGAGGATAGGAAAGCTGTCGGTTTGGTGGTTAAGCAATGAGTTTATGTGCGTGGATATTAGACGTGCAATACAAGTTCAATTCCCTAATGTCTCTAAGTTTAAACTAACTTATATTTGGGCCAACCACCCAGCAATTTGGTTTGCGTGTTTACCGATTTACAAGATTAGAAGGGTATTTCATATTTTTCATGAGCTCGGGTTTTCTCGAGTGCAACTCATCATTTGAATGTTACTTTTTTCAAGATATACCTTAGAAGAAAATTAGATAGAGTGAACCCATATCATTCGTTCAAAACCAAATTTCCTTCTTGTTGTTCGACTTTTTTTCTTTTTCTTTTTTAATTTCGTAAATCACAAATTGTAATTTGTACTAAACAAAGTTTGACGACAATGGACATAAAATTACCTAGTCTTTTATGGGAGGGAAATTACAAAAGGAAGTCCTAAATTTATTGTGGCCAAATCAATCATAATTTTTTAATTTGGTCAATTTAATCATAAACATTTTGACAATTTTATTAATATCGTCCTTCCAATTAATTTTGGCCAGAAATCAATGACTTGGATACCTATCATCCTACTCGGCAAGGACAACCAATGCTAATGTGGACAATTTTCATAATTTTTTAATTTTTTTCTGATTTTTTTAATTTTTTTCCTTTCTTTTCTTTTTCCTTTTCAACTCTAGGCTAGAGAGAGTCATCGGCCAACCCTCACCAGCCACTAGGCAATGGGACCAAAAATTTAGAAAAAGAAAGAAAAATAAATAAATGTACAAAAAGTTAGAAAAATTGTAAAAATTACAAAAATTATCCACGTCAACGCTGGCCGTGCACATAAGATGGACGATGTCCATGCCATTGAATCTTGGCCAAAATTAACTGAAAGGACTTCATTACCAAATCATCATAAGGATTAGGACTGAATTGATCAAATTGTAAGGTTTATGATTGAATTGGTTGTTGTGTAATATGATTATGAACGAATCCGATGATCCTCTACCATGTTTTCTTTGTTTTCTCCCCCTGTTATTCCAAATCGTTGATTAATTTTTATGACCATGGAGGAACTTTTTTACTTATTTCTTTTATTCCAATAGATTTTATTTTTTTTATTCTTTTAGTCTTGGGCTTAGTTATAACTGCGTTGAAGAAAATTTTCAAAATTTTATTTGATCTTCTGAATGAATTCTTCCTTGTTCGGTTTCTGGAAATGGAAATAAAAAAAAAGTTTTTTTTTTTTCTGTTGGTAATGAATTTTTATCAAATGCATCTATTTTTTCTTCAAATTTTTCCTAATCGGTAGTAAAATAAAAAGTATACCATGAATCTTATTTATCCAACCCGTGTCGATGTTTTGATAATTATTTATTTGTGGGATGGCAACAGAATTGGGCTCCTTCGAGGACCCAGCAAAAGGTTAAAGAAGAAGCACTTCGATCCCAAGTACTGCGCAAGATTTTTCTTGGATTATTAACTCATGGATAGGTTACAGAAAATCCTTGATTGACGTTTTGTCTTCAACCTTTTGCAACTTGATTCCTCGATCATAAAGTCAAGAGAAATGAAGAGGTTTTCAGACATGAACTTTGGGATTTCGACGAGCAGCGTGGTGGCGAAGGAGACAATGACATGAACGACGTCGGAGATGGAAGGTAAAGAGCGACGATGAGTGTCGCAGATCAAACAGGGCAGATGGCTCTCTGAGATCGAGGAAGAACGCGCTCAACATGATTGATTTTCACGGGAAAATTGGTCTTCAAGGTTCAAATTTCTCATGCCTTGGCTGTAATCTATAGATGCAGTGCAATTGAATTGACTAATAATTACAGGCTTGCTCTTGAGAGCTTTTGCGATTATAAGGGGGGTTTCAATTACCCCGTCTCTGCATCCATGAAGCTCATTGGCCCTCATATCATTGTCTAAAAGGATTTAACTCATTACATTTTTTCTAATTCAGTAATAAACATTTTAATTTTACTATTTGAGTCTTAATATTTTTACTTTTTATCAATTGAGACAATTTGGCTAATTTTGGCAAAAAATTACTGACATGAATGCCGACGGTATTACATAAGATGGACGACATTGAAATGAACATTCTTTGTAATATTTTTGAATTTTTTATTAAATTTTTATGATTTCTTTCTTTCTTCTTCCTTTTGTGGGTGATCAGATTGGTTAGCCTCGCTTGCCGCGAGTGAGGCACAACTAGGCAAGGTCAAGCCTCAGTGAGGGTCGACCTTAATAGATCTAGCTTGGGTGAGGGCAAGCCCAGGCAAGGACTTCCATCTAGCGAGGCCAACCGTCAGCAAGGCTTGCCCTCACCTGGCCAAGCCTCACCTATGGCGAGCAAGGCTAGCTAGCGTAAAGAAGATAGGACAAAAAAAATAATGAAAAATATATGAAAAATTTTGAAAGAATATTAGAATTGTCTACGTCAACACTAGTTATGTTACATAAGATGTCCAATGTCCATGTAAGCAAATTTCGGCTAAAATTGATCAAATGAACTCAATTGGTAAAATTAAAAGTTTATGAGTTTTTGGACAAACCCCCTCCCCTTTCTTCACTATGAGTATGTTAGGGTTATCCCACATCTTTTTCGAAAAGGCTAGTGATCAATTTATAATTATAAGTATGATGAAAAGTCTTACCCTTTAAGCTAGTTTTTGGAGTGAAAGAAGTGCAAGATCACCCAACATTGGTATAAGGCCTATGTTACCAATAAGGCAAGGACCCAATAGTCACATAGAAAATACAGATTGTTATTGCCCCAACCTAGGGGGGAGATTATTAGGGCTATCCTATATCCGTTATGGAATGAGTCAATAGTCAATTTATAATTGTAAGTATGAGGGAAACTCTCATCCTTTGACTAGCTTTTGAAATGAGAGAGATTCAAAATCACTCAATATTAGTATTAGAGCCTAAATTACCAACAACAGTTACATGAGAGATATAAATTGTTGCTGCTCCGACCCAAACCCAATATGTGGGAGATATTGTTAGAATTAACCCACATCAGTTGTGGAAGAGGTCAAGTCAGCTTATAATTATAAGTGTGAAAAAAAGTCTTACCCTTTGAGTTGGCTTTTAACATGAAAGAGATTCAAGATTACTCAATTGAGTTCGTTTGGCTTTTAGTAGGATGGAGTCTAAGACCCCATATCGGATGGCACCTTCCGAATTGAGTGAATTGAAAACACAACTGCAAGTTAGGGTTTTATCAGGAGTGTATCGCCTTGGGGAGCTCTGTTCTATTTGTGAAGAAGAAAGACGGTAGTATGCGACTTTTGATTATCGAGAACTTAACAAGGTGACGATCAAAAATAAATATCCTTTACCTCGGATTGATGATTTATTTGATCAACTTCAAAGGGGCTCAAGTATTTTCTAAGATCGAAGTATCATCGATTGAAGATAAAAGTTGACGATGTGCCAAAGACTTTGAACAACCGGGCATTATGAATTTCTTGTCATGCCTTTTGGGTTAATGAATTGCGGCTTTTATGGATTTGAGAATAGGTGACATTTAGTATTCATGGATGATATTTTGGTGTATTAGGAGTTTGGAAGAACAGAAACAGCACTTGAGAGTTGTTTTACAAACTTTGCGTGAAAAGAAGTTGTATGCTAAATTTAGTAAGTGTGCCTTCCGGCTTGATCATAGAATTCTTGGTCATGTAATATCAAAGGATCACGGTTGATCCAAAGAAAGTTGAAGCCGGTTGTTCAATGGAATACCAATTAGGTAGAGGCGAGGTTATTAAGGAGATTTATAGGGTTTTCTAAAATCGCCAGTCCACTTACTCGCCTAACTCAGAAGAGAGGTCGATCAATGTGCGCTTGAGTTTCAAGAGTTGAAGAGGCGATTGGTGTCAGCTCCTATATTAACTTTGCCTTCAGGGAACTAGTGGCTTTACAATTTATTAGATGCATCTAAGGAAGGTTTAGGTTGTGTTCTTATGCAGGATGGTAAAGTTGTGGCTTATGATTGAAGGCTCATGAAGAACTATCCTACTCATGGTGCAGGTTGGCCCGGTTGTGTTTGCCTTAAAAATATGGCGGCATTACTTTATGGTGAAAAATGTGAAGTCTTTACCGATCACAAGAGTTTGAAATATATTTTTACCTGAGGAAAGAACTTAACATGAGGCGAGAGGAGATGGCTAGAACTTCAAGGATTATGACTTATCCATCAATTACCATCCAGGTAAAGCTAACAGCCGATGCCTTGAGTCGCAAAGAAATATGGCAGCATTGCTCACTTTCAAAAGCCTATTCTAATGGAGCTTGAGGTTTTGGTCCATTCGGCTTGGTGCTCGATTGGGCTTTAGTATTTGGGTCATTGAGGTTTCGTGGTCGATTATGTGTTCTAGATGAGTAGTATAGGGATTTGAGAGGAAAATGGGTTTTCTTATAATAACAGCTATCATTCCGAGTATTAAAATGGCTCCTTTTGAAGCTTTGTATGGGCGTAAGTGTAGGACTCTGTTTGTTGGGATGATGTTGGTGAGAAAAGATGCTTAGGCCCACTGAATACATACAACAATCGGAAAGAGAAAATCAGACTTATTCGAGAGAATTTGAAAACAGCACAAAGTCGTCGAAAAGTTATACCGACCATAAGGCGCAAAGTAAATTTAATGTAGGAGACCATGTATTCTTGAAGGTTTCTCTATGAAAGGTGTCATGAGATTTGGCATGCGTGGTAAATTAAGCCCAAGGTATGTGGGACCATTTTTGATATTAGAAAAGATTGGTGAAGTTGCTTATAAGGCTGGCTCTACCACCAGCATTATGCGGAGTCCATAATGTGTTTCACGTGTCCTTATTACGGAAATATGTGCCAAGTCCACGATCACGTTCTGGATTTTTACACCATTGAATTTGAGAAAACTTATCATACGAAGAACAGCCCGTTCGTATTATCGATAAGAAGGATCGGAGTATTGCGACGACGCACTATTCCTTATGTGAAGATCCAGTGGAAAAATCACACGGAGAGAGAGGCCACTTGGGAACTCGAGGAAGAGGCAAGGCGCAAATACCCTCACTTGTTTCATGATTGACGTACCTGTAAATTTCGAGGACGAAATTTTTTTTAAGGAGGAGAATGTAATATATGGGCTTTCAAAACAAGAAAAGAAAAATAAAGGGTTGAAAAGTCAAAAGGGAGGCTGAGGAGAGACTGTGGAACCTTCGTGGGTTATAAAAAAAGAAAGAGGGAGAGAAACAGAGAAGAGTATCGGCAGAAGCAGGGCGAGAAGAAAAAGGGAGGAGAAGAGAGAAAGAAAGAAAAGAAAAAGGAAAAAGGGGAAAAATTTTGGGCGCTCGTGATCCGAACGCCTCATCAAGCCGACTCAAGTGTGCTTTGCAACGCCGATGAGAATCGAAGCTTTTAATCACCTACTTCAAGCACTTGCCGCAATTAGGGCTCGAAGTTCGGATTTCTTGGAGATTTGTGTGGCGAAGCCCGATTTTTAGTCGTTAAGCTGTATATATTTATAGAAATGGTACTTTGGGACGTTGTGAAGCTATAGCATCTTACGGATCGTGATTTGAGCTTGTGGTTTGTCGGAACGGAATTTTGAAGTTGGGGACGCAATCTGGTACTGTAGCGGCAGTAGCTTCGAGCCTCTTTTTGTCTTTTTCGGTTCTGTTTTTGGAGCAGCTGAGTTGGGGTTGTTGTTGTATGTTAAAGAGCTTTCTAAAGACTGCAAGATGGCTTGAAACGGAAATTTGTGGAGGGAGTTATGGCGTGACGAAGTTGGCGCATGGACCGCGCCTGGTTTGAAATTGTTGGGTTTCTGCTTTTGTGTGCTTTTGTGGCGTGTAGGTGTCGTTTTATCGATTAATAGGCCTAGTTTAAGAGTCGTTGTAAGAATATTCCTTTTTACTCGGCCTTTTGATATTGTTTTTCCGTTAATTGTTAGGGATCCAGTGCGTGGTTCGAGTGAGCGTCGTATTTGATTTTTTGGCTTTTCCACAGTGAGTGACATTATTTCTTCTTTGTATTTTAAACTCATGTTTTGAGAAACGTGGTGAATTATATACTTTGTGAGTTGATAAAAAAAGCATATCTTGTTGCATAAAACAGGATCGAGCTATTCTTGCCATATTTGCTATTTGAAAGGAGTTATATTTCTTGATTTATATTGTTAGAATTAACCCACATCAGTTGTGGAAGAGGTCAAGTCAGCTTATAATTATAAGTGTGAAAAAAAGTCTTACCCTTTGAGTTGGCTTTTAACATGAAAGAGATTCAAGATTACTCAATTGAGTTCGTTTGGCTTTTAGTAGGATGGAGAATCTGGGATATGGGCATGGGTATTCTCGGGAGCAAAACGACAGTTTGGAGTTTGCTCCAATAATGGCCCGCAGCAATGCCACCCTCAAACCAAACACCGACTCACTTAATATCAGTCTTCGTGCACATACACACCAAACTATCGCTCCTTCATTGGAATGGCCACTGGCCATTCAAAGCACCCCATAATTTTCATTATTATTTTTCCATAATTATTTACTCATTCCTTTTAGTTACAATTTATTTTCTTATTTTTTTATTTTCGCGGGTTATTGATTAAGAGCAAGTTGTGGCGGCTTCGAACTCCGGTCCGGCCCGAGAGTAGTTATACCCGAAAGTCACTTCCTCCCCCGCGACAGCTGAACGGCTGATGCGCTCCAATGTTTATATATCCGACGCACTTCTTCCCAGAAACGAGCTCCGGCACGATTCCAAAGGTCGTGGCCGGTGGACGACTCAGCCAAGGTCCGAAAGAGAGGATTTCGTGCGTTCGGACCAGAGTCAGATTAGCCCGGATCGGGTTCCCCGGAGATCCTGTGACCCGGTACGAGCAGCCATTATTTTCATTACGCTATTTTCTCCATTAAAAATATCCTCGGGCTCAGCCGGCGTAGGGTGATTTACGATTAGCAATGTCACGAGGTCGCGGTCGCGGTCGCGGTCGGGGACGTGTCGTGCGCCGGATCCACGCGCCACGTGCGTTCCTTAATCTTGTGAAACTTTTGAAATCGACAGCTTTGGATCCGAATGCGTTTGAACCCGATTCGATTGGCTCGCGTAATTTCTCGCTTGATATTTTGCAACGTGTGGCGCGGGTGCGCCCCAGGGGAATTCGCGGATAAATATCGAATTATATTATTTTTAATCACCAGAAAAGGGGCAAGAAAATAAGAAAAAAAAAAAAAGGTAACCAGACGGGACGAAAATGCAAACATATATAAAAGACACAACGGCCGGTTCTCATTTCCTTCACCTTCTTGTTCTCCTCCACCGCTTCGGGATTTGCAGCGGAAATCGGCGCTCGCCATGACGCTCCAAGCTTGTTCTTTCGCCGCCGTCGGCCTGCCGTCCCTCGCGCCGCGCCTCTGCCGCTCCCGTCGCGGCCCCGTCGTCCGAGCCAAAGGTGCGAATGTCGTCGTCCTCTTCGTTTTTTTTTTTTTTTTTTCATTTGGCGCTGTTCGGCGTGCCGTTCTCTTCATGCTGGTGGCGTCGGTGCTTTTTCCTTTCCGTGCAATCGGATAGTTATCTGCAGAAGACGAGCTCTGCAGTTTCACCGTTTATCTCTGGTGCGAGGTTGCTAAATTCAGAACATTGGCCTTATGGCTTGAGGATTTGAAGTGTTTTCTTTGTTTTCCCTTGGTTGATGTACAGGCTGATCGGATTTTTTTAGGCCCTTGGGTGACTCTGTAGCTGTAAAATTCGATCTTTATTGCGCTGATGTGTTAGCTGGGGGCTGTGAGATGTTTGCTCATTGTTGATTTTGTAGGTGTTCCGGTTGCGGCTTTGAGAGTGTGAAATTTGGTCAGAATTGGGAAATACGTTAGCTAATGCAATTTCTATTTAGGAGTTTCTTACATCGTTTTCAATTCTCTTGTTTGGGAAAAGGAGAGGAGATTCACAGGGGCGAGAGAGAGAGAGGGAGAGAGCTCTAATCCTGATCGAAAAAAGCCGCCTTTTGCTCATAAGTTCAATGAGTACTTGCTGTGACTAATTGATTCTCATTCTCTCGTAGTAACTCCAAACTAATGCACATGTCTTGGCTTCAATAGTCAAAAATTAAAATTTTCTGCTTTTCTCCATTCTAGTTTGTCGCTTCTTGTGCTTATCAATTTGCATGTGACGGAACTTTAATGGTTTGTTTCCAGTGGAGCCATCAGAGAAATCTGTTGAGATAATGAGGAAGTTCTCAGAGCAGTATGCTCGCCGATCAGGAACATATTTCTGCGTCGATAAGGGTGTGACTTCTGTTGTCATTAAGGTATGTAGGACTTATGTACGCGATCAGTTTATATGATTCAAGTCCATTCTTTGCCCCTTCATTTGGGTATGAATTCTGAAAAGCTCTCGTCGCTGTATAGTTTTCTACTTAGCTGATCAGTGTTTTTGTGTGTCCGTAACATAGCTGTTATGCTATGTCTAGGCCTTTTTTTTTGTCATAATTTCAGTTGGATGACACTGATCTGCACCTTTTGGTATTAAGAAGCTGTGATATCAGCCTTCAGATTACTCTCCTAAAATTAGAATCATCATTGCCAATGCCAAACTACAGTTCGTTCACTGATACCAGGACTCAACTAGGTCTTAGTCTTCTTCTGATAGCTTGTCACTCCGTGTGAACTTAGATTAGTGAAACACCTCCATGGAATTCAACTATGCAATGCTGCATCCTATTGTATAAATGGGTTTTTCAATTTCACTAATTTATTGTAGTTCATCACTTGCTCCGTAATTGGTGCGAGTTTGTTTTGCCTATCATATCGAATGAAAACAAAGAATTTTGTAGTTTTAACATGTGTCATGGCCAATTTGAGCTTCAATTGGAACTTGGCTTGAGTAATGGGTGGGCTTCTATGTAGTGTATAATTCAATATGAGCATCTGCTACTGATATCAATATTAAAGATCTTGACAGATGGAAGTTTTACCATTTAGATATGCAGTAGTAACTATGACGGGTAAAACATCATGCACTCTTATTTACTAAAGAGTAATCTATTTGGAATGTAGGTCACCACTCTAATTCCTTTATAAAATTCTGAAGTTGCTTTTTCAATTCAATTAATAAATCCTTCTTTGCATCAGTTAATTGTTCATTGAGATAAAGAAATCGGAGCTCATTTACTGGTGGATTACAAGAATGTGCATCTAACATCAGAGATGAAACAGTGTGCACAGGAATCCCTAATTGAATGATTATCATCTGTTGCTTCCTACATTATGAGCTTGTTTAGGGCTTGTTTGCTAATGCTGAATTTGTGCATAGCTAACTTATATTGGAATTTCTACAGGGACTGGCTGACCATAAAGACACATTAGGTGCACCACTTTGCCCATGCAGGTAAATACATGCAAATCAACCTTGCCTTCTCCGGATTGTTTTATTACTTATACATCCATTTAAAAATGTATTTGAAGAGATATACATAGTCAGTGTCATAATCTAAGGTTCAACTCACTGAACCACAGGCATTATGATGACAAACCTGCAGAGGCAGCGCAAGGTTTCTGGAATTGTCCCTGTGTTCCTATGAGGGAGAGGTAGAGTATATTTTAACGCTATTGAGTGATTTTGCCATACATCAATGTTGTGGAAGTTTACAACATTTTTTCTGGTTATGTTTCGCTAGTTTTAATATCTTCCTCTTCTGTTGTAAAACTAAGTTGGTTGAGATTGGGAGTTGTTCATTGATGGCTGACAATATTAACTGACTATGATAGTAGAATGGTTGCTTCTTCTTCTTTTTCTTCCCCCCATTCTTGTGACAATATGTAGATACTTGTGCCGTCCAAAATACCATGGACATTACAATAGGTAGGGATGTGCAACCAAACCGATTCTACCCGAGAACCAGACCGGACCGCCTTATTTTGGAACCAGTTTTATAAGCGATAAAGCCAAAGCTCTAATTTCTTTTTCTCATAAATTCTAACCTTAGCACTCCTCCATCTTTCGTCCTTCCTCGAAACTCCTTGCCAATCTTTCCTCTTCTCCTAAATTTTTATGGATGAATGGGGAATGGAGTTTTATAATTTATGTTTTATGTTACGTGTTTGAACTTTTCATCGTTTATAAGTGTACGTGACTATGTTTTCATCTTACGGATTGTTGTTTTTTATGGATAGGGATTTCTGTTGTTTATCTTTTACTTTGAATCATTTTGTTATCCATAATCTCATATAATTTTGCTATAGAAATGGGAAAAAAAAAAAGGAACAAAAAAAATAAAATAGGTTATCGGGTAGACCCTAGAACCAAATCGGAAAAAACAGGGTAGGTTTCAGAACTGGTTCTAGGCAAACGGGGTAGCTTCCAGGGTCCAAAACCCGAGAGACGGTTATAACAGGGTAGGTTCCAGGTTCCAGCTCTGAAACATACCCACCCTGGAACCGATCACCCGTAATAGTAGGTATTATCTTGATATGAAAAACTTAGATGCTTAGTGATCATGTGAATTGACTTTATAACCTTAACCAATCTTGGATTTCTTCCCTTTTAACTTTTTTTGTTTTCTGAACTATTTAGACTGTCATCATCTTACAGCACAATCCAAATTAATTAGCGCGGGGGGGGGGGGGTTCGGTGTTGTTGGTTCTTGAACGACGGGCGAAGCTGTTAGCTACAATAACGAGGTAAAACTAAAGCAGATCCCCCCAGAATTTGCATACCACACTGAAGTTGGTCTTTGTAGACCTTGTGTCCATTGTTGTAGGATAGAGATCAACGTTTTCGCTTGGTTGCTTTGATGGTGCATGAGATTATACATATGAATTTTCCCGCTAAACTTGTCATGATTGTCCCTCTGCTCAAACTAATAATCTTTCTGGGTAACTCTGGCAGGAAAGAGTGCCACTGCATGCTCTTCCTCACTCCAGAGAATGATTTTGCTGGCCAAGATCAGGTGAATCTGCTAATATCTATCTTACTAAGCACGTGTTTTAGATCAGTTGAAAATTCAGCTCAGTGCCATGAGCTCAATAGACTTCCCTAGGCTTTGGAAGAAGAACGGTGGTCCAGCAGCCACATTCACAGCGATACTCGCTGGAGTGGATGGATAAAGAAATTGTGCTAATAATTGAGGAAATTCTATTTGAAGATTCTAATTCTTTCCTTCTGCGCAGGCCATTTCATTGGAGGAAATCAAGGAATCTACATCACATATGTGATGCTCATCATGAAGGGAGCTACATCAAATGCGCGATGCTCGTCATGAAGTTGACTGGTTGCGAGATCTCAATCTGTGTTTGAACCCTTGGAAGAAGAAAATCAAAATACTGGGGACAACGAAAAGGAGCAGCACTTTTTTAGCCCTCCATTGTATATTTTGTACGCTAGCATACTCTCACACTTGTTATCTAAAAATGGAGCTTTAATTTCTTCCACAATTCTTTTATCGCTAAAATCTGGGTACAGGCGTTTTCTGGTGTCCGCTCTCAAATTTGGCTTGTGGTGAGCTTTGAAGTACCATGTAACGCCGCATAAATGTATTATTTCGTCATTGAGGTCACTTCCTATGGTCGTGGATCGTCATGAGCTAAATGCTTTTGGGTTAATGGTCTGATGATCAATTCAATTGGCTGTAGCTTATCGCATCACGGGACTGGATTAAAATTAGTAAACAATATGCATTTGGCTAGACAGAAGGTCGATGTTGCTTAGAGGATTGAATCCATTTTTCAAATCAGTATGCTTCGAGGATTGAGCTTACCTATTAAAACAGAGGGTTCTTCGTTTTCCAAATCTCAAAGCTGACGGTGTCCAGGTAGTCGTAACACTTGTGATGGAGGATATGATTCTTGTGCAGTTCCTGCAAGTTCTTTAGCAATTGGCTTGAAAGTTCAGAACGTCTTGCAAGAAAGAGGATTTACTAAAAAAATTTCCAGAATTAACCCTACTCTTCAAATTATGTGATTGTGTAGCTCATATTGTTACAAAGTGATGCTGTGCATAACAAATGCACTCACAACGTTTTGCCGGTTTCTGGAGAATTTAGAAGATGCACCGACTATTCGTGCTTCGATCCATTTGAATTGCCAAATTTTCTTGGACGGCGCGTTAACTACGATGAATCTCGAATGATCTGCTGACGAATTTGAGCCCGTGCACTGGGATGCACCATGCAACTAGTCAACTACTTCTCCATCATTTGATGCCGAGAACTTGCGATCCTCCGCGTGAGGAGACACGATGGGTCGTTGAATCATTTCCAAACCAAAAAAAGTAGGAAAAAAGCAAGCTAAAAGAGAAAAGGCAGAAATTGTGTTGATATGCTGTAAGCCTGTAAGGCACTTTTCGCATGCTGCGGCCCTTCAACTCCGCCAAAACCGATCCACCCGTCCTCCATTAATGCCTACCCCAGAAATCTATACAGGCTTTGCACGGCTGGCAAAACAGGTTGGCCGAAGTAAAACAATACCCTTTGAGGTATTAAAAAAAAATTATCTTCCTAGAAAATTAAACTCGAAATAAATAATTGGCAGATTTCAATGTTAGTTCCCGTGTAAATAATATCATTTCGCCGCGTCACCTTATAAACCGATCTGATGACTGATGAGTATTTCTCGAAGCAAAATTCTTCACCTGCCGACATAACGAATTAGTTCCTTCGAATCAAATCTGAGTGCACCTGAGAATGACTGCATTACATAGTTTTAAGTTTTAAGCCAATGGGTTCTTAGGAAAATCCTCAATCGAGCTCGATTTTTTAGAGCCTCCTCTGTTTTGAGTAGGCATCATAAACAAAATGAAGATGGACCCGTTGAGTTCGTGAACTATATTATTCAGCCAAAATGGAAAAATGAAAAGGAGAGGTTATCCTTGATTGGAGACGTTAGGATAAAACTAAAAAACAAAGCGAAAATGTAACGTCCATCTTTCCAATCCACCAATACAATGACAAAGCACTTTCCACTGCTGCAGTTGCACCAGCAGGAAAAACAGGAGAGAGAAGCACTTTCCACTTCCCAGTTCTACTTTGTTTTACTAAGGTAACCTCAAGTGTCTTCATCCTAATCTTACCATAATTGGGCTGTTCCTCCCACTCACTAATTCGCCACTGCAAGTGACTTTTTGTCTCAGAAAAGGAGAAGGGCAAGCGGAAAGAGAGGACCATTATTCCTTTTTGACCAGGGAGAAGAAGAAGAAGAAGAGGAGCTAAGCTGGGCTGAGCTCTGGTTCTCAAGAACAAGAAGCAACAAAACTTAGAAGCCATTGCCCGGCAAAGAAATTAAGAAACCAACAGCCTTGAAAATGCTGAAAAGGTGAATAATCATCATCTATAAATGCCTTTAGCTCCGGTACAAACATCATGTATACATATTGCCTCATCAGAAAAAATGAATACAAATATAAAAATCCCACTCCACTGCGTGCTTCTCCCATTATGCTCAAACCCCATCTCGCTTTCTCAATCATACCCACCAAAGAAAAACAAGAATCGACAGCGATCGAGAAAGGAGGGAAGATCTTAATTGACGGCATCGCACCTTCGCCTGATCTCGCCCCTCCTCCCGGTCTGGACCCCGTAGAGGCTCAGCTTCTGCATCGCCCTCGCGAAGTCCTTGAAGAACCGGTCCTGGTCCCTGGCGTACAGCTCCACGAACGGCCTCGTCCTCGGGTCGCCGTACAGCCCCCGATCCGACGCCAGCAGACCCAGCCCCTTGGGCAGGTTCTGGTAGTACATGTTGTCGAACTTGTTGGGGGTCATCACGTCGTTGAACACCGAGAGCGTGGGGTCCTTGCCGTAGGAGGCGCAGGCCTTCTGGAGCCCCTGCGCGAACCGCGGGTTGTAGGTCGGGTCGTAGGAGGAGGACTTGCTGAAGCCGTAGATCCCGGAGCTGAACTCCTTGCAGTGGGAGAACCCCACGGTGTGGGCGCCGGCGAGGGCCACCATCTCCTGGGCGGAGAACCCGCGGGCGCCGAAGAGGGAGAGGAGCTCCGAGACGGTCATGTTGGGCCGCGGGAGCAGGCCGGCGACGAGGGAGGCGCGGGAGATCCGGGTGTCGCGGCGGCCGAGGAAGACGTCGTAGTAGGGCCCGCCGAGCATGGTGACGAGGTCCCGCGTGGCGACGACGAGGATGTCGGAGCAAGAGACGGTGCCGGGGCAGGCGAGCTCGAGGGCGGTCTTGGCGCGGACGACGAGGTCGAAGGCGTCGCCGGGGAGGGAGAGGTTGATGTCGGCGTCGCGCTCCGGGGGCGGGGAGAGGGGCGCGGCGGAGAGGAGGATGGAGCCGTCGCAGCCGGTGCCGATGCAGTCGTGGAAGAGGACGCGGAGGGTGGCGGCGGCGGTGGTGGGGGTGGAGATCTGCTTGGAGGTGACGGTGTCCTGGACGATCTGGTGGAAGCGCGGGCAGGACTTGGCGTAGTAGTCGGCGGTGAGGCGGGAGGCGGCGGGCGCGGCGGAGGAGGCGAGGAGGAAGGCGAGGAGGAGCGGCGCGATGCGGAGGAGGGCCGGGCAGCGCGGCGGCGACGGCGGCGGCGACATTGTTGTTAGAGAGAGGATGGAGATGAAGAGATGGAGAAGTGAGAGAGTCTCAGTGGGAGAGAGGACTGAAGTTGGGGGAGCGGGTTATGCTAATGGGGAGGCGCGTGCACGTGGCAGTCGGTGCACCGCCAATCACGGTGTGCTTGCTGGACGAGCAACGGGCCCCACCTTTTTGACAATCATGTTTAGTACAGGAGAATTCCTCCTGGCGGTACAGAAATAATACCTTTTCTATTTTGCTTACGGTTTTGCATTTCGTAATAATTTCATACCGAACAAATATATCGTTTCATCATTTTCATTTCATTCTACAATTATATTTCATTCCGCTTTACCAAACACAACACGACATTAAACCGAAAAAAATAAAAAATTTACTGCACTTGAGAACAATGTTCGGTGTTTAATTACAATATCATGTACCTAGAGTTACACAAAATCTCTAAAGTGGAGCCATTTGACTTCTAGATACCACAGCTCGAATAACTAAATTTTAACTTTGACTCGTATGAGTGCAGTTCTGGTGCGATCACGAGTTCACTGAAGAGGTTTATTCAACATGCTCATAATTTACTACGCGTAATGCTTACAAAAGTTAGTATTTCATGTTTAAAAGTCGACACGTCTTGAAGCATAAAAAGGATGGTCGGTTTGAAAAGTGTAGGGGCAGTGATTTAATATAATTGGTGAATATTCTATAAAAATTACATTCATTCTTTTTAAAAGGATTGATGGATGTTTAAAAGTCGACGCAACTTCAAGCATAAAAAGGATGGTTGGTTGAAAGCTATGGTTGGCACTGATTCAATATATGATTGATGATTATTCTATAAAAATTATATCCCTTCTTTTTAGAAGGATTAAAGTTATTGTCGATTCTGACCAAAAAAAATAAAAAAGTCATTGTCGATAGAAGTCATATCAAATAGAATCTTCATGCGTCAAATCACAAATTCAGGAGAATGCTCTAAACCAATATGATAAAAGCTATCCTTTTGCCTCGAATGTATATTCATTTTATACAAATCAAAATTTAAAAAAAAAAATTGGTAGAATTATATCGAAATTATTTGAACTTTTAGTGAGTTTGGCTTGAAGTTTCACTTAACTTAATTTCGTGGGCGCGTGTGCACCCTAAATCCTCGCTAGACCTTTTTTTAATCAAACAAATGAAGATAAAAAAGAAAATCTCAACTCGCAGGAACGAGCAACGGACATGGAAATCTAACAAAAAGAGGTTCTCATGTGGAATGCTTTATTATTATTATTATTATTATTATTTAATTTTCTTTATTGGCTTCTCGTGTTGGGCGATGGTGGCGGTTGCAGCGAGCGGCGCGTGGGAGCTACGGTGGCGCGTGCAGTGGGGGGGTTTGGTGAAAAGCAATTACCGAAACAGCACGGGGAACGAGGAATTCGAAGTAAACACCAGCTGGCTCCGAAGTCAGAACGCAGCGCACGATACGAGGAAGCCTAAATTGGCGGGAGAGCGTGGCAGTAGATGTGATTATTAATGAGTATTTAGGGGGAATTCCACCCCCTTAATTAACTAATAAACCCAACAATTATAATGGGAAAATTGGTTTCGAAAAAAACCTTTTTATTTTTTGAAACGCTGGTTAAGGATCTCCGATTTCGGTCATAACTAGATATTTTCTTTCTTATGTCATCGCCTAAAATCACTGTAGATGTGTCGGTGAAGCCCATTTCACTGTTTTTCTTTTTTTTTTTCCTTTTTTTTGGGAATGATTGATGGAGTACATTCTATGTATCTTCGGTTTGCAGGTCAGTTTCAAATTAATGATCGTACATGCAAGGTCCAATATAAAAACTTCAATTTACAAATGAAGATAAATCACGTGTATATAAATGATGTGCATGACTTATGGTCAAACAATACAAGATAACATTTCAACAACATTCGTAAGAGTCTAATGACCTCTTATTTGATTTCTATTTTTTCCCCCAAAATCTAGAGGTTCGAATGACAACCATCGGGATATATCCGATCTAACATTAGATGGACATATTTAGGGTGCATTTGTTTAGTGGAACATGTCATGGAAAAAGAAAATACTTTTCAAAAATCATAATTCGGGAAAATAATTAGTTTTCCATTATTTTGTTATATGTGATATTTGTGACCAAAAACATTTCTGGTATTTTGATTTTATTTAGAAAATGATTTTAATGTCATAATTTTATCTCGGACAAAAAAAAATTATGCATGAATATTTTCCTTGATTAAAAAGTGTTTTCCTTTTTTTTTTCTATCTTCTCTATTTACACTCACTTACTCGACTTTTGTCCTCCGCCTCTTACAGGCGTGCGTGAGAAATAAAACCACTCTTGAAATTTATGCGTCCCCATCCCATCCCCTCTGAGAAGGTGGCCACCCTTCCAACATGGAAGGGGAGGTGAAAAGTATTTTCACTTGACTAATCATTTTTAGTGAACTAGATGAAAATTCGATAAACTAGTTCTGACAAAATATTTTTTTTTTCCTTAAATAAATGCACTTATGAAAAAATCTTTTGACGGGTGTCTTGATGACACGTGTCGGACATTTATTAGAAACAATCCTTTTTTTTTTTTTTTTTTTGGTGGTCTACTCTATTCCTATTCTACACTCAATCCAGTGCCCCGTGAAATAGGGGCACGGTTGCCCGTGAAATGTGAGTTGTACCTGGTACCCATAAATCCCAGCTATCTAGTGGGGGCAAAAAGCATCTGAATTCGGGCGCGTATTTGGTGGCTTCCATGCCAGATCGATCTCTCTAATCCGGCCATCTGAAGGCAACGTTGCCACCCCTCACAACATTATTTCATGAGCTGTATAATATGGTGCCAAAAAATCATGAGAAATAAATAAAAAATAAATTGACAAACTAATAAAAGCATAGCGCTCGAGTAAATCCTAAATGCGGCCGATGATAGCTCAGGTCCTGATATGTTGTCAAGCCTGACTACGACGTTAATTTCATGTCGGTAACTTTCGGGGTTGGGGTTTTCCGCGGAAGAGTGCCCACCTGAGCTTGGCCCGCGCTTACTTTTCTAACATGGCCCATTGTTCATAAGCGAAAAGTGATTCCCTTTTTTTTTTTTGCCTCTTTTCTGCTTTTTTTTTTCTCTTTCTCTTTGGGAATTTACATAAAGGCAAGCACAAAAAAAAAAAGAAAAAAACAAACAAATATTTCTGGCTCTTGATAAGTTTCTAGTGACATTGATCTGTCAATGAAACGACTGATTAATGTTGCTTATGTTCATGTGCTCAACGGTCCCACCCATGCCTTCAATTTCACAGCTCATCCATGCAAATATTGCTCCCTTGCATCTTCGTAATTTGTTTTTTTGGAAAAAAAAAAAAAAAGGAAAAGAAAAAATAAAAAGAAAAAGAAAAACAACAAACTCCAATGCCGACACCTCGTTGCTGGTTTTAATGCAAGGAGACAGTTGTGTAATAAAATCCTCGGTTCCCACCAGACGACGCCCTCTCCGTACATCGACGAAAATAATTTTCGTGTCTGTTTATACATTTATAGCAGGAAAAAATATTTAATTTAATCGCTAGCTGTACATGGCCCCCTTACCTAAATTATTGAAAATGAAAAATAATATTTAAAAAAAATAAAAAGCTATGCAAAAGATTGAGCTATTATTCTATGCCTCAATGTTCGTAGATCTTGAAAGGTTTTGGGGGGTTTCGTATTTGATATAAATTGAATGGCAAAATAAAGAATTTTGAAAAAAGAAAAAAGTGGAACTTGAGAGGAGAACAGATATACGACTGGATTATTGCGAAGGAAGAAATCCACACGATCCACATTTATAGTACTTTTTCCTTGGAGCTGAAAGTGCACAAATTATTTAATTAATTGCACCAAACCAAGAACCGATTTAGCCAATGTAGATCCCAAAGTTCATCTCGATATTGAGTATGAGCGCTTCTAGATAACCGAGGCATCCCAGAGAACGCATCCCCGCAATAACATTCGAATCCTAGTAGCCCGACACACTTGTTGCTCGTCTAGCACCTGCTCCTCTTGACCATGGTGGTCGAGGTATCCACAGAGCCACTCCATCACGGCCAACTCTCTGAAATTTTATGATGAATGTGGAAGTTGATTGTCTTCGGTTATGACTTGTTTTGTTATAAATGAAAATTGATCAAAAGACATTCTTCTTAACGAGACCTTATCGTGGAGCTAGTGCCTAACTAAGCCTGACTGAGCACGCAAGCATACATACACTTTCTTAAGCCCATAGTCGGGGCTTGTCCACTTAGGTCCGTTGACTCCGACCGGGCTTGATTATTTAGAAGTATAATTTTATAATTTTTTGAAAGTATGAGCAAGTCCGTGTGCAAGAACCTTTAGATTCGGGAAGTAAATTGATATGGGTACATATCTGAACTTACATAGACCTGCCAAATGACGACCTAAAGATTTCGATCCGTTTCTTGAATATAATTCCTATTATTAGCGGTTTGTTTCTTTATGTACACTAGATTGTGCAAAGTCATATTGCGAAGTATGCATACTCAGTAATTATAACGTAAATTGAAAAAAAAAAAAAAAGGTAGCCCACTGGAGTTTAAGCTCCCATTTTGTCAGCCCAGCCCATACAGGGTTGGGCCCATGAATGACTGTTTATTAGCCCGGCCATTTTCTGTCGGACCAAATATATGGTCGGGCTGCTTATTGGGCCCCGGGTGAAACAAAGGGAACGGTCCTGTATTAGGCCGTAATTTTCTTGAAATTTGTGGTGATGTTACCTTAATAAATTGTAAATTCGATCACACTCGTATGTAGTAAATTAACGTTACCGGTCAGAACTTATCTATACTCATCGTAATTCACCTTTGCTTCACCTTTACTTACAACTAATGATTTACCTATATGGAAGATAATTTGGTTAATAATACAAAAAATCTCAAATTGGTATGCCTATCATAAATTTACCTAAAATTAATTTTTTTTACGGTCAAAAGCCTTAAACCGATACACTTATAATAAATTTATCTTTCATTAGTTTTCATTAAATTTTGTTCTCAAACTCACGTGGCACATGGCAGTTGGTTGGTGGATCATTTTGAGATTTTACTCTTCATTTGTCACAATTATACTAGTTTTGTGATTTTTTGTAGTATTGATCAAATTTAACGGATAGTATATTTGTCACAAATGTAACAGTTTTGAGTTTTTGAATGTCAAAAAAATTAGCTTATCTATAAATTTATCACAAATGTATCAATTTATGGATTTTTTTTTTTTTTTGTAATTTAAGGTAAATTTATCACATGTATACCATTTTAATGATAAAAAAATTAATTTAAAATATATTTTGATACAATATATCAATTTTTTATGATTTTGCGTGATATCAACCCATAATAATTTGATTTCGGAGTTTGTGACTAGAAAGCATTAACATTGAAGAAATTAGCCAATAGTATAGTAATAGCTAAAAAGTACCACGAATTGTCATAAGCGACAGTATCCGTGTTTGGCCAATAGTATAGCTTCATTTCCATAAAAACTCCGACCAAAAGAACTAAAAAAATTTGCATAAACAACCTGTATTCTTTTTTCTCATATTCTTAATTACTTAAAACGCTTGTTGTATATAACTTTAGATATTCGTAAAATTTTCCTTTGATCCCATGATATTTGGTAGTCTTATGGTGTACTAATTCTCTCTAAATGTCGGGTAAAGTACCATCTTTTTCCAAAACGTTCGACGATCGAATCACGTATTTTCCTAGACTGGAAAATTATAAAAATTCAAGTACTCCTTTTTCCCCACGTTTACGTACGGATGCTGTATTAACTGTAGTGTTACCAGAAGTTATGCTGTGAAAACCTGCTTCAATGGCGGATCAATGAAAGGAGTGACCACCGAAACGAGACGAAAAATTGGTGATTTCATAGAAAGTGAAACAACCCAGATTACAGAATGACACAGGCAAGCCTTCTTGGCATCAGCAGAAGTTCAGCAAATTCTCAGGCGGAAAACCATTGGTTTTTCCCCGCCCCTGTTTTCGAAACTTTTATTACGAGTCGCGCGATGATGTAGCAGCAGCTGAGGTGGAAAAGAGTCGAGCACTTCACGGGCACTTGACTTTGTTGCCGTGGGTGGTCATGTCGGTGTAGCACTTGCCGCACATCTCCTGGTTCCCGTACGTCCCCGGGGGCACGCACTTGCACCGGTCGCAGCACGTCATGCACGCCCGCATGCACAGCCTCTTCCTGGAGTGGAGCTGGCACCTCTGGTCGCAGAGCGGGATGCAGTCTGCGGAGACGCCGACCGAAGCGTTCAATGAGATGCCTCAGCGAAAGAGGGCACGACAAGAAAAGACAAAGAGATCATGGGAAGGTCGGGAAGGGGGAAGACCGCTACCTTCTTTGGACTTCACTGGGGGCAACGGTGCGGATGTGGGAGTCTTCGCTGGTGGTGGTGTCGTCTTCGATGGAGGAGATGGCACTTTGGCCGGAGCAGGAGCTGGCACTGGGACCTTGGTATACGGTGGAGACGGAGCCTGCAACAAACTTGTACGTTCGATCTCTACTTTCCGAGAAAAGTTCATCCAAGTTACGTGTAATCTAGCAACGCATTAACGTGATTCAACAAGAAAAACAAAAATGCCACTAAACATCTAGGGGCTTAGACTTTTCTGAACAGTCAATGCAGTTGACGTGGTTGGCTAATCTTGTCTCTTTGTGAACACTAGACTTTACCATTGTCTCTCTTTGTGGAAAGTACTAAAAAGACCAACTTGTGAAGTGGGGCATATGTATATTTTTGCTCAGTAGTCCAGTAAATGAGAGCATATCTCTAGAAGATGAAAACAAACAAGCGAAGCCCGGTTTCTGCTGAACAACCCAGCACTGTTTCCTACTCACAGTATTCTACACATTACCTTCATCTTGAGTTCCTCATCACTGGATGAAACCTGTCAAAAGATGACAGCGATTTAGACCACAGAAAAGGCACGCCAGCCCACAAATAGGAGAGAGGGAGGGAGGGAGGGAGAGAGAGAGAAAGTACCCTCGTGGTTATCAACATGAAAGTGGCCACCAAGAAGAGCACGGCTTTGAAGGCCATGGGGAATGGCAACAAGAGTGGCTGAAACTCGAAAGAGATGAGATCAAAGAGCTTCTCTTCTGGATGATTAATTCGATGGAGAGAGCAACAGTATTACGGGCCTTAAATAGAGCAGAGCTCACAGAGAGGGGGAGAGAGACTGAGTGAGGAGGGAGTGAGATGCTACGAGACGAGGCGGTGTGGGCGGGGTTCAGTCAAGTGTATGCCAGCTGCGCGGAGTACAAAAGTCATGGCCTTTGATGTCAGAAATCTGACTTTTTACATTAGACCCCACATGTCCCGAGATCTGTCTCTATTATCTCTTTATTAGTATGTTCGAGCTCTACCTAAGTTTTTCTTTTTTTAATCCCTGTACAGCGCGCACGAGGTCTCTCCTTTGGTACTTGCAGCAGTGATTGTCTTCGACAGCTATCCATTTTCCCATTTTGCAAGATAACAAGTTGATGTCATTTTTATTGATAGCTCTCTCTCTCTCTCTCTCTCTCTCTCGCCCCCCCTTCTTTTATACCAGGGAAATGCTGCATTTCTTGAATCGTGTTTTCACAGGCTCGCAGTTTGGTAATTGTAAGTGAAGATGGACAGCACTGATGCGGCAAGTGGCTTTGCCCTTGGTGTCAGATGCCAGATGCACTAGCTGTTTTCACACTCTTCCTCCTCCTCCCTCTGCTCTGAATACTTATGGTGGGAAGAGTCTTTCTTCCCTGAGCATTGTTTTTTTCTATTTACAGTAAGTCAGATTTTGGTTCTTGACAGATCGTATTATATTGACACTAGGATTAATGTAGAGTGTCCTACAAGGCTGATGCCAGGCCGACCTTCCCCTGATACAAAACCGAGATTCGAGCAGTAGGACAGCGGGATTCTCTCGTGTTCTGCTCTTCACACTTTTCTCTCTCTCTACATGTGATGTCATATGCATTGTCTCCCTGAGATGGTCAGCGTGCGTTCTTAGGTTTTGTGCTTTGTTTTTCTTCGCGTTGAAGATGGTCGGTGTGCTAGGAGCAAGAGAGATCGGGTAGATTTAATTTCCAAGTGAGGCATGAACCTAGAAACTTCTCTCTGCATGTGCATTCGCCGATTTGTAGATTGGATTTCAAGGAGGCAGGTAATATGCCAGGGCATTCTGAATGCTAGCCTTACCCGGATGTATTGTTCGAACAGCTTCCTCCCTCTCCCATCGTGTGAGCTGTCTCCGTCTCAGTAACATGTTAAGAAGTCGAGCGCATCTGAAATGCTCATGCTATACGATTGGTCTCCGCATTGTGGGAGTTCAGACATGTCGATGATTGAAAACCTTTTGTTTCGATAGAAATACACAAACTCTTTTCCACTCTTTTGAGTCGTTTGAGAGCAATCTATGTGTTTGGGGAATAAGGACAATCCAAATGATATTGGGTTAACGTAGCGAAATAAAACAATCTCCTTCACATACGAACCTAATAGGAATAACAAGCAGGCAATCACAAGGCAATATTATGTGGAAAACCTCCTTGGTGCGAGGAGATTAAAAACAACGAAATCAAAGTCCAATCAAAATCTTCACTAGCAACAAAATTGAGTGAGCGGAGTTCTTTTTTAATTAATACCAGAGGTATATAGAAGCAACAATATTGAACACCATTCTTGACAATACACATGAACT
The DNA here is from genome assembly GCA_014182395.1 of Eucalyptus sp. ANBG9806169. NCBI lineage: Eukaryota > Viridiplantae > Streptophyta > Magnoliopsida > Myrtales > Myrtaceae > Eucalyptus > Eucalyptus sp. ANBG9806169. The sequence continues at coordinate 29,650,008 of CM024582.1, forward strand.
TTATAGAAGATCAATGATAAATCTCACTAATAGGCGGATTCAATTCAACCTACGAAAAACCTAATGTAGGAAGCAGTGCACAAATCGACCTCCAGTCATTAGCTTGATGAAAACCGGATAGCATCCTCTTTCTGAATTTTCTGTTCTCTCTTTCTCTCTTGCTAGTGCCTCACACTAATAATTTTTTGCGGCTACCACATAAAAAAATAGAGAAACCCTATTTATTTAGGCAAAATATAACCTCCCATTATTTCTTGCATATGGATTATTAAATGAGCTCAAGTTTTTGGGCTTATATTTTATTGCATTTTCCTCGTGGGGGAGTGAACCCAGTCCGACACTAAGAGCCTACAATGCTAGAGTCGTCCTCTTTCATTAATGATTCAGAATGAACAGGCAAAAAAAATTGTTGACTTCATTCTTTATCACCATAGCTAATGGAGATGCATCTGTATTCAATTCCTGGCCAAAAGAAAATGGCGACGTCAAGTTTTTCACACTGCTCGTAGTAGAGAGTTCATCTAGGACGAAGCTAAATCCCCGGACGCTGCTGGATCTCCAGGATCATCACTTTACTCATTGTCGACCCCTCGACTTGACTTGTCTTTCGGGCTCTTTGCAGAGGATAAAACCTCCCCCCATTGAACAAATTATCCGTGCATTCAAATGAATCTAGTGGAGTTCAAGAGATTCGAGATTGGAATTCGTCCAATTTGATGGTTTATAAGGATCTGAAGCGGCGCTCCAACGTCGCATATGAGAAGGTTGATTGTTAAACCATGAACTGCAGATCTCAAGGATTATTGGATGTTGTCAGTCGCATGCTTATATGTCTTCATTAAGTTTGGAGATTTCATAGGCGCCGATGCTGTTAATCAAATGATTTGCGCAAATACTTTCTTGATCCCAGCTAACAAATTCTAGATGGCCGCATGATTGCCGTTGCTTGCGAGGAAAATATATTGGCAGATGCAGAAGCTGATTGAAATCTAATGTTCAATTATGAGTTAGTTTGATCATTTTAAGAAGTAAAGGACGCGCATGATAATGCAAATTTCATTTTTCTATTTTTGTAACAAATTATTAGTCGAAAAATAGATTTGGAACAAAAATAAAAGGTAAAAAATTTTTGCTTCTCTATTTCTATAACAGAAACGAGAAATAATCACTCGTCTTTGCAACTAGCCAGCCGCTCACCCGTTGTTGCCGCCCACCACCCACCACCGTGGGTCCCCCCCCACCCCCGCCGGTTGCCGCCAGTTGCCACCACCACCCCACTACCCCCTGCCACCTCTGGTTGTCACCGTCATTTGCCTTCGCCATCTGTCGTCCATTGTCGGTCATCGCCCTTTGCCACCCACTGCTGTCCACTACCCCCCATTGCTAGCCGCCCGCTGCAGGTCATCGTTGGCCGCTCTCCGATGTTTGCCGTCACCTAGGAGGGAGAAATTTCGTTCATTATCATGCAAATTTCTACTTTGAGAATATAAATTTTGTATCGCTATCAAACGCATATTTTTTAGAAACTTCCAAGAATAGAAATAGAAAAATTTATTTCTATTTCAGAAATTAATTTCTAGTCAAAATAGTTACCATTCACGCCCTAAAAGACTTTTGCTTGCCTAAAGATGAAAGGCTTTTCTTTGACAAGTGAAACTATGCCTTTATTGTTAAAAGACTCCAATATGTCGAGCACGTGATTTTCATGATAACACTGTTGAAAATTCTATCCGTTGTATATAGTTGTAGGTTAGTGCCGACTGACAATGGACCATGACCGGTTTCATTCGTATGCTTGTGATAAGATGAGGCGATTGTAATGAGGAAAGTACTAGTTGGTGCTCCAAGAATAGCCGTGATTTTAGTGAGGAACAAAAATGTTACTTAAATTCTAGAAATAATTGCGCTCAAAGCTTTTCTGCCTAAGATACGGAAGAACAATTAAACAAGCTTCTACTATAGGCTTTGGGCCATAAAAGAAGTTCTCTAAGAAAGTTTCTGAGAAATTTGATGAATCGCCTGCTTGATTTTCTATTCATGAACGGCATAAACAACATGTTGTTATTGCAATTGATTCGTTGGAAAAAGAAGGAACGAGAAGGAACTAATTAAGCAGGATTGAATTTAAAAGAACAAACAATAGAATATAAAAGTAACAATGACTCGGTCTAGCTAACTAGCTACTCTCAGCTTATGCAAGAGATTGATACCCAGCTGTGAACAAGACCAAAGTCAGGAAGCGCGTCTGTGTAAAGATGACGAGCAAAATCGGACAAAAAATTTGCTATTGATAGTGAAAATCTTCGTCGAGAAATCGTTACTTATGAGTTTCCATAAGTACAATTGCAGTAAACTAAAGATCACTTCTACCCCAGATAAACACATATGACGAGTTAGCATCAACCTGTGCCAACTTGATGCGTCTGAGTTCGGGCACTCTGGGCTCGATGGATTTGTTTAATTGCAGCCATACATGGTCTTGAAAATGGTGTAGATTCTGTACATTTCATGTATACCAATTAGCAGTTGCGAGTTGAACCAATGAGATTAATCCCGAGAGTCAACGATACAAATTACATGCGTGAATGGACGAGAAGTTAACTTAGTTGCGGAGGGTCTAACCAAGAAAAGATCTCATCCGCAGGTTTTTGCGTAACACGGCGTAAGTGTATGGCATGATCACTATTTGCCTCCATGCTACGCGTGAAACGGACCTAAGATTGTAAAAATCAGAGAAGGAGAGAAATATCGCATGCATCCATTGCATGCATTCAAATGTGTCTTGCGAAGTTCAAGAGATTCGCACTCGGGATTCATCAAATTTGATGGTTTATAAGGATGTAGAGCGGGGCTTCGTCCTCGCATATGAGAAGGCAGATTGTTAAACTATCAACTGCAGATCCTAAGGCTTACTGAATGAGTTCTATTCTGTTCTTTACACCCTCAGGATTTTGTAACTCATGAGCTCATATTTCTGTAAGTAGTGTGGAGATTTCGTTAGGAACGCAATGAATAGAGGAACTCTCTTTCGATAGTGCCGACACTATTAATATAATGATACACTACAGATGGGGAAGCTGGTTGAAATCATATGTTCAGTTACCAGTTAGTTTGATCATTTTGAGGAGTTAAAAGACCGTGTGTATGCTTTTGCTTGCCCAAAGATGAAAGACTCTTTCTTTGACAAATGAAAGTTTTATACTTATTTTATTGTTCATCCTCCCATATGGAACTTATTACATGATCAAAGCAACTCCAAGTACCAGTACAACACAATATATGAAGTAAAAAACCACGACCACATCCAAACAACATGAAGCGATGGCTAATAGGGGCAAGCGGTTTTCGTTCCGTGGATGGAAACGTAGTCCCAGGCAGGGCACTTCGTATAACCTAGGGGCACGCACTTGTTGTTCTTCTTGCAGCATGCCGTGCATGGGGTCATGCACGGCCTCTTCTTGCGGTACTTCTTGCAGAGCTCCTCGCACGGCGCCACGCATCCTGTGTTTTTGGGGAAATTAGACAGGAATTTATTACACTGCCGGAAAAAAAAAAGAAAAGAACCGAGAACGAGGGAACAGATGGTGATTCCTATTTCGAATGCAAATTTGTCGCATCATCAAGACACTACTTGTGGACGCTGTTATTTTCCGCTGACGCATGTAAGTTTTTCGATCTTTTTCGTTTCCTTCTCTTTAAGGGCAAGGGATGAATTGATGCTATTATTTACCATAGAGCTTGGGTGCTCCCATGGGAGCTTTCATTGGTGGGTGAACTGGCGGGTGAGCTGCCGTGGGAGGTTTCGCTGGTGGGTAAGCTGGAGCCTTGTTTGAACTCTGCATCAAATTACAAAGGATGTTAATCTTGAGACTCTTCACTTTCTTAATACTGGTATGTCGTGCATGCGATTTTAACGATAACACTGTTGACAAACTCTATCCGTCGTATGCATTGTTGGTTAGTGCTGCCTGACAATGCACCACAACGCCCGTGATAAGATGAGACGATCGTAATGAGGGAAAGGACCAGTTGGTGCTAGAAGTATAGCCGTGATTTCAGTGATGAACGAAGACGTTAGCTAAATTTTGTAGAAATAACTCTGCAGAAATCCTTTACCCCCAAGAAACGAAAGAACGATTAACCAAGCTTCCACTATAGGTTTTCACCATAACAAAGAAGTTCCCACTGGATTTCAAGCATTTTAGCACTGAGCTCAATGCTCATGCTCCATGACCACTCCTTAGGTAACTGCATATGTATCTGAGAAGTCTAATGAAATTGCCCAGTTGGTTTTCTCTATTCATGAACCATATAAACTACGTGTTACTATTGACATTGATATGGAAAGAGAAGGGACTAAATAAGCACAAATGAATTCGAAATAACATAGAACAGAATATAAAAGTGAAAATGACTCAGTTTAGCTAACTAGCTACTCTTAGCATATGCAAAAGATCGATTAATACCCCAGTTGTGAACAAGAGGAAAGCCAGGAGAAGGAAGACGAAAGCCTTGAAAGCCATTTCGGAGACGGAAAAGCGTGTATCTGCCAAAGGGATTGTTTTCTGCGAGCTCGTGTTGACAATGAGCAAAACCGGGTGACGAATTCGCTATATATAGCGAAAATTTGGTCGAGAAAGGGCAATTCACAAGTTTCCATGGGTGCACCTGCAATGCACTAAAGATCACATCTACCCCAGAAAAATACATGGCCAGTTAGAATCTACCTTTGCCAACTGGATATGCATCTAGGTTCGAACACTCTGGGCCCGATGGATTTGTTTAGTTGCAACAATGCGTAGGCCTTGAAATCAGTGCAGATTTTGTACATTTCAAGTTAAGTTATTAGCCAGCATCGAGTTGAGTTAACGAGACTAATCCTGAGAGTCAAACATATTCCGTGCATGACCAATCGGTTTAACCGTGGAGGGTCTAACCGAGGAAGATCTAATCCGTAGGTTTCTGAGCAATACGACATAAATGAATAATATGATCAGTTCTATGTGCCTCCATGCTACGTGCGAAACCCACAAGAAGACCTCGTTTTGAGCAATCTCACGTGGGAGAAATTAAGAGAATGCCAGCACAATCTCATAATAGGATTCGCCGGCTTTCTTTACGCAATTTGACCTAGGTTTCATATGAAGCCCAACGTAACCGCCGCTCTCTCGGTTTTAGGTTTTTTTTTTTTTTTTTTTTTTTTTGGTCAGTCCTACGCTAATTCCTACTCTAACACTCACTCGGACTTTTGTCGTCGCCCGTGCGGGGCGTGGGAGTCGAAACCCACTCCCGAAATGAAATCTTCCCACCCCAAATTCCTTCTGAGAATATGGGGATTTGAACCCCCAACCTCCCCCTTCCAAAATGGAAGGGTGGCCACTGGGGCGGACCCCCAGTGGTTCGGTTTTAGGTTCTTATTCCTTGGTAAAGTTGCCTTCTTTCATTGGTTAATTAGATCATTTGAGAGCCATCCGTTCTAAACACGTGTTTGTTTGACAGTGCCTACTAGAGAGTTAATCAAAATTGATTTAAGTAGTTTTTTAACCCGTCTTCGTTATCATGAAAAAGGACCTTGACCCATTACTCTACATTGATCTAATTTGTTGGTGAATTTTTTGTGTTGAAGGTGCCGTTTTGTGATGATGTATGTTGTCATCAACCTCGATCCGGCTTGAGCACGACTTGAAGAGATGGTAATTGTGGCCAAGGTTAACATTTCGCTAATTTGTAATCCGAACGCAAGAAAGGCATGAAGATGTGACAATGTATGATAAATAATTAGGTCATACGAAGGACCGATGAGCTGCAACCGGGAGGCTAATTGTAATATCCAGTTCACGCAAAGTAGGGTTTTAGGTTAGGGCTCTCAAGTGACTTCCACCGGTCGTGTTCTAACCTAGGATTGATAACACTTTTTAAGTAGTTGCATGTGGCAGAGACGTAATCTCCTCTGTTACACGTCGTATTGTGCTCTTTGCAAATGCAGAACGTGATTGACATCATCAGAGGATAAGATTGCCAAGTTACAATGACAGATAATGTGCAATTAATGAGTTCAGACCCTTTTTTATTCTCTTTTGAGGGGAGGGAGGAACTGCAAAACAATGGCAAAGTTTTATTAGATGAATACTTTCGCTTTCTCATGTCATGCGAACTCCTCTTGCTCGGTTGTGTGTACAAAGAGGATGCATACAGCATTCCTATGCAGCGATAGATCGGTATGTTGACCATTGAAGTTCATGCCAAGCAAATGCATCACGGTCAAGTTCACCTTGGCATAACGACCATTGTGAAATCAATGTATGCGAACCACACATAACGACAGTAATTGGCCGTGTTAGGGAACAGTTCTTTTAAGATGTGAATTCTCCAACACTTTGAAACGATAACTACACATCTCAACTTCAGAAGAGCCACATATGGGGCCGAGAATCTCAGCAGAACTTGAAAGCTATGCCTAATGGTTCAGAGTTCCAAGATCTAGACAGGGACCTCCTCTTCCTCGTCGAAGCTCAAATTCAATGTTTGTAACTTGAATCCCGCGCCTTGTATGGTCTCGACCAAACTGGAAGCCACCCCCGTGGCTTGTATAGTAGTCTGTTTCGTCAACTGAGCAGAAAGGACGAAATTGTCAAAACATAAGCGCTACAACATTCCTCTGGCCAAAAAGAATAAAGGCTCCATAACCATCCAATGCCCAAGAAAGATAAATGAGAAGCATGCGATTGAGCAAACTTAGAAAGATCAGGGTAGAAAACTGTTGACATGAAGAACGTGGAGACAGGCCATGGTTGCCCTTGCGCCTTAACATTGAAAATGTCTTGCATGGTTTGCAGGATACATTGCTGTATCTACTCACAGATTAGACAGAACTCCTTATTAATTGGGGCCTGCTATGTTCTTATCCTAAGGCCATCCTTCTCAAAGGACAAATCCTCCAAGGCTTTGAGGTATTGCAGGATAAATCTAGCACTGTATATGTTTGCTTGGGGTCACTAATGCAGATGAGTTGAAATGCAGTAAAAGGTCCAAACCAAATGGAAAGCAAATACAAAACCATAATAAACATTTCAAGAGTCTCACCTCAACACTGGCAATGCCCTCAACAACTTGAACCTTCAAAGTTGTAACGCCCTCAGCTCCCTAGAGGAGAAAAGAAATTGGACACATTAAAGCACAATAATAGTTTGAGTACACTACACTACCATTAAAGTTAGATAGCAGAGCACTTCATTTCAGACTTCCCCTATAATTGAAACCAGAGGAGAGACGCCATGTATAAGACCATATTACCCAGTCAACCAAGAAAAAAACAATTCATAAATCCAATAAAAATAAGGAATATGTCAAAATTTGTAACAAAAGACCAAAGAAAAAGAAAAGGAAAATGAGGTCAAAGCTACAGAGCAGCTTCTCTCACACTTGGAAATAAGTATGAGACGTTTCTATGGGTTTAATGAGTAAATGCAACTTGCTTTCACAGTATAGCAATGAAAGCTGTGAATCGGACTTGGGTATTCCACCCCAGGCAGTCAATAAGATCGTCTTTTACAGTGAACGTGGCTGCCTGATGTCGTGGTTACTTGTATTACTAATAGCAACTTGTCAACTTCTCTATCAAAAGACAGGTAATTGACTGTCACACCACACTCAGAGTATTTCCACCATGAGATGAGAGAAACACACATGGAAGTTAAACTAAATGGGTCTACCTCCAATGCAGTTGTTACTGCCGGGATGGCTGATTCGCTCATTGCACCCTCTGCCTACAGAAATAAGAAAGAAAATATTAGAGAACATCAACCTTTTAAATGAACAGTCGAGGCTCAACATGCTGTCATAACAAGACTAGCATAGACACCCCCACAGCACATACATATATTCACCATGCAAGAGTTTAAAGATCAAAATCATGCAAAAACTTCTCAGCGAAACAACATGGATTGTTTAACCTATAGAAAGAGGGCTCTTGTTTGATTATAAAGCTCCCCGATCCCTTTCCTCATCTTTGATCCCTTTGAACAGTATAAAGGCCCAGTTCTTTCGAATCCAAAAAAAGAAAATAGGTCAACATGCTTCCCCTTTAATTGCTGGCACTCGCTAACGAAATCCTTCGTTGTTATAAATTTCAAAACCTCATTCTTTTCGTTCTTCAGAGAAGGGCTTGATCTTTCTTTGTTTCATTTCTTTTCTTCTTTTCTAAGTTTCTGACATATAAGGCATTCTATAACAACATCTAGAGCTAACTCCAGCACTATACAAACGCCAATGCCAGCACTCGACTACTAATGATCTAACTAACCTCAACAGAGCAATGCAGATAGCAATTCAACAACCCATCAACCACTTGCTGCAAGAGAAAGGGAAGGGTACACAACCCCCCACAGCCACACTCGCAAACAAATTAAAAACCCACAAGCACTTCAACAACAAAGACAAAGAACCAACCACAAAAACTAACAGAGCATAAGCAAATTCACATCAAGAACCAAATGGGTCCTCCTCGTCGGCGTACCTGAAAGAACATGGTCAGAGTGTCGGAGGGCGAGACCGGGACCGAGACCGTCTGCTGCTCAGCTGCCGACGAAGAGGAAGCAGAAGAATCAGAAGCAGAAGCATCTTCTTCGACTTGCGCCTCCGCGACCGCCTCCGCCACCGGAGCTTCCTCTTCCTCCGACGACCTCACCACCCTCGTCCAGCGACTCCGGCGCCGACTTCGCTCCCCCGACGACAAGCGGCTGGTGGAAACGGCCTCCTTCCGGGCTTGAAACTGAAGGCTCTGCGCGCCGATGCCGAAAAGCGATCTGGGATTTCTTCGAGATGCCGCGGGGTTGACGATGGAGTGGGGAGCGACGAAGGCCGAGACGCTGGCCATCGTTTTGTCGATGCAGAGAACTCCGAAAGCAAGAAAATTTATCTCCGAAACTGGCGAAGCGCGAGTGTTATCTTCTGAAGAAGAAGCTCCGTGCTGCGGTCTCCAATCCGAATACCCGACCCAGATGGACTCGGGTCGGGCCTCCCGTATCCGACCCGAGTTGCTGGGAGTTGGAGGGTATTTTTGTCATGATGAGTTGGGCGACAGGGGCAAGGTGGTAAGAGAGTTTAGATCACAAAACTACAGTGCAAGCCCATTTCGGTAATTGCGCAGCTCGGGGAAAAAGGATAAAAAAAATTTGGACCATTTCTCGATTTGTGCGTGTCATCCTTGCGCAGGGGCCATGCTAATCTTCTCTGTATCGTTCCAATTTTATCAGATGTCTCCGAAGAGACAAACTTATGCTGTTTCTCGTCATAATATAAACTAATAGTTCACGTTATCTCTGAGCGATGTGGGACTGAAGGGGCACTGGGCTGACATGACAAACTCCCATCAAAGAGCAAGTTGATAGACTAGGACTGACTGGATGGTACAATTGCAAAATCTAATCTAATCATCTCCCATCTCCATTGACAAGACCGATGATTATATAGTTGAAATAATTAAAAGGCTCTCCTTTATTTAGGGAAAATTAAAGAAAAATTTACTGCGAACATCCTTCAAATCACCAACTGACTTATCTTACTTGATCTTTCGTAAAAACTCACACAATCCTTTTTGCTCATCAAATTATTCCGCAATCATTCTGCTCGAATACGGCTAAATTAATAAATACATGGTCGGCACAAACAAGTCTTAATTTGTTCACAAGGGTCACTCCTTGTGCGCGTCAAAATTATACTCAACACTACGCATTCTCTCTCTCATATTTTGCACCCTCCATTTGCTTCCATAACTTAATTATTTGAAGGAAACACTCGTTGTTCGTAGAAAGATCATTATAGGTTGCATAATGCCTTCCTGGAAATATGAGTTACACGACCATGGAATGTCAAGTATAACTATGTCGACATCGTTATGGGATTATCACGGCAAGAGCTTAGGAGTTCCGTTCACAAATCAGCATTTTACACACCGAGTTCAAGTTACAGGGGACAAAGTGAAAAATGAAGAAAGAGAAGAAAGCGCATAAATTATACCGCGAACCAAAATTCCGCCAGGATGAACACAACTTTTTACCCTGAAGAATCTCATATTCAGTAAAGCTTATACAGATGATAGCTAACCTCTGATTGCACCCCACATTGTAGCCCACGACTATATATGGAACAGAGAAAGACCGGTTATACATCAGCTTCCTAAGTTTCAAAACCAGCAGTCCCATGTATTACTCATCTAATGTAGGAGCAGCAAATGTTCAGAATCAGTACCGCTTCACATACGTAGATAGGATGCGGTCCAAGTTAAAGACCCACATTCCAAGTATCATCTCTCGCTTCCGATTTTTTATCTATATCAGTGCACAATGCCCACAAGAAAATCCTATATCGCCCCTTGCCCTTGGAATCATGTTTTCTTGGGATTCAATCCAATCTGAGATGAAATCCGAGATGATGCCATTCCCAATAGACCACAGAGAAAAATGAAAACTTTTCATAAAACTACCACACCAGATGAATACTTATGACTTACCTTCAACTTGTGTTGCCCATCAAAAATCTTGATTAGCCAGTACAAGCTTCAACAACTTGGCGAGATCATATGACTTGAAGTCTTTGCCATAACATAGACTTAAATCTAGAGGCGTTTTTCCATCCTGAAACAAATTAGCCAAGAACTACATTACAATAGGAGATAGAACAGATTTAATCTTTAGCTCCTGGCAAGTTACCAAAATCAATCATGAACAGATACTGACAGTAAGATGTAAAGCTACCATATAGTCTGCTTTCTTTTTTATTATTATTATTATTATTATTTTGGTGTAAATATGTGAAATTCTTCTTTTTTTATTCATCAACAATATATGCATGATCAAATACATCACAGGCTTGAAGCCCCAAGAATTAACTTAAAGTACCAAAGTAGACCCATAAAAGAGGCAACCTTTTAGTAAGTCACTAGTTCATCTACATATTGTTGAAGAGTTTATCAGAATACCTTAGTTCTTCTAGTTTTATCAGCTCCATTAACCACCAAAATTTTCGCAATATCCCTATTTCTACTCTGCATAGAGATGTGCAGCGGAGTCCATCCTTCCTGTAAAAAGACATTAAACAGAGCGTCAAAAGGATTCATAAAGATTCATATTCACCAAGAAGAAGAATGAGTACACAAAAGAAAGGTAAGCCATACTCACATTATCAGCAAAATTAACATCAACCTTGTGCTTGATGAGTAGCTTCACAGTTTGCTTGGCACTTACCTGAACAGCGTAATGAAGCGGGGTAGCACCATCCTACCACAAAATCAATAAGTAAGACCGCCGTTGCATCAGAACACATGAGTAAAAGGCTGGGAACTGTTACAGAGATTCAGAACAATGAAATGAAGTCGCGCACCCGATCTCTAACATGAGGATCAGCACCTTTCCTCAGCAGGTGACTAATTACAGCCTCCTTTTTCCCAATTATTGCCTTGTGCAGGGCAGTAAGACCATACTGCAGACGTAAACCGTCGAGTGTCAATCCAAGTGGAAGAAACGTGGAGGAAACAAAGCGGGGAGATCCTAAAACTTGCCTCATCGACAGTATCAATATCAAGACCATTTTCAAGCAGCTTGTCCATGAAATGTATCTGTCCGGCTAGCGCGAAGGTATGGAGGGGGTTCCATTTTGACTGAGAACACGAAATGGAAACTAGCTAAGACATAGCCCATCATGCCAATTGTACTGGATCAAGACAGGAAGACGTAAAACTTAAACTAGGAGAATTCAAACGGCTTAAACGGCCAATGCAGCGTCAAAGAGATAAGCTGCCGATGAAAAGAACTCGAACCCGAGCGTATAATTCTTACCGTCGATATCTTTGCCAAATTAGGAGAGGGATTGTCACGCAGGACAGCCGTTTCCTCTGGTCCTAAGAGCTGTTCAACCTCTGCAACGGCAAATCGAACACGAAAATGATCATCGGGTCCTCGCTGAGAAGACGATGAAACCGGGGAACAAAAGAAAGGAAATAAAGAAAAAAAAAAAAAAAGGCAGAGAGAACCCCTATACCTTTCACCAGTTCCTCCTCGTAATTGTCCGCCGAAGACACACCATCGCCGGAAGCACGACCCACGACGCCGTCCCCGTCCTGTTCCCAGTCGCTCTCGAAGTCCAAGTCGTCCCCCTCGTCGCTCCCATCTCCTTCCTCGTCGTCGTAGTCGCTGCCGCTTCCGTCGTCGGGGTCTTCCCAGACGCCCCGTTGCCGGGTCTTGGAGGAAGAAGCTCTCTTGAACGCGTGCGTGATTGACGCGATGGAATGCGAGCGCCCTCTTGTTGTTGGTGCTGCGAAAGAGGAGGTTTTGGAGGTAGCGAAGGTGAATTTCGAACGGAGAGTGGGAGCACATGGAGGCGGGAGGTGTCTGTAGTCCAGGAAGGACGGTATGGAAAGCCAAGAAGCCGCCATTGTTGTTTGGTTTCCAACTGTTCGACAAAATGTCGCAGATAAAAGAGAAAGCGCTGTGCTTTCCTGGCGCGACACAACAGAATTCGTACTATGTTACTTAACCTCCGGACAACTTTATGAGTAAATACGGTCGTTTTGTTTCATGAAAAAACACGACTCATCTTTGAACTTTTTAATATTTGGACGATAAAAAATGAATCAATCAATAAGGAGTTTTTTTCATTGGCTGAAAATAATAAGTTTAGATCAAGAAAACAACTTCCTTTTTTGATAAAAAGAAAATCATTTTCCTTATTTTTTGGTATGTGTCCAAATGAGAAAATATATATATTTTCCTATTTCTTATCAATTATCTTCCTGATAAGTCTCATCTCTCTCTTTTTTTTTGTCTAAACTTTGTCGACCATCTCCTATATATACTTTGCTCATGTTTTTCTACATTCTTGAAAACACCAACGTATGCCGTATGCCGTATCTTACGAATATGACTTCACGATTCCTTTCCTAATTTCTTCGCAATTCTTGTTATTTTAATAGATTACAGAATAAACAAAAAATGTGGATCCTAGTTTGTTAGTCTTTACACGTCATTTTTTAATAATATAGGCATGTTCTAGTGGATTGACTTGTCTTCAAGTACCATAAACAAATTTTCTCCACTAGTTTTGGCACAGACAAGGACCAAAAAATGGTACTTTCTTTCAAACTGAATTTCTCGAAAACAATTTCCAAAGGCAAAACTTTTTCAGTAAAACCAACAGACTCGTTTTTTCTAAGTAAAAAGAAAATGAAAAAGTCGTGTAACTGTTTTCATTTCATTCGGTTTTCTCATTTAGGCTTCTTTTTTTTTGCCCCAAAAACCAAAATTCATTATTTTGAATCAGAATTCCTTTGGTCTCCTCCTTATGGCTGTCGCGAGCGCTGGTCCAAACTTCAGAGGCGCTGATTCTTGGCACAGCATGCATGCTCATCCACTCTAAGCTAACATCAGTAGTCATCATCCTCACTTAAGCTTAGCTAACTTGGTTTCTGCCATCACTTCAAAGAATGATCAACTGAAGCATGAGAAGCACTGGTTATTTCCTCCATCAAGCACTTTCAATTGGTCCAACATGATTCTCCACTTCAGAAATCAACAACTGAGTTTTCCCTGCCCATGAACATAACCTCGAGCAAAAGAATAGCTACAGCATAGTTTCAGAGGAAATTGGCAGTATGCATAATTCGCATGTTAGTACCCTTTTTACCAACATATGTTAATGCAGTTCTTCTCCTGTAGCAATGCAAGTCCCAAGCAAAGAGTGCAACTCTCTCTCTCTCTCTCTTCCAACAGAACAATCTGAGGGCACAACACGAAGCAGCTGATGGCTCCATGCTCAAGCTATTGCTGTCCACACTCCCCTTCAACTTGACCATCTGCCAATCAACAGAAAGTGCAATTTAAGTTACTGTCGAGATCAATATCTGACACCCCATCAACCGGAGTCACCATAATCTCAAGAGAGAAGAAAGCCGAACCCTTGAGAGCAATAGCTAGATTCGCCTGGGCATCAGCATCAGAGTTGAATTCCTAGAAAATGGGAAAGAGCGCTTTTTCACGATTAAATCCAAGAAAGGTTGTTTGTGCACAAAATCCTAGAGTGGAGATAAACATTCAAAAACATGAGGGGGAAAGATTAGTGTTTGTACCCTACGAACATGATCGATCTGAAAAGTAGTAAACCTGTCCTTGAGCTCTTTGGCCACCTTACACAAGTCGGCCATATTCTGGTTCTTTAGTTTCCATTTTCCCTGAATCTGTTGCATAGGCATTTCTTTAAGGAAAAACAGAGTAATAACTCAAGAGAATAGCAGGCAAGAGAAGCCAAGCGAAGGTACTCAAGCAAAACTACTAAGAGAAATTGCTGTCGTGCAAACAAATTTATAAGCAAATTCACTAACAAGCATCAAGCATGTCAACCTACATGCCTAGCAGTTGCTCAAGCATATTCGATATACAAGGTACTTCAGGAAGGAACTCACTGATCCAAAGTCTCAGCACATAGAGAAAGCATTCTAAGAGCGAATATCATAACAATTCACAAGAAATGGAACCAACTTACAATTACACTTCTCACAAATAAAAAGATCATACAAGTAGTCCACAAAAAATTTAAAAAATAAACAACACAGTATATAGGTCAAGGATGAAAGGACATCAAATAAAATGACAAACCTGCATACAGACAAGCATCGAGTCCCCACGGACTTGAATTTTCTTAAACCCTTTCTGTAAAGCTTGTCTCAATCCCATAATTAGAGCCCGATATTCAGCAACATTATTAGTTGCAATTCCCACACCTTCACGCAATCGCCAAACCTACCAAAAACTCAGGCTCCAGAGTAGTAATTTTAAAAGCAAGGCATAAAAGATTGGGCGATCCATGTGATTGCATACCGAACTCCCATCATCAGCACGCAGGATAGCTCCCGCACCAGCCGGTCCAGGGTTTCCTTTCGAAGCTCCATCAAATTCTAGTGAGCAAGAGCTCTGCTTGGGAACAGCAGAGAGGAGGGAGAGAATTTATTCGCCACGAGGCAAAGATACAGCAAAAATAAGTTTTTAAAAATACATGAATAGATACAAAAACAACACAGAATAAATATTAAAGTTAAGATTTAATTCTAAAATGGCTAGAATATTTCTGAAACACGAAATTTTCCCAAGCAGAACTTATTGTTCAACTTTTTATTTTCAGATCAAAGGAACAATTGATCCAAAAACAACAGTGACACTTTTGCCATCCAGGCTTTAAAAAATTTAATAAATGATGACAAGATATGCATGAGAGAAGTCTGTCACCCACACAATTGGAAGATGCTGGCTGACTTGCAGTACCATCATTTAACTTCAAATGTTTGCTCTGATGATTGATCAAAGCTGAAGTTGGTCCTACCGCCTGCTGTTAGACAAACAAGACATAAATCAACCAAGCTACTAAGCACACGATCAACCCAAACAGTGAGGATCAGGACAAGTATGTTGAGCTTCCCATTTTTAATGACAAACAATATGGAAAGTGCAAACTCCAAAACAACAAACATAACGTACCCTTACAACAAAAATTCAGAAACACGATGAATAAGGCTTACCATGCCAACAAGATTCATAAGGAAGCTAGTTCCCATTGTTAATGATATACAGCGATCAAGAGATGAACATAGGGATCAAACTCTAGGATATAGGGACAATAATTTGAGTATCACTCCCAATATTCCAGCCTAGCTTCCACTTGATCTGTTAACTGTCAAACCATGTGTTCTTATAAAATATGCAGCTTCTCAAATAATTATTGTCCATCAATAGGGTTGAAATTTTAGTAATCCCTCTAAACTACTGCAACTCCATGTGACACCAAACATCAAAATTTTTAGACACCGACTGAAAAGTCTAAAAATAAATTTTTTGATAAACATTTTAACACACCTTATGGTCCCATTGAAGTGCTTCCACTGATCTCTTTGTAGGCAGTGCCTTGTTCAATGATGCTCCTCTTGTAGAGGCTGGTTGCTGAAGGAAAATAATGTTGCAGTACCAAATTAATCAAGGAAGAAGAAATAGTAAGATTCCATCATATCTCCTTTCAGTGAGCTGACAAACAGTGCTCTCTACTAGTATTGGGCATTGATGAATTCACATCCTAAAAAACCACACAAGCAAAAGATTCTTAGTCTTGGACCTTGGTATCATAGTCTGTCAATCGTACCAGGCATTTTAGGTCTTAGAATCAGATTAAGATACTACTTAGGCTGTAAGCAATCACCTAGCCTAATCAAACAAATAAAAGCTTCCCTCCATTATGGGAGAGCCTGAAGATGAATAAGTCGAAAAGAGAAGTGAAAGACAGACAAGTGGCAACCTAATTTAACTTATTAACAACAGTCAAACCACCAAATTTAACTGAAATTTGACACCTCTACCAATTAGACTAAAGAAAAGATATCATCCCCACAATGAAGCACTTCAAATTACTAAGAAGCACTGACAATTTTTGCTATCTAACCTGAAATGGGCAAGGAACAAGTTCCCCAAAAATATCATTTTTGAAGTCGGCAGCACTAATGGTATAAGAAGCATTCTTAAGACCATGTGACTTGAGATGTTCCTCTGCCTCCTCTGCTAGACCATGGCCCTTATACACACTCACTGATGGAGAATGTACCTACAAGGAGGAGGAAAATATCTAATTTAAACAACAGGCCAAATCATTGTTACGCCATAGCACAAGATATCGATCATTCCATGTATCTTTGGAGCAGGGCAACCGTGCAAGCTCTCACAAGAATACAATAGAAAAACAGGAGCACAATGAAATCTTGCAGATGGCAGAACTAAGTCAATGAGAGGTTGATTGTCTGATCACCGTAGAGGATAATGCCCAGCCAGATTAGAGACACCTCAATCGCGAGCTCACGATATTTTAAAACACAGAAGAAAAGATTACTAGAACTGGAGCCAAATCAAGGACATAAGGCAATAGATTGTTCGACTATACCGCATCTTCAACCAGACTCAATGATCCTAAGATCAAGCATGACATATTACAATACGACTGATAATTGTGGCCAGCACAAATTATAATACGAGAAACTACAACCCCGCAGATGCAGTTGTTAACGTGCCAAAGTGTTTCTGGCAATTTTTTATCGGCGGACTGCCACCATCAGCCGGGGAAACACCATGTGACCGCTAAATGAAGGAGATCAAACCAGAGGCACTCTATACTCTAGGAACATACAAGCAATGCGTCATCAAATGGAATTAAACCGAAACTATGCATCCCTTAAGTACACGCATCAAGGGCAGTTTTTCCTTGTTTAATGGGCCTAAATTCAAATGGGTATCTGATAAAATACATAAATAAAGCTTAATACATGAATATAACTCTAAAGCGACGGACTTCACACGAGACTATACGGCAAGCAATGGGAACTTGGAAGTCAGCATGAAAGAGAAATTTACAGAAGACCCGGCTTGAGCCTGGCAATCCTTCAGAGTCTTGTAAATTCCAATCAAATCCCCCTTCCTCACGACGTAAAACGCGTCCGCGCCTCCCTTTTTCGACATCGCCCCGCGTAACAAGCTTCAACTCCGGCGGCAACTGCGGCGAGCGGAAAGACAACTCGCGATCATGCAGTTGTAAAATATAAGAATAATTATACGAACAGCTTCGGTCTCGGCGGGTGCAGAAGCCCTAGCAAGACGAACGAAACCGAACGAAGAAAGAAGAGAGAAATCTCGACGGAGAAGGAGGCAAGCGATTAGGGAGAACTCGGACCGAGCGCGGCGACAAGCGGCGACGGCGGCTTTTTTCCCGTTCCGGCGGTCGTCGGCAGTCGGAATCGGCTTTAGAGCGATGCCGGGCAAGCGTTTTTCCAAATCGGCGATTAATTTCTTGCGAAGTAAGATGATTTGATATGTGAAATGAAAGGGTAGTAATTCGATTCTATGGTCCAAAGGACTTTCTTTTTAATAACAAAATCACGGTTGTCGGAGAAAGAAATATTACTATTTAGGTCCGTTTGTTTCGCAAAAAATAATTTCTACGAAAACGATTTTCGGATTTTCCGGCGTTTGTTTCATGAAAAATGAATTCATTCGAGAAAATATTTTCCATCAAAAGAAAAAAGTCATCTAAAATAGGAAAATATTTTCCATTTTTTCTCACTGATCTCCCGTATTTCACACTTCTACAAATCCTAACTTTCTCATCCTCTTTATTTTTCTTCTTTTCCTTTTTCATTCGGATTATTTTTTAATTTTCTTTTTCTTTTTTAATTCGAATTATTTTTAATTTCCTTTTTTCTTTTTTCTTCTTTTCTTTTTTTTTCTTTTTTTTTTTTTGTTTCTAGCCTTCTTTCTTTCTTCAGTCGTTAGACCAAATGAACCTCAAGCTCGTCGATCTCAAACTCGCACTCATCGATCTGGCGAGCCTCGAGCTTGATGCTCGCGCTCGCCAATCTGGAGAGCGGAAAATATTTTCCTTACCAAACATCATAAAATATTTTCCGAAACATTTTCGATTTTATTTAACACCAGAAAATATGCCATTTTCCTAGAAAATGACTTCGAAAAATATTTTCCGAAAATGACTCATTTTCCGCGAAACGAACGGACCCTTAAATTATACATTAATGCATTATAAACTTCAGAAATTTAAAATTATTCTTTAGTTCTTTTATTTTAGAAAATTCCAAATAAGGGTCCGGAATGCTTTTATTTTCTTAAATAAGGGCTCGAAGTGAATTTTGTTTCAAATAAGATATATCAAAAAAAGACTCGAAGTAACCACTCACTGCGGTGGCGCAGTTGGCTTGCACTCAATCCCTCTCATGAAAGGGAGCGAGTTCGAATCCCGCCGGCTTGGTGCTTGCGGGCGTGAATGTTGGTGATGCGTCCCCTGGTTCTTCCCGCCCGGGGTTTCTGAGTGTGGTGGTTTCGGGTTATCAAAAAAAAAAAAAAAAAGACCCGAAGTACTTATCGTCGGCTGACAAAATATTCCGGCCAACTAATGATATTTTCATTAAAACACGAGTTAAATTTAAGTTAAATTATATTAAAATTTTAAAAAAAAAAACTTGAAAAAAAAAAAAAAAAATAGTAAAATATAGGTGGGAGGGCTCCCATGGCCATTGGGGCAATGAGCTCGTTAGTGCCTGGGTGAGAGCCGTGTAACCTTTACTAGATGCGGGAGAGGGTAGCAACCCTCTCCCAGATCTGAGCAAAGGTCACCGTCCTCTCTCGCCGACCTTCGCCACTTCCCCTCTCGCTGACCTTCGCCACTTCCCCATGTGTTTTCCTTTTTAATTTTTTTTTTTGTTTTTGGTAATCCTGAGAACCCCGTAAGTCGATAGCCGGCGAACAAACCCTAGGGGAGCGACTGCACGACCCACCACCATAATACTCCAAGTAAAAATCCCTAACGTAGCCTCTGGGATTCGAACTTCTCCCATTCGTAAGGGGGAGAGAACCCGAGCCAGCTGCGCCGCTAAGGGCGGTAGTTTTCCTTTTTAATTTTTTTTAAAGAAAAAAATCAGAAAAAAAGAAAAAAATCAAAGAAATATTAAATACACAGCTAGTGAGTTCAAGCCTTCTTTGAGACTATGGACATTCCAATTCCTTATTTAAGAAAATAATGATATTTTGGACCCTTATTTGAAATTTTTCCCCTTTTTGTATAATCGTGCACAAAGAGACCCCTCATAACCCATCAAGTTTACACAAATAGAGAAAGAAGATCATATACTTATCTTTGGTCTCTGCATCATTTGTTCTCAAGCGTCATCCTTACCTCCTTTACCCCTTCTCTCTCTTTGTTTCACTTGTCTCCATTTTTTTCCCTCGTTTTTGAAAATCTTTTTAATAACAAACGTTTTTAAGGCACTGATCAAATACCTATTTAAAAAGAGTTTGTGGTTTTCAATTAATTATTCATTTCGTGTTATGTGTAATTGTTACATTGAGAATCAAAACGTTTTCCAAATAAGCATTTCTACTAAAAGAGTTGCATATGGTATAGGCGTGGTATTTAACAACTCAGTTATGTTGATATTATCGTTAACAAATCCATCGACCTTTGTAATAGAAGGACCCCTAGTGAAAATGAAAAGCAGAGATCTATTTGTTTTTTTTTGTGTCATAATCAGAGATCTAGTTGAATAATGGACAAATAAGAAAGTAACAAATTTAAGAAAGTTAAAAAATTTGAGGACATGTGGTGCATGATCCCTCCCCGAACTTTGCTAGTTTTCCAACTATAGTAGCTAGATGAGAGAGTGAAAAAAGGTAGAGACGGATTCACCAAGCAATATAAGCAAATAATGGATCGACATTGACACTCCCCCATTCCTAGTCAAGGCACGAGAGACATGCATGACAGGGAAACACGAATTGCCGGACCCAGTTGATCGTTCGAAGGCAATTGTACTGAGAGTGGAGATGGGCCAAAATGCCATTTGCTGACAGCCCAATTATGGAAATTTTCTGTGTAGCACATAGAGGTCCATGTCTCCAGCCCATCAGCCCCTTTACACATCCCGATTAAATAGCATATGATAGCCAATCATATTTTGAACCTCAAGCGGGAGCGTCTATTCATCACTTACAAAGTCGGACACGTTCGCACTGCCATCCTATCAGCATGATTACAAGACATCCTAATTTAGAATATGGCCAAAGTCGTATCGGCATAAAGAGATCTTTTCACCGACACTGATATTGCCATTCATAAAAGTTCACCATAGCTTTGATCTTTATCAAAATTCCAAACCCTTTCTGTCTAGGACTGTACACCCATTCAATCCCTGCACATCCACCCACATTCATTCAAGCTCAATCATAGTTTTTCACATGCTAAAGCAAGCTACCCCATTTTTACTCCATCTTGTCCAGGAAAAAGAAAAAAAATCGCGAACTTAAACTTAAGCACATGCCCTGCTCAGTTAAGAAGTATCCGTTGCAGCTACGGAGTGAGAATGGGGCATCCATATCCTAAGTAGAAAGGAAAATTGAAGACGACAGCATCAAATCGTTCTCAGTCTAGACACAGAAGTAAAGGGAAATTGCATGCGATGAGCCATCGCAAGATATCAGAGAGCATACAACCTATACACAAACTCCAACCATGATTTCAGTGTTGGTATGGCTTCTCATATCTCGAAATCTTCCTGACAAAGTATACTGAACATAAAATGTGTTTTCAGTATGCTTTGCAGGAAACCATACTGCAGAACAGATAGACATCAAGCACAACTCAGGCAGATGGCAGAAATGCAATGCATCCACACTTTCTAATGGCACAAATTCAGCAGCTCGATTTAAGTTTAAATCATATCAATATGGTCCATAACAGTTGCAACGGCATATGTCGTGAACGCCAAACTCTAATGTCGTTGAGAACTTTCTCAAACTCCAATTTAGGAACAAGAGTATATAGCAGCAGATGGTGCTGAAGAACCAGGTCATTTCATCGAGATAGTGATTTGACTATGAGAAGTAACAATTGAAGACAATAAAACTCCCAGATGTCAGGATTGCGTGCATCATACTCAATAAAGCTCCTCAAGAATACCACTGATTTAACAGATGAAGGCTTTCAGAGGCAGTTGGAAGTTGGCCATGACAGACAATTACAAAATTCACCAAGAGTAAAAGGACCAGGTGATGTAATAAATCCATATTTATGCAGGTAGAAGTGTTAAGCAAAAGCCTAAAGACTGGCGAAGAAAATGGCAAACAAATTGTTTCAAGGGACCTTCGGTTTTCCGTATTTCTTTTATAAGAATGTGGCTCTCCATAAAAGGACACAATTAGCCTATGATAGGCATGCAATGATGACAGATAGAAAGCAGCAGACCACTTGTTGGATGCCATCTCATCAAGTGGCTAGTTTGATGCTAGGCCGAAAGATTCTTTAAACTAGTCCTCATACTAGTCAAAAAGAAAAGCATATGACAGCTAGACATGCTTGTGCAAAACACAGTTTCAACTCCAGGCCAAAATTACACAAGATTTGTCATAAAGGAGTAGGACCTGCCAGCATAGCGTGCTCACTAAAGAACATAGAGCTAACAGTCAAATCCTGACAAAAGGAAGTTTCTCATCCATATGAAGAGAACATTTACGACACAGAGACCTGTATATAGAAATCTAAATGTCCATGAAAAGAACAGAGCATTCCAAGTTCCCACCATGAACAGAGGATTCAAGACCCAGCATATAGGCAATAAGTCTAATTAAAGGTGCAAGTCGTGCCAAGGGCCATATTAATCCATGACTTTGATGAAATTGCTTGTCAAGAACCACTATACGAGTATGACCAATTTGTAACCAGCTTCAGACAATATCCACCAACTAAAAGCGAGAAAGTGGAAGCTAACTCAATTGTGCAATACAGCATTTCGACCTAAATACCAGATGAAATACAGTGGAAGCAAAAGCACTAGAAACCACAATTCAGGAACAAAGATGCAGTCAATTGAACAAGAGGCCCACAGCCAAGGTAAAGAACCTTCAAAGATTGTAAACCATACAGTCAGTGTGCTCAAAACAATGGAAGGATGGAATTGAATATCATCGCTGAACAATTACAGATACACAACCTGAGACTTTATCATCATGATATAAAGGTAAAAGTCATGCAGGTGAGTGAAGGTGGGAAATATGGAATGCAAAAAATAATTAAAAGTGTGTTATAATATTAAGATTGGCGTGTCCAGAATAGCTTAAGTCAGCACGATACTGTTCAGACAGAACAAATTTCTCGCAAAAGTTACATTCATGGTGTTAGTGGCTTTTACCCAGTTTGGGATCATATTGCGAGCACCTAACAGGAGACGATACGTTAGATAGACGCATATGGTCGACCTGCACAGGGTATTTATATAGTAAAGGTTATACTAGGATTCGTGTAAGAGGAACACAACCGCCGATTGGGGAAGCACTAAATGATATTAGTTAGAACACAAGAATTTATTGAGAGTATTTGCCTGTACAAATTACCTAAGGTAGTCACATTGACAGCTTCAGCACAAGCAAACAAATCTCTAATCACAAAACATGGCTACTTATATGCGCTCGGCTGCTGCCACCAACCTTCAAAAGCATGAAAATTGCAGAGAGGGCGATTCTCTAAGTACCACCATCAATATGAGTTCGAAACCCAATAAGAAATAAATTGCACCGTGTTCCCATCGGAACACGCGGATTAAATCTTCATATCAACCGATCACAGAGTATCCTCAAAATCTCATCCTTCTACAGGGTTACCTAGCACATAAGAGAACACCTCCCTAACAGGCGAGAACTCCACCAACCCGATGTCCACCCCATACCCGGCGACCGGCAACTTCAGGTCCCGCAACACGCAGAAGCCCTCGGCCATCCGCGTCTTCGGCACGTCCTGGGCGACCGTGCAGTACGGGGTCCAGGACTCGGGGCGGAACTCCTCCCCGACGTCGACGCCCTCCTTCCGCATGGCGTCGCACAGCTGGGAGTGCAGCTGGAGGAGCGCCATGTTGGCCTTGGGGGCGAGGAAGAGGACGTTGTTGTCGACGGGGAAGCTGCCGACGGCGAAGAAGGAGAGCGGGACGGGCTCCTGCCGGGCGGCGAAGGCCCGGACGACGCCCTCGAGCTTGAGGGGCTCGAGGGAGGGGGAGGAGAGGAGGGTGATGTGGGGGCGGGCCTCGATCTCGATGAGCTGGGTGCTGATTTGGCGGCGGGCCAGGACGTTCCAGGCCTTGAGCACCTGGTTCTCCAGCGCCGGGTCGAAGTAGAGCTCGATTGCGTACCCCTGCGACATCGCGTTCGCCCCCCGATGCTCCCTCGCTCGATCGATCGATCCCTGAGGGGCCCGCTCCGAAATGCGGAGACCGAAATCGGAGGCGGCTCCTCGGACGGCGGGGGAAATCGGCGGAATCGGAGGCGAGGGGGATAGTCGGAAAACCCTAGGCGCGGGGCATTTCCGGCCGGAGGTTCTCCTCTTGCGGGCGGCGGCGAGATCTCGCGAATGGCGAGCTCGCTCTGAGCACGACGGAGACGGGGACAGGCGCGGCGAGGAGAGAGAGAGAGAGAGGGGCGGCGATGGAGACTGTGGAAACGGCGGAGAGATGCGAGCGAGCGAGCGAGGGAGCGAGGATTAGAAGATTGATTCGGACGGAGGAGGAGAGAGAGAGAGAGAGAGACAGCAAGAGGGGCTGCTCTCGAAGACCAAAAAGCCAACCCAAGTGGATCGCGTCCGGAATCTTTTAAAAAAAAAAAAAAGTATAGTTATCTAAGTAAAATTAATGTTAATATTTCTAAGATTATAGGACAAGTTATGCTCATGGTTGTGACATGGGTATCTCCACCTTTTTCTTGCGTTACGAAAAAACCAAATTTTATTCATACCAGGGTACGATGTAAGTTCAGGTTTTTTTTTTTTTTTTAATGTCAAAAAAGGTTTGGGTTGTTAACGTTACAATAAGTAAATTTATGATTTTTAGTAACATAAACAAAAGTTTGGGATATGGTTTGGGGTTTTTTTTTTGTTATATTTACATTTAGTTATGTTGCTTTAAAATTGACATAAGAAAATTGGACTCCTCTAGTGTTGTATAAATTAATTGAAAGCAATTTTCAGAATTTTGTATTTTCCTATATCTTTTTATACTCGCTATCTTTTAGTAAAGAAGGAGATAAATACAATTTCATGCAAATTTTGCTCGCCATAATCATACTTTGTGTTGATGAGAGTCAAAAGGACAATGGATAAAATCTTTTTAAAAAAAAAAGATTTTTGGTAATGAATTTATTTGACTAGGATGTTTCTAAAATGATATTTGGACGGTGGAATCACGTTGATTTATAAAAACAATATTTCATTCCAACGTGAGCCATTTCTTGGTCAACATAAGAGAGGATTCGACAATGAGAGTTCTCATGCTGTGTTTTTTGAGGTTATATAGATTCTCACAATATATTATTCATATAATGACCCGACCTAAATCAATTTTTCAATATTGATATTAGTATGACTAGAGATCATCAATTATGTTTGTAAAATTAATTTTCTTTTGCTTTTGAGCAAATGAAATATAAAAACTTATTCACGTGAGAATACCATTTCATTGATAAGTCATTAAAAAATAAAGACTACTACAATTTCTTCTTTTTTTATCTTGTCCTTTAAAATATATATATAATGCATATCATTATGAATTATACGCTTGTCGCACTTTCTTAAATTTTCTATACCAGCACTAAAATGCGTTTCTTTTGTTTAATTTAATTAGTTGATAGTGATATGTATGTTCACTATAAAGTTGGAGTTAAAATTATCGTTTCATTTTAATCATCAGTTAGATATGACAAACCTTGTTCAATAAAGATGGTATGATGAACATTTACTAAGAATAACCGCTTTCAATTAAGACAAAACACATTAAATGATTTTATTGTTTATAGGTCAACGATAAAATCACCACGCGGTCGCGGCCTTCGACTTCCTACCACCGACCCATCTTACGCTACCTCAAACTTGAAGCCAAGACCTAAAATGGAAGCGGGCTGCAGTGGTGGAGGGCAAGTGACCATGAATTATGGCTGAGTGATGGTGGCGAGCTGCGGTGGTGTATTGCGGTGGCGGTGGCGGTGGCGGTGCGAGTTAATTGGGTTGCAAATGGGAATGGTGATGGTCGTCAAGGGTGAGCGGAGGATGGCGGTTGCAGAGATGGTTATTTCTGTAAAAAGAAAGGTCCTTACTCCTTGCGAAGAGAGGGATGTCCATGCATCTTAGGCGTCTGGTGGGTGTTTCGAAACGTGGCATCATCCCAAGACCACACGGAGTGAACTGTTCCCGACATACCAAGCCACTCCTCCGGCCGGAAAAAGGACAAGAACGGTGACGGACGGCAGTAAATAGCCCGTCTAATGCAGACAACCACCGCCGCTTCGGTTCAGCTAAACAATCCGAACCGGAAGAGAAAAGAAAACACCCACGAACTTCTCCACCCGGGTTTCGTCGAGAAACTTCAACCGCAGTCAAGACACTCAGCAGGAGAGGCGGGTGTAGTCCACCAGGTCGCCGTTGCAGAGGAAGATATGCGAGGTACAGCCGACTCGGAAGTCGATCAGAAGCTCTTCGACCGAAGACGGCGTGCCCAAAACCCCCTCGTTCGCATCGGTAACGACCCCATCTTCAACATGCATGGCTCCGTTTGTGCGTTGTTGAACATCATGGTCTGTCTGTTATAAACGTTGTTCGCCATTCACGATCGATCTGCCACGCAGGGGCGTTCGTGACGGCGGGAGTGCTGGCGGCGGGGCTGATGAGTTTCCAGCAAGGGGACTCGCACCTGGGGCAGAAGCTGATGAGGGCTCGGGTCATTGCTCAAGGCGTCACCGTCGCTCTCATGGTCGGCACTGCTTATTACTGCGGCCAGAAATCCGCGAACCACCGCCTCTAACCCCCAATCACCGAGAGTGAATTGACCTCGACTTTCTGTCTTGCGTAAAATAAAGATCTCTCGCTTTCCCACCTCGGTACTTTTAGTTGAACCCTCTGTTAGATTCCTGTTTTCCAGTGGCGTTGTGCCGTTTTGTCTCGTGTAAACGAAGGTGGTCTGTCCGTGTACGACCGTCCGCGCACCTCGGCTTTTCTCTTGGTTTTTCCTTCACCTGTCCGTCTCTTGTTGATAGAGATCTTGAAGTCGGCATCGCATCGAGGCGTCATTTCATCAGGGGTCGGTGAACTCTTTCGTTCCTTAATGTCACAGATCTTGTTTACCAATGTCTCGAGATACCCATTAAGCATACTTCACGAGACTTATAAAGTTATGACCTCACAAACTCTAGACTCTGTCCACATTAGGGATCTGCTAGACTTTGCACGCCGAGGCTAACGAATTCGATGTACTTCCATGTGGCATGGCCCCAGGTGGTAAGATCAGCTATGAATCGAATCGATCGAGAGGACACTCTGTTTCGAGGTTCTGTCCTTTATCACTCGACCGTCCATCGAAGCAGTCGCGCCATTGTACGTGAACTCGGAAGGCGCCACGTGCCTACTCTGGAATCGGCAGGTCTGGATGAGACTTTCTTGTGCAGAGGAAGTGGCATTTCACTGTCAAACCGTTTCTAGAGGCGAGGCCGGCCTCTTGTTGATGAAGCCAAATGGCCTTTTCCTCTGTCTTCCGCGTCAACTCTCACGTCGAGCAGCGGAATTCGCAAGAATACAAATCTTACGTTGTGGAATCAGAAATAATTTATGCGCCTAATTGATACTGGCAATTAACACGAGCATTGGAATCTTCTCCCAATTCGCAATCAGCGTTACCGGCCCCGAGACATCGTCGTATTTACATCTGTCGACTCAGAACTCCTGAGTCGGCGACGGTTTGTTGTCCGAAAATGAAGCGAGCTCTGCTCGTCTGGGCATTGATGGTGCCTTTCTTTTGCCTCCTAGGCTCGACGGGTGCGGTGATCGAGGCGGAGGTCAGGAGCTCGCTGATCAGCTTCCTAGGAAACCTCTCGAACGGCGATCACGGGGTCGTTGCAGCCATCGGCTGGAAACAAGAGTCCGACCCCTGCGTCGATGGCTGGAACGGTATAGCTTGCGATGCGCAGAATGCTTCCGTGACGAAGGTGCGTCTCGAAGGGTTCAATCTTTCAGGGAGCCTCGACATGGGTTCTCTCTGCAATGTGCCCGCCATCGCGAGCTCTCTTGCTCGCCTCGTTCTCAACGGGAACAACCTCGGCGGCGGAGTGCCCGCGCAGATCTCGATTTGCAGGCAGCTCACTCACTTGCAGATCGGTGGGAACAAGTTCGAGGGGGAACTTCCGGAGTCGCTAGCTACGTTGGATAATCTCAAAGTTCTTAATGTTTCGTACAATAACTTTTCTGGCAAGTTGCCGAATTTGTCCATGATTTCGGGGCTCCAAATTTTCCTGGCTCAGGACAATCAGCTAAGCGGGAAGATTCCAGCATTCGACTTCTACAATTTCGACCAATTCAATGTCTCCTACAACAACTTCAGCGGCCAAATCCCGGATGTCCAAAATTATTTCAATTCGAGCAGCTTTATCGGCAATCCGTTCCTGTGCGGATATCCGCTCCCGAATAACTGTCCACGAGATAAGGGAAAAGGCGTCTCCGGCGAGCAGGTACTTATGTACTCGGGCTATGCACTACTGGGTTCAGTTCTCGTGGGCGTAGTCGGCTTCAAGCTCTGCAAGAAAAAGATGAAGAAGACAGGCAAGGTCGACTCAGAAAACAGCGCATTATCGATCGACGGAAGCGGGAACAAGGCTACCGTTCCATCAAGTGAGCACAAAACTAGTGCTACACTGAATAGATCAGGAGTCTCGGCTACCTCAGTTGAGAGCGGAGTGGTCTCGTCTTCCCTCGTGGTCGTCACGAGGCCGACCGTGAATGGGCTGATGTTCGAAGAGCTACTCCGGGCTCCGGCTGAGCTGCTCGGGAGAGGAAGGCACGGGAGCCTCTATAAGGTCATATGCGAAAACGGGGCAATGTATGCCGTGAAGAGGATCAAGGATTGGGCGATCTCGGGCGAGGACTTCAAGAAGAGGATGCAGAGGATAGACCAAGCGAAGCATCCGAACGTGCTCCCGGTCGCCGCCTTCTACTCCTCCCAGCAAGAGAAGCTTCTGGTCTATGAATTTCAGCAAAACGGAAGCCTGTTCAGGCTCCTTCATGGTATCCTGTGATCTCTCTCTCTCTCTCTCTCTCTCTCTCTCTCTCTCTCTCTCTAATGCCGTGTGTCAATGTGCATAGAGGAACAGCATGGTTCAATGAAAATACGCAGATGCTCTCCTGTCTATATTCCAGGATAGCGAGTTGCGGAGATACACATGGTAATAAGGCGTCGTATCTGAACAATTTAGCCGCGACGAAAGTTTGTCATAGAAAATTTGAGCACAGAATGGGATCATGGTTATTTGCAGTGCCTCTTAGGAATTGGGTAGTAATGTAATTAACATCCTTGGCTAAATCTGATCGTCTGCTTGTAAATTTCAGGAACCCAGATGCGAAGAGCATTCGAGTGGGGCAGCAGGCTCAACTTCGCAGCCAACATCGCCAAGGGTCTCGCCACCATGCATCGAGAACTCCGTGATGCCGAAATTGCTCATGGCAACCTGAAATCCTCCAACATCTTGCTGACTAAGGACATGGAGCCCTGCATCAGTGAGTATGGTCTAATGGTGCTGTACGATCACCAAGACCTGACTCCATCATTGATCACCCCTGCGTTCAAACCCGACCGTGGATCCAATCCAAGCGCGCCGAGAGCCTTCGGCTCGGATGTGTACGGCTTTGGCGTGATCCTCCTCGAGCTACTGACCGGGAAGATGGTCCATGACAAAGGGTTCGACTTGCCCAAGTGGGTCCTCTCCGTCGTCCAGGAGGAGTGGACCGTGGAAGTGTTCGATAAGTCCCTGATCTCGGAAGGAGTGAGCGAGGAGCGGATGGTGAACTTACTCCAGGTGGCCATCAAATGCGTCAACCGCTCGCCGGAGGCCAGGCCGAGCATGACACAGGTCGCATCCATGATCGCCACGATAAAAGAGGAGGAAGACAGGTCTCTAGCATATGAAACCTGAATTGGCTGAAGCCTTCTCTAAATCCTGATAGAATTCGCAATTAGGTGGCAATAGGAATCAGGCCAAAGGGAGAGCGAAATTTCTAGCCAATTTAAAGTACGAATCTGGCTTTTTCATGAATAAATAAGCAGTAAACACTGCTTGTCATGTCTCTAGAATCTTAGTACTCATGTATGCTGCATCACGTACTCCAGTGCCGATACAGATACCATTACTAGAAAAATTCAATTTCATTTCTTGATACCGAGACGATACGTTATTTGAAATTGGAACCTTATCATGGTCATGTACCCAACAGACAAACGGTCTTGGTCCCGGCTCTGCCAAGATCGAGGCAGTTTGTAGTTTGGTGTTGAACCGCTGACCCCATTTTAATCTCCACTCCACACAGCCACACCCAACTAAACAACGGGCTCGGCGAGATTTCCCCGATCTCATCCTGGTGCCTCGATCGGTCCATCAATAAGCTCTTTTCTGCACCGAAAACTTCTGCCTGTCTTACCTAAAGAATTCAATGACTGAGCGATCGAGATGACTTCTAATTTGAGTCGACCTTCTCATATTCGCACGTTGGAGCGAGTACTGGCCAATTTCGGCTGAGTGAGACCTTCTTAGGACCGGGCCGACAGGCCAAGGGATCGTGCCAGTCCGGGCACAGCACCGCCATCTTGGGCCTGGGCCGGACCGAGCCAGGGGTCCCAAAATTCAATCACGTTTGGGCCACTAAATCCAGTGACCCGAAACTTGCCCAGTGGGCAATCATTGGCTCGTGACTTTCCGGAATGGCGGAAGAGGAGGGCCACCGTGATTCGTGGCTTGCGTACCCCACTAACGTCTATGACATCATCGGGGCCCACGATCGGTACTAGCCAGCGGATCCTGAAAGACAGTACGTGCGGCAGCTTGTCCGCGACAAAATTTGAGAAATGACTATGGTAAGGCATGATTGGTTTTCACAACAAATTGTGCCTCACCTGGACAAACGGGAACAACCGCGACCCCGTGTCGTCCGGATCACAGCGGGGGATGCGTTCTCTAGTGTAAGTTTTGTACAGCCGTTACCGGGGCACCAATATGTGTCACCTTTTTTCTTTCAAATTATTTGAGATATGTACTTGTACTTCGATTTGTATTCCATACTTCTCCGCAATTTAACTGTTCATTGCTGCTTTTGACATTTGAAATTCGACTAGTTTAACTTCTCTAAACCTTTTCCATTTGCAAAAGATAATAAATTACTGGCTCCGACTAATCGTGCCCCAGCCCGACCTAATGATATGTCGGGTATAGGCAAGTGGTCACTCCTACTGAAAACCAACAGGTAAAGATTCCACAAGTGTTATAACTTATATATGGCGCTCACTTACGTATCATGAGTATTACGGCATTCAAATAATCGGCTAAAAAGTTATGTGAAATTGAAGTGATTAGAGTGATCAAAAGAGATAATAAATTACTAAAACCAATAGGTAAAGGTTCCATAAGTATTATAACTTTCATGGGGCACTCACTTACGTATAACAAGTGTTATAACATTTAAGTAATCAATTAAAAAGTTACGTGGAACTGAAGTGATAAAAAAAATTTATGACATTCGAGTGATTGAAAAAAAAAAAAGAATCATGAAATTTGAGTAAGCATTATACGACATTTATAATGTACCGCCAACCAAGACTATCACCAAAACCAAACCTCCCCATGTTCTCCACGATAATCATCCCCAATAATCATTTCTCCCCCATGCGCCCACCCTAACTAACCACTCCGCAATCAAGCGGGAGCAAGAAATCAAACCCCTCATGATCAAAACCTTCCCATTAGGCAAAACACCAGAGAAGGAAGGAAAGAGAAGACCACGCTGGCTGCCCATTCTCGTCGGCCCAAAACTACACTCGGCGCCAAGAATTTCAAAAAAAAAAAAAAAAAAAAAAAAAAACGAAAAGTAAATAATCGTGCTCACATAAGACGGTCGTCGCACCGGCGTCAGTCCCGGCCCCCCCGTGCCCGTCGCCATCGAATGATTTGGGACTACATGTCAAACCGGGAGCGAAATGATTATAAAAGAGACAATGGGCGACGCACCAGAAAAGGATTTCCAGCCCGGCGGATCCTCACTTACCTAACGCCCCCTCGGCCCCTCGTCACGTCCATCACTCGACCTCGATCGCTCCCCTTTTCTTCCCCCCCACCACCCTTAAGCGTACAGCTCGCAAATGATTGTCGCTTTTTTGGCCTCTCTCTCTCCGACCTAATTCCCTTCTAAGCACATATAATCAAAAATCCCACACCCAACACCCTTTCTTGTCTTCTAAATGAGCTGCTCTTGCTTCAATCTCCCAGCCAAAACGAGACAGAGAAAATGATACGAATGTACCTAGACTTTGGCCCATCATATCATATATGATCCGTAAATTTTTAATTTATTCACTACAGTCCTTAAATTTTAACTCGACATTAGAAGGACAACGTTGAATGTCTCTATATAATTTATGAATTAAGTTGAATATTTACCAAAAATCCACAAGTTACATTAAACAAATTGAAAATTCGGGATCTCATTATATATTGGATTTAAGTTCGAAAATCGTATTCAACAAAATAAAATTTTACGAACTACATTGCCTAAGACCATAGTATCTTTATTTCAATAAAATAATCACATGGATTGTTTTCTTCTTTAATTGTTTTTATTTGGGTTACGATATAACGACCTCTTCGTAGGCCCCACCACTCTATTGAAAATTCCCCTGAAGTCATGTTACCCCGAAAAGGGATAAAATAAATTAACGTAATGGTCTATGGATCGTGTAATAAACACCCCCACTTTTTGGCATCGGGTGTCATTTCAATACGCACTTTTTGTGTATTTCGCTTTTTGACTTCATTTCAGCCAATGAAAAAGGGTAAAGTTATCGAGCTTACTCTGTACGACGAGAAAAAAAATCCCCGTCGACTTTTTTGATTTGAGCGACGGAGATTCCTTACTTAAGAACCGGAAGTTCACCGCTCGAATTTTATCAACCGAGTGCAAACTGTTCTGAATTAGGACCACATGATTACAACTTATAGAATTCTTCATGAGCCTCCAAATGATGAGCTCGTTAGGCTCGTGCCATTGGATTATAGAACAAAGTGATATAAGAGAGAAAACTCGATCCCTTACATAGTTCATGTTGTTTATTTGTTAAGTTACAAAACTTGTGATTTCGAAACCGACACATTTCAAATATTGTATCAAAAACTTATTACATTCGTGTCAATTCAGTTATGAACTTTTAATTTAATAAATTCAGTCATAAAATTATTACACTCGTGCTATTTCAGTTTCATATTTAGTCCTTAACCCTTTAGTAATTTGTCAATTTATTCATTTAGACAGGCCTTGGCTGAAAATCATTGACATAACAATCTAGTTAGCGCTCACTATTTTATGTAAAATAGTCGCAAATGTAGACAAATTTTTAATTTTTGTATTCTTTTCTCTTTTGTTTCTTTTTTTTTCCCAACCTTGGGCTAGCTTAGGTCATTGGTCCAACAAGCAATGGTCGGCCGACAACCTCCTCCATCCAAGGTAAGGAAAAAAGAAAAAAGAAAGAAAAAAATAATTTTAAAAAATGTGTTCATGTGAGTGTTGACCACTGTCAACGCTAACTAGATTACTAAAACTGAAACGTTTAAAATTAAATCGGTCAAATTAAAATATTTTGAGACTGAATTAACACAACATGTAATATGTTCATGTTTTTTTTTTATTTAAAAATTTTTTACGTCCATGTCTAACAAAAAAGAAAAGGTCATAATCAAAACGGGAAATCAAAAAGAGAAATAGTAGTTTCTGGACTTTCGAATTAATTAAGAAGAACCCGAAAAAGAGATTTGGCAGGAGGTCTCGTCCCGTGGGCTCATCTGAGCTATCTCCACGGTAACAGCGCCGGTTTTTGTTTTTATCTGCTTTTCCCTCGGCCCCTCCAGGGCAATCGCGCGACGCCACGTGTCACGGCCTTCGTGCATCCCGAAGCGCGGAATCTCTCGCTCTTCGCAGGCTCGACTCAAAGTGGCGCGCGCGCGACGACTTTTTAAAAAGAAGGCCCAGGCCCACCTCGTAACCCGCATTTGGCACTTTGTTCGCCCATGGTTGACCGTGCCCGACTCCCCCACCCCACGCGCCGTCTTCCCGCGTGCCCCCACTCGCCCCCCGCATTCTCCTCTCTCTCTAGGTGAGGAAATTAAAGGTGTGCATCGATCCTCGTTCGAACCGGTCTTGGCCGCTTTGGTTTAAGGCCGATCCCCAGAAGAGTTGGGTAGACTCGTGGGTTCAAAACTTGGGAACTAAATAGGTTCGGTTCGATTCCTTATTGAGCCTTAAACCCACTAATTCAATCTAGGTTCCGAACTGAATTTCATAATATAACCAATCTTCGATCAATTTCGAACCAATCATTGAGCTCCATTCATAAGTTGGCAAACGTAAACTTCTGAAATATTTTAATATGGGACGTTGCAATTTGAACATGAAACTTATGGTACGTAAATCGGATGCCTAATCGCTTGCTTATATTAAGATGGAATGATCACTTGCTGAGGTAGGCAAAGAAATTTTTTGAGACCGACAAGACCCTAATTTATATTAGTACTCTTGGCATGCAAGTAGTTAGATATTCTCTTCATGTACGGACAAAGTGCAAGCAAAGCAATTACCTTAAAAAGAGCAATTTGTTCTGCGAATCCGGGACCCTTTTGTGAGAACGAACTTGTACCACTTAAAGTAATAGGTTCTCCTCATGACTTATACAAGGTTTCATACCGATTTCATCATTGATTTCTCGGGAAAGAGAGAGCGCAAATAGGAGTTTCTTCACGCCACGCTCGGCGGCAAAATACATCTGCGAAAGTGTCTGCTGTCCATCGAGCCTCTTGAGGTTCTTTTTGGCATCCCTTTAACTCCCCACTTTGGTGCTTTTGCTCTCTCTCTGTGGCTGGCTTGTGTCACCACCACCAGCACCACCACCACTCCCCCACTCCACCATCCACAGCTCCGAAAAGAGAGAGAGAGAGAGAGAGAGAGAGACGCCCTCTTTCTTGCACGCTAGCGCACGCTTCTAGAGGGAGGAAAAAAAGACCTGAGAAGCGAGGGCATCTCTCTGTCCTGATTCATTTCGCTTTCCTCCCTCCTCACGAGCTGGGGGCTACCCAGATTTGAATAAGCAAAAGCTACTCCCTCTCTGTCTTCTCTAGGGTTTTTCCCCACCGCCCCGGGGCTCTTTCTCCATGGGAAGAGCGTCTTGGGGTCTGCGCTGATGGTGGGTGCCTCTTGAATCTTTAAGTTTCTGGGTAAGTTCTCCTCCTTCCCACCACCTTTTTGGCATCTCTGTAGTCAGTGCTTGAAGTTTGGTGTCGAAGGGCATCTGTTTCTCCTCAAATCTTGGTGGCAAGAGCGTGTGGGGGGTGCTGAAACGTGGCGGTGCTTGGGTTTGAGTAGTGTGGGCTGCGCTTTCGCCTTGCGGAAGTGGGAGGAGCAGTGTCTTCGAGTGTGGAACGAGATCTGGGATGTGTTATGTCAGAAGTTAAAGGCTTTACGCTGTATCTGGAGAGTGCCCGTGTGAATATGTACTTGAATCAGCATCAACTCCAGCGAAAAGATGGGTTTTTTTCATCTCACCCGCCTCCTTTTTCACGTTCGTCCCCCTACATCGGTGCTTTCCACATAGAAGCAAGCTCTTCATCGTCATCACCACCGCCGCCGTCGTCTTCGGTACCACCGCCGCCGCCACCATCGTCTTCTGGTGCTAGGATTAGTCCTACGGTTCTTTTCATTATTATTATTTTGGCTGTGTTGTTCTTCATTTCTGGCCTCCTCCATCTGCTTGTGAGATTTCTTATAAAGCACCCATCTTCGTCAGCGTCCTCTCAATCGAATAGATATCCGGAGATTTCGGGCTCTGATGCTCTGCAGAGACAGTTGCAGCAGCTTTTCCATCTCCATGACTCTGGTTTGGATCAGGCTTTTATAGATGCTCTTCCTGTTTTCCAGTACAAGGAGATCGTGGGTCTGAAAGAGCCGTTTGATTGCGCCGTCTGCCTCTGTGAATTCACTGAGAAGGATAAGTTGAGGTTGCTGCCGACGTGTAGCCATGCTTTCCATCTCGGTTGCATTGATACCTGGCTTTTGTCGAACTCGACTTGCCCTCTTTGTAGGGGGACCCTTTTCGCTCCGGGGTTTTCCATTGAAAACCCGATGTTTGACTATGATGATCCGAGAGAAGAAGATGGGTATCTTGGTAATGGAGAAAATGGATTGGCTCCAAATCATAAAGCGGCAGATATTGAAGAAATTGTTGTGGAAAAGGGCGTTGTACCAGTGAGACTTGGTAAATTCAGAAGGATGAACAATGATGTGAGGGACGAAGGAGTCGGAGAGACAAGTAGCAGCAATTTAGATGCCCGGCGATGTTATTCAATGGGTTCATATCAGTATGTGCTCGGTGATTCTGAACTGCGGGTCTCTTTGCATCATGATAGTCCTGGCAATGTTGCCAAAATCACAGAAGGGGAACAACCTAATGAAGATTTTTCTGTTCATGTGGATATGGAGGAGAAGAAAATGAAAAGTGTGGCTAAAGGTGAGAGCTACTCTGTTTCCAAAATCTGGCTTTGGTCCAAAAAGAGCAAATTCTCTAGATCTTCAGATAACCAGATGGACATGCCTTCCTCTATTAAAATGGACTTTTAGTGGCTTAGAACTGAGATTGAGCATGTGATGCGTTGCTTTTCTGTGATGCTTGATGATTCATTTCTTTGAAAGTACCCTGTGATGCAATTCCATGGCATTTCACTTACAATCCTTGCGAATGCTAATAGAGAAATTGAATGAGTTGGCCATGGCACGCATAATGTTCTGGGTTTTCTGCGTTTAAGCCAAGTCTCTCCTCTTATTCTGCTGAGGAGGATTTAGTCGAGAGAGGCTCCTTATTTTCTTGTTCAGGTGTCAAAAGGCTTCTTATTATTTTAGTTGGAGTGTCAATTCTATATAGAACATTGAATCACAAGAGAAGTATCCCTTTCTATGACTTGCAAATATGTTCTTCAAAAATGGAGTCTGGGAATCTGAACTTGCGTTCTGAAAAATCAAAGGTGTTTGTACCCTTGCCTTTTCATTTGGCACATGAAGTCACCTTCAGTTGTCTTATAGAGTAATAAAGTTATGTTGTGGAATGAGAAAGTGCTTTGATCAATCATGTGAGTACAAACCTCTCTTTCTTCTCGCCGTTAGGCACGCTGCAAGATTTTTATCCGGAGAATGTGGAAAGCCAGCGAATACACTCTCCTTTGTCCTATCTTATTTGTTCAGACGTAGGTTAAACTTCGACTCCCAAATATTTCTTTCAGAGGAAAGGGGGCTTTCTTCTACCCAATTGGGAAATACATTTAATCTTGGTATAAATTGCCTATTTAGGGTTCCTGGTTGCTTCCTTCACTCTGCAATATCTACTCCAAATGACAACAATGCATGAGCTGAGAAAGGTTGAGATGCTGTTGCATTGGTTGTGGTGGGGTTCCATGGGAGCATTCTTGGGGGAAAGTATATATTTTTCTTCCTGTTTATGCAATAATTGACAGATGTTATATTTAAGAACTTGCTGCTAGTTTGCAAAAGGTGTGGGGTCTGTCATATGCTCAACCCCATGTGAGCATGTTGAAATCAAGCCCTTGTTAACTTAAAAACCCCCCTCTCCCCCTTCTTAAAGAGCTGATTTTCTTGTTTCTTTGCCCGGCGATGATGATGGGTTGGCTGGACTTAAAACAGGGTCTGAAAAGGAGTGCTTATCGTGTAGTTCAAGATTTAAATGAGCAGGTGAGATGGTTGAGACTTGGAAATTGTTATATAGGAACGATACCAAAGAGGGGTTGTCTTGTTCTTTAAGGATGTTTACTAATGACAAAAAGGTTCAACGCCATTGTTTATTAGCGTCCGCTGCATGGCGTCGAGCGTTTGTCTGAGCTGGTTTGGTCGGTGTGATGCTCGTGTCCGTGTCTTCTTACATGTCCACCCACCCCCACCATCTGCGATGACTACCAGATTCAACGAGATCCATAGAAAATGGTAGTGATGGACTGTTCTCAATTCTTGAGCTGGTCTCATTGAGAGAACAGGACAAGTAAAATTGTAAAATTGTACTTGTTCTAGTCGATGAATCGGCATAGATCGCATGATAGTCAAGGTTTCAGGGCCTTGATTGAGATTCAAACCTCACTGATGTATCACACAAAACCTAACCCGGAATTACGGACGTCGGCTCCGGCTGCCCGTCTCGACCTTTTCGCAAATGAGTAGAATAAAAGACAGAGAGACGATGTTAGAAAGGTCGATGAGGCCGCACATTTTGACCATAGTTTCGAGCTGCTCCCATTTTACTTACAAAAGTCGTCCGCTTAGTTAGAGTGGAACTTCAATCCGACCAATTCAACTGTCATCTTTTTTGGAAGAAAATCAGCTATTGTAAAGAAGAAAAATTCACACCAGACGAACTTATCGACCGTTGATAGAAAATCTATGACTATCGAACCCTCGAATCAGTGGTATTTGAAATTATTTGTACGAATTTTGTTTGACGCTGTCGATGCACCTACAAAATTTTTATTTTCCCGCTCACATGATCTCTACTTTTTCGTTTTCCTGTTATGGTCGGAAGTCCTTCGAGAAAGGGGGGCACGTCCTTCTGTCCCTGCTTCGACGGTCGCAGTTGGGATCGGACGGACGGTTTGGCAAGTTTTTACTGGGGATCCCCACCAGAATCCAAGCCACTTGTGACCGTACGGAGTATTCTCTTTTACAGACACTGCTCTTCGCGTGCTTTGAATGTGGTTCCCGGGTTCCTGCTCATCTAGCGTGGTGGTTCTGGAGCCACGTCTTCTTTATGTTTCGTCGTTCGATGAGTTGAAAATTTCGGATTTGAAAACATTAAAGTAAGCGAACTGCAAAGTTTAAATTATGTAACAAGCAATGAGTGAAAAGTCAATCCGGATCGATCTAAAGCCGGTTGAATAAGCCACGTGATGCTCGGCTTGACAATTCGGGTCTATTGTTCTTCATACATTTGTAAATGTCTCGAGACTATACGGTCGCATGACATTTTACCATATGTTTATACAGTCCGGGCATGAGCTACAAAATGAAGGAAGCTCTAAGGACATACTGAGCATTCATGATCTTAAAAAGGATTTATAAAGTTGGTGAAACATCTCATCTTTTGGGGGTTTGAGAAGTCTGAGGAATTAGGTTGGATTCTCAGGTTGGTGTGTCCTCGACCTCTCAATATTAGGCAGTGGTGAAAATGATTCTTCAACAATCTTATAGTCTCGATCGGGATGGCTGTTTTAATGAATTGAAAGCATGAAATTTTATGGAGGACAATTGACTTGCATTCAATACATCGCCGACGTGCCTAATCAGATAAGACGGGAGGAATTCGACGTGTGTCCCCTCATAAATTCTAAAAGTCTTTTCACAGATCTTTATAGAACGGATTTCTAATTTTGACAACCGTAAGATGAAAAGAGTAAATCTTGTCCGTCGACCATAGAACTAAGGCATTTTTGTATGTTCTGACATTTTCTATAGAAAGTCACGGAAAAAAAAAAGAAAAAGTAAAAGCAATTGGTCATGATACGCACAGTCCGGGGTCCATAGAGGCGCCCCCACTTCCACAGTACCAAGAGAGCTACGGCCAAATTCCATCTCTCGATGCCCCTTCGTTTCGTTCTTCCCTAGGCCACATCCGTCCTTCGACCCTCGCGATTTCCGGGTCAGCAACAGTTCGGATCGATGCCGAGGTGGTCCTTCGTCCCGGCTCTGCAGCAAAACAACAATTTTGGAATTAATTGGTCCGGCAGCAGATCAGTCAGAAGATGACTAGATAGCTGAGAAGAAGACGATAGCCTATAGGCATGGGTACAGCTTGGCGCGCACTCGTGTTGAATGCGGAAACTGCACCCACTTGCGACATTGCCATTCTCTGTGGTTTTCCTTTTTCTTTTTTGATTTAGAGTGGACGAGAAAATCGCTTTGCAGGTGGAAATCCTAAGCCTGATGCTGGAGTAGTTTCATAGATGGGCCAGTTAGACCTGTCAAAATGAGTCACTTATCCATTTCTCAACCCATATGAGTGTTAAGGTCGTAAATAGGTTAGTTATATCATGTGAAGGGTTGTACATAAATTTAATTATAATATGGATGTTAAATGGGTCATAAATGGATTTTATAATATATTTAAATTCAATCCATTTTTATGATTTTATTTTTATTCTTTCTCGCCCTCACTCGATCTTGCGTTCGCTCATTACACATTTTCCCCTTAGTTTGGGTATGAATTTTTGTAAATTGGGTTAAATATGAAAAGTATTTTAACAATCATGGTCGGGTTGGATATGAGTTACTAGATTTGCATTGAAAAATGAGTTAAAACGAGTTAAATGGATTTATTTGAGCTGGACCATTTTCAACCTGGCTCGAATCTGACCCACTCGTTTGATGGAGTTTACAGATTAAGAATAGAGCCAGAGCCAACCTAATTAGGTGGTCCAAACAGGCTATGCTCTGGAAAATAACCAGTCGTTTCTTTTTTGATTCTTGCCTGATGAAGTTTCCTTGTGCTAATAAAACAGAAATAGCAACCTCAGGAAAGATGGAAATCACCAAGTAGGATTTCGGGATGAAGCAGAGGAGAGAACTGCTCACTAGACTCCGAAAGCAGGAGATCAACTCTTGCTATGTTCCTTCACCAATTATTGACAAATTGGGATTGGAGGCGTAGATGAGACTGAAATTCACGAGCAGATGCTGATCGGTGAGATCGGTGAGACTGTCCACAACCTTTACAAGCTTTTCAAATGGAGTAGTTTGCAGCATTCTTTCCACCATTCTCGTCCTCATCTTCGCCGACATGGTTGTTGCTGCTCCTATCGCCACCACTAATCTTCAGGGCAGTTTTCCTTTTTGGACTAATAACTCAACACAGATGCAGGTAGAGTAGATCTGATAACCAAAGATAAAGCCGCAGAATAACTTTCGCGAATGAGAGTAGATCTGATATTGTTGTCGTTTTTGATGATCACCCCTAACAAGATTCTCTTCAAACTTTGCTGGTCAATAAAGAAAAGTGCAGGGGAATCAATAGGTTACTTCCACTCACGTTATCTCTGATACATTCCTCAACGGAGAAGAAAAGTTAAAAAGAAAGAGACGGATGCTACAGCCTAACTCTTCATATTTTTACAGCGTGATTCTACCATATCATTTTTCATGCCCTCACATAACAAACTTACTTATCAGAAAGGTAGAAAGGAAGAAGGAAAGCATAACAAACTTGTGTATCTACCATTCATGTAAAATCGCGAGATCCGGTCCTCAGTATCCATGAGAGTAACCCATGTAGTTGATTCGAGGCCGAATGTTGCGGTGGTCGAACCGGGGATCTCCGTAGTCAACAGCCTTGATCACCATGGCTTCGCACCGGCCATCTTGTTCTTGGACCGCACCGAAGACTATCTCATTCGTCTCACAGCTCCTCTCGTAGTACGTGTTTGGTTCGGGCGAGTAATGCCGGTGGTGGTGCTGTTGATGGTGCTGCATTTGCCTTGGCTGCTGCTGCTGCTGCTGCTGCTGCTGCTGCTGCTGGTGCTGCTGCTGCTGGGAGTAATCCCCAACCCACCTGCCGTAGTGACCCTGGCTTTGCCTGAAGTGTTGACTCTTCTCAATTTCTTTGCCCACGAACGGGTAGTTCCTCTTCGGGGTTGGAGTTCTGGTCTCTAATGGTGGCGGGGGATCATCTCCATCAGGAATCGCAAAGCTTTCCTGCATTGGCCATGAATTGGTGTGTTCATTGTATAACTGCTGTTGCTGCTGCTGACGGAAATCAAAGTGCTGGGGTTTCCTCTTAGAACCAGAAATAATTTCGGCCATGGATGAGCCGGAGTTGACCACGAGCCTCCCAATCGAAGAGAATAAACCCTCTTCTTCTGGTAGTTCAGATTCCCCCTCTGGCGGTATTAGAGGGGGTCTAACTGATTTAGGAGGCCTGTGATATGGTGGCACAGGCGACATTTTCTTCATTGGAGGTTTTAAATCCTGCAGTAGAAGAAGAAATGAGTAACTGGAGCTTGTTGGATTCTAGCCTTAAGGAAGCTCAGCAACATACTGTCTTTACATGGGAACATCTACTCCAAGACTTGCTTATAGGCATAGATTAGTTCTCAAGAATAAGCCAAATTAATAATCATCAAAGAAAAGACCGAGCATCAACAGGAAACGCATCCTGAAGGATTTTGGCAAGCGGAAGTCAGGCATTTCAGCTTAAATCTGTCTGAGAAATGCTAT
Source organism: Eucalyptus sp. ANBG9806169 (assembly GCA_014182395.1). Taxonomy (NCBI): domain Eukaryota; kingdom Viridiplantae; phylum Streptophyta; class Magnoliopsida; order Myrtales; family Myrtaceae; genus Eucalyptus; species Eucalyptus sp. ANBG9806169. The sequence goes on from CM024582.1 coordinate 29,691,948, forward strand.
CCACAGAAAGACCTCCAAATTAACAGGTCCAGTTCATGAGAGGACATGAGCAAGATACATATTCTGACCCACACATATATTACAAATTGCATGTTTTCATATTCTTAGGTTTAAATAAATTTCAAAAAGTGAGGTCACATACACCCCGGGAAGAAAACATGGCCTTCACTCTTTGCTGCAGTAGCGCCAACATATAACCAAAAAAGCCAGCTGCAGCAAGTACTGCTATTCCTGTAATTACAAGCAAAAGTAAATTGAAAATTCCAAATTTAAAGAAAACAGGAGAATTGCATTGAGAGTTCAATAGTTGCATTTGTACCTAAATGAAAGCTCTCATTGGACGCATGGGAACAATCATCATCTTGAAGTTGTATTTCCCGAATGGCCTGGTTACCTCTGTCTATTATCAGAAGAGAACAGCTACTACCAACATAAACAACATCAAAATCATCTGAAAACTTTGCATCCTCGCTTGGGCCATCAATATGACCTCCTCCTCGACCCCGTTTCCCACCAGCTATGGTTGACATGCCTATTCAAGAAAAATGCTTCCATTCATTATTAGCGTCACCAATGACCATGTCATACATCAACCTGGACTAATGCGATGAAAACACCGCAACTATTCACTTGTTTGTACTATACCTGTGTCACTGATCTTTCTGATGGCCATATTCATTGTGTCGGCAATGTAAATATTCCCTCTATTATCAGGGGTAAGCCCCTTAGGATGGCTCATCCTTGCTTCTTTAGTCTTCCCATCTACATGCCCAGAATACCCCTCAGATGAGCCAGCAATTAGCTTGGGCCTGCTATCTGCAATTAATTGATTCGTATTAATGGATAAATGATCTGCAGTTAATCAATTCATCCTGATGCATAAATAGAATGCCTCTAACATGTCATGAAGATGCATATGATATTACTTTTAGACCTATATTGGCTTACAGATGAGAGATTTTTTCTCAGCAGCTCTTTTACATAATCTCAGGTAATCACAGCTATTTTTGTCCAAAAGTAAAATGACTGTGTCATATAGTAGTGTTATCTTCACTAAACCAGTTTTTGACATATTAAATTGATAAAGCAGTCAAGTTTCATCATATTAACTAAAGCACTTATTTCAAAGCTTCAAGAGGGTTGCAAATTTGACACCTCGAACAAGTTAGAAACATGGTCCAGTAAAAGCATGAAGCAGCTTAAGTGAAGAAGAAAAGAATAAAGGAGACAAAGGGCAACAGGAAAAGTAACTAACAAGCTTTCTCTGCTGCTTATATGATCTAAATCTAAGGGGTACAAAAAAAAGCAGATACTCCAAAAACCAACAAAATTATAACCAGAAATCAAAAAGTCACAGCAAAAATCCAACAGCACGGTAAAAGCAAAATTTTCAGTGATGCAGTGGCACATTTTACATTTAGATTATAAAAAAGAACAGCATAGTGCAAACCTCCAACAGTCCAGAATTTACAGAACAAGAGTGTTCATAGTCAGGGAGTCGAGTCCAAGCATGAGGAGCGCTGAATTTCATCTTTCCCAGAGGAAAATTTTTAAAATAGGGGCATGCCGACAGACAGTTTTTATTAACTAACGAACCAAGCAGAACATCAAATTGAACTCCCCACTGGGAGAAACATAGTCAATTATTATAAAGGCGATGTGAGCTTACAACGGGACAAAGGGAATGAAATTCTGTAGAGGTTACTATTCGCAGAGTCCAGCACCATAAGCTCCCCACTCGGAGAGACCTCAACCGAATGCGGTTCAATTCCGAGCTTGCTCCCATCAAAAACCGTCTCCACGGTGTATCCACTTTCGAATTTCATCATTGAACGGCTAGTAACAGCTGGAAAAAAACCAAATTATACCAACGTTATTAACCATAGTCTCAACTAATCCCCTTTAATTGGCTCATCTGAAAAAACATATCATCTAAAGGAAAGACAGAAAGTGCAGAGATGCATTTGTAAGCTCAATCAAGAACCTTACGTGGTTTGGAAGTGGATTGTTGTAGCGACCACAGCCATTTCACAAGAGCAGATACTACATTGGACACCGCGCTACCCAGAATTCCTACAATGCCGATGTTCGACACATTTCGAACCCGAAATTAGATTGGTCAAGAAAAAGACGAGACCCAAAAACGAGAGAGAGAGAGAGCCGGGGGAGGATCAGACATACTTGCAGGAGTAGCCGAGGCTGGTGAGAACCCTCCACAGAGAATCACTAAGATGAGGACAAAGACAACCCAGTTTCTGCTCATTGTTGTTTTTTCGCCAGAAACATTGGACAGAATGCTCAAAGGTGAAGATTCAAGAACCCCAATTCAAGAACTGACCCACAGAGACAATCTGTCCCACTTCCTCTCTCACTTGCACATTGACAAGCAGAATCCTCTTTTTAACAGAGGGAGGGAGGGAGCGAGAGAGAGCAGAAGGGACAAAGAAAGTATGGTGCTGGTGAATGTGGAGGGTAGTTTTATATATGCAGCTGAGCAAAATGGGAAGGCTTGCCTTCAAGGACAGAACCAGCAAGCAAAGGCAAAAAGCGTGCAAGTAGGAATCACGTACCGTGGTTCCTGTCTCCTAAATTTGCTTATGCCAATTTGCTTTGTCAGGTCGTTTAATGGGCACTTCACTTTGTTAAATGTTTATGCAAGCCTAGGTTTGCTACCCCCATTTACTTTATGCAGAAGCAAGTGTGTGGGAGAAGATGTTTGAGAAAGATTATCATGTTGCCCCTTCAAATTTTGCAGTTTTTCTCACTTTATCGCAATTTGCCTTGGTTTCCTACTTCCCATGGCAAAGCTTATAGACTATAGATTCAATTGACCTTCGATTTCCTTCCAATGCTTGCACACTGTTTTCACGTTTCTAACGATGCAATTGAAGTTGAAATTCAGCTATTTAAGTTCTCTTAGCATAAACATCTCTCGTGAAATGTCAGTTTTTCCCTGTTTTGCAATTTTTAACCTTTTGCTTGGTATCGTCGGTTGTGATGGTTTGGTACATTGTTGTTTTTTACTGGTTGCTACGCACGGAAAATATGAATAGTTCTCAGTGATGCTGTTCCATTTACAATGATGCAATGCCCTCGACTGATGTCAACATTTCTTCATCGACACTGATCTTGTCATTGGTCAAAGTTCTCTAGTTCCCACTAGAAATGTGACCGCAAAGGAGACCATTGTCATGGCTGCTAGTGGCCTTTTCCTTAGTTTAGGCTCAGTCCAAGAATACTTCTTATACACACTTAGAGATCTAAAGTCATCACCATTGTAATTTATAATAAGTGTATCATATATGCAGAAAGTTGTGGCGCAACTGATTAGTTGAAAGGAAAGATTAGTGCGTGAACTCACTGCATGTACCTTGAGTCCATTTAAGATATTTGATCATGTGATTCTCACATATAAAGCAGTCTCAATGTATCCACTAGATTAAATGGTCGGGATGTGGTTATGTGAATGCTGACCTTAAAGAAAGAAGCCCAATCTTTTTCCATTGAATGATTTAGAATCTGGATTTGATTAAGAATTATCAATCAGGTCCAAGTTTGGATGTTCCTTAGGGCTGATCAAGATCTGTCAGGAAAACGAATGAAAGCCCTCCAGAGCTATTTAAATTTAAAGGCCCAATTCACCTACAAACGTCTGATACAGCCTTCTTCCATGATCTAATGGAGCAAATCACTTCTGACAATCCAGTCTAAACGTAAGCCAAGGGCATTGAGTGACTGAATCAGCTATCTTAGGCTTTTCTAGGATGAAAGCTGACATCATCTTCTTGATGGACTCGAGAAACCGGTAAGACTCTTTTCTTAGACTGTAATCCGAGCTAATGGATTTGGCAAGTCCCAAGTTCAACCTACATATCCGAAAGGAAAGATAGCCGAAAAAAATGACCAAGAAGATGAAAGTTGGCCAGAAGTGTTGGTTGGCGGTACGATGACCACAAGGAGGCATGGATCATTAGAATCGCATAGATTTGCCTCGATCAAACATGCCTGCAAATCCTATTTTAGGGCGAAACAACAACATTTGATAGCTCTATTTCTGACATATACACGGTAAGTCAAAAACGGCATCTTCTATAATACAAGCAAGCATCATCAGACCTCATAAACCATCCCAACCTCTAAGGTTGATGCATGAGGGATGCTCAGAGCATAAGTAGGCCCTCTAGAGTTCCTCCTCAAGAAGTCATACCCCAAATTGATAACTACCTTCTTCATAAAACTTGACCCTCTCTTTGCCCTCACATATGAGTGCCCCATGATGAATGCCATCCCGGCCTCCCTCGCTTCCATCAGTTCCTGCAGCTCTTCGCGCGTTTCCCGTTCCATCCTCGGACTCTCCGGTACTAGGAACCTCACTCTCTTCCTCAGCTTCTGCGGAGAAACTACCTCTACTAGTTCTGATGAGCTGCCTTCCTTTTGAGAGGTCCCCGCATCGTCTTCATACAATCTTACCCCGTCTGGAATGGAAGAAGATGTTCCGACGACTGTCATCTTCTCGTCCTCCGGATTCTCCATCCTAGCGGTGCATTCCGGCCTCTCTGACCGAACTAGTTCTGCAATGCTACAAAAGAGATCCCTCTCAAACTCCAAGTCGTCCTTGTGAACGTCACGATATCCATACCGAGCTATACACCTATATACCCGGTACTCCTTAGGGCCTACTCTTCCCACCAAGAACCTTTCCTTGGGCCTGACATGCGGGACTGGGACGGATTTGATGCAGAGGAAGACTACAACCTGGTGGAAAGCCGGAAGGTTGGTGACAAAGTGGGAGAAAATAGCTGGGATTCCCGAAACAAGTTCTGTGTGTATCAGTCCAATCCCCCGAACTCTCACAATCCCTAGATCGGGACCAAGGCTAAGGAGCCAGTTCATGGAAACCTTATTTTGGACGTCGAACTCATACTTTTTTAGCGTTCCGTAGTGCCACACATACATGATGATCATAAATATGAACGACAGGGCAATGGGGACCCACGCTCCTTCACGAAACTTGATGAGGGATGCGGAGAAGTAAAGCGCTTCAATCGAGCCAAAGAAGAAGATGAAGCAAAGAGCTAATAGAACACTCTTGTGCCAACACAGGACTATAACCAGAGACATCAGGCAGGTGGTCACGAGCATGACAGTAATAACTGCCAAACCTATTCAGATAAAGAAGAGATTCAGCACGTTAATGTAAGAAAAGATGCATCAAAAGTTATGGTAAACTAATTGAATTTGTGCTAGAAGATGGCAGCAGTATGTTCAAATGAATGAACCCTGATTTGCACCAGAAGTACGTTGTTTCTCAATTTCTCATAAAGTGGACAAAAAGAGAGGTCAAAATGGTAATGCAAAACGAAGTGTTCATCCAAAAAGATATTCAGATGGTGGTTTGCAAATGGTAGAAAACAGTACCTGCTGCATTTCCCATCCGCTTGGTGTCCCTAAAACCAACAGTCACGGCCAAACAAAGAAGCATCAGAGTCCAGTTGATCTCTGGAATATAAATCTGGCCGTGTATCTTGGATGATGTATGTACTATCTTGACTTTTGGAAAGCAACCCAGAGCAGAACACTGCTTTATTATCGAGAAAGTCCCGGTGATGATTGCTTGACTTCCAACTACTGCTGCTAGTATTGCTATCACCAGCACAGGCCACCTTAACTTCTCTGAAATGGAAAGATAAGAGCTCAAATTAATAATTAGAGGACTCACTCAGATGATGACGCTTTTGTGACGTACCTGGTACTGACACATAGAATCCAATGTGGTATTGACTATCCTCAAAATGATGCTGGGACAGATAAGCAGCTTGTCCCATGTATGCCAGGATTAAAGATGGATAAACCACAAAGGTAAAAGCGATCTGCGCCAACAATATCTTTGATTAGTAATATGAACATTTTAAGTGTGTTCCTACAACTGCTCAAGTGGATTTTTTGGAGTGGTTTTGTAGTGAAAAAAAATGTGGTTATTTTATCCATGTTTCCAAGACATTCCCCCGATAATAAGCCGAAAGAAGTGACCAAATTCCCCCTTACGATACTGCATGGTGAAGACAGCAAAAGCGTTCTAGTGTGGCAAGGGCAAGAGACTGCTAACTTTACTTATCCACCGTAGCTTATGAAGCAGTGCAACCTCATTGATCACATCTAAAGCGACTGCATAGCCTCTAGATTGTACTCTACTGATGAGGATAGACACGGATCGAAGCACTTGTCAAGAAGACTCGAGGTTCATGCAATTATGGCCCTTTCTAAGCACCAAGGGAACATGACCTCAAAAAAAAAAAAGGCACTGAGGGAGTATCTATCATCCAAAATAGATTCCACTTCACGGTGAAAATAAAGTCAGAGCCAATGTCCAGTGAAACAGGTAACATATCTCCAATACCTTGATTGACAGCTGGGAGAAATGACCTAGATCAGCAAACATAGCTTCCGAGCCTGAGATACAGAAACAAACAGTGTAAGGGGAATAGATAGCACCAAATCGAGTTGACACGAGAGGATGCGGATCAAGTACATAGTCTTGTACCTGTTATGCACAGTAGAATTCCTCCCAAGGACATCCAACCTCCCCTCTGCGTCTTCTTCAAAAACTTGTACATGTAATATGGAGAGAGTGCTTGGTAGACATGGGGATTCCAGTGGAAGATGTTATATAAACCAATGGCACTGATACAGAAAAGCCATGTAATCACCACAGGCGCAAAAAGGAAACCGACTCGATGGGTCCCATAATGTTGCAGAGCAAACAAAAACACAAGTATGGCACAGGCTACTGGGACTTCAACATCTGCAAAATTGAAAGCATAATTTCTGAGCCTGAAGGGTCTGCAAGCACATGAAGATGAGGAAAATGAATAGCCCGAAATTTCTATTTTTAACGTTATCACACTACTCCTATAGCAATGAATGGCCAAGGAGTGGGTTGCTAACACCCATTGCCCTATGATAGTCGATTATGGAGTAATTGCAGAAAACATTCATTAGAGTGAAAGTGCAGGCTGTTATCCTGCTTCACCATAGTAGGATTTGTAAAGTTGACAAGATACTTATATGACTTACGCAAATGATCCATCAAAAAGTTTGAAGCTAAGTTGACCAAATAATTTAGATTGGTGAAGCAACGTGACCTTCAGGGAAGTTTTGGCAGCCACAAAGCTCTATGACTGAGTGATTGGAGATAAAGAAGGACTTGTCTCGAAGAACCACATTTGTCACCTCTCTATGTATGACAGGATTCTAACATAGGGAAGAAAGAAAACTAATTGAGATCGTTCATCAGATTCCTTTATTTATTATGTTGCAGAGAGGTTTAAAACTCAAGCACAATGCTGAATTAATGGTGAGCTGAAAAGAGCATTGTCAAAGTTTCTGAAATCTTCAGTTCAGCAGAGTAGGAAGTGAGGCTCTATTGTCTTAATCCAAGCATTATGATTCACAGAAGACACGGCATTTGCTGAACTTAAACGAAAAAAAATCAAAATTGCAGGGTATTTGGCATCTTCGTTTTCGCTAAATTAAGTGGACCTGGGTTTCATCGCACTTTTATTGCATGGAATTATGCAATATGGCTGACAAAGTATGTTTGGGCCCACGTGCAGAAAAGGAGGGCAGTAAAGGAAGAAGGACCATCTAAAGAGAGATGAGAAGGAAAGCCAAAATCCTGAAATGGTTGTAGTGGCAAACGAGCTGGCCATGTCCAAGATAGCAATAAAAATGAAAGTGGAACATTGGTGGCCATATCGATAACTTGAAATGTCCTGAAAAGCCAGCCTTAGTGACCGAATTTCCTGATGTGACAACTATGGTCGAAGTTGTTCAAGGAATGATGATGATAAGCTCATTCTTGTATTAAATCTACTCTGATGTTCTCGTACGTGAAAAAGCAGGTCAAATTTTGCTGAATCCACGCTCATGATTGTGTGCGCTTCATGGGGAGCTCCATCCGCAGGTTTAACTATTATGTCAACCAGTCTAATGAGGCCAAAAGCTAAGTTAGGTCATCCAATCTGAAAAAAAAAAGTAGTCTAGACTGATCTTAATGATTTCTTTAATTATCAGATCTTATCCTGTCCTCCCTATTCTTTTCGCTGCCCAGTTACTATCCCCACAACCAGACTTTCTAAAAGGCGCTAGATGATCTTTTTATTAGTGGCGAGCTCATTTTCTTGGCCATATCTTTTCCTGTCTTATATGATAAGAAGACCGGTGGCATCAGCACTTCCCATCTAATGCTAATTTTAAAAAGTTGATGGCGATTTAACTTTATTAAAGCAGGGGCTGTTTGTCTTATGGAACAACAATAATGCATAAGTTCATTTCAGTTAGGTAGTCTCTGCTCGCCCATTGATCTCACGTCATCTTGTTGAACAGGAATTAAAGTTTCACGCCATTTTAAACTATTCAAGCTCTGGACGTGCTAACCAGTGGGGAAAGAAACTCCAAAGGATTAAAGACTCAAGACACATTCGCAATGAAACTTCACAGCGAATGCAAGATTAGATGCCTAATGAAACTCTGGAGAAAAGATCTTTCAGGCAACTAAAACAGACAGAAATTGTATATCTCTAAATTTTAAACAGTCCATACTCATGATAGCCTGCAATTATTTTAAAAAATGCATCTCCAAACAGACTCCCAAGTTGAGTAATTTCCACGCAGAATCAGAACGGATTATGTAACTCTTCAGACAAGGTAAGACTCTATGTTGCAGATTAAAATATCCACCAGCTAGAAGAAGACCTTGTGATTGTTCATCGATGACATATATTCAAGGACTGGTGACAAATGCAATCCAAATTGGACGAAGTCAGTCATGGAGACTTACATCTGTGATGCTCCCTAGACATGGAGAGCTCCGACCCTGAAACAGCAGAGAAAACTGCAAGCACCACCAGAAATCAAAGTCACTGCCTCTCAAATTTTATATCGTGGCGAAAAAAATTATTCTTCTGAAAACACTAGTCCCAGGGACTTATGGCAAGTTTTGTACCAGAAATTGCAGGAGTCAGCACACCATCTCCAATCACCATACACGTCCCAATCAAAGCCAACACCAGCAGCACCCTCTGCAACACTTTGTGCTTCTCCAGAGTTGATTTCAAAGTAGACCCAATATTGTTCTTCCCAGACCCATCGTTCTTGTACTCAAATAATTCCTCATCGGCGAGCTGGCAATTCGGCAGCGAATTAAGCCGGGCATGTCGGCACAACAGCGAGTACAGGGCGAAAGTCCCACCTTCACCATTATCATCAGCTCTAAGCACAATGAACACATACTTCACCAACGGTACTAACGTCAATGTCCAGAACACAAAGGACAAGACCCCATAAATTTCCTCATTGGTCTCCGAGTGTTTTATGTCCTCTGCAAAAGTGCTCTTGTACACATACAATGGGGAGGTGCTCAGGTCTCCATACACAACGCCTAAGCTCTGGTAAGCAAGAGTCAACACCGTCTTCCATGAATCTCTCTGCAACAGCAGTGAAGAACAAAATAACCAAGCAAATGAGCATTGAGCAAGACAGAAGAGCGGACAACAGAGCTGGAATTTTTACGAAGGCGAATTAGCAGCCGGAAATGCCACACGTCGTACCTTTATTGGGTTGTTGCTGCTGATCACGCCTTCAAGATCCATCTGGGCTTGTGTCAGAATCACTCAAGAGTCATTTTTGACGAGGTGTGCCTCTACTCCGGAGGGAAATAAGAAGGCCCAGACGGGCTAAATACCTTCCCCAGTTGGAGCAGCGGAGGCGGAGAACAAAAGTTTGGCGAGAAACAAATAGAAAGTTAGAAACGTCTGTTTTATCTGCTTGTGCGAAAGCGTATTACTGCCCACCAATGCAGACAAATGAACAAAAACACGAAACACCACAACCGAATATGGAGAACAGTGCAAGTAATGTGTGAAACGAGGAGGGTAGTTGGTGATTGGTATTGCCTGCTAAAGATATAAATTAAAGGTGGGGGAGGGGAGAGAGAGAGAGAGAGAGAGAGAGAGAGAGATGTTTGTATATATGATGATTGTGTCAATAATGGAATGGTGGACTTGGGTCCTGTTCGGTTTCACTTTTTTCTTGTAGATGTGAATTTTTTTTTTGAAGTTCTTGGCTTTTTTCTAGAGGATATCTTTTGGACTTCGATGACTGGTTCATCTTACGTGGATGTTATCCTCTCCTGCAGGACTGCCTATCAAACGAGAACGATACATGGAGTTGGAAAAGGAAGGCCTCTGATATGGAGCAGATGTTGCCTGCACCAGATACACATAAACTCGAATCCACATGTACCGTTCCAAGAGCCCATCTCATCCGACGATGCACATGAACTGAGCTCACGCCTGTCCGATTCGTTCAAGATCTTTCCTCTGTTAGCAAAGAGCGTGCACTGACTCTTGAGAAAGAAGAGGAAGAGCGTGCGCTGGACAAGACAGACATGAATTCCCATACTGCAAATCCACCGCAGACGCCATTCTATAGAGTAAGGAAGCAGCCTCTCTCGTTCAATACGAAACTGCTTGTTTCGATAAAGCTACAAAACCAGCCTAGTCATGAATGCTATTGTAAAAAGCGTGACTATCGGACAAAATTTGGATGAATCCCGACCAAAAGACTGTGTCATTGACAATAATACGCTTGAATTTGGCGTGATGAGCTCTATAAGCAAGAATGCAGGCGACGATTCAACATCTGTGGGATTTTGTTAATAGAATAAAGACTTTATCTCATCTTTATTCTATCCAGGGAAATGTCATGTCTCATCAACCAAATAAATGTGCTTTAGGGTGGGTCAGTTTCTACACTAAAACTGGAATTCTAATTGAATAGGGTCGATTCTTGGTCTATAATATTAGGGACCGACCTCATCTATCTTGGAATTAGACTGGTTGGTCTCAATCCAATTCTCGAGTTGTCCCGTGAACTACCGGTGTTTCTTTATTTTTTTGAAATGTTTTGTTTTATTTTTCAAAAGTTCCTTAGTACGATAGAATTACTAATCACAAAAAAATTAGTAGTAAAATAAGAGATTATTCCCACAAATAATCTATACATTTTACCCTCGTTGAATAAAAATGGTTGTGTACTTTGGGCCAGTTCCACCGAGAAGAAACTAAGAGCCCCACCAGTCAAGAGCCATCCAGAACCGGTTGGTCCAGTTCGATACCATTCTTGAGTTAGATCGGAACCCGATGCACACTGCTAGGAGAAGTACAGTAGATTGAAGGACGGCATGGTCAACATCACCAATAATAACAAAAGAAGAAGAAAGGATTCGAATGCATTGCAACGGGGAAGAGAATCAAAACCATTTCAAATCTTAGGAAATCAAAGGATGGGAAAGAAAAATGGGAGGACAGTATTCAGATAATGGGAACATTGTTGGCCACCCACAAACAGGGCAGTGACGGCGGCGGCGGCGGCTTCCCAAAAAAATTCATTTTAACATCGCGGACAATGCAATGATTTTGCACATCCATATCGTTTTCATATGTGAATCACGACATTACTAAATCAAACGCATTCCTACCATCCGAAATCATCGTTCCCAGCTCGGTTGCAGCGGAACTTTTTCCGACCGAACCTTCGAAAATGCATTCAAACACGTGACGTCGATCCGAGGAAGGATGGACTGGCCAGGGATTTCGCAGCCTTTGACTTTCTACGCTCTCGGACATCTCTTTGACTTGGCTCCCCTCTTCCGCACGAGGGCGGGCTACACGCCTAGGCCTAGGCCTAGGCCTACGGCTAGTGGCTTGGCTTTGCAGCTTCTCTCCACAGCCAATCGATCTTTACGAGCAGCAAAATACAGATAATGGCCAAAAGGGTATGTAGGAATCATGCAAAAGATTGATTCTTTCCATACAAGATATTCTCTTGGAGAGCATAATATCAGGACCGAACAAGAGGGGCCGATCCGATCCGACCTAGTTAATTTAGTCTAAGTGGAAAAAAAGTTAGGTCGCTTTTGACCCTATTCTTGGATTGTGAGGATATTTTGCTTCGCTTTGGACTCATGCATATGTCTCTTCCATTTTGGGGTGTCGAGAGATCGAGAATTAGATCCTTTGCGGAGAATCGGATTGGAAAATGGGGCGATTCTCGAATTCAAAGGCATTGGTTCCACCACTGTAAAATCAACCCGATTCTTAAAGAGGTAGAAATGTTTACGAGAAGGGTCTTCTTTTATTATTCTTTTTGTGTTTAGATGAGAATAGTCGATGCATCGAAATCATAAAGTCTCCTTAATTGGTCGGGGTACTTGTCAAACGAAATCCTCCTCACATGAATTAGGCACACGACATATGATCAATTCACTATGTTATTAAATGTAGGTGGTAGGATTTGTCAACCTTCGATGATGGCCGTCTCGTGGGTGATTGAAGACGGGAATGCGGCATCCAAGGGATTGAAAGCATTTTCAACCTCCACATGCATATCATCAATTTAGTCCATATTCCAAACGAGTATGATTGAATTGCAGTAGATGAAAATTCGGTCTTTTCAAACACAGAAAAAAGGATCTTTTAGAAAAAGGGGGAGGAGTCTCTAGATGGCAAAAGTCACTTAGGACATACATCATGAAACACTCACAACTACATCATCCTGTCATTAATCATCGATTGCAACTTAGACCCTAAAACTACCTAAGATTGTTGTCTCAAGCTTCATATGATTGATTGAACTACTGCATCACACAAATGATGTGAAGCATATAATGTGCTGCCCGGTAGCGAGTTCGTATTATACACGAAACGTGCCATTTTTAGTAAATCGATATATGACATGTAATCATTTTACCATAAGAAATATCGTTTCGACGTTGATAAAATCGATGGCGTGGCACATGATGAACAAAACTCAGGGTAGCCATCAATCTTTAAATAAAGTAGCTCCACCTAAATGGAGTAGATCTAATTAAAAAAAAGAAAACCAAGGGTTTGTTTATTTATCTAATGTTCACTGCCCTCACTCAAATGCAATCGAAGATGAGCAGGCGGGATAGGAGGAACAAAGCCGCGCACGCGCATGCCCGCTCGGTTGGGTCAGTAGTAACATTCAGTCGCGATCGATGAAGGTGTGCGCAATAAAAGAGTTTTCTAATTATCTCCGTCACGTCGCGTGCGGTGTGAACGTGGAGAGGAGTGCGCCAAGTGTCGAGGGAACGCCAGAGGAAGAGAGGCTGCCGTTGCAATCAAAGGGCGCTGTGGCCAGATGCCTTTGCTGGGGGTGGGGGCGGGAAGGAAGCGTGAGTGGACGCTTTCCACTGTTCTGGCCCTTTCTTTCCTTTCCTTTTCCCTCCCCCAACTTTTGATCTTTTTCCCGTCCTGCTTTTTAGTTTTTTCTGGCCTGTCTCTAGTGAATTATGCGGAATCTATGCGGTCGTGGGGGGTCGATGCGTCCCTTTTGCTTGTCGAGTTTTGCTCCCTCGTGAATGCGGAAAGCGGGAAGGCCAAGTTGGATTGCTGCACGTATCTCCTCTTTTGGGCTCCCCCCCACTCGAACGTGTCCGAACGTTTAGGTCTCACCACCTGCGTAGCGTGCATGTATGCCGCCGGCCGGGCAAGCCTCTCGCCCCCGCCTCGGCTTCGCCGGTCTCGGGTTTTCTGTCCTTTTTCTCTTCCGTCTCCTTCCGGGGCCGGGGTTCGAGTTTTGAATCCTCTGAGGTCCCTTGCTTGGCCTTTTCAATTGTCGTTTTCGCGCTTTGTTCTTGTGCTGGGGGGGATATTTGGTAATTTTAGCAAGTGCTTTGGCAGTAATCGGGGACAATATCCTATGAGCGAGAATCCTGATATTTGATAATTCTGTGCAGCTGATGTCCTATCAGAATGATGTGCTCGATTGAGAATTCAGCAAATCGGTATGAGGATAGTTTATGTTGGGGATGGGTTCTTTGTTGGCAGCAGATGGATCCCATTCAATGCAAGTAAATGCAATGATGTAGACTCCACCTTTCAACTCAAGGATAATCAGACCAAGCTCTCAATATTTTTTATGGGGCAGCAGATGCAGCCGACCAATCAACTCATTTCATCCATTTTTTCATATATGTAGATCTGAAAATGAAAATCAGGATAATTTTTTGAGTTTTTTCCCTCTAATTTCACGCTCTTTTCGAATCAAGTCTCTATGCTTATGATTTGTCTGATCAAGTTTTTATATTTTTCACAAATTCTAATCAAGTTCATGCGACGCAACATCCATCCAAATTTAGCATACAGTGCATTCAAAGTGTGACACGGATAGAGTTTAATCTGACATAGACATCCAAGTCGGTGTCCACGTTGGTCAAATTTTATATTGTCGTTCATATTGGCTAAATTTTTTTTTTTCCGCAGCAGTGTTCATGTAGCCACCCTCATTGACCAAATTCCTATACACATTATGCTTTGGCATTGTAGGCCATCCATGTTAACTAGATTCAATCAGATTTGATGTTGGAAGGATTTGATGATGAAATCTATGAAAATAAGAGGACTCAAGTAAACAAATTAAAAGCATATAGATTGATTAAAAAAACAAAATACTGAATCAGATATTTCCTAAAAGTTAATGGTATGGAGTTATTTATGCATTTTTAGGTTGTGGGTTGCATAAAAGAATCGTGCTAGGTATATCAAGATTGGTCTAAGAAGCCGGCACATAAAAGAATAGCAAAATCCCATACCATCTCGGCCAGAATGCTAGCTCAACTTACTAACGCAAAATATCCGAGTGATTTAAAATTTAGTCCAATCTCAAAAAAAAATATTAAACTTTTCTATTATGCTCAGCAGCTATTCTTCATTAATTATCATCATGATCATCAACATTATTATTATTATTATTCACTGTACTATACATATGAGGATCATGAGTCGTGTACATCAGATCTCAGACAATTCTAGTTGTCCAGATCCTTAAACCCCTCCAAACAACAACAAGAGAAAACCCAATTAAATTTTCCAATTTCTGCCAACAATCTGATTAGAAAATGTCTATTGTTGACTCCTTCATTTATTTAATTTTTTTTCTACCCTAATGTCTGACCATACATTTAAAGAACTACTGAATAAAACAAATCTTCATATCATATGATATATGAAAAATATATGATATCATCCACAAAAAAGAGAGGTCAGATTTATATAGATATCCCGTCGTACTTGGCATCAAGCATGATGTGCCAAGAGCCCAGAACTTAAGATCCTGACTTTATTTTTTCTTTACTTTATTTTTTTTTTTGGAGCTGTATAAGGTATGACAGTTGAGAAGGACTGATGTGACCAGAGAAAAAAATATTAATTAATATTAAATTTAAATCTCTCCGATTTTGGAAAGTGGAATTGATGGTCTGCACGACTGAAATTAGACCTGCATCGTCATGTAGGCCCATTAGAGCAAAATATTCTGATTTAGGCCCATCGATAATTCGCCTTTACTCACTACAAAAAAAAAAAGAAAAAAAGAAAGGAAAATGAAATAAATAGTTATTTAACTTTGACCCAATATGCAATATAGATTCTCAAACTTTATCCTAATGTAAAATATCATTCTTAAAAATTTAATTTATTTAATGTAATCGCTAAACTTTTGGTAAATGTTCAAATTAGAACATTAGACTAATGTTATCATTGCATTTAAATTAATAAAATTATAATCTTAGACATTTTCATATAATTTAGGGATTAATTTGAACATTTATGAAAATTTTAGAGATTACATTGAATTAATTAAAATTTCAGAGATGATATTACACATTGGGTTAATTTTCAAGGGCTATATTGAGTAAAGTAAAAATTTATGGATCACATTGCATGTTGAGTTATAATTTGAGAACCACTTATGTTATTATTTGAAAGAAAATAAGAAAAACATTCACTAGATGTCCATTAAGGCCCATTTTTTTGGTCTGAATTTAGGCCCATTAAATTCGCCTATTTTCACTACAAAAATTTAGATAATTTATTCACTAGATTTTGATTTAAGCCCATCAATTCGAGCTTGGCTTGCCGACTAGGGAACCTCCTCGCCTTCTTATCATTTGGGCTTTGGAAGGAAGCGGTCCAATTGCGCAGAGAGTTGCGGCCCTTGAAAAATCAACTAAACTCACATCGATTCTTAACTTATGTCCTCATATAGTTCCCATTCCCAATACTCAAATACATACGTAATTGAAATAATTAAACTTTGTCCGACAGAAATAAATAAATAAATAAAATTTGCAAAGTAATTTTTTTTTATATAGAGTAACGTTTGTTTTGAATTTTTGTTTGACTGGTCCGGGAGTTTCCCCCTTATCATTTTTTTTTAAGAAAATTGTTAAAAAATTTTTTTGTCAATTTAATTCTAATTTTTTTGATATTTTGTTAATTGAGTCATGAATTTTTTTAATAATTTGCCAATTAAGTCAATTCAATCAATTTTAACAGAAAGTTACTAACGTTGACAAATTTTTATAATTTTTTTCTTTCTTTCTTTTCCTTTTTTTTTTCCTATCAAGTTCGGTGAAGTTACTGGCGAACCATAGGTGAGGCCTAGCAACTCTCCTCACCCACTAGTCATGGCCTTCGCTTGTGACCATCAAGGGTTGGTCAATGATCCTCGTCGGACTTGGAAGAATTAAAAGAAAAGAAAGAAAAAAAAAAAGAGCAAAAATTTAAATTTGGAATCTTAAAAAATTCTAAAGATTGTCCACATTGACATTGGTCATGCCAGTACTGGAATGATCAATATCCACATTAGCGATTTTCTGCTAAATTTAATTAGATAGACTTAATTGGCAAATTGTCAGAAGATATATAACTCAATTGACAAAAATAAAATGTTTATGATTGAATTGACAAAAAGTATAAAAAATATGTGACTTTTTTGGAAAGAATTTTCCTTCTCTCTTTCTGCCTTGTTTTTCCTCGGCTACTTTTATTCTTTTTCCTTTACTAATCCATCAATAATCATTGGTACGATCATATCCGTCAAAATAAAATTCTTTTTCCGTTATATTAAACCAATTTAATTAGTGTACAATAAATAGTGCTGCCTCTTTTTATTTTGTAAGTTTTTATATTCCTTCATACACAAACACACACACACACACACACACACACACACACACACACACACACATATATATAGATCTCAGGCCAAACACAGCGCCTCTTTTGGTTATCCGCTATTGCCCCTGCCATTTGCGGAAATTGACAACTAAGCCCCGCCCCTCCGAGGTCCATGCATTTTCTTCAGTTTTCCCGCGAAAATCTCGACTACAACCAACCAACGCAACTCACCTCCTTCTCTCTCCGTCTCTCTCTCTCTCTCTCTCTCTCTCTCTCTCTAGCAATATCGAACGAGACCGCCCCTCGCCGCCGCGATACCTCCGCCCCTCCCCGATCTCTCCGCCGCCTGATCACCGATCGGAACCGCCGCGTCTCGCCATATTCCTCCATCGATCGGCTCGCTCGCTCGCTCGGTCGGCTCGCGGCGCTCGGCCCGCTAGCTCGCACCCTCGCCGCCGCGGACTCCACCAAACCTGGACTCCGCCATGGAAGATGAATAGGATAATCCACTCCTCCACCTCCAAATTCCGCCACTTCCACCACCGCCACCGCCGCCCTCCCTCCTCCGCCTCCTCCCCCTATTACCTCCTATGGCGCCGCCGCATCCTCGAGCCGGACAGCGAGATCGTGACGCACTGGAACCAGGTCTTCCTCATCACCTGCCTCTTCGCCCTCTTCATCGACCCTCTCTACTTCTACCTTCCCTCCGTCGGCGGCCCCGGGTGCGTCGAGACCGACACCTCCCTCAAGGTCACGGTCACCGTCTTCCGCACGTTCACCGACCTCTTCTACCTGCTGCACATGATCATGAAGTTCAGGACCGCCTTCGTCGCGCCCAGCTCTAGGGTTTTCGGCCGAGGCGACCTCGTCATGGATCCGAGGGAGATCGCGATGAGGTACCTGAAGGCTGATTTCTTGATTGATCTCGCCGCCACACTTCCCCTGCCTCAGGCAAGTCATTTGTTTTCCTTGCATTCTCGCCGTGAAGTTTCTTCATGTAGCTTGATTTAGAGTCATTAGTGTTTGCTTGGAACGTGTCTGTGAATACATGCTTGGGGTTTCAAGGCGAAGGATAAGCTCAACTTATCTTGCAGAATTAGATTCTCCCAACGTTGTTCCGGATACAATTTAGAGGGTCCTTCTGTTATTATTTTCAGACGGTCTTTTACCTGGATGATGATTCGGGTGAGGGATCACGTAAATTATTCAAAAGCTGAAGTTGCAGGGATGATCTTGCAATTGAAGGTTGAGGAGATCAAATTGTTCCAAAGGCAAAACTTAAGGGTGTTGATGTACAAGTTTTCAAGGAGAGAGCAATTCTGTTGTTCCTTGATGTGATTGTGAGTACAGTAGCTTGTAAGGTTATGAGCCTCACCGTTGTGGAAGGAGGAAAGCTGTTTTTATCCTTCTTTTGGGGAAATGCACCTAATTTTGTTGTGAACATATTCATTCACTAAAATTCTCGATGATTATCAACTTGTCCTCTGTGTATCACCATGGATTGAGAATCTGTTTCTTATAATGATTTCGTGATGTTCTGATTTAAACATCCTGACTAAGGGTACTTCTGCTTACCACTACACAACTTTATATTGGAAACGTTAATGCATGCGGTGAGACACATGTCGACGTGTTAGGACGATTGAGATGGTATACGTACTTCATGTAGAAATGAACACGGTTGATTTTCATATATGGAGAGCACGAACTGGTTATAATTCATCAGTACGTTTTTTCTTCAACGTGGTGGATTCATGTTAAATAGATAGACAGATTGGGGCAGGGTTCCTTCCATCATCAGAAGAAATGGAACTTGTTGTAGTACTTATGCTTTTGAAGTGTTGTATAATAACAGACTTTCAAGGAGCACCTGTTAGCTCAACCATTCAAAGATCAGCAGAAGACTCCAATGTCGCTTTTAACAGTTCTCCATTCTTGAAATTCGAATTATAAAGTATATCCATATGATGTTCCTGTCGTGGTCACGATTTTATTCCCCCTTTTCATAGAGATTTTTCTTGTCCTTGCAGATTGTGAACTGGTTAGTAATTCCAGCAACAAGATCTTCAAGAGCTGACCATGCTAACAACACGCTGGCTCTAATGGTTCTTATCCAATATGTTCCGAGGATGTTTCTCATTTTCCCATTGAATCAGCGGATTGTGAAGACTACTGGGGTCTTTGCTAAGACTGCTTGGGCAGGGGCTGCATACAATTTGGTTCTTTACATGCTCGCAAGCCATGTAAGCTCATTACTTATGAATTCACTTTGCTCTTCATTTACTCTTAGCCTCGCTTTGGCTTCGTTATGGCCGTTTTAGTTTACAGAGACTGCAACTTCAACACTTCAGATTTATTGATTTTCTATATGCATTGCACAGGTGATTGGAGCCAGCTGGTATGTTCTATCCATGGGACGCCAATTTAAATGCTGGAAGACAGAGTGCGACAAGGAACAGATCATATCTTGTCTTCCAAGTTTTCTGGATTGTAGTAGTTCACAGCTACCTGAGCGCCAGTATTGGCTGAATCTGACTCATGCGCTCTCCAACTGTGATCCTGGGAACCCAGACATCCACTTCAAGTTTGGGATGTTTGCAGATGCATTTACTAATGATGTTGCTTCTTCACATTTTATTCAGAAGTACCTTTATTGTCTCTGGTGGGGTTTACAAAACTTAAGGTATAGTTACTTTGTTGGATCAGACGTTCCCTAGCTACAGTAGTTATATTTCCTGCGATATTGTTAAAGTTTTGATTCTTACAAATACCGGCGAATATTAGAAAATACATATTTATGCATCTTAAGGGTGCATATGCAAAAATTTGAGTGTTCACAATCACTTGATATATTGCTTTGCTCGTACGAGCAAAACATGCGCAAATATATTTATCACAGTGAAATTCACATTGGGTGGTTAACCTAGAGAGGTGAAATATCCCATTAAACTCATTGTCTAAATAAATGGAAATCATAAGTCAAGTTGGTGGCCCAAATGCATTTTTGTTCATATTCTTTTTGCAACATGAACAATCATCAACACCATTTATTTTACAAAAAGTTACGTGTTTGTTTAAATACTACTTTATCCTATGCTGCAGTTCATATGGACAGAATCTGGAAACAAGCATCTATCTTGGCGAGACACTGTTCGCCATTTTTATATGCATTGCTGGGCTAATATTATTCTCGCTTTTAATTGGAAATATGCAGGTAATACTTGGTATACTCTCTCTCTCTCTCTCTCTCTCTCTCTCTCACGCACGCGCACACATTCTTAGTATAGTTTAACCAATCTGATTAATTTCTTAAGAAGAATTATCCTGTCAGATAGTCGCTAATGCTGCTGTGGGGGGTTGCTCTGTAGTTATTTGTAACAGCAGCAGCATCTTGCATTTCTGTATTTAAAAGATTCATATGATTATAGTAGAGTCTGATGGTGAGATTTCTGCGTTTTCTTGTTTTTTGAAAGACGTATCTGCAATCTATGACGGTAAGAGTTGAAGAATGGAGGGTTAAACGAAGAGATATGGAAGAGTGGATGAGACACCGCCAATTACCTGAAGACCTGCAGGAACGCGTCCGCCAATTCGTTCAATACAAATGGCTGGCCACTCGAGGAGTTAAAGAAGAGTCTATTCTGCAATTGTTGCCCTTGGATCTCCGGCGTGAAATACAACGGCATCTCTGCCTCGACCTTGTTCGCCGCGTATGTCTGCCTCTATTATCTGTAGTTTAAGTATCATGCCATGCTTAGTAAACGAGAGGTGCATGCCATGCTTAACTTCTCGGTTTTTCACAGTGCCACGAGTCTAATTAACTTTGGCAAGATCTTGTGATTATCTGTCCATCTAATTTTCCCTCCTAGCCAGGCCATGTGCAAAAAAAGGGGTAACGCAATGACACCTGAGTTATGGTTGTTCCATGAGATGGCAAGGACTGGTCTTCCTCGTAATTAGGTGCAACAAAGAGGACTATTTACCCATTTACTTGGAATTACAATCAGGAGCTTTTATAAGAACCTTCCTTTGTAAATTTGTCGAACAACTAATTACTCGTTAGAACTGCCACCTCGAACAGATGCGAGTAAGTAGCCAAATCTATTGTCTATTGATAAATTCATCAATTTGTCTATCGTTTAAATGTGCAGGTCCCATTTTTCGCACAAATGGACGATCAGCTTCTCGATGCCATATGCGAACGCCTAGTCTCATCTTTGAGTACCCAAGGCACCTACACCATGCGAGAAGGAGATCCAGTAAATGAGATGCTGTTCATCATTAGAGGACACCTGGAGAGCTCCACCACCAACGGAGGGAGATCCGGCTTCTTCAACTCAATCACTCTTAGACCCGGCGACTTCTGTGGCGAGGAATTGCTTACCTGGGCCTTAATGCCGAACCCAAGCCTAAACCTTCCTTCTTCGACTCGGACCGTGCGAGCCCTCTCCGAAGTCGAAGCTTTTGCACTCGGAGCGGAAGACCTCAAGTACGTGGCTAATCAGTTCAAGCGTCTCCACAGCAAGAAACTTCAGCACGCCTTCAGGTACTACTCTCACCAATGGAGGAGTTGGGGTGGTTGCTTCATACAAGCTGCTTGGAGAAGGCACGTAAAGAGAAAAATAGTGAAGGAGTTGGCCATGCAAGAGAGCTCATACTATATGAAGATGGAAGGCCTGGACGGTAATTACGACGGCACTTACGAGGACGAGACAGAGAATGCTCATGCCCAGCACCTCGGAGCCACCGTCTTGGCCTCGAAATTCGCTGCGAATACGAAGAGAGGCGTCAATCATAGGGTTCAAATTGTTGATCCTACTGCCACCAGCTTGAAGATGCCCAAGCTGTTCAAGCCAGAAGAGCCTGATTTCTCCCTAGATCATGATGATCTATAGGTAGAACGAACAACGTTGACTACATAAAACTAGAGTGATTAAAGGGATTGGAGGCTAGCTAGACCCTTTCTTAACAGCAATAGATGTGTAACTCCGTTTTTTCACCCATCTCTTTTTTACTTTGGAAAAGCGTTTCCAACTTTTCCTTGTGATTAAATGTGAACTTGGAAATATATGGAGGAAAACCACGTGCTTTTACATCACATGCACGCATTGCCTTTCCCCTCTTCCACGCCATGCGAAACTCACGGCCGTCAAAAAGGCACGTCCGGGATTCGCACGACAGACAGCGGACACTGGCCGGTCAGTAATTCGGGACCCGCTTTCTCATGACAGGGGTCAAAGGGTCGAGCGGATTACAATCGTACCCATGGTCGCCCAAAACGACTCTCTTTCTCCCCTTTCCTTTTAACAAGGAGAAAATTGCCACACTTAATGGGGAGCGTACTGAAAGTCAAATGTTCTTTATGGAATGATGTGACGATGTTACAGACTTCGTACTGAACCAACATCGTCACATCATTCCATAAAGAACATTTAACTCGGAACGAATTTGATTTTCAATTGGTTTTGAATGCCGAAAGAGAAACAGACGATTCATAATGAGCTACCAAAAAGATATATAATGGATGGTGCCCTCCCTTTACATCAACGTAAACAATCTTCACAAACCAAAACTACATTCGAAGGTATGGCGGCAACAGCTAAGTTTTCCAGGAGAGATCTTCACCCTATACATCCGCGAAACCGATGCCTGAGTAGTACAACCGATAGACAGTACCGAATGAATTTTTAAAGTAATCTAACTAGGAACTCACTACATGCACTTCCAAGCACCTCATTGTCTTGTCGCATATACAAAATCAATCCAAACCAGACTATGGGAGACAAAAAGAAATTGCAATGAAGAGAATATGATGAATGTAGATTCTGCTTTCTAAAAGCTCATATGCGTGAATCCGTGAAATCTTCGCTACTACCGGAATGCATGTTCCAGCCATGTGCTAGGAACCAATCACAAGAGCCTCTCGAGTAATGTTGGTCACGCGAAGCACGGCTTGCGCGTTAATAGGAGAGAGCTTTGATTGACAGAAGTGCTCCCATGAGCTTGCCTCGGGAGAATCAGGTACAGTTGTTGATGGCATGAACTCAGGTGAACTCTCGTAGACAGATTGTAACTCCAAGAGGAGTGCTCGAGCAGCCTCCCTGGACTCAGGAAGCTGGTCACTGAGCTGAGAAGCAGCAGTTTGGATCAAATTGTCAATTCCATACGCTTTTATTCCTTCTATTCCCTGTTCGTATTAGTAACCACATCATAAGATAACCAAATGTTAAAAGGAGGACCAAGAATCAGCTAAAAGCTACAGAGATGCATAAGCTATGGGGTAGACTGAGCTATATTTTGACATGCATCATAGCAGCACTGTCCTTTATTTACCATTCCAAAATCTAATTGATGAAAAACTTCCGGATGAATTAATCCAAACAATATCAGCCAGCATGCTCCTAGTAACATCACGGTTATTTGCAAAAAAAATAATAGACCATCTTAAACCAGATCACATATTTACTTCTTCATCATATGCCTCATTTAAGTTCCACTTTGCACACTGTACATGGACGAACAATACAGAGCAAATCTAGCCAAAACATACATGGAGACAAAATCAACTTCTCCAGAGAGTGCAGAGAGGTACGGCTAACTAGTTTAACAAAAGAGACAGAAAATACAGAATGCATGAAGATGCTAGATTTTAACATAAATCTGTCTATACTTGAAGAGTGAACTAACAGAAAGCCATGAGAGTTCAAATTTACAAAACAGCAGCCACTCTCACTTTTTCAGGTATCTTCAATGATGAATCAAGTGTAGTAGTAGCAAAACATATTCAAAGGAGACAAAAGTAGAGTATATCCTCAGAACACCGAAAAAAGATCAGCATACTGCTCCAAAGTCCAAAGTAGATATGTTATCAACACATATAGAAAAAGGAGGTAGCTGATTTACTAGTCGTGGAACACTCCTGCTGTAGTACATTGAGGCCTTTGCTCGAACACGAGGATTTCTGTGTTTAAGGTAAGGTTGCAACTTTGGTAGCAATAAGGAAGGAGAAACCCAAGTGGTCATTGAAATTAAAGCTCTCTCAGCTGCCTCGCATACAAATTTCTTATCTTGTGAAGCCTTGAGCAGAAGTTGTACCAGCTGCATGGATGAATAAAAGGAAAAATGGAAGAATAAGAATGCATTGACTAGTGAAACTAAAGGTAAGCAAATTGAGCCACCAAAGACAAATAATGCATCTTACCAGAGGATCCAGAAAATCAATTAGTTGATCGTTATAGGCATGGAACATATCTGCTGATGTCATGATTGCAGTTTTACAAAGCGCACTTCTGGGATTCTTCAGGGACTTCACTAAAAGCGTAATCACATTCCCCCTGTGCAGTAGAACAACAGATTAATGGCTAGCCCAATATTGCAGTCAAATAACTATAATAGCAAACAAAGCAGAAAATGAATGTAGAGTTCAGGTCTGTAACACGGTTTTTTTCTTTTTGGGTTTGGGGGGGGGAGAGGAAGAAGAAAAGAAAGCAAAATCCAAGGGTTCTGCAGAGATCATCAAATAGAAATGAACTACTTACACCATTTCTAGCATTGCCTCCTTGTGAAATAAAGACAACCTCCGTACATTGTTCAGCGTCTCACACACCAGAACCCAGTCTTTAGAATCTAGTCCAGTCAAAATTGTCTGCCATAGCAAGAGGTATAAGTGCATTAGCTAAAAATAAACTCTCACGAAACTGCACTGTCAAAGAGGAAAAATTAAGAGCCTATGACATTACGCCTCAATCACTATGTGAAGTGAAGCAGATCCCAACAGAAAAAGGAGAAGCTCTCATACCTTAAGAGTCATATCAGCATCTTCAAGACCATTCAAGTCCTCAGAGTCAATATATTCTATTTCAACATTTCCAGCCTCATTTCCTGCCTCATTTCCAGATTTTGCAGCTCCATTTTCACTAGCAGGCACGGAAACCAAAGAAGCATCATTCTGTCTGCAACATTCTTTTGTATTCTCATTAGGGATCTCAGAAATATGTTTCATTAGATTCCCTTTGTTGGCACCCTCAATCTTTCTCTCAGATCCAGGTAGTGCATTCAGATCTCTGAGGGCTTTTTGGGACATCGCCTTGCAATACGGGCTGAGCTCGAAATAGAACTGACATCAACCAGAATACAAAAAGTCCATCAAGACAACAGCATGTTCATAATACTCTGGCAATATAAAATATGCTAGCGATCAAACATGATAAAGGAGGAAGCTCATCCAGAACATACAAACACAGATTCTTTGAGTATAATGAATGTGTAAATGCATTCGCAAATGTATGCCTTCATCGAACAATTTTCCCTTGACTTATGACTCCAAATGCTACTTCTACAATAGATTCACACCATTGTTGAGGGAGAAATCTCCATTCCAGGAGACAGTGATCAAAATTGAAAGCTGGTGTCGCTATGTGTAAATTAAACCTGATGAATTGGATTCTATGGAGTGTATTCTGCAGTCTTTATTTGGACACAGTCATCACAAGTACTGTTCTCAGAAGATCGTTGTACTTGAAAGTCTAGCCGGGAATCCCTTGACTGCGAATGACTACTACTTCAGTTGAGACTAAGAATGACCTATTTCACAATTAAGCTACTCCAATGAAATACCATTAACTTCCCCTTCACGATTCCCAAGTTCAAGACCGGATGTGCCTCTCGAAAGGTCAGCGAAACAGAAAATAAAAGTTTCTAGTGAGCCTTCACAACATCACAATCTGTAGCTACGGGTGCACCCTACTTACCAAACGGATTAAGAAATGATAACATCTAAAATAGACAGAAAAGCTTCCCTTAGCCCCGTACAACACTGCGAATACACGGAAAACCAGCGCCACAATCGTCTAATCACCATCGTCAACGACCTAACCAGAGCACGATATCCACTTCCATACCAATGTGAACTACGAACCCGATGCAATTCCACTTCCGCTCGGCGAAATCGACTGCGGCAGATAATCCTCATACAGACAAATCAATCGCATCCGTCGCAAGCGGAAGACCTACCAAGATCTACAGACCATCTCCGAAGCACGCGAAACAATTGCCAAAAAAAAAATAATAATAAATAAATAAAATAAAAATAAAAAGAAAAGAAGAAGGACTCGCATCAATCCCACAGAAGGACGATGCCGAAGCAAGATCTCTCAAAGCATTGCACTACAGATCTCCTCTCCTCCACTCGACCTGCTCGTCCAAGCCGATGCCGCGACTTCCGTCGCCGTCAACTCAACTCCCACTCGAACACACACACACACACCAACGCCGAAATCGCCACCGGAAAAGCACAAGCGCCGCCATTTCCGCGACGGCGCCGGCGAGCCAGAGAGAGAGAGAGAGGGAGAGAGAGTACCGGAGCGAAATTCGAAGAGAGAGAGAGAGAGAGAGAGGCTCGATCGATTGGGAGAAACCGCGACGCAGTCGTTGTGGTTCCACAGTCTCCCCTCCGTCTCTGCAAAATAAGCACTCTGACCAGAGAGAGAGAGGAGAGAGAGTGGGCGGAGACTACGCGGAGACGGCGTCGTATTCGGGTCCCGACCTGGGCCGGCAAGCACGGGGATATTACATGTGACCGCTTTAAATTTGGGGCAGATTCAATATTTCCCCGAAATAAATATATAAATCACTAAATGCCCTCGATTTCGTTGCCTAATCACGGAACCTACCATTTTCGGGTCTTTTAATTTCCTTTTCCAAAAAGGTCGACAACATAAATGATGACCAAATTTTGGCATAATATAACGTGCTTTTGAATTTTTAATTTATTTAATATAATTCCCAAATTTTAGTCATGGTTCTTTTATTAATTTGAGTTTAAGGACAACAATAATTATTTTCATAAAGTGCATGAATTAAATTGAATATGTACTGAAAGTTAAGTACATTATTAAATAAATTATGATAAAATTTATGAATCACGTTGAACTAAAATTAAGAGATTATTCATGTTATTTTCCTTTTTTTCAAAAGAAAAAATGGTGGAAAGGGAAATTAAATTAAATGCTTGTGTTTGAATTCGAGCAGAATGATTGATTGTTCCTTGTTCCTTGTGCGCGACTCTTTTTGTTTTCGAACTGACGCTCCACCGCCAAGGAAAACGAAGGCTTCGAAATGATGCCTTATCGTGCGATGGCAATTATTCATTATTTCGGGCAGGAGGTTGACGCGATGCTAATCGCTAACTAATCCCTTCTTTTTAAAATGTGTTGATCCGATGGCGGCCGTCCGATTGGTAATTAGGTCCTGCTCGTGTTAGATGCATGGGATTATCTTATTAAATTATTATTATTATTATTATTACTATTATAGTTTACCTTGATGACTTAGAAAATGAAATGTTTATAGTTCAGTCTCTTAGGCTACCGTCGAGGTAGTATAGTCGTTAAAGTGTATACCTTAAGAAAGTTAAATAATTCATGAAAATAAATTCTATTCCATGCCTAGGTCCATTCAGAATTGGTGTAACAAAACTTTTAGAACCTTAGTATTGAAGGGTAGATCCAAGAACAAAGTTTAGTGAACTATTACAATTAATTCGCTAATTTTGATTATTGCCATCACGTATATTCAAATTTTTGTCAACTAATGCACTCTGCTTGAATCCCGATCGATTTTTTCTGTGAAATATTAGTATTGATGACATGTGGATGTTATGCCCGTTGCCAACTCACTGACATTTCATTGAAGAATTAGGAGAACTCCTATCAAAGCACACCAATCGCCGAAGAAAAGGAGCAGGTAGTCAATCGGTTGTAGATTAAGAGCTCTGGTTAGCAATGAAGTTTCGATCTACTCGCAACGTTATTATAAATTGAATTTCGATAACATAATTGTGAAACCCACTAAAGATCACTAACTCAAGTGAAGTTTTACCTCTAGACCAAAAAAAAAAAAAAAGTGAAGTTTTACCTTAATAGTAACATTTGCTTTTAACTTTCATGTTCATGTTAACAATCCATCCTGAATAAGTAATATTAACATTACCATGTCTTCTTTTGGCAATATAAGGCACATATATTTTCTATTCAGTAGTGTGTGAATGAGTGAGTTCACTTTTTAATTGAATATTTTATTCCATAAACGATAAAAAGAAAAAAAAAAGATAGTTTCAACATGCCATTCAAACCTTGTAGAATCCCAGTTGGTCAAATTAACTTCTGTACAAATTGGAACAAGTACATATGTCATTTGGTCTGTTGACAATCGGGACAAATTGGGGGAAAAAAACATGCACATGTTTCAGGCACGTGCATGGAGGCAGGTCTTGTCGACCTTCGTGAAATGTTAGAAAACTTTCATCAGCATGAACGGTCAATGTGTCATCCATAGCATGGATTCCATACCGTATCATACATAAGGCTGCGTAATCATGTCGAATTCAAGCTATTACGAGGATCCCCACATCGGAATTGTCTTGCCGGCACGAGGCACGATGATGGCTAGAGGTTTGCTCACGACACGACTCGAACTCCGATCTCTTTACCACCAGGCTTCCATGCCGAAGGTGGAAGGGCCAACATGCCGATCAATCATGGAGAGGGAGAGCAAGGATCCAACGATCCCAGATCCGTTTCGGGCTGGCTCCGTGACAGCCACCCACCCACCCACCACATGGGAGTTGGGATCCCCGTGTCGGCGCCAGCGCAACGCAACTTGTTCGTGTCCACAGCAGCTTTGATTGCCCATGTCCATTCTCAGGAGCCACAAGAAAAAGGAAGGAAGGAAGGAAGGAAAGAAACATTCGATTTTGTAACGCTCGGTTTTCCCCTGTTTTCGCCTTCTTCTTTATTCCTTTTTTTTTGGGTGCTTTAATCAAGCTTTTTGACCGGGATTAGAAACTTGGTTTTGCTTCATTAGTGCACATCACTCTTTCCGGTTGGCATCTGGTCAGTCCACATCCTTTTTTTTTTCCTCTCTTTTTCTGGCTTTGACCATCTTCTTTCATGTTAAAAAATGGGTCGTTAGTGCTTGAGAAAACTCCATATGGTGCAAGTACTCGCGGGCTTTCGGCCCATTATTTCGGATACTGGGTCGATCTTGTGGATGTGGGGTTGGGCCGAGAACCGATGGAAAAGCCCGTGAACAGATCGAGGCCGATGAGATCTTTTGGTGGACGGAATGATTCCAGCTTCCAGGCGATTCCGTTTTTGGGACATCGACGAGCCCTTTGTTCACCGTTCGGACAGGAGAGGATCGAGTTGCCTGGTCCTGGTCCACCACGCTCCTCCTCTACTTTCTCCATTTTGTCCTGAAATAGGAATATTAGATGCTCTCAAAGTTTCAAACACACAAGGCAGCCTAGGAAAAAAACAAAAAAGCATATCATGCTTCGATCGCAACGACCGAATTTCTCGAATGAAACCGACAGATGTCAATACTTTGAATCGGGATTCAGTGAAGCCTCAAAATCTACCGTCCGATTAGAGAGTATTTCTAGGAAGTTATTTATAAGTAAGACCACCCTTACATTGTCACCATCTTGAGTGGATATATCCAAGAGCTCTTCTTGAAAGGTTCGGCCCTCGTGGAAGGGGCCACACGTCACAATGTTGCTCCCATGATATGCCATTCCAACTGACTTTTGTATTGAAATTTGATAATTCCCGTTCTTGTTATCATGATTGTTGCATGGTATGATAGTTATATGTAGTGCCTTGCTGCTGGTCATGTACATAATGTCGCAAGAAATACTGTTGGCTATCAAATGCTTATCTTCCTATCACTTTTTGGAGACCCACTAAACTCTTACTAGTTATAAAGATCGATCCAAATCCCATATTCATCGTGCTTCGCTTTTATGACGTCACATCAAGATATAATTTAATAAAAAAAGAAAAAAAACGTTTCGATGCACTAAAGCTATCGAAGCACTTAAGAGTGGCTTCGCACCTGCCACAAAATGACTTGAGCACAGTGAGGCCGCATATAAGTTATAACCCATGGAGGCATTTGAGAAAGATGGGAGCCTCCGTCTACCAATTTGACCATTATTTAATGATAACATCTGCTAAAGCAATCAAAAGTGTCCGCATTACATGTCGATTTCAATATGAAGGCGGGACCAAATCTTATTATTTTCAATACGTGAATGACTTGATCTTGTTTTGAATAATGATATCTTCGCATATTAAATGGGTAATAAAAAGATTCAGATGACAAACTCATGTGAAGAATTTCGAAATCTCACGTCACAGGCCACTTCGATTTTATCAAAAACAAAAACTATATGTCTTTATAGAATCTATTCTTTCCCACTCCTTTTTCTCACTTGATTTTCACTGCCACTGCTATCTTGAAGGAGGAGGGATGGAAATGTTACATCCTTTTGACTTTATTCTTGATTTGAAATTGTAGCTCAAGACTGTTCATTTTGGGAGCCAACACGATGACCCACTGAAGGACAAGGAGGGAGGAGTGGTTGTGCAGGGTTCTCCAGAATGTTGAGATCCATAATGGGGAATATCACCAGGAATTCTTGCCTGTGGTTAGATCATCACGATTCAGATTCATGAACAGTAAGACCATTGCAAAAAGCTTTTGTGTCTAGAAATTCGGCATGAGGAATGGTTTTTTCTGGAACCGTATTTGTACATGCATGTCCATACATCTGCGCGAGCACCTCCTGAAATCTGCTCTCGAGATTGGGATTTATGCAGAAGGTTGGCTAGCTCACATGGGCAGACAGAGAGAGAGAGAGAAAGAGAGCTTATGTTGCTAAGACGATTCCACATGGAACCAGCTACGCATCTGAAGCAACGATCACATGGCACGGGATTCCAACTTCCATTTCTCTTCCAGGATGCTCGATCCGATGCGACAGTTGCAATCAATGATTTGCTCCTTTATGACTCCCGTTGTTCCCGGTCTACTTCTTCAGGAACTCCCAAGATTCCTGTCTTGCCTTGGATAGAAATTGCAGCGTACGTCAATGATCACGCCTCTGATTGCCGACTCTTTCATGCAAAATGAGCGGCGGCATTAGAGTTTATTCGCGGGTTATATGGAATAGGCATCGTTTGGCTCAATCTCTTTCCGGCAGGCTTCTGCATAGATCTCGTTATTCGCTTCAAGGACCGAATGAAGATAGTCAAGATCAAGAGCATTTGACCAAACATGTCAGTTTTATTCATTTCCAAAGTTCCAGTAAACGTCTACAGATTCTTCCCCTTCGTGAAACATTGCATAGTCTCATGAGCACATAGTGACTTGAACCATTTACGAGAACATGCCAAAAGGTGAAAACCTAAAACTAGGGCCACGCCCACCACACCATAGGCACGCCTCCCTCCTGATGTGGCTCTTCAGCAGCGGCGAAAATCTCTGAGCAGTAACCTCGGCCATCATCGCTCCCATCGTCCTCTGACTGCACTCCGTTGACGGCCACCAAGCATCCCGGGTAGTCATTGCAATGAAAATATGAATGGCCGCTGTCCACGAGCTGTGGCCCGTCCTCATCCACCACGGCGCTCCCGCCGCTCCCGGAACTCAGGCGGTCCTCCACCTTCACCACAAACCCGAGGGGTGAATCTCGGGTTTCCTCCACTTGAAGTGCATGGGAACTTTGACCCGAGGCTGGTGCTCCGGCGACATCTTTGGCTGACAGCTTCTCGTTCAGGAAATTGACCTGCAAAGTGCATACAGTATTCGTAAGGGGTAATCAAGAGATAGTCGTGGGATTTATCTTATCGTCCTCGTGTCAACATTCTCAATGTTGCAACAGAAGAAAGCGGGCCATTGGCAAGGCATATTCTAGTAGAGACTTTAGGAACTGTCTTTTCTGATCAAGGTGGGGGCTTAAGAACAGATGCTCCTATTTGGAATGCATCTTTGGCCAAAGCGATCGAATCAAACTGGTGTAACCCACAACACACTGGTCTCGAATTGTCGAGCGCTTGGTGGCGTGACGAATATGATGGTGTCCTGATTTGGGAAATAGATGACTGTCTGATGCCAAAGAGGCCCAAAGAAAGATGTGTTATCCATGATATATTCCTTAATCTTTTCGTCCTCTCCTTGACTAACATATAGAAGAGATGTACATGATCTTGAACAAGCAACTTCGAGAATCGTTTGCCTTACTTTTGCTCTCGCGGTTAGAAAGAAAACAATTCTGATATGGCAGCGGGTGTTTGTTAGTGAGGGTTAAGCCAGGTCAACCATGCGTAGTTTCTCCGAACCATGCATACCTCAGATTTGAGCTTCTCATTCTCTTTCTTGATGGAGTCGTAACTCAAACGCAGTGAGTCAAAAGACAACTTGAGGACATCATAGTCCCTCTCGAGCTGCTTTGTCTTCCACCGGGCTCGACGATTCTGGAACCATACAGCCACCTGCCTCGGCTGCATGCCCAGCTTCTTCGCCAGCTGGGTCTTCTTCTCTGGTTCCAATTTGTTCTCTACTTCAAAGCTCTTCTCCAACAGATGCACCTTAAAATTAAGACAAAAAGATTTTCAATTAATCTCCGTCAAGAGTCAAAATCATGAGACTTGAAACTATAAGTACTTGCAAATTGCAAATTCCTAAATCTGAAAGCTCGATGATACAGGAAAAAGAAAATATGGGGAGATCTAGATCATCTTCTTTATCAGTGCTACAACTCTACTTAGCTAAGAAGACACATCCATGGCTTAGTTGCAGATAAAAGTTGTTTTTAATGCAGAGGATGACCATATGTTCTAACAAGAATGAAAAGTTTCAGAGGTTCAGTATTTGATCCTTCAACATATCCCAAGCAACCAACCTGAGGATGTGAACCCACAAACCATAAGTCCAAATTAAGCAGATGGCTCTACAACGCTTAAAGAAGGAAACTTCAGGGGAAATAAGATTGGGATTTGAGATGTAGCTTGTTCGTCGATACTGCCTAAATAGATCGCAATGGATCAGAGCCTGTTCTGAGTTGTACCTGCTCAGGAGTGAGGCGGCGCTTCTTTTCCGGCGCCTGGTCATCATAATATTCGTCGTTGAAAAGATCCTCAGAATAGCTGAAAATCGATTGCCTTTTCGTGGCCTCCTCAATTCCCATAGCCAATCCCCCTCCTAGCAAAACAAGAAATCCATCCCTAAACACTTGCCGACGCTCAATTTTTTTCAGAATTAGGCGCTGATGCAGGGGAAGGAGAAAAAGATTGAACTTTTGAGTTTCGCAGTTCATGTAATTAGGCATGTCGTATGAACTCAAATGATTGTACCCCTGAATTTATTCTCCATTGTGCCCGGTTTCGGAAAAAGTACGGTGACAATTCAAACCAAAAAAACTCAAAATCTTTCACCCGAAATCATTTGATTTGGGTTCTTTGAGATTCAGTAAACTCCAATTCCACCAACCTAGTCCTAGCAGAATACAAGAAGAGCTCAAAAGATGACGACAGCTTATCAATGCCGGGCTAAGCAAATCACGTCAGTTTCTGTCTGCATGCCAAATCACTCGCTCCGTCCAGGTAATATCAACAGTCAGTCAAACGTAACATCTCGCGCATAGAGAGAGAGAAAGAGAGAGAGAGAGAGAGAGAGAGAGGGATGGTCACCTCCAAAAAGCGAATCTCTGCTCCCAAGGAACAGCATGTTGCCGTGGCACGCGGATTGATCGAAGAGAAATCGTCCGGACTCCATGGAATTCACCCTCTCAACCCTCTGTATACTTTTTGTCCACGTCGCGAATCTCCGGAGAGTTGCGAACCTGGCGAGGCCTGCCGGACGGGGGTTCCGACTCCGGGCAGGGACACGAGACCACCGCTTAGCCGCGCGCGCCGGCCGGTACTATAGGTACTAGTACTAGTAAACACGAGCTGGGGATGTCGCGGGAATTAGAAGAGCATGAGCTTGTGGCGGAAGAAGCTGGTGCTCCAGAGCAACCTCGCCGGAGTATCCAACGGGCATACGCAAAATCCCATCAAGCCACTCTCTACGACAGCCCTTCCCAGCAGCTCCTAACTCGCGAAATCCCGAGAAAGCAGTGGCGACGAAGCGGAGGTTACAAGGACGAGACCTCCATGGGGGCCCGATCGGTCGGAGAGAGAGACGGTTTCGTCCGGCGAGACGGCGGAGTTCGAGAGTCGCCGGCGTTTCGACGGGGGGAAGACGGAGGAGTTTCTCAGACGTTTCTCCTTTCGCAACTAAAGTTTAAAGAGCCGAGATGAGCGGGTTTTTATAGGAGGAGCTCCGGAGGCGAATTGGCCAAAATGCCCTTGCGTTGCCTTCTTTATCTTTTGCGGATTCCTCGGTTTTCATTTAGTTTTTCTCTTTTTGGGATTTTATTGAAAAATGCCCTTGGGGTTTTAGATTTTAAATTATAAAAATCATCTTAATAAGATAATTAGGAATGACTCCACCTCTTAGATATAAAAATCATTTTCGTTGTAGCCATAACGTATAGCGTCACTAAGTTCTACAAACCGAATAATTGGTCTTTACCATTCGGAAGAAAATAGTTTACGATAAATTCACTTATTACTTTTGTAAGAGATAATTTAACATGATTAATCAAGAATATGATAATATTAAAATATGGAGGTCGATGTATAAAAAAAAGATAATAAAGGAAGTTATACCAAAACTTTTACATCATTTACCTATTTTCTACAGATAATCGTGATGACGAGATTCAGATATGTACCTATTTTGTTGATTCATTCATGACAATTTTGCTTTCTATCACAAAAGGTTGTCGACAGCTCAATTGAGAACTTATTTATTTGGGTGAGCTATTATATGATATTTCATAGCTATCTAAATTATATTATATTTTTATAACTCAGGATCAACGATTCAGAGATTCGATCATCCAAAAATCATGGATCATCTTGCAAAACTATAAATGATTAAATTTAGGACTAACTATGTAATTTCAAATTACTGGAATTTGTTTTATTTTTTCCTCCAATTTGTACATTCTCCTTTTAGAAATCCAATTCTGATCAAAAACCATTTTCTTTTAGTTTCTCGGATATTATTTCTATTTTAGTTTTTGTTTTTCAAAATTCATTGAGTTTGAGGGAGTTTTTTTTTTTTTTTTTTGGTTAGAAGAGCGGAGGGAGTTTGGTCGATTTGCTATGGTGATTTTTGTAATGGGAAAATAACATAAATGATCTTTAGACTATGTTCGGCAATGTGATATTAAATTTTTAGTACATATTCAATTTAGTTCATGAATTAAATCTAAAGACTAAATTAAACATGTACCTTGTGCATTAAGTTAACATTCATGAATCATATTATATAAATTAAAAATTTATGTATCGCATAATCATTTATGTAATCAACCTGACTTTCTTAAGCAACATCAAGCTGAAAGATTGATTGGTGGAGCTGGCGATTTCGGGCCGTTGGATTCGTATCCAAACTCTTGTCCACGAACGGTGACAGATGGGGGCGTAGAAGTTTGTGCCATCCATTACTGTGGAATAGGATCCCATGCTTCGCGGTCGGAGCTCTGTTGGATCGAATTTAGGTCAACTCTTTTGAGTGGTGGTGCAAATGAATAAATAAATGAATAAAGAAAGTAATATATATATATATATATATATATATATATATATATATATATATATATTTATATATCAATGGGGTTGCAACGCAAGGATCACATCATTAAATTATGTGAAGTGATTGGACCAAAAATAAATCACATCATTTTAATGTGGAACTCCCTATTATCGATTATTTAATGACTAAATCACTTCACTGCATTTTGAAAATTCATGGTCGGTCATGTATTTTCGTTGCTTTAAGAATTGTTGAGAATAACATGATAGTGATGTGAGGAAACACGATCGTGTATAGAGTGGTTTAGATTAAAAATATAGAAAGAAAATGTTGTCTTTGCTTCGGTGTTTGACAACGACATAGTGTACTCAAATGTAAAATGAAATCGTTAAGTCTGGATTTACATTAGGAATTATGTTAACAGGAGTCTAAAAAGCCCTTTCAAAGTATACTTGTTAAGAAAATATTCGATTTCCAAAATATTAACTTGATTTATCACTAGAAAAGACAATCAACTATAACCCAAAACGCTTACATGTTCATTTACTAAGAAAGCATCTTACGTGTACAATTTAACGAAATTTTTGTATTCTAGTCCAAAGAAAAATCAAGTTGACACTGTTAATAAGCATGTCACTTTCATTTTCAAGTCTTAACCTCACTTAATTTTTTGATCAAGAGATACTCTAAATCGCTTTAAATTATCTAACGGAGTTAAAAGTGTAGTCACTTCTTGTGAGGTAGAAATTTCCATAAATACAAAAATTTAACCTTTAAAAAATTAAAATCCTTTTATTCACCGCATCAAAATTATGAATAAAACTACCAATTTACTTGATAATATAATTATCAAGGTTGTGTCATACGATCCATCCATTTTCCTACCACATCATGGGACGATGCCGGGGGGAGAAGCAAATGTGTCGAGGCGGCCTTCTAGAAGCTTCACTGGAAGCGACTTCCCGAAAGCCTCTTTACTTTAGTATGGTCTAGTATGTCCAATGCCTCCATCATTGCCGGCCACCGTATGCTACTAGGAGAGTTAGCAAGCTATTTTGCTTGCATTCTAGAACCGGCAGCTTCAGCGCCTAATGTGAGACAGCAAAGATGAGGAAGCATCATATATTCTCACTTGCAAACTAATTAAAATATACTAGAACCCTTAATTTTTCTAATTAAACGCAACACAACCTTAATCCACTATATATATATATATATACACACCCACTCAATCATTTTTTTTTCCAGGGGTACAGATAAGTGCAAGAAAATCCAAAACGTCGAGTCTAGCCATTCCTAATTATTTATTTATTAATTTATTTATTTTTGCTTTAGCACTCCAACTACAAGCAATAGCCCGACAATCTTGTGGACTCTCACATGAACAAAATTCATAAACAAAAGCTTAAATATTTTAAAAAAACAACGAGAAAAATAGAATAAAACGATCTTGAGCCGACACAGCTGTTGGCGTGATTTAAAGCCTTGGAATATTGACCTGTGAATAAGATGTCACCAAAGGAGGAGATGATTGGTTGGCGATCGGAGCGACTGAAAGCAAATGGGAGCTGCTCAGACATATTAATAAATAAAATAGAAAGAAATTTATATGGTAGAATAAGCATAGATAAGACGAAATAATTGGTATTTTACTCCCCCAAAAAACAAAAAAGATAGCAGAAAATAATTTGTGCGATGTACTGCGCACAAGCTTGATCAATTTATAATGGCACTAAGAAGAACCACGTGGCTATGGGACCCGTGGAATCAAGATTTTCTTATGTCTGATGTTGGTACACTTCTTTTTAATTCGGTTAGGCTCGTCCGGGTGTATGAAAGATCAAGATTTTATAATTCGGAGCATTGAGCTTTCAACATGTATTTATGTTATTTAGAAAGACCGATGGATGCTAATGAAAAGAAAGGGTACCTAACTCCACATTATAATATCGGTACCCAAGGATAATT
The DNA here is from genome assembly GCA_014182395.1 of Eucalyptus sp. ANBG9806169. Lineage (NCBI taxonomy): Eukaryota > Viridiplantae > Streptophyta > Magnoliopsida > Myrtales > Myrtaceae > Eucalyptus > Eucalyptus sp. ANBG9806169. The sequence continues at coordinate 29,729,450 of CM024582.1, forward strand.
ATCCCCAAAGTCCCAATCTTAGGAAGTCACTTCAGTCCTAAACTTTTCAATTATGCTAATTTAATCCTAAAACTTTTGACGATTCTTCAATTTAGTTCGAAACCTTTAATTGTATCAATTTAGTTCTGAACATTTGGAAAATTTGCCAATTGAGTATTAAAGCTATTATTTGGATAATTGACTGGAAAAACAACATCGGCAATTCGTCAAAATATTTTAGGACTGAATTGACAAATTGTCAAAAAGTTTAGAGCTAAATTTGTACGATTGAAAGGCTTATGACCAAATCGGCAAATAATTAAGAGATTTATGACTAAATTGGCATAATTGAAATATTTGAATTGAATTGGTCACTGTATAATAAGTTTTTGACTTTTTGAATTATTTTTTCCTCCATATTCATATTCTGAGTTTGACTTTGGTGCCTTGTTGATGTGCCATTGATGGTGAGTTCTCTGTGTCAATGGATTTTCTGTGCAATTGGTGGGGAGTAATCCATAGATTACATCACCCTAAAGACCATGAAAATCTTGTCGTAAAGATTACGTGCATTATTTTGTGGGATTCAGAAATTATTCCGTAAATTATTGTGATAGCGTGTAGGTGACTCGAGTATAGTTATTAATTTTGATTTATAGTGAAATTTTCTATTGCTCTCTCAAGGAATGTAAGCCGCATCAACATAAATTACGCAAGTTCGGAATTCAATTTGATTTCGAACTTCATTCATCGCCATGTTAGATCGTTTAAATTCTTCGCATCCCATGTAATAGTTCGATCTTAGAGGGGAAAAGATAGGTTATGCTCATTTCCACCACCCACCATGTGTTGGCCACTTACTGAGCAATGAAAAGGACTCGCAAAGTGGCAGTGCTTTGGCTTAATAATTTCGGGTTCAATATTTTCAAAAAACTATCGAACTCAATCCAAATAAACTAATGCATGCCCCATGAGCTAGGGCTAGAGCAAATCATGAAATAGTCGGGCGCGAGACACCCTCTTTTTCCCAAAAGGATAGCACAAAAAACCTCGTTAGAATCTTCTAAAAAGGGCTTTAGCTATCGACCTTCCATCTTTTTCTTTATAATAATCTTTGGTGATGACTGATGAGCACCATCTGCTCACTGAAATGTCAGTGGAATCGGGGGAACGCCAGCCTATGAATGCTCTTGACATCCTTAGCCAGTGAGCATGGAGAACGCGTTGCCCTCGAATTCGTGGGGCTTTTCCTAGTGTAAACTAGAAAGTGCTTCGATTAAAGTTTATGCAAGTAAGTCGCAGATTTGTGCAGATTCTCCACCCAAAGCTAATGGCTAGTGGGTTCTAAAGAATATCAAGCACCCATGATCTCAGATACAATGAATCGCGTGATCGACGATAATAACCTATGAACGGCTCAATTGGGTAGGGATAGGAGCATGTGTGTGAATTACAAACAATGTAGAGGCTATATTTTTATCATCATCGGGTGTGAGTGATTCTATATTTAGGCCACTTAGCTAGATTTCGGCTCGCATGTCACTTTCTTTATGAGGTGATAAGATACTTCATGGACTGGGATTCATCTGTCCAAGGGGACTTTCTCGTGGTGAATAATATATAAAATTGCACGATTGACGATGATAACATATAAATGGCTCAATTGGGTCGAAACATGGGTGTGTGTGTGAATTACAATAGACAATGTAGGGGTCTGATTTTATCGTAATCGGGTGCAAATGATTCTATGTTTAGGCCACTTAAGCTAGATTTTGGCTCGCATCTCATCTTCTTTATGAGGAGATAAGGTACTTCATGGACCAAAATTTATCTATTCGAGGGGGCTCACTCGTGGTGAATATATACAGAATGCGCAGTGTCAGTCAAATCAATTGTCATTTTTAGGACATGTATGTCTATCATCGTTCTGATTGCTAATGGAAAAGAATTACCTAATTCATGAGTGATATCATATCGATGTACATAGTTATGCACATATTTTCATCACAACCCCCTTCGTCACTTAGAAACCCACAAAGCTAAGCATGTCCAATTAGGATGCATAGGTTTGGACACCTCAGCATTAAAAAAACACAATGTAGAGGTACGATTTTTATCATCATCGAAAGCAAATGATTCTATATTTAGGCCACTTAGCTGGATTTTGGCTCGTGTCTCATCTCCTTCACAAGTTGACAAGAAACATTATGGACCGGGGTTCATCTGTGGAGGCCTTCTGGTGGCGAATATATAAAGTCCGTGTGGCGTTAGCCAAATTAATTACCGTTTCTAGGATACGTATGTCTATCGTCATTCCAATTTATAATGGAAAAGAATTACTTAATTAACGAGTAATGTCGTATTGGCATAGATGATTTTGTGCATATTTATTCACGACCACCGTCATCACTTATCATAACCCACAAAGTTAGTCGCATCCAATTAGGATGCATAGGTTTGGACACCTCAGCGGAAGATTGGAATCCCTAAAAGCATATGGAGGCATAGCGAGGTACAAATCCCACATTTGAGAAAAAGAAAGAAAGGGGAATAGTAAAATGAACCTTGCAGTTGCCATCAACATGTCACTTACCCCCTTCGCATCTCTCCCTCACTCCCAAAAATAACATTAAATTAATGAGTTTAATATACATATTCCTTCACAGCTAAGTTAAGATACCCAAATGGTGGTGCTTTTGACTAGAAAAAAAAAAGGCTTGTAGATTTGTCTTTGCCTTTATCTTTTTAAGCAAGTCTTGAGCTTTAGCTAAAGGTGGGGGCAAGAGAGAGAGAGAGAGAGAGAGAGAGTGAAATTGGAAAGCAAGAATAGAAAAGGAGGAAGCACCTGAAGAGGAAGAGGAGGAAGGAGAAGAAGAAGAACAACTCGACTTTTGGGATGTGATGTTGTGGGTGAGGGGTGAGCAGCTCTGCGTAGGTGATGTGTCGTATGGCTGATGGAAAGGAGGTCGTTGATGATAAAGTGGGAGGGCATAAGGTAGTGGTTGCTTTTGGCTAATTCCTTCCCCCCTCCACCTTTCCTTCTTCCCCCCACCAAATGTTGGACAAGTACAGTGACCACCCGTCGGTTGTCGTGTCACGTATATGTATGTACGTGTAGCAATCTCAATGTCTTTTTGCCCTCTCAAATCTCTCTCTCTAGGAAAAATTTGGGTTGGGGGGAGGGGACCATATGGCATGTGATAAATTCATGTCTGTCCATGACAAGATCATAAGGTTTCCATGTGGCCAGGCTAAGGGAGAGGGGAATAAGAATAAGATACACATAGGACTCGCTAGCTCGACCATATCATGAGCACTATCTTGTCTATTTTTATAGAAAAAAAAAATGCATAAAACGTAACTAATCTTCGCTCCAATATCCAGAGCGTACATTTATTTTCAAAATCACAGATTTGCTACCTTGACTCAATAAAATCGAACATCCAATTCACGAAATTGGTGTTTCTCTTTTAAAATATGACTCATATTCTCGCACTTTTTCTTTTTTTTTTGGTCATTTTAACTCTACCCCAACAAAGCCCAAACTCCAATTCCTTGCTCTACTGCGACAACCCTTGCCACCATGGCCGCCGTGCACGGGGGTCTCGATCCGAGTTTCCCCATGGCGATCGCAACCTCATTGCTATGGCTTGAGAGAGAGAGAGAGAGAGAGAGATTTTTGGCACGAGGGAAGATAGAGAAAACGGGTACTGTACATTTGATGGCTTCGTTTGCTCAATTGATGGTTTTCGTAAGCCCAAAGTGTTAGTTGGGCCTTATCTCCAACCCGATGCATCTCTACTGGGCTTTTACATTATACTGATACGATTGATTGGGCAGTGGGATACCTTCTCGAAAGGCCTCGGCCCGCCATGATGAAGATGTTCATCGGCTAATCGGCAACATCGATAGACCCGATCAATGGATGAGCCTAGACAAGCTTGGGCAATTTTCAAGGAGAGCTTGCCCTCGATAATTCTTGTCGAGGCCCCTTCAGGACTTAAAGTATCGAACGAGTTTCATTTGCAGTGATTGTGCCTGGAGGGACCGGCTCATCCAAAGATGCGACGTGCCCAAATAACGAACTCAATAGGAGAGACCCTATTAATGGTCCGTTCGTTTCGCGGAAAATATCATATTTCCAGAAAACATTTTCCTAGAAGTCATTTTCCAGGAAAATGACTCTATTTTCCAGTGTTTGGCTAAAACCTAAAATTTGAGTGGAAAATATTTTCCGTTCGTTAGCTCATTTAATTGTTTGAGAAAATTATCAAAATTTGAATTTTAATATTTTTAATTGACCAAAAAAAATAATTTTATTTTTTATATTTATTCAAAAAATGAATTTTTAATTATTTATATTTTTATAAAATCGAAGTTTTTATTTTTTTTATTTTTCTTTCTTTATTTTTTTTTTTTTTTTCTTCTCCTTCCTCCTTCCTCCTCCTCCTTCCTCCGCCGCCGCCTCCTTCCTCCTCCTTCCGCCGCCGCCGCCTCCTTCCTGCCTGACGATGGCCGGCACCTGGTGGCCAGATCCGGCAAGCTCGAGGCTCGGCACGAAAATGGCAGCAAATACAGTTGTTCACGTGACCGTTTGAGCAAAGGACTCTGAAACAAATAAAAAGGCTAAGATGAGCTACAGAAACGGTCAAGAGAGAGAAACAAAAATCACATCCAAGCCTACAAAGAAAGCTGTCACAATAAAATAACACTCTAGTAGAGGTGGCAAAATGGGTCTTAGACCCATATATGACCATTTAAATCATAAATAGATCATATATGGATCACTTGTTTTTTGAAGGAGTTAATTAAATGGGTTTAACAACTAAAGACTTAAGATAGGTGGGTTTTAAATGGGTTAGATTTAAAACCCATTTTCAATCAAGACCACACAATCTCTCTCTTCCCTCTTTAACTTTACAAATATATATTTATAAAAATCGAAATTATAATTATTTTTTTTTTTATTTTAATATTCTTTTCTTTTTTTTTCTTTTTTCTTTCTTCTTCCTTCTTCTGGTGGCCGGCATGGTGATGGTTGGGGACCGGCTAGGTGAGCCTCGAGCTCGCCGGATCGGCGAGGCGGAGGCCTCATCGATCTAGCGAGACTTGAACTCGTTGGCATCAGGTGATGCTTGAGCCTCACCAACATTTGGCGAGGCTTGAGCCTCGCCAGATTCGGCGAGGGGTGAGCTCGAGCTCGCCGGCGTTGAGCGAGCTCGAGCTCGTCGGATCTGGCGAGGTGGAGGCCTCGTTGACATTCAACGAGGCCCGAGGCTCGCCCGTTGTGGCTGGTCGCCGGCTGTCGTCGTGGCCGGCGGCCGGCCAAAGAAAGAGAAGAAGAAGAAAAAGAAAAGAATGACAACTAGCTCCGAAATCTGACCCGACCACCCGTTTAATGGGTCTACACTCTAGTAGGCAAAGAGCCACATTAATGACAACTAACTCCGAAATATTGAAGAACATACAGCCAAGTCTTTAACAGAGCCATCTTCGTCAAGGACTTGCTGTATCGACCTAATTAGAGGTCGATTTATTATCAATTCCATAATCTGCAAGGTAACATAAAGAATCGAATGAGTCCATGATGACGTTAGCAAAACAATACGTGCAAATACTCTATTTAATTGTATATACTCGAGTCCCGTTATGATACCACTTCGCTCAGAGGCATGAAGCGTCTATGCCAGTCCGCATCTTCCTCGATTGCTGCTCGTAGATTCAGCTGTAGAGCATCAGCGAATTGCAAAAGAGATGCAACCGCTATTGCTTCATGTCCACTCATGGGTAAGTCCCTCCGAGCACGCTGAATTGCAGACTCGACCTTTGAAAAGATCGAAACTCAGCAGTCAGTGACACCTCAAGCTCAACATCTTGTCGAAACCTAAAACACTTAAAATGACCCCAGATATCCAAGTGACATGTGTCAGAGCTCAGTAGCAATTCATGAATAAAACTGAGCCAGAAGTGTATAATCGTTCTTTACTTAGAGTTGCAGTGCGTATCCGTAATTCTTTCTTGGAACACATTCTATTCCAGATTTATTCCCGAGAACAAAAGTGTAAACAAACGTATTTCTGTTCTTTTTTTGTTCCCCGGAACAAAAGAACAAAAATTTGTGTTCCGAAGAACAGAAACAGATTTAAACAAACAGCCCCATAACAAATAGGTTATGTGCAGCTACGCTAAAGGCATTGTATCTCCATGGCCAATATATGCCACTTTTCTGCTTGGTTTGATCGTAGGTGCACAAACAATAACCAGACAAAAAGAATAAGCTCCTAATTGACATCAATGGATATCGAAGTGTCCGATCATTCCAATCCCTAAATTCCAAATTGAGGTCATGGAATGGTGAATTGGGATCGACAACACATCACCCGCAAAATGTTTAGTTTGTGTATGGACAATTTGAGGCGACACCGATGGTAACCTTGATAAAATAGCGATGAGGCATGAGCTAGCATCACTATTGGCGTTTGGCGAAATTCGAAGCATTTCAATAGGTCCGAGCCCTAAGTTCCGAATTTAGTGTCATCGGTGGCAAGTGGAATCTAGTGATTTGCATGCAAACTTCATGAATCAAATCGGATATATATATATATATATATATATATTTACAAAGATCATGTGATAGCATACATTAAAACGAGAGAATGTTGTTTTCTAGCAAAAGCACTGTCGCGACCAATTTTTTTAATGGATTGTTAAGCTAGACTTAACTCGAGCTCTCCCAAGCCCATACCAATTCGCGACTTAGGTTCAAATTTTTTAACGTGCAATTGATTTTTAACTAGAAGTCGCCACTAATCTATTTTTGGTAAACCCAAGTAAAGCAACGAGAGGTTTACTTTACTCCTACGAACTAGAGACTATGGTTACGGGAACTTGATTACACTAGATTTCTCCAATGCCCTTTCGGTACCATTCTTTTATTTAAAAAAAAAATGTTTAGCAAGCAGCTTGAATTGTTTTTAAATCTATTAAAATAAAAAATGGGATGATCATGCGGATGCGCAATCCACCAATTTAACACCCGATAAACAATAAATAAACTGCAAACTTATCTCAAAGCAACGAAAGCATCTGCAATGTTAAATTAAGATCTACATCAACAACCTAGATATGGTTTCTAATTAACACGCAATTTCATTTTTTTTCTTTTCACTTAATTGATGAAAATCATGCAATATGCGATGCGAAATTAACTAAATGACCTAATTCTAATGACACGTAATTTCTAATTAAATGGGCCTAGTAAAAATACTAAATGGCATGCATCTCAATGAATCTAACCCTAATGACGTGCATATGATATTTTTTTTTTTTTATTTTTCCTAAAAATGCAATTTATCCTAAAAAAGGAAGTAATTTATCCTAAGACATTTTTTTTTTGGATTTTTTATGAAATTCGAAATTAGGTAAATGCGAAAGTTACCTAGCTAGATTAAGATTCTATCTAATTTATATTAAGGACTAGGTTATGCTAAACCCTAATTTAAACTAAGATGTTGTCTTAACTTAGCAATCTCTATCTAAAAAAAATGAAACCAATTTATTCTAAGGCATTTTTTGGTATTTCCTCTTAAATTCGAAATTATAAAAATGTGGAAATTATCTACCTAAATTAAAATGTCATCTAATTCGAATTAGGAATGAAGTTATGTTAAATCCTAATTTAAACTAGAATGTTATCCTAACTTAGAAATCCCCGACTAAAATGCAATCTACTTAAGATTTTTTTTTATCTAAACTTATAATGAATTAAAAACTATTATCTAGAATTAAATTAAGTGCAATCTTACTCTAAAATGCAATGACATGCAAAGATGCCCTAATCCTATATGATTTATGCATGATGTTTTTTTTTATTAAATTCGAAATTAAAATATAATATGCAAATCATATAATAAAAAAGACTAACATTCTAAATGAATAAGCTTTCTTTTGTTTTCTTTTTCATGATTCAAAATAAAATCTCTATCTAATAAAAAAAAACAAACCTAATCCTAATTCAATTTTTTTTGGATTTTTTTATTTTACAAAAATAAAATTGACTTAAACACCACGACGTCAAATCAAACAAGATAAAATTGATATTCGAAAATTGGCGAACCATATCTCGCATGAGATCGGGTTGTCCAATTTTAAAATTAAATCGCGAATCGAATCTCGGGCATGAGATCGGATTGTCGATTTTTGCAAGGGATTGCGAGTCGGATTTCGGGCGCGAAAATCGGACTGTCAATCCCTAATTTGAGGCAATTTCAATCATATGCATCGACAAATATCTCAAATAAGGTAAGGGAATATTCGAAAATCAAAATAGATAAGATTTTCACCTAATTCGAATATTGGTTTTCGAATTCCGATCTTCGAATGGCTACTCGCAATGCAACATGGCGGTGCTCGGTTGTTCGAAAATTACCCGATGGGTTCCGCGAGACCTCTAGGAATCCACTGGACGATTTGACTCAGTCCGTCAACAATGCTCGGTGTTGCGGTCTCAAGAAAAGAAAGAACGCACTGGAACTTCGGGCGGCTTCGCGGTGAGGGTGGTACTAGCAACGTTGGGTTTTCTCGAGTTCCATGAAAACCTTGAAGCCTCGTGTTGAACGTGAGTGGTCTCCTTTCTCCCAATTGGCCGAGAGTGTGCCCTTTGTCTCGAATTTTGCAACTATCTTCAATGGCTTTTCATCCAAAGTGCCAAGTCTTCTCCTTTTATATAGTGCCTTTGATTTGGCGCTTCGGCATGAATTATCGAAGGCCACACAGTGTTGGTCGTGTGCTATGGGAGGGTGGCACGAGATAGAGCAGCGACCCGTCGGTGTCGTGGGCTGGTCGGTGGTGAATCGACGGGACCGTGAGATTTACGGCCGACAACTCGTCACGGGCAACAAACGGAGACGAAACAACAGCACGTCATGGGAGCGAGGACTTCACGAAACGGCCGATCGTTATTGAGGGGCAGCAGGCGTGGTGCGGCAGCTTGTCGAGACGATGGGAAGTAGCAGCGTCGAGATTGGGGCACTCAGTCAAAGATGACTAAAGAATTTGACCTACCACTCTCCTTCACAAGGGAGAAAAAAACACTTTTTTACCTCACGTTCTCTCCTCGGCAGTGTATATCAATATGTGTGGCCGTGTGTTTTTCTCTTTTTTGTAGCCGAATATTCAATGTGTGGCCTCCCCTTTATTTTGTGCGCGATGTATTTTTATAGGTCCAAAAATATATTTCGCGACATATATTTTTTCCTTTTTTTTTTTGGTTGCGCGCGATATTCCCTTTGATTATGTAATATTTCTTATTTTGAGTTAAAGAATATATTACTCAATATATGCCCCACGTGCAATATTCTTTTTTGTATTTTCCAAATATTTCATCCGAAAATTTCCTTTCCACCCAAAATATGGCACCCAAAGTGTATATTAGTCGAATATGTGAAAATCCCACTTGAATCAATGCTCGTCGTCGGTTCAATGCTAAATGCAAAATAAATGCATCTAAAATCTATATGCTATGCAATTAACTATTTTTTTTCCGAGGATAAAATTAGCCCCTAGTTTTTTAATGCAATAAATAACTAAATGGGTCACCAAAATTTAGGTGTCAACAAGCACTGAGGCATGAAACTAACCGTCGCTAGTTGCTCGTTGGCCAGCCAATTGAGAACGTTGTTTTTTGGACAGTTGCGAAATATATCGAAAATTTTCTCGTCTATTGTTCGGAATATGCTGCCTTCAATGCACAATTATCTTGCTTCCTCATCACGAGGAGAAAAAAAGAGGAGTTAATTCATTATTGATGCAAATAATTTAATTGAAATTTAATGACATATTTAATCCCCAAGTTGTTTATATATATATACAAAAAGGTGACACCAAATCTCAATCTCTCCATAAAATCTATGCTTTTTAGATAAGATAAAATAGGCTTCCTATTTTTGAAGAATCTCGATCATTTCTCTCTTAGCTAAATATCTTGAGTTGTATTAATATAGCGAAATTACAAATGTGATGTCGATGGACAATTACGTAAATTCATAATTTTAGTTTATCTTTCACATTTTACAATGTAGAAATTTCGACATTTTTCATCCTACGATAACCTTTTCAAAAAGATTCTGAATCTCGAAAGGCTTCTCTTTTGATAGTTACTTACAGAAGTTGTCTTTAGCGACACAAAAGTGGTCCTTATTGTTTACTCTTATAGATACGTCACGTTTGATTTATAGTTCTGTCTCGCACTATCCTCCATTTGGCACTAAATGGCCTTTGCTGACCCTGTTCTACCTCTAAAATATTAGAAGGCGCCTTTTTTTTTTTCTTTTGTTGGTCAAGTAATACTAAATTAGCAAGACCCAAAATAAATAAATAAAATTAATGATAAAAATTAAAAGTGGGAATTGCTTGGAATTAAATAAAGCTAATCGTTTTAATACTAGAACTTGAAGTGGGAAAACTGCAAAGTAATGATGTCTTATGAAACCCATCAGTTGACTTTTTTTTTTTTTCCTTTTTTGCCCAAAAAGAATTGTCAAATTGACTTACGGCCGGCGGATATTTGTCAAGACAATGCAATGAGGTTGCATGGTGCACGTTTTCTACCGTCAAAAATTGCAATCCGATCCACTCAAATGAATAATGAGTTCGCTTCATATGTATTACACCTCCACTATCCGAAATCTTATGTCGTCTTCAAACCTTTTTTTTCATCCAACACGACATCAAACGCAATTACAACTTTGTGTATTCGCAACTTGCCCATCAATCGATGCACGTAGCTCTAAGCCCAATATAGCTCAAGATTTCGAAAAGGGAAAAATGAACTTATTGAAAGAATCGATAACTCTGCAAAAGAAAAGAAAAGAAAAGGCAAAAAAAAGATTTCATTGAACTTACAAAATTAGATTCATTGGAAACAATGGATGGCTTTTATTTTTTCTTCCTTGTGACTTATTTATCTATCCATTTTGTCAGTCCCCATCACTTCCACTTGTCATCCCAGTCATAGCCGGCCGAGGACCAATAATTAAAAAGATAAACAAAAATACGGAGCTTAAAGTCCAAAATGGAGATTCCAAGGGCTTATATCCACTGATTCACGCCATTTACCCACTTACCACCATTTTTGAGCTGGGATGTGTTGCTCTCGACCTTTTTCTTTGCGGTGTCTTTTTGTAGTCTTTTAAATTTCAGTTTGCTATATGAAAAACCTTATGGATTCATGTGCTGTTCCATTTGATTGTTCACATTCACGCGTAGAAAACAAATGAAAGTGGGTAAAAAGATATTAAAAAAAAAAAAAAAATTGGTACTTTGCGTATTATAAAAAAAATAGTTGATAATTTCATGGGAAAATTAAGGGCGCGTTTGTTTAAAATTGTTTCTGTTCCTCGGAACATAAATTTTTGTTCTTTTGTTCCAGGAACAAAAAAACAATAGAAATGCATTTGTTTACACTTTTATTCATGAGAATAGAAACAAGAAGCAAAAAAATTTATTTTGTTCCTAGGAATACTTCCGAGAAACACTTTTTTTTTCTCTTTCTTTTCTTCTTTTTGTTTTCTTCCTTTTGCCGTTCATCGGCCTTGGCCATGGCCGGCATCGGCGACCGGCCGACGAGAGCCGGTGACCTCGCCGGAGCGTTGTCGGCCCGGAGAGGCCGAGCCTCGCCGTAGCCGCGTGAGGCTCGGCCTCACCGGGCCACCTCTAGGACAGCGTCACCTAGCAGTGGCCCGCCTTGGCCTCGCCGGTGGCTGGGCAAGGTCGGCCTTGCCTAGCCCGGGCGAGGCCGAGCCTCGCGCGGCCATGGCGAGGCTCGACCTCCCCGGGATCGGCGCGAGGCCGACCTCACGCCGCTTGGCTAGCCTTCGGTGAGCTCGTTGAACATTGCCCCAGCTTGGTTGCCGGCCACGTGATGGCCGGCAATCGGCCAAAGAGAAAAAGAAAAATAAAAAGGAAAAAGAATAAAAGAATAAAAATACTAAAAATATTAAAAATTAAAATAAACAAAAAAATTATACAAGTTTTTTTTTTTTTTTTTTGGTTGGGATTATACAAGTTTACTAAACGTGTTTTCGCTCTTTTTCTATTCCACGAACAAAAATTTTGTGCAGTTACCAAACGCGTTTTTCTATTAAAAAATTGTTCTTTGGAACATAAATAATTTTTTGTATTTCTGTTCTCGGGAATAATTTTTGAACAAAAACGTTACTAAACGTGCCCTAAGTGTCTCGTTAGTTTTTGTCATGAGTATCTTTTTTCACACTTACCAACTCTACCAGGCTATTTAAACTCGAGTCAAGTAAAAATTCCAACAATTAACTTAGATAACTCATATCCAAGATATTTGGGTTTTTTCTATTGCTCGTCGGTGTACAAATACGCGAAAATAATAATTTGAATCTTATTTTTCTTCTTTCCCCTAACAATCGAGCCGATCGAACGCATCTGACGATCGCGATTGATCAATCGAGTCATCTCACGTTAGCTGAGCAACTTGCTTAAATAACTCGGGAATCATGCTTACTAGCGACGTCTATCATGTCACGTTTATCATCATCTTCGCATCATCGCAAGCTCGAAGAGAGTGGCACGAACCCGTAATTAAGCGGAAGGGCAGGGGTAGATGATGGTTCAGCGGGGCCCCAACCTAACTCCCGAAACGGCCGGTTTGCCGCGTCGCTCTCCTCGCGAGACACTCAACTGGATGGGGTGCGTGTTCTGAGATGCGCTCAGCTCACGTAGTTTTCGCCTTGCGGGGCAAGTGAGGGAAAAATAAAACATTAAATTTCTCTTTTACCTCTTTTTTTTTTTTCCTTAAAAAAAAAAAAAAATCACGGGAATCTCATTAGAGATGAAGAGCCGATATTGTAATTGGCTAAAGGGCGTTTATGCTTCGTTTGTTTCGTGATAATAAGATGATTTGAAAAATATATTTTTGAAAATGATTGTTTGCAAATGAAAATATTTTCGGTGTGAATCAAAATGTTTAGATATAAATTATCATTAATAATGACAACATTTTTCGTCAATTAATTATTTGAAGAAATATTATTGATCATTTTTAGGAAAATATTTTTTACGAAACAAATGGAGTCTTAATTATAATCGATTCACTAGTGTTGTGCCTAAGTGAAAGTGATATTTTTGCCCGAACCCAATCCGAGATGTTGACTCTTGTAGACTTAGTGCGAGGCCCACGTGCATATTTCGTATAACCTTTCTTCATATTGCATGTACCTTTAATATCAGAGTGCATAATTCAAACAAACCTTTTTTACTGTATATTCACATCCCTTACCATTGGGATGACAAGTTAGATACTTGCTAAAAATCAAGCAACTAATATCATGACGCGGGATACGTTAAAAAACAAAAAGGTTATATAGCTCAGGGTCCAAATATCAACCTAATTCTCGAGAATCACCCCATTATGTATTATAATTGATTATCAAATAATCTCTATAACCCTTCTAAGCTCCTACACTGGTTCGAGCCAAGACTTGGCGGGCGATTCGGATTGGGTATCCTAAGAAAAAAGCTGAATATACTTTTGCTATATTCGGATCAGGAATTGTAATTTTCTTTTCGCAGCAATAGTCAGTAGTTCAGATAAATATCCCTTCTAAATTTATGCTAAAAAAAAAGAAGAAGAAAAATAGCATATTAGGATTTGATTAGCGTGACGTGTACACTAATTAAGCAGTCAGCGAAGCTCAACACAAAAACTGTTTTACTTGAATGACTTTTTTTTTTCGGCACTAATCGTGTTTTTAATGATTTTTTTTTTCATTTTATGCGTGTTTAATTATTTTGCAGCGTGGATAATGAAGGAAGGGGATAATGAGATATTTTTCTGGATGAGTCGGGGAGTCGGTTACGAGCGCGGAGTCCCTTTTTTTTCGCTCCGTCGGATTTCCGCACTCCCAACAGAAAACTCCGCCCTCTCTCTCTCTCTCTCTCTCTCTCTCTCCCTCTCCCCCTTGTATGTATATATATACATGCAGTCACGCTGCACTGCACGCAAGCTTGCACCGATTATCTGTCTCATCGCCAGAATCTCAAACGCCGACGCGCTTCTCTCTCATCACTCTCTCTCTAGCTTGTTCGCTCGCGAAGATGGTGACGGCCGAGGCAGCCCGCAACGTGGTTGGCATCATCGGTAATGGCGTCTTGTTTCGCCGATTGTCGGCTTTTCTTTTTAAGGTTTTTGCGATCGATGAGACCGGCGACGGGGCAGTGCGAGATCGCGTTCTTCTTTCGTCTCGCCGTTAGACGTTTAGGGCTACGGCGATCGTTCCCGCTGCTTTCGTGCTGTCGTGTTTGGCCGCTCTGAAAGAGAACGCGATAAAGCTCGCGCGGTAGCTAGCTAACTAGCTAGGTAAGCTTGCTTCCGAAATAGTCGTCGTACGCGGCCTTGAATAAAAGGCGAAACGCCATTAATGCTCGATCGGAAATAGCAATGCGATGGTCTGCTAGCTTCGTGTTTGTTCGTTTATCCATTTTATTTATTTATTTATTTGTGTGTTTATATTGGATGTTTGTTTGGGGACTGGATTTCAAACCATCAGTCGTCATGCATTCTGTTATTTTCTGCTTCCCGATAAAGATGAAGCGCAAAATTGGTGGCGCGATAATAGAGGAAATGTTAACATCTTCAAGCGGATCAGATAGATCCATGTAGAAATTATGCTTTCTGAGTCCCGCTCTGCTTTAGGCGTGAAACGACCGGATTCTTGAAACGTCCGCCCGATCCATTTCGATTTTTCATGATGGAATTCATGGATTTCCATTGCTGATTATTCTTTCTTGAGGAGAGTTTATTGACATTTTTCTTGGCTTTTTCTTTGAACAGGAAATGTCATATCTTTTGGACTCTTCCTCTCACCATGGTAAACTTTAACTTACCTTCACGTCATTGCCTTGATTTTTTTTATTTTTTTTGGGACATGCAACACTATGCCATCTCGCTTAGTTGGTGGTAGCAATGCGAGTTGTGCCCCTAGGGTGAGCTTAATTAGATAAATAGTCTTTAAAAGCAATTGGATTTATTACATATATTCATCTTGATAAAAAAGAAAGAGAAAAGAAAACTTATCTTAAGTGAATGTTATTGAAGGATCATCCGGCTTGATGATAATGTACTATCGGCACGTTCAATGATTCTGGACAAAGCTTCTAAACTTATATCAAGTGACCTAAAATTGTTGTAGCTTTGGGACTACTATAATATACTTAAATTGAATTTGCTAGAGAATCCAGTATTGGATTTTTTTTAGAGGTTAAGTAATGCACGTCGTTCTCTTAATTAGGTTACTAAATCTGTTTTGCTTTGCAGCCCGACATTTTATAGAATCCTAAAGAACAAGTCGGTTGAGGAATTTAAGGTGGATCCTTATCTTGCTACGGTGTTGAACTGCATCTTTTGGGTTATCTACGGCTTGCCCTTTGTCCGTCCTGACAGCATCCTTGTCGTCACCATCAATGGGGTCGGACTTGTGATAGAGCTTATCTACCTATGCATTTTCTTTTCCTATGCTCCAAATAAGGGAAGGGTATGTGCCAGTTTTGTCTGAATTTTTCGAGATTTACTTTCAAGTTGCCTTACCGACAGCTTTCTATTTAGGCTATAAACCCATAAAAGAAGCCAATTAGAATAAACCCATAAAAGTTCCATTTATACGTTTCAAGTTTTACAATAATTAGATACATCCTGTCACTAATTCAAATTTGTTCACTTAGGACATTATTGACATACAGTAATCATAGATGCAATATAGTTAGTCTTGTTCTTTTATTTACCCCTTAATTTGGTATTTATTTAGTTCGCTGCTTTTATGAAGTTTTTCTAGTCAAACATTTGTGATTATGTTGTGTCCTATCTATGTAACACTTATTCAACAATTTGGAATGTGTCATATATCTTAATTTTCGTTCAATGTACCCCAAGTCAAGACACCTTAGTTTTTTTTACTTTTTCTAGACATGTAAAGCCCAAATTCTGCATTGTGCAAGCACTCGCACTTTGACAAATTTCAGAACATTACAATGATGGCGGTATTTATCATATGCTAATGTTTGCTTCTTCTTTTTTGTTTTTCCTTTTTTTCAGAAGAAGGTTGTCTATGTGCTTTGTGGGGAAATTGCCTTCATTGCTGCGGTGTCATTGGTGTTACTGC
The DNA here is from genome assembly GCA_014182395.1 of Eucalyptus sp. ANBG9806169. Taxonomy (NCBI): domain Eukaryota; kingdom Viridiplantae; phylum Streptophyta; class Magnoliopsida; order Myrtales; family Myrtaceae; genus Eucalyptus; species Eucalyptus sp. ANBG9806169. The sequence continues at coordinate 29,745,613 of CM024582.1, forward strand.
TAGTTTTTCATGACCACAAGAGAAGAATCCTCGCCTTTGGAATTATTTGCGATGTGTTCAACATCATAATGTACAGCTCACCTCTTACCATCATGGTATATACACATCCATATCCCTTCCCTTGTTGTAAATTAAAACCTTAGCTTATTAATTTTGGCCAAGGCTAACCCTTCTATTGTTTTGTTTTTGTCTCCTTTTTTACCTTTGTCTACCGTTTTGTCTACCGCAGAAAAAAGTGATCAGCACAAGGAGTGTAGAGTTCATGCCCTTCTATCTCTCGCTAGCCAACTTTCTTAATGGCTGCGTGTGGACTGCTTATGCCCTCATCAAGCTTGACATCTTCATTCTGGTATATTAAAATAAAGTTTGAACGAATTTCAACTTTTTTACTTTTGAAGTCAAAAAGCATGAGAATATAAAGAAACCGACAAATACATGAATAACCTGGCAACAACCCTGCAGATTAGCAATGGCCTTGGGGCGATATCTGGCGCAGCGCAACTCATACTTTACGGTTGCTACTTTAGGTCCACGCCAAGAGATGAGAAGGTCATCGAACCGAAGGCTTCTCAAATCCAGCTCTCTGTTTCTGATGGACCGGACAGAGTGTAATTGAGGAACACTACCCCAACTCCACAATATCCTCGACTGCTACTCTCTGTCTAGAAAACCTGGGCACTTCTCTGATGTTTATGGCTGCTTCCTGTTTTTCTACATTAACCTAGGGTTGAGCCGATGAAAAAGAGCTTGTCGTAGTAGATGTTAAGGTTTTTGACTTTTTTCGGAATCTTGCTAGGTTCGTAGCTTCTCAGGCGTTCCTCTTTTTCTAACTCAAAAAGTGAACGAGACTCCTGTTCGCATTTTCCTTTATAATGCTGTGCGATTTGCAGGTGGTTTTTCAACCGGAGAAGGTAACGATGGGTTGGCCTAACACGTTTCTTTCCAAGTTGCGCATGTTATTCTCATGTTCCCGAGCCTGAATGTGCGTATTCTTTCAACGCAACCTCGTCATGGACTTGGGCTGGAATAAGGGAAATCTGATGATGCGACAAGGCCCATCTCTTGCTGAGCCGGTCAGTCCAACAGAAATCATTCTCCTAGCCCAACATGATCCGTCCATTTGTCATCGACTCCAACTCTTCTCGTCTTCGAGTTTAAGCCTATTTCTCTCAGCTAATCAGGCAAATTTGGGATATGAAACAACAAACAAATAAAAAGAGTTACCGGTAAAAAACAATATTAAAATTGAACGGAAACACAAGAAGCCATGGAAAAGTAGAAGAGAGCCGAAAATTGATCGCCTCTTCGAAGCCTCCTCAATCCCCATAACTGATCCCCCTCTTAGCAAAAAGAAAATTCCATCCCTAAACACTCGTCGATGCTCAATTTTTTATTTTTATTTTTCCAGGATGAGGCTCTGATGCAGGGGAAGAAGGAACGAGTTCAACTTTTGAGTTTCACGGTTCATGTATTTTGGCATTTTGTATGAACTCTAATGATTGAACCACTGAATTCATTCTCCATTGTGCCCGGTTTCTGAAAAAGAATGTTGACGATAAAAACAACCAAAATTTAAAATCTTACCCCAGAAATCATTTGATTTGGGTTCTTTGAGATTGATTGAACTCCAATCCCACCAACGTAGTCCTAGCAGATTATAAGAAGAGCTCAAAAAATCATGACAGCTTATCAATGCCGGCCTAAGCAAAGTACCTCAGTTTTCGTCTGCATGTCAAATCACTCGCTTGGTTCAGGTAAAATCAACAGTCAGTCAACTGAGCAACAAACCGTGCACCCACACAAATAGAGGAGAAAATATGCATTGCCATTAAAGCGCCAAGACATGGTACGTATTGCAAAGCATTATATATATTTTTTTAAATAGCTTACAAAATTTGAAGATGAAGATATTATAAGACGTGCATAATGACCATTCTATTTACTTTTTTTTTTTTTTCTATTTTCGAGAATAGATTTGGAATAAAATATGTGGAGTAACGTAATTTTATTATTGGGACAAATTTTTAGCCCAAAAACAAAAAAAATAAAATGCTAACTCTTCTCATTGCTTGTCCTCCCTGCACGATGTGTGATTTCTACATTGACACTGGCAATTCAATCAATTAAAGATGTTTTACCTCAAGAAAGAGTGGAGCACAATGAATAAAAAAAAACATGGGAGGGAGATGTTTAAAAAGGCCTATCAAACGAGTTTCAATCTTGAGAACATACATTTTGTGCCGTTATCAAATGTGCATCTCATCCAAATAAATACTGTAAAAACGATTGGCTTGTATTCACTTAACTTCATCCTCCATTTTATCCGTGGCAGATAAACACAATCACAAAGACATATCTAACCCTTCTATGCTCCTACACTTGGTAAGGTTCCACCTAGAATTCGGGCAAGCAATTCGAATTTGGATTTTAAAAGTCCAAATATGGATTAGCAGATTTAAATTTGGATCTGAATGGGGATTAAAATACTAAACGGATGTAGCGAGAAAAAAAGTGTTTGCGTTTTGATTAGGAATCACATTTTTCTTTCGCAATAGTCGGCAGTTCCAATAAACATCCCTTCCAAATTGATGTTATGAAAAGAGGAAGAAGAAGAAAATCACATATAAGGATTTGATTAGCGTGACGTGTACACTCATTAAGCACAAAATCAAAGCTCAACACATAATTAACCTTCCGCGCTAACTGTGTTTAAAGTGATTTCTTTCCGATTTCGCACTCCTACTGAAACTCCCTTTCCCTCTCCTTCTCCCTCCCCCTCTTCCTCCCACCCCCCTTCCCTTTCTCCTTTCTCTGATTTCTCTCCCCATTCTCGCATTGCACGCTGCTTGCACCGAATCATCACCAGAATCTCTAGCTCGCAAAGAAAGCTGTGTTTGGCTTCGACGAAGATGATGACGGCCGAAGCAGCTAGGACCGTGGTCGGCATCATCGGTAATCACTTATCACTTCTTCATTTCCTCGATCCGTCGGCGTCCTTTTAGGTTTCGTGATTGGTGAGCTCGGAGTGCGTAAATTTCCTGACGGTTCGTGATGGGATGATCGTCGTCGCCAGCCAGCACGAGATTGTGTTCTTCTTTCGTTCTGTCGTTAGATGTTCGGGCTACAGTGCTCATGTCCACTGCTTTTATCCTGTCGCTTTTTTTTTCAACTGTTCTAAAGAGAATGCTATTAACTTGCTCGGTGGCTAGCTAGCTAAGGTTGTTTCCGAAATTACCCGTCATGCATGGTGTCGGATAAGAGGCGAACGCCATAAATGCTTGATCGGAGAGAGCAACGCAATGGTGTCGCAAGCTTCGTTTTTCTTCTTCTTCTTCTTCTTCTTGTGCATGTTGATCCTGGATCGTTTGTTCGGGACTGGATTTTAATCCATCGTCGTCATCATGCATTCGATAAAGATGAAATGCAAAGTAAAAATGAAACTTTCCGAGTCCCACTCTTGCTTTAGGCATGAAACGACCAGATTTTGAGAACGCTGGGTACGATGTGTTATGAGTTTTTTGTGATGGAATTCATGGATTTTCATCCCTGATGATTTCTCTGTTGAAGAGAGTTTATTGACTTTTGTCTTGGCCTTTTCACTAAACAGGGAATGTCATATCTTTCGGCCTCTTCCTCTCGCCATGGTAAACTTTTAGCTCAACCTCTCATTATAATTATTATTATTCTTTTTAACATGTAATACGATGCCATCCCGCTTAGTTAGCAATGTAAAATAGATTGTTTTATGACTAAGGTTATTATATCTGCTATGCTTCGCAGCCCGACATTTTACAGAATCGTAAAGAACAAGTCAGTGGAGGAATTTAAGGTGGATCCTTACCTTGCTACCGTGTTGAACTGCATCTTCTGGGTTATCTATGGCTTGCCCTTTGTCCGTCCCGACAGCATCCTCATCGCCACCATCAACGGCGTTGGGCTTGTGCTAGAGCTCATTTACATATGCATTTTCTTTTTCTATGCTCCAAACAAGGGAAGGGTATGTGCCGGTTATATCTTTGAACTTTATTCGTGTATTTAATTTCTTTATATGGGTTCTTCGGCATTTATTTATTTTCGTTCAATTATGCATTTCAAGTTTCTACGCATACGTTCTGTCAATGAATTCAAATTTATTCACATACAACATTGTTGGCATACGATAATCATAGATGCCTTATACTTATCTTATTTTTATTCTTTGTTTTTCTTGAATTTGGCATTTATTTGGTTCGCTGCTCTTATAAAGTTCTTCTAGTCAAACATCGGTGACTACATTCTGTCCTATCTATGTAACACTCATCTGAAAATCTAGAATGTATAACATATCTTAGTTTTTGGTCAACAAACCTTAAGTCAAGGCACCTTAGTTTTATATACGGTTTTCTAGCCACTCCAATGTCCAAATTTTGCACTGTACAAACTCTCATTCCGTTCTTGATACTTTGACAAATTTCACAACATTAAGGTTGATGGTGGTATTTATTATATGGTAATGCTCGCTTCTAACTTCTTCTTTTGTGTGTGTGTGTGCAGAAGAAAGTGATTTATTGTCTTTGCGGGGAAGTCATCTTTGTTGCCGCAGTATCACTGGTGATCTTGCTGGTTTTTCATGACCACAAGAGAAGAATACTTGCCTTTGGAATTATCTGCGACGTGTTCAACATCATAATGTATAGCTCACCTCTTACTGTCATGGTACGTACACATCCATATCCCTTCCCTCGTTGTAAACCAAAACCTCAGTTTATTAGTCTCAGCTAGGGGTGGCAAATGGGTGGGTCGGGTCGGGTCGAAAATGGGTCGACCCATATTTGACCCATTTAATCCGTTTTGACCTATATTCATGTAGTGTAAATCAAGTGATCCATACCCGACCCGACCCGTATTGTTAAAACCTATTAATATTATAGGAAAACTCACTTCTACTATATGCTAATTAAATTAAAACTTCAAATTAAATTAAAAATAGTAAATAAAATAAAAAAATTTAAAAAAAAACCTATAAATTGAAATGTTTATAAAGAATTAGACTATGCACATGCTTCTCTTATTTGAAGTGAACATACCATTGAATAACAAAAACAGTAACATGAATTTTTTTTTAACTAAACTTAAAAAAACTCATTTTTATGATTTAAAAAAAAAAAAAGTATTGTTAAAACATTTTTATGCAATACCAAATTTTTAACAATTTTTATGCAATACAAATTTAATGGAAAATTTTTATAATTATTTTTAAAATATTTTTTTAAAAAATCGAATTTTAAATTTTTTTAAATATAATTTTTAATTTTTTTTTTATTTTTTAAAATATATATTTTTAATTTTTAATAATTATTTTTTCTTTTCTCTTTTCTTTTTTTCTTCTTCTTCGGCTGGTTGGCCATGATGACGGTCGGCGACCGGCCATGTGCGAGATCGAGCCGCCGACGTCGGGCGGGGCTCGATCTCACCGATCCGGCGAGGCCGAGGCGTCGCCGACGTTGGCGAGCTCGAGTCTCGCCCGTCGTCGGCGAGGTCGAGCCTCGCTCGATGTCGATGAGCTTGGGCCTCGCCGACGACTAGCGAGGCTCGTCGGCGAGGCCGAGCCCGCCAATGATTAGCGAGGCTCATCGGCGAGGCCGAGCCTTGCCGGATCTAGCGAAACTTGAGCTCGCCGCGGCGTCGGGCGGGGCTCGATCTCACCGATCCGGCGAGGTCGAGGCCCCGCTCGAGTCTCGCCGGATCCGGCGAGGTCAAGGCGATGGCCGGCGGGCGCGGCGACCGCCCGACGACAAGCCGAGGCAAGGCTCAAGCTCTGGCACGAGCCTCGCCGTCGTCGCCGATGATTGGTGAGGCTCGGCCTCGCCGGATCGGGCGAGGCTTAAGTCTCGCGTCGTCGGCAAGGCCGAGCCTCACCAATCATCGGCGACCGTCGGCGAGGCTCTCTTCGTGAGCTTGAGCCTTGCCACGGCTTGTCGTCGATCGGCGGTCATTGCCGCCCGCCGACCATCGCCTTGAAAGAAAAAGAAAGAAAAAGAAAAAGAAAAAAATTGAAATATGAAAAATAATTATAATTTTGATTTTTATTAAAAAAACATTTTATAAATTAAAAAGGCCATGGCCCATGGGTTTAAAGTAGGTTCAAAGTGGGTTTAAAGGCCATAACCCATTTAGACCCATTTCTTTTGTGCTTTACTTTCTCAAACCCATTTTTAACCCATATTTAATTTTCACTTAACCCATATATGACCCATTTATAGTTAAATGGGTCATAATATGAGTTTATGACCCATTTTGCCAGCTCTAATCCCAGCAAATGGTAACCCCTTCATTGTTTTTGCCCCTCTTTCTTTACCTTTGTTTGCCGCAGAAAAAAGTGATCACTACAAAGAGTGTGGAGTACATGCCCTTCTATCTCTCGCTAGCCAACTTTCTCAATGGCTGCGTGTGGACTGCGTATGCCCTCATCAAACTCGACATTTTTGTTCTGGTAAATTGAAAGAAAACTTCAATAAATTTCAACCTTTTTTACTTTCCAAGTCAAGAAGCCTGAGAATCTAGAGAAATCACACATACATGATTAACTTGGGGAAAACCCTACAGGTTAGCAATGGTCTTGGAGCGTTATCTGGTGCGGCGCAGCTCATACTCTACGGTTGGTACTTTAGGTCCACACCGAGAGATGAGAAGGTTGTCGAATTAAAGGCTTCTCAAATCCAGCTCTCCGTTTCTGATGGACCGGACAGAGTGTAATCAAGGAACATTACCCCAACTGCTGCTCTCTATTCCTCAAATCCAGCTCTCCATTTCTGACGGACCGAACAAAGTGTAATCGAGGAACATTACCCCAATTTGCTGCTCTCTGTCTAAAAAATCTAGGCACTTGTTTCATGTTTATAGCCGCTTCTCTTTTTTTCTGCATTAAGCTAGGGCTGAGTTGAGGAAAAAGAACTTGTTGCAGCACTGGTTAGTTGTTAGTTTTTTTTACTCTTTTTGGAACCTAATAATGGTAACCTGTCGGGATTGCAGCTTCATAGTCATGTTCTAACTCAAAAGTGCACGAGTCGCATTTTTGGTTTTTAATGCTTGATAATCTGCAGGTGGTTTTTCAACAGGCGAAGGGAATGATGGGTTGGCATAACATGTTTCTTTGCTCTTTCCAAGTGGCGCATGTTATGCCCACGTTCCCGAGTCTCAATGTACGTATTCTTTCAACGCAACCATGATGGACTTGGGCCGGAATAAGAGAAATCTAATCATGCGACGAGGCCCATCTCGGGCTGATTGTCTCAGCCCAACAGAAATCATTCTCCTAGCCCAACACGACCCAATGAAAGTGAAAATTGAAAGAATATTTTAAAATCAATAGGTCACCATCACATAAACAAAGTCATAAACATTCCACTGCATTACATGTAGCTTGCATAAAGGAATGATGAAATATTTTTGACAAGGGAGTTGGTTGAGTGAGGAGAGTCGTACCCACACTACATGAAGGAATCATGAAATATTTTTGACTGGTTGGGCATTAGAATTCGATAAATTCAGCAGACCCCACATCAAAAGACGCCCTTAATTTCTCCTTTCTAATGTGAAAAGTCAGTGTCAAGCCAGGAACCTTTTGTCACTTTGAGGCATTTAGGGAGGATCACTTGAAAATTTGAGACAATGATCAATTTATAATCTTTGCATTAGCCGTATCGAATTTCTGGGGCCACACTGCTTTGGAGAGACATAAAACTCTTAATAACTACCTCAAGCATCAAGTAAAGATCTCAGGTCCTCTCTGCTGCAAACAAGAAACACGAATCCTTTTGCCCTCTGGTTATGTTGGTGGTTCATGGGTGATGAAATTTATTCTTTATATGCAAACCTTATCATGCAGCTCGACATAATTCTTCATGCATGGCATTTATCCATGTTAAGGATAAACTATCACCCACCGAAATGTCTATATGACATTTATCTATATGTATCAAGCCCTTCCGATGTGAATAGATTATTGCATAGACTGAAAAGCAAAATAAATAAAGAAATCTTTGTAATTGAGAGCACTATACATTAATGCATTACTTAACCTAGAAAAACATCTAATACAGGATTCTCTCTGGCAAATTCAATTTGAGTATGCTATAGGGGTTCCAAAGCTACAATAATTTTGTGTCATCTGTTATGATCGTAGAATTATGCTCTAATTTTGTCACGAGTCATTTAACTTGTTGATGTGACATAATTGTTGACAACTGAATTTTTGTCGACTTTTTAAATATCCATTTACCTTGCAAAAATATAAAAAAGATATAAAAAGATAAAAAGCAAAAAATAATAATAACGAAAATTGAGTGGGCCGGGTTTGTCCAGCCCATTCTTTTAACAAAATTTTCGGCCCTCTAGCTCCTCCCTCTATGGGCCCAGCTCCTAATATCCTCTTTAGGCCTAATCTCTATTTTTCTTTTTTCTTTCTTTTTAAAAAAACCATGTTTAAGCCCAAGAAAGAAAAGAAAACAGGGCCCAACCCTCGTCATATTCTCTTCCGTTTGCGCAGACTCGCGTCTGAGAGAGAGAGGGAAGACAACGGTGACGTGGGTGACCGAGCACAAGAGGCGTCCGTGAGCGAGGGTGAGGAGCGACGAGCAAGTGACGTGAGCGAGCGTGCCCAAAATAGGTGAGAAGCGAGGAATGCGCGAGAGGTGATAAAAGAAGTGCTCGACCAAGAGGAAGAGGAGGGTGCTGCGGAACTTGGGCTATGGAGAGAACCAGGAGGTCAGAAAACCAGAGAACCTTGAGGAAAGGGAAGAAGAAGAAAAGAAAAGAGAAGAAGAAGTAGAGGGTTTTCGTTAGAGGGGGCGTCGGCCATTTTGAGCGGCAGGGCTTCGGCTAGAGAGAAAAGAGGGAGGCTGGGGGCCGGCCATTTTTGCTGGTGTTGAGCCATAGTACATGTTTTTTTTTTCCCATTTTCCTTCGCCTACTCTCTAAGTTCTACTAGCTCGGGAGCAAAATTTTTCTGTGTCTTGGCAGGGCAAAAGATGAGAATGCCCTGGAAGTGGACTTCGGAGCTCTTGACTTTTCCATTCCGCACCTGACCTTATCTTCATCTAGTGGGAACGGAGTCGATTTCATCTCAAAGTACCTCTCCTCAAAGCTGAGCGGAACACCGGACAGCGCACAACCCCTTGTGGATTTCCTAGCATCCCTCAATTATCAAGGAGAAGTACGCAAAACTCATTCGCACTCCACAAAAATTTATATGCGCAGATGTAACTCCTAACCTGAAGGATGTTCTTCGTTTCCAGAATCTCATGATAAATGAAACACTTGACACTGCACCCAAGCTTCAGATGGCCCTGATTGTAGCTGAAGCATCCCTTGCATCAGTCCCAAAAGACACCCCATTCCAAGACTTTGAGATGAGGTAGTTTCTCACTTTTCCTTGGACAAATCCATGAGGTCGCTCACTACCATCTGATGCCACGCACATTTAACAATAACTAATGATAGGTTCAAGGAGTGGGGCCTCGAGAAAGGATGGGGCGATACTGCGGAGAAAGTCAAGGACACGATCAGATGGCTCTCGGAAGTGCTACAAGCACCAGATCCAACGAACATGGAGAAGTTCTTTAGTAGGCTTCCAATGATATTCAATGTTGTGATATTTTTCCCCCGTGGTTATTTTGGCCAGTCGGATGTGCTCGGCTTGCCAGATGACGGTGGACAGGTAGATATCCTCGTCAATCCTCACATGTATCCATGTTCGCTGTCACATAGCCTGCTAAATATTTGGCAACAACAACAGGTGGTTTATATTTTAGATCAAGTGAGGGCCCTGGAAGAGGAGTCGCTCCTCAGGATTAAGGAACAGGGGATTAATGCAAAGCCACAGATACTCGTGGTCAGTTTCAACACATGGCGCAACTGCCTTCCTGCAAATATATGCCAGTTCAAGGAGTTGGTTTTCACAGTGTCTCTTTAACGTAACAGGTCACACGACTTATCCCCGATGCTCGTGGAACAAAATGCAACCAGGAGTTGGAACCGATCATTGGGACAAAGCACTCCAACATTCTTAGGGTGCCATTTAGGACCGAGAAGTGGGTGCTTCGACAGTGGGTTTCTCATTTTGAGATATATCCATACCTTGAGAGATTTACCCAGGTAGGGATTCCAAATTCAAAACCAACCATTATCCCCGATCAACTTCTTTCTTGCATGACGGTTTCCTTTTGCTTCTGTCGTCGCTCACCAGGATGCAACCATTAAGATACTGGATCAATTGGAAGGAAAACCGGATCTCATAATTGGAAACTACAGTGATGGGAATTTAGTAGCGTCACTTATGGCTAGTAAACTCGGGACAACTCAAGTGCCTTATGTTGGATATTTAAGTAGTTTTGAAATATTTAGAAATTATGATCGTCATAAAAGTCATCATTTTTATAACGGCTTTCTAACGGCCATATAATGGCTTTCTTAACAGCTTTATAACTTTTGATTTATTACTTAATAAACTCTTTATTATTTTATAACGGTCATCTTTTTAATTACCAATTGATTTATGATGATCTCCTAACGGCTCTCTCTTTTTCTTGTTTAAATATAAATTAAACTTCAAACCATAATTTTTGAACATACAATATGTTCTCATACATTTCCTTTTCTTTTTGCTAGGTTATACACAAAAAGTTGTTCTGTTTCCTTCTAATATTCAGTGCGGAGTATAGAGGAAGGTCTGTTGTATCTTGGGAGGATAGCTGTTGAAGTACGCATCGAGTTTCGTATTCCGAGGGGCGGAATTATCCTTAAGGATAGTACTTGCATGCCTCAGACATTTCCTTTTATTTTCTAATATTTTGTAATATATTTCCAATAATTATTATTATTTTATATATCCTTATATTTTTCCAACAATCTTAAGGATAATTATTCCCTAGTCTCTGTCGTCTGGCACCAGTTTCTCCGGCAGTTTGATGTTGGCTCACGGTTCTACTATCGTTGTGGTTCTTCTTAATCAACCGCGACTCAATTCAGTCCATTGATTGCAATTCCAATGGGGCTCCGACAGCTTTATACTCAATCTTCCGCTGCGTCTCTAGCTCTGCCGTCGTATATCCTGCTCCATGATGCTCAAGAAATGACGAATCCATCAACTAAGAACCACACGTACCAGAAAACAAAGGGACCCAGTAAGCTTCACGGCGTTTGATGGAAATGAAGTCAGGGTGTATAACGTGAACCATAGCACAGCTGCCTCATCATTGTTGTGCGTGGTATCGCCTCACCGCTGCCAGGTTGGGTCTTATCCATTAAGTGAGCCGCAATCAATTCTGGATCGTCTCACCTTGCTGATTGAAGCCAAGTATCGGCGTCGAACCATCACGTCATTTCGTATCTAATTAAACCCAGATTTGCCAAATTATCTCTACTATATTGTCTAATTGAGTACCCTACGTCATATTGTATTTTGAATAGTTAGCTATTCTGTTTATCGAGTACTTCAGACCGCATGCTCGCAACCCAATTGATAGAGTTCTTGACCCACCCATTGATGGTTAGTTCCTATTGCATTCTGTTTATAAACATTTTGATGCCCAATTGATGTTGGGTCGGTTGGGTCTTGCTGGGTTTCCGTAAATGGTTGATTAAAATGCAAATGGATTGGATAAAGCTTGGATCGGTGGTGATTGGATTGGATTATGTAGACTTATAAATCTCATATTTTAGTATGTGCCTTTTGAAAGTAAATGGGTTAGATCGGGTTAATGAGTGCAACATAATGAAGGTGAAAGAATAATCACATGAGCGTTTCATGGGAGCCTTGCAGTGTATTGTCTAGTTTCTAGCGTATAATTAGCTACCTTCCATTTCGTGTTTCTATGTTGAGTTGATATTTGTTCATTGCAATATGTTTGATGACTAAGATGTAATAGTGGGTGTGGATCAAATATTCGATTACTCGAGCTAAAGTGACATGTTGTTCTTTTATATCAAATTCAATTTTACATTACATTTTTCTTATTAAATCTTGCTAGATAGGGATCCACCTCATATTCTCCCACCGACTTGTTCTTAAGGATTTTATAAAATGTCGAACAGCAAAACAAAAAACATATAGAAATCTTAGAAATTGTATGGTCGAAGAGGAATTTGATTTAAACATTAATTGGATTGGAAATTAGAAGTGGTTACTACCTGAGATTCATTGCAAAGAGACTTATTGTGCAGCCCATACTACCCTAACAGCCTAGAACTCCTTCCATATTCACGTTCAGGGGACAAAAGACATGCCCCCTCCCTGCGCACCGCACATTCGAGGACTGAGGCGCGCACGCTTTGCACACGTCCGGGGACCGAGGCGTGTGCTCCACACTCTTTGTGCTGGTCACTTTTTTCTGCAATAGACAAAGATAAAGAAAGAGGCAAATCAAAATGATAAACTAAGTTTTTAGTTTACAATGAGGGAAGGGAGTGGATTTGTATGTACCATGATCGTAAGAGGGGAGCTGTCCATGATGACGTTGAAGACATCGCAGATGATTCCAAATGCAAGAGTTCTTCTCCTATGGTCAAGAAAAACTAGCAAGAACTATAGTGACACCGTAGCGACGAAGACGACTTCGCCGCAAAGCCAATAAACCAAGAGTGTGGAATAGGCGCTTCTGCCTATAAAAAAATTAATCTTCTTAAATGAATGATCTCTTTCGGAAGTCAAGACTTCCATCTTTGCAACATTAATTCTAAAGGCATATGCCTTTTTACCGTTAAAGAGAAAGAGAGATTCGTTCTTAACCCGAGGAACCCAAAATTAGGCCAGTGTTCAGGATACTATAATGTCTATGTCGAGCACTGAAGCTCATTGTCTTCCATTCTGAAAGCTCATTGTCTTCCATTCTGTCTCGTGTGTTTTCTGTACTTCACTTGGTCTAGGCTTCTCTGAAGCTCATTGTCTTCCATTCTGTCTCGTGTGTGTTCTGTAGTTCACTTGGTCTGGGCTTCTCTTCCTGCATCAGTTAGAGATCTTCATCCCATAACTCAATTTTTCAGAATAATGGTGACGATCGGAATCAGAACGGTGGTTGGAATCCTAGGTAATAGAATTTCATTCCAAAATTTCATTCTTGGAGAGTTTATTCACTTTGTAATTTCTTTTTCTATGAACAGGGAACATCCTATCATTTTGCCTCTTTCTCTCACCATGGTAAGTTCGTTCACCCTTTTTTATTATTTGTAACATGCAAAATTCGTAGGCTTTGCATCAAATGGACTTTCTCGATGTATATCCTGGAATATTCAACTCTACTATGTTTAATACTGATATTGATGAGGGGTCTGTGTTTGACAAATAGGATCACCGAAGGTTTTCAGCTCTTGAGAGTCATGAAGTCTGGTGTTGTCAAGCCTAACACGGTGATATACAACACTCCGCTTCATGCACTTTGCAAGAATGTCAAGGTTATTGTGTGCTTGAATGAAACATAGTCATTAGTACAGGAATGAAATGAGACATAAGATTCACTGTCTCGTCTGTATTGTACGGGGAATGATTCTTTTGTTGAGTTTTGAATGAATGAATGAATATCGAGCACATACCCTTTGCTAGTTTGGAGCATAGTAATAGAAAATCCCTATGTAGATGAGCGATAATGCAATCCCGATGGGGTTGATTGTGAGAACTAAAATTCTGTCGGGATGCACGAATGACAAGCCATATATGAGTCAGAAACTGCAATTCAAGATAGTTGCAAGGTAGGGATCCACATCATATTCTCCCACCGACTTGTTCTTAAGGATTTTATAAAATGTCGAACATCAAAACGAAAAACATATAAAAATCTTAGTAATTGTATGGTCGAAGAGGAATTTGATTTAAACATTAATTGGATTGGAAATTAGAAGTGGTTACTGCCTGAGATTCATTGCAAAGAGACTTATTGTGCAGCCCATACTACCCTAACAGCCTAGAACTCCTTCCATATGCACGTTCAGGGGACAAGAGACATGCCCCCTCCCTGCGCACCGCACATTCGAGGGCGAGGCGCGCACGCTTTGCGCACGCTTTACGCACGTCCGGGGACCGAGGCGCGTGCTCCACACTCTTTGTGCTGGTCACTTTTTTCTGCAATAGACAAAGATAAAGAAAGAGGCAAATCAAAATTATAAACTAAGTTTTTAGTTTACAATGAGGGAAGGGGGTAGATTTGTATGTACCATGATCATAAGAGGGAGCTGTGCATGATGACGTTGAAGACATCGCAGATGATTCCAAACGCAAGAGTTCTTCTCCTATGGTCAAGAAAAACTAGCAAGAACTGTAGTGACACCGTAGCGACCAAGACGACTTCACCACAAAGCCAATAAACCAAGAGTGTGGAATAGGCGCTTCTGCCTATAAAAAAAAATTAATCTTCTTAAATGAATGATCTCTTTCGGAAGTCAAGACTTCCAACTTTTTCAACATTAATTCTAAAGGCATATGCCTTTTTACCGTTAAAGAGAAAGAGAGATTCGTTCTTAACCTGCAGGAACCCAAAATTATGCCAGTGTTCAGGATACTATAATGTCTATATCGAGCACTGAAGCTCATTGTCTTCCATTCTGAAAGCTCATTGTCTTCCATTCTGTCTCGTGTGTTTTCTGTACTTCACTTGGTGTAGGCTTCTCTAAAGCTAATTGTCTTCCATTTTGAAAGCTCATTATCTTCCATTCTGTCTTTTGTGTGTTCTCGTAGTTCACTTGGTGCAGGCTTCTCTTCTTGCGTCGTTAGAAATCTTCATCCCATAACTCAATTTTTCAGACTAATGATGACGATCGGAATCAGAACGGTGGTTGGAATCCTAGGTAATAGAATTTCATTCTTGGAGAGTTTATTCATTTTGTATTTTCTTTTTCTATAAACAGGGAACATCCTATCATTTTACCTCTTTCTCTCACCATGATAAGTTCATTCACCCTTTTTTATTATTTGTAACATGCAAAATTCGTAGGCTTTGCATCAAATGGACTTTCTCGATGTATATCCTGGAATATTCAACTCTACTATGTTTAATACGATATTGATGAGGGGTCTGTGTTTGACAAATAGGATCACCGAAGGTTTAAGCACTTGAGAGTCATGAAGTCTGGTGTTGTCAAGCCTAACGCGGTGATATACAACACTCCGCTTCATGCACTTTGCAAGAATGGCAAGGTTATTGCGTGCTTGAATAAAACATAGTCATTAGTACATGAATGAAATGAGACATAAGATTCTTGTCTCGTCGTATTTTACAGGAATGATTCTTTTGTTGAGTTTTGAATGAATGAATGAATATCGAGCACATACCCTTTGCTAGTTTGGAGCATAGTAATAGAAAATCCCTATGTAGATGAGCGATAATGCAATCCCGATGGGGTTGATTGTGAGAACTAAAATTCTGTCGGGATGCACGAATGGCAAGCCATATATGAGTCAGAAACTGCAATTCAAGATAGTTGCAAGGTAAGGATCCACCTCATATTCTCCCACCGACTTGTTGTTAAGGATTTTATCAAATGTCGAACAGCAAAACGAAAAACATATAGAAATCTTAGTAATTGTATGGTCGAAGAGGAATTTGATTTAAACATTAATTGGATTGGAAATTAGAAGTGGTTCTTGCCTGAGATTCATTGCAAAGAGACTTATTGTGCAGCCCATACTACCCTAACAGCCTAGAACTCCTTCCATATGCACGTTCGGGGGACAAGAGACATGCCCCCTCCCTGCGCACCGCACATTCGAGGACTGAGGCGCGCACGCTTTGCGCACGCTTTACGCACGTCCGGGGACCGAGGCGCGTGCTCCACACTCTTTGTGCTGGTCACTTTTTTCTGCAATAGACAAAGATAAAGAAAGAGGCAAATCAAAATTATAAACTAAGTTTTTAGTTTACAATGAGGGAAGGGGGTAGATTTGTATGTACCATGATCATAAGAGGGGAGCTGTGCATGATGACGTTGAAGACATCGCAGATGATTCCAAACGCAAGAGTTCTTCTCCTATGGTCAAGAAAAACTAGCAAGAACTGTAGTGACACCGTAGCGACCAAGACGACTTCACCACAAAGCCAATAAACCAAGAGTGTGGAATAGGCGCTTCGCCTATAAAAAAAAAAATTAATCTTCTTAAATGAATGATCTCTTTCGGAAGTCAAGACTTCCAACTTTTCAACATTAATTCTAAAGGCATATGCCTTTTACCGTTAAAGAGAAAGAGAGATTCGTTCTTAACTGCAGGAACCCAAAATTATGCCGGTGTTCGGGATACTATAATGTCTATATCGAGCACTTTGAAGCTCATTGTCTTCCATTTGAAAGCTCATTGTCTTCCATTCTGTCTCGTGTGTTTTCTGTACTTCACTTGGTGTAGGCTTCTCTAAAGCTAATTGTCTTCCATTTTGAAAGCTCATTATCTTCCATTCTGTCTTTTGTGTGTTCTGTAGTTCACTTGGTCTGGGCTTCTCTTCTTGCGTCAGTTAGAAATCTTCATCCCATAACTCAATTTTTCAGACTAATGATGACGATCGGAATCAGAACGGTGGTTGGAATCCTAGGTAATAGAATTTCATTCTTGGAGAGTTTATTCACTTTGTATTTTCTTTTTCTATAAACGGGGAACATCCTATCATTTTACCTCTTTCTCTCACCATGGTAAGTTCATTCACCCTTTTTTATTATTTGTAACATGCAAAATTCGTAGGCTTTGCATTAAATGGACTTTCTCGATGTATATCTGGAATATTCAACTCTACTATGTTTAATACCGATATTGATGAGGGGTCTGTGTTTGACAAATAGGATCACCGAAGGTTTAAGCACTTGAGAGTCATGAAGTCTGGTGTTGTCAAGCCTAACGCGGTGATATACAACACTCCGCTTCATGCACTTTGCAAGAATGGCAAGGTTATTGCGTGCTTGAATAAAACATAGTCATTAGTACATGAATGAAATGAGACATAAGATTCACTTTGTCTCGTCGTATTTTACAGGAATGATTCTTTTGTTGAGTTTTGAATGAATGAATGAATATCGAGCACATACCCTTTGCTAGTTTGGAGCATAGTAATAGAAAATCCCTATGTAGATGAGCGATAATGCAATCCCGATGGGGTTGATTGTGAGAACTAAAATGCTGTCGGAATGCACGAATGGCAAGCCATATATGAGTCAGAAACTGCAATTCAAGATAGTTGCAAGGTAAGGATCCACCTCATATTCTCCCACCGACTTGTTCTTAAGGATTTTATAAAATGTCGAACAGCAAAACGAAAAACATATAGAAATCTTAGTAATTGTATGGTCGAAGAGGAATTTGATTTAAACATTAATTGGATTGGAAATTAGAAGTGGTTACTGCCTGAGATTCATTGCAAAGAGACTTATTGTGCAGCACATACTACCCTAACAGCCTAGAACTCCTTCCATATGCACGTTCAGGGGACAAGAGACATGCCCCCCCCCGCGCACCGCACATTCGAGGACTGAGGCGCGCACGCTTTGCGCACGCTTTACGCACGTCCGGGGACCGAGGCGCGTGCTCCACACTCTTTGTGCTGGTCACTTTTTTCTGCAATAGACAAAGATAAAGAAAGAGGCAAATCAAAATTATAAACTAAGTTTTTAGTTTACAATGAGGGAAGGGGGTAGATTTGTATGTACCATGATCGTAAGAGGGGAGCTGTGCATGATGACGTGGAAGACATCGCAGATGATTCTAAACGCAAGAGTTCTTCTTCTATAGTCAAGAAAAACTAGCAAGAAGCTGTAGTGACACCGTAGCGACCAAGACGACTTCACCACAAAGCCAATAAACCAAGAGTGTGGAATAGGCGCTTCTGCCTATAAAAAAAATTAATCTTCTTAAATGAATGATCTATTTCGGAAGTCAAGACTTCCAACTTTGCAACATTAATTCTAAAGGCATATGCCTTTTTACAGTTAAAGAGAAAGAGAGATTCGTTCTTAACTGCGGGAACCCAAAATTAGGCCGGTGTTCGGGATACTATAATGTCTATGTCGAGCACTGAAGCTCATTATCTTCCATTCTGAAAGCTCATTGTCTTCCATTCTGTCTCGTGTGTTTTCTGTACTTCACTTGGTGTAGGCTTCTCTAAAGCTAATTGTCTTCCATTTTGAAAGCTCATTATCTTCCATTCTGTCTCTTGTGTGTTCTGTAGTTCACTTGGTCTGGGCTTCTCTTCCTGCGTCAGTTAGAAATCTTCATCCCATAACTCAATTTTTCAGACTAATGATGACGGTCGGAATCAGAACGGTGGTTGGAATCCTAGGTAATAGAATTTCATTCTTGGAGAGTTTATTCACTTTGTATTTTCTTTTTCTATAAACAGGGAACATCCTATCATTTTACCTCTTTCTCTCACCATGGTAAGTTCATTCACCCTTTTTTATTATTTGTAACATGCAAAATTCGTAGGCTTTGCATCAAATGGACTTTCTCGATGTATATCCTGGAATATTCAACTCTACTATGTTTAATACTGATATTGATGAGGGGTCTGTGTTTGACAAATAGGATCACCGAAGGTTTTAAGCACTTGAGAGTCATGAAGTCTGGTGTTGTCAAGCCTAACGCGGTGATATACAACACTCCGCTTCATGCACTTTGCAAGAATGGCAAGGTTATTGCGTGCTTGAATAAAACATAGTCATTAGTACATGAATGAAATGAGACATAAGATTCACTGTCTCGTCTGTATTTTACAGGAATGATTCTTTTGTTGAGTTTTGAATGAATGAATGAATATCGAGCACATACCCTTTGCTAGTTTGGAGCATAGTAATAGAAAATCCCTATGTAGATGAGCGATAATGC
Source organism: Eucalyptus sp. ANBG9806169 (assembly GCA_014182395.1). Taxonomy (NCBI): domain Eukaryota; kingdom Viridiplantae; phylum Streptophyta; class Magnoliopsida; order Myrtales; family Myrtaceae; genus Eucalyptus; species Eucalyptus sp. ANBG9806169. The sequence goes on from CM024582.1 coordinate 29,764,439, forward strand.
AATCCCGATGGGGTTGATTGTGAGAACTAAAATGTTGTCGGGATGCATGAATGGCAAGCCATATATGAGTCGAAAGCGCAATTCAAGATAGTTGCAAGGTAAGGATCCACCTCATATTCTCCCACCGACTTGTTCTTAAGGATTTTATAAAATGTCGAACAGCAAAACGAAAAACATATAGAAATCTTAGTAATTGTATGGTCGAAGAGGAATTTGATTTAAACATTAATTGGATTGGAAATTAGAAGTGGTTACTACCTGAGATTCATTGCAAAGAGACTTATTGTGCAGCCCATACTACCCTAACAGCCTAGAACTCCTTCCATATGCACGTTCAGGGGACAAGAGACATGCCCCCTCCCTGCGCACCGCACATTCGAGGACTGAGGCGCGCACGCTTTGCGCACGCTTTACGCACGTCCGGGGACCGAGGCGCGTGCTCCACACTCTTTGTGCTGGTCACTTTTTCTGCAATAGACAAAGATAAAGAAAGAGGCAAATCAAAATTATAAACTAAGTTTTTAGTTTACAATGAGGGAATGGGGTAGATTTGTATGTACCATGATCGTAAGAGGGGAGCTGTGCATGATGACGTTGAAGACATCGCAGATGATTCCAAACGCAAGAGTTCTTCTCCTATGGTCAAGAAAAACTAGCAAGAACTATTGTGACACCGTAGCGACAAAGACGACTTCGCCGCAAAGCCAATAAACCAAGAGTGTGGAATAGGCGCTTCTGCCTATAAAAAAATTAATCTTCTTAAGTGAATGATCTCTTTCGGAAGTCAAGACTTCCAACTTTGCAACATTAATTCTAAAGGCATATGCCTTTTTACCGTTAAAGAGAAAGAGAGATTCGTTTTTAACCTGCAGGAACCCAAAATTAGGCCAGTGTTCAGGATACTATAATGTCTATGTCGAGCACTGAAGCTCATTGTCTTCCATTCTGTCTCGTGTGTGTTACGTAGTTCACTTGGTCTAGGCTTCTCTGAAGCTCATTGTCTTCTATTTTGAAAGTTCATTGTCTTCCATTCTATCTCTTGTGTGTTCTGTAGTTCAATTGGTCTGGGCTTCTCTTCCTGCGTCAGTTAGAGATCTTCATCCCATAACTCAATTTTTCAGACTAATGGCGACGGTTGGAATCAGAACGGTGGTTGGAATCCTAGGTAATAGAATTTCATTCCAAAATTTCATTCTTGGAGAGTTTATTCACTTTGTATTTTCTTTTTCTATAAACAGGGGAACATCCTATCTTTTTACCTCTTTCTCTCACCATGGTAAGTTCATTCACCCTTTTTTATTATTTGTAAAATGCAAAATTCGTAGGCTTTGCATCAAATGGACTTTCTCGATGTATATCCTGGAATATTCAACTCTACTATGTTTAATACGATATTGATGAGGGTCCGTGTTTGACAAATAGGATCACCGAAGGTTTTAAGCTCTTGAGAGTCATGAAGTCTGGTGTTGTCAAGCCTAACACGGTGATATACAACACTCTGCTTCATACACTTTACAAGAATGGTAAGGTTATTGTGTGCTTGAATAAAACATAGTCATTAGTACAAGAATGAAAAGAGACATAAGATTCACTGTCTCGTCTGTATTGTACAAGAATGATTCTTTTGTTGAGTTTTGAATGAATATCGAGCACATACCTTTTGCTAGTTTGGAGCATAGTAATAGAAAATCCCTATGTAGATGAGCGATAATGCAATCCCGATGGGGTTGATTGTGAGAATTAAAATGCTGTCGGGATGCACGAATGGCAAGCCATATATGAGTCAGAAACTGCAATTCAAGATAGTTGCAAGATAGGGATCCACCTCATATTCTCCCATCGACTTGTTCTTAAGGATTTTATAAAATGTTGAACAGCAAAACAAAAAACATATAGAAATCTTAGTAATTGTATGGTCGAAGAGGAATTTGATTTAAACATTAATTGGATTGGAAATTAGAAGTGGTTACTGTCTGAGATTCATTGCAAAGAGACCTATTGTGCAGCCCATACTACCCTAACAGCCTAGAACTCCTTCCATATGCACGTTCGGGGGACAAGAGACATGCCCCCTCCCTGCACACCGCACATTCGAGGATTGAGGCACGCACGCTTTGTGCACGTCCGGGGACCGAGGTGCGTGCTCCACACTCTTTGTGGTGGTCACTTTTTTCTGCAATAGACAAAGATAAAGAAAGAGGCAAATCAAAATGATAAACTAAGTTTTTAGTTTACAATGAGGGAAGGGGGTGGATTTGTATGTATCATGATCGTAAGAGGGGAGCTGTGCATGATGACGTTGAAGACATCGCAGATGATTCCAAATGCAATAGTTCTTCTCCTATGGTCAAGAAAAACTAGCAAGAACTGTAGTGACACCGTAGCGACGAAGACGACTTCGTCGCAAAGCCAATAAACTAAGAGTGTGGAATAGGTGCTTCTCCCTATAAAAAATTAATCTTCTTAAATGAATAATCTCTTTCGGAAGTCAAGACTTCCATCTTTGCAACATTAATTCTATAGGCATATGCCTTTTTACCGTTAAAGAGAAAGAGAGATTCGTTCTTAACCTGCAGGAACCCAAAATTAGGCTAGTGTTCAGGATACTATAATGTCTATGTCGAGCACTGAAGCTCATTGTCTTCCATTCTGTCTCGTGTGTGTTCTGCAGTTCACTTGGTCTGGGCTTTTTTGAAGCTTATTGTCTTCCATTCTGAAAGCTCATTGTCTTCCATTCTGTCTCGTGTGTGTTCTGTAGTTCTCTTGGTCTGAGCTTCTTTGAAGCTCATTGTCTTCCATTCTGAAAGCTCATTGTCTTTCATTCTGTCTCATGTGTGTTCTGTAGTTCACTTGGTCTAAGCTTCTCTTAAGCTCATTGTCTTCCATTTTGAAAGCTCATTATCTTCCATTCTGTCTCGTGTGTGTTTTGTAATTCACTTGGTATGGGCTTCTCTTCCTGCGTCAGTTAGAAATCTTCATCCCATAACTCAATTTTTCAAATTTATGGTGACGGTCGGAATCAGAACGGTGGTTGAAATCCTAGGTAATAGAATTTCATTCCAAAATTTCTTTCTTGGAGAGTTTATTCACTTTGTAATTTCTTTTTCTATGAACAGTGAACATCCTATCATTTTGCCTCTTTCTCTCACCATGGTAAGTTCGTTCACCCTTTTTTATTATTTGTAACATGCAAAATTCGTAGGCTTTGCATCAAATGGACTTTCTCGATGTATATACTAGAATATTTAACTCTACTATGTTTAATACTGATATTGATGAGGGGTCTTTGTTTGACGAATAGGATCACCGAAGGTTTTAAGCTCTTGCAAGTCATGAAGTCTGGTGTTGTCAAGCCTAACACGGTGATATACAACATTCTGCTTCATGCACTTTGCAAGAATGGCAAGGTTATTGTGTGCTTGAATAAAATATAGTCATTAGTACATGAATAAAATGAGACATAAGATTCACTGTCTCGTCTGTATTGTACATGAATGATTCTTTTGTTGAGTTTTGAATGAATGAATGAATATTGAGCACATACCCTTTGCTAGTTTGGAGCATAGTAATAGAAAATCCCTATGTAGATGAGCGATAATGCAATCCCGATGGGGTTGATTGTGAGAACTAAAATGCTGTCGGGATGCACGAATGGCAAGCCATATATGAGTCAGAAACTGCAATTCAAGATAGTTGCAAGGTAAGGATCCACCTCATATTCTCCCACCGACTTGTTCTTAAGGATTTTATAAAATGTCGGACTGCAAAACAAAATACATATAGAAATCTTAGTAATTGTATGGTCGAAGAGGAATTTGATTTAAACATTAATTGGATTGGAAATTAGACGTGGTTATTGCATGAGATTCATTGCAAAGAGACCTATTGTGCAGCCCATACTACCCCCAACAGCTCAGAACTTCTTCCCTAGGCACGTCCGGGGGACAATAGACATGCTCCCTTCCTGCGCACCGCACGTCCGGAGACCGAGGCACGCACGCTTTGTGCACGTCTAGGGACCGAAGCGCCTATTTCACACTCTTGCTTTATTGATTTTGCGGCAAAGTCATCTTCGTCATCCCTATGGTGTCCCTACAGTTCCTGCTAGTTTTTCCCGACCATAGGAAAAGAATTCTTGCATTTGGAATCATTTGCGATGTCTTCAACGTCATCATGTACAGCTCCCCTCTTACGATCATGGTACGTACAAATCTACCCCATTCCCTCATTGTAAACTAAAAACTTAGTTTACGAGATTGATTTGCCTCTTTCTTTATCTTTGTCTACTACAGAAAAAAGTGACCATCACAAAGAGTGTGGAGTACATGCTGTTCTATCTCTCCCTGGCGAACTTTCTAAGTGCTTATGTGTGGACTGCATATGCCCTCATCAAGCTTGATATCTTCATTATGGTAATTGAAACATAATTTGAATTAGTTTCAACCCTTCTTCTTTCAAAGTCTAGAGGCATAAGAACTGAAAGAAACCACCACATACACGAACCTATATGATCCAATAGTAACGCATAACTTAGGAACAACCTGCAGATTGGCAATGGGCTTGAGGTGCTGGTTGGTGCAGTGCGGCTCATACTTTAAGGCTGCTACTTTAGGTCCATGGCGAAGAGGCGAGAAGTTGGACTAGCTACAGTGTGATGGAGGAACATCGTTTTTCTATATGTTCATAGCTTTTTAGTATCTACTGACCTTAGCAAACGGACTGCTTTTCTTTACTTTTTAGTCGGACCAAATCTCCATCTAGCTTGTTTGCGTGTCGGAAATATCAAGGTTTGCAAAAAGTATGTTTTCCTATATGTATATGTTTAACACTTGTTCATAACTTGAATGATTATTGAATTATGCGCTTTCGGTTCAGTCCGTGTTGTTTAGGGCCTTTGATAAGCTTTATGAAAACCTTTTTATTCAGTTGAATCCAATTAACTTGAGGGACTCTAGGTATGAGTGGCTTCCTTTGCTTGTTGGGGGTCCGGTAAATGGACCCATCGAGTACAGTTTTAGGTTTCCTTTATGGTCGAGGGTGTCAATCTATTGGCATAAGTGGAGGCTTCCTAACAGTATTGACACCTAAATTTTTTGCCCATAGATCATTTTAAAAATGGGAATTTATTTTTCCACAAAAAAAATATCTCTTGTCAAATTTTTGCATATAGATTACCTAGGCATTTAATATAGTTTTTGAAAGTATTTATTTTTCTTAAAAAATAAAAATAAAAATATTTTAAAAAAGAATAAAAAGTTGGAGCTGATGATTTGAATGTTGTTAGCCAAGGCCGAAAGGTCAAATTGGAATTAAAACAGTAAGTTAGGGCCAAAATGTAATTTATAAAAAGTTGAGGGACTAATTCGCAAATTTTGTAAAATTTTGCCTCGAGCCCCTAAATCATCATCTAGGCCCCTAATTGGGTTGAAATTGAACTTTGGCCAGGTTAAATTAATCGTATTGGGCCAAAATGACCAAATTGCATTGAATTATGTATTTTTAGGCAAGAAAATGACCAACTTTGAGAGATTTTCTTGCGAAATTGGGTGGGGACAATTGTGAAGATTGGTCAAGATCTTAAATTACTATACATAAGCTTACTAATTGATCAAAATTTGCAACTAAATTGATGGATTAATACACCCAAACTAGCTACCAAAATTCAGTCCATGAGTTGGTCTCAACTCAGAGCTGCTGAGTAAGCAAATTGGTGGTCCCACCATATTCTCCTCAGCCACCCAATCAGTTTGATCTCTACTTGTGATGGAAGACCATAATTAGGAGTGCAAGTGGAAGAAAATTGGACAGGGATAAGCTCCTAAAGGCACGTGAAAGTCGTAGCAAAACTCGCACACTTAACAGCTATAGAAGTTTGAAAATTTTGGCTAAGTCAAAAAGTGGGTGAACTAGCTCAGTTAGCAGGCTTGGTAGGTGGGTAAAAACCGACCAAAAGATTGTTTAATTTAGTGGATAAGATCTCTGAAGCAAACTCTTTGGAGGCATAAAAGGTAGGAGACAAGAAGCGCTAGGGGGAGCTCACAGTCGTTCTCAAAATACAAACCCACAAGCAACTCAAGAAAGGTTAAACTCGGAAATTTCAAATCGACATTTAGAGGAAAAAGTGAAATTTTCGCAAACTTGCAACCAAAATTAGCCAAAACCTTCAACTAGAGAGTGAAACTTAACTCAAAAATCTTTCCATTCATAGGTTGCACATTCCAAATGGAGATCGGGAAGGCCTCCTAAAGCCCCCTGAAAAACACCCTCTTGTTGGGCCAAGTAAAGACTGAAAATTTTTCAAAGTGTTGAGCACGGTTGGTCACGGGTGAGGGAAAGCGAGTGCGTTTTAGAAAATTGAGAGACAAATGAGAAAAACCATGACTTGTAACCCAAACTATAATACATATATTTTGGTTTGATGTTAATTTTTTCAACAAAAAGTCGTGAAGTCTAGTTTTGGGGACCAATAAAAACCTTTGTTGTTAGTTCTTTCTTTGCAGATCCCATTTTCCAAGTGAATGAGCCAACTTCCACGGATCCCCGAGGATAATTTCTTGATTTCCTCAACCAAGAGCCACTTGAAAAAGAAACTAGGAAGCAATGTAAGAATCCTAGATGTATTTTTGGTCAATTTTGTACATGTTTCAAGAATGAAAAATCAAGAGGAAAACCAGTCCAAAAAATTGATTTTTGAGGCTAAAATTTTTCGGTGTTGAAATTTCTTCAAGAGTCTTGCATGTTTGATTTGTTATGTTTATTTTCGTGCATCACTTGTCTTCATGAGCTTGATGAATGTTATATAGGAGTATCAATGATGCTAAGGTCAACTTGGTTTGGCCTTCAAATTCCCGCGTGAGCAATGAGACCATCTAAAATTTGAGCCAAAAACCAAGCCTATCCATATTGATTCATGGCTGGTCAGTGTGGACTTTTAATGTGTGCTTTTTGGAGAGGTCGTTTTGATGTGTTCATATTATTTTTCGAAAGAACATAGAAGGAGCTGACAGCAAAAGCTGTGTATATTATTCAGAAAACTGAAAAATGTTTAAATACATACTAAAACTAAACCATAAACCCACGTTGCCAACTAACAACTTACTTGGTCCGCAAAACCAACAACAAACTAATAGAATAGCTAAAAGACGCGCAGCTAACTGCTCCTACAAGATAAGATTGGCCAAGTAAAATAACAATTAACTAACTCCTAAAAAACAGGACATCAACAAATTAACTAAACAAAACAAAGAAAAACATATGGTGCGATCTTGATACATCAAGACTCTCCTCCTGGATCAAGTACTGCACATTCCTAGTTTTGCCCTGAGATGTTCAAATCAACCAACATGAAATGACTTCATGAATATATCGGCAATATGGTTTTCTGAACTGCAGTACATCAGTTCACCTCTCCAGCCTTCTGCACTTCTCTCAAGAAGTAATACTTCACCTTAAAATGCTTTTATTCTTCCATGAAATACTAGATTCTGTGAAATGGCCATATTAGCTTGATTATCCACAACTACTTCTATGTCTTCTTCTTGCTGCATATGCAGATCATCCATTATCTTCTTCAACCATAATGCTTGATTCAAAGCATAACTGCAATGAACTCAACTTCTGCAGTTGATTGAGCCACTAGTTCTCGCTTCTTTGAACAACAGGAAAAACATGCCGACCCAAATGTAAAGCAATAACCTAAAGTGCTCCTCATATCATCTACCGATCCTGCCCAGTCACTGTCAGAATACCCTTGCAACTTAAACTCCTCAACTCTACAAAATTTAATCCTATATGAAAGAGTACCTTTCAAGTACCTCAACACCATCTTTGTAGCTACCATATGCAACTAACTTGCACAATTGAGAAATTTAGACAAGATACTTACAGGAAACATGATGTCTAGCCTAGTTGCAGTGAGACACATAAGACAACCAATCAAACTTCTATAAACTCTTTCATCTGCAAGTTCTGATCCATCATTCTTTTGAAGCTTTTCCTTATGATCCATTGGAGTACTCACACTCTTGCACTCCTCCATATTGAATCTCCTTAGGATCTCCTTCAAGTACTTCTTTTGACAGATAAAAATTTCATTATGATTCTGCTTAACCTCCATTCCTAGAAAATAAGACATCTCGCCAAGATTAGTCATTTCGAACATCTTCATCATCTCTTGCTTAAATGCAATAAAGAGCCTTTCTCAGCAAATAAACTTTCTCTTCCTGGCTTGGTGTGACAAAGCCTTTTGGCTGCTCAACATAAATCTCCTCCTGCAACACTCCATTCAAAAATGCAGATTTCATATCTAACTGATATACCTTTCATCCTTGTTGAGCTGCCAAAGCAAGAATCATTCTAATTGCATCTAGTCTTGCCACAGGAGCAAAGGTTTTTGAGAAATCAACTCCCCAAATTTGTGCATATCCCTTCACCACCAACCTGGCCTTATGCTTATTCACTAAGCCATCGGGATTAAATTTGGTCATGAAAACCCATTTTACTCCAATCACCTTCCTGTCTTCAAGCCTCTCCACTAGTTCCCATGTTTGGTTCTTTTCTATAAAAGCCAACTCTTCCTTCATTGCATTCATCCACCTCTGATCGCTTTTAGCTTCCTCATAACCTGCAGGTTCCAAAACAGCCACATTGCACCTCTGATATATATCAGTTAGAGATCTGGTACCCCTAACTAAAACATCATCCACCAACTCGTCGGGTTCCAGTGAGACCTCTTTGTGCTTGTCTTGTGGCTCATTTGTCCAGTCCCATTTCTCATCTTCTAGGAACTGAACATCCCTACTAGGTGATCACCTTCCTTGTCTGTGGTTGATAGATCCTATAAGCTTTTGACACTAAACTGTAGCCAACAAAGATCCTAGGTTCAGCTTTCTCTCCTAGCTTGTCTCTCTTAACCTGTGGAATATGAGAAAAACACAAACAGCCAAACGCCTTCAAATTTCTTAGAATTAGCTTGACATCAAACCAAGCTTCAAATGGTGTTTTCTTCTCCAATACCCTTGTAGGTAGTCTATTCAGTAGAAAAAATATTGTGTTTACTGCTTATGCCCAAAACTCTTTTGGTAGATTCTTCTCATACAGCAGACACCTAGTCATCTCCATAATGGTTCTAATTTTTTTCTCACCAACTCCACTTTGTTGTGGAGAGTAAGGAGCATTAAGCTGATGCTCAATTCCAACCTCCTCATAGAAAGAGTTAAACTCTATGAAGTGTATTATGTTCCATTATCAGATTTGATGACTTGAATCTTGCAGCCACTTTGGTTCTCAACCCATCTTTTAAACTTCAAAAATACCTCAGCAACTTCTGACTTTTGCTTCATAAAGTAAATCCAACATATTCTGGTATAATCATCAATGAAAATAATGAAATACCTGCTTCCATTTAGTGAAGGAGTCACTTGTGGACCACATAGATTTGTATAAATCAGCTACAACTTCTCTGTAGCTCTCCAAGTGGATTCCTTGAAGGGAAGTCTTGTTTGCTTGCCCAGCAAACAAATTTGCACTTGTGATCTGCATGAACATCACGCCTTTGTGATGAAAGTGCCCCAACCTATTGTGCCATACTTCTGAATCATTGGCCTGACACTTGAATGCCATCTGCTCCTTCTCAAGAGGATTAAAAGAAAAACTCTTCTATTGCATCTTTATCTCGAACAGCTCCTGACCACTAGAGTCAAATATCAAACACTCCTCCTCTTCAAATATCACCTTAAATCCCTTTTCAACCAACTGCCCCACACTCAGCAAGTTCCGATCAATCTCAGGCACATCAGAAACCAACTTAGTTCCAACACAACTTTCCATTGCTACAGTCCCTTTACCTTTCACTTCTAAGTACTTTCCATTCCCAATCCTCACTCTTGACTTCAATGACTTGTCAATGTCTATAAAAAGCTTTTCATCACTTGTCATGTGGTTTGTGCAACCACTATCAACAAGCCAACTGTCACATGGAGTACTAAAGGAGAAACAAGAGGCAACAAACAATTGATCTACCTCTTGCTGGACCGAAGCATGTACCTCACCTTGCTACCGATCTCTTTTCTCTTTGCAGAACTTCTCAATGTGTCCAAGCTTATGACATTTTATGCACCTTACATCTGGCCTCTTCCAACACCTAAAGTGTGGATGATTCTTTTTTCCACGGTGTTGACATGAGGAATATCTTTCCCAATTGTTCTTGGAGTTGCCTGCACTGTTATCTCCTGCAGCAGCTTCTAAACTACTACTGCCATTTCCTTTCTTCCCTTTCCACTTGTTGACTTTTCCTCCTACATTATGCCGTTCTTTGGCTAGCAGAGCTTCTTCTGTACTTCCTTCCAGCCTCATTAACCTCCTCTGCTCTTGTGCTTGCAAAGCACTTAGCAATTTTGCCAACTTGATCTGAGACAAATCTTTAGTATTCTCCAAAGAGGCAATGGTTGCCTCAAACCTTTCGAGCAAGGAGACAAGAATCTTTTGCACTAGCCTATTATTAGAGATATCAGTGCCTAGAACTCTTGCCTGATTTGCAATGCTTATCAACTTATCAGAATACTCCTTAATTGTCTCAGACTCCTTCATCTGCAGTCTCTCGAATTCTATGATCAGATTTAGCCCCTTCATAATTCTGATCCTCTCATCTCCTTGATACTCAGTTTTGAGGAAGTCCCAGATAGCTTTGGCTGATTCACAAGCCATAATTCTGCTGAAAATGGCAGGTGAGACAGCAGCATATAAACAAGACTTTGCATTTGCTTTCCTTGTTGTCCTCTCCTTGTGAAACTTGATCTGATTGATGGTTGGATTGTTAGGAAAGGGAGCAACTTCATAATCTTGTTCCACAGCTTCCCAAAAATCACAACCCTCTAGATAGGCTCACATTCTCATTGCTTAGGCTTGATAATTTTCTCCATCAAACACTGGTGGAGCCATTGTTGAAAATCCACTTGATCCTACCTCCATCTTGCTTTTAGCTTCTATGGATGTAGACACACCTCTTAATCAATCTCACAAGTCACTCATAGCCCCTTAAGATCAAGAAAGCTCTGATATCAGTGATATTTTTTGAAAGAATAGAGAAGGAGCTGACAACAAAAGCTGTGTATATTATTCAGGAAAAACCACCAGCTGAAAATAAAGTGCTTATTGGCTCACCACCGATGAGTAATTCACTCTCCAAGGATAAAGAGATCGAAATAAGAGTTATCCACTTTCCAAATACAATCATTCACTCATAGGAAAATCTCATGTATTTTCATTTATAAAAATCGTATCCTTACAACTGAGAACTCTCTTCTATTTATAAGAGGACTACGACATAGGAAATATACAACAATTAAATAGACATTGGAACCACTTGAGCATTAATGGACATGGGAACTAGAAAGCATAATAAAGACCTAGGAACTTAGAATTTGACTCTTGAAATTTATATTACATTACAGACTCTTAGGAATTTAGAGAGGCCTTAAGTGATATAAAAACTTGCACTCTTGGTTCTTCAGCCTTCTAAAATTCGTGCACTTACCTAGACCAGAAAATAAACCCTTCAAGACATCATCAAATATCTAGTGAAGTTGTCCAAAATAGCCTCCCATTGATACGTTGTTGATAAACTTTGAAATTAGCAACTAATAAGGTGAACTGAGAATTGGTAACTCTTTAATTGTCAATAACTCTGTAATTCTCGGTAACTCAGTAACCCATCAATAGTCATCTTATTGGTAACTTCAATTTTCGAGCCATTGAAATACATTATGCCCAAATTCCTTTTTGGTTTTAATGAGCATTGGTGATGCCGAGTTGGTTGATAAAGTTAAGTCGGATGCTCTCGCATCAGCTTTCATCCTTTATTACTTATGCTTCGATTGATGCATCTTTTGGCATTTTTCTGCAAGAGTCTTGAAGTCAAGGGCGAACTTCTGGAACATGTGGGAGATCTCCGGCGGCTTGGAGATGGTACTGTCTATGTCCGGCCTCGTCATTGCCGTTGATAGAAGAATGTGAAAGAGAGAGAACAAAAATGGAGGTCACTCCGTTTGTGTCACAAAATTTGCGTGTTGGGGAAGATGAACAGTAGAGAGAGAGAAAGAGAGAGGGGCTTTGTCCGTGGGACCCATACGCACCACGTTTCAATTACTGAATGGTCCGGCTTCATGGTGACGTGGAGGCGCCGGCCACCCAATTTTTTCTCCCTACCATGGCCGCTCTTCTCTCTCTGTGTGCTTTTTCGCGCCTGTTTTTGAGAATTAACAAAGCGACGGATGATGATGGACTCAACGACGAAACTTCGACTTTATATAGCCCAAGCCCTTACTAGCAGAGCTAACTGAAAATGGGAGAAATTAACTATGGGCTTTAAGCCCACACAAGGCTAAGCAAATACGCCAAGCCGTTTCATGAAACAAAAAACTTCATTTTTATTCCGATGCCGTTTTCATTTTCAAACAATAATGAAAACCGCCAACCGGACAGGCTTTCTTATACCAAACGGGCCCTGACCTTATCAGGCTGCGTCCTGTCCGATCCATATGATAGGTGTTTTCGATGATATCAGCATTGATTCTCTCGAATGCGAATCGAATGTACCAGTGACGTGCGATTGCAAAAGCATGTAAGAACAACTTTTGCTATTATTCAATTGCCCACCAACATCTGCAATAGGCACCAGGATACCAATTATGCACCACGCCTGAGATAAGTCCCAACACTTTGTAGGATAAAATCAGTGACAACGGTTGGCTATGCGTACGGCAGTTTTTCCAAGTTATGTTAATAAATTATTAAATGTCCAAAGCAACATTAATCAGAGCTAGTAGCTAAATGTAGATAGATCGAGAGTCTAAGTCACCTGTTAGTTATTCCATAATATTTTAAATAGCACTGAAGTATTTACGCGAAAAATACAGTCCTTTTAGAATTACATAAAGGAGAAATTATCGAGTAGATATAAGATTTTTACACATTTTTGGCGCATGAAAAATTGTTAATTATGTCTCTTCACGTTTTTTTAGTTTTTTTTTTTTTTTTTTTGTCAAGTGGTGATTGTGGACGCCCGCGGAATTGGTACCTATTGCTTTCCAATAACTCTCGTTCTTTTGAGTGTGCTTCACAACTGAACATGCACGCTTGGAAGTGTGCAATCACCCTTTCAGTGGACCCATATCTATACGCTCCTAAGCTTAGCTCCGATGTCCTCTTGCTTTCCCTTTTGTTTCCATTTTTCCCTCCTAATTTTATATTTTATTTTCTTTCATTTTTTATTCCTTCTTTCTCTGTTGGTTGCCGAGCCTTGTTGACGACCAGGCGACAAGCCACAGGTGAGGGCCAACCTCGCCGACTTCGAGCAAGGTCGAGCCTCACTAGCCCTGGGAGGGCTTGACGTCGTCGGAGGCTTGCGAGACTCGAGCCTGCCAAAATTCGGCAAGGCTCAACCTCAAGCAATCTCGACCTTGTCAGCTTTGGTGAGGCTCAACCTTGCTGAGATCTAACAAACTCAAGATCTTGCCCCAGGCTAGCCAACCTATGGCCGGTCGTTGGCCCTCATCAAGGCTTGGCAACCGGTAGAGGAAGAAGGAAAACGAAGAAAAGAAAGGAAAAGCAAAATAAAAATTTAAAATGTTTTTTTTTTTTTAAAGATTTTGTCCTTGATGGACTTGGGCACAAAAATCAAGGACTTGGGCTTGGCCTCAATATTACCAGGCTTGGCATCCCGAGCACGAGCACCGATGTCCTGGGATAAGCCTCGATGGACTGGGTGCATACTAGATGAACTTGGGCTAGGGTGTCAAAGTCTCAAGTTCAGCCTCGATGGGCCTGAGTGGGGTGATCAAGGTTTTGAGTGCGGCCTAGATGGACCCAGGCTAAGGTGCAGGAGTCTTGGGCATGAACTTGATGGAACCCCATGCTTGATCTTGATGGACTCGGGCCCGGCCTGTTGCCAAAGGCTTGAGAACAAGCATTGGGGTTCCCGTGCCCAAGCGTATAGTCCCTAGTCCAAGTGCCCAAAACCTAGTTATATTTTGGAAAATGATTTTTAATTTAAAAAAAAAATCATTTTCCTGAATTTAAGTTTTGGTAGAAAAATATTTTTTTATTTTCTGAAGTGATTTAAACGTCAAAAAAATGAGAAAAATATTTCTAAGGAAAACGTTTTCCATATAACAAACAAACCTGCAAGATAAAATTTTCAGTCAAGTGCATATATTTTATCAAGTACGAGTTAGGGGCGGAGCAAGCATAGGGAAAACTTTTGTTTGGGCTTACGCCGACACGGATCAAGTTGATTACAGCCGTTGGTCACGTAGGTCTACTAGTGACTGTGATCGGTTTGGGTGCCTAGACTTGTCGGTACGGATTCGGAATAGCTTCAGCCGATCGAACGTAGTCAAGCTTCCGTCCCTTGTTCTTATTCTATGGCTGGGAGGAGCATTGGTGTTTGGTGGGCCCAGATTGAGCCGAAAACGGAAATGGGCCTACCTACGTCACAAATAGCTGCCGATTCGGGGGACTTGACGGACTCGCACTTCTTTTCACTTTTATGATCCGAAACATGGAAGAAAAAGTGGAAAAACTCAAACTGTCTCCATCACCTTTGAGTGCCAAAATGTCTACTCAAATATCACTGTAGTTTTTACCGGTATGTTAATGTCGCATTCCAAATATCTGGTCGAATGGAAGAGATGCCGTTGAGTGATTGATGATTCAATTTGAAAAGAGCGAATACTGGCGGTTGGTGTAAAAGAACTCAAACAAAATGTGTCTGGTAATTGGTGTAAAAGAACTCAAACAAGATGTGGCTCTCGACAAACTTTTAAGTTGGTGGGAGATATAAATAAATTGAGCCATATATTGTATGGGTAATACCGCTGGTTGTTAGTGGTATGCTTTGTTTAGCAATTCATAGTTTAACAACCATCACCGGATGAAAAATATCTCACCTACTCACGCTCGTGGCTTGTGGTTGCCAAGGCCATGCGACACGAGGGCTATGGCTGGTTACGAGCCTCTGTGACTAGCCATTGAACCCCCACAAACTTTGTAGGTCGGCTCGATCTGGGCTTGAGCTCACGTAGCGGTCACCGCTGGCCTCAGATATGAGGTCCGCAACGGCCCCAAAAGGAGCAACGGCAACACACGCGGTGGCGAGGGCGAGGGGGAGACGTAGTGGCGAGTGGTGAACTAAGCAAGCCGCTTGGTTGAGGAGAGAGGAAGTAGGTTGGTATTGGGTTTTAGTAGGGTGGGCGTAATTTAGGAAATGAATGGCAATTTGATATTACGTGTGGGTAAGAAATGAAACTTGAAACCCATTGCCACAGGTGAAGATAAGAGTTGCTTGTCTATTTATTCTGCAAAGGCAAGTCACGCGAGAAGTATGGCGACATCTAAATCTTGAAAATCACATGCACGGTTCATGATAACAAAGAAAAATTAAAAGAATTCAAACTGCTATAACGAGGTTATTTGGAGAGGGTAAAAAAGCACCTTTCTAAACTTCAGGTATCTGACAAAAAAAAAAAACTTCAGGTAGGGTGAAATTTTCTCATTCATTTTGACGAGACCAAGGTCTTAAAATAGAGTACAAGAATGCCATAAACATTCTCAATAGAAGTGAAAACTGAAAGGATATTTTAAAATCAAACGGTTACCATCACGTAAACAAAAACTGTAAATATTCTGCTGCATTACATGGGGCTTGCATAACGGAATCATGAAATATTTTTGACAAGAGAGTTGGTTGAGCGAGCGAGCAGATTCGTATCTATATGTAAGAATCATGAAATATTTTTAACAAAAGATTTGGTTCAGCCTACCGACACTATATGTAGGAATCATGAAATATTTTTGACAAGAGAGTTGATTGAGCGAGGAGAGTCGTACCCACATTATAATTGAAACTCCATCTCTCTCCTCCGCGAGCGAGCAAGCTAGAGAGTCATACCGAGGATGCCAACCATGGTCCTTGCTGCTTCAGTTGTCACCATCTCTAATTTCCTTTGCTTAGAAGCCAAAGAGAGTGAGAAGTGCCTCATTATCGAATTTGGTGATGATCGGTGCAAGCTGCATGTAGACGGCTGAAGCAACTAGGAAGTGGCGGGCATCCTCAGCAAATTGCATCTCAATTCATCAATCATTGGCATTTTTAGGTTTGGCGATCAATGAGGTTAGCATTGTGCATAAATCTCCAATTATCCAATGCCATATCACATTCTTCGTTCATGCCACTGTTAGATGTTTAGCTTACGGTAATCGTATCTGTTGTTTTTGTTACTACCGTTTTGACTGTTCTGAAGATATTGCGATGAGCTCATTAGGTAGCCAGCTGAGCCTGTTTCCAAAATAACCCGTCTAATATGTGTTTGAGTAAGGGGCGAAAGCTTTGATATTTTAAACTGAAAAACTGTAAAGACATTTTAAACGGTCAATAATGGTCCCTGTTTGGTTGCTCAGGGGAAAGGGCGAGCGTGAGCCTCTAGCCTGATCCGACACAAATGCATGTACAATACAACTAGATATGAATAATAAAGAGGCGGAAGTAGAAGGATGGTAAAATCTACCACAAATTTTCACCGATCACAACTAGATATGAATAATAAAGAGGCGGAAGTAGAAGGATGGTAAAATCTACCACAAATTTTCACCGATCAACTGCAAAAAGAAAAAAGAGAGAGAGAGAGAGACTGCTATATCTAATGTTTTAGCCAATACAAGAAAAGAAGAAACGGTTATATTTAACGTGGGTTATATTCAACGTAAGTGGATGCCGCAAGGATATACGGATTTAGGTAGAGGACGACCACCTGTACATTTTCAATCTAGATATCGATCTAATTCTTTGACTAAAAAATGGAGTAGACAGACGAGGACTTTTGGTACTACCATACTAATTCAAGCCTTGGAGTTGCAGTCTGGAAATAAATGTTTTGTTGCCTATCCTATCTTCATTCTTCAAATGTTTCTCTAAAAGCTAGAACAGAGATGTTACCCCCACTTTGTGGCCTCATGATATGCGTTGCTTTTTTTCTCTGGTGTCGAGTGTACTTGTGCTTTGATTCCATAGGTCTTCAACTGAAAGTTCTCGAAAGCATCGGAAATCGCTCCGACCTGTAAACAGGGTGCAAACAAGCAAAGTTGTGGAGGATGCAACACATGAGAAACGGCTTAGCAATTTAAAAGCTACAGGCGAGTTCACCTACCAGCTCAGGCTTTTTGGCATAAACTCTCACGATCATGTCCTGGTAGGATGTTGGCAGCAAGTGACTAATGCGATCATCTGGTATGGTGAATTTCTCCTCACTCTCGTAATCCTGAGAAACCCAAATCATAAGTTTCATACGCAAAAGAAGAAATTTAAGAAGCATTCGAATTGGTTAACCACATCCATGCTAGTGCCAACTGAACATGGTCAGCCATGCATCCTATGTTTAGTTCCGAGCTTAAAGTGATACTGTGCCAATTATTCCAGAACACTGTTTATTTGATCGGTCAGGCATTGGAATTTGATAAAATTCAGCAGACCCCATATCAAGAGACACCCTTAATTTCTCCTTTCTAATGTGAAAAGTCAGTGTCAAGCCAGGAACCTTTTGCCACTTTGAGGCATTTAAGGAGGATCACTTGAAAATTTGAGACAATGATCAATTTATAATCTTGCATTAGCGGTATCGAATTTCTGGGGCCACACTGCTTTGGAGAAACATAAAACTCTTAATAACTACCTCAACGTCAACTGAAGATCTCAGGTCCTCTCTGCAGCAAACAAGAAACACAAATCCTTTTGCCCTTTGGTTGTGTTGGTGGTTCAAGCATAGTTCAATTATGTAAGTTAGACTAAATCTCTGTTCTGGTAGAAGTCGTGAACTCAGCAGTCAAGAAGAAGATAATACACTGTTGCAAACCAAAATGACCCTTCATGGACAATGAAATTTATTCTTTATATGCAAACCTTATCATGCAGCTTAACATAACTCTTCATGCATGGCATTTATCCATTCTAAGGATAAACAATCACTCACCCAAATGTCTTCTGATTACAATTTATAGCTTTCTATATGTATCAAGCCCTTACAATGCGAACAGATTATTGCATAGACTGAAAAGATAAATAAACTGCAATACAGAATAATGAAGCTTACTAGTACCTTGAAAAAGTTGATGCTGGAAGATATACGTGCACAAAGGCAACAAATGAGAAGTCAGTGAGTCACACATATGATATGTAAAAGAAGAAAAAAAGAAAAGACACTTTACGACAAAGCTATTGAGGTACCTTTCAAGAGGATTATGCCTTCCACGCGTCAAGTCAATCTTAACATTGGTTACAGCAACATCCTCTTCTTTTAGGGTCACTCCAGTATTTTTCTGTTAAATTGAACTAGTTAAACTTTACTATCATGCTTGTTCGGTGTTGCCAAGGGGAAAGAGCTCATTCCCATATTTAACAAATCACCCAGTTAAATCTGAACAAGACCTGAGAACAAACAATATCTTGTGTAGTCACGGCCTTAAAGTGCTCCAATTTGTCCTTCGAACAGCATATTCATTGCAAAACTGCCACAGAATACTCAAATGTGACAATTTCACAGGTGAAAGCAGGAGAGCAGATTGGCTGCTTCAAAATGATTGTATATCTAGATTTGGTGCAGAGTACAAGAATCAATCAATTAGAGTACCTACCTGGTATAAATTCCTCCTACGAATCCGCATCATCAAATCCCTAGATTCCTTAAGCTCTGGATCTGGAGCTGTCTCAATAGTTTTTATTATCGAGTCATCTAACTGCAAGAGAAAAATGCATGTACTAAATGCTGGCAATCCACTATGTATCAATCGAAAACAAATGAAACACTCAAGAAGACCTTCCAATATTCACAAGGATCGTGAATGTAAGATGAAATATGTAAATAATCATTGGCCTTCACCAAAGCATCTACCAACATCAGCTCTACTGCCTGCAAATATATCAACATGAAAACGTATCAACTCAAGAAACTGGCAGAGAGAGAGAGAGGGCTCTATCAATCAACCACATTAGCACATACCTTTACTTTTGGGTGTGTGTAGACTGTTCGGTAGAGATCAGCACGAGTTGCAAACATCTTGTGGATGGTAAGATCTAACAAATTCTCCAATGATAATAAGGTCAAACAGAGCTAAGCATAAATTGAATGATATTACAGAGAACTGGACAAAAATACTGACATTCCTTGGCACGGTAGCAAATCTCATCATCCAAGACCCGCATTGTGTCCATTAACCTTTTACGTGAAAAATTTTGAAATTGAGAAGACATATTCTGCAATTCTGCTTATAAGAGATGCAGATTAGTAATAGGATTCAACAAATACCTCTCAAACTGAAAGTTGCATCCTAGACCACAAGCTCGGCAGTCCCTCGCAATGTAATCAAACCTGCACATGCATGTAACTCCAATATAAAAACAAAATATTGAAAAAAATGGCTCAATCAAGTAAAAGTTCTGGTAGATCATAAGGGATCTTACTTGTCTACATCGATCCCATTTCTGCCATTTGCAACAATATCATACAGAAAAAGCTTCTCCTTCTTGCCCTGGATATACAGATTGCAATGTCATCAGTCAAAAAATCTATCGGCATGTGAAAATGAAAATTGCGTGACAATAAAGTATTAGAAATCTGCCCAAATTTCTTAGCCCAACCAAAACTTCACCTTAGGTAGTGAATGCTCTGAGCTGGCAAGTATCATCTCCTGTGGTAGAATGCAAACAAATGCTCAACAGAACCTTACATTGGCAATTTATGTGCACTACAGAGAGAAATCAATAAATAAAGAAAAAGTTTGCTGCAGTCACCTGTATATAATGCATGAGAAGTAAAAGATATCTATGTATGTTCAGTAAGGTTGTATCACAGCACAAAAGTACATAGCTAATCAACAAAGATAACTTGAAGACACACGAAACATGCAACCATCAAGCTCATTTGTGAAATCTTTATCTCCAGAACAGAACTTGAGTCACCAACAACTCAGAAAGAGATAATGTTATAGTGTAATGCACCAGACAAAGATGTCATATAATAGATGCATCCAATAAAAGCAGCATACCTTAACTTTCTTAACCATTTCAGGGTCAATGTCGATGTTATGCTCGTCAACTATATGGTCAACAATCTTCACTGACATTTCCTCATGATGCCTAGAAAGTAAGATCACGTGAAAATGATAACAAATACTCTACAGAAACTGCAAGACTAAATGCTTAACATCATGCATCTTTTAATTCTTTGTTATTTGCCAAGAGAAAGCCGAGAGCAATTCATGAGAAAGAAGTGATCAAAGCAAGTTAGACAAAAAAATGCAAGTTCTCAGATACCAAAAGTTGTAAACGTTATCCTCGGAACGATTGCCAACAGTAGAGGACATGTATATTAATTTAAAGAAAGCTACAGAAGTTCCACAATCTCCCGCCAGAAAAATGGTGCAAGCTACAACTTTCATTTATGTACCAGCCAAGAATCTAGGAAACTAACACATGACTTCAAGAAACTGGAAAACGGGATCGAAAAACAGCGTTAGGTATCCTAGACAATAATTGAAGACAAAGCAAGCTGACCGGGGGAAAAAGAGGAAGCAGAAAAATAGAGGAAAAGTTCATGCTCAAGCACTGAAATTTCTTACATTAGTTGGCATAACTGGAACTCAAAAATTAGTAAATATAAAATATAATAAAAAAAGCCTGGAGAATGGACATGAATGCACTCTACTAAAAATGCAAATTACCAGTTGGAACCTCCAAGAACCAAGGGAAGGAACTCGCGTTCAAATAAGTGACTGAAAGGACCATGGCCCACATCATGAAGAAGTCCTACAAGTAGAGTGAACAAATGAATAACATGACAAATTAATTGTCTAGCTAGTTTGAGTGTAAGACAGCAATTACCAGCAATTTTAACCGTTTGAATGTCAAAGCGATCAATACCAAGCTCCAAGCCCTGCACGACATAAGCAAATCCAATTCTGTCATTCTAACAAAGGATGAGGATTAAGTATCAATGAATCAAAGATAACACCCCATACTTGATAATCTTTGAGTTTTTGAACAGCTTCACCAGCGAGCCAATACACCCCCAGAGAATGTTCAAACCTGGAATGCACAGCCCCAGGATACACCATGTTTGTCACACCTGAGATTATGTGGCATTCATAGAGGCAAAATTCCCAGCTCTTATCATATTCTTTATCCAGATACAAACACATGGGGATTCACTTGGAAAGCTAGGATTTCCAGAAGAGATGTGATTCCTTGATATATTTCAGACAGCTGAAGCTGAACAAATTATGAGAATTGACTCAAGACTACGGGAAAGTGGTAGAGCCCCATAACTAATAAATTAACTTGTTGTCATTAAGCAAAGTATGAGTCACAAAACATTCGGGTGTAAGGGAGTATCTAATTATTAAACCCGTGAATGACTAATAATTATTCTCGAAAGTTCATGAAACTCATGCGTGTTTCCTCCAGAGTACTACCAAAGAGTGCAGTGTGCAGCTTGGTTTTTTATTTGTGAAAGCAGAACCACAACACAAGTATTTCAAATGATCAACAGACATCAACAGAAAGGTTAAAACTCATGCAGTGGCTCTTTATGCAAGTGATGCATGTAGGCTTGACATTTCTTAACCAAAAGAAGCAAAGAGAAATTGAGATGCTATTTATCATAGCAAAGCATGGATAAATCTAACTCAGAGTAATGCAGACTCCACACTTAAACATTGAACTCACCAAGCTGTTTCAGTTCACGAAGCCTGCAAAAAATCGGAGGAAAACAGAATCGTTAACCGCGAGGTAACTTTTCAATCTACAGAGACTTCCACAAAAAAGACACAGACTTGCCTCTGAAACTGTTCGGTATCAATGAACTTCAACGCAAGCTGCAAGTCGAAACAACAGAGAAGCCATCAAATGATGATGTCCCGTCACCATCTTCAATCGAACAAGCATTTAATTACTGTACACGCGATCCATGTGATATAACTGAAAAAGGAAACTCGACAGAAGAGGCAAATCGACCAGGCTTTTATAGGTATAGATATTTACACGAGGACAAGGAGAGATACAGGATGTCGTGCAACCTCTTTGGAAACGAAGAAAGAGAAGCAAAAGCGCGCCGACGTCATCATACGGACCGGACTTATATCAAGAACAGGGAAGAAGACAACAAAAAAATTTCACTTCAGCTTCGCTAACCACACGCCGATCATTCATCACAGGCTCCGGCTCGCGAGTTCCGGCTCCGCAGCACGAACTCGCGAGCCGTCGCAATCAAACTACTCGACTCCCGAACGCCGCTCCGCAATCCACATCCACTCGCGCACGCGATTCCGGCTCACTTTTCCCGCTCCATCGAACAAACAACAGCGCGAACAGCAATCGACTAGGAAGAGAGAGAGAGAGAGAGAGAGAGAGAGGGACTTACAGGATCGAGGAAGATGTTGCCGTGGACGTTGTCGTGGACGTGCTTGGAGAGCCGGAGGTCCCGAGCGGAGGCGAAGCTGTAGGCAGGGGAGAGGGAGAGGTCGTCTTTGCAGTAAGCTCCCATTGTCTCTCTCTTCTCTCTATCCGTCCGCGACGGGGAGAGCGCGCGCGAGAGTGAAATCCGGAGCAGCAGCAGCAGGACGAGGCAGCAATGGAGCAGCCGGAGGACGAGGGAAGAAGGTCGGAGGATTGATTGGCGGCGATCGACGAGAGCGAATCGGCTTTGGGGAGGGCGGGAGGAAGGCAGTGGCGTCACGCGGTTTCGAGACGGGGCGGAGGAGAAGGTGGAGGAGGAGTAATGCGGGCGAGAGGAGAGGGAGAATAAAAGAAGCAAAAGAAAAAGGCTCGCTTGCTTTCGGTTCACTCCCTTCTCGTTTAAGAATTCGGATTTGGAAGGAGTGCAGATGGCGCCGACGGGGACACTCCACGATTCTGGCACCACACGCAACGCATGTGCGTGTCCGTTATTTATGGGAACCGAATATCCTCGATTCCTGCTTTAGGGCTCATTCCATTCCCCCACTTTCCCCTTCTCTTTCTCATTTTTATTGTACTTTAATCACGGAATCCCCTCGTCTCCTGCCTCTGCCGTAACATCCCCTCCGTCCCATGCCCGTAAGAAATCCGCACGAGCGCGTTCGCCCGTGATCCGGATGCGGCCCGAGAGTTTGCTCGCGTGAAAAAACGACGGGGCGGTGCTCACCGATCGGCCAGTCCTTTGTGGCGCTTCCGTCTCGTGCCGGCTAACGAGCAAGCCGAGTATGAATCCATGCTCGGCAAGGATCTTGTCTTGTCTCCATGCGATGGTGAGATCTTCACGTGACACACGTGAGCACGACTTTCCCTTTACCAAACACAATCGACTTGGAAACATTATGACTCCATTTCTTAGTCAAAATCTGTCCCCCCGACATATTAAAAATCAATATAGTTATAGCAAAACGTGGACCAAAAGAAGTCACTCGGAAAGCACTGTCGTTTCTCTCCTCCGCGCATCATTGGATCCGTGCTTTTGGCATCATTTTCACGTCGGGGGCCGTCCACGGTGTCTCAAGTACGATCCACGAGCGGGTCAACACGCGGTCGACATCTCCATCTCATCGTAGATTACACACACATTCGCACAAATTACACTAAAAAACAGTGACTTATGCCTGCCACTTTCTATCGATTGCAAACAGAGGAGCACGTCTACCGAGTTTATACTAATCTATTGCGACGTATCCGAAGCAACCATGTATACGAAAATTCTTGTCCAGATCGCGCTCTACAAGTGAGGTCCAAGTGCAGCTTGCGTAATGATACGCAACAATGAACCCAATCCAATCGTATCAATGCAAGCCGCCTTGTACCTTCCATAGTTTTGTCGCCTGACCACCTAATTCCGTCACTTCAGCTAATGGTACTAGTCGAATGTGCTTGAACCATGCCCCTTTAATAAAGGGAGACATCCTCGGTCAAAGCCTCTTGATTTTGCATGTGTAGGATCATAACTAGTTGACTTTGGCTGCTAGGAACCACATTCTAATGCCCAACGATCATGACGACTAGTTCAGCAGTTGGAACATGAAAATCAGTAATTTCCCAAACACAAACACAACAAATTCCTTTTGCAAATTCATGCACATTACCAACCCGAGCCAGTTAAGCGCCGGAATGGGAAAGCTTCTGCACAAATGACTCCCTTATCCTGAAAGAAGTTTCTTAAACTCCCTCCGTAAACGGAAAGAAAGCAAATTGTGCACACTTACTGATAGGACTGCCCCTCTTTCCGTTGGGGTGACAGTTCTGGGAGTACCCTATCATCCCAACATTTCTCCATCGAGAATTTCATATTTACTTTCTTCTGTCCCGAAATTGCCCTGTTCTCAGGAACGTGCAAACTCAAAGCAACATCTGAAGACAACGACAAACGATTGAAAAGGAAAACAAAAAGGGCAGCTCGACAAAACACAATTAAAGTAGACAGTGCAATTAACAAACACAAACTCAACGGGAAGATTGTCATAAAACGCAAATAAAGTTGCATGAAGTAGGTTGTCCATATCGACCATCCTATTACAATGAATACATCATTGCCCTCTCATGAGATGTATCCAGATTAGTCGCTAAACTTCCATCTGCAGTTATTGCCGCTAGTATGCCACACCAAACTGACCTAGACAGCTCCCTCAGCAGGATTTAAATGAGCCTGAGGCAAGCGTAAGAACCATTTTTGATGTTATATCTGCATCAGCTGATCTCTGATTTCTTTCAGTAACCGATACTCATAGTTGACTAGGATATCCTCATACCACTTCACTTTTTCACCAACTCACGAACCGCTAATAGAATTCCTTTCTCAATCTGTCTACTCCCATCGGGACGTAAACAAGCTCCCTAGCATCACTCTTCAACAACATTAACCAACTCATACTCGACAAGCGATAGGTTGTTATCTTCTTTGACAGCAAAATCAGCCGGTTCAGTTTCGGTCACCTCAATACGTCCCCACTTGTCCACAGCAAGCCTCATGGATCCCTTAAACATGTCAATTTTGGCATTCCGCAGGATTACAATCGTATCAGGCTTCATCAAGTCAACTGCAGTAAAAATGTGTACCGATATTTCAAATAGTACACCCAAACTATGGTTGCAATTGATAATATCACCAAAACAGTGGGAGGCCTGACTGCAGAAGCTATTGGCCTCAAATTTATAACAGAGTTATGAATATTGCTAAAATGAGAGTTAGAGGCATGTTACTTTTGATTTAAATTCGATAAATATGCTGAGCTTAACTGCTAGTGACTCGAAATCCACAAGATGAGCCACTTGGCTTGCAGAAAAATCGCAGAAGCTCAACAGTTAGAGGCCTCAGAATGGAAAATTACAAACAAAGGCCTTCGATATAATTTTCTTCACCAACTCAGCTACACAGAATAGATCTGTATATCCTCCATTTTCATATCACTGAAGACAAACTGTTCACAGTCTATTCACCATGTAATGCAATTAATTAAAAGAAGGAATGGTACCTTGCTCATTTCTAGCTGTAAATACAATAATGCCTGTCTCATCCCCGATCATGCATTCAGCAATCCTCGTTTGACGAACTTGCGGCCCATCAGGACGGCCCTTCTGCATTACCATCTTCGAACTCACAACCTTCACGGTAAGAGTGTGGCCAGTAGTCCCAGGACGCAACTGATCTACCTTGGTGAACACGGGTTTCCTCATTGCAGGCTTCGCTTCAGCCATCTATACAAAATTAAAGCCAATCAAGGTGCACTGTCAAACTGGATCTTTCGCCTGCTTTTTCCTTAATCCCAGCTGAACTAATAACGACCACAGAAGACCCACATACCCCCACCCCAGAAAATGCCATGTCTGATCAGTCACGGCACTTCCACCCAACAAATTTCGACTTAATTTTATCCACTCAACCAAAACCCGCATCAATTACAACAAGAACATCGTCGAATTCACCTTTTCTCATTTCTACTAGATATGATAATTATCCACGGTAACCCACGTACACCAAATATCACGCGATTTTGCACCCGAAAATGGATCATTTCAGATAAACAGATCGAACATAACATATAATCAAGGCTCACACTACTGAACTGACCCAGAACCCACATCAACACTACCCCTAAAAGTCACCGGCATTCTTTCTGAAAATCAGATATTATCAGCAGCAGCATTACCCAATTGTCACATCAACATGCGTGCCCTTTGCCAACCCACGATTAGCCGGAAGGCCATCAAAAGGCGATCGGAAACCTCAAAGCACAACAAAAAACGACAACCCACCGCACGAAATCAAGCTCTCTTTCTTCTTACAATTTATCCAGAAAAAAAAGTGGGGGACAAAAAAGAAGAGAACAACACATCCTCCGTGAAAGTACCCAACGTCACAAGACAGCGAGGATAAAATTCGACGAAAATGGCGTGCGGGAATTCACCTCAGTGCCTACGTCGATCGACAAGGTTGCCACGACAGTGAGATCTTCGAGTTGCGTTGTAGGTTACGAGGAGTGACGATTAAGATGGAAGCCGCTGGTGGTGCGAAACGAAGGGCCGTCAATATCGCCCGTCGAGAACGACGCGGAAAAGGAGGGTTTCTTACTTCGCTCGCGGCCCCTGGTGTCCCTTATTTTCTGGACGTATCTCCGCCGTGCACAAGCGGGAAATCGGACGGCTGAGGAAATACTAAGTTTTTACCTCTTCTCCGTAGTCCGATCTTTTTCCTGGACATTTTCTAATTTATGTCCGCAATTTATTTCTAAAATACACGAGTTTATATTAACGTAAACTGAAAATTGCACCATATGTCATGCGCGATTTGCTTCTTTTTCATATAAGCCAGTAAATTTAAGATTTAATGAGAATAGATTATACTAAATAGGGTTAATACCTTGAAAAATCCAAAATTGGTACACATGTGACAAGTTTACCCCGAATTATCTTTTTTACCATGAAAAATCCCAAACTGGTACACCTGTGACAAATTTACCCCGATTGACTGACCATAAAAAATCATAAATTGTGTCATTTACCCCCAAACTAATTTATTTTATTGCCAAAAAACTCAAACTGGTAAATTTGTGACAAATATACCATCCACTAAATTGTATTAATATCACAAAGAAATCACAAAAATTGTAAATTGTGACAACGGAGCGTGAAATCTCCAATTGGTATCCCAGTCAACTTAATAATTTGACAGTAAAATTTAACGAAAACTAACATATGGTAAATTTGCCAAAAATATACCTGTTTAGGGTTTTTGGTGGTTAAAAAAATAATTTGGGATAAATTTGTCACATGTGTACCAATTTGGGGTTTTTCAATGTATTAACCCTACTAAATATAGAACACACTTACTTTTCAGTACGAAAAATTACTAACCACGTATTTGCCTATAGGATAAGTAATTTTTCAAAGGGAAATATATATTTACATTTGATGATGAGTAATTTCTCTATGTAATTAGTAGCATTTTAGACGAAAAAAGATCTTAATATAACAATTAGTGAATACTGCATGACTCTTTAACAACAGTTAACGATTTTTCAAATTAGAAAAGTAAGCGCCTATGTGTACTGTTCACGTGATTAATAATTTATTTAGTCCATTAGTAATAATAGTTCTCAATGCAGCCACTGAAAAGTAAGTTGTGCGCAATCAGTGATTTCTTTCCATATTGTTGGTAGTAAAAATTACTTTCTATATTATGAAAAATAACATTGACCGTCATTATTTAGTCGATGGTAACTTTTCATATGAAAATAATGTTTAAATAGTAGTTGGTAATTTTCGTATGGAAAAACAGAAATCTTCATATAAGTAATAACAAATAATTAGTGAAATATATATATATATATATATATATATATATGTGCTTAGTAGTCATTTCCTAAAGAAAGGTTATTTTCCATATACTATAACTTTAGTACCAGTTGCAAATTTTCTCCTGAGTAGACAATGTGGGCTGTAATCAGTACATAAGGACATGAATTGTTTGAGTAGAACAAAATCAGAGGAGATAATTTGCACGAAGGGTCTCAAACAGACCCCATGGATCTTCCGATGCAGCACAAGCTAAAGACAGAGAGTGCAAGATGTACATCGTAGGAGCGGGCATTATTACACTTATTGAAGATCCTGCATCGTCTTTTAATACAGCACAAGCTGAAGACGCACAGTTTAAGACCGCACTTTGTACGAGCAGCAGCATTCTTACACCAATTCAAGATCCCACAACATCCTACGAACCCGACGACGTGAAAGCTTGAACACAGAAACTGCAGGAGCCGAGGAGCAGGGAAATCACCGGTACTGCGGGGCCAGTTCACCCTCCCTGACGATGTAATTCTGGAGAGGGAATTCCTCTCCCCTGAAGTACCTATCCAGCATGTCTTTTGTTCCCGCTGCGTATCGCAACTGCACCAAAACCAAGATTTGCAAGTCAGAAACATGATAAGAAGAGCGAGTCAAAAAGTTAGTACTGAAATGGGAGGCGAGGGAGTATGGAAATGTATAGTACCTGCGCATCTATAGTTGTGCCGGAAATATGAGGTGTCATGGCCTGGTTCGGCATGTACCGCCAGGGGTGGTCCTTGGGTGCTGGTTGTGGGAACCAAACATCCCCACTATAACCTGAAAGATCGACAGATGAAAATCTAACATAATTATAAATTTGGAGAGAAAAGAGAGAGAAAAAAATACGATTATAACCAATCTTCTGGCTATAGTTTACCTCCGATGTGTCCGCTGGAGCAAGCATCAGCAACTGCTTGTGTATCCATGATTGCTCCTCTAGCATTGTTGACGATAAGGACACCCTTCTTCATCTTGGAAATCCTCTCTTTATCAAACATTCCTCTAAAACATATACCATGGCCTTCATCACATAATGCTTGCAACATTTTACAAGAACTCTCTCTCTCTCTCTCTGAAAGCCTTTTCTTTTTTTCTCAATATATACTCGCAATTAACTTCAGAACCTCACATATTGCAAGAAAAATAAGAACCAGAAGCAGAGTAACACCAGAAACTTCTTTGGGAACGTAAACATTACTGGGTTAAATTAAAAGGATTTTTACCTCGTTTTCTCAGTTAGAGGGGTGTTGACCACAACTATGTCACATTTCTGAAGCATCACATCAAGGTCCTCCTCAAATTTTGCACCAGTCTGCTTCTCCAGTTCTGGGTCCATTTTCAGGCGGTCATGATAGAGGAGATTGCAATTGAAAGGCTTCAATCTCTGTAGCAAAAGCTTGCCAATTCGTCCAGCACCAACAGTCCCAACAGTTTTTCCTTCAAGATCATAAGCTCTGTATGCTATACCAGCCACATTCCAGTCCCCACTGATGACCTGGTGATATCCAGGCAAAAAGTTCCTTACAAGAATGAGGATTCTCATGAGCTCATCCTCTGCAACTGAAACAACATTGCTACCAGTGACTTCTGCAACCGTTAACCCTGCTTCAGCTGCAGCCTTTAAATCAATGTGATCAGAACCAATCCCAGCAGTGAGAAGAAGCTGCAGATTCTTCGCCTTTTTGATTCTTTCCGTGGTAACATAGGCAGGATGAAAGGGGGTTGTTATGAGGACATGAAGATCGGGAATATGCTTTTCAAGTTCTGTGATGATAGAATTGAGAAGTGAGAAGCAAAGCAATCATAATCATGAAATAATAACAAGTTATAGAAAGCAATACAATAACAGTCGGGCGACAACCAAATCAATAATCATCGAGATTAATGACATGGCAGATATCAGCCAAAGCCAAAGGTTCCTGTGGAGCAAATCTATATAGAAAGCCATTGTCAATTCTAAAACGTACTCACCACAGTCTGGTCCCTCCTTGTCATCCGTGACTATGTACTGATGGCCTTGTGATTCCAGCCAGTCGTGTATGCCCAAACCTCTCTCGACACAGCCCACGAAATTCGGATTCAACTCAGCATATTCATTGGCCTTGTAGAACACACCCACAATCTTTTTGCTTCCAGCAGTAGACTGATAAAAGTAACCGCAGAAAACACATGCAGTCAGAAAAGAAGAAAATTTTGAAGCAGAAAAGGAAGATTTAAGCAAGAAGGCATCAGTTCAAAATTCCAGAGACATGTATCTCCATTACCAACTGATAACATTATCACTTGAAACGAGAACTACCCTAACAAACCAAATCTGATAAGTGAACAGCAACCCCTATCAAGATAAAATGGCCAAACATTTCACATGAGCTTTCTGTGTAATCCACATAGTCAAGCAAAGTAATAAATCTTGTAACAAAAAAGCAACGGAAGAAACAACTGTTAGTGTCTGATGCTATCAACCTTGGCAGACTAAATTTCAGTACGAAGGCAGCTACATTGTGCACAAGTTTCTTGATCATAAACCTCGTTGCTTTGGTACAAATATTTGATTGAGAACATGTTATCGTGTTTTCAAATGGGAAAAAACGGAAGTATCAAGCGCAAGTTAATACGAACCATTCGTCCGCATCACTTGCAAACCAGGCAAACCCAGCTGCTACAGATGGTCTCTTATCAGTGCTAAAAAAACCAACATTAACCGCACAACTACCGAAAGACTTTTATTTATGAGAACTAGCAGAGCAGGAGCTCATTAAAACTAATTGTCTGTGCAGCTTTCGTTCTCTCTATACCTCTTGTAGCATTGTGGCATAATAAGCATACACTTCTTCCTAACATGACAGACTACAGTTCATGAAGAGGTTTGACTTTGACTGCGTCTCTGTTAGAACCCACTACGATGACGATAATCGTGCGCACCGATCGACAACCTAGACATATCACAAAGCTTCCATTTTTCTAACTCTTCCCCCCCAAAAAAAAAAAAAAAAAAAAAAAAAAATAAAAAGCTTCCGTTTTCCCCTTCCTAATTGCCAAGCCAACAAAGACCCAAAACAGCCCACAAGGCCTACCGTCAGTCTGTCGGACACTCGTCATCGTCGCCATGCACGACTCTCTACCCCTAATTAGCGTCGGCACTAATGAAGCCTGGCTAATCGATCATCAGACGCCGATGCACAAACCGAATGCCCACGACCCAATTTCCAGACGACCCCCTAAATTCCGATCAAGCGAACCACCGTCCCGCTACTCGATTCAAGACCCATAAAACACAGATAAGCCTAAAAGCATCCGGAGAACACACAATCCATCAAAACAGAAGCTGGAGAACCAGAGTACCCACAAAAGACCCAAGACAATCATGCGAAAGCTCGCGATCATGCGGACCACAACAGCAGCAGCAGGTCATCGAAACGGGGGGCGATGACTAACGGGTCCACTCACATGGGCATGTCTAGCGAAATTCGTGGACGAGCACAGAGCTCTGATGGCGGAGACACCAGCTCGCTTCATCGCCATCTCCGAGCCGAGCGACACTCGCGGTTCCAAAGAGAGATTCGGCACCGGAAGACGAAAGAGAAGGCGCAAGAAAACACTCGTGAAGTACTCTCTGACCGGAAAAGAAAAGGACGGTTCGTGTTATATATATAGGCGAGGAGGAGGAGTCGCGAGGTGAAAGGTTTTGCTTGCGAAGAGAAGGTGAGGAACACTGGCTCTGGCAAGTGGCAGGTGGCGTGGTCGCTCTGTCTTCTTCGCGGGCTCGTCCGATTCGCGCCCGTCGCTCACCGTTTGGCTTCCGCGAGTGCGCCGATTTCCTCTGGAGACGTAGATGGTAGGCCGTGAGTTCTGACACGTGGCGGTGACGTTATTATCGATTCGAAATCCCTTTCTTTACATTTCTCTCTCTTTTTTTTTTTTTTTTTTTCCTTTAGCTTATTATCACGAAAAACCTGCTAAAAACCTAATATAAATTTACTCTTCGTTAATTTTTGTTAAATTTTATCATTAAATTACTAAATTGGATAATACGAAATTTGAGAATAGATGTCAGTTTGAGATTTTCGTGACAAAAAGATAAATTTATCACAAATTTACCGTCTAAAGTTTTTTATAGTAAAAAGTTATTCTTTGATAAATTTATCATAAACATACTAATTTAGGATTTTTTTCTGGTTAAAAAATTAATTTGGAATAAATATATCAATTTAGAGATTTTCATAATTTTAACATTTTTCTTTTAAGGAGCGATTATATAAAGCAAATGTGGCATGGGCACTCGTTACTAAATATCACTCGCGCATGTACAACATACAACTTAAAGATTTTAAGATCACATGTCAACTTACATATTTATGACCTCGCTTATTTAGATAAATCATCATTTCCCTTCAAAACCGCCTTTTGAAGAAAAAAATCTGTGAATTGTGACATGCTTTTCTCTCCACTTCATCATTTCTTACATATCCATCAATGACTAGCTGCCGCCTCCCGCCTAGCTCCTCACCATCGTCGCCACCTCAAATCTAGTCCAGATCAACATAGGGCGACCTAACCTAGAACCATATCGGGTCCTAGTCGATAGGACACTTGCAAGCTCTATCACAGAGCTTAGAACAGTCGCTCAGATAAAAACTTGACATTCACGAACTGGCAATATGTTCACGTATTTCGGTAATCATATTAAGTCGTGCCATTGAAAAAATACTATACTTTTTGTTCATTTAATCGTAATAAATCCACGTGAATTGGTAATCTTCTCTTCGTACGAAAATGGAATCAATTGAGGATCGTGACAACTGCCGTAGCAAATGCTGACTCGTCCTCCCTTACTGCCTTTCCAGTGTCCGAAGCGGCCATACGAATCCTGTTTCGTCCTTCCTTTTTAACTCACGGCTTTTCGGTGTCCGAAGCGGCGGTGCTTTTCCGAACAACGTGCGTTTTGGAAATCCTCAGCCGTCCTTGCTCTTCTCATGGACCAAATAGAGCGTGAATCTTCGTTTAGGCACTGCTTCACTTGTTGAAGAAAAGTTCCCAAAAACTCCATGAAACGAATAAATGAAAAAGAGGATGGATTATTTTCATGCTTTCTCAATTAAAGCCCATATACCTAATTTTGTTTAATTTAGTCCATCTGACAACGAATTCGATTGATCAACTGATGTAATAATATAATGCGGACAAAATACGCACGACTTGTGCGTACGTGTTTAATTAATGTAGATTATGTTAGAGTATAATGCAGATGGATGTGGACAATTCAGATGTCAATGTCGAGCACAATTTTTCCCACGAAAGGTTGCAACATTACGCTGCAACATCACATAGGCCCTATGTTGACTAGATTTGGCCGGCTTTGATGTGGTAAAGTGAAAGGACTTTGTAAGAAAAATCAAAAGCTAGGAAATACCAACACTATTCAAGAGCGTTCATGTCGGGTTAGATATCTTTGAAACATGTTTAACACTCTCCAACACTAATCGACATTTGATCAACAATTGTCGGAATTTGCGATGTTGGGAATTTCAACATGCAAGTTCAAAATTCCAATACGCAAAAGTCAATTTTAAAAAAATTAATAAATGAGAAGTTAAAATGTAAAAATGTAAAAATAATAATAATAATAATAATAATAATAATAAATGGAAAATAAGAAAATATAATATTCTCTTCTTTTTCGACTCTCATTTTTGTGACATAATTTATCCATCATGTTTGTTTTTTTTTTTTTTTTTTCTCTCTTCTCCTTTGACAAGTTCTAACACACGAGCCTAAAATATGAATTGTTTGTTTTTCTTCAAATTTTATAGATTATTGGAATGGAATTGAATTTATTAAATTGAAACAATAGATAATATTAATAAATGGTGAATTAATGTTTTTAGTGTAAATTCATTCTAGACTATTTTTTATTATTCACTTATTTATGCATTTGAATTAATTTAATTTAATTAAAATGATACATTTAATATACAACATGTTTCAAAGTGTCAGAATTTTCAATTTTTTTTTTATAAATAATGTGTCGGCGTGTTATGTTGTGCCGTGTCACTTGTTGGTATTAGTGCTGCTTAGATCAAAAGTATAGAGATTCGATTAGGAAATTCGCAAATATATTGAGTCGGGCGCATTTATTTGGTGCATCCCTTGGCAGTTGGCCGACGCTTCTAATCTTTGACCGGAGTCGAATAATTAGGACACTACGCAAATCGATATGACCTGTCCCGGATAATGACTGGAATCATCAAAATCAGATGAGCTGTTCCTTTCGTTCGTTGGTAGGTTGACTCGCACGCGCTAACGCGATAAGGCACGATTACGTGGACAAATTATCCTCTTCCTGCTCCTGCGGATAAAATGCGTACATTTATTTATTAATCTGACAGGTCACGCACTGTCTGCAAGCATTAATCTCCGAGAACTTCGGTCCCAGATTTTTATTTTTTAAAACTTTGCTTGAAGCATTTACTAAGCAATCTAATAATATATATTCGATACCCTAACTTTCCCATCGCATCTAAAATACGTGCTTTAAAAATTGATATATCTAAGCAAAAAGCGTCGCTTTTATTGGTTAAAATAATAAGTTATTGTACCAACGGTGTTTTCGCATTTTGAAATGGAGCTTCGTATTCTTCCAATTTTTAAATATTGATGAATGATTTGGATGTACACGCTTCCCCGAATTTAGGAGGGGGACAAAAAACAGAAAGAGGAGAGAGAGCGTCAGAGAGGTGGGTCCGGGTCGGGTTTTTGGGGGGACAAAAAATTGGAAACGCGTGGCGCCGCGTAAGTGGTGGACCACGCTGACGTGGCGGTCCCGGACCACCTGAAAAATTTCAGGTGGTCCGGGCCCACCTCTCTGACGCTCTCTCTCCTCTTTCTGTTTTTTGTCCCCCTCCACGCACGCGTGGCGCCACGTGGTGGTCCGGGACCACGCTGACGTGGCGGTCCCGGACCACCCAATACTTTCTCATATTTTCTCAGCATTACAGCCGCTATTCAGGCGGTCCGTCTATTGTGATTGATTGTCCTTTACGTGACGTGTCCACTGTCCACCATCCTTCGACAATTCACCTTTTACTTGCAAAAAAGAAAAAAAAAAAAATTATGAGTTCCTGTTTGAGTACCAATTTTGCACTGCATGTCAAAAATCGCAAATTTCACCACGGAGTCGGACGAATGGGCTCCATGACATGGTTTGAATAAATAAAAGCAAATCAATAGCCAAAAAAGAAAAAGATTAAAAGGACTGAATTGCAAAATGTGAATAAGTTGGAGACCCAATTCTATGATTACCTTAAAGTTGAGATGTTATTGGGGATGTCAAGCATTACTAGAAGCATTTTGCATAAAATTTTAGATTCTTATCACACAAACGACATACTTCGACTCCGAGATCAAGCAAGACTTCAAATTGCGAAAAACAAACTGTCCGGAGATTTGGTGTAATTTTGTTTTTTTTTTTTTTGGGCGTTCATTCTTCTTCTTCTTTTTTTTTAATGGATTAAATGAGGCAATTGATTCCTTGCGAGGAAATCAAAATCTAGATATATATCAATAACTAAGAGTCATTTTCTAACACGCTATGCTAAGGTTTAAGTCATGTCCCGCCCGTGTAGCATAGTAGCGTCATGCTAGGAATGAACATCGATAATTATATCTGGCAATAAACGATAATCGTCGGCTATACTCAGTAAATTGGGAGATGAGTTTCTGTTAATGGACCGTGATCTACCGCGCCACCTTTTGGACTAAGCAAAAGTAACGTTGGTGTAAGAAAATTTGCACAATAAAAAGTGCTGTTACATTCTCAAACAAGACCTCATCAATCTTCAATACAACACAAACTAAAGACACGCTTCAAGAACAAACGTTGAAACGGCAGCATTACTACACTTATTCAAGATCCTGCAACTTCTAATCAGCTCAACGATCGGAAAGTCTCGAACACGGAAACTGCACGAGCTGAGGAGACGGGGAGATCACCGGTACTGAGGGGCCAGTACGCCCTCCCTGACGATGTAATTCTGGAGAGGGAATTCCTCTCCCTTGAAGTACCTATCCAGCATGTCTTTGGTTCCGGCCGCATATCGCAGCTGCACCAAAACCAAATTCAAAAGCCAGAGCATGATTAACAGGCGAAACGGTGCGTTGCTTATTGAAAATGAGAGACGAGAAGTATGGAGATGTATAGTACCTGGGCGTCTATAGTTGTGCCCGAAATATGAGGCGTCATGGCCTGGTTCGGCATGTACCGCCAGGGGGTGGTCCTTCGGTGCAGGCTGCGGGAACCAAACATCTCCACTATAACCTGAAAGATCAGACAGATGAAAACTGAACATGATCGGAAATGACAACTTATATTACTGATCTGCCGGCAATAGTTTACCTCCTATGTGTCCACTGGCACAGGCGTTGGCAACAGCTTGTGTATCCACGAGCGCTCCTCTAGCATTGTTGACGATAAGCACACCTTTCTTCAGCTTGGAAATCCTCTCTTTATCAAGCATTCCTCTGAAACATATACCATAGCCTTCATCACATAGTGCTCGCAACATTTTACAAGAACTTCAAACTTTACACATTTCAAGAAAACTGAGAATTCAAAGCAGACTAACGCCATAAACTTCTTTCCATCAAATGATTTTTACCTTGTTTTCTCGGTCAGAGGGGTGTTGAGCACAATTATGTCACATTTCGGAAGCATCGCATCGAGGTCCTCCTCAAATTTTGCACCAGTCTGAACCTCCAGTTCCGGGTCAATTTTGACACGGTCGTGATAAAGGAGATTGCAGTTGAAAGGCTTCAATCTCTGTAGCAAAAGCCTGCCAATTCGCCCAGCACCAACAGTCCCGACAGTTTTTCCTTCGAGATCATAAGCTCTGTGTGCTATGCCAGCCACATTCCAGTCCCCATTGATGACCTGATGATATCCAGGGAGAAAGTTCCTTACAAGAATGAGAATTCTCATGAGCTCATCCTCTGCAACCGAAACTACATTGCTTCCAGTGACTTCCGCAACTGTCAACCCTGCCTCAGCTGCAGCCCTCAAATCGATGTGATCAGAACCAATCCCAGCAGTGAGAAGAAGCTGCAGATTCTTCGCCTTCTTGATCCTTTCCGCAGTAACATAGGCAGGGTGAAAGGGCGTCGTTATGAGGACATGAAGATCGGAAAGATGCTTTTCAAGTTCTGTGATGAGCGAATTGAGAAGTGAGAAGCGAATCAAACATAAACATGACAAGTTATAAAACCCAATACAGTAATAGTCACAAGCAACAACCACGTTAATAATCACCAAGAGTAATGAAATGGCGGGGATCAGCTAAAACCAAAGGTTCCTGCAGGGCAAATCTACAGAGAAACACATTGTCATTTCCAAAGCGTACTCACCGCAGTCTGGTCCCTCCTTGTCATCTGTGACTATGTACTGATGGCCTTGCGATTCCAGCCAGCCGCGTATGCCCAGACCTCTCTCGACAGTGCCGACGAAATTGGGATTCAACTCGGCATACTCATTGCCCTTTGTAGAACACACCCACGATCTTCTTGCTTCCAGCACCAGACTGATAAAAATGACCCCAGAAACCACATATGCAGTCAGTAAAGAAGAAAATGCTGAAGCAGAGAAGGAGCATACAGTTTAAATTTCCAGAAGCACGAACAGAAACACAAAATAATCACGGATCGCGCCGACTAACGTGTCACTCACATGGACGCGTCGACTCAAGCTCGGAGACGAACACAGAGCTCTGATGGCAGACACACCGGCGTGCTTCATCGCCATTTCCGAGCCGGGCGGTTCTCGCAGTTGACGGGTTGGAAGTGATTCGAAGAGAGATTCAGTATCGGAAGAAGAGAGAAAAGTGGATAAAACACCGGTGAAGTACTGGGAGGGAGATGTTCGATATATATAGGCGAAGAGTCGCGAGGGAAGAGAGAACAACTTCTCCTTCGCTTTCTTGTGATGAGGAAGCGAGACACGCTGGCTTTGGCAAGCGGCATCATCACTGTCTGTTCATATGGAAAAAAGCGTGTCTCGTTCTGGCTCTGGCGAGCTGCATCCTCACTTCCTCTTCTTGGAAAAGAATTTCTCTTTTTTGAGCAGTTTCAAAATTCGATAGGTTTCTATTTTGGATTAAGGAGACGGAATTATACCTTGTCAATACAGGTCGATCATGGGGTCTAAAGTTACGGAGACGTGATTATAACTGTCATTAGTATTTATTACTTAAGAGCAATTACGCTTTTTAGACCATATAAAGCCATACGTGATTGTTGTAGAGACCTGATTATCATCATGAAATCCTATGTATTTTCTCAGTTTATCAATCTTTCAACATTCAATATTCGCATTTCTTACCGTTGATTTTATTGTTCTCCATCATCGTAACGCAATTTCGATTCTATTTAAATTAACTTGTTTAATAAAGAACCAAAGATCAACCTTTAGTGAAAGCCATTTCACTAATTGGGATTGATCCCGATTTCTAGTGAAACAGCTATTAAATTTATGTATATGAAAATCATGTCAATTCGGATAATTTGTGGATAATTTGTGGATAATTTCCATAATTGTTAAAAAAAATAAAATAACAATAACGTGTTTATTCTCACGGCCATCGCGTGGAAATGAAATCCATGTGCGATTATTGTACTCTGTAAGGATTGATGTTGCAAATTCTGATTCGTCCTTCCGCACTACCCTTTAGACTGTCCGAAGCGGTCATGCAAATTGCAAAATCTAAGCAGTCCTGCCTTGGTGGCTTTTCGGAGTCCAAAGGAGCCATGCTTTTTCGAGCGTCGTGTCTTTTGGGGATATTGAAAATAACGTCTTTAAGAGTCTCCATCGACCAAAACAGAGCCTTTCAAGTTTCTTCGCCTAAGCACCATTTTCTTTCCTGAAAGTTTTCACAACCCCTACGTCAAACAAATAAATGAAATAGAAAATGAAAACTTCTACTCGTCTTATCCGTACTTTTACGTTTTTTCTGAATAAAAATTTTATGTACTTAATTCGTCGAGTCAAAGTCCATTTTTAGGCTCCTTTGATTATGTATGGACATGACTTTTTTAAAAATACTTTCCTTCTTCCACGTGGCGATGACATGATTAAAATAACATTATTTGGGTCCAAATCTTACTTTTTAATAAAATTTTAATAAATAAGCTAATTTTTTTTTTTTAAAAGGGACAAGCTAGCGGTGAGGATCAGGAGGTCTTGCCAATGGTCGGCCACCCCCTGATCTGGCTCACCTAAACTTGATCGAGGGCCACTATTGGCGATCGACCCATAGCCCACTAATGGTGGTCCTCGTTTGTCTAGGTGTGAGGCTGGTGACCCTCGCTCTGATTTGGGGGAAGGTCGGGCCCTCACCTATGGCACTGGCCAAGGCCCAACCGCTAGCCATCCCCCCGCCATCTCTAGCCCTTCTAAGCCATGGTGTGATAGCCCGCCCTTGTTGTTGGTTTGTCCTTTATTTTTCTTCTTTTTTATTTTCTTTTTAAAATTTGTATTAAAAATCATATTCGAACCAAAACAACGTTGTTTTAGCCACATCATTGCCACATTAGTATTTTCTGTTAATTGAATTAGACTGAGTTAATGAAATAACACTATTACACCAACTTGATAAGTTTTATGATTTAATTACACTTTTTTGTAAATTTTATGACTCAATTACACTTTCATAATAAATTTTAAAACTTTTATTACACTTATCCTCCCAAAAAAGGGAAGGAGTTGTTGAATTTCTCCTCGTGTCCCATATTCTTTGGTGCACGCATTGGCTGACCTTCTAATCTTGACCTAAGTCAAACAATTTTGACCGGATATGTAGCTTCTTTGTTGGTGGGTCACTTGCACGTTCTCACTTTGCAGTAATATAAGGACTGTCTCTCTTTCTAGAAGCAAGAGGGACACAAGGAGCGGTAAAGAAGACTTTTACTTTCTATCTTGCATGGATAAGAGTTAGCTACATACCTGACTTGCTTGGATTTTACACCGTGGACCAATAGCAGTGGATTCAATGCTTTTACTTCTTTCACTCTCATATTCCAACTTATGAGCCGACCACTCTACCACTAAGCCACTGAGGAACAAGGGGAGATTAGATCTCTTAAAGTTCAATTCCCGTTCTCAACTCATAACCAATAAATTGAACCTTAGGAATTCCAAACTCTACTTATTATCGCTAGCATCTTATCAATGGAGTTGCCTCATGGGAAGGAAGAGATAGGGAATTCAAATTTCCATATTCTTATGAGGTTAGTGTGGAGACGTTTAACTTCATATGTGAGTTTCAACACGCCCTACAAAGAGGCTAGCAAACATGTGAGTGTGAATTGAGAGTTAAAGTATGACATACAAAAAAAAAAAAAACTTATAGCTAGCATTTTAGTTATAAAAAATGAGCTTAAAGCATTTATTAAGCAATCAAATAATAAAATATTGGATGCACCACATGTCACAAAATCACAAATTCAGAAGTCAGATGCTGTAGTTTCACAAACTTAGTAACAATGTCCGACGAATGGACTAGATGACATGGATTGAGTAAATTAAAGTAAATCAATAGCAAAAACTAGGAAAAAAAAGGGTTAAAAGAGAGTATAGCACAAATATGGAGAACCAATTCTATAGTTACCTTAAAGTTGAGAGTGGAAAATGAATAATCTTAAAAATATTTTTTAAAATGATTAGCCAATGAAAAATATTTTCACTATCGATAACAATTTATATCTAAATATTACAATGAATTATAAAAATATTTTTCATTCATTAATCTTTGTAACTAATATAGGTGATTATTTTTAGAAGAATCTTTTTTCCAAATTATTGATTTTCAGTAAAACAGACTGAGGCTCAAAGTTAAGATGTTATTAGTGATGCCAAGCATAACAAGAAGCATTTTGGATAACATTTTGGATATTTCGAATTTGTAATCAAGCATTACCATAGATAGCGAAAAACAAGATGTCCAAGATTTGCATTTAACTTTATTTTCAATTTGCATTCATTCATTTTTCTTTATAGATAAATGAGGCAATCAGTTCCTTACGAGGACACTCGTTACCAAAATCCGGGTATATTTCGATATCTAGGAGCATTTCTGAACACGCTAAGCTAAGGTTGAAGTCATGTTCAGTACGGGCAGTACAGTAGCGTCACGCTGGGAGGAATGAAAATTGATAATTACATCAGGTGATAAACGATAATCGTTGACTATAATATTCAGGACATTCCGATACGAGTGTTATCTGCTTTTCGTGGAGCGCATCTTGGACTGTGGTCTGTCATGCCATCTCATGGACTATAAAGCCAAAACAAAACAAAACTACAGGAGAGAGTTTGCACGAAGAGTACGGTTCCATTCTCAAACAGACCTCATCAATCGTCAATACAACACAAACTGAAGATACGCTTCAAGACAAACATTGAAACAGCAGCATTACTATGCACACTTATTCAAGATCCTGCAACTTCTAATGAGCTCGACCATTGTGAATTCTCCAACACAGAAACTGCACGAGCCGAGGAGGCAGGGGAAATCACCGGTACTGAGGGGCCAGCACGCCCTCCTTGACGATGTAATTCTGGAGAGGGAATTCCTCTCCCTTGAAGTACCTATCCAGCATGTCTTTGGTTCCGGCTGCATATCGCAGCTGCGCCAAAACGAAATTCAAAAGCCAGAGCATGATTAGGAAGCGAGTCGGTGCGTTATATATTGAAAACGAGAGGAAAGGAGTATGGAGATGTATAGTACCTGTGCATCTATGGTTGTGCCAGAAATATGAGGCGTCATGGCCTGGTTTGGCATGTACCGCCAGGGGTGGTCCTTGGGTGCTGGTTGTGGGAACCAAACATCCCCACTATAACCTGAAAGATCAGACAGATGAAAATCGAACATGATTGGGAAATGACGACTGATTATAACTGATTTTCTGGCAATAGTTTACCTCCGATGTGTCCACTGGTGCAGGCGTCGGCAACAGCCTGTGTATCCACGAGTGCTCCTCTAGCATTGTTGACGATAAGGACACCTTTCTTCAGCTTGGAAATCCTCTCTTTATCAAGCATTCCTCTGAAATATATAGCAGGCATTCATCACATAATCCTCGCAACATTTTACAAGAACCTCAAACCTTACATATGGCAAGAAAACCGAGAACCTGAAGCAGACTAACACCATTAACTTCTTTCCATCAGATGGTTTTTACCTTGTTTTCTCAGTCAGAGGGGTGTTGAGCACAATTATGTCACATTTCGGAAGCATTGTATCAAGGTCCTCCTCGAATTTTGCACCAGTCTGATCCTCCAGTTCCGGGTCGATTTTGATGCGGTCGTGATAGAGGAGATTGCAATTGAAAGGCTTCAATCTCTGTAGCAAAAGCCTGCCAATTCGCCCGGCACCAACGGTCCCGACAGTTTTTCCTTCGAGATCGTAAGCTCTGTGTGCTATGCCGGCCACATTCCAGTCCCCATTGATGACCTGATGATATCCAGGCAAAAAGTTCCTTACAAGAATGAGGATCCTCATGAGCTCATCCTCCGCCACTGAAACGACATTGCTTCCCGTGACTTCTGCAACTGTCAACCCTGCTTCAGCTGCAGCCTTCAAATCAATGTGATCAGAACCAATCCCAGCAGTGAGAAGAAGCTGCAAATTCTTCGCCTTCTTGATCCTTTCCGCAGTAACATAGGCAGGGTGAAAGGGGGTTGATATGAGGACATGAAGATCGGAAAGATGCTTTTCAAGTTCTGCGATGATCATATTGAGAAGTGAGAAGCGAATCAAACATAAACATGACAAGTTATGGAAACCAATACAGTAATTATCACAAGCAACGACCATTTTAATAATCACCAAGAACAATGAAATGGGCAAATCAGCTAAAACCAAAGGTTCCTGCAGAGCAAATCTACAGATAAAGACCGTCATTTCTAAAGCGTGCTCACCGCACTCCGGTCCCTCTTTGTCATCTGTGACTATGTACTGATGGCCTTGCGACTCCAGCCAGTCGCGTATGCCCAGACCTCTCTCGACAGTGCCCACGAAATTGGGATTCAACTCGGCATACTCATTGCCCTTGTAGAACACACCCACAATCTTCTTGCTTCCAGCAGTAGACTGACTGTTAAAATATGATCCATTTTGTGAAAATTCTAGACTACACCAGACTTAACGGAGAAAGAAAAAATGGCGGCAACAATTTGTCTAAGACAAAGTTGAAGATTCTTGAAAGTTGGAGAAATTTATAGTACACGTGCATGCAAGAAAATTCTCAAATGTTAAAGAAGTTTCTGGTGTGCGTGGGCAGCAAGACCACGTGCAGCAGACAAAAGTAAAGCAAAGAAAAGTCAACAAAAGCTGCTGCAGAATAGAAAAATGTAGAAAAGTGGAGAAGCAACCAAAAGACACGGAAGAAGCCGCACGCACAGAAGCAACGAGGAGAATCGGGAGAAGTCGCGAAAAGCAGAAGACTGGAAGCAAATTGTAATTTTATATTA
The DNA here is from genome assembly GCA_014182395.1 of Eucalyptus sp. ANBG9806169. Lineage (NCBI taxonomy): Eukaryota > Viridiplantae > Streptophyta > Magnoliopsida > Myrtales > Myrtaceae > Eucalyptus > Eucalyptus sp. ANBG9806169. The sequence continues at coordinate 29,807,845 of CM024582.1, forward strand.
ATTTTCTGTACTCTAAGTCGGTGAAGAAAGGCGGTGCTCACGCCTATAAATAGGAGTTAGATGTCTGTTGTTTTATGTAGCCAAAAAACCAGCAATACTCCTTCTTTTGTAATACAAACCTTCATAATAAAAGTTCCTTTTTTTATATTCCCTTGCCATTGTAGTCCACTTTTATTCACATATACACACTTGCGCGCTCACACACACGCTTCCGCAAAAACCAACAGTGGTATCAGAGCCACGTCTTTTGGTTGGTATTGGGCGTTTGTCCTACCTACCCATTCCTAAAACTACCATTTCCAAATACCCACTAACTAAACCATGGCCAACTCTACCTCATCCTCATTTCCCATCCCCATTTTTGATGGGAACAACTATGACTTTTGGAGCATAAAAATGACCACATTCTTGATGGCCCAAGATTTATGGGACATCGTGGAAAAAGGTTGCGAGGCTCCGCCAGAAGGTGCAAGTGTTTCGAAGGATCAACTACAAAAGGATGCAAGGGCGCTATATTTTATCCAGCAAGCACTCTCGGAAACCGTATTTCCAAGAATAATTGGAGCAAGGACTGCAAAAGGGGCTTGGGATATACTCCGAGAAGAATTTCAAGGATCGGAAAAGGTACGCACTATTCGTCTTCAAACACTAAGAAGAGATTTTGAGAATTCTAAAATGAAAAATTATGAGACCGTACAAGAATATTGTGGAAAATTAAAGGAACTCGTTAATCAAATGAGAGCCTATGGAGATGGGATTACTGATCAAAGGGTTGTTGAGAAAATATTGGTGTCACTTACCAAAAAATACAACTCTATAGTTACAACTATAGAAGGAACTAAAGACTTGACGACCCTATCAATAAGTGAATTAATTGGCTCTCTAGAAGCATATGAGAAAAGACTAATGGCACAAGAGGAAGATTCAGTTGAAAGTGCCTTTCGGTCTAAAGTAAATATACGGTCTCATCAAACTAAAAATGGTGGAAGGAGTTCATGGAAAAACAAAAGAGGAGGAGAAATTATAAAAAAGGAAAACTATCCACCTTGTAGTATTTGCAAAAAAACAAATCATTTGGAGAAAGATTGTTGGTTTAAAAATAAAAAACAATGCCGCTTTTGTAAAAGATATGGCCACGTAGAAAAGATTGTCGCTCGAAAACAAATAATCGAGCAAACTATGTAGAAAAAAAAAGAAAGTGAAGAGAATACATTTTACGTAGGCCAAGCGGCAAATAACAATAAAAGTGAAACATGGTACATCGATAGTGGGTGTAGCAATCACATGACGGGGGATGAATCTATATTTACCGAAATTGATAAGTCGGTGAAATCCCAAGTAAAGCTGGGCAATGGTGCATTAGTAGATGTCAAAGGAAAAGGCACCATCACCGTGGAAACAAATAAAGGCCCAAAATATATACATAATGTATATCTTGTCCCTCGTCTTGCACAAAATCTCTTAAGTGTGGGCCAAATGATACAAAGTGGGTATTCTCTATATTTTAATAGAGATGCCTGCATTATCTATGATAAATATAAAAATATCATTGCCTCTGTTAAGATGAAAAATAACAATTTTCCTATTCAATGGAAATATGCCAAAGATATAGCCATGAAAGCTCAACTTGATGATTCATGGCTATGGCATCGAAGATTTGGCCACTTCAATTTTGCTGGGCTAAAAATTCTCCATCAGAAAAATATGATGAGAGATTTTCCAGCCATCACAGAAATTTCAGATGTTTGTGAAGGCTGTCTTCTTGGAAAACAACAGAGACAGTCCTTCCCATCTGGAGGTGCATGGAAAGCTAAGAAGCCATTAGAACTTGTCCACACGGACGTGTGCGGTCCGATGAGGACACCTACACCCAGTCAAAATAAATATTTCATCCTATTCATTGACGATTACACAAGAATGACGTGGGTATACTTTCTTCGAGAAAAATCTGAGGTTTTCTCTATCTTTAGAAAATTTAAGAACCACGTCGAGAATCAAAGTGGCCAAAGAATCAAAGTCCTAAGGAGTGACAGAGGAGGCACAGAATACAATTCAAAGGAGTTTAATAAATTTTGTGAAGATGAAGGAGTTCATCATCAACTAACTGTTGGCTACGCCCCAGAGCAAAATGGAGTAGCTAAAAGGAAAAATAGAACCGTCATGGAGATGGCAAGGTCTATGCTAAAGGAGAAAGGCATTCCCAACACTTTTTGGGCGAAGCAGTTTATCTTGCAGTATACCTGTTAAACAGGTGTCCAACTAAAGCTGTTCAAAATAAAACTCCAATCGAAGCATGGAGTGGACGGAAGCCTTCAGCAAAGCATCTCAAAGTGTTTGGATGCATTTGCTACGTCCACATCCCTGCTCAGAAAAGGAGTAAGCTAGATGAAAAGACAGAAAAGGGAATATTCCTTGGCTACAGTGATCAATCAAAAGGCTATCGGGTATACAACCTAAGAACCAAGAAGCTTATGATTAGTCGAGACGTTGAGTTCGACGAGAATGCTGCCTGGAATTGGGAAGACGAGAAGATCGAGAAGAAGTATATCACCTTGCCAGACATACCACTCGCTCAAGAGGAGTCAACGTCACAAGAAGAAGGAGAAGTACCGGATTCCACCACTCACGACATAACTCCACCGAGCTCTCCAAGAGTGACGCAAGAAGAATCTACTCCAGAGTCTCCAATACTAAGGGTAAAAGCCCTTAGAAGAATTTACGACACATGCAACTTTGCTATTTTGGAACCAGAAAACTACGAACAAGCATCCAAAGAAGAAGTTTGGATAAAAGCCATGGAGGAAGAGATCAAGATGATCGAGAAAAATGAAACTTGGGAGCTTGTTGATCGACCCGAAGACAAAGAAATCATTGGCGTCAAGTGGATCTACAAGACGAAGCTCAACGCGGATGGATCAATCCAGAAGCATAAAGCAAGGCTTGTGGCGAAAGGATACTTGCAACAACCAGGTATTGACTATACTGAAACTTTCGCTCCTGTTGCTCGCCTTGATACTATTCGAGCACTCATAGCTCTAGCAGCACAAAAAGGATGGAAGATCCATCAACTAGATGTAAAATCAGCATTCCTAAATGGATATCTTCAAGAAGAAATTTATGTAGCTCAACCAGAAGGCTTTATTGTCAAAGGCAATGAAGAAAAAGTCTTAAAGCTTAAGAAGGCCCTATACGGGTTAAAACAAGCACCACGTGCATGGTATAGTAGAATCGATGAGTACTTCATCAAGCAAGGATTTAGGAGGAGTATGAGTGAGCCGACACTCTACATCAAGACCCAAGGTAAGTCCGACACTCTCATTGTCTCTCTATATGTAGATGATCTCATATATACAGGAAACAATGAGACAATGATCCGAGAATTTAAAGAAGAAATGATGAAGACATTTGAAATGACGGACTTGGGCTTGATGAACTATTTCCTCGGTATTGAAGTCAATCAAGATGAAGGAATTTTCATCTCGCAAAAAGAAATATACCGAAAACCTCCTAAAGAAATTCAAGATGAACTATTGCAAAGCAGTTTCAACTCCGCTCATGACAAATGAGAAACTATTGAAAGAAGATGGAGCAGAAAAAGCCGATGCCTCCCTCTATAGAAGTTTAATTGGCAGTCTGCTATATCTCACTGCTACACGACCGGATATTATGTATGCGACAAGTCTACTATCACGATTCATGCAAAGTCCGAGTCAAATTCACTTGGGAGCTGCCAAGAGGATTCTTAGATATTTACGAGGAACTATAGATTACGGCATTTGGTATCGGCCAAGTGCAAATGCCAAGCTCATTGGGTACACTGATAGTGACTGGGCAGGTTCAGCTGTTGATAGGAGAAGTACAACTGGCTATGCATTCACTCTGGGTTCTGGAATATTCTCATGGGCATCCAAAAAGCAAGACTCAGTAGCACAATCCACTGCTGAAGCAGAATATGTTGCGGCTGCCACAACTACCAGTCAAGCAATATGGCTTCGAAGAATTTTGGAAGACATTGGAGAAGCACAGATGGAATCAACTCCGATACTTTGTGACAATAAGTCCGCAATCGCTATATAAAAAAATCCAGTATTCCATGGAAGAACTAACATATAGACATCAAATATCACTTCATTCGTGAAGTGCAAAACAAAGGAGAGATCGAGCTAAAATATTGCAAAACCGAGGAACAAATTGCGGACATCTTCACTAAAGCATTATCGCGAGCCAAGTTCGAGACATTGCGGGAAATGCTTGGAGTATCACAAAAATGGATCAAGGAGGAGTGTTAAAATATGATCCATTTTGTGAAAATTCTAGACTACACCAGACTTAACGGAGAAAGAAAAAAATGGCGGCAACAATTTGTCTAAGACAAAGTTGAAGATTCTTGAAAGTTGGAGAAATTTATAGTACACGTGCATGCAAGAAAATTCTCAAATGTTAAAGAAGTTTCTGGTGTGCGTGGGCAGCAAGACCACGTGCAGCAAATAGACAAAAGTAAAGCAAAGAAAAGTCAACAAAAGCTGCTGCAGAATAGAAAAATGTAGAAAAGTGGAGAAGCAACCAAAAGACACGGAAGAAGCCGCACGCACAGAAGCAACGAGGAGAATCGGGAGAAGTCGCGAAAAGCAGAAGACTGGAAGCAAATTGTAATTTTATATTAATTTTCTGTACTCTAAGTCGGTGAAGAAAGGCGGTGCTCACGCCTATAAATAGGAGTTAGATGTCTGTTGTTTTATGTAGCCAAAAAATCCAGCAATACTCCTTCTTTTGTAATACAAACCTTCATAATAAAAGTTCCTTTTTTATACTCCCTTGCCATTGTAGTCCACTTTTATTCACATACACACTTGCGCGCTCACACACACGCTTCCGCAAAAACCAACACTGACAAAAGCAAACCCAGAAACCAGAAACCACATATGCAGTCAGTAAAGAAGAAAATGTCGAAGCAGAGAAGGAGCATACAGTTCAAAATTTCCAGGAGCCCGAGAACCAGAGCACGAACAAAAACGCAAAAAAATCACGTGAAATCTTGCGGTCGCCCCAACTAACGTGTCACTCACATGGACGCGTCGAGTCAAGTTCGGAGACGAACACAGAGCTCTGATGGCAGACACACCGGCGCGCTTCATCGCCGTTTCTGAGCCGGATGGGTTCTCGCAGTCGACGGGTTCGAAGCGATTCGAAGAGAAATTCAGTATCGGAAGAAGAGAGAAAAGTGCATAGAAAACTGGTGAAGTGCTGGGAGGGAGACGTTCGATATATATAGGGGGGAGAGTCGCGAGGGAAAAGAGAACAACTTCTCCTTCGCTTTCTTGCGATGAGGAAGCGAGACACGCTGGCTTTGGCAAGTAGCGTCTTCACGTTTTGTTCAAGCGAAAAGGCGTGTCTCGTCCTGGCTTTGGCGAGTTGCATCCTCACTTCCTCTTCATGGAAAACAATCTCTTTTTTGAGCAGTTCCCAAATTCGATAGGTTCTCTATCTTGAATTGAGGAGACGGAATTATACCTGATAATTACACACTAGAGTATGCAAAATGAGTGTTAGGATTTATTTTTTATTTTTACTTTTTTTTGTGAATTTTCCAGGTGAGTTATTTGTAAGAGAATATGAATAACACTTGTAAATTTGCTTTAGATGTAACCGGAGGATGGGAATCATTTGAGCGATTGAATAATGGTAACGCAATTCTAATCTTTAATTTTATTGTTCTCGATCATTGTAACACAATTCCGATTCCGTTTGAATTGCCACCGAACCCGTTTAATAGAGAACCAAAGATCAACCTTTGGTGAAAGCTATTTCACTAATTAGGATCGATCCCAATTTCTAGTGAAACAGCCAGTAAATTCATGTATATGAAATAGAAATCAATTCAGGCCAGTTGTAGATATTCTCTACAATCATAAAAAAGACAAAAAAAAAATGTTAATTCTCGTTGGAAATTAACAGCCTTCGTTCCGGTCACCACGTGGAAATAAAATCCATGTGCGATTATTTTACGACTCTGTAAGGATAGCTGTTGCAAATTCTGATTCGTTCTTCCGCACTTCCTTTTGGACTGTCCGAAGCGGTCGTGCAAAATCTGAGAAGTCCTGCCTTACTGGCTTTTCGGAGTCCAAAGCGGCCACGCTTTTCCGAGCATCGTCTTTTGGGAAAATTGAAAATAACAGTCTTTGAAAATTCTCATCGACCAAAAGAAAGCTTTACAAGTTTCTTTTGCTTAATCGTCATATTTTATTTGTTAGAAGTTTTCATAAATACTGCATCGAACAGATAAATGAAATAGAAAATGAAAACTTCTATTCTTCTTATCCTTACTTTCACGTTTTCTTATTTAAGAGCCTATGTACTTAATTGGTCGAGTCAAAGTCCATTTTTAAGCTCCTTGGACTATGTACCGACCTGACTTTTTTTTTAATGTTTTCTCTCAATTGCCTGGTAATAAATTAACTAAAACAACATCGTTTTAATCAAAATTTGATTTTTAATAAAATTTTATAAAATAAGCTAAATTTTAAAAAGGACAAATTAGTGATGAGGATCACAAGGCCCTAATAATGATTGGCGACCCTCCCTCAAATCTAACAAAGATCGCCAGCTCTTGTCTAGACCCGATTGAGCACTACCATTAGCGACCGACCCCTATCTCACCAATGGCTATCCTTGGTAGTTTTGGGCGAGGGCCGGTGGTTTGGGGGAAGGCCACGACCCTCACTTGTTGTCGGCGAGTTGTCAACCACTAACCAAGGCCCAACAACCTTAGCCAACTAACCCCACCCTCGCCAACCTTCTTGGTGATGGTGAGGTAGACAACCCTCGTCACCGATTTATCCTTTATTTTTATTTTTCTCTTTTCTTTTCTTTTTTGAGATTTGTATTAAAAATCATATTTGGACCAAAATGACGTCGTTTTAGCCACATTATCACCACGTCAGTATTTTTGTTAAGCAAATTGGATGGGGCTAATGAAAGGACTTCATTATACCAATTTGATAAGTTTTAATATTTGATTGCTTTTTTTGTAAGTTTTATGACTCAATTGTACCTTTATTATAAGTTTTAAGATTTCGATGCACTTATCCTCCAAAAGAAAAGAAAGTAATTGTTGAATTTCTCCTTTCGTCCCATATTCTTTGGGGCATGCATTGGCTGACCTTCTAATCTTGACTCGAGTCAGATAATTTTGACCGGATAAGCAACTTCTTTCGTCGGTGGTTCACTTGCACATTTCACATTCCCACTATGTAGTAATATAAGAACTGCCTCTCTTTCTAGAAGCAAGAGGAGCATGGGTGGCTTCACACCTTCTCGAGTGCTACACTCGCGAGAAGGGACCCGAGGAATGGTAAGAAGACTTGCTTTCTGTCTCGCATGGATAAGAGTCAATTGCATACCTGACTTGCTCGGAAAGTGAAAATTCTTAGACTGGAGACCAATAGCGGTGGATTCAATTCTTTCCCTTCTTTTGGACTTTCTTGCCTTGATTCGAACCTATGACTAGTCAATTAACAGTCGACCTGCTCTACCACTTAGCTATTGAGAAACAAGTGGAGATTAAATCTCTTAAAGTTTAATTCTTGTTCTCAACTCGTAACCAATAAATTAATGGTTAATACCCTAAAAAACCCCAAACTGGTACACATGTGACAAATTTACCCCAAACTATTTTTTTTACCATGAAAAACTCCAAACCGATACATTTGTGACAAATTTACCTTGACTAACAATTAAAAAAAAAACCCTAAACTAGTACATGTATGACAAATTTATCCCAAACTAATTTATTCGACCGCAAAAAACTCCAAATTGGTAAATTTGTGACAAATATACCCTCTACTAAATTAGATTAATACCACAAAAAAATCACAAAAATTGTAAACTGTGACAAACGAAGCATAAAATCCCAAATTGATGTACCAGTCAACTGTCACGTGTCATTTAACTTAATAATTTGACAGTAAAATTTAACAAAAACTAACAGAAGGTAAATTTGTCACAAGTGTACCAGTTTGGGATAAATTTATCCAAAGTATTCCAGTTTTGGGTTTTTTGTGGTAAAAAAAATAATTTTGGGTAAATTTGTCACAGATGTATTAGTTTGGGGATTTTAAGGGTATTAACCCATAAATTAACCCCCAAGAATTTCAATCCTAACGCTTCTTTATCGCTAGCATTTTAGTTATTGAAAAAAAGGAGCTTAAAGCATCTATTAAGCTATCAAATAAAAAAATTGGATGCATCACGTGTCCAAAATATCAAATTCAGCAGTCAGATGCTGTAGTTTCACGAGCTTAGTGACAATCCTAGACGAATGGACTTGATGACATGGATTGAGTAAATTAAAGTAATTAGCAAAAATTAGGGGGAAAAAAAAGGTTACAAGAGAGTATAGCAAAAATATGGAGAACCAATTCTATAGTTACCTTAAAGTCGAGACCGGAAAATACATAATTTTAGAAATATTTTTCTAAAAGTGATCGTTGGTGTTGTTTGAAATAATGATAAGTCAATAAAAAATATATTCATTATTGACAATAATTTATGTTTACGTATTTTCATGAACAATGAAAATATTTTTGTTCATTAATTTTTGTAACTGATATAAGTGATTATTTTTAGAAAATCTTTTCCAAATTATTGATTTTCCATGAAATAAACTAAGCCTCAAAGTTAATATTATATTAGCGATGCCAAGCATAACAAGAAGCGTTTTGCATAAAATTTTAGATGTATTTCATTTTTGAGATCAAGCGCAACCATAAATCGTGAAAAACAAAATGTTGAGATTTGCGTCTAACTTGATTTTCTTTTTGCGTTCATACATTTTTCTTTATAGATAAATGAGGCAATCAGTTCCTTACAAGGATGCTCAATTATCAAAATCCAGGAATATTTCGATATCCAGGAGTCATTTCCTAACACGCTAAGCGAAGGTTGAAATCATGCTTAGTACGGGTAGTATAGTAACGTCACGCTGGAGGAAATGAAAATTGATAATTATGTAAAATGATAACCGATAGACTATAATATTCAGTGCATTACTATACGAGTTTTATCCGCTTTTCGTGGAGTGCATCTTAGACCGTGGTCTGTCATGCCGTCTTTTGGACCGTGAAGCCAAAACAAAACAAATCTACAGGAGAGAGTTTGCACGGACAGTACGGTTCCATTCTCAAACAGACAGACCTCATCAATCTTCAATACAGCACAAACTGAAGACACGCTTCAAGACAAAAATTGAAACAGCAGCATTACTAGACTTATTCAAGATCCTGCAACTTCTAATGGGCTCGACCATTGCGAATTCTCGAGCACAGAAACTTGCACGAGCCGAGGAGGCAGGGGAAAATCACCGGTACTGAGGGGCCAGCACGCCCTCCTTGACGATGTAATTCTGGGTAGGGAATTCCTCTCCCTTGAAGTACCTATCCAGCATGTCTTTGGTTCCGGCTGCGTATCGCAGCTGCACCGAAGCCAAATTCGAAAGCCGGAGCATGATTAGGAAGTGAGTCGGTGCGTTACTTATTGAAAATGAGAGGGAAGGAGTATGGAGATGTATAGTACCTGTGCATCTATGGTTGTGCCAGAAATATGAGGCGTCATGGCCTGGTTCGGCATGTACCGCCAGGGGTGGTCCTTGGGTGCTGGTTGGGGGAACCAAACATCACCACTATAACCTGAAAGATCAGACAGATGAATATTCAACATGATCGGGAAATGACGACTGTTCATAACTGATTTTCTGGCGATAGTTTACCTCCGATGTGTCCACTGGTGCAGGCGTCGGCAACAGCCTGCGTATCCACGAGCGCTCCTCTAGCATTATTGACGATAAGGACACCTTTCTTCAGCTTGGAAATCCTCTCTTTATCAAGCAATCCTCTGAAACATATACCGTGGCCTTCATCACATAATGCTTGCAACATTTTACAAGAACCTCAAACCTTACATATGGCAAGAAAACTGAGAACCTGAAGCAGACTAACACCATAAACTTCTTTCCATCAAATGATTTTTACCTTGTTTTCTCAGTCAGAGGGGTGTTGAGCACAATTATGTCGCATTTCGGAAGCATCACATCGAGGTCCTCCTCGAATTTTGCACCAGTCTGATTCTCCAGTTCCGGGTCGATTTTGATGCGGTCGTGATAGAGGAGATTGCAGTTGAAAGGCTTCAAAGCAAAAGCCTGCCAATTCGCCCGGCACCAACGGTCCCGACAGTCTTTCCTTCGAGATCGTAAGCTCGGTGCGCTATGCCGGCCACATTCCAGTCCCCATTGATGACCTGATGATATCCAGGCAAAAAGTTCCTTACGAGAATGAGGATTCTCATGAGCTCATCCTCTGCAACTGAAACAACATTGCTTCCAGTGACTTCTGCAACTGTCAACCCTGCTTCGGCTGCAGCCTTCAAATCAATGTGATCGGAACCAATCCCAGCAGTGAGAAGAAGCTGCAAATTCTTCGCCTTCTTAATCCTTTCCGCAGTAACATAAGCAGGGTGAAAGGGGGTCGTAATGAGGACATGAAGATCGGAAAGATGCTTTTCAAGTTCTGCGATGATCATCGAATTGAGAAGTGAGAAGCGAATCAAACACAAACCAAAGAATAATGAAATGGCAGAGATCAGCTAAAAACCAGAGGTTCCTGCGAAGCAAATCTACAGAGAAAACCATCGTCATTTCTAAAGCGTACTCACCGCAGTCTGGTCCCTCTTTGTCATCTGTGACTACGTACTGATGGCCCTGCGATTCCAGCCAGTCGCGTATGCCCAGACCTCTCTCGACAGTGCCCACGAAATTGGGATTCAACTCGGCATACTCATTGGCCTTGTAGAACACACCCACGATCTTCTTGCTTCCAGCAGTAGACTGATAAAAGTGACCCCAGAAAACCATATGTGCAGTCAGTATCGAAGAAAATGCTAAAGCAGAGAAGGCATACAGTTCAAAATTCCACGAGCAAAAACACAAAATAATCACGCGAAATCTTGGGATCGAGCCGGCTAACGCATCACTCACATGGACGCCTCGGGTCAAGCTCGGAGACGAACACAGAGCTCTGATGGCAGACACACCGGCGCGCTTCATGGCCATTTCCGAGCCGAGCGGTTCTCGCAGTCCACAGGCTCGAAGAGATTCGAAGAGAGATTTTCAGTATCGGAAGAAGAGAGAATAAGTGCGTGAAACACTGGTGAAGTACCGGGACAGAGACGTTCGAGATATATATATAGGCAGACAGTCGCGAGGGAAGAGAGAACAACTTCTCCTTCGCTTGCTTGGGATGAGATTGTGAGAACGTGGGACGCACTGGCTTTTGGCAAAGTAGGATGGTCACTTTTTGTTCACGTGAAAGAGGGCGTCTCCTTTGGGCTTTGGCAAGGAGCATCATCACTTCCTCTTCATGAAAAGAATTTCTCTTTTTGAACTGTTTCCTAATTTGATAGGTTGACTTGCCATGAGGCCTTAAGTTATGGAGACAGGTCACAAAAATTTATGTATTTTCTGAGTTTATGAGTATCTCAATTTTCAAAACTCGAGTTTCTTACCTTTAATTGACAATTAAGGAGTTTAATCGCATGTAGGTAAGCTTGACTTGCCATCATGGGGCCTTAAGTTATGGAGACAAGTCATTGTTGTGCTTTTTATACTATATTAGCCGTATGTGATTGTTACAGAGACACTATCATCGTCACAAAAATTTATATATTTTCTGAGTTTATCTATATCTCAATTTTCAAAACTCACATTTCTTTCCTTTAATTTTAATATTCTCCATCCTTGCTACGCAATTCAAATCTTGTCTGAATCTCCACTGAATTCGGAGTCAAAGATCAACTTTTAGAGAGAGGTATTTCGCTAATCGAGTAAATCCCGATTTCTAGTGAAAAAACTATTAAATTTATGCAATCAGTTACTTGCGGATATTCTCTGCAATGCGGTTGAAATTCACAGCCTTTGATCGGTCGCCACGTCGAAATAAAACCCATGAGATTATTTTACTCTCTAATGATTGGCCTTGGAAGATCCGATTCGTCCTCCCTCACTGGCTTTTCGTCGTCCAAAGCGGTCGTCCCTTTCCGAGCATCGCGTCTTTTGGAAAAATTGAAAAGAACATCTTTAATAATTTAAATTTTCACGAACCCAGCAGAGCATTTTGGTTTCCTTTGCTAAAGCGCCAAAATTTATTTGTTAAGAAATTTTTCATAAACGTTACATCGATCGAATAAATGAAATTCAAAGCGAAAAACTTCGAGTGTACTTTCACGTTTTTTTTTTCAACCAAGCCCATCTACTTAATTTTTCTAATCAAGTCTTTCCAACTCTAATTCCGATCATGCGGATTAAATAGGAAAATTTAGAAAAGTCTTAAACTTATTACATTGATGTCAATTTAATCATAAATTTTCTAAACATTTTGACTTAGTATCAATTTAATCATTTTGGCTAATTTTGATCGGATATTACTGATATGGATGCTGATTAGCCTATATGATACGACTGACGTTAACATTAACAATTTTTAATATTTTTTTCTTTTTATTCCTTTTTATTTCTTTTCTTTATCTTTCCTTTTCTAAACATTTCTGCAATCAACTAGGGGCGAGATCTGGAGAGGCTCTCGCCCTTGCTAGATGCTGCGGTCGGGCCTCGCCAATGGTTGGTAAGAGCCTCCCCAGTGGCTGGCGAGGTCTAACCTTTGGCCAATAGCCAAGCCGGCGACTAGTTGGAGGAAGAGGAAGGAATAAAAAAGGAAAGAGAAAGAAAGGAAAAATAAATAAAAAAATTTGCAAATTATTAAAATATTATTATTCACATTAGCTCTGGTTATGTCACGTAAGTCAACCGGCATCCACATTAACAATATCAAACCAAAATTAGCCGAAATGACTGAATCGGCATTAGGTCAAAATGTTGAGAATTAAATTGGCATTAATATAATAAGTTTAAGAATTTTATACTTTTTCCCGAATTAAACATATGGGTGTTCACATGGACTTGCGTGAAAACATGTAACCAGCGTATACAGCAATTATGAAGTGGATGAAATCCAGATGTTGTGGAACATCACGCTGGCAAAATTTATTCATGTCACGCCACGTCGGCCAGGTTTGATAAATTAAAGTAAATCTATAGCAAAAATTTGAAAAAAAAAAAAAAAAAGGCCGTTAAAAGACGAGCAAAAATATGGAGAACCTATTCTATGGTTACCTTAAAAATTGCGATATTCAGACTGCACTCGTTTGGTGAAAAATAAATGGTTAATATCTTGAAAAACCCCAAACTAGCACACTTGTGACAAATTTACTCCAAACTATTTTTTTGACCATGAAAAACCAAAAACTGGTACACCCGACAAATTTACCCCGACTAACCATAAAAAAAACCCTAAATTAGTACATTTATGACAAATTTACCCAAAACTAATTTATTCGATTGCAAAAAACTCTAAACTAGTAAATTTATGATAAATATAACCTCCGCTAAATTGGATTAATACAAAAAAATCACAAAAATTATAAACTATGACAAATTAGCGTAAAATCTCAAATTGATATATCAATCAACTGTCACGTGTCATTTAACGTAATGATTATATTTAATAAAAACTAACATAGGGTAAATTTGTCACAAGTGTACAAGTTTGGGGTAAATTTGTCAAAGGTACATCAGTTTGGGGTTTTTGGTGGTCAAAAAAATAGTTTGGGGTAAATTTGTCACAGGTATACCAGTTTGGGGTTTTTCGGGGTATTAACCCAAAAATGAATTATTTGAAATATTTTTCCAAAAATAATCTTTGGTATAGCTTAAAATAGTAAGTCAAAGAAAATTGTTTTCATTATCAACAATAATTAATATCTAAATATTTTCTTGAATGGTAAAAATATTTTTTGTTTATCAATCTTTATAATCGATATATGTGATTATTTTTGGGAAATTTTTTCCAAATTATTGATTTTCCGGTGAAACAAACTGAACCTCAAAGTTGAGATATTCTTAGTGATGCCAAGCATAACAAGAAGCGTTTTGCATAAAATTTTAGACTAGCAAAAATATGAAAACCTATTCTATGGTTACCTTATATTCAGACTGCACTCGTTTGGTGAAAAATGAATTATTTGAAATATTTTCCAAAAATAATCTTTGGTATAGCTTGAAATAATAAGTCAAAGAAAATTATTTTCATTATCGACAATAATTGATATCTAAATATTTTCGTGAATAGTAAAAATATTTTTTGTTTATTAATCTTTGTAATCGATATATGTGTATTTTTGGGAAATCTTTTCCAAATTATTGATTTTCCGGCGAAACAAACTTAACCTCAAAGTTAAGATATTCTTAGTGATGCCAAGCATAACAAGAAGCGATTTGCATAAAATTTTAGACATATTTTGACTTTGAGATGAAGCATTAAATCGCAAAAACAAAAAAGATTTACGTCTAACTGATTTTCTTTTTGCGTTAGTAATTTCCTAACACGTTAAATTGATTATTATAATTTATATCAGTACATTGCGATATGGACTACAAAGCCACCTTTTGGACAATAAAAGCCAAAACGAACGTTGGTGTAAAACATAAGTACAGGAGGGAATATGTACGAAGAGTACAGTTCCGTTCTCAAGCAGACCTCGTCACTTCAAGACAAACTTTGAAAGAGCAGCATTATTACACTTATTCAAGATCCTGCAACTTCTTATTGGGCAATCCCAACTCCGACGATCTAGCCCTTGACGCTTTTAAAGCTGGTTGTAATCTTTGTTAATAGTTATAATATGCTTCTCTTTGTCCAAAAAAAAAAAAAAAAAAGATCCTGCAACTTCTACAACCTCGACGATCGCGAAAACACGAACAAGGAAACTCCACGAGCCGAGGAGGCAGGGAAATCACTGGTACTGAGGGGCCAGCACGCCCTCCTTGACGATGTAATTCTGGAGTGGGAATTCCTCTCCCTTGAAGTACCTATCCAGCATGTCTTTGGTTCCGGCCGCGTATCGCAGCTGCAACAAAACCAAATTCAAAAGCCGGAGCATAATTAAGAGGCGAGTTGGCTGCGCTGCTTATTGAAAATGAGAGGCGAGGAGTATGGAGATGTATACTACCTGGGCGTCGATAGTTGTGCCAGAAATATGAGGCGTCATGGCCTGGTTCGGCATGTATCGCCAGGGGTGGTCCTTGGGTGCCGGCTGCGGGAACCAAACATCCCCACTATAACCTGAAAGATCAGACCGATGAGAATTGAACATGATCGGGAAATGGTGACCGATTATAACTGATCTTCCGGCAATAATTTACCTCCAATTTGTCCGCTGGTGCAGGCGTCGGCAACAGCTTGTGTATCCACTAGCACTCCTCTAGCATTGTTGACGATAAGGACACCTTCTTCAGCTTGGAAATCCTCTCTTTATCAAGCAATCCTCTGAAACATATACCATAGCCTTCATCACATAATGCTCTCAACATTTTACAAGAACCTCAAACCTTACATATGGCAAGAAAACTGAGAACCTGAAGCAGACTAACACCATAAAATTCTTTCCATCAAATGATTTTTACCTTGTTTTCTCAGTCAGAGGGGTGTTGAGCACGATTATGTCGCATTTCGGAAGCATCACGTCGAGGTCCTCCTCGAATTTTGCACCAGTCTGATTCTCCAGTTCTGGGTCGATTTTGATGCGGTCGTGATAGAGGAGATTGCAGTTGAAAGGCTTTAATCTCTGTAGCAAAAGCCTGCCAATTCGCCCGGCACCAACAGTCCCGACAGTCTTTCCTTCAAGATCGTAAGCTCGGTGCGCTATGCCGGCCACATTCCAGTCCCCATTGATGACCTGATGATATCCAGGCAAAAAGTTCCTCACCAGAATGAGGATTCTCATGAGCTCATCCTCTGCAACTGAAACGACATTGCTTCCGGTGACTTCCGCAACTGTCAACCCTGCTTCGGCTGCAGCCTTCAAATCAATGTGATCGGAACCAATCCCAGCAGTGAGAAGAAGCTGCAAATTCTTCGCCTTCTTAATCCTTTCCGCAGTAACATAAGCCGGGTGAAAAGGGGTCGTTATGAGGACATGAAGATCGGAAAGATGCTTTTCAAGTTCTACGATGAGCGAATTGAGAAGTGAGAAGCGAATCAAACACAAACCAAAGAATAATGAAATGGCAGAGATCAGCTAAAACCCAGAGGTTCCTGCAGAGCAAATCTACAGAGAAAGACATTGTCATTTCAAAGCGTACTCACCGCAGTCTGGTCCCTCTTTGTCATCTGTGACTACGTACTGATGGCCTTGCGATTCCAGCCAATCACGTATGCCCAGACCTCTCTCGACAGTGCCGACGAAATTGGGATTCAACTCGGCATACTCATTGGCCTTGTAGAACACACCCACAATCTTCTTGCTTCCAGCAGTAGACTGATAAAAGTGACCCCAGAAACCAGAAACCACATATACAGTCAGTAAAGAAAATGCTGAAGCAGAGAAGGAGCATACAGTTCAAATTTCCAGAAGCAAAAACACAAAATAATCACGCGAAATCTTGGGATCGAGCCGACTAACGCGTCACTCACATGGACGCCTCTAGTCAAGTTTGGAGACGAGCACAGAGCGCTGATGGCAGACACACCGGCGCGCTTCATGGCCATTTTCCAAGCGGAGCGGTTCTTGCAGCGGTCCACGGGTTCGAAGTGATTCAAAAGAGAGATTCAGTATCGGAAGAAGAGAGCAAAGTGCATGAAATACTGGTGAAGTACTGGGAGGGAGACGTTCGATATATATAGGGGGAAGAGTCGCGAGGGAAGAGAGGACGACTTCTCCTCCTCCTTCGCTGAGCTTGCTTGGGATGAGAAAGTGGGAACGTGAGACGCTGGCTTTTGGCAAAGTAGAATCATCACCTTTTGTTCACGTGAAAGAGCATTGTCTCCTTTGGGGTTAGGCAAGGAGCGCCCTCACTAGTCACTCCCTCTTCAGTGGAAAAGAAATTTCTCTTTTTGAGCAGTTCCCTAATTCGATAGGTTTCTACTTTGGATTAAGGAGGCGGAATTATCCCTGGTAATTACACCCTGGAATTTGTAAAGGGAGAGTTCGGTTTTTTTTTTTGGGTGAATTTTCTTGGTGAATTATCTGTAAGAGGACAATCCGCTTTGAATATAGTTAGATGATGGAAAATACTTTGAATGATGATAAACTCTAATTACTTGCGAGATTCATAATGGATTTATTGGCACCACAATTGAGTGCAGTGGGTGATTTGGTTCGTCGGAATATCCGACGTGGCATTAAGTGAGTTAAGTTGTGTCCTGCAAAAATGCTGTATATTTTTTTATTTTAATAATCACCTATTCTTTACATAAAAAAAAATGACCTAATTCGTGTTAAGTTCAATTTAGTTAATGATAAGTTACCAATAATGAAGATACTTGTTGATGACATAACGATTATCGATGACCACGAGTATGGCTATTGACATAAAGTGGCGATCGGTCGACGATCAACATTTGATATGTTCGGTAAAGCACTAAATTCAAGAAAATGAAGAAAGGGGACAAAGTAAAGATAGAAATTGAAGAAGGTGAAATGGACTGATGGTTAAATCCCGTGACAATTAAGAGGTTGTAATCTCATGTAGGTAAGGTCGAATTGTGATCATTGGGCCTAAAGTTAATTATTACAAAAAAGATAAATAAAAAGGTAATAAATCAAATAAAAAGAAATTAAAAATAAAATTATTACATTGATTATTAATCGGATGGTTTAAACATCTTGGATTTCTATTAACAACACATTTACGATTAAATATTTTATATCAATGAACAAAATGAATATAATTATCAATAGAAAGAGATGAATAACAAATTTAGCGTAACTTAAAACTTTAATAAATTATACTCAAGTCATGGCCGTCCAAGTTCTCAAAAATAAAAAGTATGATTATCTTGTGACTAGCTAATGATGAATTTTATTTAAAAATTCAAGTTAATTGGATTTGTTTAAAAAATGCTTTTTTTTCTTTTTGTACAACCCCATTTTTTCACCATTCAATAATTCTTTTAAGTCTAATTAAATTAAGTTAAAATACATGTGTGGGTCACTAATTTGACTTTGCAAAAGAATTGAGTTTAATATATTTAAGTAGTTATTCAAAGTATTAATGGGCTAAGAAGGAATTTTCATTTTCTTTATGAAAAGAAAATAATCATTGATATTTGAGAATATTCTCTATCAATATTTGTTTTATATTTAAGTAGTTGTCCATTCCCATTGGATGGGAAATTATGGTCCACAAGGCACTTGTGAATAACAGCGCCGTTCTCTCGGCAATGTCCAATAAAATCCATGTGATTGTTTTACTCTCTAATGATTGCCATTGCGAAATCTGATTCGTCCTTCCCCACTGGCTTTTCGGCCTCCATTGCGGTCGTGCCTCTCGAGCATCGTGTCTTTTGGAAAATTTGAAAAGAACATCCCTTAAAAAATTTCATGAACCCAACGGAGCTTTTTAATTTTCTCTTGCTTAAGCGCCATATTTTGCTTGTTAAGAATTCTTCATAAACACTACATCAATCAAATAAACGAATTACAAAGCGAACTGTTCTTAATTGTACTTTCACGTGTTTCTTTAACCAAGCCTACGGACTTAATTTTTCTAATCGAGTCTTTCCAATCCTATTTCCGATCAAATTTAGTTGACTTGGCCATCCTATGAAATTGAAATATGATGCGGATTAAATGGGAAAAGTGTAAAAAAAAAAAAAGTACTAAATCTATTGCATTTATACCAATTTAGTACTAATCTTTTTTATTTGTGCTAATTTAGCCATAAAACTTTTGATTCAATGCCGATTCAATCATTTATGCTAATTTTAGCCTGATATTACTTATGTGAATGTCGGCCAGCTTATGTGGCATAACTAACGCTGACATTGACAACTTTTAATGATATTTTTCTTTTCCTTTTCTTTCTCTTTCCTTTCTTTTTTTTCCTTCCTCTTCCTCCAGCCAATCTTTAGCTCTACGATCAGTCAAAGGTGAGATTTGGTCTGGCCAGAGGCTCTCACTAGACACTGAGGTCAAGTCTTGCCCATGGCCAATGAGAATGAGCCTCACCAACCTAGCATGAGGCCACCCCCTCGCAGCCTTTAACGAGGGCGAGAGCCTCGCTAGCTTTGTCGGCCCTCACCTTTGGGTGATTGCCAAGCTAGCAACCACTAACCAATTGGAGGAAGAGGAAGGGAAAAAAATAAAGGAAAAGAGAAAAAAATAAAAATAAAATAAAAAGGAAAATAAAATAAAAATTATTAAAAGTTGTTCACGTCAATTATGGCCGTGCCACATAAATCGACCAGCATCCATGTTGGCAATATCATGCAAAAATTAGCTAGAAAAACTGAATCGGCACTAGGTCAAAATGTTTATAATTAAATTGACATTATTAAAAGGTGTATGAATAAATTGACACAAATACAATAAGTTTAGAACTTTTTTGACATTTTTCCTCGAATTAAACACGTGGGTGCTCACATGGACTTGTGTGGAAAGATGTAACTGCTGTACATAGCATTTATTTTAAGTGATATAAATAATTATTATTTTTAAAAATACATAATATGGTTAATATTTGTTTAAAATTGATCGATGTGATGCTTATAAAAATAAATGAACAAAGAAAATAAACTTTCACCATCTTCAAAAATATTCAGTTATGAATTGTTGTTGATGAAACAT
The DNA here is from genome assembly GCA_014182395.1 of Eucalyptus sp. ANBG9806169. NCBI lineage: Eukaryota > Viridiplantae > Streptophyta > Magnoliopsida > Myrtales > Myrtaceae > Eucalyptus > Eucalyptus sp. ANBG9806169. Next base: position 29,827,573 of record CM024582.1, read on the forward strand.
TTTTCATTAACTAATTATTTCAATCAATACAAATGATTATTTTTAGAAAAATAATCTCAAAATTATTCATTTTTCCTATCCTAAATCACTTATTAAGTAATCAATTAATTATGATGCACTGGCTTTTTCGCGCCGTATACAAAACAAGTGCTTCGAGAATCGATAGGCTGGATGCACAGGTCGACACGACTATTATAATTTGATCATTTTTTTAATATCGAAGAAAGGAACCAGAAAAATCCAACGAGATCGTGCACGGGTCCGAATGATAATTCTCCGAGTCTTCATTTGCCGACCAAATGGACTATTGCGCCGACCAAATGGACTATTGCGCAGGAGCAATTTTAGCTGCTATTCAGGTGGTCCATGTTGCTATATAATTGATCCTCCTTTACGTAGTAAGTCCATCCTACTCTAGCAATTTCTCCTTTTACTTGGGGAAAAAAAAAGAATCAGTGCTTATTAGTAATTTGATAAATTCGCAGTTCATGTTGAAATTCGCAAACTTAGCAGTCAGATGTTGTAAATTGACAAGCTTAGCAACATTATAAAACGAATGGGCACAATGACATAGATCGAGTAAATTAAAGTGTATCAATAGCGATTCAAATCCAATATAGCACCTATGGGTACATAAGAAATGTATGGAATCGATTCTTTTTAATGAATAGATCCGATCGCAACTTCGAATAAAAAAAAAAAAAAAAAGGTTAAAAGACTTGATAGCCAAAATAATAAAAAGTTGGAGAACCAATTCCATAATTACCTTGAAGTCGAGATGTTCTTAGTGGTGCCAAGCATAACAAGAAGCATTTTGATTTTGCATGAAGATTTTTATGGTCGGACTACATTATAATTACTTATAACTCATAGATTATAATGTTGTGGTCGAGTGTTATACGACCTAGTTTTCAAGCACAAGGCTACATTCACATCCTTGATCTAGTCAAAGGTAGGCCATCCATGTCGAACCAGAGGATATGGAGGATAATGTGTTTCGATTTATGAGATTAAACGCTTTAAGCACATCTAATATTGCATCACCAAATCAAGATTTACAATAATTATTACACGCAATGTTTTTGTTGCAAGCAAGTTTAAAGCTCTGTTTGTTTCATAAAAAATAAATTACTTGAAAAAATATTTTTATGGAAAATGATCGCTTACATCACTTACAAAAATAAATAAACGAAGTATTTGTTTTATCGTCCAAAAAGATTTATAGACACAAACTATTATTGATTATAATAATATTTCTCGTTGGATAATTATATCAAGAGATACAGTTTTAGAAAAATATTTTTTAAATTATTAGTTTAAAAAAAATGGAGCCTAAAATTATGATCCAAAGGTTTATATATATTTTATAATATTATATATAATATAATATAATATAGTATAATCTATAGATATTTGTTTTTGCTCCATCTTAATTTGCGTCCGGGTGAGATCCAGCTCACAAGTGGTCCGAATGGCTGACTTCGCTTTCTCTGGGCCCACGTGTCCAGCTCAGCGGAAAGCCCACGAAACATTCTGGGAAGCCCTATTAGGCTTTGTTCCCGATGAAGATAAGACGTGGTCCACGTGATTTTTTCTTTACCTTATCCTCTTTATCAAGAGAATATATCGCTCCGACTCCGAAGGCACTCGTTAATAAAATTCAAGTATGTTTCAATATTTAACTAGTCATCTCCTAGCACATCAAGCTAAAATTGAAGACTGTATTTGATTCGTTGATATTTTTTTGCCGATACCTTTTTTTTTTTTTGACATAGCACGACAATTACATGATACGGTATAATTAAATGCAAACTTTACTGAATTTTTACATCTTATATCTCATTTCAAATATATGGTCACGCACTATGGTGAGATGCTTAGTGTATTCCATAGTAATCAAAATCCAATTCGAAAGTCTACAAGCAAATTGCCCAGAGCAATTTAAAAACTCAACACCCGTATTTTATGTGCATACTAATAACTAACATTAAAGCCTCATTTTCTGTGCATGTTGGATAGTAATGAGACGCTGGACGTGACAAAAATTCATAAATATATCAAGTGATAAATGAATTTCGAATTGGATTCCGACTAAAAGAGTTTTCATAAATTCTTACTCATTTCTTTATTTACATTACTTTTTTTTTTTTTTAAATTATCACATCAGGATTAAATTTTCATTCACGAGACATATCATCCACTCGATTTACCAAATGACAAGTACATCAACTATGTAGTAGATAAGACGACATTTATATCTCCTCATGCTTCAATCCGCGATTCGGGCAAATCCAAAGTAGTGTTCTTTTTCCAGGCCAAGTTGCCTAAGTCCTACGTCAATACGTTTGTAAATATTTATCAACTTTTCTTTTTCCCACTGTCCTTGGGAAATTGGGATGTCGCCATATCCCACGTGGCGCGTACATCGACAGCCCAGCTGTCTCGTTTCGCTGGCGTCGAAAAGCCGTTAACCGCGCCAAGCCAACTTGCGACGTCCCAGCTAAAACACACACACCAGAGGAAATACAGAGAGAGACGGAGACAGAGACAGAGAGGTCTCTTTTCCCTCCCTCGTTGCTTCAACTTTCCGGCTCTCTCTGCAACTTCACGCCTCTGCAACTTCTCCATCACTCTCTCTCTCTCTCTCTCTCTCTCTCTCTCTAGCTCGCTTGCTTTCGCTCTCGCTCTTCATCTCCGCATTGTCCCGTGCTCTCGAGCCCCATCTCTCTCCATCTCGCCGCTTCGTCCGAGCTCCCGCGCGCCGTCCGTAGGGAATTCCTCCTCCTCCTCCTCCTCCTCCGTCGCGCATCTGCGGAAGGTACGCCCTCCCTCGTTTCTGTCCCTCCACCTTCTGTGTCGCCGGACGTCGCCGCGGATGCGAGCCGCCCTCGTGCTTCGATGGGATTGATGTTTTATCTCCTCTGCATTTGGTTCTCTGCTTCTGGGTTTGTTCGCGAGTTTTGGGACGAGTTCCGAGCGTGCTGATGGGTTGTGCGTGCGAAATTGAATCTCTAGGTCGAGTCCCTGGTCATGCCTGGCTCGTGCTTCCGCGGGGGAATGTGCTTGGTTTAAGTTGTTAGCTGTCCAAAGACAGGGGATGAGATTTCGAGTCATGATTGGACCCTCGATGCTCCTCATCCGATTTTTTCGTGATCCTTTCTTCAGTTGCTAGGCAGCCACCTTTTGATTGTTTGGCGTGACCACTTTAAATTATTGTGTTTTAGATGTAAGGTCTAATTTACACTACTCTTGGCCCGATTTGGAAGAGTTTAAGCATTAAGGAGAAAAGTTGCCTGAAATGTTTCTTGCTACATATATGTGTGCCGTACTTCTCCTGCATTAAGGAGAAAAGTTGCCTGAAATGTTTCTTGCTAAATATATGTGTGCCGTACTTCTCCTACATTTATTCCTAATATATTTAAGTTTATTGAGCGGATTGATTGGTGTTCAGCGAAATGCCTGGATTAGCCACTGAAGTTGGAAATGAGCATAGCACAACAGATGAATCCAGTGGAAATAGTTCATCTTATAAGGAAAGCTACACCCAGTTGAGGTCTCCAAGAAGTCCGCTAAGTCCACACAGTCCTCGAAGCGATTCCATTGATCTTTATATCAATCGTGTGGTGGACATCTCCATCGAGCAGTTGTATAACAATGTGTTTGAGATGCAGAGCTCCGATCAATCTCCGTCCAGGTCTAGTTTTCTCTCGTATGGTGAGGAATCAAGACTTGATTCGGAGTTGGGCCATCTTGTCGGAGACTTCGGTGTAATGGAGATGATGAAGGATGCGGTGCCAGAGAGAAGACTGGAGGATAAAGATTGTGATGGCTACGCAATAGAAGGCATTGATCTAACCAATGAGAAGATTGAAATGAGAGGTAGATACCAATCTGCAGTTAAAGAGGAGCAATCATCAGAAGCAAGTTCTATGCGTAAAGTGCCCTATGAGAGACCTCCTACTGGCAAAAAGAATGGGAAGCATGCAAAAAGAACAAATAGTTCTTTTCTTAGGAGGAAACAGAGAAATCTTGGTTTACTTGGGGTAAAGAGTCACAGAATAGAAAATATTCTTGATGTGGGACTTGACGATGCGGATATTGGACCCTATCTACTTAAAGGAATAAGAGATATGATTGCTACTGGGGCTAATCCACAGAAAGCTCTTGAATTGGCTCTTCGAGCCGTGAGCTCGTATGAGCAGCGAGTCAATGACAAGCCTAGTTTAGGATTGGTTATGTGTTTGCATGCTTTGGCTGCAATGTACTGTGACTTAGGTCAGCATAGTGAAGCAATTCCAGTTCTCGAGCGCTCAATTGAAATTCCAGCTTTAGAGGATGGTGAAAACCATGCGCTTGCTAAATTTGCTGGGTGCATGCAGCTAGGTGATACATATGCAATGATCGGTCAGATGGAGAACTCGTTACTGTTATACACGGCCGGTTTGGAGATCCAAAAGCAAGCTTTGGGAGAGACAGACCCTAGAGTTGGCGAGACATGCCGTTATATGGCCGAGGCTTATGTCCAGGCATTGCAATTTAATGAGGCTGAGAAGCTTTGCCAAATGGCTCTGGACATCCACAAGGGAAATGGTTCTACTGCTTTACTGGCAGAAGCAGCTGATAGGAGACTAATGGGACTTATCTGTGACTCCAAAGGTGAATATGAGTCCGCTCTTGAGCATTATGTTTTAGCAAGCATGGCCATGGCATCAAATGGACAAGAATTGGATGTGGCTTCAATAGATTGCAGCATCGGAGATCTATACCTGTCACTCGCTAAGTATGATGAGGCTGTTTTTGCATACCAGAAAGCACTTAAAGCCTTCAAGTCGACCAAAGGAGAGAATCATCCCAAAGTTGCTTCAATTTATGTGCGTTTGGCGAACTTGTACCACAAGATAGGGAAGTTTAAGGAATCCAAATCCTACTGTGAGAATGCACTTCATATTTACAGAAGGCCTAATCGGATGATGCCAACCGAAGAGATTGCCGGTGGCTTCATCGAACTTTCTGCCATCTATGAGTCTATGAATGAGTTGGAGCAGGCACTCACATTGCTTAAGAAGGCTTTGAAAATACATGCTGATGCCCCTGGCCAGCAAAACATGGTTGCAGGAGTCGAGTCACAGATTGGGGTTATTTATTATATGATGGGAAAATATTCTGATGCTTACACCTCCTTAAAATCTGCTGTTTCAAAATTCCGGGCCAGTGCAGAGCAAAACTCTCCCTTGTTTGGAATTGCTCTAAACCAAATGGGTCTATCCTGCGTGCAATGTCATGCGATCAACGAGGCTGCAGAACTCTTTGAAGAAGCAAGAAGTATTTTGGAAAAGGAATATGGACCATATCACCCTGACACTTTAGGCGTCTGCAGCAATTTGGCTGGCACGTATGACGCAATGGGCAGGTAATGACCATTTGTTTTTAGCTTTTCTCATGATTCTAGCCTCCTTATTTGTTGTTCTGCGATCTCGTCTCCATAGCATCTGTCCTTTCTGGGCCAAATCACTTGTGTCAGTAGAACTTGGGGACAATGACAGAGAAACACATCTTCTCATACGTGAACATTTCGGATTTTATTGGTTGCGCAACTTGCTGTCTGTCATGGTTCTGCAGTGAGACGTGATTTGTTTTTCCTCCTCTTCTTCTGGCTCTTTTTTCCTCTCTTTTTTCCCTGGTTTTTTGGTTTGAGGGGATGGGGATGAAGCAAATGGAATGTATTTTCTCAAATAGATTTATTGTCGTCACCAAGTACCTTGAAAATGATAGCTTAAATTAGGTTTAAATTGTTTTTAATTAACTTATTGGCATTTCATTCGCACTGCTGCTAGTTTTTTTATGTATGGAATCTAGTTGACAGTAGAATTAGGTCCCCAAGAGCATTTTGTTCTATAATTTATTCTTTCCCTAGAGTAGTTCCCCACTGTCTGCTTACCTCACTAACAATCTGCACAGGTTGGACGATGCAATTGAAATTTTGGAGAACGTTGTTGCCATTAGACAGGAGAAACTCGGGACAGCAAACTCTGATGTGGACACTGAGAAGCAAAGGTTGGCTGAGTTGTTGAAAGAAGCTGGAAGGGATTCGAGCAGGAAGTCCAGGCCCCTGGGAACTTTACTCGATGCTGACTCTCGTATCTTAGAAGATGGTGGAGTCGAGGTACTGTGATTTTGACGATGTACATTCTTTCATAGGCACGAAGCAAAGTTGAGAGAGGAAATGCATAGGCCGTCTACTTCCGTTGAAGGATTTTTACAGCAAAATAAAGAGAATAAGAAAGCCACACCCTTCTGTATACCTAGCTTGGTGTGGGCTATTGGGCATGTATAAGGTTTGATGTTATACGTCCTTTCAAGGAGCTGTTGATTATTTCTTGATAGTAAATAAAGATTGGTCAGGATTTCATTCCCTCATGTTTGTTGGAAAGGGCAAACAGGTACTTAGATGGCTATTCCACTGCCAGTACAAATCGACCTACATTCACCTCTACAGATGACAGACAGACCTTCTTTCTAGCTAATGTTCAGTGTTTAAGGGCTTCGCGTTCTAGTACTTTTGAATTAGTTTTGTCTTGTTACTCTTCCCCTTTAACGTACTTAATTTGTCTAATCAAGTCTTTCCGACACTAATGCCGATCAAATTTAGCTGACTTACCCATCGCACAGCCTTTAAATTGCATAGTTATGATCGATGAAGTACAGTTGGTCGTGGTCTGAATTAGAAAATTAAACAGAAGGAAGAAGACAATGGGAAGGAGAAGCTTGAGTTCTTCCCTTGACATTTACTTCAGCTTTTTCTAATCCGTTGCTTTCGTAATACAGCCAGTAACGATAGCAAAAGATGAGCTAATCATGGCAGAAAAGAAAGAGGGAACTGCGAATTTAGCCAAGGATGGGTATCGAATGATAGTGACAGCAGAACAATTGTCCAAAGGGCTTCATAGTGGACATTCTTGGGTAGGCCAAAGATGGTCAGATAAGATGAAATCTGCAGCATGCTTCATATTTTTCTCAGAATGTGTCTTAAACATCAGGTAAACTGGCAGGCTAGTAAAAGTTCGTAAAAAATATGAGAATTCAGTAATTTAAAAAAAAAAAAAATTCGCCGATAACAAACATCAATAAGAGCAAATAATGCAAAACTAGTTTGTAACTTGATCGGAAAAGAAAAATGTTGTTAGTCACTCTAATTTAAGTTGGTGATTTACTAAAAAGAGTAGGTAAAGTCGGTAAGCAAGAATAATAAAAGTGGTGGAACAGTTGGTCAATTTAAGAAAACACAAATAAACATTTCTAAGCTAGTCAAATAAAATTGGCAACGCAAAAGTACTGGGTGATCTAGTCATAGAAAAGTTGATAAATCACTAAATGCGTGTAATAGTTCTTGTAATTGAAGCTTTTGGTAAGAAAAGTAATTACATTTGGCAAATGATAAAATAAGTCTTTTCTGTTAGAAATAAGACAATTTTTAATTAAAGAAAATAATTAAATGTCGATATTTAACTCAAATAGGAGATGATAAACTTAAATTAGTTGATAACTTGATCGGAGAAAAATTCATAATTACTCTGTTGAAATTGATATTTCTAAAAAGTGTTTACAAAATTGTTGGCAACAAGGCAAATGAAAGTGACAACTCCATAGAAAAGTTGATTATAATTTAAAAAGAAATAAACATTGGTAAGCAGCTCAAAGAGAGTTAGTAAGTCACACTAACAAAGCTTGATAATTACCTATAATAGTTGATACATTTATAGGCATTTGAAAAAAGGTAAATAAAAGTTTGCAGATAATAAGAGAAGTTCTTTTTTGTAATAGATACGAGAAATTTGTAATATGAAAACAACTAAATAAGTGATGGTAACCGACTCAAATGAAAGTAAAAAGTCTCAATAATAATACCGATGAGTTTTATCTTCAGCGATACAGGTGTTTCCATGACGAATTATCACCCTCATGGAACGTATTGAAGAGTCATGCCGAGTATTTTGAGGTTATAAAGTTGTTATTGGTACGAAGAAGTGCAAATACAGTTGCTCATTGTGGGGTAATGAAATGAAAGAATTGATTTGGCCACAGAGAGAAAAAAAGGCGTTATTTGAACTTTGAAGGCGTTATTTGAACTTTGATAAGTTAAGAATCCCTCTTTCATCGCTGAGGTCGGGAGTTCGAAATCCTGTGTTGCTAATGATTTAAGTGGGGGACCATGGCGGTGGGTTGCTGTGCTAGTCTTCCTCGAGATATAGGGGCCCGGTGTTCAGGAACCTTTCGAGCACGGGGGGCATGTGGCGGAGTCCTTGGTCACCAAAAAAAAAAAATGTAAGGCCTCCAACATTAGTAAAATATGAAGTAACTCTTTAAGAGGTAGTGAAACAGATCGTAGTGTCTAAGCACTTAATGATTTCAAGATTGACAAGTTAGTTAGCAGGACGATTTCCTTCTCAAAAGGTAATTAACAATTTTCTGATATTTTTAAGTAAAGCAGGGCGAGCAAGAACTGTGGCTCACGCTCTGATTTATTCAAAATATCAAAGTGCCGAATCCTCATATTCCAAAACCCTTCTGGATATATAGCTTGAGGCAAAGTTGAGAGAAGCTATGCATTTCCGTTGAAGAATGTCGCTCCCTTTTCTTGGCTTATTTTGGATCGGACGTCTTCGATCTTGATGCTGTAAGTTACGGACAGGCATTGGTGATCGGTACAGGTGGGTCGGACATGGAACCATTGAGGATGCGTGAAGCAATCCATGAAATTGGCTGCGTCCGTGAAACGTATGCCGTCCCAGCTAATTCGATGCTGAGGATCAACACAAGCATCTCCATGAATGGTGGTCCCGTTCACTTGTGCTGACAGTCCGCACATCACGAATGTTGGCATGAAGGTACTGCAGCAGTACTTTAGTGGATCAACAAAACCTGCCACCAGATTTCATCAACCGTTAGAACACAATTTACGCAGCTTGCCTAGTTTTTATCTACATTTACCTCAGAGATCTTCTCATTAAGTGTAGCCTGACTGAGCTAGTGCCCTTTCATATGTGGAAGATTACCTTGATTTTTAGCGTCACTTATCAGCGAGAGCTTGGCTGAATATACATCGACGTATATGAATGCAGCCGCGGAGAGATTATTTAAGATTTAGCTCATGCTCAGCGAGATCAGCTGATGGAAATGCCAAAGATGGAATCAAATTAAACTAGCGTACGCACAGGTATGCAGCGAAATTTTAGCTTTACAGAGTTCAGAAGATGAACAACGAGCGGATGATACGGTATGGCTGATCTCACTCTCAAAGCTGCTCAATTATGTACATTTGTCTGCCATATGGTTTTGACGGTATCGCTCATGTTGAATAGATGAAGCCTCTCGATGATTACTTTTCATCCCTACTAACATGAAGCCTCTCCACTGATTATAGTATGATACTGTTGGAAATGGTGATTCATTTTCCAGAATTTCCTAGGGTTGCTAAACTACAATCTAATATTCCCTAGATGAAGTTTCTGGAAGAAAGAGGAAAATTTCCAGCATGTAAGAGAAGTCTAGCATTCAAGAGAAGTCTAGAATCTTCTAAGGCGGTGACTTAGATATTGCTACTTATATATGAACTAAAAATAGAGATCTAATCTGCTCTATACTACTATGAATTATGAATTTAGATAGGGATTCGAACAATTTCAACGAAATCTTTCAATTTCTTATTTTACTATGTTCAACTCTATGTATTCCTCTATCCGTAGAGTACATTGAATGTACAGAAATGGCTATCACAGAGTCTCTTATTTGTATTAACAGCTATTCTAGGAGGAATGTTTTATGCGGTGCTAACGATTTAATAACTATCTTTGTAGCTCCAGAATGTTTTAGTTTATGCTCCTATCTATTATCTGGATATACCAAGAAGGATGCGGGAGAATTTATCCTGCTACGTCTATAAATAGTCTTGTAGTTCATCATTTGAGGTGTGAGGTTTAGACCTCCACTGTGTGTGAAGGAGTAGAGTTAAAGATGGTTTTTATGTCACGAAATACTCCTCCATCATATCAAAATATATTGTACTATCCATTTTCATCAATTAGATAAATTATATCCCATGTTCTTTGTCCTTCAATTATCCTATCTCATCCATTCTCCATCCTCTACAAAATATACCATACACTTGCACAACGTCACTAACAAAAAACTATAACTAATACCACTAATACCAAAACCATGCTTCATGCACACATCCAAAATTTTCTAACAGATACATTCGGTAGTTAAACACTAATAGCAGAATAGACATCCGCTTTGGCTCCTGATACAATAGCCGTTTCGCAATGGTATCGTTATCATATACGATGTAAGAAATGCCAAGCAGAGACCTCTTTGGGAAAGAATCCTGCGCCCCATATGTGGAGCCTCCGTGACTTCTTTGATCTTTCATTTGTCATCGCCGTTCTTGAGCCACGTCCATGGCTTACTCCAACTACCTCAACCTCAAATTTGCATTATTCTATGTTGTTTTCCTTGTGGCCGTCCTTGTATGATTTTTCTCTTTTCATCTATCATTCTTGCATGTTACCGCGTCATGAATAATATGAGCAATCAAGTCTCGTACATGAAATCGAAAGAACCGTGCTTTGACTGAAAATCAACAGCTGCTGCATCGAGACTGTCTTCAAAGCCCAAGCCTCAAAGCTTATTCAAGATGCCTTGTTACAAAAGACTCAAAAGAATTCTCTGCTGGGTGAGCAGGGCATTTTTAAGGCATTTTGATATGAGATGGATCTTCCTATTTTTGCACTCTGAAATTGGGAAAGGGAATGAGATGATCATCTAAGAGATTGTTCATGAATTAAGCCAAGATAGATCGGGAGACTGCCCCTGCAAGAACTCCATCATCCGGAGCTCAACGAGCTCGCTCTCGAAATCCCAAAAGTGGCTCGTCGACTGGTCTCTGATGGTTGGTTCTCCAGTATCCCATTTCGTGCAGTCCGGTCTCGCGTCCTTGTCCAGTTTCTTTTCGGATGCCGCGTCCCGAAACGAAGTGGAACATGGATATGTAGAAGTACTCGACGGTTGTAAACTCTTGGAGGAGGCCGACGTGCTAGATCGAGCGCTATGCACTTTAACGCCTAGCTTTTTGCTCAGATGAGTGTTCCAATAATTCTTCACTTGATTGTCGGTTCGACCCGGCACTCTCTTCGCGATCAAGGACCACCTTAATAAGAAAACAAAGGGAATAATTATGTTGATCAGCCAGGCAACATTTAGGTGGTACGCGGTACATAGGTAGGCACGTGGTTTTCCTGGTCTGACCATAAGTGAAACAAACTCATCAGGAAATGATTTCGCATTACATAACCTAAAAGAAACGAAAGTCGTGGGGTTCAATTTTAATATAGTAGTCCCAAAACAATCGATTTTTGTCTATGCTAGTAGATTTTTGAAAGAGCTGATAAATGTTAAAAAATTGTTAGTAAAAACAAGTTAACGGTAACCTAATTTTCCTTTATGTTATTGATAATTTATCGATATTTTTATGAATTTGCCATTTTTGTTTAATAGTTTGCAAATTACCAAAATTTCTTTTCTTTAACCAACTTTGTCTTTTTCACTAATGCCTTGAACTTTAAAAGAAGCTACAGGTAATTTAAATGAGAGTTGGTAACACAAAAACAGATGATAATTTAATATGGCAAAAATCCGTAGTTTACTCTAATTTTGACTGTTAACTTCATATAAAAATTAGTAAATTCGTAGCGTGGGTAAGTTATGCAAATAAAAAGTGATGAGTTAGTAAAAAAAAAAAAACTGATTTGCAAACTATAACAAAGTTCCATAGTTTTGTGACACTTGCCAACACTTACTAAAACATTCCAGCTATCTGTATCTTTAGGCACAGAACAATATACTAGAATTCAGCTATGCCATCTCATTTGTTGCATAATAAAAAGGCTACTGTATCACATTACTGTAAGGAAAATCCATAGATTAAAATAGAACCTGTTGCCAAGGAGCTTGTGGAGCCTAATGATGAGGTCTTCTTCTTCCTCAGAGAAACTATCTCGCTTCACATCTGGGCTCAGATAATTCATCCACCTCAACCTGCAACTCTTCCCACACCTTCCCAGCCCTGCAAAACAGAAAGTTTTCTTAGTCAGAGGAGGAGGAAGAGGAGGAGGAGAGGAGCCAATCAAGAGTGCATTCCCTCAAGACTTATATAATTAATTGCTGAACCTGTCTGCTTAACAATGGTGTTCCATTTGCCCTTTCCATGGGCCTCCACGTAGTCGATGAGAATCTTGTCTTCTTCCTCTGTCCACAGCCCTTTCTTCTGCTCATTCTCTCTACCCTTCGTGGCTTTTGCCATTTTTGCTCTCTCTCTCTCTCTCTCTCTCTCTCTCTCTCTCTCTCAGTTACTTATGACTTTCTTGATCTTGAGCACCCAAAAGAAAAGAGCAAGACAGTATGACTTGCTGCCACTGGAAACTTGCTCCACCTTATAAATAGGCTTGAAGGTGGAAACGTGTAAATGAGGAAGATGAATGGAAAGAGGGGAAATGGGGAAACAAAGAGACAAGGCATTAATGAGAAAATGATGGGGACAGCATTAGGTCATTTGACTACTTGGGGTCTTGAGTCTTGACCACATAAAGAGAGAGAGAGAGAGAGAGAGAGGGCATTAATGGCAGAATTTATGTATGAGGAGCCAAATTATCTTCTGAATTATATAAAAAGAAGGGAAAAAGAGGGTAGATTTGGCACACATCTCAGCGCACAAAAAAATTAAAAAGAAATCAATTAAACCACGCAATTAAGTTTTATGTGAAGATTAGTCCTCTAGCAAGTGACAAGAAGTAAATTATGCAATCAAAGCTAGTTTTGCTACTGTGTTTACTATAATCAACTAACCCCACATTCACAAGTTGGTGCATCAAATATGGCTTGGATGCTTTTGAGTAAAAGTTAGGGATATAAAAATTGGTTCATGAGATTAAATTTATTAAGCAATGTGGTAGACTTCCACTTAGTATTTAATATGGAGCGTGTTTAAGATGCATCCGTACAGACTAATGTAGTCACAGTCATGTAAACTAGTCCCATGATTTGTACTGTTGCTCGTAGGTTCTTCAAATGATTTGATAATATAATCTTAATTTTCATTTGAAAAAGCAACCTTTCAAGTAAATTAACACCTTCGGTAAATTAAAAAAAAAAATACGCTTCTTATAAAAAAGTGATTTATATTTTTAAGTTCACGCTTTTGAGATAACTTTTTAATATGTTATTAAAATTAGGTTCTCTTTCAATTTATTTCGCAGGTGTGACTCATGTTTATCTAATACAAATGAATTAGATTAGACCTCTTTTATAAAAGAAAAATGCCAACTTGAAAAAAATGTTTACTGGCATCGAGCATGAAAACCAGTGCTCAACAAGTCCCAAAGTACAACAAAAAAATCATAAGAAAGTGGCATTTGTCCTAGGGGCTCAAACTTTGGTGCATAAAAATCTCCATTTTTTTAATATTTGTTAGAACAGCGCAAAAAATGTGGTGCTCTCAATTTTTGCTGTCAACTTAGACAAATTAAAATCAAATGTCAACAAGACACATGGTCCACAGAAATCAGAGCAACAAAGATAAGACCATTTATGTTCATTACTGACTCTCATCAAAGGCCTTGGCCATTGTTCTTAATTAGGTGGGACACATTCAAAAACCGTGACCTGAAATTTATTTTTAATTGCTAAGAGCCTTTCAGAAAGACTAAGAAAAAGACCAAAAAAAAAAATAGTAATAGAATCAATTTTTCATTTTGAGATGAATCATTGAGCAGCTGAAGAGGCATTGAAGAAGGGCAGTGCCGACTTAAACCCTAGCTAGTCACAGAAATTGGTCCATCTATCAACCAATTGGGAACATGCCATTCATTAAATCCCGCTGCCTTAGGAGAGACCCTCCTCATGACTTCAAGAATCGGGGTGCTGCTTGAATCCTGCTTGCAATGGTGTTTTACGGCCTTCAATTAGACCCAATAACTCATGGAATGTCTAGCCCTTACAATTCTTAGTAAAATAATATCTCAATCTTACAAAACAATTACAAATTCTAATAACAAAAAGTTGACCGACTAAATCAATCCGGTATTATTACAACAAGAAAATTCCTGTCGAGAAGAACTCTCTGTACACTCTTGGCCACCAAGAAGAGATTTGGCGCACTCCATCCTTCTGCTCGCATTTCTATTAATAACCAAGAATGTTTCCATTCTTTATTCCAACCCTAGTTTTCATCATCGAGATCTTGGTCCTTCCGTTGAGCCACCAACGTGACTTTGCCAAGATGCAAACAGTATATTTGTCGGCAAGTTGCACCACTTCAGTTAAGGCTCCCACGCTATATAACAAAGCATTTGGATTACTTAATTTCATCGCACCTCGAGAAGAAGTCCGAGATTGGATACGATAAAGGAGAGAGGGCGCCATGGACAAGAGAGCTTCACATGGCCGATGCCTCCGGGATTCTCTCCCTAACCCCAATCCCAAAAAGGGACGTTGTGCTTCCATCGTTGCGCGGCTTTGTACTTCAACATGCAGAAGAAAACAAACCCACTTTAATGGCTTTAGTTCTTACTTCTCTTGCGGCATGATCGTCAATTCTTTGGCCGATTTCAATGCCAGGAATATTTTGATCTCCATGTTGTCGAATAGTATAATTGATCTGCCATCACGTTCCTTCGACTGACTCGGGTTTTGCCTACCAATTGTCTTCTGTCTTTTTCCTAATAAGAAAGTAACTGATCTGAAGCACCTACTTGCAATTAAAAAGGTTGCTGTTTTTCCTCCAAGTTGTGGGACGGGACCATTTGAATTTGTCCCATCCAATGTCAAGTAACATGAAACTAAAGACATTTACCTGCACGTTACAGCCAACGTGACCTGGTGTCCATCAAGCTCTTAGCAGAGTATAAATGCGGTCTTTGATAATCCATAAGTTATATCAGCCCAAGAACAGCAAAAAATCATTTCGTTTTGATTGTTAAAGAACCATGGCATTAGTAAAGATGTTCTGCATCTTGGGACTGACTGGTTTTGAGGTGGGCAACGACAGGAAGTGACTTGGTTTCTGGCAGTTCATCTAGCTGCAATTTTCCTGTTATCTACAACTTTGGGGATTCTAACTCGGACAGCAGAGGCTGCTCCGCCGCTTGGGTCGATTTCCACCTCCCTACGGCAAAACCAACCTCAGTAATCCTCCCAAGAGATTATCCGGCGGGATAATCTTAGTAAGCCTTTAAGATTAATTTAGTTCATTCGAACTTATGTGAAGGAGCTTCTGGAAAAAAAAAAAAAATCACTAGCTTGGTGATGATTTTAAAACTCAGAACTTAACAGTCTTCAATCACTCAAACTTCTGTGTCTAACTACGGAAAAAATAAAAAGCTTCCTTGTCTAAGGGTCGTTATTGGTATACATTTGTGGCAAGTCTTTTGAGGCAAAATTTGTTCTCGAACTATCTGCAGCTGAGAAACTAGGACTACCATACTTGAATGCATACCTGCACTCCATAGGAACAAACTTTCGACACAGTGCAAACTTCGCTACTGGAGGCTCTGGCATTCTACCTGGTCCCATTAGCCCTTTTCATCTTGGCATTCGGATCTCTCAATTCAGACAGTTCAAATCACGTACAACAAAACTCTACAAGAACTTGAGTGATTCCGGCCAGTACATTCACCTTGTATATGACGCATGCTTCTTAATCCAATTGAGAGTCTCCAGAAAGGCACTTCCTTCAGTGTCCTTGCATCCAAAGCTGAATATTATTGTAAGGACTGACAACATATCAACCAATGGTGTTAAACTCAGGATGATCGAAAAGTGCAGCAGGATTTCACTTCCCCATCTGATGACTTCTCAAAGGCCCCCTACACATTTGATACTGGACAAAGCGATCTTGCAGTCGGTTTTTATAACATGACAGTTGACCAAATCATCGCAGCAATTCCTGGCATCCTCGATGGTTTTGATGCAACAGTACAAGTAAGTTATGGGAAATCATGGATGCTCTGAGATCCATTTGAAGAGCTTGCCATAAATACACAGAAGTTGCTCTTTGTTACTGTTTTCCTGGAGATAATTCCGCCATTTAATTTCAGGAACTCTTTGGTGAAGGAGCAAGATCTTTCTGGATACATAACGTCGGTCCACTTGGATGCTTGTCTTTCATGGCTCTACAACATAATGGCACCATTGACCAGAATGGCTGCGTCACTTACAAAAACAACGTAGCTCAAAAATTTAACCAGCAGCTTAAGGAAAGGGTGAACCAGCTCAGAAGTAATCTCTCTATGGCTGCTTTCACATATGTTGACGTATATTCAGCCAAGGTATCACTGATCAGTGATGCTAAAAATCAAGGTAATTTCTGCATAAGTGTATTAGCCCTCTCAGGCTACACTTAATAAGAGAAAACCTTAGAAAAACGCAGAGAAAAACTAGGCAATCCTGCGATAACAGGTGGTCCGTTAGCCTAATGTTTCGTTAGACTAGCACCACTGCGACGTCTAAATTTTGTGCTGACAAAGTTGGTGAAATCTGGTGGCAGGTTCTGTTGATCCACTAAACTTCTGCTGTGGTAGCTTCGTGCCAACATTCATTAAGTGTGGAATGTTGATACAAGTGAATGGAACCACCATTCATGGAGATGCTTGTGGCGATCCTCAGAATCGAATTAGCTGGGACGGCACACATTTTAAAGATGCAGCCAATTCATGGATTGCTTCACGCATCCTCAATGGTTCGATGCCTGATCCACCTGTACCAATTTCCAATGCTTGTTTATGACTTACCATGTCAAGATCAAAGATGTCGGCACCAAAAATCTTCCTTTCATTTTCTGATATCTGATCATTCAGTCTAATTAAAAAATTACTCCGGTCAGACTCAGAGCACATGTCCTTGTAAAATTCACAAAGGAAATAACACAAGCGTGGACTTTTCACTAGGAAAGTTCTACTATTTCCTTCTAGTTTGACATCAATACTGGAAGTTCAGACCAATTTTTGGGCCCTACTCAAGAAACAGATTTCAGACAGCTCTTGCCAAATTTTGCATCTTCTGCTCAATGGATACTAAATCCAAGTAGCTCATGAAGCTGTTGGAAGACAATTTGAAGCAACACAAAAGGCTGAATTTAAAACTTCTGTAGTTCTTTGATCCGCTCTCCTGAAAATAATTAGATTGTGTCTCTCATCCTCAAAGGTTAACACAGGTCGATAGTTACTGGGACCAGAATAGCCATTTAAGTGCATATTTGCCCATTGCAACCAACAAGAGAGGACAGAGCTGTGACCATTCTTTACTTCCAAAATGACGAACAAAATCAAACCAATCGTGCTTTCAAACCCACACCAATAGACTAGAATTCCAGCAAGGCGTGGCTTGCCAGTGCTTCTGCTTTGAGAATTCTTCCAACACAAACATACAGTCTTATTTATGTCTACTCTCAACTTCACTTCATGCCCACAAACAATATGTACATCATCAGAATAATGGTACCTTGATGCAAGACTCAGTGTAAGTACAGTCCTCGACTTTCTGCTCCGCTCCCTTCCCCCTTTGTTCAATCTGCAACAGGGTTCGCTGTCCCAAGTATCTTCTTTCTAATGGCAACATTATATCCCAGACTTTCAGCCTCCTCATCCAACCTGTGCAAATTGTTAGAGATGTATATAACAACTAAGGATCCACACGAACTGAAGATAACTAAACCATAGAACAAAGAACTTAAAAGCTCTTGGAGATCTAACTCTGCTGCCAAAAGGATAACATAACTGCGAATTGATAAAGAAACACTAGGAAAACTTGTAATGAAAAGCTAATACATAAGTTGAAAATCATCCTAATCTAAACTGCCATGTTCAAGAGATCCAGAGGTGAGGACAAAACCATTCGAAAAAACATGTGTCGTCCGTTCATCTTCCACCCCAACATTAATCGTAATTCATTCATAGGCAGACAGGTCACCACGGATTGCCAGTTTACCTTATGTTGTAAGGCACATTTTAAGGAAAATATGAACCATGGTATAGATTTCACCTCATCTGAACAGTTAAAGGAGCCTGTAGGTTAAGAGAGAGCATCTTTGCCAATCTTAGAAATGATGTAATATGCCCCCTGTTTAAGTTGTCATTATCAGACAGATCAATGTGCTAAGATGATTGATCTGCCATCAATGTCATTTGATACCCATTCTTTGCTAAAGATGTCGTCCCCTTTTTTTCTCTTTTTTTGGGATACTTAGGTCAATGTTTATGAGTTTCCCAAGCTGTAAGTTTTATTGAAGTGCTAGATTAAAAAAGCTGACGCAATGTCAAGGCAAAGAACACAAGTTTCTACCTTCCCACCAAGTGGTCCTCTTCTCATGAAGGCCACAACTTTGCTTCGTGGATTACAACTCTGCAAGCATGAGACGAAGCATCAAGAAAGACGTTGATTCCAATTCCAAGCTCACGATTAGAAGATTTCATGCTTTTTCCTATCACTAAAATCCTACTAATTCCCTTTCAGATTTGTAATTTTCAGGAGTTGTCGAGTTGTGGGACGAAATATTCTCACCCGTCCTATCCAACATCAAGCGGCACAATGCTAGAGACGATTCCATGAACCCAATAATCTTATTTCACCCCTTGCCTTCTGCGTTTAGTGGAGTATAAAACAGATAATGGAAAGCAGCCATAAGACACATCTCCACAAGAACAGCGTAAACATCACTTGCTTTTGGTTGAGTTAGAAAGAACGATGGCATTAGTGAAAATGCTCAGCATTTTGGGACTGCTGGTTTCGGGATTGGCACTAACCCAAAGGCACTTGGTGTCTGGCAGTTCGTTTAACTGCAACTTTCCTGCTATCTACAACTTCAGGGATTCAAACTCGGACACTGCAGGCCGCTCCACTGCACTTACACAAATTCCACCTCGCCTACGGCGAAACCAACCTGGGCAATCCGCCCAAGAGATTATCCAATGGGCATGTCATCCTTGATTTTATAAAAAGATTCGAGTCATCGGTTTCTTTAGAGCAGAATGGATCCCACGAACATGCACCGAGGGAAACTTAAGTATTATATTGAACTTAGACTGGGGCTATGAGCGGGAAGCGTCGGATATCAGGGCTCGAAGTTCTTGCTCTAGCCTCCCCGTGATTAAGAAATTGTGAAGAAATTCTCACCTTCGGACAAGCCTAATTAGTCGTTCGGGCCGAAGAACAAATTAGTTTGTCAGAAGTAAACACACCCGTGGCCCTGGTTTGTCATGCTTATGATGAATTGACCAAACACCGCCTTGTAAACTGCGGTGGCCACAACCCCTATCAAACCCATGACCACTCCCGAGGCTTACAAGCCAAAATACCGAAATCGAGAAGGACGGTGTCCAGTCGATCTTAGTTCAGCAGGAAATCGAATGAATTTTCTAGTGTTTCTCAGAAATAATGTGACTTAGCTCGAACGATGCCCGTCCCGTGTTTTCTTCCACAACTTTGAATTTAATAAAGAAAAGGAAGTGACATAATAGATATGGCATCGAATGCTTACATCTTATGACAAAAAGAAGGAAACAGGTCGCAAGTTTTATTGCTATTTATTCTTGTTCTTCCTTCTCCATACATATGACCGCAAGCATGATTTGGCTTTGCTGTGTTCTTCATAAAAACGCCATCTCAAATAGAATGCACAAAGCAAATTACTTATCACGTACCTAGACTTCATTTTCTGCAAAGAGTTCTAATTGTCTTGATAGAAACTTCCATTTGATTAATCCTACGTGTTACAAAAAACACCTATTATTATTTGTAATATTAAGTGATGCTTGGCTACTTTTGGCCCACTCCTATATGCATGTTATCTCTAACCTCATCAAGATTCTAAAGATGGATTTGCAAGTTGGTTTATGTGCAAAAATACTTTATTCTCTGTCATTTTCTTTTTCTTACAAGACAGAGACACTGTTGAGATCAATTCACTTGACCATTCACTCAACCATTGTTTGCCCTTGAATACAAGAAAGAAGATTGAGCATGACTCGAACGTGAGTTTGTCTTACTTAATTAGGATATAAGTCCAAAACGTTGCCAAATTTTGGGCAGACATGAAACGTAAATGCGTACTTAATGAAAGTGTCGGGACTCTATGATTCCTCGCCCCGAAGAACTCTCTCTAGCTGTAAGCAAAAGACCCTCCTCTCATAGCAATGAGAAATGCTCTATTTAAGAAGCCAAATCACCGCTCTTAATCTCCCACAGCTCCCCCATAGCAAGCGCCCTGTGAATCACTATTGCGTGCGGTGATTCAATAATCCATGGCGAAACATTACTTTGTGATCATCCTCGTGGCGAGCATTTTGTACTCCATTGGCGATATAGGTATTGAGTCGCTCCGAAATGCCAACTCTCATTTTATTCATTTATTCCGGTTGACTTGCTCTAACATTGCGATAATTTTTTCCTTCACCATCAGAGGCACGAAGATGTGGTCCTTCACCTCCCCTAGCCTCAAGCAATACCAGTGAAGTAAAACCTTCTAGCGTCGGACTTACTCCTCCTCCCGAAAACAAAGGAGCCCACAAGGTATTAATATCCCGGCGGGTTGTCACATAATTGGACTCTCTACCCCTTTTTTTTTAAGATTGATTTGCAAGGTTTAAGGTTAGGTGATCGCTAAAGGCCATGTTTTGCAGGAGTCTCCGGTCGTCACCTTCGGCGACCCAGTGGATACAAGCGGTATGATGATTCAGTACAATCTCGTGTCTTGACTTTGAGTTTCTTCTTTTTCCATGTCCCACGTTACCTTCTCGGTCTTTCAAGATTAACGCAAACTTACAAGCATAAAATCCTAATGTTTCTTATTTGATACATACGCAGATTATATAGACGCCACGGAAAAGGCCAAGGTGGAGCCTCTGCCTAGTGGCAATGTCCTGCCGGACGCAGGTCCTGTTCCAATTCCAGTTGCTGTCAACTATGAGGAGCCTGTGCCTAGCCCAGGCGCTTGATCTACACTAGACGGTACATTGATTTAGCCTGATCTCATGGCTCGATTTCGAGTTTTTCTTCCATGTCTTGTGTTTCCTTCTTGGTTTTTCGAGATTAACACGAATACGAAAGCTTCATTCTCATGATTCTACAATTGATCCATATGCAGAATCTACAGAGGACTCTTTAAAAAGCATAACTAAATAAAGCCTGGAGGAGGAATGCACATTGAAGCGTTTAGCCTTTGAAACTGCGATGGATTTTGAATCATGCAATGTATTTCACTCTTGGCACTAAAGAATAAATGAAGATCGAATCTTTTTAACTTGTTCCAAAGTCTTGTGAATGATGCTACAATTATCACCATGTGCATATGCATAGGCTTTTGTTTGAGATATACTGGTTAACTTGCCCCGTTGCCTTTTCCCAACTAATCTAATGAAATATCTCGAACTGAATCATGGAAAGCATTCTAGCACAAATGATACCGATTGTGTTATTACTTTACCAAATCTAAGAGAGAGCTTGCGCAATCAATTGCTAAGCACGGTATCGGATATGATCTAAGGTTTAGTTTGGGCCAATCTTCGTGATGACACAAGTAAAATCCTGGTCCACGAGCACAAAGAGTTTGCTTTTAAATGTCGTGTTGGGTGAGCAAGACATGCAACTCAAAACCTTCCGAAGTTGCGGGAATTAACTTATAAACTTGCACGAGCAATCGGAGGGCCATGGAAATAACTCATCTGTTCACGCGAACCCTTGTGTCAATCCTAACGTTGGTTGATGCAAACCGATCAATAAAAAAGTAGTCGTTCGACCATTTACCCTACTGCATCGAATTGCTTCTTCTATATCTATATCCACATGTGCTGTGAATCTTTACTAGGTTGTGTGCCAAAGGGTCAGCTTGTGTTGATCCTCGACCGCGATATTTCAGCTTGTCCAATCCGGGCACATCAAGTCCATAAAAATTTACAAAGGGAGTGTGGAAACTCAGAAATGCAGCCTCAACAAATTCTGGAATTCGTTATCTGTTCATGTGATTCAGAATTTTGGGAACATGACCTACTAAATTAATCCTGAAATTTATCCGGCCCATGTGAATATTTTCATATGGTTTTCTCAAAGAAAGTGCAATATAAAATACCAGTTAAATTTTTGTTAGGACATTACTAATTCGATCGTTAGTGGCATGACTGATGGATTTGAACCATCGAAAATGAGAGATTAACGTGAGTTCTTGTGCAAAACTTGAACTAAACTAATTGCATTAGCGAAGCACAATAGCAAATAGGACTGCTTTGTTTTTTTTATTGTTTTATGAAGAACTATATAGTTTTAAATATCAGCATACATTGAGGCTTATTATTATTATTTTATTTTTCCTTTTCAACGATTATATTACATTTGCAAAAACATCAAGTCAAAATGAATTTGTGCCTTTTGGGTGGGGACCCTTTACCATTCTGTATAAATGAGCTATAAAAACTGTCTACCTGAGATTGTCCCTTGGCCCGTAGGTCCTGACACAAGATTAGAATTCTAGCTCTTCCAGAGTGAAAATGGCTAAATGGCAATTGGCACATACAAGAGGATGATGACTCATGGAAACATCACCCCGATGCTTCTCTTTGGGAAAAAAAATATTTAAAAGAAATACATTATAAGTGTAAAACGAATCCCAATCAAACAATCATTAGAAACAAATTCTCTTTTATTCATGAAAAAAATGCATTTATTAAAATGAAAACGATTACAGTATCTTGATGCCACCATCTTCTTGGATGCGAGAGTCAGTATCAAGTAAAGTTCCCAGTATCAAGTAAAGTTCCCAGAGGCCTGGACTTCCTGCTTCAATCCCTTCCAGCTTCTTTCAATAACTTGGCCAACCTTTTCTTCTCGGCATCCACATCAGAGTTTGCTGTCCCGAGTTTCTCCCGTCTAATGGCAACAACGTTCTCCAAAATTTCAATCGCATCGTCCAATGTTGGCAGATCGTTAGTGAGGTAAATAAGAAGTGGGGAACTTCTCATAAAGAAAGACTACGTCATACAACAATGAATCAAATGTTCTTCGGGACTGCTGGCTAGATTACATACATACATACATACATACATAAATAAACAAACTTGCAGCAGTGCGAATGAAAAGCCAGCAAGTGAATAATTAAACATTCTCACTTAAGCTGTCAAGGGAGACTTTTTCTCTGCCCTGGTCCGGAATTTCGCAGTATTTACGGAGGTGTAAAGAATCAGAATATTTTCCCAACGTATGATATATCACCCCTGTCTGTGCCTTGAATCCTGCAACCATGTTTTGCTGGCCAGGGGCATCAGCATGTATCTTCAAAGCCTTCTTGAGCAATGTGAGTGATTGCTCCAACTCTTTCTTAGACTCACAGATGGCAGAAAGGAGAAATTTTTATGCATCAAGATGCCAAAAAAATGCCCTGTCTACCGAGCAGAGAACTCTACGGATGGGACGGCAGACTTGGGGGCACTATACAGAATGTTGAAAGTGGCGGTGGAGGCCAAATTTCAGTAAGTGGGAGGGTTTTCAAAGATGTTAAATCCTATATTAGATTGCACCAAACATATGATAAGATTTTTTATAATTCAGATGATGTCCGGATACTAAACGCAGCCTTTAAGTCTTTGTAACAATGACATTTTGGATAAGAGACTTTTGCTGTGAAGGCAGTCTCCATGCAGCAGCTATAAATTTGCAATAAAAGCATGGTTCTTTCGGTTTCTTGTACAAGATTGACTGCTTCTTATGTGATTCTTTAAGGTCAGTAGACATGTCACCCGGTAACATAGAAGGATAAAACGAAAACATAACAAGAACACGGCAAAAAGGAAAAACTAGGAACATACAAGTGGGTGGAATTTGGAAACCCTACCCGTCGGAACGGATTCCTCATTCTTTAGAACTTGAAACCTACCTCACATATCTTGGAATCTAAAACCCATTATGCCACAGGTTCCAAAGTCTACCGGGTGTCGGTCAATTTCCCTTCTTTTTTTTTTTTTTTTTTTTTTTTTCATCATTCTTAGTTAAGCCTAATTTGTCATATTTTTTCTTATTCTGACACAAGAAAAGTACTAAAATTAGCCAGTTTTCTAGACTTTTTAAGTGCGCCACAACCAAATGAGCATCAGTGGCTATATCCACTTGTTGATAATCATTAACTTTGCTTTGACTTCAACAAATCAATTCAGGTAGTAAAAGGGTGTATGTAAATAAATAATGGATAAGCGTTTTCAAGTTCTACCTAGAACATGGAACTTATCTTACATATCTTAGAACTATGCTCGCCCCTATATACAATAATACATAAGTCAAGGTTGTGGTGGGTAGAGGACGCCATGGACATAGCTCGATAAAGGAAATGAGAAATGGAGAGATGGAAGCCGAAGCCGAAGCCGCCCAAACAATGAACAGCTGAAAAGCCCATTGACGAGATCTTTTACTTGCTGTTAAATAAATTACATTTCCCAAAGTGTACAAATTTTTCATTTGTAAGAGCGATGTTAATGAGGCGTATAACTTTGATCTTGGCGATTGTTCAATTTTGGGATTGACCTAATCGTTGGCCCGAACCCGCCCGAGCCCTTCAAGTACGGAGATCGAACGGCTTACCTTGGAAAGGGGCTCGTAAACAACGTCGGGCCGGCCCAGCCCATGACCGCCTTGAAAAATCTGTACACAACTTTTGTCCATTGTCGATCATTTCCATGATAAAAAAAGTTGGGTCCAACATGAGCGTGGCTTCGTCCAGCTAAGCCACCTACTCAAGCGAGTTCGCTTCTATTTGGTTCGTAGAGAATCTTTCTAATTGTGTATAGATTATCTCCCTAATTCCATCGTTTTTGTCACTTAGAAAATTGAGAATTAGTGAAAAATGTTTCGCTATTAACAACGATCCATCCTTAAGTACTTTTTTTTTTTTTTTTTTTTTTACAATGAAAGCGGTTCTCGTTAACACATTTTTCCAAGTGATATGGGCAACTAAAATCAGGAAAATCTACTGGGCCACTAAAGTTTTATCATCCTTATTTTCTTTCACTCGTAAAAAATTCTCTATCGAACATCATTTCGATATATCTCCATCAACGCGATAAATCATTCATATTATAAAATAATTTCATCAAATCAATGACGTCAACCGATCTCCACTAGCTATCGCATGACATGACACTTGATGAAACACAGTCCTCAAAGCTGAGGAATAATTTTCGCACTGTGATGTGAATCGCCTTATTCAAACTTAGGGGAAAAAAAAGTGGTGATGCGAAAGAAAAGAGAGGGTTGGGTTGGGCAGCAAAAGCAGATTCCAAGCCCAAAAAATAAAGTACTAAAACATACGGATTGGGCGGGGAATGATATGCTTGCCACCCCTGCTTTCTTGCGAAACAAAGGAAGACGTGTTTTGTTAGAATAATATCAATAAAAAAATTTAAATTAGTACACTTATAATACCAAAAATCTAAATTTATATATTTATAATAAATTTATCGTCCGTTAATTTTCATTAAATTATATTAATATCATAAAAAACTATAAATTAATACTCCGTCAACTGTCACTCGTATCCAATTTTATCATTTGACGGTAGAATTTAATATCGATTTGAGTTTTTTATCGCATTATTCTTATTTTTTTCGCCCAATAAGAAATATTATAAGTAATGTGAAACATTAAATAAGACAAAAGAGAAAATAAAAAAATGAGGAGATTCCCGAAAATCTTTTCACGATAATCGACGAGGACAAGATTAGGGGGGATGTGCGATGATTTAGTGGGGCTTTAGCCAATCGAAAATGTGGAGATGTCCGGTCATCTCGGACAAAAGTATATTAAAGTTGTCACCCAATGCGTGGAGTGGGGCCTAATTGCAATTTCTGTCTTTTCCTATGAAATGAAATCGGCCTAAAGGTCCGGATGCGTGAGTTGGCAGAGGCCCCCAAGGTAAAAGAACTTTGAAAAAGGGTCGGTTTTTTTTTTTTCTTTTTAATTCAGCAGAAAATCGAGGATTTATAAAGATTTTAATTATATTTAGTGAAAGACAGTAATCTGTACTTAAATATTTTTGCAAATGATGAAATTATATCTCGTCTATTTATTTTTTAAGCGAATGCAGATAATTTCAACCGGATGTTTTCCAAATCTTTGTTTTTTGCGAAATGAATGGACCATCCATTTTTTCTTTATGACATGGGTGGTTGATCATTTTGTCCGCGTATATCCAATTAGGCTCCACCCATAGACACGAGGGTTTACTTGAGATCGCTCAAGGTGAGCAACACGGAAATTTGATGGATCAATGAAAATATTGATTAGATTAGGGTGTGCTGCAACACATGCTATGATGATTTTAATAGATGTGCAATGGATCGCCAAAAAGTTCGGGTTTATGATTTGGGCCGTGGTTCATTTATTGTCTAAAATGGTGTTTAATTGACTCGCAATTTGAAACGAAAAAACACTGATCTTGTCTTGATTGTATTGAAAACCGATTAAAATTAAAGAAAATGAGATTCATATTAATTGTTGAGTATATTTGGTTGTTGTCCAAAGGAAATCGTATCGATGTTATCCAGTCGCAGTGAATTGGTCAAATGACATGAAATTGGCTGCGAAAATAGCACGTAATCATGTTTTAATGTATACTTTTTTAATTTTGTTTAGTATCAAATATTTTCTTTATTATTTTTTGAACTCTCGATTTGTTATGTTGGTCGCAGCTTGCCATTTAAAAAAGTCAACTATGAATATGATACGCGATCTTTAGCCCTAAATTCACGGTTGCTCTATTAAACCATGTTTCTTCATCTGTCCCCGGTCATTACTCCATATATAGTAATATTCAATTAGACCTAGTTTGTAAATTTAGGGGTGGTGTCACATCAAATTTTCCTACTTCAATACCTAATATTAATGTGTGATTAAGTGGATCTATTTGAAAAAATAACTTTGATACCATGTTAATTCTTACCCGATTGAGATGCCCCTTGCTTTAACATTTGACTTTGCTTCCTACCACATAAAAATAAAACTTTGACTCGTAAAAATTAGAAGAGAAAGATACCAGTCTGTGATAATTGAAGTGTTTTTTTAGCGATTTATTAAAAGTAGTCTATGCATTTAACTTAGAAGCAAATTCAACTGTGAAAAGTTAAACCGGACACTTAACTATTGTAAAGCGATACCCCGTATTTAAAAATATATATATGTGTGCACGCATGCGTGCGTATTTAAAAGTACCACATCATCCATATTACAAAATAAAACACGAAATACTAATGATATATAAATACTAATGATATATATTTTTTATATTTTTATAAGAAACTAATGGATTTTATGATAGTTGATGCCTTGTGACTGGTTGGTTTGATGATTGACATGGTATACGGAATGAGAATATTCTTATTAAATATGTCAAGCTAGCTTGACTTATCTGTATGTATACATATAAATACGTATATTATATCAATGTTTGCCAAGACAATTTCAACTCATTGGCCCAATTTTGTTATTTTACTTGCAAAGACAGCTTCATCATCATTATTTTAGTTGATTTTATGGTTGATTGACTAATTTAGATGAGTTGACTATCTGATGATGTTAAAATATAAAAAAAAATGATAAAAATGATTATTTGCACGTTTTTCTCAACTCATTTTCCTTCTTTCCTACTTGTATGCCCTGCTCAAAAGTCAAAACCCCCCCAAAAGAAACTGGAATTATATTTGAATAATTCCCGGGCTCTATTCTTTTAGAGGTACACGGATATCCGCTAATCAGCAAAATGCCCATCGCGGCTGACCGAACTTACGTGCCCTTCGCGGTGACGCAATCGCAGCCGCCCTCGCGATCTACCAATTGCCGATAATTCCAAAATCTCCGCTTTTGCGTTGTTTTCGTTTCAAAACTCTGAAAAACAAATAAAAGGTTGGTAATTTTGTTCTGGTTTTAAATAAAAGTTTGGAAAGAGAAAAAACTAATTATTAAGACTCCATTAAAAAATTCATGATTTAATTTTTTTTAAATAATTGCTCATATAATTTAAAATGATCAATTAATAAAAAAAACTTCATTATTGATAAAAGTATTTCATAGATGATGGATTTTGTTCGTTTATTTATATTTATAAGTGGCACACGCATTTATTTTGAAAAGATATTTTTCAAATCTTTTATTCTCCTCCAAACAAATGCACCTTAAATGCGAATAATCACTTACAAGAAGGAAATTTATTTTTTAATTTTCAATAACAATTTATTTGTAATTATTTTCCTATACTATGAAACTTTATTTTTTTTGTTCATATTTGTAAATGATTATCTTTAAAAAATATTTTCTAATCATTTTATTTTTCTCAAAACAAACGGAAAATGTACTCATCACATTACATCCAAAATATGAACATAAAATAAACATGTGAGCATTATTACGTGGAAAATATTAAAATACCTCAAGGCACTTGTTGGGTTGTTATTCATACTTTCTAAATACGAACACTTATTTTTTGAATACGATAATTTTTCCAAATTTCCCCTTTCAATTTTCAAAACACATCAATATGCATACTAAATAATTCTTAATGGTCCTAATTAGAGCTCTCGGGACATTTATTAGCAAGATCCTTAATAAAATTTCAGAAAATTCAAACATAATTTTACATGCTTATTCATCAGGATACGTATCCGCGAGTAACAAATTTAGGAAGTCATCATAAAATTGATGAAAAGAAGAATCCGTCTCAAAAGCCATTGGAAATTTTGCTATTTACAAATGAGTTTCCACAAGAAGGAAAAAGGCAAAAAGGTATTTTCATCACGTACGATTCGAAACGGAAACGTATCGAATCACGACAAGTGTAGCTGTCCCGGTCGTCCGGTGTACGAGTCAGGTTTTTGGGATTTCTCGACAGATCATGTCGTGTTCGATGAAGTAAAATGCTCGAAGGTCGGTCGGTAACGTTATCATCCCACCCGCATTTTAAGGGGAAAATATCAATTTCGATTTCTCAAAATAAAAATCAGAACAATATATAAATATATATTTCCTTGGCGGGACCCATTTTCTCACATCTTCAGTCTTCACCGAGGCAGCCTCTGTGGAAAGGGGAGAAAAAATATCTGATTTCTCCTCCTTTTTTAATTTTTTTTAATTTTCTAATACTATTATTTATTATTTTATTTCCTTCGCCTCCTCCTTCTTCGTCTTCAATCTCCGGTCACGCCTACGATTTTTCTGCAACGGAAAATAAAAAAGGAGGAAAAAAAGAAAAAGAGGAAAAAGGAAGGGGAGGGCATTGAAAAGGTCTTCAGCTTTTCTTCTCGTTTTCACCTGTCCGCGCTGAGGAGGATTTGGGGGATCGCCGTGATCGCTTCGAAGCTCGCGAAGGGAGGGGGAGAATTGATTCGTCAGGCGGGCGCAGCCAGTGGAGTCCCGTCGTTAATGTCGAGACCGTGAGCTCGGCCGGGGCATTTTCCGAGCGCAGAATCGGAAGCGGCAGCTGAATCGGCCGCCGCCGCCGCCGCCGCCACCGTCGAGTTCGTGTTTGCCGGCGGAAGTGGTCCGATTGATTCAGGTTCCCGCCGCCGGGCTGCTTCGTGGCCCCCGGTGGAGATTCCGCGCGCCCTTCGCGTGGTGTAGTCCTTTTTGCGTCGGTATGTTTTTTTTTTTTTTTTTTTTTTTTGTGGGTTCTGGAATCTGCGGCGCTCGTGCTCGCGCATTTGATTTGTTCCGTGTTTTCTTTTGGCTTGATTGATTTGTCACTTTGATTGTTTCATATCTGTCAGTGCGCTCGTCTTATCGGTTTTTGCTATGTGGCAACTGTGTGTATGTTTGAGTTTGTACATGGTGAATTTGTGCGGTTTGTGTGTAAGATTAGAGCTTGGTTGGTGCGAGCATAGCCCTTTTGGCTGACCCTTGAAGGCTTTCTTGAAGGGGGCGCTCTTTTTTTTTTTTTATTTATAATTTTTATTATAGTTGCTTAAGACGATCAGTTTGGGCTGGCGAATCGGAAACCGTGGTAGTATAGTCTTTCTGCTTAGTGCTTACTATTAGTGCAGGGTTCCTGAATGAGATGTAAGGAGAACTTGGATTAAGTGGTTTTGCAAAAAGGAGTTGTCTTGAGGCCATGTCAGAGTGCTTGTGTTAGGGAATGGGCGCATTGTCCTGCATAGGGTCATGCCAAGCTATGCATTCTGGAAATGGTGATGGCAATTTACTTGATGTTCCTCGAGCAGGCTGATCAAATATGGAAATAAGGTGAATACGACTTTTGATGTCGGGCATAGAAAAGTGGTGTTTCATGGTGATTGCAGACCAACCTTTAAAAAGTACAAATTTTCCAAAGACATTGCTATTGCAGAGCACTTGCTAAAGGGTATGGATTTAGTTTTATTCATCCTACCGTTTTCTAAGATGAATGAGAAAGGTGTTTATTGCCCATTGTTGGCTGTACACCCATTGAATAATAAAATTTCTCCACAAATAGCTTAGGGGGCAGACCAAGATTTGTTGCAGCAGTCTCATTCAGTATACCAAGTGAACAGATTTAAGCCGGTGAAGGATTGCTTGAGCAGACACAGCTGTCAGTGCTGATGAAGTACCGGATTATCTCATCTACACAGAAACTTTTGTGTTAGTGTCGCCATCCTCCTTGTTCACGGGCCCAACTGAATAAGCATGTTCTATTAGTATACAGGATGACCAGGACAAGTAATAAAATTAAAGTGTTGACATTTTTGGATGACTTTTGGTCACATAATCAATGTCTTTATATTGGGGAAACCGTGATTAGGGTTACTAGGACCATAGGTCTAGAAATATTCTCAAAGTGAGCAATGAAACTTTTAATATGGCCAAGGGACATGAACCTTAACCATGCCCTTTTTATCCGTTTGGTTGCTTGTCTGTAATTTAATGCGTTTCAAAAGTACATCTCGTGGTTCACCTGCCGAAAACCAGGCGATGATGCTTTCTTTCTTTATTTTAAAAATGGTGGAATCACTTTCTTGCTTCACTTTGGGAGCTTTTGCTTGTTTCTAAATTGAAAATCTATAAATTGAGCTTCTCCTGGAAGTTAAGGATATCGGCTACTGTCTAGGTTGGTTACTTTGGGTTGCTAATAATGTTTTCTTGCAGTTTCACTGGATATTAGAGGTGGATTCGAGCCCCTATTACTTCGTTTCTCTGCTGGATTACTGCCTCCAGTACATATGGATATTCTTTTCAATGTTCAAGTTAATATTCATATATAATGCCTGGCAACAGTTTTGATTCTTGAACACGTTTTGTTTCAATGTTAGGCAATATATACAGACTTACCATAATTATCTGGAGTTCTTAGGAGATGTGATGAATTGATCCTTTCAGGATGTGATGCTTCTGCTTGCCGCGTAGTAAGGAGGTGCTCCGATGAGGTCACTGGGATGTGCTAGTGATTTTTCTTGAGCAAAGATAAAATGCTACCAAACTGGAAAAAACGCCACATCAGATTGAAGTCTTCTATCACATATGGTTGTTTGTCTATTGCACGTCTGGTATCAGGAGAGTGCTAGGAGTGCGAAATAAATATAATCATGGAGCAACCCCTTGAAAAAAAGTTCCCCGTCAATGCAAAGGACTATAAGTTATATGAGGAGGTTGGTGAAGGTGTCAGTGCCACAGTGTATAGAGCTCTCTGCATTCCATTCAATGAGATTGTTGCAGTCAAGGTTCTTGATCTTGAAAAATGCAACAACGACTTGGTATGTTCTCTCTCTCTCTCTCTGTGGGTGCGTGTGCGTGTGTTTGGGGGAGGGGTGGCCATGCTGTGTGAGAAAGGAGCGGAGAGAGACGCCCCCCAGGGGGGGGGGGTGGTGGTTTGGTAGGGGTATAGGTGTGTGCACAGATGCATTGGGCATATAAATTGTGCGAAGCTATAGCATTACATTCATACAATGAAGGGGTCTATACTTTCCTCCTATAACTGGAATGACTTTACATTCTTATATTAAAAGTTTTCTCATCGCTTCCCACGTATGTCTGGAATGACTTTACATTTATCAAATAATGGAAATCAATCTTCTTTCACAAAATCAGTGTTTCAACTACTAAATTATGATGAACTGAAGATAAATGGAGCATTTTTCCTTATTTTTATATTTGATGAGAACTTTCTTTGTCACAGCAGAAATCATTTGCATTGTTCTCGGAACTGTTCGCAAATGATACCATATTTTCTTCTTGTCAAAGCAGTTTGTATGCTTCCAAATTGCTCTTGGGGTGTAACTGAATTGTTCGATCGTAGAATATGCCGCATGATTTTTTGCTGAGTGAGGGTAATTGAACTCTTAGGTGCTGAACCTAATGTTAAGTATTGACAATGTTCTTATATGTGTATGTTGGGAAACTTGTGCAGGACGGTATTCGGCGGGAAGTGCAGACAATGAGCTTGATTAGTCATCAAAATCTTTTACAAGCTCACTGCTCTTTCACCGCTGGCCACAGCCTTTGGGTTGTGATGCCATACATGAATGGGGGATCCTGTATGCACATTATGAAATCTGCCTTTCCAGAAGGTTTTGAAGAGCCTGTGATCGCTAGTTTGTTGCATGAGGTTCTCAAAGCTCTTGTGTATCTTCATTCTCATGGGCATATTCATAGAGATGTGAAGGTACAATATCGCCAATTTTCTTTAATCCAATTCTGACATTTGAGGTTATGTCCTGTTGTGGCATCTTATTTTTAGATAGTTCCTTCTTCATTTTTTTTCCCGTTTTACTTGAATGATTATTTATAAGTCAATTTTCTATGATCTAATGCAGTCAGGGAATATATTAGTCGACACAAATGGTTTTGTCAAGTTAGCAGATTTTGGCGTTTCTGCTTGTATGTTCGATACTGGGGATAGGCAGAGGTCCAGAAACACCTTTGTTGGGACACCTTGCTGGTAGTTTACCCCTCATTCATTCATATGATGTTAACCTATTCCTTATTTTTGTAGTTAATTTATGTTGGCAGAATTACGCTAAATGTCCTATGTCTGTTTTCTCTGTCTTTAGGATGGCTCCTGAGGTTATGCAACAGCTGCATGGATATGACTTTAAGTGAGTGGAATTTGATCTACACATTCTCTGACCCTTTTTTCTTGTCTTACCTATGGAATGTTGATTTGGTATTGGAATTTGCTTCTCTAAACAGAGCAGACATCTGGTCTTTTGGAATAACAGCACTTGAACTTGCCCATGGCCATGCCCCATTTTCCAAGTATCCCCCGATGAAGGTACTCTCCATCATAATTTTAAATAGCTAGTGAGAGAGCACATGCCTTGCATGCGCCTCTGTATTGAAATTTGAAATGAAGTGCCTGGTCTACCCCCTAATACGTTGGCCGTCGCTTTATTTAATAACTTGCGAACTTAGCAGAGTATGTTATCTTCTTGCTTTTTCCTTGATAGAGTCCCTTGTGCAGGTGTTGCTGATGACCTTACAGAATGCACCTCCAGGGCTTGACTATGAAAGAGACAAGAAATTCTCCAAGGTGGATAATTTAGGTGGTACTGTTGGAAATAGCTCTATGATTTGCAAGTACTGAAATTGTATTAACTGCCCTACTTTCAGTCTTTCAAAGAGATGGTGGCCACTTGCTTAGTGAAGGACCCTAAGAAACGTCCAACTTCAGAAAAACTTTTGAAGCACCCCTTCTTTAAGCGTGCTCGTGCTGCAAATTATCTAGCTCGAACTATTCTCGAAAGGCTTCCTCCATTAGGCGATCGCTTTAGGGAACTCAAGGTCTGTAGCTTGGACAGAAAGCTGCATACTCTTAAGAATTTTCTCATTAATAGCATATCTGATATCATTACCTCTAACGTGAGTGTTATTTTCAGGCTAAAGAGGCTGATCTTCTTGTACAGAACAAAGCCCTCTATGAAGATAAGGAGCAACTGTCACAGGTGGGCAGCAACTTTTTGTAATAAAAAACATTAGACTATACTTATAGACATTTTTAGTTATCTGATTCAAGATATTGCTTGTATCATTATTTTGTGGTTCTCAAATGTTTGCAGTGTGCTGTGAACATCTCCTCTTCAAAGACTCAGTCATCTACTGTGATTAGACTTTTTTAAAAGAACAAACTGGTTTTTGACCTGAACCCACATTTAGGACTATTGATATTATGAACGTGGAAATTTCTGGAATCTTTAGATCAGATGATAAGTTCACAAAAGTGTTTTATCTTCAGTATGTTTCATGTTTTACTGATGATGGATATATCCTCATATTGAAGAATCCGAAATAGTTTTCATTTAGATGTTCTGATCGAGTCTCAGTGACATGATTAATACTTGTCGCCTTGCAGCAAGAATATATACGAGGCATCAGCGCATGGAACTTCAACTTGGAGGATTTAAGAAGTCAGGCTGCTCTGGTACCTAGTTTTTTCTAGTTCACAGTCCATACTCAATTGGTGGGAAACTCATAAGAGCTTAGGTAACAAAGATACATCTTAAGTGAGAACTTTAACTGCAGATTCAGGATGAGGATATTAATCCTAATGCCGAAGATGTCAAGCAAAAGCTTGGACATTGGGATGTTGGGATTCTAGCAGAGAGGCTATCTCCCAATATCATTGACCAAACAAAAGTTGCCCCTAACAAGAAGGTATCAATTTTGATCATCACAGGGTCTCTTGTGATGCTCTTCTTATTAGGTGGTTCACTAGGTTCTGAGTTTCTTCTCATGGCCAATGTTCATCTCTTCCAGGACTCAATTGAAAATTTACATGATTTGGAGGACTCACTTGCTTCATTTCCGATCAGACCTGTTCAAGCACCAAAGTATGACTAGCTTCCTTTTACTTTTTGCCCTCTTGTGCACGTCTCATCCAGAATATCTAAGGAGGCAACAGATATTAGGCTCATTTCCCCTTCACCTGGGCTTTAATGAATTCATTATAACATTCCTCGACTCTTAATGGGAAGATTCCTTTGTGCCTGCTTTTTAAACCAAGAAACAACTATTTGACTGAGTAATTAAGCAACAATTAAAATGGACTTTGCATTAGCTCTATAAATCCGATTTTCAATTTCATCCTCTTCTTTCTATTATGTAGAGCTTATTTTGATGTTCGTGAGGTTGATGTTAATGCTACCAGTCCAAATTGGAAAGGTACTCGATCTGATTCTGAAGAGCAATTTCCTACAAAATCTTCACCTAAAGGTACTCAATCTGATATTGAAGAACAGCTTCCAACACGATGTTCATCAAGAGCTATTGACACTGAATCTCGTAAAAACGAGGATGATCATCTTGGGCTGAGTGGCAGTCTACCACCTCATGTCATTCCTGAGGACAAGAAACTTTTAAGTGGTCCCCAACAGGCGGATAACGTGACTTCACCTAAGCTTATTTTTGTTGATGTGAAGAGGTATATTTGTTCTAGTAACATGACTATCTTTCTTTGCCTCTTTCATTTGTGAAATATCTGCTACAACTTGGTTTCTCAAAAACAACCTGTTTAGCAATAATTTGCTGGTTGGTAAGTAGAAGAAATCAATGATGAAGTGCTTTCTTGGCCTGGTGTTAGCAAAGTGAGCAATGCCATTTTCGTGTAATGAGAAAGTCCACTAAAATATTAACCTTCACATTAAGCGAATGAGGAATAAAAGAATATTTTGTGGAAATTCATCAACAAATTCAATGAAACTAAGCCGCTGTTGAATATATTTATATATGCATATATACTATTTACATGGTGAAACACTGCAAAAACAGCTATCTGTGCATACATATACATAGAAATGGTGAAAAACTGGCGACCACCAAAAGGGGGATGGCGCGTGAGTAATCGAATGAATCAGTGTAAAAGAAGAGGTTCTGTAAATGAGACCCAAACGCTTATCCATAACTTGATGAAAGAATTGTTTGGGAAGTTGTGTCATTCATGCATGTATAGGAAATTTGACAATTGAAAAGGCCAATCTGTTTTTTCCCTCTTTTCTTTTTTAAGTAGATCACATCAAATTTTCTTTGTACGTGCAATTTATCTTGAAAGATGGCATTATCTTGCAATTCATGATGTCTTTTCTCATGTATGCGTGTATATGTGCCTGCACATTTGTTATGGTAGCATATGAAGTTGGTACTATTTGCATCTGCACCATTTTGGTCATTGCTGGTTGTCTCTTTGCAGCAGATATTATCTGATTTTGCAATTTCACTCTGCCACTCCCTTGACTCTTTCGACAGGGTTATTTGATATCCTGGGCACTTAATCACATTACAATGTCTCCATCCCGTCTCCAAATTTACCTGCCCACAACATGGGGATAATATTTCTGCGAAGTTAGGTACCAGATGTGAGCCTGGGCATCTGGATCATGTGTGGGGGTTTCCTAATTGCTAGTGAGGATGGTAACAGGTGGAGATGACTTTCAGTTAAAGAGAAGAAAAGAGGGGAAAAGGGATGAACTTTAATGTCAGAGTAGAATGTGAACAAGACTGGATGAAATGGACTTTTACAGAAAATGACAGTGATAAAATGAATAGAGGTTATATGAGGTGATTGTTTGACAAAGTTGAGTCTTGCGTTTGTCATCTTATCAAAATGTAGCCAGATAATCTGAATCATTCACATCCTTAGTCTGTATCACACATGATTTTCAAGAAGCTATGTGCAATATTACTGGCTAATCGACCACAGATTAGGAGTCTTCGAGCTCATGTTGACTGTGCAATCTGGTTATTTGGGAATCTGTTTGTATCCCAGTGGTAGAGGTAAAAGGTACGCTTATGATCACTTAGAGGTGTCTACTTTTGCAAGATGCCTTTGCATGTGAGGTGTAATTGGTGGAAGAGATGAGCACAGCCACACCTTTGAATTTAAAGATTGTTTCTGTGGGATGGAGTCAACGGCATGATTACTCTTGAACCCTTTTTAGGCTCTTCGATAGTGGTATATAATTGTAACTAGATTAATTGGATCTAGTCTAACCCAACTCTTTCTTTGCTTCATCAGCCATAGAATTAACTATTTGCTTGCTTATGACTTTAAGACTATTGCTGACAGTCATTTCTGGTTATTTTAGAAGGGATCATCAACAGCCGAAGTACCAATCTGAATTATACCGCCAGAAGAAAGATTCCGATATTGTATCACCTGGTGTGTTCCAGTGATTCTTTGTCTTCTTTCCCATGATTAATGGACATTAGTCTGATGTTTAATATTCTCTTTCATTTGAATGATTAGTTGAAGACACATCTGAAGTTGGCGTTGTCCAGCGTAAGGGACGTTTTCAGGTCACATCGGCTGATCTTAGTGCAAAGGTAATCCATTCCCAACTATTGCCTACCTGGCCTTTGGTTGGCCCTTGTTAATTTTTTGATTTTTGGGGGTATCATTTTATACGATCTTAGACCTGCGAGATGTTCTTAATACTGTGCTTCAAGTTTTTAATTATTCTTTGGAGGACCTAGAACTTTAGATTGCTAGGGATTGTTTACAGCATCGTGGTCTAAGAGTATTGAGTGTCCAAATTTTACAAATGCAAAGGAGCTGTAACTGTTGTCATCTTTATTCCAGAGTCCTGTCAGCAGCCCGTTAGGAACTGGTTACGGTGGGTCATTCAATTTCGCATCCCCAAACATTGCTACCGGCACACTCCTCCCATCATTGCAGGGTATTTTGCAGAAAAACATCACGCAAAGAGTATGTGTTTTATTATTGAATCCAACCGATGTGTATCACATGGTACCTTAATTGGCTTCTAAGGAAATCAATTTTGACAGGATGAAATTATTAAGATGATCAAATATGTGGAGCAAATGTCTGGTATATCATGCTTTCTTCTCCTCCTCCTCCTCCTCCTCCTCCTCCTTCTTCTTCTTATAATTTATTGGTATTTATATATTTGCCAACCTCTGTTTGATACAGGTAAGCCTCTGGAAATTGCTGAGGCTTGTATTAATGAACAACTGCAGGTACATTCCATATCTTCACGTTTCTAATATTGGGAAATGATAGCTTCTATTTGTTTTAGCCTCTAATGTTTTGGGGGAACTGCAAAGAATCTAACAGGTCACGATGCAAAATGTCGCTTCATACAAACTTTTTTGCATTACTCTATCAAAGCATTCTCATTAATGTGGCTGTTCAGATAGAATAGTGTATGTGCTACCTCGTAGTTGATGAACTAGGAATGGCCATCGCAATCAACTCGGGGCTGATGGCTGTGTTTGATTGTCATCATGTGTGGCAATTGTGCATTGCTCATTCACTCTCTGGGCATGTGGAACAATCAGATTTGTGTCTCAAAAATCCTTATTATACATCTCTGTTTTACATAATTAATGCTGTGTTCTTCTCATGAAGAAATGCATGGAGCGATATGATAGATCAATCTGGGTGGCAACTAAATTCCATTTGTTGCCACCCAACTACACTAAATCTCTGTTTTTCTATTACATTATCTGGCAACAACTGGTTTAGTCTTTGTTATTTACTGTTTATCACTTTTTGAACATTTTTTCCATCTCCTAATTTGCAGACAAGTGCTACTTCTGCGAAGGAGAGAGAATTGCAATCTCAGTTGGTAAATCTGCAGCAAAGGTAAGTCATTTCCTGCTTCTTGCAATTGCGATGTATTCCTCTTCATTAACATGCTATTAAAAGTCCTTTTAAATGTCAGTGTTCAGAGGATGGATGAGGAATTGCAGAGACAGAGAACGAAAAATTCCCAGGTAGTGTTTTCCCGTTGTTGGATTCTAGATACATTAGATTGCTTAACTATTGTTAGAGATACCCTCTCTACCGTGCATATGAGCAGCATTTGGCGACCTACATGTTGCAGGGAATAGAATATGATCAGATTGGAATGATTTCTTATTTCTCATTTGTGAATGCTCACATTTACGAAGGGATACTTTCAGAAATATGACTAGGTTTGAGGAAAAAAGGATAATTAAAATAAAGTATCGATGGTAAGTTTCTCAAGGGATGGACTTCAGTTCACTGGTCACATGTGCTAAGGTCGGCGACCCATGAATATGAGAGAGAGAGAGAGAGAGAGTTGTAGAGAAAATACGCTCTGTTGAGATTATTTGTGTTGACTGTATCCACTCTATTGGCATTTAGTGGACACCGGATGACAGAGTATAATTCACCACATGACAAACAATTTATTGAGAACATTCTCTCGATAAGCATCATTGTTATGCTTACCAATCAAAATTATCGGTGAATCTATATCCTTCCGCTGGTCAGCATGCTAATGTGGTCTTCATGAAAGCCCTTCTGAAAATCTCTGCTAATTTGAGAAGCAATCGTGTGACATTTTATCTGTCTCTCACATATCATTTATCCCTTGCAAAATCAAGAAGACCAATTCTGTTGTCTTAATGACACGTCACTTTCAGTTCTTTCACACTTTCTCTTGGTCTTCATTTAGGAGTGATTTACTAATGGCACGTTCCTAGATGCCTCTGATTGCATTTTGTTTCAGTTACTTTAAAATACTGTCTTGAGTTATGTCTACGGAGTGGTGAGATGTCTGACTGAAAACGTGATGCTTTGCAGCTAGTAAAACAATTAAGTTTTTTGGCAAAGCGAGAAGACAGATTAAGAAAGGACGATGAAGTATGATGCTAATGTCCACCTCTTCTTTTCGTTGTTTGCCACAGTGAGCTTGATTCACGAGCTCAAGGTACTTCGAAGGTATGGGGGCATTTTTCTTCTTCCTTCCATTGTATTATTTCATTGTACCATATGTGTGATGGTTTGTAATGCTTATGCGCGAGTTTTGTCAAATCATTCCTTGAGTCTATCAATAAATCAGAAAAACCTATAATTACATTACTCTCCTCTACTCTCTCAACATGTACAGTTAAAGTATGAACTGATTCAGATTCCTCAAGTGGATTTCATCTTGTTTCATAAGGGTCCTTGTTTTATGCTAATATGCACATATATGGAAGGGCAAATTTTGAGTAATAGACATCACTAAGTTCAAGCTCTATCTCATACGGATTGAGCAGTGGCATTGCAATCTCATGGAGACGAGCCTTTAGACTTGTAGCTCGGATTGCGAACGGCAACAGCTCATGCAATTAGACCGATGGAAAGTTCATAATTGTGCCAAAATTGTGGCCAAGTTCATTTTATCTAGCATGGATACTGAGAAACAGGTTATGCTAAGATACTATTGTATAACTGTGACCGCAGCTTCAGATGTTTGATACTTGTGTTTATCCAAGCATACAAATTTATGTATGCTCATAGATCGCAGAAGGCCGCGGACTCTTGGTCCCGAGAAGACTGAAACTTCGATTCATATCAATTGACCTAGGCCAAAACCGAGATTCCTTTCCGACCCGCAACCGGAGTATGAAAAGTGAGCTTAACTAGAGCAACATAGATCGTTCCTTCAGGTCTCTCTTGGTCTAGGGAAAACGTCTTTTTGTGTGGAATATGGCGATGAAGCTTTACTGATGAACACAGAAATCTATGATACGCTGCTGATGCAGTTCTCGAAAGGAGAGTGAGCATTTGGTTGATTGAATGATATGGGTATTCAACTTTAGGATTGCAACTGCTTAAAAGAGTAACGAAAAATCGAGTAAGCAGGCTATTTTGCAAGTAGTTCGAGCTTGACTTGATTATTCGAGATCGATTTCCCAGATTTTTAGTCGAGCTTAAGCTCAAGATGCTTCATACTCGAATGAGCAGGCTCTCGAGCTTTGTCGAATCTAATTGAGCTGAGTTTGTCTCTCTTTTTTTTTTTTGTCCTTTCGAAAAGCAATTATGGATAATGAAAACTCATCCTTCTTGTAGATCTGAAAATCCATCCTCTAAATTGTAGAAGGTAGGTATTTATAGATAAAGAGAGCCGCTAGCCACTTTGCTAAGCCTAAAAAAATCTTTTGGAAATTTCCCAGTTCAAGCAATTTCCTTAAAGTAAGCACTTTTTCAGTTTTTACAACCATCTAAAAAGTGTTAATTCTAATATTAGTCTATAAGAATTTAATATTCAACAACCCCCCCCACCAAAAAAAAAAGAATTTAATATTGGTTGAAATCAAAATTCACCAGTCTAATGGCA
Source organism: Eucalyptus sp. ANBG9806169 (assembly GCA_014182395.1). NCBI lineage: Eukaryota > Viridiplantae > Streptophyta > Magnoliopsida > Myrtales > Myrtaceae > Eucalyptus > Eucalyptus sp. ANBG9806169. The sequence continues at coordinate 29,868,696 of CM024582.1, forward strand.
GACTTCATCAAATCCCGACCACTATGTACGGAGTTTATCTATGCGATACACTTGCATAAAATTGCTGTTTTGTTAGGTCCTTTTTGTCCTCATTAATATTTCGTCACGGTCTCCAGTGAGACTTTTAGAATTGATAGTTACTGATGTGCACGGAAAACGGGCGGAAAAAGAGAAGAATTGATATTTTTTTTTTATTTCGTTTATTTTTATAAACGATAAAAGTGGAAACTGTTTTTTTAGAAGGAGAAAAATTGCATTTTTCGTGAAAGTAATGGATCAATTAAAAAGACCAAAAATGGAGAAAACCGATCCGGACCTCCTCGCAACTGCTTCCCCGTCTCTGCAACGACATCCGTTATCCACGCCCGACCCGGACCCCCGCTTTTCTTTACCCGACCCGTCCCTCCAAATTCGGTCGGGCCCACCACAGTGGCAAAAGCGGAGGGGCATTTTGGGCATTTCATCTGCCCCCACGGGGAGCAGTGGTACACGATAAGCCGCGCCAAACGAGGACACCTCTTTTGAAACCGCCCGGTGGCGCCCTAGCCCTGGGGCGCACGTTAGGGCTCCCCCGCCCATCTTTACTAACGTGCGCCCCGGTGCGCATCGCTTCGACGATAATATAAACAGGCCCACACGCAAAAAGTAAATAAAAGAAAATATCAGAGCAGACGCGGGCGTAGCATCTAGCTCCGACTGGAGAAGACGAAGATCGATCATCGCGCGCAGAGAGAGAGAGAGATGGAGGGGGAGCCGACGAGGGTGATGATGGGAGTGAACGAATCGACGATCAAGGGGTACCCGCACGCGTCGATAAGCAGCCGGGGAGCGTTCGAGTGGACTCTCCAGAAGATCGTCCGCTCCAACACCTCCGGCTTCAAGCTCCTCTTCCTCCACGTCCAGGTCCCCGACGAAGACGGTACTCTCTCTCTCTCTCTCTATAGCTTTTGCGTTTGCGCTTCTTGTTTTGGTTCGATCGGAGGAGATGTGGTCGGTGTTAGTTTCGTCGATAGGCGCCGAGCATTCCTGTTAGTATCGCTGTACGGTCGGTTTCCGCGTCGCATTTGCGTGAGGATTCGCGCGGTTTTCACCGTCCGACGATAACCGAATCCGTGGCCTGTTGGTTGAATAGTTTTTGTGAGAACTGAATGTGGATGCGCTCTCTCTCTCTCTCTCTCTCTTTCGGTTTTGGTGTGCATTGAGAGGTTTTTAGTGTATCCTACTGTTGGCGGTGTGATCGGCGGAGAACCGATGCTGTGGAAGGCGGGAAGATGTGGATAAGGGCTTGAGAACGATCAAATCGATTAGAACTAGGCAGTGTTGTAAAAGAACTCGGGAAATGGAAGAGGACTGAATATGCTGTGCGTGTCGTATATGGTATTTAGGTACTCTCCCCTTTGCCTAGTCCGAGTTTCGGCGACTGCAGACCTCGAATATTTTGCAGCCGCTTGAAAATCTTGTTTTGGTTCTGTTCTCGTAGTAAATCGGCAATGGTGATTGATGTTCTCTCTTTCCCCTGCACAAAAAGAAGTTGAGGTACTCGAGAATACGCCTCTTCTTTAATTAACCAAGCCTTGTGTTTGAATAGCCTGGAGATGATGAGTTGCAGGAAGGGAGAGGGATGACATGGATCTTTAGATCTGTTGTCACTGCCTGTCATCAAAGCTACTCTCTTACTTAAAGAAGTTTCCAGAGGGAGGGGTGGGATTTTGGTGTTTAGGAAGAAGGTGGGCAACATGCTGAATGAGAGAGATGCGGCATGTTGTACACGGCACTTCATCCTTCTCTGGATTTCGATGGAATGCTCTGACTGATTTATTGTGATATGTGTCGTGTTGTGACCAAAAACACAGTAGAAGTGCATAGTCATCTGTATGTGTCTCTCCCATCTCTTATTCTGTAATCTCTTATTTTGTAAAAAGAAGAAAGAGACTTGAGGCATGAGCCGTTGTATTTAGCTCTGCAGTTTTAATTTACAGAATGTGAAACTTGAGTTATTAATTCTAGGCCTCAAAGGGAAAGCCCTTGAAACATTTGATCACATATGCGCTCTGAGAGTGAAGCTGGACCGAGTGTCCAGGCTCAGAACTCTCGCATATTGGTTCCGGAGAGTATTATCTACCTTTAGAATGCTGAGCGATTAGATAAACAAGATCATTCCCAACCAACAGGTTTTGTAATCGTTTCTACAAGAAGTACTTCATAGAATGATCAATGTGGGGTTTTGCTTGTCAGACTCTGGGTGCCAAGTGGCATTTATATATGTATGGCAATAAGTCAGTTGTGCCTTTTGATTCAGCAATTCTTGTTGCCTAGGCGAATTGTTTGGGGAAATCCTGCATCCTCACTGATATATGGCCTCTCACTTTGCCTTTGCCGTAGGTTTTGATGACATGGATAGTATATATGCATCTCCGGACGATTTTAAGAACTTGAAAGAGAGGGACAAGGCGAGAGGAATTCATCTACTGGAGTGCTTTGTCAACAGATGTCATGAAATCGGGGTATTGGAGATTTTTCTCCTTTCTTTTTCCTGAATAAACATCGCCAACAATAATATTAACCATTTCCTTATGATGTGTTCATGTTAGGTACAATGTGAAGCATGGATCAAGAAAGGAGATCCAAAAGAGGTCATCTGTCATGAGGTGAAGCGAGTTAGGCCTGATTTTCTTGTTATGGGAAGCAGGGGTCTTGGCCCTTTCCAAAGGTATGTCGAACTCTTTTCTGGCTTCTGCTTTCAGCTGAACATCTCATAAATCGAGAGCCAGTCCCTGTGGAGTCTCCATAGGCTTCAAAGACAGCTTGATCTTCCTCTCATGACCTCATCATTGACTTGCTGGCTGAGTGAAAGTTCTCTTGCTAGTTGTCACATCTCGCATGTCAGATACATCTCTATCGTCTGTTTAGAGTTAGCTCATGTCATGCATATTTCTCGAAACGCCTCATTGCCTGATCTTGTCATGCACATAACATCACAGGGTTTTTGTCGGCACCGTCAGTGAATTCTGCGCGAAGCATGCGGAGTGCCCTGTCATAACCATCAAAAGGCCCGCAGATGAAGCTCCTCAGGACCCTGTCGACGACTGATTGATTTCCATTTTGTGGATGACCAATTTTATCATGTTAATAGATTGGTCGTTGATTCTCGGCTGGAGACTTTGGGCCATGAATCGAGGATGTATCTGAGTTTGCAAATCATATGTCGTTCGTGTATGGCTGTTGGCACTTGAATCCTGAACTTCATTTTCTGTGATTTTTTATTGATCAAATTCCTCTGTAATTTTGTCAAATCAAATGTTGTTGTCGTGTGTATTGCATCGAAAGAAATCCCAAACAAAAAGAAGACCAAAAAGATCGATCGAAACGAACGGAAAAAAGAAAAGAATTTGGAGATTCGCACAAATGAAATTCCTCATTACAAATGCAAATACAACATCAGCTCAGGCCCCCCATGAACAATCATTTCCTTCCCACTATAACTACACTAAACCCTCTCACCAAACCACGCTTCGATTTAAACCCTAAAAACCATCGCTTCCTATCGGCTTTGTATCAATCGCCTCGAATCGGGTCCGTCGCTACACGATGGCGACCTTCGCGCCGGCCTCCTCGAGCTGCTTCTTCGCTTCCTCCGCCTCGTCCTTGGACACCCCCTCCTTGAACTTCTTCGGCAGCCCCTCGATCAGCTCCTTGGCCTCCTTGAGCGCCAGGCTCGTCTGCGCCCTCACCGCCTTGATCACCGCTATCCTCACGGAGCTCGGCACGTCCTCTATCACCACGTCGAACTCCGTCTTCTCCTCCACGACCGCCGCTCCCGCGTCGACCCCGGCCCCCGGCGCCACGGCCACCGCCGCCGGGGCGAATGCGGCCGCCGACACGCCCAGCTTGTCCTGCAGGTAGTCCACGAGGGCGCGGGCCTCCGCGAGGGTGAGGTCGGAGATCTCGTCGCCGAGCTTCCCGATCTTCTCGGGGGCCTCGACGGCGGCGACGGGGCGGACGGCGGTGGTGGGGCGGCGCGCCAGGCGGGTGATCGGGGAGGGCCGGAGGGGGAATTGGAGGGCGGAGGGCTGGGCTCTGAGGGGGCGAGCGGAGGAGAGAGGCGCGGGGTGAGCGGATGGAGAGCGGGAGGCGAGCGTGGAGAGAGCCGTTGCTGCCATTGTCGCGCTAGAGAGAGAGAGAGAGAGAGAGAGAGAGAGAGAGGAGCGAGGGCGGAGAGGAAGAGGAGGAAGACGGAAGAAGAGAAGAAGAAGAAGAAGAAGAAGAAGAAGACGATAGGATAAGGCTGGGAGAGAGAATGCGAAGAGAGGAGCGAGAGTAGAGTAAGACCACTGTCCGCGATGGGCTTTTTTCGTTTGGACGGAACTGCCCTCGCGACTTGACAAATATTACTGCGTGGTGATGCGGCGTTAGGGTGTGGTAATGAACTTAAGAAAAAAAAAAAACCACAACCGAATTCTCATTCGCCATTAAAAATTATTTTAGTTAAGTCGTCGATATTTTGATTTTTCCTACGAATTTTGTTCTTCATTTTCATCATTTCATCTTTTTAAATTTTCTTTTCTCGAGAGTTGATTTTCTAATTTGTTTGATTTACATGATCAATCACGTACCTATTATCCGTTCTATCACTTTAACGTAGCAATACAATGAATGCTAAATATGGGCAAATGTGAATAATGAATTCAACCTCACAATGATAAAAGATGAGAAAGCATTGGGTTGGGGAGGGGGGGCGGATGAAGGTAGCTACAAGAGGGTCGGGATCCTTACATGCACATTTACGAGATCTTGGACCCTTGTCATTGAGGACGATGACTGATGAGGGAGATGGATGTCAAGGGTAACAATAGATAATAAATTCCTTGTTCAAATCATGTTAGTCAATATCATTTTGAATCCCATTAATCAGCAACTCAGCAAGATCCCTCTTAAACTCATATATGTGCATATAGGGTCTTTGGGAAATCATATGATGTTTTGATGTGAGCCATCGATTCCGTAGGTTATGTGTTCCTGCACGTAAAATTGATATAGAAACTTGCTACCTAGGAGATAGTGTAAAATACCCTGTCCTTGTGTAAGAAACGATGCGAGATGGGAAATAAGAAACCGAAGAGTATTCTTGAATCTACGTCTTGTTAGGAAGCATCACGAGACATGTTCGAATGTTCACTTACCCTCGCAAAATCCCCCAGAGAGAGTTTTTAACTCCTCCAAGGTGAACCAGCGAGTGTGGTAAACCAGACATGAGCTCGGTTAGTGACTTGGTACGCACGTAACCTGTGACCTTGCAGATTCACTACTTGGGTACTTCGAATAAATGTTTGTGAGGTACCCTGCTCAAATCTCATCGACTCCCATCATAAAAATAACCCGAAATCGAATCACAGCCGTGCATTCGTTGGATCAGACAGGATTAAACCCCAGACTAATAGAATCGTAGAACCGTACGTGAGGACCGAGCAAGCAACCGTGCATAGAGAGAAATCAACACAGATTTCGCCATATCCTGTACCACATATGCTAGGGCAGATGTATTCTAGCGATGGATATCGCAACATAATGCTCATCAAACTAGACCTGCGATATCAGATATGCTGAAAGTCGTAAACTGAAATCACATTAAGGATAATAGTTTACAACCCTTATGTGCATATCTGCTCTTGTACTCCGCAGTGTAAAACAAAGCAGCTTCATTTTTCTCTCTTTGGGCTCGGAGGAATGATTGCATGTAGTTCAGTAAATTGAGTATCCTACTCTATCAATTGCTACAACAGGGGTATCGATTCGTGAGTAACTCTCAAGAACTGAGATGATAAATTAGGTCCTCACCACCTTCGACGTCTCCTCCCATACCAGTACGCAAATGCAGCAACTGCTGCGGCCACCAGCACGCCGACTGTTGCATGACAAACATAGACCGGTTTCTCCAAAACAACTGTGGAAGGGGAACTACTAATTTCCACAGGAGGCGAAGCAGATGGTTTTTGACTAACAGCCGATGCAAATCCCAGACCCTCAGTTTCCAGCATGGCCAAGTCATCGATTGCAGGCTGGAGCCTGGTGGCCTTGGCTATGGCCTCATACTCTTCCTTGGTGCCACCTTCGAGAAATGAACCCACCAAGTGACCTTTGTGAACCCAATACGCACCAAATTTACTTCCTGCGAAATCACCGAAATGGATGACTTCCCCTACATTGTCCCCATAGAACTGCCACGATAATGCAAAGACTCTAGAGTAGAAGAATGGGAGGTAATCAAATTCCCCGGTTTTTTCTGGGTCCATTATTGCAGCAACGGCATGTCGTGCTGATTTTCGTGCTGAATCAACATGCTCAAGCCTACGATTTTCTCCAATTAATTTGACTGGAAATGTGGCAACATCTCCAACAGCATAAACTGACTCATAGCTTGCTTGCAGCCGTCCATTGGCTTTGATACCACCCTTCTCCAACGTGAGCTGTCCTTCAAACAGGGTCGTGTTTGGACGAATTCCAATCCCAACCATGACCATGTCTGCAGGTAGCCGACTACCGTCCCTAAGAATGACAGCGGTGACCTGCTCAACAAGTAGACTAGACTCGTGTAAGTGGCCAGTGGAAAGCAATTGCGGAGGCCAAGTCAAAACTCTCTATCCATAAGAAGAGAAGGGAGGAAGAAAAGTGTCACCTTTCCATTAGAATCAATCTCAAATGATGACAGTACCGTTCCTTTAACGAACTTCACTCCTTTGGACACATAATATTGCTCATAGAAACTTGCGATTTTGGGTGTAAATAAGCGGGCCACTGCAAGAAATACGTATTGATCAGACTTTCAGGAGAATATCTAGTCCAATGAAAAGTAGAAAATGGTAATAAGGGAAAACTAAGATCGTGCAAAGTTTCTTAGATACTTTTGTCATCAGCAAGCCGTGCAGTAATTGCCTTTTCAATTTTAAGAGGACTGACATGCCCATGCTGTGATTGCTAAAGAATAACCCCTCAAAATGGACAAGTGCAGAAAATGCATAACTTGTACATCCACTCAACTTGTGTCGATTCTGCTCTGCCAAACAACTATTTCGATCTTTGAAAATACTTACTGAATTGTGCTTCAGGAAAAACCACTGTCACGTTTATTTTGTTGATCACAAGTGATGCTGCACATTCCATTCCTATGTAACCACCACCAATGACAACAGCATTGCCACCAGTAGATGATTGCATCACATCAACAAGTCTATTTGCATCAGCTAAATCCCGTAGATAGCATACGTTTTCAGCATCCGATCCCTTCACTCCAAATTCTTCAAGCTTTAAAGCCTACATTAACATACAGAAAACTGTTAAAGCAAGAAAATATAAGGAAAATATTTTACTTTTTGTCCTTGTATCTAAACATTTTTTTCAATACATCCATGTACTTATAATTTGTCTAATCAAGTCCCTGTACTTTCACAAATTTTCCAATCAAAACCCTCCAACACCAAATCCATCCAGAGGGAAAAAGACTAGCCCCTGAAATGTGAAGGTATAATTCGTGGCATGAGACTTTCCCTAGAAAATGGCCAAAGGCAACGCCAGTTACACAGACGAGTTTAACATTGCTTGTCCACAAAACCCAAGATCCGTGTTATAATCACTTTTCAATGCTTTTAACCATGGTAGACGTTTAAACTTCTGAAAAAAGCACTTCCAGTACCCGTGCACCTGTCGCAATGATAAGAATTTTATAGCTTATCGTCTCTCCAGTAGCTGTCAATAGTGTCCTCCGCTTCACATCAGCAGACTTAACACGAGTTCCAAGCACCAACTCAATTCCTGGGAACAGAAGTTCCAGAAGTTCATTAACCAAGTGAGAAAGAAGGCCTCTAGAAACTATGAAAAAAATGACGAATATGTTGAACACAGATCTGCTCCACATGAAAAGGAAATGCTGGCTTTCGCAGAACTGAAAGGGCCAAATTGTATGAAAACCTTACCGTGTTCTTTGTACCACTTAGGGGTTAGTCTTTCTTCATTTGCACCAACACAAGTGTGGAATGATGGAAGCCGTGCTGGAACTGCATGTCGCAACAAATTTCAGAGATGAATGAAATCAAGATAACCACTAAGATGGGTGAGAAATGTGGATGGCTTCCTCTAGTTAGAATCAAGTAGGTCTGAACCCAACTTATCTCAAATGATGTCCATAAGAAATCTAAACAAAGCCAATCAAGAAACAAAGAGGAATCAAAGGAAAAGGGCACCCAGGAAGAACGACCTTCTTTTTGGTTTTTCCTACATGTAGTCGCTAAATTGCAGCCCGAAATCTAGCATCACTGTACCACTTTGCTATGATTGATCTGTAATCAATTTACCGGTACAGTTGACTGCTCTTTAAATATTAGTAGTATTATCCTTATGTTAATTGGTTAGATCTACCACACAAAAATCCAGCTGTTGATGTAAAACACCAGAATAGTGCAAGGTTGGAAAGGAAGGATTTGGCACGGAAAAGACACGTTTCAAATGAGGGCTCAATTACACAAGTAGCATTAGGCGAATGAGTAATTTGCATTTATTATTAGAGGCCCTTCATAGTTCACAGACTCACTCAATGACTTTTACAGATTTATCCCGATCAGTATTACAAATCTAAGTGCATATCCAATCAAGATGATTCAACGGTACAGTCAATGCTCTAGTAGTAAAGGAAGGACAGAATTTACACCTTCTGGTAACAAATAGCCTTTGCTTAATGCAGGTCTCTCGTATGGCGCGACCTGGAAGAAGAGTTAGGAAATTGTGATGCAATTCCAAGGGAAAGGATAGAGAAGTATCAAACAGACACCTGCAAAGGCACGCTACTTGACATTTCTGCAATGGGGATGAAGTACATTAATGTACAGAGTACCGACAAGTGCTAAGATTTTCATTAAGGACCCATTCTCGCCTTAGGCCAGCATTGATGGATAAACTCGACGATGCCGTAAATGCTACACGTTAAACTGCAAAGCCTCTTTCAATCCTCACAACAATCAAGCCGAACCACACGAAAGATGCTAATTTGAATCGCTACAATTCAATCCAACAATCGTCCGAATGTACTTAACGTCGAGAAGGGGATTCAAATGCTGAAAAAAGATAAATGAAGATTGCGATACGCAATGTTTCATAAGTCAGCTATCTCATCTAAAAACAGCAATCAGATGAAAACCTCCCGCTAGTCAAGCCAATCAGCGAGTCACGACGGACAAAGATGCTTCTTTCCAGCTAACCCAATTCGCCAAACGAGTCAAGTCCCCGAATTTAACCGAATCCCGAGTATGAGGACCGGCTCCGACTCAAATTTCAGCTGACCAGCAAACGACCCACAAACAGAAAACGCGAAGCGATCGCGAAACGGAAGCTTCCAAAAGCACAAGTCGCCAAATTGAGCAGCGACATCTAGAGAGAGAGAGAGAGAGAGAGAGAGAGAGAGAGAGAGAGAGAGAGAGAGATTGTACAGGCTCTTCGGAGATGATGCAGAGTTCACCGGGGGAGACGCCGCGGTTGGCGAACTCGAGGGCGGCGTAGCCGGCCGCGACGCCGCCTCCGAGGATGACGTACACGAACGCTCTTCCCATCTTCAACTCTCGCAATAGAGCGAGAGCGAGAGCGAGAGCGAGATGTAGAGAGAGAGAGAGAGAGAGATGTAGAGAGAGGGAGAGGTTATGCTTGGTCTGCACACAATCCCGAGAAGAAGAAAGAAGGAAAGGAGACTCTTTTTAATTTGGCAAGAAGGACATCATTCGTTTCCCCTCGCAAGAAGTAGTTCTCTTGTACGAGACCACTCCCTCAAATTAAGATTTGTGTTTAAAAAAAAATAAAAAAAGATTTGTGTCATTCAATGCATTGCTTTTCTTTTTCTTTTTTTCTTTTTTAATGAGTTTCGATATTGGAAAGTATTGATATTTGAAAATTTCCAACATGTTTTTGGGGTTTTTCCTTTGAAGATTTTGCTATTTTCTTCCAATGTTGTTGATTGCATATAAAATTCCTTTGCATCATAAAACGACGGCGGTTGAATAATTTTTAATAATTTTAGTCCACGTCACTGATATATAAGATGAACTTAGAATTCTGCCTTTTTTTTATAATTTTATAAAAAAAAAAGGAGATTCATGTAAAGTAACACAACATAGCCAATAATTTATAAATCAATCATTTACTAATTTCCATATTTGAAAAGTTTCGTGCACGTGAAACGCGCCAATATGCCATGAGTTATTATCGTTATTCTTTTTGCATGCATTGATGAGAAGTAGATACGAATAAAAAAAACTTATAACATAATGTATCATATAGTTACAAGATTTTATATCATTTAAGTAAATTGAATTGGTGCTAACCGTGAGACAGACATAATCATTAGGACTTTCTTGAGCTGAAGTTGAGAATTCGCGTAGCAATCGGTGAATGGCTCATGATTTTTTATTAAGGAGGAGTTACAGAACTCTATAATATCATTTGGAAAAGTTACATTTCTGGGTATCGTGCAGTATTCGAATAGAAAACTCGTCGGCCTCGAAACCTGTCATTTGCATGGGTTTCAGGCCACTCCTTTTATTTTAAGTGTATTTCTACATTATTTTAACCACTTTAGTTATCGTCCGAATTTCTTATTGTCTAAAGGCTGCAAAGTATTGCCTTTATCAGACAACTTTTCATCGCTAACTCTAGAATATATATCGACAGAGATTTTTCTTCGTTAGGGAACTTCGCACCTATGTGCATATTGCTAATTGAATAATTCACGCCTTTTTTCTCTTTATCGTTCTTGTATAATATTCATATAAATAAAGTTGTTCATACATATATATATATATTATCGTAGTAACTATTGCTATTATGAAATGCTAGTTGTCTGTCATGGATAAGGTGGAGACGATGGATGAAGATGGAGCTTGGATGGAAGAAGGGATGGGAAGAAGATAAAATCTCAGAGCCAAGGATTGTGGATAATTGAATTTTCTAATTTATGTTCGCCAGCATCAAAGCCAAAAGAAAAAACAAAAATTGTTTGGGATGAGTACTCCTCATATCTCCACCACAAATAAATAAGTAAATTGTCATGAAGTTTATCCTTTTCATTTTGTGTGTGCGTGTGTGGTAGATATATATTTCTTCCAGCCATAAGCCAATGGGAAAAAAGAAAACAAAAGAACCAAAATATTGAAGGGAAACAAATCAAAAGTGGTAGCTTCAGATAAGGTCGATTTTAGCTATCTATATTCTTGCGTGTAGAATTAATATATAAAATTTCTGTTTTTTTTTTTCCCTTTTTGAGACCCAAGAAAAATGTCGTAATTCTCCATGTTCTTTTTTCCTGTTAAGATACTTATGCTTCCCTAGATTTTTTCGACATTCTTTCCGGGTTAATTACAACGCAAATCCTAAAACCTATCGAACAATACACTTTAACTTTTATTTTGTGCATTTTACTCCTAAGATACTTGTAAATTCGTTAATGTCGCGTGCCCTTTTATTATAGGCGACGTCTCATTTTCTCCATCCTTTTAAACATAACGATAAGACTCAAGCGGACTAAATGTATGGAAGGAAGATGCTATGATTCAAGTGTATTATCTTGATAAGTGTTATGACTCCTATCTTAATTATCCCTTCATTTTTTTTTTTGTTTATTGTCATTGATAAATGGAAATTTTCAATTTGAGGGAACTTTTTTCCCTTAATCAAGAAATGAAGAAGATAAAGCATTGCAGGTTGGATGGGCTAAGCACTTAGCACATGCTAGTACTAGGCATCGACTGCCCTAATTTAGTAATGAGAAGGCATTTCAGATATATCCACCAAGTGAAAATAATATATGGAAATTTTCGATTTGAGAGAACCCTTTTCCCTTAATTAAGAAAGGAAGAAGATAAAGCATTGCCGGCTGGATGGGTTAAGCACTTAGCACATGTCAGTACTAGGCATCGACTGCCTTAGTTCACCGATGAAAAGGCATTTCAGATATACAAACCAAGTAAAAATGATATATAGATTTTAGGAACGTGGGTACCGAATGGTACATTCCATAAGGAATTCGTGAATTCGCCCATGTTGCAAACTCGTTCATTACGATCGGTGGCGGCTCAATCAAGGATTTGTTCGAGCTATACATGCCGGTCGGCCGTTGAGTAAGAGCGTCAGCAATCGATTGGCTGCAAGATTGGAATTACAAACCCCTCTAGAACGGAGTGATCTCTTCATGTATCAATCACTAATTGAATCGATAATTTAGATCACCACAAAAGGAAGGGCTTCCCCTTGGATCCTTGGTGTTCTGTTAAGAGCTAACCTCAATGAAGGAAAGGAGCTTCGCTCTTATAAGGGCCTCTACGCCCGTCATCAAATCTGTCAACTAGAGATTTGAATGAAGATCAAGATGAAATCTTTTAAGAACTTGCTTAAATCCGTCCGGAGATAAGAAGGATCATCTGTAAATCTTTTTGGTGATGTCAACGAGATCGAGTGGACCGAGAAATGCGACCTGGAGCATCCATCTCTGTCTGTTTCTTGGGAATTGAGGACCGAATATCGTCAATGACGGGCTTAACCCGAAGCATCCATCGCGATAATTTTATTGAGCAACGAATTACTAATGATGGAGGACAAAACCCGTGGTTAGGGAAGAAGATCCATTTGGGCAACATGCGGGACATTCCAGCAATGATCATTTCAAAATAAATCTTCTGTCATCGAGACTTCCTGGGATGCATTCTGATCTATCTGGATTTAGGTTGCATTTGAAAACTACTCTTATGCACGATTCAAACAACGCTTGAGATCATGTGATCTCAAACGCAGAGTGGCCCTCGCTCTCAACTAGGAGAGGGTCACGAGCCCTCGCCTATAACGTAAGAGGCCAACAAGCCCTTGCCAACCACTTGGCGGGGTCGTCGGGCCTCACTAGTCCTTAACAATAAATAAAAAAAAAATAAGGAAAAATAAAAAGAAATAAATAAAATAAAATAGAAAATATTCACAAATATTAATATATTACTAATGTTTGTTCACATCGGCATCCTTGTGCCATGTAGACGGCTTATATTCATACTAACAATTTCTGGCTAAAATTAACCAAACGGATTCAATTGACAAAATTGAAAAAATTTATGATTTAATAGATAAAAACACAATAGATTTAGGGTTTTCTGGACAATTGACTTAGTGTTGATCCCATCAAGATAATCCTACCACCGTGCGAGTGTCATAACTTTCTTTCCAAAGCTGTTGGTCGCACGACCACCGCCGCAAGCTGCTTAGAACGTGTGATGCCATGAAAGGACTCGGCTACAAAGATGTTTCAATGGGTGGACAGCAACGTGTTTTCTTGAAAAGGCTCGGCCAGCCCAACTTTGACGTGGCCCGGCACAAGCACTATTATGTAAAGAGCTGCACGGGTACCACTCGACACCCTATCAAGAGAGCAATGATAATAATAATTCTATTTCATAAATCAATCTTTATTCGAAAATTGATTTTTCTATTTCTATTCCCTTGATAAGTTTCTAAGCAAAATACGCATTTGATAACAACACGAAATTTTTATTTTCGGAATGGAAATTCATTTGATAATGACACAAAATTTCTCTCTCTCAAGTGGGCCCGGCGGCGGCGGGAGGCGACTAGCGATGGGCAAACAACTAGTAGCAAGTGTGGGCGATGAAAAAAAGTTTTTACTTCGCATTTTTGTTCAGAAAAGAAAAGTAAAAAGATTTTACTTCTCATTTCTATGCGAAACCTATTTCTGAACTAAAAATTTGTTTTAACAATAGAAAAATGAAATTGCATTACCAAACATATTGTTCCAAACCTCTTCCCAGGAGCAAAAAAATAGAAAAATAAATAAATAGAATGGTTATCATGCATGTCCCAAGTATTAAGCTACCTACAACTTCAATTCTTAGTCATACATTGAGTTCCCACATGATAGTAGTGCGAGTATTTTTTATAACCATCCGTGGAATTCCTATTTACATTTTCACCAACTCGGTTTTGCCATGTCTTTAATAAAGCAAAACGTTAAGAAGTAAAAAAAAAAGGTACAAGTTATGATTGGGAACTATTTTCAAAAAAGTCTTAAACCTCTTATACTTATGTATTTTAAACCTTTTAATTATACCAATTGAATCATAAACATTTTTACATTTTTTTTCAATTGAGTCAATCTGACCAATTGGTCAAAAATTGCTGATGTGAATGTTAATCGTTATACGTGGCACGATTCATATTAACTTGGACATTTTTAAATAATATTTTTTATTTCTTTTCTTTAATTTTCTTTTGGATTAAGGGCCGGCAAGGGTTGCTACCCATAGGTGAGAGAACTAGGTGAGGGCGTTGCGGCTCTTGCCAACTCCGCACTAGGGCAAGGCAACCCTTGTCCACCACATCAAGGGGGTCGTGACACTTGCCCGCCCAGATCTGGCAAGGGCCACGACGCCCTCGTTGTGGCTAGTGAGGGCCTCGGCAAGGGCCGCAATAACCTTGTTGGCCCAAAGCAAGGGCTTTGTGGGTGCCACGGCCCTTGTCGGCCCCGAGTGAGGCCGCAATGCCTAGATCAAGCAAGGGCCATTGTGACGCCCTTATTGTGGTTGGTGAGGGCCTCGACAAGGGTCGCAACGCCCTCACTGATCCGAGCAAGGCCGCAATGCCTAGATCAAGCGAGGGCATCGTGGCCCTCGCTTGTGGCTGGCGATCCTTGCTAAACCTTAGTCCAAAAAAAAAAGCCAAAAAATAACAAAATTCAAAAAAATTATTTAAAAATATTCGCGTTAGTGTCAATGCCATGCCACGTAAGACGGTTGGCCTCCACATCAGTATTTCCGAACAAAATTGGTTATATTGACTCAATTGTTAAAATGTGAAAACATTTAGGACTAAATTGACACAATCAAAAGTTTCGAATTGAATTAGTACAAGTGTAATAGGTTTAAGATTTTTTTTTTTTTTTTTTTGGGTAGTTTTCCCATTATAATCGTGATGATAACAATCGGGCATCAATGAATTGTTCTTCTCCATTGCACTCGGACTCCGTGGCCGACCCGCCATGTGTTCAGCTTTATAAAAATCACATGCCACGCACGCGTTTGCGTTCATGGTGATTTCTCGCACTCAAAACATGTGTTCGAATTAGAAATGAAAGAGCGACACGAGAGCTCGAGTTCTTTCCTTGCGACTAAAGGTACCAACTGGGGCCAAGAGCTCGACATGATCTGTTAGTCAAATGTATTTCGCTGTAAGAAACTAAGGAGATGACTATAGCAGCATCATCAATATGGGTGGATCCTCGAAAGTCGCCAGGTTGCATGTGGAGACATGTTCTGGGTTTCCAGGTTGACGCGAACAACCCATGCATGTGAGCCCTTCCCGCTCAGCCGCTCAAGAATTAGGTTTACGTCGGCCCCTCGCATTCGCATAACCATGCACAGAAATGGATCGCCCCTCGTCGAAAGCAAGCGATAGAACTTGCCCAAACCAGCCAGGTGGGCTCGCCACGTGTTGCCTCTCCACAGCTTTGGTTCGGCAACTTTTAACGCTTGCCAAGCTGCTCGTGAACGATGGTCAATGATCCGTGGGTGCGCGTGCTGGTTCTGTCCAAGCGTTTACACGAACGAAAACGAGGTTTGTCTATACCGATGAATGTAGAACTTCACTTGTCAAATGTCCTCATTATAGAATAAGGAATAGTTCCTCCCACCAAACTCTCTCTCTCTCTCTCTCTCTCTCTCTCATTATATGCTTCGGCATCAAGGTTCGGTGCAGTTTGCGCTGATATATCCAGTTAGTAACTGAACTCAGATATGACATACACGTTTACAAACCGCCATCATCGGTTATCGTCGAGTTAGATTACCTCATCTCTCTCTTTTTCTTCGCTGGCTAGCTTCTCTTCACCTGGTTCAGAGAGATGCAAGCAAAAAGCCAAATAATCTCGCTTCATTATTTCAGTCATTACATAGCGGGGATGCAAACTGCAGATGGTAGTTTCGTTTACAACTCATGCACGTATTTGTAGATAACTTCTAAACTAGCACATGTATGTAGATATATATGTGAGATAAAAGCTAATGTCCTTTTTATGTAAACAAACCTAGCTATGATTGTAAACGAACCATTTCGATTACTGCATCATACGTCACCCCGTGATCAATCCCCACTGAGTAACTGCATAGACCAAAGATCGTCCATGCTCCAGTAGGCTTCATTTGACTCGATCGGCAAATTCACCGGAAAAGCCTCCATGTTGTTGTTGCCTCGGAATGACGGCGGTGAGTCGTAGGTCTCCATTGGCTCTGGCATGCTGGACACGTGGCTTGTGCTTGCTTGATCACTCATCTCGGAGCTCTGACCAGAGAAAGCCTCCGCTTGCTTGATGTGCTTTTGGATTCTAGTCCTCCAGAAGTTCTTTATCTCATTGTCAGTCCTTCCGGGAAGATGCTTTGCAATTTTAGACCACCTGCATTTGGCGGTGAGCACGGACGTCTGGCGGTAAGAGCCAACAAGAAACTGCTGCAAACTGAACTCTACAAGACTATATGTCTATAACTAAAATTTTGAGCGGCATCAAAGAAAAGGCAATGAACTGAAAATAATCATTATCTATAACAGCGACAAGTCTCATCTTCACAGAACATAATTTAAAAGCCATCGTTTATCATTCGAAGCTGGTGCGACATTATAATATACGAGTTAAAACACGCACATCTCGATCCGTGCGTGTGCAAGAAAAAAACTCTGAAAGAAAAGAGCAAGTGCTACATCAGTGAAGGAGAAGACGGTGGAGAAACTACGAGAGACCCTCGCTGAGGAGAAAGTGGATGATGTCCAATCACTGTAACAGTTTTTTTCGATGATAAAGATTTGAACTGCTCGAAAACGACAACAAGATGAATCTTATGATCGCAACCTATGAGCAACAGCCGCCATCAACTTTTCTAAGAAAGGGTAGAGATGTCTTGAGAACATACTTCTCAGGTATGTACTAGCTTTTCTCTTGTTCAGTGTTCTCCTGAAGAAGAGATAGGACACTGACTATATACACTGTACATAAAGGTTTGTCTGGTGAGGCTGTCGTATTCAATGGCAGTACAGTAGTATTCGTAGCCAGTATTCTGTATCGATCTCTTGATTAATATAGATCACGTAAAATGCGTTTGTCCCAAGCCGCGATAACTTGCTGAGGTTTCAATGCAGTGAAAAAACACACGTACAAATGCATGGATACCGAGGTTTCACTCGTCATCCAGTTTCGGACAGAGAAAGTGAATAGACACTTGACATTCGACCACGTGAGGAATAGAGAAGAGAAAGACAACCTTCTCTCTGTGCGGGTGTTTTAGGTCGGAGGGGCCCAACAATGTCGAGAAGAGGTAAAAGGGTAGGGTTTATGTCGACTTCAACCAATCCCAAAAGAGAGACTTAACATGTGACTAACTAAAAGTGGTTCAGCCAAAATTAGAAACTCTTTATCGTGAAACCTGAATGGCTGGGGTGCACAACATGCCATCTTATCAATGACAGCTGCGTCTTCCGAAGAATTAGGCACATAAGAATCTTGCATCTAGGGAAAAAGATGGTAAAAAGGAAAAGAAGAGGACATAGCAAATTGGTTTGGAGAATTACTCTAATCTTTTAGCAATCAAATGAAAAAAAATCGAGCGAGTTTATGAAGTATATTATCCTCGTGCAACTCTTAGGTATAATCCATCCCAAGAAAAGCAATTGGCCTAAAAGAAGTGTTTTTGTTCATTTGTAAATCTATACATATACTTCATTTTCTGTGAAATTAATTTAGTGCCAAGAGAGAAAACATGGTTGATAATCAAAATTTTCGCGGACCGAAATTTCTTTTGTAGTATGAAAAATAGTTAGATGCATGTCTCCGTACTACAAAGTTGGAAGAAAAGGGCAATAGAGGAGAAAATCAGAAAAGCCAAGAATATGACATGCATCTTCTTCTAATGGAACAAAAGAGGAATGGATTGACAAAAGGAACAGAGCAGGGAACAAAGAGATTGGAGCGTAATTATTTCGGCCAAGCCTAAGATGGCTTACTGCCTTTAAAATGTTGGAATTTCAACGAAGTTCAGAAAATTCAAGAGAACGTGGGATCTAATCTGGTGACCATGAAATCCTAGGAAAGAATTCTGCAGGAAAATTTCCTAGCCATGAAACCCATAAGCCCATGTGTTGAAATCTTTCTTGTGGCCAAGAGTTCTCCTTTGGATCGTGAGCCTCTTTCTCTTTCTCTCTCGTGCGTGTTTGATAAAGTTCCATGCCCTATGTACATTTAGGGCCTCTTAGGAAGGTGACCTACTTAATGCCGTTATGTATAGAAGGAAAGAGATTTAGAAGAGGAAGGTATGAAGGATCTTCTTTGTCACTCAAACATTGAAGATGAGAGTTTAGTTTTTCATGATTCCACGGGAACTTGTTTCAATATGATCGATGGGTATTATGTTGTAGAACCTATGTAACGAAAAGTTGTGACTTATGTGCATCTCACCTGTTTCCCCACTTGGCATGCAGTTCCATGATCAGGAGCTGCTCCTCAGTAGTGATGTTGCCTCTCCGGACGTCGGGTCGCAGATAGTTCAGCCACCGGAGCCGACAACTCTTCCCGGTACGTTTTAGACCTACAAACATAAACCCGTCAAATCAGTTCATCACCAACACGCACAAATACGCACCACGAACCGTCGCGTGCCTCACGCTTTAACGTTCGGCGATCTCAAGAAACACTAGAGCGGCTTAGAAGATGCGTGAAAGGGAGCTATAATTGACCGCATCGACAAGAACGATATGGTCTTACCAGCAGCTTTGGCTAGAGAGTTCCAACTGCCTTCGCCGTGATTCGCTATGTAGTTGATGAGGATGAGATCCTCTTCCATCGTCCACGGCCCTTTTCTCACCTCGACATCTTGGGACTTACCATTGTCGTCGCCTGGCTTCTTGTCCATGTTTCAGCTTGGAGAGAAACGGAGACGTTTGGAGGAGGAGGGAGCGAGAGAAGGAGTTTAATGAGATAATGTTACTAGGGTTGGGGTTTTTATAGAGCGGCGTGCGGCATATTTTTTCCTCCTCCTTCTCTCTCTATTTCGTACGCGAGGTTTTTAAGTAATGTGAGGTATTAGACGTGTGTATACATATTCTAATTGCCACGACAGTCGTAGTTTAGCGTAAAGAAATATCATTTCGTCACCTTGGCAAGGTCGTGACGCATGGGAGCGTCCGTGCCATGCATGAGATACGCAACAACACGGTAAAAGTTTACCCTTTCGCGGGCTAGTGCATAACAACTTATGCATGCAAGATCGTGGGCTCACATGCACTCTCGGTTACTAATTTTTTACACACGCATATATCTTTGTTGTCTAATGGTTTCGTAAACATAAATAAAAATAAGATATATCTGAAACTTAAGAATCTATTGTCCTGGACGTGCTGGCTGGTCGAGTTCGAGTTTGCTCAAGATCAAGCGATGGATATCATCTTCTGAAATACCACATGGAAGTAATTCATCAGGCATATGGTTCGAGGAAACATCCAAGATCTTAGAAAAGAAGAGAAAACTTAGGGTAACCAAATTTCATAGTTGATCCAAGAACTTAACGGGTGAGTAACATTGACATTCTCGATTATACAAGCTTAGTTTCGAATTGTTATCCTAATTAATCACCGATGCCCTTAATTGCTTCATAAACCTAAAGTTTTTCCCAAATTCAAAATATTTTCCTATGTTAGTCTGCCTCCAATTGCGTTCTTAATCCTCAGCAAAAGCAAATCAACACTGACAATAAAACAAGAATGATCTGCATAGGAGTTTCTTGTAGAATCAAATTCAATGGAGAAGAGCAGGCCATGAAGAACAACAGAAAGTGAGGAAAAGATGGGCCCTTTAAGTTTGAAAAAAGCCCATGAATTTTTCACCATTCCAATCACCTGGACACAAATTCTGATCATATGCTTCTAAGATGTATTCTGTAATACTGGTGCTTAAAGGAAAACGAGTAGCATGATCTGTTGATGGACAAGTATAATTTCTCAATTAGGGGCCTCCAACTAATAATTTTGCTTGAATATGTGGACTTTGAATTGCAAGGGTATGTGATGAGTTGTCCATGTCGAGTCAGTTTAAGCAATTGGATCTTCTAATTTTATCGGTGCTTAGAACACTTTTCGTCTTCTCCATATCAACATAATTTTATATAAAGAACAACTCGATGTAATCACTTGTCGTCATCACCCTTAATTTTTTTCCTACAACTTAGGTTCATTTTATAGAGGTGCTCAAATTGGATCACCGATCAATTTCTAAATTTTATTGCAAACCCAGTTGGTCACATTCCAATTCCATAAATGAGTAGTCCAAAGCGCACAAAAAAGTAGGGCAATTTCTATTTTGGTGAAATCTTATGTACCGAAAACAGTGGTATCTTCAAGTATAAAATCTTCAGCGTGATATACAGAAAGGGAAAGCAAACAGAGAAAAAATAAGTACCTGAAAAATATATATGAAAGAATGTCCAACTCTATAAATACATGAAATCTCCATGGAAATGCTTCTAAACTCAATGAGCCTAAAAGAAATGTCAAATGTGAATAGAAGTTCCAAAGCGACAACAATGATTAAAGTTAGTAAAATACTTTTCAAATTATTGATGTTTCGTGAAATAAATGGAATCTTGAGGAGCTACTTATTAGAAAACTCAAGGTTCTTTAGTCTTTGATCATCGCACCCTCTTTTCAAACGACATGTCCCGATCACTATTAACTTTTAACCCTAAAGTCATCACATAATTCCAACTTAAGCACCCCCCGTCTAGCACATTCATTTTGCCCATCCATAATTTGCTAATTAAGAGTTGTGTTTGTTTGAGTAAAAAAATTTCATGAATTACTTTTTAAACTTTATGCGTTTGGTCCGTTGAAAATAACCGGTCAACCGAAAATCACTTATGGCACAAATAAATATACATGCTTAAATTTATGAAAAAATGAATCTTAACCTGAAAAAAAGACAGCATAAGTGATCAATTACGACGACACCCTTTAAATATTTGCACCCATTCCGACATAAAACACCCAAAAAAAAAAAACACAGCATAAGTGATCAATTATGACAACACCCTTTAAATATTCCGACATAAAACCCAAGAAAAATGCAAAAAATAAAATAAAATGAAATGCACACACACAAAACACAACACTCGATTGTAAAGATCCATTGGCAGGGAAAAGTGTCAAAAATGTCTCAAATCTATTATATTTGTGTTAATTTAGTTATAAACCTTTTAATTGTGTCATCGTCAGCACCGGTGGTGCCATATCAGCCAGCCGGCCGGTGTCCACGTCAACAATATCCAGCTAAAATTAGTTGGAATGACCGAATTGGCACTAAATCAAAATATTTATGATTAAATCGGCATTAATTCAAAAAAAATTATGATTGAATTAGTACTAACACAATAGGTTTGTTTAAGAGATTTCCAACACTTTTTCCTCTATTTGCGGTAACCAGGCTAATGATTTTTAGCC
Source organism: Eucalyptus sp. ANBG9806169 (assembly GCA_014182395.1). Classification (NCBI taxonomy): domain Eukaryota; kingdom Viridiplantae; phylum Streptophyta; class Magnoliopsida; order Myrtales; family Myrtaceae; genus Eucalyptus; species Eucalyptus sp. ANBG9806169. Next base: position 29,890,251 of record CM024582.1, read on the forward strand.
ACGAGATCTAAAGTGGAAAGGGGCAAAGGAAAGCCCCACCAGTCAGGACCGTCTAATCGCATCACGCGTGATCCGAGGAGTCTAATCATGGATCAAAACAACGAGTTAGGCTCGAACGATCCGGAGCCACAAGCTGGGCGTGGAGAGAGCAAAAAGGCAGAGGGGAGGGATTGATTAGATCATTTGATCACTGGTTTAGGCTAAGGACACGCCCCTCGGAACATGACCTGTTCCTAACATGAGCGCCCAACGAAGAAAATATCGGGATTAAGACACGCCCGAAGTACCACGAAACCTTAATTAGACATGCTGCCAGGGAAAGTCAAGTGGAAGCATTAGTCTCTTGGGAGGGATTGCGATGATGTGGCCATGGATCAACCTCTCTTTCTCTCTCTCTCTCACCACAATCGAGTCTCCCACCCCCACGTGCATTAGTACTCTTGGAGTAGCTGGCTAGTTCCTTAATCCGAGATAACCGTCCAAAAGATCTAGATAATCATCCAAAAAATCTTAAACCTAATGTACGGTGGGGGGAAATCAATTTAAGACATTTCAATTGACGGTTTATCGATTTAGTTCTAAATCTTTTAAAGATTTGTCAATTTAGTCGTAGACCCATTACATGAATATTTGGCCTGAATGACTACATTAAGATTAAATTGACTTCCGTAAAATAAGTTTAGGACTTTTTGGGTAATTTTTCCTCTTTAAACATATACAAACTCTCGATTAAAGGTAATTTGAACTGCCCGATTAAAAACTTTCATTTGCCGAAGGGGAGGAAGGGGGATTTTTTTGTGAGGATAATAATCCGTAGTATTCTCCAAAAAGAGCACTATAACTCTATATGTTTCGCCCAAAAATAAAAACAAATTTCAATTCAACGGATTGGATATATCGATCGCTGAGTATATTCCTAATATGCGGATCAATATCGAGTAGTACGACTAACCTTTTGGCTTGACCACGGAGGCAAGTGCAACCCTCGGAGAAAGTACCCATTAATTACGTACCCTTTTCTTCTCTTGCCAAACTGAAGATTCAAAAAGTTGATCGGGGGAAGATATTTGAGCCCCTAATCAAGTGGCATCCAAAGCAGTACAGCTTCGGCCAAACCTTATCTACGCTAGGGGGAAAAAGGGCTTGACCTGTCCCGCGTGGGGGAAGCTGATCTTTTGCTCCGTTAATCTAATTAGGAAGTTGCTGGAAAAGATCTTTGTTAGAACTGAAGTGAGAGATGGGTGTTGGAGGAACAAGTGGCTGCGAAGGTCCTACGATAAGCCCAACCAATCTGATCGGCGGGATACTCGGATTAGGGACAGAGCGGCGTATGAGCACGACGTCTGACCTCGATCTGGAGGAGCCACTTCCTCGACCCGCACATGCGCTCCAGTCGCCGCCGCCACCGGCACACATATGTACGTGAGTGCGTGCGGTTAAAGAGAGGAGTTTCGATGTCTCATCGAGTGCGAGACAAAACCCGTGTTAAGCTCGGTTACGAAGCGGATTAGCAACTTCATTGCGTTGAGATTCGAAAGGAAGTTGACTGAAAAATTATCCAAAAAACAATAATCTTATGATAGGACAGTTAATTCAATTGTAACTCTTTGATCGGTGTCAATTTAGTTTAAACTATTTTGAAAATTTTCTAATTCAATCCTAAATTTTTCAAATGTGTCGATATGATTTTAAATATTTTGAGAATTTGTTTATTTAGTCATAAACCCTTTCAAGAATTGCTAATATAGTTATTATGACTTACGCCGACGTGGTGGTTTAGTCATCATCCTAAGTAGCACGGCTAGCACTAGCGTCGATATTTTTAAGGGAAGATTGTCCAAAAAAACCTAAATCTATTGCACTTTTGTCAATTCACTCATAAACTTTTTAATTTTGTTAATTTAGTTCTAAAGATTTTCACTTCTTGCCAATTGAGTTCATTGGCTAATTTTAGTTAGAAATTATTGACGTGACACTTTTTTTAATAATATTTGGAATTTTTTTATGTTCTTTTTTTTACTTTTGAAAAGAGAGGGGGGGAGTTTGTATCTAGGGCTGCGAGCTTGTTTTGGCCAACCCTTGCCGGTGAAAGTGAGGGCATGCAAATCCTTACCTAGAAATGATGAGGGCCATGACCCCTCACCAAATCTGGCCAAGCGAGGCCTTGGGCCGACAAGCCCCTGTTTGGCCAGATCTAGCAAGGGCATCGTGGCCCTTGTTCAAAGCTGGTGAGGGGCGCAATACCCTTGCCTAGATTTGACGAGGGTCGGTCAACCCTTGCCTATGGCTAGCGAGGGGTTGTTGGCCCTCGCCTGTGGCCAACGAGGGTTAGCTGACAACCCTTGTCGGCCCTAGATCTAAACCCCTCCCCTAAAAGACCATAAAAAAATTCAAAATATTATTAAAATATTATTAATAAAGTGTCACATCAGCACCGGTCATCCACGTTAATAATTTCCAATCAAAATTGGCCGGATGGATTCAATTGGTAAGGAGAGACAATGTTTATGACTGAATTAACAAAATTAAAAGTTTTTAAGACTGAATTAACAAAAATGCAATAAGTTTTATGATTTTTGGACAATTTTCCGTACTTTTTAATTTTTATTTTATTATTTTCTTTTCTTTTCTTCCCTTTTTTTTTTTTTTTTTTCCTTTTCACAAGTTCAATGGGATGAGGGCCATGACGCCCTAGTGTCACTAGATCTGGCAAGAGCATTGCAAGCCCTTACGGGCCACAATGAGGGGGTTGTAGCCTTCGCCCACCCTTGCTATGGTTGATGAGGGCTGTGACACCCTTGCTGACCTAGCAAAGACTCACAAGGTCTCACTAGATCTTGCAAGGGCCGCAACCCTCGCCTATGGGCAAGTGGGAATGTCACCCATGCCCAGTAGCCGATGGCTTTGCTTATTCTATGAAGAAAAAATGAAAAAAAGAAAAGAAGAAAATTAAAAAAATAGTGAAAATTTCAAAAATTATTTAAAAAAACCATCCACGTTGGTGCTGCTAGGGGTATGCATGATCTGAGTGGGCGGTTCTCGACCTAGAATCGGGAACCGCCTGCTAAGGACTGGTTCCAAAAAATTGGAATCGGGATCCACCCGGAATCGAGTGGATCCATGGAACCGATCTTGGCGGCGGTGTCGATGTTCAAGGAGGAATCGAAATGGCTGCAGGGATCGCGCGGAGGGGCGGCGGAGGAGCGACCAGTTCGAGATTTGCTGGCATCGGTCGTCGCGGCTGTAGGGGCTGCAACGGCGTCGAATTGCTGGCGGAGGGGGCCCGGAGCAGAAGCAACGGCGGTGGTGCTTGGACGAAAAGTAGCAGAAGCAAAGGCGATCGCGGTGACGGGCGAGCGGGCGAAGGGCGCTCACGGTTGCTGGTGCGGTGGTCAGTGCGGAGGCGAGCTGTGGCGTCGCGGGTCACTGCTGGGCGGAGCAAAGGCTGTGGTGGGTGGCGGCCAGCGTGAGGGGGCAGACAAGAACGGCGGGGGAGTAGTGGCAACATCGTCAACGCTCGGAGAGGAATTGAAATGGCGATAGGAGGAACCGAGGAAGAGATAGAGACAGAGAGACAGAACCGAAGACGAAGTGAAAGTGAGATAAGATTTAGGGTTTGTTTTAGTAAATTTTTTTTAATATTAAAAATTAATCGGTCCGGTCCGGGTGGAGGGCGGGCAGATCCGCCCATGGAACCGGGAATCGGACTGGTTTCCTCAAGAATCGCCGGTTCCGGGCGGTCCGGGCAGATCCCACACCCCTAGGTGCTATGCATGTCACATACAACGGGCATTGACTAAATTGCCACATCAGCAATTTCTAACCAAAATTAGTCAAAAGGCCTATATTGATTATTCATTAAAGGCTTGGTAAATCTTCAAAAGATTTAAAATTAAATTGACACGATTAAAAGGTCTAAAATTAAATTGATAAATTATTAAAAGGTTTAAAACTAAATTAACATAGTTGAAAATTTGAAAATTGAATTAATTGCCGTACAATTAATTTAGGACTTTTTAGAAAATTGTCTGGAAATTAATAACGGTGGTTGTGACCGAACATCCTAAAAGAGGGCAGTTTTGTACCGGTAGAGAAAACGAATGCCCGCACAAAGTGTCAAAGACCGTACACTATTCATCGGATTACAAGCCTAGAGCAAATATGGTGGCGAGTCTGCCGAAGGAAGTAACTCCAGCCAAGGGCTATATGCGCGGACGGACATGGTATTCCCCACGGTAGAATCAGAAATAGCTTAGTTGCCTTTGCTCTAATACTGGAGTATATCGATACCGGCGTAAAAAGTGAGGCAACGTACTCCGCCCATCATGTTGCTCCTTTTTGGCTGCTCATGGATAAAACCACTTGCTAAAATGCTAAGAAGAGATGGCTTTGAAGAAAAGTCAGGACGATAATCGGGCGATCATGGTACTTGATTCTCGTGGGATCCGTTTTGTAAATTCCAAAACGGTGCTTGGCCTGGTCTAGTGCACTAAAAATCATTCGAGAACTTCCAGAGTTGCCAGGCAAACCAAATTCCTACTGGTAGGGAAAAGTACATGAACCGTGGGACATGCCGCTGCCTGAATTGTAGAAATGCAAGCATAACGTTTCAGCCATCCTACCTTCCGATTCCCTGAGCAAGTTTGCATTACAGAGGACACAACCCAACATTTATCAGGAAAAGAGAAAATCAGCATGCAGAAAGAGCCAACTTCATGACTTGTGTATCCAACGGATTGCAAAGACGGCTAATTACGTGACCTAAAATACTTCCGATGGTTCAGTTATTCTCAGTCCATGAACCATGGTAAGACCATAGCAGAACCCAAATCTACATACTTTATTCATGGACCTTCCCAACAGCACAAGAAATTTACTCATCCTGAATGTTCAGACATGATGTGACCTCGAGTTTACATCTAGTTGTAATTAGCTTCAGAAAAGAACTACACAAACTTGCATAACATAAAAGGATTCTAGCATATGATTATATGATTAAAACACTCAGCAAAGGAAAATCAACTCTGTCCCAGGATCAAATTACTTCAGCAAGTCTGCCAACCAAAATCCACAAATGCCTTAAGCCTGAAGAAAAACGAAAAGAAAAATCAGCAGCGAATTCTGAAGAAAAACAAAAAAAAAGAAGACTGAACAGTCCCCCTCCCCCCCCCCCGAAAAAAAAAAAAGAACTCAGATGCTGACTCATGCCATTTTTTCCTGATTCAGTTTAATCTTATTTCAAGTGAGTGACCTAGGGAAACAATAAAGGCCACAGTCCACGGAGTATCTAACAGATCATGGGGTGATTTGCTACATACCTTGCTGGCAATGTTGTTGGAAAGCCAATCCAGACCCTCATACAGACCTTCACCGGAGGTTGCACATGTGCTCTGGATGTACCTGAGATGCATCATCATAAGTATCAGCAGGAGTCCAAAAGACTTATCCTTTGAAGTTGCAAGATCCTTTATGATATGCTGAGAATTCTGAACTAGTAAAAAGCTCAACCTAATTAGACCCTTTTGTTTTCTGGTCACTTTCAGCTACTTTACAATCAAATCCACAGATGTCTCATGATTACAAGATTTAGAAGAAAGTTAAGAAATGCCTCGACATGAAGAAATCTTTATCAAATTACTCCACTCCTCAAGAATTCTTCCAGATGCTCCAAATGCATGCAAAACCTATAACAAATTCTACCTCCATAGCTTTCCATGGTTTGAGGAGTAGCAACAATAAGAAATTCCCCTCTTCACACGAAAAGAAAAAAAAACTCAGACCCCACATAAATAAGAAAAAAAAAAAAAACTCTTACCAGTGGCGTTGACGGAGAGAATGAAGACCAAGTTTATCTGTTATTTCTGCAGCATTCATTGCATTAGGAAGATCTTGCTTGTTGGCAAAGACAAGCAGAACAGCATCGCGCAGCTCATCCTGGAATTATGTCCAACTTCAGAGAATGAGGAAATATATATGGTAAAGGTCGATGGAATTTCCAGCTTCGGCTTAACAATCAGCTAGCTAGGCAATAGCCAACTATTATAGCTTATAGATCATTAGAAATCGTATATGCTGCATGTTGGATAAACAGATAACAAAAAACTGTATTCTGTCCTGCTGGCTTAAAAGCCACCGAAGAGATTTCGGTAGAAAATTTCTTCACAATCTCAGCTTCATGACTATAATCTCAAAAAGAAGAGCAACACTTTTACACATATAATGTGAAAATTGAATTTAAAAAAGGTTTTAAGAAAAGCAGCGAATATGATACAGAACTTTGCAGAGATTTCTCATTGGAAAATGGATGTTGCATCAAGTAATACACTTGTTACCTAACATAGCCATAGCACCGGACCAAGTTTCGATTCCTAAATCAAGATACATTCAATTTGAGGCAACAACAAACTCAATCAAAAAAGTTATCATACGAAGGCAATTATGACACTGAACGGAAACCTTAGCAGTGCGGAAATCAAGTGACAAATATGGGAAGCAGGGTGAAGAAAAATAGGGTTTACCTCATTCAACATCCTATGCAGTTCATCTCTTGCCTCCACTACTCGATCTCTATCATTGCTGTCAACAACGAAAATCAAACCCTGTGTGTTTTGGAAGTAGTGCCTCCACAATGGACGGATCTAAGCATGAAAGCAAACTGCATCAGCACATGTGTAATCATCTTGACAGGTTTTAAAAAGTTTCAATGTTAATGCCTTCCTTATTACATACAACAATATTTTTTCTTTCAACAGCTGCTTACGCTACACAATTAATTCCATAGATGGGGGAATCGGTTAGCCCCTAACTCGGACTTTTATATTTTAACACCATCATGAAAAATTGCTAAGCATCCAAGAGAACCCATATTTATCAACCTTTTTGCTTTTACTATCAATTATTGTAAAAAAGTAAAGTTTCACTCTTATGCTCACTAAGACAAAATAGTTTGACATAGACGTAACACAATGTGCAGCCAAGAAAATCTTAAATCCTCACTGCAATCTTATTAAAACATTAAAATAAACATCAGTAAGCTGACGCCATGCTTATATATGTATGTATACACAAAGAAGGAACTACGTTTTACCTTGTCCTGGCCACCAACATCCCACACAGTGAAACTTATGTTCTTGTATTCAACCGTCTCGACATTGAATCCTGCACAGAGTACCTCCCCACATCATTCATATGAAAATTGATTAAATCCAACAGGCAAAGAAGTCAACACATCCAGTTCCTATGTCATTAATGCAACCATATTGCTTCAACACCATTGTATGCATAGGTACCAAACAAGATTCATGCCAACCAATCTCTACGCATTAGACGATCAGTGCACGGACAACGGAGAAAAAGAACAAAAGTGAAGGAAAACTACGCCTACCAATGCTAAGATCTACGAGCTGTGCATGAAATTAGGGCTGGATCAGACTCACCGATGGTCGGGATCGTGGTGACGATCTCCCCGAGCTTGAGCTTGTAGAGGATCGTGGTCTTACCGGCCGCATCGAGACCTACCATCAGAATCCGCATCTCCTTCTTGGCGAAGAGCCGGCTGAACAGCTTCGTGAACGTAAGCCCCATGGTCACCTCGCCCTACCTGCCACCGAATCACGAAGCCAAATATCCCCCCACGTCAAAGAGAAATCGAAACGGCCGACGGAAACGCATCGCATCACAACCGAACAAAATCGAAACTGAAACATTAGAACGAGGATGGCCATCGTGAGCGCGGGGATCGTTAAAGCCGCTCGAAACGACGGCGCGTCCGATGCGTCCGCGATCAGATCGACGGCCGGCAGGCGCGGATCTAATCGGAGAAGACGCGGTTTCGCAGAGAACACACGAAGGATCTTCGAGCGGAAACGGATCGGATTTGGATCTGTGCTCGATCGAGGAGCGCGACGCGGATCGAGAGGGTTTGCTTACCTTTGACCTTGGTCGACGAGGAGCGACGATCTCTCCCGGAGAAAGGAGAAAGGAGACGCAGCTTCCGAACGACGACGAGGCTCGCTCTCTCGCTCCTTTCACTCTCTCTTTCTCTCTCTTTTTCTCCGTCCTCTCCTTCTGTTTTTCTAGTCCGTCGTGCAATCGTGACCTCTCGAATCGAAAGTGGGAGGAGAGCACGAAATGCTGTGACGCGTTTGACCTCGAAGGCTTACGCTGTCGTTTCCTGGATTGACGATCGAGAAGGAGGCTCCGATCCGTCGCTTTACTCCCGGTCCCTGATTTTTGGTCAAATTGCACCATCGCCCCTAAAAATTTAATCTGTTTTAATATCATCCCGAATTATTGCTAAATATTTAATATAGTCAATCCCGTGACATGGACTAATAAAATCTTGTGAATTATATTTTTTAAAAAATCTTCCGTCATTGTTTTTAATTTCATACTCGAAAAGAAATGAATATGAGATAATGACATAAATGATACCAATATATAATGTAGTCTTGAATTTAATTTGTTCAATGTTGTCCCTAAGTCCCTAGACTATATACATATGTTTAATATTGATTGAATATTTTCACACAGTACATAAATTAAATTAAACATATTCTAAAAATTCATGGAATTAAAACTTTAGAAATTACATTTTATTCAAAGTTCAGGGCCTATTTATGTTATTATTCTAAATGAAAATTATTTAGTGATTTATACTTAGTGCTTGCATGGTAACATTTATGTTTCTCCGATTTCTATTTTTTTATTTATCGAAACAAAAAAAAGAACAAAAATCCATTTTGGTAACATCAACTTATTTTTCTATTATTCGAAATAGAAAAGTAATAGGGAATTGATTTGGAACAGAAACAATAAACAAAATAAAGTAGCTTCTTATTTCCGGAAATAATTTCTAGAAATAAGTCAATTTTCTTTTTTTTTAATTTTATTCCTTTTTTACCGCGCCACCTCCAATCACTCGAGTCACCACCGACCGCGGTCAGTGGGTGGGCAACGGCGGCGGCGGCGCCGGCCGGCAACCGACGGTCGACGATCCGTGAGTAAGAATAAAAACGAATAAATACAAAATATATAAAATCATACCAAACACATTTTTATTCTTTTTCTATTTCAATAATAAAAATTTTATATAATTAACAAATGCATTATTTTACTTAAAAATTATTTTCTGAAATAGAAAAAAAAAAAATATTTCTGAAAAGAAACATTCCAGCCAAAAAGCTACCATGTGCACTAAACAAACATTCTTTGTGAATTCTATTTGAAGTCGTATTTGAATTTTCGGTATTACTTTTCAGCTGCCCCGATCAAGATTTTCGATTCTTCAATTTCCAGTTTTGCTGGCCAGGCGAATAAAGAAAGCTTGTTTCCGATTCATGGCGTCACCCGTCGTCCTCAGCCTCAGTCTCCCCGGTTCTCGCTCAGTTCTCTTCCTCCTCCACCGTCCGACGAGCATCTCCGGCCACCGCGCGCCTTCGAGCGGTCGGCGCTTCCTTCGGGAAGGCTTCGATCGACACCGAGGTTAATCTAATCTAGGAACGATCGGTATCGCACAATGTCGGTTGGGATTTTGTCGGAGAGCATAACGATCTCTTGACGTAGCATGGGATGTCTTCGGTTCGCTTCGGTTTTTCCTTGGCGTGTCCAGAATGGATGGAGGCGCTTACGGTGCCTCCCAGAAAATGGGAAGTTGATGGCCCGCCAAGTTCATGTCAATCAGGTTTTGTCCTCCGATTCGATGGCATTGATTGCTGAATTTACTGGCTCACCGTTGCTTCTTAGTTCTGGGACTGCTTGAAGTGAGCACATGCCGATTCTCGTGCAATTTCCGTAGGTCCATTTGACAATTGATGTAATTACAGAGTAGAATTGAGCTGTGTCGGTATAGTTGTTTCGGTATTAGTTACATTAAATTGAGTGATTGAGGCAGAGTTCTTTACTCCGATCGGTTCATGGTCGTCTTCTTGGTACCATCGATGCTTAAGGATCTTCTTTAGTTGGAGTGTGGCTTGGTGCTGCGATTCAGTAAGGAATGTAGTTGTGCAGATGTCAGTGAATTCCATGTTGAACAAAGTGCTAACCCAATGAAAGGCTTATGGGATACAGAATTGTGTGAAAAATGCTGATTTGCATGTATAATATTGTTGTATAGTGACTGTGTTATTCACTTAACCTATTGAGCCCAGCTAAAGAATTGCAGGAACCTTTTGGGCATTTTCGCCTGTTACCTATGCTAAGCCTGGCACGAAACAATCTTTGAAGGGGCATTTGATGGCTTGCCTTTCTGCAGGCAGTCAATCGGTGGCACTGTGGAGGTTTTCAACTGTCCATATGTCTCCCAGCAGAAAGGGCCATACAAATGGTGGCTTGTTTGGTGTGGCTTTAGCTGTATGGTCGCGAGAGATATCCCTGTGCAAGGCGAGCTGTCGCTGCATGCAAAGTATACCGGTCGTACTGTGTAAGTTCCTTGTATGTTGGCGTAATTAATGCCTGAAACTGCCACAGCCGATGTTTGATTCTTGCATATTTCTTTATCGCAATAGTATTGGTCTATTACGATTGGAATTTCAACTTCGGAAACTTGGATGTCTGAGAACATGATATTATTTGCTGAACCTGAGCCACCCTGCAGGAATAAAGATTAGATCACATCACAATATTTTAAATTAATACAAGTTGGGTTACTTAATTCGATCTCTCCTGTAACCTCAAGAAGAAGCACAGCTGAGCATATTAGGTGTTAGATGAAAACTAGGAAGCCTTGTACTGGGATTTGGGTGCCTTCACCTGCCATGTCTTTATTCTCACACCAGTCATGGTGTTACGCATTACAGTGTTACGCACAGTCACATTTGAGACACAAGCTCTCGTGTTGTCCTTCCCTAGCCCTCCAATGCTGATGCCATGTCCTGGTCCACAATTTATATCATGGATATGTATGTTTGAGCATCCAGTTTGTATGGAAACACAATCATCACCTGGAAAAAGTTTTAACAGTATTCAAAACGTTGGCAACATTTAACCATATAATTTGAGGTAGGCTTATTTAGTTGTCATATTCATTGACTTTGGCTATGTTTGAACTCGTGCTAATCATAGTTATTGTCGATTGTGCTTGCACTGTGAAAGTACATGCTTTTCTAAACGAGGAATTACCGCAAGCAAGGTTGCAGCTGTGAATGAGCACATTCTGGGAATTGTGGAGGTGGATGCCATCTGTGTTGGGGCTGTCACCAGGAGATGAGATGCTAATATCAAAAACCCGAACGTTTGTACAAGAATCAAACTCGAGGTGCATCTGAGGGCTATTTTGTATAGTAATGCCTGTAACTGTCACATCACTGCTGCCATAGAACCTGAGTGCCTGCATGCACAAGTTATGTGTTATGCATGGGGTCAGAAATCTCTGTTAATGGGTTCGCATAGAAGCTGTTGAGGCATTCACCGTTGGCTTGGTCGTTGGCATTTTCCTCAGTTCCGCACTAATCTGCTTGTCATGGTTAAAGACTTGATTAGTTTTTATAGTAATTGCCATTGCATTTGGAAGTAGTATCATTCATGTGAGAACCTGTCAAACCTGGATGCTTACCATTTTATTCAATTCATTGGTTCTGTTTTGGCCTATGGTGTCTGTCCCAGCATAGACTGATGAATTGTTCCACCAAACCGAGCCTTGTCCATCAATGATGCCTTCCCCTTTGATAATTATCTTGTAAGCTTAGTGAATTCGATCCATTGTAAGACACCTGATCCCCAAGCTTTGGCACTTGTGGGAGCAATTATCTTGCCATCTACCTGTGAGAAAATTACTAGCTTCTTAGTAAAAATGCATTTTCCAACAAATACTAGCTGTTAAATTGTTTTCTGCTACATTGAGATTTGTTGGTATGATGGTTGACGTGACAGTCACCTGAAATGTAATTTTAGGTTTACAATTTGGCCCTGCAAAAGAAATTGGGCTGAGGAGAAAAACCGATCCGGATGGGACAAGTATTGTCGATGATTCAACTTTACAAGCGGCCGCCCATGCTGCGAGGAATGCCTGCCATAATGATACATTAGTCCCAATTTTGAGTTGGTAGATGAAAGATATTGAATACAATTTTCAGAATCATCAGCACATCTGCTTATTGCACTGATGCATTTCATATGCAGTTTTTCCCTAGAAATATTGGATACTAGGAACTTGAATCCTTGCTTTGGTATTAGTTGTATCAAACTTATTTAAAATTCTTGTAGTCAGATAAATGAGTCCAAGCGGTGTTAAATAAGTCTAAAAAGCTATCATGAATTCATCACCCTCTTTTCGAGAACCCAACCAGAACCAGAGGGTTCTAGTTTGCTGCTATCCCCCTTTCCACTGTTCAAGTTCCTCATAGCTTCTTTAATGCAATATGATTGAGGGAAGTGAGGCAAAATCCCAACTCTTCCTAGAAGCTTAAATGGATAGTGGATGGTTTCTCAGAATTACCTGCATATCATCTGTGTGTCCATCTCCTTTGGCACCATAATCTTGTACGTTGAATGTCGTAGAGTTCTCATGACTTGATGCTGGGGCTGGTGGTGCAGGAATAGGCATGGGCGTAGGTGCTGGTGGCTTAGGCTTAAGTGCAGGTGCAGGTGCTGGTGGAGTAATGCGCTTATGGCGGCTACTGTGGCCTTTATCCATTATACTGGACAGGTGAATTCTGCTTTGCCTCCAAGACTTGCTTTTTCTAGCATGGCAAGCACCAAAGTCCCCACTTAATATAAGAATGGCAACTAGAACGAGAGATGCATGGTTCTTTAGGTCAATACTTGTCATTTTTGTGAAGTGATGAACAAATGGATGAAGAGGTGCAAATGGGAGAAGTACTCTGTCGTCCAAATGGCTAGTGAGGGAGAACATTAACTCCATATGTGTATATATACACTTGGACGGAGCAGCTTGTTTGAACTTATGCCACTGTGCACACATGTGTGGAACAGTGTAACAAAGAGAAGAAAGAGTTTGGAGGGTACCGTGCATTTTAGGTTACTCTCTTCATTGATTTGATTATTCATTTCCTTGATGATCTTGGATTCTTCAGTATCTACTTGCGGACTTGTAAACTGACACAGAAGACACCCAGCCAAATCTTTTATTAAGACTTTGCATGTTTGACATCCTATTGCTTCTGCTTGGACGTTGCTCTCATCCTCTTCTGGTTACAAGCTAGCTCTACTCAGTTTTGTTCGTACATAATCAAATGAGAGAACATGGTGGAAGAGCTTAAAATATGGCTTTGCCCCCACTTGGTTGGTGGTTTCTCGTGTATGGATACTGTTTAGGAAAAGCTTGAAAGTTCTCTTTTTCCTTTTTGTCCCCCTGTGCTCTTCACTTTTTGTTGGAGTTGATCCTTATGCATGAGATCAGCCAGGTTTTCATAACTATGCTCTCGGTCTCAAATAAAGTTCATGGCCACGCAGGCCTTGTGCTCCAAGTGGTGTAGCACAGTGCACGAGATCTATAGAGGAATTCTTGCAACAACGTGACTGCTTGTAGATTGGAATTTTGATTCCAAGGTAGTGGTATCTGAGTTCTGTTAGATTGGATTTTATTCTAGTTTAGGATATGCTTCAGACTTAGGAATGGGTGGTCTGTGATGAATTTTGTCAGGAACCTTATGGATCGAACAATTTACTTCCAAATACAGGGTGCAATACGTAAGGAGGCACTTATTTATGGACGCCTGGATTTGCTACATCAAGCAGTGCATTGACACACGGAGTCAGTCTGGATTCAGTGTATTTTAAAAAATGCAAAGGATTTGGACAGATCACCCAAAGAGGGCCAAGCCGTGAGAATCTAGTAACCTAAAACAATATCTTACCTGACATCAATATGAGTGTTTTACAGCCTCAGTGTTTGTTGTGACGGTTTTTCCAGGTTGTCGTAGATTGCCAAGCAAATACGGTTGCTTAGAAAGCCACCAAAAGCGGCAAAGGAAAAGGGGCAAAAAGGGTTGGTGGGGTGCTAACAGTGCATGCGACAGAGACACTTCCATACAAGCCTGAATCTTTTGTCGTCTGTTTGCAGTAAAGGAGATCGTTTAATCGGTTATGGCGATTTTGGGACCAGCAGCATCAGACTAAGATCTTCATGTGAAGCATAGGGCTTATGTATGCATTAGGTTTACCGTCTCGCACTTTAATTTGACACATACAAAGACCCTGTTTGCAATTATAGAGGCTTGGCACCCGGATAGTTGACACCATGTAGGTAAGATCCATAGGACGTTTTTGTTAAAGGTGACGGTGATATTATCAAGATTCTAAGGTCTTCATGATAGATATCCACTGCCTTTCGCATCGAGTTAGGCGATTCTTGTATGCAGACTTCTTTCATAAATGCACCCTCTCGATCTCAACTTTAAAAGTTCTTGTGAGCATGACGTGATTCGTAGATAGAAGCTAAATCTTGAAGATGGTTCGAACGTGATGATAAAGGTCATCTGGGTCCTCATTGCTCATCTGCTTCTTTCCCCGTGAGTCTCGAAAAGACTTCCTTGCTGTAATTTGTCGAGAAGATGTTACCCTTTTCTACGCCGTCAATTCCAATCAATGCATCCATATCGTAATAGTAGCGTCCATGTACACCAACTTCAAGACGAAGGAAGAGAAACCTCGAAGACAACGAAAGCTCTCCGTCTCCAAGCAAAAGCACGAGCAGATGCAATCTTTGACTTTTTAGATTGAGGTTCGTTCAAACTGGTGATCATGTGCTTGTCCGACTTGTAAACCGTAACAAGGATATCTAGCAACGACCCATCAAACGTAAGTACGCAAAGCCTTGAAGATCCTCTTAAAAAAATCCACACGGATCGTTTCAGTCTCGATCTGCCTGTTGAACATGTGAAACTACCAACTTCATCCTCGAATCAAGCCCGTCCACTTGTAAAGACCCGATACGTGCATGAGTCTTGGATGGAGACTGCATGCGTTAACGAGTTCAGAAGCTGCAATGAATAGCGGGGCTCGATCCCACGGCTTATAACGTCGGCTTCCTCGTCTGTGCCAGCCGATCAAAGGCTTGGAACCGTGCCACCAGGCAGGCAGGGATAAGATCCAGCACTTCCGGTGGTCTCCATGCGGTCCCAACGCTGCTTCCCAAGAGAAATGCGCAAACTAACGACCATTTCTCGGTGGATCTTTTCCAATGAATCACTCCGGCGGCCCCACCCAGGGCTTCGGACGCCACGTAATGATCCGTGTGCCCGAATCTTGAGCCAGTTCTCGAATGGGTCAGAGCTCGGCAAACGTCCAAAATGCTGATGAAGGCAATGCTAGCACAGTCTGCCATGCTTTCATGCGACCCGTGATCTGCTAATTCAATTATGATTAACAACAATAGAAAACGATATCCTGAAGCTAATCGTGGCCTCAAGCTTCGATGTGGAAACTTCTTCCGTGTTCCGGTATGAAGGTTCAGGACATACGGGAAAACAACGGGGTGACTTGCAAGTTTCGCCAGCTGCGATTCATCAATGCGTTCAAGCAACGTATAATCAACGTTATCATCATTAAATGTGGCGAGCGATATTACATTTCTCCAAGGCCTGTTTTCAATATTCAACTCAGGCATGACGAGCGCAACGAATGAGACTGGAAGGCTTGTCTTGTTGCGTCATGTGTTGGAGCTCAGACGTTTCTGAAGAAGCCCCCACCAGGGTGAGGATGACGATGGCGGTGACGATGATGATGGGAGGTGAGGTTCCTGTGTTCTTAATTTGATGCAGGTCCAATCGCCATCGATGTGGTGGCCAACTCCGGCCAGTCCGATCACGGGTTCTTGGTTCTTGCATGATCTCGAGTGGCTTGATTGAGTGCACTTCATTTCAATGGATTCAAGCACATAATTCCGCCTCTTTGATGAGATACTTGCCTTCTTATTTTTCATTTCCTCCTGAAAATTGAAGCGATAGTTGTGTCTTCCTTCAATTGTTAAGGTTTTCAGCTTTTGTCTTGGACGTTAAACTGAGAGGATAACTTATCCAAAATACAAAGATCTCGTGTTCGAATCTCATGGCATCGGGTACCCATCGTGATTGCAAGATTGCCAATTAATATCGATCCGACACGAAGGAGGTGGAGACCACTTTCGACATATCGCCCTCATCTTGTGAAGTACCTGGCCGTGCGTGTGGGATAGCATACTTGTCATTAATTATGTTTCCATTTTCCCTAACTCGTATCATTGGCAATTTTTGGTACCAGAGCCATGGTATTGTTCAGCACATTTATATTTGAAGTTGATTATTCAGTGCAGAAGGGGGGAGAAATTTGCATATCACGACTAAATCCTCTAAAATTTCTACATCCTCCACTGTAAATGCTCCTATTTCTCTTAGTCCTCATCTTGAACTCCTCACTTCTAATGGCTCTAAGATTGACTATCTTTATGAGGTTTCCTACCTCAATGAAGACAACAAAACCTCCGAGACTCATCTTTCACTTATAAATCAGTTTTCTGCTTTTGTTAAATCATCTTCTTTCTCTCCTATCTATGCTATTAAGCGGCTTATCAAGCATACTCCTAAAGAGGTTAAAGAGTATGTTCAGTCCTTGAAATTCGACTAGCCTCCTATTTCAGATACTTAGTAGGAACACTTTGTCACCCTTCAAATCCCTTTTGATTTTACACGCCAATGGATATGACAAGGTTATATGCATCTTCATTTTGGTGCCATTAGACTTGCTTTATCCTTTCACGGAAGGAAGGGGTTACCCATGGCTGCTCAAATGGCTCTCTTAGATACTCGTTTTTTGGATTAGCAGCATGCTTGCATCGGCACCATTCAAACTACCCTTAATGCAAGAAGAGTGCTTGTTACACTGTTTCCTAACTTCAATATGGCTCTCTTAGATCCATGCCTTCTCTCAGCCCTTAAGGTCCAACTGCAGATTACCAGAGCTCCTCAAACTCTAGACTCTATTGTTGCTATCTTACATTACCAAATGGTTTATCGAGTCTAGAATCATGCCATTGATCTCAACTTCTCCGATTCTGAAAATGCCTTGTTCATCTCGGTGGATAATGACCAAACCTCCTGTATCCATGTTCCTAGACAGATCCCTCGAGATCAGTTAGTTAAATTACTCCTAGACACGGGAGTAACTAACATGAAAAAATCCACCAAAACTCTAGGTCGATCCAATCCACAGAGTCCCAGTTTACCAAGAAGAAAGATGACACGGTTGTCATCAAATTTAGTAAGAAAAATGAAGAATCCACATCTTCTATCTTTCCTATTGTTTTTATGATGCAACCTTGTGCAGATCATGTCCCAGCTGACGAAAGCCATCCAAATCCAAAATCCATGATTGAATTTTTTGATCAGAAGGGACACTCTATTCATTATTATAAAAATCCCCATACGAGACATAGTTTTTGGGATCTAGATTGTTAGTGCTCACTTTGCACAAATCGTCTAGATGACAAAGGAGATGATAAGCCGTCTAGAAAAAAGAAACACTCTAAAGATAAACTTTCCTAGAGGCACCTTGACGGAGACCCCACTTGGACCTCTTGGTGGAGATTGAGGAAAATATTAATTTATGGTCTCATATGGACCACCTCGTTCACATCCTCCTCCAATTTCTCTTAGCCATGTGAACCTCCTCCACCTTCTCAATCGCCATCCATAAGGAAACCCTTGCCCCAGTTGTCTCACTTTTCTATAAACCTATTCACAGATGGGTTAAGAAGAATTCTTTTCCTCTGGAAATACCCAAAGCACCTCAATCCTCATGTTCCCCAAAACCATAACCACCTCGTATCCTTCTATCTATCTGTATATTTCAATCTTCAGACTTTCCACCTTTGGAAAGATCTAATTACAGTGCCTCCTTCTCGGCGCTAGAAGAATTCACAGATGTTTATAATCGATTCCGTCATATCCTTAAGGTCTCGAATCCTACGAATATTAACGACCATGGAAGGCAAAAGAAAGTTACAGTTGATGAAGCTGTCCTAAACTGGCGGTTAGAAAATGCCTTGGCCTAGAATAATATTCTCAAGACAATTGACACCAAACTTTCAACTATCCAAGCTCGTCTTGATCATGTCAACCAAAAGGTTGATCAAACGGCTTTGGTCATAAATAAATTGCTTGCGACATTCCAAAAAAAACTTCAACAGATAGAATCTGGATGATATGTCTCTCGTCATTATTTGGAAGACCAAATAGCTGAAATGAAAAAACTAAGAAGACAAATCAGGCTCCTGTAGGATGGAAAATTTATTCCTCCTACAGATCCTTTTTCCCAGCTTTGGCAAATGTTTTCAATGGATGTAGGCCCTTCTAGGGCTACATCAATTGTTTCAATTATTGACGAAGCTCCAAGGCAAGATCAAAAGGATAATGTTACCCTTCGAAATCGTATTAGAGAGATGGAAAAGCAAAGAAAGATTAGTAAAGAAAAGAAACCAGCTCCTGAACTTTTTCCAGAACCTCTCTCTACTTATACAGTCTCAAATCCACTTGAGGCTTTCCTGCGAGATCAAGGTAAACAAAATAAACCAACTATTGCTTTATTTGATTATGCCAAGCAAAATACCTCTGAAATACCCTCAGAATTGGATTCTCTCTCCTCTAAAACTACTTCAACCTCTAAGCCACAAACACCAAAATCCCATGCACTTGCTATGTTTATGGCTGACCCCCTGAAGTAGAGATAGGATCAAATTCATTAGAGCCAAAAGTAATACACCTTCATGACTCAAATCCCGAACCGAAGTTTTCGACTTCAAAATACTACTTTACACTTGATGACATTCCATATTCTAAATGGCTAGATAGATTGCAAGAATTCTATGCTTGGCTCAACACCAAAGCGCTTTCTATCGACTGAGTTCATGAGCAGATTTACTGAAAGCTTAAAAGATTGGTGGAGATCTATTTCTGACTAGGATCAAATGACATTTTTGCTTCAAACAGATTTTCATCATGTGATCTAGGTTATCCATCAATTCTTTATTGGTAAACCAAAAGATCTCATTGAACTTAGAAGAAAAGAATTTTTTGAAAGAAAGTTCTACTCTTTACAAAGAAAGCATCTCAATAAGCATTTCTAAGAAATGCTTAAATTATCTATGCTTTTAAAGTTGATCCCAATCTGAAGCAAATATTTTTGGCCTCCATTCCAAAGGAGATTAGCCAAATGATGGAAAGATCCATTCAAAATAAACAGCAAATTGTCGCCAATGTTCCCCTTGGAGAACTCCAGCAAGAGATACATCTTACTCTTGATGATCTTTGCATCCTAAGAAAGGCTTTTAGAAATTATCTCAAGAGCAACAATGAACTTGACCGAGCTTATCAAAAGCCTAAGTTAAAAATCAAGTGTTCAAAGAAAGACTCCTATGATGATTTTTTTTGTGGAGATCGATGCAAAAAATGAAGGCATTTTAAAAGATTCTCTTTAGGATGTATGAAAAAAAAAGAGCATAAATAGCGATTCCTACGAAAAAGACGCTCTAAATAAAACTCTTCTAGAAGGCGTAGAAAATCTGATAGGTGTTACATTTGCAATAAGAAAGGCCATTTTGCCAAGAATTGTCCAAAGGCTAAAGGAAGAAATTCTTATTTAATCCATAAGATAGAAAAGCAACTGGAGTATCACTCTAGGATGATGATGTTGAATCAGTCTTCTCCTTGGATGATGAACCAACCAAACGCACTGTGTGTGCTATCCAAACATAGTCACAGACTAGTTACACCGAAAGCTCATCAGAAGAATTGGAAGAAGAGGTATTCTTCTTCTTTGAACCTCCTACAATTCAAGATCTTTATGCATATACTCCTTTTATCCTTTCATATTTTCTTGTAAAAATATGCCCATTTGAGTATGACAAGCCTATTCCTCTTATTGCTCTTGTTGATACTAGAGCTAGTGCTTCTATTCTTGATACAAAAATACTTTCAATGCACCGAGTATTTTAACTCTTCTTTTGGAGATACTTTTGCAACAAGAGTACAAAGCAAACTCATCACCATGCAGTTCTTTCCCAGTGTTCAGTCACTATTAAAATCCTTCACTCGAGTTGCCTCGATAAAGATATCATTATTAGTTGAGATATCATTACATAAATTCCTAAACTTAGAATTGTGCCTAATGGACTAAATTCAAAGGGCAGTTCTAGGAATTTATAGATATCCAAAGATCCTTCACTCTTCAAATGAGCATTTTAGATCCAAATTCTACAAACCCTTCTCAGGGCATGTATAGACTCTAACTCGGACTTTGTCCAAAAATGCTCAAACCACTTTGTGGAAAAATCCTGACTTCTTCATCAATCTTCCTTTAAGAAAAATGAGAATGTCAAATCCTTCAAAAACTAGTCACTTTGGAATGAATCCAGAACATTTGCTTTTAGCGCAAAATGAATGTTTGGATTTACTTCATCGAGAATTAATTGAGCCCTCAGGTTCTCAATGGGCCTGCAAAGCATTATATGTCAACAAACGAGCGGAGTAGAATAAAGGAAAGATGAGGCTGGTTATCAATTATCAGTCTCTCAATCAATTCTTGTAGGAAGCTAAATTTCCTCTACCACATAGGAATTCTTTATTCTCCAATCTCACCTAAGCTAAAGTGTATTCCAAGTTTGATCTTAAAGCTGGATTTTGGCAATTGAGTAAAACTGGATTTTGCATCCAAATCAACATTTCTAGTAGACAATGCTCCCTTTCAGCCTCAAAACAACTCCTTCGTTGTTTCAGAAGACTATGTGCAAAATTTTCCAGCCCATCCTAACCAACGCTCAGATTTAGATTGATGATATCCTCCTCTATAACCCAAATGAGGGTCCGCATTGTAAATTATTCGCCCCAATTTGCAGACTTGGTGCGAAAACATGGCATCATGCTATCTCAAAAGAAGATGATCATTGCCTAGAAGAAATTTGAATTTCTTGGAGTGCATCTCAAAGATAGAACTTATTATCATGATCCTCATATTACTGAGGAATTGCAAAAGTTTCCTAATGAAAATCTCTCTCACAAACAAGTTCAGCAATTTCTAGGGATTGCAAATTATCTCTACGGGATTTTATTCCAAAAATCACAGAACTTGTAAGTTTACTACAACGAATACTCAAGAAAAATGCTCCTTCGTACGGACCACGGCAAATTAAATTTGTACATAGACTTACGGAAATTTTGCAACATCTTCCTCCTTTGCAAATCCCATCCACAGGAAAAAAGAATGCTACAAATAGATGGTAATGATGAGTCTATGGACATAAGAGTGGGAAATTTAAGTAAGCGGAAATGCATTATCACTCTACGTTCAAAGAAATCTTGGTAGTAAAATATGGTATAAAAAAAATTTGAATTCCATCTTACAGGACATCATTTCCTTGTGGAGATAGACATGTCCTCATTCTTTCAAATGTTGAAGTTCAAACAGAAGTAAATTCCACATCCACAACTTCTTAGGTAGGCAGAATGTTTTTCAAAGTATTCCTTTGAGACCAAACATATTGTAGGAAAAAAGAATGTACTTGTTGATTTTCTTTCCAGACCAAAAGAATTTGCAGCTACCATGTCCATAAATATATATGTGGTAAGAAATTCAAGAGGCAATTTCAAAGCCTGAAAAATCAAGCCCAAATTGTCTTCATATTCATACCCGCCATAAAACCCTAGGCTTATCCAAGATAATGGTCTTGTCGAAAACCTTGGAAGATTTATGTGACAATATCATTTTCATATTTTTAATGAATATGGTGGTCTACTCCTCAAGCCAAATGGATTGCATCCCAAATTCCTATTCATTCATCTCTTCCCAGAGGAAGAATTTCCAAAAAACTCAAATAGTTTTATTGGTATTTGTTAAGTCTTTATACCATTGCCATTGAGTTTCCAACTGTCAAAATGCCTCTTATTATCAGTAGAATTATTCAAGGAGAAGCCGAGCATAAATATATTGGGGATATGCTTAGTTGGTTTAAACCATTGGATGCATGGAAAAACATTTTCTAAGCCCAACTTAGAGCATGCAAGCTTGACCAGAATTTTGTTCAGGCAATTGGTATTTGTTCAACTTAGTGGAGATATGTGTAAAACTCCAGCAAATATTGGACTATCCGCATATAAGCCCCAACATGTTCAAAATAAGATTTTTGCAACATTCTCCTATAGAATATCAGTTTATCATCGACAATATTGGGAATTACGCGAGATATTATGCCAATACAATTAACTTATTCTACCAAAAGCTTGGCCAATAGAAGATAATCCTGTTTCTTGGGTTCACGGTGATGACTATCATGTGACCTAACTAGCAATCAATACTTACTTAAGAAAATACTACGGAATGGATGTCCTAGACACTTTTGAGTCACTAGCAAATTCACAAGATCTAGCTTCATCATCACTAGATACATGGAAGGACCATTGTCATAAGATCCTTTTGATTATAGTGAATTAAATCTTACACTCAGTTTAGGTCTTGACAGAGAAAGCCCATCAATCAAGCTTGGCTATTTACCCCAACCTTCTATTCCAGCAAGTTTTGCTAATGCTCCTACAAGTTCTCCCCAAACATCCAAAAGACCATGGCTGCTGAAGTAATTGAAGAAGTAGAAAAACTCTTCGAAATGATTAGACAATAGCATCCACAAAAAAGCACTCCCTATCCTCCTAACATTCCATCCAGCTCTACCAACCTTTAGATGATACAGGTATCAAACATCTTGAAACTCTGGAAATCCAAAACAATGCTCAAAGAATATCGGAGACAGAAGTATGGAAAAGACTTGGATGACTCGAACAACAGCACTAAAGAGCCTAACCATAGGCATAATAAGTGAAGAAAAAGAAGACCCAATCATAGACCTATCCAAAACAAAGCAAAAGAGACAGAGGAATCATGCGAAGGAGACAAAAAATTTGACCCAAAATACTGTAGTACACTGTTCATGTATTGTTTTGGCATTGTTCTTGTAGCACTCTAACAGGAGCCAAAAAGTGGGATAATGAGCTAGAAGCCAGTTGAAAAGCTTAGCATGCGCACAAAAAATGTTTTATGGATTTCAAAGTAGTCGGGCCTGCCCATTCATAATATCCTAGAATTACATAAAATATATATATATAAAATATATATATATATATATATAATTATATATGTACTTCTGTTGTAATTTAAGAATTGAAATTGTACTTTCAAAATCTGTAACCCGTGCCGATTTTTGGAATTGGTCTGGAAACACTTGACAAAAACAGCTTAACGGTCGAAAAGGACAAGCTACCGACTGACGTTGCCGTCATTGTCCACCAGTCGGATCTTCCCTTTTCCTTTCCGAGACAGCCTTGACCAGCCTCCCGTCACGATGGCTGCTCGCGATTAGCAACCGCGCCGATCGGAGGGCCCTGCGCGCGATGCACCCGATAACCCCTCCAGTCGCCGAAGCTGGCGTCAGCGGCACGTCACGCGTCTCCCCGGAGTTCGAACCCCAAAACCGACTGTCGTTGCGGGATCAAGTTGAAGCCCGCATCTTTTGTTCTTGCAGTGTCCTCGTACTCGAGAATTCAGCTTTGTCCGAGTCGAAGATGGCCGCTTTTCGTTTCAGCTGGTGCACTGGAAAATCTCTTCGAGTTTTGCGTCGTGGCCGGAGCTGATTTTTCTTCCGATTCGGCTGTTTGAAGGGCGATGGAGTGGCCGGGAGACCAGCGTTGTCGGAAAGCTATAGCTCGGTCAGCGAAGGTAGCTGGAAAAACTCCGTTCCGTAGCTTTTACGACGGTGCTGTGAATCTGCATTTTGGCTCTGCAACTGAGACGGATCATGATGAATTCGATGGTTCTGGGAAGACGTAGAGATTCGGAAGGCTGCTGACTCCGGTTGATGATTGAATGATAAGTTTGTGCTCCTTTTATATCTGTTTCCCTGTCCGATGGTCGAACATGTTGCTGACGAGAGTGCCGGAAATATCGGTTTCTTTCTGAGTCTTAGAAAGGTTGTCTGTATAGAGAAGATAACTTGATTGTTTGATAGAGTTGGTGAATTATGGTCTTTGGTTGTGTCAAATCTTTATTTGTAATTAAGGGGACGTGATTTGAGGTTTTTTCCTGTCCTTATCCGGAATTAGAACAGCAATTCTAAGTAAAAGTGGATGCGGGAGTTTGAAACACCCCACCCTGCGGACATAATTCTCTGGTAATCATACCCAAAGGTTCTTGAGGGATTGAATGGAATGAAGATCAAAGATGATGAGGTTGTGAAGGTTAGCTGCACCCAAAGTTTACAAATTTCTGCTGTGCATCACTTCTCCTTTTGGTTGACAGTTCTACATAGCAGGAAATGCGAGCGGCTGTCATGGATGAGGATGGGATGAAACTGGCCATGTTGTAGTTTCGACCATTGGGATCGAAATGGTCAAGCCAAACAGGTAAACTTCCAATGAATGTGCCCTCGCTGCCTTCATGAACCAATGTGGATTTCATAAAACTACTGATAAAAGTTTAGATAAAGATAGAGAGAGAGGATTGCTGTGCTTTTAAAGCATTCTTTGTCCTGTCATCTCTTGGCGTGCTTTATGTCTATTTGGTGCTTGAATATGTTCCTGAGATGGTCTATCAATTAGCGAAGCATTATTACAGCAGGGCAAATCCGTGAATGCTTTTGATTTGCGTTGTGATTTATCATTCTGTAAATAAATTTCTCTATGCTGTGTTTTCTCTCTTTCCATTAAATGATTTGCCTAGTATACGAGTTAATAAAGGAAAACAATGTGTGATTAAACCGTGAACTTAACTTCTGAATCTAAGGTGGCAAAATGCCTTCCTCTCAATTATCATTTGTGTGCTGTACGCTTGTAATCACCTTCCTGTTGTTAAGCAAGCTGACATACTCATTAACGTAAATGATTTGCTAGGGTCTTCAGGTCTCATTCCTGTGTATTTCACTTATTCAAGGAAACTTCAATTGTAAATGGAGTCATTTGACAATTGTGGGACTGCATGCAGCATGGAGACTCATTGGTGTTATTTGATGTATTGGCACTTGCTGCATTTGCAGAACTGCATTTTGAATTTTAGTTATGTCAACCTCTTTATGAAACGGTCAAAGGCGGGCCTAATATCTTTTATTGGTTTGCATTATCCTTGAGCACCTGAACTCATTTTTGGGGCAACTGAATATAAAACTGCAATTGACATAGGGTCCATCGGATGTGTCCTCACTCGGCTTCTTCTGGGACAGTTTCTTTACAATCTGTGAAGTTTTGATTCTCTTAAATTGCATTAGCCTATGTGATTGTGGCTATAATTCTTTGCCTCTTTTTCCCACAACCCTTGGCTGTTGCATATATGATGGCCTCTCTTTCCAGGTGAAAGTTGAGTTGCCAGCTAGTGGAGATCATTACGGTTGATTCTCAAGGCTTTGTTCAATTGAGAGGTTTACCCTCTGTTAACTCTTATTGTTCTGCATCACTGGCAGTACTTGATATTTACGTATCTCATTTCTTTTTAGGTACTCGGAACACCAACTCGTGAAGAAATTAAATGTGTGAAACTATACTGAATTCAAGTTTTCCCAGATTAGGGCTTATCTCTAGCACAAAGTGAGTCCTCTGCTTTAACCTTGTTGACCTTTTGTTCAAATACTTGTCCTTTCCTTTATCCTAAGTTTAAATGCATAACATTCAGTTTTTCCTAAATTAGAAAGATGAAGTTATACACCCTAAAATGCAGATATTCCAATAGCGCACGCCCCCTGAAGAAGTCATTCTTTGAATCCTTATTTGAGGGGTGTGATCAACAGGGCCTCTTTGGTTTTCTCTTTCTCTTATTTATGCTTATCAGATAAAATACTTCTTGTGCACGTCGAAATTTCTGGCTTCTGGATGCAAGACATAGATTCATCTTCTTTCTCATTGAAAGTGTTTCAAAACAGGATCATGTCGAATTAATCAATAGAATCCTCTCTCTTCGAAGTTGCAACGTCTCTTCTATCTGGTATTTGCAGCTAGAGGCCTGTGTCCACCCATTCTTTGACGAGCTTTGTGATCCTAATGCCCGTCTCCCACCCAAATGGGAGACCATTGCTACCTCTCTTCCACTTCAAACCTCAAGGTACACAATCAATGCTACTAAACCTTTCGGTCACGAGTGACTGTAATGGTTCGGACTAGCGTAACGATTTGCTGCTTTCGGTTTTTGTCTCAACTTTGCAGAACTGAGAGAGGGGTAAACACCTTTGAGCTGCAGACAAAAATTAATTCCAGAGCATGCGAGGCAGCAGTCTCCCTTCCTTGGTTTATAGGCTGCAAACACTTAGGTTGATGATTGTGCTCGCTGATTCTGCCAAAGTCAAATCGAGCTTGTCGTGTATATGTGATATGTAGCGTTTATATTGGTCAATATTCTTTACAGGGTTCTTGGCTGCATTTGCACTTGTTTCTTTTTTAGACTTTTTTTTTTTTTTATGGTAAATACTCCACATGTTTAAATATTACACATCGCCTTAGTTTGTATATTCTTTATATACACATGGTTTTCCTCCATTTGCCAATTTAAGTTTTTAAGTTGAACATCTCAATATCGAATCAAAGTTGGGTTCTATCCCAACTTTTCACGGATGTACGTCCACACATGAGAGAGGATGTTGAAGTATCGTATATTGTATGTATATGATCTTTGTTCACCTAAACTTTCGAAAAATTAAGATGCATCGAGTTCATGCAAATCTAGTATCGCAAACTTTTGATTTTAAAGAGTCTTCCGTGAAACCCTTGTGATTTAACGATAGCACAACGAGCTCATGTGAATTTGGTGTTACCTAAATATAGTTGTACTTGAAATACGAAAGATGTTCAAAGGGGATGTCGCTTTGCAAATACAGTAATCAAATCAAAATAATTGCAACATACCATGTAGTATAAGTTTCTTTTGGCCGAATTGTAACATGTTATAAAATCAATGAACTGTGTGCTACTTTATGAAAGGAAATATTTCGGTCGACAACCAAGGTGATATAAATTGGCGTACCTTGCTGTCGTGTCCAGCTCTTTTAAAAATTGCAAGTGGGAAGGTCTATCGTTTTCCAAGGGAAAATTCAAACTGCCCTCCTGGAATTTACAGACAACCTCAGGATCAGAATCTCAATG
Organism: Eucalyptus sp. ANBG9806169; assembly: GCA_014182395.1. Taxonomy (NCBI): domain Eukaryota; kingdom Viridiplantae; phylum Streptophyta; class Magnoliopsida; order Myrtales; family Myrtaceae; genus Eucalyptus; species Eucalyptus sp. ANBG9806169. The sequence continues at coordinate 29,917,343 of CM024582.1, forward strand.
CATGTACTTTAAAAAAACTTTTACCAAGTCGTACCTTTTTCTTTTCTTTTCTTTCTCCTTTTTACACCAACTTTTTGCATCAGCAACTTCACCCACCACGGAAGATGATGACATGATTGACCACATCCAAGATTGATTTTCGTGGGAACGCTCCGAGAGAGGCGACTGCTATGATCGCCTCATTTTTTACCCTTCTAAAAATATATTACAAATGTTCCGCAATTTTCTTAAATCGTTCGAATTTTATTTTTCATAACGAATTTTCGCCAGACCTAAATCATAATAACAGTTTAGTAAATTTTATTTTTCGTAAGCGATACAAACAAAGCACAGATATAATGAGATGCAATTAATAAGTGCCGTCCGCAAGGCCCCCTAGTCAAAGCAGGGGTGCATTGCTATGTGGAAAGTTGTGCCCTCTTTTGAGTATGCATGAATTTACATTCTTATCCCATTAATTTTGGATTGTTCATGGGATAAAGCAGGGGCAATATGGGGCACTCCCCTAAAGTCACATCAAAAGGATAGATGGTGTTCAGAGATAAGGACGATAAGGGGGAACATGACAAGATTGTGTTTGGTGGCTTGGATATAAAATCAAAATCAAAATGATTGTTCATTTCAATATTTCTTGAACTTCACCGAATCGAAATTTTCCGATCATAATATTTCATTCGAGCTAAACTTAATATATGAAAATAATCAAAATTCACGGCCTTACATATCCGCGGAATGATCCTTGATGTAAAATGGGTGAAGTGTATTTTGGCAGGTAAGTCAAGTTTCAAAAAGCGCCTCTCAAAAAGCTACACAAGCTTCAAGACAATAAATACAACATAGAAGGTGTGTCGGCACAAAAGCCTTAAAAGAAAACTTAAATTTAAATATATCTAGTTATAAAAAGCATGATTTTTAAAATATTAATTATACATATTGCGATGAAAATAATTATATAACGACCCGTAGCTTTTATTATATGATCATTTAAAAGTGCTCTAAGGGACACTTTTTGATTAGATCCGGGCCTAGAAAGATGCCCGGTGATGATAAAAGTGGCCGATTATTTTCAAAGAAAAATGACGTCAAAAATAAGGGAACAAATAAAAAGCAAAGGGTGTCATTAGCCTCACACTTGGTACGATTTGCTTGAAAATGGTGTCACCTAGCATTTGTGTTAAATAAAAAGGTGAATACTTTTCACACTCTCGAGACTACAGAATATTTAGTACTCACTCATTTGATGCCCTCCTCCACCATGTCATTTCATCATCAATCACATATCAAGAAAAGAAAATTCATTATCAATAACAAATCAAAAAAAAAAAATAATAATTATGAATTGACGATAACTGAAAAGGTAAATCCATTATCAAATCATCCAACAAAAAGAAAATGTCGTTATCAATCAAATTCAATTGGCCCATGAATTTGGATTTAAAGAGGAGTTCTTCGTTCCCCCATTAGCTTAATTGATTTATTCGAAATTTTTGCACGGAAAATTGATATTCTTATACTCGAATGCAACAAACAGATAAACATCATTAACTATATAATGAATGGATAACATGAAAACTAGTATTTACAATTAAATAATGCTCGAATCACGAAGACGCAATTATGGAACTTAATAAGTGAGCGTAATCTTCAAATTGGAAAAAGAAAACAACTTAAATGAGGGAAGAAATTCCGACTTTGCATAAAAGAAAAATTAGATCGAAAAATCAAATGGAAACACGTTTTCCCAAAAAATGAAAAAGAAAAAAGAAGAGAGAAACCGAGCGGAAAAATGCGAATTCAAGCGCGCGAGTGCGCCGGACACTCCTCCCGCGGCGCGCGTAGCCCACTCGCCGGCTCTCAAATTCCGATTCCCGCACCAAAAACTGACGCTCTCTTTCTCTCTCTTTCTCTCTCTTGCTGCTCTTCCCGTTTGCGCATTACTACGAAGCTCCTCTCCCTCTCTCTCTCTCTCTCTAAAGAACTCTCTCTCGCACGGGCGCTTTCCGGATTCTCCTGTCATCTCTCTCGCCCCGAGCGCCCCTCGGTAATCCGCCAGGGAGCGTTGCGACTTGCTCGAGGATTCTAGGTTTTCCCCCTCTCCGCCCCCCGTCGTCCGGCGCAATCCTCCCGCTCCGGCCGACGAGCCGGACCTGCATTTCCTCCGGAGAATTTGGCGTCCTCCGGCGCCGGCTCCTCCTCCCGCTCTCCAGGTACCCCGCCCCGGAGAGCTCCGGCGATGGTCTCCGTCGCTCTCGGCCTTCGCTTGATCCCGCGTCGATTGTCTTTCTCCCTCTTCTTTGCTTCTGGTTTCGGCGATTGTGCGGCGCCTGTCGGTCGCCGGAGCTTCGCGGCTTCGGCCGCGTCGCCTTTTGTCCGGCGTGCGTTCCCCCGCTTGCTGGGGAGGGCTCGGTGGAGTGAGGAAACGAGGAGTTTTGATCGTCGCCGTGCTTCTGGAATTGCGCTTGATCATGTCGAATTGTGGGAGTGTAGTCTCGACATGCGCGCAGAGAAATTGCATTTGAATGAGAGTTTAGATCCGAAAGCGAAGTCCCGCTGCATGAGTCTTGATGGTGTAGATTTTCTTTTATTTCTTTTTGGCCGAAGGAGGAGCAGTAGGAAGTCGGTAGCTTTAGCCGGGGGATTGCCTAGGCTAAGTGTCATGGAAACTTGCAATGGCTGCATAATAAGATTTGTTTACATAGTGAGCGCTTCGGTCTAGTTCAGTCCCTGTTCTGCGGTTGCCATGTAAACGATTTTGTCCGCGCAAATTCTTGATAATGATAGTTGATTATGTTGGCTCTCAGTCTTTGTCTGTGATTATGGCTTGATTAGCATTGATTTCCTCCGCATGTTAAACTGATGATATCAGTGTGCCCGCCTGTGTTTACTAGTTTTCTTACTCAGAATGTGCATTTGATGTATATCCTCACATCCATACCTTAATCAGCTCTTAAGGTAGTCGTATTGTTTAATTAACAGCTTCCATTTTTTGGGGTAGTCACTTGTCTAAGGATCCTCGGGTTGACCAAGCTCGAGAATACAAAGTTATGGTACGTATTGTTTCTATATGTCTGCATTCGTTATTTTATTTTATTTTCCTGTTTCTGATCTAGTCAAGTCTTCATTCTTGATGGTAAGAAGCAATAAAAAAACATCTCTCTCTGTCAATTCTCATATTCTTGATTTTTTTTTAATCTTACTACGAATTTATGAATTTTTTCTTTTTTAAAATTTGTTTCTTCTAGGATGGAAATGCAGCTGGTGAAGGGGACGATAATGTTGACTGGAACACTGAAGATGAGCTTGAGGTTGAGAATTATGCGGCATCTTCTTCTTCAAGTTTAACTCCTCCCAGTGGAGATGCTGCTTCAGGCTCTGGAGAGGTAAATATTTGGTTGGCTTTGGAATATTTTCTTTTGTTACTGGCTCTGCCATAGCTCAATGTTTGGTTTTTCGATTAAGTTTGTTAGTTGGAAAAATTTAAGTTCAGAAAAGGGATGACTACTGATCATACTTTTGCCACACAGAAATATTCTTCCAATATGTATGTATTTTAAGAGACTTCATGGGCCGCTTCTAAATTTGTCTTCTTTGGTCCTTTTCCTGGCAAAGTTTCTTGATCTTTTAGCTCTCAAAGATAAGGAACTGCCTTCACTACATTAAAGGGTTTTAGAGAAAGAATATGACATGGATCTGCATCGATATTTTCCTACATGAAAAAAGGCATGTCTTTTGATGTCCTTATATTGTGAGCTCATGGAAAAGGCTTTCTGTTTTTGTTCCACTATTGACCACTTGCCTTTCTTAAGGACACATTAGCCTAACAGGTTTGATTTTTATTTGAAAGTGAGAACAGCCATTTGAGAATCTCAGATAAGGTTTTGTCATCTTGGTTTCTGTCTGACTTTTAAGAGTTCTGTTCTTAGATATCATCCGTGCTTATTAGTATACTTAGGGACCTTGTAATTTCATCTAGATGTAATGTGCAAAACGGTCTTTCTTTCTTCACAAATGATGTCGACTTATTCTAGCCCATCTCATTCTCTCATTGCTTGCTTATTCATATATGTCCTGGGAAAATATGAGGAAATGACTGGTCGATGTTAAACAGTTTTGACTTTGTAAAACCTGCGAAAGATTGTCATACAAAACTTAATGCATTAATCATAAAAAAAAATTATATAGTTTAACTTAGGTATGTTTGTTCTGTTAAGTGAGCATGATAAAGCGACTTGATAAATTAGTTTGAAGCAAAATTTTCAACTTACATAGTATTTATTTGTATAGCATGCCAAATCACCTGTATGGTCGACTATGTAGATTGTTTGCCCTTACTGTCTTGCGTTTGTCCGTTGGTGCTTTGAAGTTGAATTCATGACTATCTTGCAGTGTTTAACTTATCGTGCATGAGAATGCATGAGACTCACTGAATTGTTTTCTTTACCTAAACTAAAACCCCTTCATGGTTTTCTTTTGCACCAAGGCGAGCTCGTTGGCAGGTACATCCCATTCCAAGTTGTTTTGTGAATTTGTGGGGATGGGCTTTTCAGAGAAATTGGTTACAAAGGCTATTGACGAAATTGGTGGGTGTCTGTGGTTGCCTCTTTTTGAAATATTTCATTTTCTCTCCTGTGTTTCTGATTATTCTCAAATAATTGCACAGGAGAGGGAAATCCTGATGCAATACTGGAATCTCTCCTGACATATAAGGTGAGAAGAGAGGTTCCTATTTTTCTTGCTTCCCTACAACTAAATGCATATTTCATGGGCGTGATTATCCATACATTCAGCTTGTTTCCTGTCCACTTATTATTTTCATTGGAAATTGAAATACTAACATGAGAGAGAGCTGACATAGAGTATGATTTATCTATAAAAAAAAAAGGTTTCAAATTGTTTATGGTCACTAAATGTTTAGCGTAATACATTGGTTGGCCAAAAATTTCAAAGTTATTTTAAATTTTGTGACCATGAGATTCTGTGCACTTGACTCACATCTCTTGTAGAGTACAGGATTGCACCAAGTCTTTGCCTAAAGCTAGCTTTTATTCTGTGTCTGCTTCTGAGCATTTCGCTAGATAATGTTGTATTCCTCCAGTTCGAATAGTTCAGTTTAGAAATGGCTGTCCATAGATATTCACTGATGAATATGTTCTAAGCACAGTCATGATTCTTAACCTTATTTTGCAAAATCTGCATTGCCTCTATAGGACTTATTGTTGCCTTTCAGTGTGTATGGGTGACTCTCTATATAGGAATTCCTTTATATGTGAAGGGAGAGGAGGACAAAGTTATTATCTATGTGTGCCGAGAAAATCACCAAACAATTAATCTCTTTCATGATGATGATGATGATGTTGAAGCAACGGAATTCTTCTGGCAAGATGTTTCTATATTGCCGAATCTATTTGGTTGACTTCATGCTCTGACCGTGTCCAAGCTAGATTCACACTTAGAGCTTGATTTGGTCAAAACAGACCTTTTGATGTTCAGAACTTGATTCATTGTCGTGGGGATCTGCTTCCCTTCTCTATAAGTTTTGTTCTTTTGACAAATCTGAAAGTTCATTTACATAATTTTGGCCCAACTGCCAAAAACAGACATGCAGAAACCATGCAGATGATTGGCTGATGAATTTCAGATATCTTGATTATCTTGAACAAGCACTCCAACTTGCATGTTATAAATCGCTTGGTCCTTAAGTATGGCATGATAAGTTGATCTGTTAGCATTTAGGTGCCTTGTACAAGTTATCCACCTGTCTTTTCATTGTTTCTTTTCGGTGGACTGCAGGTTCTAGAAAACTCTCCTCAAGAGCAAGATATTGATGAATCTGCTGTTGTCAAAGAGGAAGTTATGGATTCTGATCACTTCTCTTCTGACTATGAGGGGAGCTTTTTGGAAGATTCTTCAGATGACGATAGTTATTCCGAAAGCGAGGTTGGCTTTTTTATTTTTATTTCTACGTCTATTTTTAAAGCTATCTGTACTGTACTTTGCAGGGATGTGTCTTTTCTTCACTTTTCCATATCATCAGATATGCCATCTATTCTTCATGCTGCATATGCTTACAATTGGTTGATTTAGCATGTGTGCTTTGTGTGACTGGGTTTTGTTGACTGCAGGAAATGAGTGGCCATGAGAAAAAGGTTTAGAATCACAACTTTTATTTTAGTTCCAATAGTTTAGGGACAGAACCTATGTATTTTAGTCTCAAAACTATTAGAAGTTAAGACATGTTGACCCTACAATATGCATCATATGGTGTCTATCTATAACTATTGTTTAAAGTTGTGCCGGGGCAATTTATAAGCAAAGATAGTTGGGCTTTTTTTCCATGGATGCACCAAACTAACAATTAATCATCATGGTGCTGCTGTTTGTCAGAGGATCAGTCACTCAACTTTCGGCTACCATTGATCAACTTACTTTCAAAACTCTAAATTGAGTCACGTTCCTGTTAAATGGATGACTTTTTCATTGGTAATGAAAAGGAGAATCATGTGGAATCTGAAAGGAGGCTATGGGTGCATCCCACTATGCCATTCTGCCAGATCTTTTAAAAGACTTTTGACAGGGTGGAATAGTTAAAATCACTTCAGAGATAAGTGACTTGATTCCAATGTGTGATACTATAGTACTCTACAGTATCCTAAGTTGATTAATCATGTGATTTACTTATCCTGTTTATTCATTTCACTTTCGGTGATATGCAAATCCATATATGTCACATGTATTATTAAATTATTGATTGCACATTCCTGGAAATGGATATGATCAATAATAAGGTTTATAATGACGTGTTGATTTATTGAAGGTTTCTCTCCTTTGTCACCTGTTGTTTCAATGTCTTAGTCCTTCTTTACTAACAAAATGTCCCGTTTAGATTATATTCTAAAGATGATAATGTTTTACCTAGGAATGTCTTGAATGTTCGGTTTTGGGCACAATAAAAGCAAATTTCAGATTGTTTGGACTGGTGGGTTTAACTGGAACCTGGTGCCTGCTCTGGGGGCTTGTTGAACCTCTAAAATTCAGGGGCAACTAAACATTGGTTGGACATGAAGAAACAGATTGAATAGGGTTATTGGTAGTTCGAGTCCTCTGCTGTTTGTGAGTGTTATATGTTGATGTAACGTCATGCTATTAATTGTGTCATTCCCTCTTGAATGGGGAAGCACACAATTACTAAGCTGCCTCGACGTGCATTAATTAACATATGCTTTGAACCAGTTCCCAGTTGTGCCTTATTTTCATTAACGTGAAAATTGATTCTTCTTCTTCTTCTGGAAGTGTTTGTTTGTATGTGGAACGATGCTGAAACTATAATTTTGCTGAAGCAGTTAACATAATTTAGAGTTATGGTCGATGGGCTTGAATGTTGATCATTGTCAATGATATGGGTCTTGCAGGAAGTCATCAATCCTTCATCTGAAGAGAAGAAATTGTTGTTCTTGACGGATATGGGGTACACAGTGGAAGAAGCTACCATTGCTATAGAAAGATGTGGTCTGTATTCTATTCTTCCACTGTTGTATGATTTTGACATCTTGTCACATGCAAACAAAAAGAAAAATAAATTTCTAGTGGATTTGGGGGGATTTTATTATGAGATTGAGAAATATGGATTTCTAATGACAAATCTAAAATGCGAGCTTTTCTAATATTCTGCTCAGTGCATTGGTGCAGCTTAAACATGAACTTATTCTCTTATGATGCAAAGAAATGATGAGGTTTGTACTTTTTGATTTCCTTTCCTTTCATTTCAACTTGAGAGGGAAGTTCTCCAGAGGTTCACTTTTCTTCTTGCTTTCACTTCTGTTCCTTCTTCACTCCTCTTATGATAATTTGTAATTTTTCTGCACTAGAAGAGTTATGGTTCATTAACAAACTTATATAAAAGTTGTACTCATGGTACTTGTTCACTCTTTTTCCTCCTATGGCTAACAGGACAATTCGCAGAATATTTCTCTGTAATGGCATCAAGATTTGCACTTCATTTCTTTGTGATACTATCTAGTTCTGTATGTCTTCAAATTAGTGTTTTAAGTGTCTTCAGCTGAATCATGACAATCCATGGTAAGATTGAGAAGATAACTTATTTCTTCCTCTCAATGTTGTAGGTCCTGATGCCCAGTAGCTGAGCTGGCAGATTTCATATGTGCTGCTCAGATGTCAAAGGAAGCAGATGCCCTTCTAGGACCTGAAGAGAAGGTGATTTACCCTATTTAATTATATCCATGCTCATTTTGGCTCTTATGGATGTGTTTTAAAGTGGTGTTTCTTTTCTTGGTCCGTTGCAGCCCAGACTGCTCAATAACTTTACAAAGCACAAGAAGAGGAAACATTCTAATTGTGATGCTTGGAGCAAGAAAAGAAGAGGCGAGAAAAAGCTCTTGCATGGAGATGAGGAGCCAATTCGTCTCCCAAATCCCATGGTCGGGTTTGGGGTACCCATGGAGTCACGAACAACAGTTCACCGAACACTTCCAGAGGCAGCTATTGGACCTCCCTACTTTTACTATGAAAACGTAGCACTTGCTCCCAAGGGAGTTTGGGACACCATTTCTCGGTTCTTATATGATGTGGAACCAGAATTTGTAGACTCGAAGTACTTCTGTGCTACTGCAAGAAAAAGGGGCTATGTCCATAACCTGCCTATCAATGACAGGTTTCCTCTTCTTCCACTCCCTCCGCGCACGATTCATGAAGCATTGCCGTTGACGAAGAAGTGGTGGCCTTCATGGGACACAAGGACGAAGCTGAATTGCTTACAAACATGCATTGGCAGTGCAAAGCTTACAGAGAGGATCAGAAAGGCCCTTGAACATCATGATGGCGAGTCAGAGCCTGCTCCGAGGATCCAAAAGTATGTCCTTGATGAATGCCGCAAGTGGAACCTCGTCTGGGTGGGAAGAAACAAGCTGGCTCCGTTGGAGCCTGATGAAGTGGAAATGCTTTTGGGTTTCCCAAAAAATCACACCAGAGGAGGTGGGATTAGCAGAACTGATAGATACAAATCGCTGGGCAATTCCTTCCAGGTAGGTATTTGGCTACCTTTTGTTTACTTGGAACCAAGAATACCTCAGTTGCATCATACATTGCATAGTTATTCCATGTTGATCCAGTGCATTAATTCTTATGGAGGCATATTCTGGCATACTTTCAGGTTGATACTGTGGCTTATCATCTCTCCGTCCTGAAGGTTTTGTTCCCTGCTGGAATCAACCTCCTCTCTCTCTTCTCAGGAATTGGTGGTGCAGAAGTTGCTCTTCATCGCTTGGGATCCCGCTAAAAAACGTGGTCTCCGTGGAAATATCTGAAGTCAACAGAAATATCATGAGGAGTTGGTGGGAGCAAACGAACCAGAAGGGCAATTTGACCCACATAGCTGATGTTCAACAGTTGAATGGGGATAGGCTGGAGCAGCTTATGAACTCCTTTGGCGGGTTCGATCTCATCATTGGCGGAAGCCCATGCAACAATCTCGCCGGCAGTAACAGGCACAGCAGGGATGGGCTGGAAGGCAAGGAGTCCTCGCTTTTCTATGACTATTTTCGGATTTTGGATCTGGTCAAGTGCATCATGTCCAAAGGCCACTGATTGATGATGTAAAGCACCTGACTGAACAACTGTTAACCAATTTTTAGCGGGTTTTACTTCTCTGGCTCAAAATTGAATCGCTGAAGGGGAGCCCAAAAAAAACTGTTCATGTTTCTAATTTTATTCTCCTCTTCAATTTAATAAATCTCCTTGCAATTCCCATGGGGAGTTTTGTCAGCGACAAATTGGAATGTGTCCAATTTATTCCAGCATTCCAAGTTGAATTGCTATGGAGGATTGATCTGTACTTGGAATGTCTATAGTAGGTACCATCGCCTTGTTATACGCTCTTCATGTATGTTTCTCTGAATTAGCATGGTTTAGTTGGGGAATTACGACAACAGTGTCGAGCTGGGGTTGTTAAATTGTGCTGGATTAGCATTTCCGTCAAAATTGATGATCCTCTGCAGTGACAATTGGAATGTGTCCAATTTATTCCAGAATTCCAAGTTGAATTGCTATGGAGGATTTATCTGTACTTGAAATGTCTATAGTAGGTACCATCGCCTTGTTGTACGCTCTTCGTGTATGTTTCTCTGAATTAGCACGGTTTAGTTGGGGAATTACGACAACAGTGTCGAGCTGGGGGTTGTTAAATTGTGCTGGATTGGCACTTCCGTCAAAATTGATGATCCTATACAGCGACAAATTGGAATGTGTCCAATTTATTCCAGCATTCCAAGTTGAATTGCTATGGAGGATTTATCTGTACTTGGAATGTCTATAGTAGGTACCATCGCCTTGTTGTACGCTCTTCGTGTATGTTTCTCTGAATTAGCACGGTTTAGTTGGGGAATTACGACAACAGTGTCGACCTGTGGGTTGTTAAATTGTGCTGGATTGGCACTTTTGTCAAAATTGATGATCCTCTGCAGCGACAAATTGGAATGTGTCCAATTTATTCCAGAATTCCAAGTTGAATTGCTATGGAGGATTGATCTGTACTTGGAATGTCTATAGTAGGTACCATCGCCTTGTTGTACGCTCTTCGTGTATGTTTCTCTGAATTAGCACGGTTTAGTTGGGGAATTACGACAACAGTGTCAACCTGGGGTTGTTAAATTGTGCTGGATTGGCACTTCCGTCAAAATTGATGATCCTCTGCAGCGACAAATTGGAATGTGTTCAATTTATTCCAGAATTCCAAGTTGAATTGCTATGGAGGATTGATCTGTACTTGGAATGTCTGTAGTAGGTACCATCGCCTTGTTGTACGCTCTTCGTGTATGTTTCTCTGAATTAGCACGGTTTAGTTGGGAAATTACGACAACAGTGTCGAGCTGAGGTTGTTAAATTGTGCTGGATTGGCACTTCCATCAAAATTGATGATCCTCTGCAGTGACAAATTGGAATGTGTCCAATTTATTCCAGAATTCCAAGTTGAATTGCTATGGAGGATTGATTTGTACTTGGAATGTCTGTAGTAGGTACCATCGCCTTGTTGTACGCTCTTCGTGTATGTTTCTCTGAATTAGCATGGTTTAGTTGGGGAATTACGGCAACAGTGTTGACCTAGGGGTTGTTAATTGCGCTGGATTGGCACTTTTGTCAAAATTGATGATCCTCGAATCGAAAGAGATTGTTGATGACATTTGTACTCGAATTGAAAATAATGTGACTGTTCATTGAATTCAAAGGATCACAGACTGAAATCCCAAAGACAATGTGCATTGACTGACTCTGGTTGGGACAGGGACACTAAAAAATGAGACTATCCTCACTTTTTATGGGTATTTGTTATGAGCAACTGCTGAAGTTCTCAATTAGGATTTTTATTAGTTGTCGAATTCATTGAACTATTTATTTTTCCCTCTACATAGCACATCACGCCTCATGAGACCTTCAGTTTTGGCGTCATCCTCTTGGCATTTGAGTACAGGAAGACTCCGGCGAGAGCCAACGCAGTTCCTGCATCCACAAGTCGGTCGCGATGGATTATTCCTCGAGGTCGAATAAGAAGAGATCATCGTAAGCGATCTGCTTGTGGCCAAAAGCTAAACAATATAAAAGGGCCAATGAATTTGCTGATTCGAAGAGTTTACCGAGGGAGTTGATGGGCGAAATCGGTGTTTGGAAGAAGATGACTGAAGAGATTATGACCACCACGCGCTTCGCACAGTTTCCGACGGAGTGAGTGACCGGTGATACCATCTCTAGTATCCCGTAAGAGATCTGCCAAATAGGGGGAACATGGAGACGACTGTCATATTAAAAAAAATCATGTTCGTGCATCGACTCCAACTGGAGTTCACGTTGGTTCTTCATCACCTTCTGTCTTAACAGTGCATGAAAAGGGTCAAATTCAAACTTCGGATTGGGAAGGTGAACGTGATATACTAGGTCTCACTGTAAAATCTCAGGTCGTTGACCTTGCGGAGAACCTCATGCAAGATCAGACAGGTAAATTTTTAGCTTTGTTTTTAGATATGTACATGGAGATGAATCTCATAGTTAGGCTCTGGTTAGACGTTTATAAATCATGATCTAACATTTCTCACAAGAAATGGTGTAACTCCGACTTTCTCAGTTGACACTTAAGTCCTGAGGTTCCGGACCCCGGAGACCAGTGCCGCCCAATCAGGTGTGCTGCAGCTAATACTGAAGAAAAGCACACGATAGAGGATGAAATGAATAGCCTGAGTCTCACCTGCTGATAGCTGTGGAAGCAGAATCCAGCAAAAAGAGATCTCACACACAGCTCTTTAATGTTCAAACCTTGACTTGCCTGACATGGAAACCGTAAACTACTAAATCCAAGGTGCTTTCTATATGTACTTCAGTGGGTTAGCTTCAGTTCTCTGAAATGTCACTTACTGCAGATTGCAGGTATGAAGGAGTGAACTTAAAACCCTCCATGAAAATAGCTGTGGGAGCCAGGAACATGAGAGACATTATTGTCATGACTGAGAAGGTGTTGATATTGTCCAATGTTTCCTGAAAGAAGTAACGGTTAGCCCCGCACCCATTGCCAATCAAAAGTTAAAATTGACTAGAAAAGCGGCACATCATGAACTACGCCATCTTGCTCTGATACAGTTCACAATGACTTGGCCTATTCAAGGGGCCAAGCCCCCTAAGAATGTAATTGAATTGCAATAATTAGGGGCGAGTCTCTACTTATGGATCACTTCACAAATTTTTTACCATTTTATGTGGATTGGGGAATTACAGAAGCTATGGTGATTATTGATGCTGGTATTAGCTATAAATGGACATTACCTCTTTGTTGACCATGAATTTCTTGCTAAATACGTTACGCGATTGGTTCGTCAAATTGGAAGCCATTGCGCTGCCAAAGCCAATCCTGTTTCAAATGAAAATAGGGAGGTCATTGTCGGAATTAGAACAAGTAAAGCGGGTCCAACTTTAACTCCATTTAACATTGATACACGAAAGGTGAACTTATACATAATCGACATATCAGTGTAACATCAGCTGCAGCTTTCCGTTTTGACACTGATTGCAGTCAAAAGCTTCACAGAGATACATCAAGAATTTTTTAACATGATGTTGAAACTAGAATTGCAGAAGAAGAGTTCACCAGTTAAATGAAGTCTCAGAGAAAGATGCGAGTGCCACTCCACATACAGTTGGCACCAGGGAGGAAACAACCCAGAATGATGGCCTCTGGGGGCAATATTAGCCCAAATTGAATTCAAGCTACATGTCAGTAGATTTCATCATACAGTACATAGGTTGTGCTCCACATGGCTCTTTCAGAAGGCATGAAACTCAAGATAGGAAGGACAGAAATTTCAAGAACTTAAGAACGAGAACACAACAAATGTTTCTCCGTCAAGCATCGCGTTCTCTTTTGCAAGAGTCATGCACATGAATTTGTATATCCTCATGTTTGAGGAACTGTGAATCGGGTTGTTTCGTCCCAGTTTCAGTGTGTCCTGAAATTCTAAAATCTGATCACAACTAGGATTGATCCCGTGCTCGGTTGCTATCCTAGATTTGTTTTCTCCCTAAATTGCACAGACACAGAATGCTCTTAATGAAAAAAGACAGGCTCCAGGAATGAGAAACAAATGCTGTGATGAAGTATCTATTACCCAGCACATAAAAAGACCGATTTACCGACTGTCAGTGTCGAAGCATATACCGGTAGTTTCTCTAAGGTAAATCTAAGAAAGGGGCCCTTACTGATAATGTTCAGAAAGCAAACTGCCAAATTGGAAAATTTGATGTGCTATCCGCTGTGCATCAGTTAAGTGACCAATGTAAAGAAACTTATACCTCCCCAAGGAACAGAGAAGCAAGAACAACTGTGAAGAAAGGCTCCATGGCTTTGACGGTGTGAGTGAAAGAAACAGCCACTCTCCCAATACTTATGTTGGTAAGGAGGTTCCCCATTGTGTGCGCCACAGCCAGTGGTAGAATTGCTGCAAGCTGAAAGTTTTTTCGAATGTTTTCGGTAAAGCGAAGATCATCAACTACCATCATCAGATGAACAGAAAACAGTTTGGCCTCTTTTCTTTACTCGTTTTCAAATCATTACACAGCATTCACCTTAGATCGAGTGAGCTTAGGGAATGGATGGAGTCTAGATGACCACATCAGGAGAATCATCACCGTCCCACACCCAAACTCAAATGCTGTAACTGTTGCTGGGAAAGGGTATACCTTCAGGACCTGTACAGTTACCAAATACAAGGAAAATTGTCAACAAAATCTGGAAATCTGAATTAAAATGAAGTCTAAGGGTCAGTTTCTTCAAAGAAAAATTGCTTTTGGAAAATTGCTTTTCGACTTTCCGGTATATGGATGACGACTAATCGAAGCGCAGAAACTGTTTCTTTAAATTGAAAACAAGAAGTTTACATTGAAGGAAAATGCTTCCCTTTCTTATCAGAAGGAAATGACTTCATTCATAAAATTTTCCTAAACCGCCAAACAAATGAAAACTAATCATCTTCCTTCATTCATAAAATTTTCCTTCAAACAAACATACCTCAAACTTGTTCTAGAAAATCGTTTGCATTACATTGTATGCATATACATTTACTTGTGAGAGAAATTTTAATGCACTAAATGAGGCTGGATTTTGCTTCAAAATTCTATATCACCATATTAATCGCTATCTTCTATGATATCTTATGATTATTAAAAATCCTACTTTTCTATATTCAGTATTCAGTTCACAAGAATCCAACTCACTATGGATGACTTATAATGAACGATTCATATCATCAAAAAAGATCCCAAAATTTACTTTTACTTCTATGGGTGTACTTGCACAATTTCTATGATTTTGGAGCAAGCTTAGCTCCCAGGTTAGAAATGAAAAATAAAGGGAGGAATTCTACTTTAGCGTAACGCAGCCGGGGACCTTTGTGTTTTATTTTTGCCTTTTATTTTAATTCATGTTTACCTTTTTTTTTTTTTTTTTTTTTTTTATTAATCCTACGCTAATCCTACTCTAACACTCATTCTCAGACTTTTACCATTTGATTCACGCTATCTATTCTAGCAATTCCGGTCTGCCTCTCTACCTCCTATAGAGAAGAGGGGAAGGGGGGCGGCTGCCAACCCTAGTCAACCAATCTAAATAAAGATAAGTATCATTGGGCATTCCTTCTGGACCTAACTTCTTAACGAAAACTAAGATTAACGGTCTAGCCCTAGAGCTGAAAACCAATGCCGACTAGGGTCTACTTGAGTGATCTCTGTCATTGACTTTCTGTGGAGTTTTCAGGACGTCATCACTTTAACTTGTACTTATCACGGAATATTTGAGAAATTTCAAAAAAGTTCATATATCAAATGCCTAAGCGTAAAACTGAACGTTATTTTTCATAATCTTTTCAAAAATAAAGACTCTCTCTTATGAACTTAGAAAAAAACCGTGAGTAATAAGTAGAAACTATAGATAGAGATAATATATGCCCGACTGATGTGTTATATTCATCGTCGTCGTTATTATTACCGCTATAATTATTCAACATTTTCTCGACTTGTTTCTTAGGCTGCGTTTGTTTGTGTTCTTTTTTTTTTTGTTCATGAACACAATTCTTGTCTTTTTGTTTCGGGGAACAAAAAAAGAACAAAAACGCGTTTGTTTGCGTTTTTGTTCCAAATCTATTTTTGTTCCTGGAAACAAATTTGGACTTCTTGTTCTGGAACATTTCCAAGAAACAAATTTTCTCTCTCCTATTTTTTTATTCTCTTTCTTTTCTTCTTCTTTTTTCTTTGGCCGGTCACCAGAGCGTCGCTAGCCCCTTGCAAGGCTCGGCCTCGCCTTGGCTGGGCGAGCTCAAGCTCACCCAGATCCAGCGAGGCCAACCTTGCACCGGCCGGTGAGGCCGATCCTCACCGATGGCTGGGCAAGGCCACCGGCCAAAAGGAAGAAAAAAGAAAAAAGGAAAAGTAAAAAAGGAAAAATAAAATTAAAATAAACAAAAAAATTATATAAGTTTACCAAAACGTGTTTTCATTTTTTTTTTTTTTTATTTCGGGAACATGTTTAGCAAACACGTTCTTCTGTTAAAAAATTGTTCACTGGAACGAAAATAGTTTTTTCTATTTCTGTTCCCTAGAATAATTTTGAACAGAAACGTTATCAAACGCAGCTTAGTTTGCATCGAAAGCTTCTAAAAAGGTAATAACATTACAGCAAGGAACCAGACAAACAGGTCGGTAGGTTCCAACCGCAAGTTTTGTGGTCAGTAATGGTCTGACATGGACATTGCCTCCGTAGCTCCAACCTATACAAGGAAAATACTAAGTCGCCATTCTTGAAAGCCGCCTTCACTGAACTGCTTGGATTCATATGCTCGTGAGGAAATCTCTAGTGCACCAACATGGAGCTGGGTTTTCGCTTTACTTTCAGGAAAATGTCAATCTTGATTACTTCTCCGAAAACAATATTCAGACTACTGCGGATTTTCCTCTGTCTCTCCACCAGAAAGAAGGAAGAGGGGGGGGGGTTTGACTGCAAAAACTGTTCGTGACCTCTTGCTTCAGGCTCTTTCGTCGCTAGAAGAACTACAGTGAATGGCTGTGCGAGTTTTTGTTTTGATGGGCATGTCTCGGGTGGTATTTCTTCGGAATACAAGTGTGTTCATCAGTCGTGAATGGTACTAGTGTGTGAAATGATGGGTTTGCAAGATCGATATGCTACTCGCTAAGTGATGTGACTGTAGGACGTTCAATATACCCACTCCGCGAAATCTTCTCGTACACAGATCGTATTCATTATGCTAAACCAACCCAAAACTAGTGATGCCGACACATTTCTTGAGAGAGAGAGAGAGAGAGAGAGAGAGACCTGCTTGTTGTAAATGTTGAAGTAGATGTTCAAAAGGTACCAAGCGCCGAACATGATAACGAGCCGCAGCGTCCTCGCGACGCCGACCAGCTTCGCGGGGCCGTCCTCCGCTATCCCGGGCGCCGAAGCAGCCCTGGCCTTGGTGCCATCTTCCTTCCATCTCAGAAAAAGAAGCGAAGATGAAGGAGAAGAGGAAGCAGCCGGGACCAGCGCATGGGGTCGCGAGGCAGAACGGAGCCACGAAACCGTCCTCAAAGGCAGGAGGCCAGAGTTACGGGCCCCGCGCTCGAGCGACTTCAGCGGCGATGCATCGCGAGTCGAAGGGGACCGAAGGATGTCTCCGCTTCGAGGTTTGCGGAATGGCGTCAAAGGAGACTGAGCAAGCAGTGTGCTCTGCATTTTGAGAGAGAGAGAGAGAGAGAGAGATGGGTTCTGTTTAACGCTGCATGTCATTTGAGAACAGGGGATCAACCTAGCGAGCTCTCTATATAACAGGGTTAAACGAACAACCTCCCCCAAATTTTGTTTTCCATTTTCCTTTCTCTTTTATTACCTTCTCTTGGTTTGGTTAGTTCACGTGGCATTTCGTGCATGCGACGAAAAAGTAGAGCCCGCAATTCGCATCCGTCCGATCTTTTTCCCCATATGTACGGACAGGGATAGAGCTCCGACCCCTCGAAGTCAAAGCGCCAAAAACAGCGACCCTCGTTAGATGGAGCTTTCGCAGGAAAAGATGGAAGAAAAAGAAAATCCAGAGGGAGTCTCGTATTTGGATCAATGGCGACTAACGAAAGGAGAGAGGTCGCATTCGGGATCGAATGGGGGGAGACGTCCTTCGGCATTAGGATTTGGATGATGATGCGAACGAACATATGAAAATTGTGGTCGTGATAGATTTCGTGGTGTTCGAATGAACCTCCGTCGTCGTCCCGTGTTTGGAAATTGGGAACGAATGGATGGCTGGCATGAGACGACGAAATGGTCCTGATTGCGAGAGCATGTGGCGCTCGTTCGCTCCCTCGCTCCTCCATTTTTTGAAGCCACCGGTCGATTTCCGACCAGGACTGTCGACACGGCAGTCCCCAACTAGGATCAGAGAAAGAAGGGCAAATTGCCGTTTCATCCAGAGTAGTTCCAAATTTTTTTTTTTGTAAAGTAACACCTGTTCCCGAAACGCTTACAAAAAAGTCTCTCCTCGATTTATTCGTCTACAAAGGCGACGGAATGCTAGCATAACATAACCACGTCGCACGAGGATGAAGGACTTCTCGAGATGGCCAAAACGACACAGGTCAGAGTAAGTTACTCCTCACCCTGATTTGTCCGCGAAAGAACAGAAATTGCCTCCGCCTTCCGTTTCGCATCAATCAACTTGTTTCAGTAGGTACCCGTGCCTAAGTAATAGGTGCTTTGACTGTGGTCATGAATGTCTCCTCTGTCAAAAAATGATAACTTCCCAAAAAATATCTCACACGGACATCGTATGATTCAAACTTAGACTACTTTAGGTTCCCGCAGCTTTGCCTCCAGATTTTGTGCAACAGCATCGATAAATTCTTCTGTGTTCAAGTAGAACTCCCTGGTTACCCTGCATAAACCGTGAACCAATTCATCAGATGAAAATGGCATAGAAAAGATACCATAATAGTTTCACATCACACAATTCCGGAGGAAACTGACATAATATCAAGTAAAGATCATGCTTACTTTGGTCCGTGGGTCAAGATGGTAAGATCCTTGGTCATTTTTCCAGCCTCCACGGTCTCGATACACGCGGCCTCCAATTTGTGAACAAAATCCATTAACTTGTTGTTGTTATCTAGTTTGGCTCTGAATATCATGATTAGCAAATGATGGTTTATAAGTTGAAACAACAATAGAAGAACAAGCAACCAGAGTGCATACAAGCAGCAAAGATGAAGGGGGAAAATTAGTAGAACGTAAATGTGTATGATCATAAAAATGCATAGACACAGAACATTGATGAAACAATCTTCCACAGCATACTTATTTCAAACTAAGAAATCGAAATAACATTTGGACCAAAAGTCTAGTGATCCTGTCCATCTTTCCCTTCTGAACAAACATTCACAAAATGCAAGTCAACGATAACCTTGCTATCTCTACCTGTGAAAAAGTAATAGTCTCGTGTTGGCACTATACGTTCCATTCAGTGTCAGGAAAACAATTGCAGCAGGGCTCAACTAATATATTTGAAGTATTCTATAGGACATAGATCGCAGAACCAGCAGGCAATACTTCCAGTGTGACATAGCAAGTAACTAACAGAACCCATTATAGACAGAGGTGAACAGGAGGGTAAGTAACAAATTGAAGTATCAGAATGCACCTATGTTGTAATCCTCTTGTCCATGCAAATATAGAAGCAATACTATTGGTACTAGTTTCTTGACCCTTCTGATGTAGACGAAAATGACGAGTTACAGTCCCATGAGCAGCCTCAGCTTCCAAAGTCTTACCATCAGAGGATAACTGCAAAAAATCATTGTCATCAAGAGAGTTCCTACGCTCTCAAGATCAAAGTAATTGGACAGAAACGATAAATAGTGAACTCACCAGGACAGAGCTCATGAGACCCAAAGAGCCAAATCCTGCATATAATACAAACCTCTTCAGTAAAGAACTATCAAACCCATCCATTTCAAATCAGATCTGCAATTGTTATGACAAAGATAACCAGCGGATCCTTGTTAAAGCAACCAAAAGCTAGAATAGCTTTACAAAGGACAGCTTCACAGCAAAGAATTCCAGGTATTTAGGGACTACTGGATGCTCTAGATGTCCAAAAAGATTGCACACTTACCATTCCATAGCATTCTATTCAGTAGCTTCAGACTAAAGTTATATTCAATTATCCAAATTCTATTTTCCACTTTGCCCAGGAATCGTATTTCATCATAATATGTTCTGGATAAAATTTATCTAAATAAATAATTATCTGAACAGAAGGGAAAAAGCTAGGTGAAAACACAAATAAATTATGCGAGAACAATTAAAAGTGCAAAATTCAATAATTACTTACATTGACACTATTAATCCCCATACTATTACATGTACTCTCCTTCTTTCTTTTTTTTTTTTTTTTAATTTTTGGTTGGGAGTGGTGGGTGGAAGTGTTCATGGAGGATGTATCCAAATTTTCTGATTCACAAGCATCCTGTAAACTAACTACAGCACAACAATCTCATCCCACTATCTACAGCAAAGTTCAATAGTTTTTTTTTTTTTTTTTTTTTTTTTGGTTGAAAAATTCAATAGGTTGTTAACTACAATTCTTCCATTATATAATGCAGCCATATGCAGCCACTCCCAATAATAGAAAATTAAACATACCTTGAGCAAGTAAATCACTCTGCACATCTCCATCATAGTTCTTGCAAGCCCAAACATAACCACCATCACTTTTCATTGCATAAGCGACCATGTCATCAATTAGACGATGTTCATACCTGCCATCCCCTAAGATTAAAGTCAATCTGATAGGAATATGTGCTGTGCTTTCATAAATGAGAATATGTAAAGACACATACCATATAGAATGTTCCTCGAACTTGTCCTTCCACTTCTCTTCATATACCTCCTGGAATATGTCCTTAAATCTGTAACAATACATCTATGTGAATTTCTTGCGCATGGAAATCAAATTGACAAACATCATAACAGGTCAAAAGAAAATGTACAATGACACCAGAAGTATAAGAATGATATGCAAAAGTCACTGACCTGCCATCATATTTCTTTAGAATGGTGTTTTTGGTGCTCAGGTAGAGAGGCCATTTTTTTGAAAATGCCATAGACATTGATGACTCGGCAAAGGCTTGAATGGACTGTGAGCATTTGACAAGAATACAGCAATGAGTCTCTAAAATCTGACACGCCATAATCTAAATATTAAAATGATAAAAGGAAAAACACACAAACCTCTTCAACATTATACATTGCAAGGGCCACACCAGGACCTTTAAAATGGTAAACATCGAGCTCCACTGGGGCATTCCCATCGTCTGGGACTAAGTATCATAAAAAATGGTCACATCATTGAAAATTGAGAAGTAAAGGCCTTTTAAATATAAAAAAAGTCGTCAAATTCATCTTACCAAATACCATTTTGAGCTTTCCTGCCCCACTAATAACGGTATCAGTAGCACGATATTGATCACCAAATGCATGTCTACCAATACAAATGGGTTTTTTCCAACCTGTGCATTTGACAGAAAGATTAAAACTGTTTTGTACTGCTCACCAAACTCTAATTCTACACCAGAAGCAAAGGCATACCAGGAACAATTCTGGGAATGTTCCGGCAAAGGATTGGTTCACGAAACACAGTGCCTGAAAAGGTAAAATGTATTCTCTTAGGACAGTAATTGAAGATGCAAGGGATTGGAGAACAAATCTCTATGATGGAAGAGACGCCAGATATATCTACAGCAGCCTGAGGATACAGCTTTCATGCTCTGGTGGCAATTAAAGGAACTACAACCACAACCACCAAATCTCATCCCATCAAGTGGGGGCAAACTAAATGGATGCTCATACACGTTGCGCTCTGCCTCACATCATTTTCACTGAAACCCAATTCTCATGGTCTTTCGTTATAGTCAATTAAAAGAGACTAATAGAACATATCAAATCAAGAAGCTCAACGAAGTAGATGAATGATTGTGGACTTTCTTTAATTAGATAACACTTAAAAAATCTTCTAATTTATCTCTCTTAAATTATCTTTCATCTACACATATTTGATAATTCTGTGTTTCCATTTCATGCAGTCAAATGAAAGAACATAAACAATTCTATTTGAAATACATTCATAAGTACTGAAACTTAAGCACTGAAATTAAAAATGTCAACAATCTTAGGTGCTGAAATAAAAATGAAAAGTTGTTTGATGATGAATGAAAAATGACCCTAAATGTTGTTGACCCATTACCAAACATGAAATTGTGATCATTAGTGGTAGCTTTTAAAAATATAATTTGAAAGATTCTAATTACCATTGATTAGTTCTTCTTTTGAACGATTTAAGTGAAATCCCTTCCTTTACTAAATACTTTAATTAAATTTTTCACATAATCGAATCCTTTATATCAAAAATGTAATTGGGCTATCAAGCGTGCATAGTCTCATTAAGTGCTAAATTGTCAATTTTCAGTACTTAACTAGGTTGTCAAATAGGCTATAACTATAAAATATGTTTAACAAAACTTGTTACATTTTACCAATATCCCCACTTCCATATTAAATGCCGTCCCAATAAAATACTCATCAACCCTCGATGTAGCCTCCAATTTCCATACATAAGAAATGCAAAAATTATTTGCAATTCAGCATTCAAATTTTCATAAATGACACAAGTCTTCCTTCAATATAACAGACCATTTAAGATGTTTCTGATTGTGCCATTGGGACTCCTCCACATAGACTTCAAGCCAAATTCTTTGACTCTAGTCTCATCTGAAAAATAAAATATTCAGGAAGAAAAAATGAGTTAGAACCTGTAACTTTGTCTAAATAAATTAACTGCAACAGATTGCACATTAAGGCACTTGTTCTCCACTCCAAACATTAAGGGTAGCAAAGAAACAACTTGAGAAGTCTATGAAAAAATCATAGTTTATGATGGCATTATGGTGATGATGCAAGAGATTGAAAAGCCTGAAGCAGGAGAACAAACCAGGGGTAATTGTAGCACACTTCACAGCCACATTGTACCTGCAACACAAAAACTAATAGAATTCAATCTCCATCTCAAAGAAATAGACAACTAAACTGCTAAACCGCACGTAAACCTTCTCTTTAATTTCCCCATGGATTTGAGAAAAGAGACGAGACTTTAAAACTTAACATGAGATCAACAAAGAGAACAACGACAAATCTCGAGCAGAATGTGCAAGGCTCCACCATTAGCAATGTTCATATTATTGTTGTCTACATTATATTCTAACATCAAAGTCCTGCTTCCAGAGCCATCTAATCAATAAATGCGGTGAAGCACCAGGTAACATCCAACACATAATTTACACAAGAACCACAAAGCTTCACCAATTCAATTGATGTCTTAGCAATAGCTTCAGCATCGGTTACCCATTTCAAACTACTTACTTGAGAGCAGCTTCGGCACTTTCTACAGTGACTCGGTCCTCAGTCGCGTCCCGATTCAATATCCCCAAGTCGTAATATTTAATATCCAAATCCAAATAGGGGAATATAAGCTGCAATCATGTAGACCATAAGGCCAGGAGACATTAAACAAGCAAGCAAGCCAAATAAAAAAAAGAACATACATTTGAAACATATCCAATTCATACTTTTTCTTTAATCATGCTCCAAATGATCCTCGTCATCTCATCACCTAAACGTCGAAAAGAAAAGAACAGTGAGTCGAAAACTTCAAAAAAATAAAAATAAAAATGGAAGCACAACTTGAAAATCGACTCTCCATTTTACTCGTCCAGGGACGAAGAAAACAGGAGAATCAGAAAAACTGTTTAGGGAAAACCGATGCTCTCGTAACTTCTCCTTCCATTTCACATCGGTTTCGAATCTTCCTGAGCAGAGCGCTACGGCACGCGCGCTCCGCGTTCGACAGGAGTTGACTTTTCGCGAGCGCGCGGCGGGGTGTAACTCACCGTCCATTTCGACGATCGGATTCCCGACCTGGATCCTGTCGAGCGAGGGCGAAGAAGCGAAGCACCGAAGCGAGACGCGAGCGAAGCCGCCAGAGAAGCGCACGCGGCTCCTCGCGACGCCGCCGCCGCCGCCGCCGAAAGGAGCCGAGCCGGACGACGAGCCGAGCGAGAGGCTGGGGCCCGCGGCGGGAGGCTCGATCGGAACCTCGACGACAGCATGGTCGCGCCGGCCATGGCGCCTCCCAATCGGAGCCTGGGTTTTAGCATTGCGGCCGAGATTTTTGAGTTTCCGGCTTTATAAATCTCGCCGCCGGCGAGGGGAACTAGGAATCGGGAAGAGTGCGGGGGATACCGTGTGTCCGTGTCCCCACCTTAAAGCATCTTTCGACGTTTCTCGCGGACGCCACCTCCGGCAATTTCGGACCGGCCCGGCTCCTCTCACGGGCCCCCCAAGGCGCGATCCCTTCATGGGCCTGAGCCGGGCCGTTCCGGGCCGCCTATTTTGTTGGCCCAAATATGTAGCTTTTCTTTTAGCAAGAGGCCCAGATGTGTAGCTCAAAGGGGAGAAAACGAGAAACTTACACTCGAGATTTTTAGGTAAATGTGGTACATATATACTAGTTAGAGGTAAATGTGATATTAGCATATGAATTTGAGATTTTTTTGTCACGTAGAAATTAGTTTTGGATAAAAGTGGTATTGATGCACCAATTTAATGCAAAAAGTGGCACAAGATGAATAATTTCCTAAGGTAGTATGATGTAAAAATTAGTGTGGCATAAATGTATTGATTTGAGATTTTTCCTACTACTAATCCTTAAAAAAAAAATTATTTTTTTGGTTTCGGCTCTCTTGGATGGCTCTTTTTGTAATTTTATCTTTCGAGTCACATAAATAAAGAAGAATGATCGATTTTTCCATAATAGCATATTGTTTATTGACTTCTTGTGATAGTAAAAGATATGGCTTTAGTTGAAAATCTTCACGGGAAAGTAAGGAAAAGCATGACAAAAAGAAAGTCCATGTGTTGTCAAAGCAAAAAAATTGCACAGAGTCGTGGAAAACTTACTATTTTGGGGGAATTTTGGAAAAGTGGGGAAAAGGATTTTAAAATTTATGTAAATAAGGAGGGGAGGAGGGAGGAGGAAAATTTTTTAGTGAACATTTTTATTACATTTCCAATCCTTGTCATGAGAAAAAGTTTGCCCCGAGCGTAGGAGGGCTTCGAGAAAACAAGGAGGCGAAACCGACCATATCCATCCCCAGTCACTTTTCATTCCTGCTTTGAAATTCATTTTTTATGAGTATTATCAAATTCATTCAAAACTTAAAAAAAAAAAAAAAATCTTCACATTTGTTTGCTCGATAACACTGTCAAAGATGTCAGGCGATAGCATCAAATGCGTATTCATTTAGGGAAAATGACATAAATTGTCGATGAATTTTTGCCCAATTCATGAACTTTAATTTATTTAATATAATCTATGAACTTTTGATACGTATTAAATTTAATTCCTAAATTATGTGAAAATGTTTAATACTATCTCTAACATTGAATTAATTGAATGACTATTTTGAATATTTTCATTTTGTTCAAGAACAACATTAAATATATACCAAAAATCAAGAGATTATATTGAACAAATTAAAATTTTAAGAAGCACATTAAACATTAATCTAAATTTTAGGGACCACATTGCATTCCTTATAAGTTTGTCTTGAGGGTAGCAGGATGCCAAGTAACTAAGGAGGCGAAATCAACACTTTTTATCCTTGCTTTGAAATTCATTTTTTAGGAGTATCATCAAATCCATTCAAAATTTCAAATAAAAAAAAAAAAAAACTGTACATCTATTGGGTTAACACTTCTAAAGACGCTACACAATAGCAACAAATGTGTATTTATTTAAGGAAATGACAAAAATGATTCATGGACTTCTACTCAATATGTAATATGATCAATGAATTTTAATTTATTTAATGGAGTTTCTGAACTCTTGGTACATATTGAATTTAATCTATAAAATATGTAAAAATGTCTAATATTATCCCTAATATTAATTTAATAGAATAGCTACTTTGAACATTTTCATTTCGTTTATGAACAATTTAAATATGTACAGAAAGTACAAATATCATATTGAACAGATTAAAAATTTAGAGATTACATTTGAGTATTAAGTTAAAGTTAAGAGGTCATGTTGCACATCAAATTAAAATTCATAAACTATGTGTTATTATCCATTTTCCCTTGCAATGCAACGGCCGGATTGAAGATGAATTCCACGTCCTGGCCACGACGCGCGAACACGAAAGATCCCGTGGTGCGCACGTCCGCACCAGATTTTGCCCCCTTAAACCCTCGCTTCATCTCTAGTACTTCGTCGTCCTCACTTTGAACATTTTCATTTCGTTTATGAACAATTTAAATATATACAGAAAGTACAAATATCATATTGAACAGATTAAAAATTTAGATATTACATTTGAGTATTAAGTTAAAGTTAAGAGGTCATATTGCACATCAAATTAAAATTCATAAACTATTTGTGTTATTATCCATTTTCCCATGCAATGCAACGGCCGGATTGAAGATGAATTCCACGTCCTGGCCGCGACGCGCGAACACGAAAGATCCCGTGGTGCGCATGTGACCAGATTTTGGCTAGTACCTCGGAACTGGCGCTGCCGCTAAATTTTTTTTTCCCCTTAAACCCTAAACCTCCGCCGACCGCCACCGCCGCGCACCGCCGCGCGCCACCGCGTTCTCCCCACTCCCCGCTCCCCGAAATGGCCATGGCTTCCATCGCGACGAGAGCCAGGAAGCCGAACCTTCTCCCCTGGCGGTCCCTGCGCTTCCGCGCGACCCGCGGTGGCCGCCTCGGCCTCGCCTCCTTCTCTTCCTCCTCTTCCTCGCTGTCCGACCCCGAGCTCGAGCCGCCGCCGCCTCCCGCCGCGGGTACCAAGGTCCTGGAGAGCTTCAGGGAGGAGTTCGAGATCGGCTCCCGCCTGATCACCCTCGAGACCGGGAAGATCGCCCGGTTCGCGAACGGCGCCGTTGTGCTGGGCATGGACGACACCAAGCTCCTGTCCACCGTCGCGTCCTCCAGGGGGATGCTGTCGGGAGCTTCTTGCCTCTCACCGTGAGTTCCGTGGCGCTTCCTGTTTAGTTAGATTGTAGCTCAACGCGAAGTGCCGTGCTTGCATTTTTTTTTTCTTTTCCTTAGCTTGATCAATATATATTTTCTCCCAATTGACTCTTTATTGTTTTCCTCGTTGGCGTGTTTGATCTATTTCTCTGATTATTTGTCCGCGTAAAGACGTATTTTTTGATATTTTGGGCTTGGGAGAGAATGAGATTGAAGATGTTAGTACGTACGTGGCTCGTTTTGGGCATTTTGGCCTGTCATTGTATGTTCGAGCTGATATTGACAGCTCAGCATGCCTTATTGAGCTTGGTTTGATTCGTTCGTGATTGAATAATTGTTATGAGCATAATTTATTTTGTGCAATTTGCACGCCCTCGTGTGAATACTTGTCATATTTCAGTTTCATAGCAGTGCGATGATGAAATGGCTTCTGTTGAAGTCACGCTCATGTGATGGGCTCCTTTTATTTTGCTTGTCACACTATATAACATTGACCAGCTGGCCGAACAAACAATTTCCACAAGTTAGATACTGGCAAAATAAAAAATGCATTGGTCATGACCTGGCTTTCTATAGCCTCCAGAAATGAAAAGGAAATGCTATGGTCTTGATGGTACAGAATCATCCTGTCCTGCCAGTGCTGGAGCTTGTTAGCAGTTTTCTGTGCTTATGCATAGTTCAGAATTTTTTTTTTTTTTCAATAACTGAGGGGAAAGTGGCATTTTTTGCTCCATCTGTATATGTGATGAAGTTCATCATTTTCTCTCAAAGGTTGATTATCAAGAGAAGCATTATGCCCAAGGTCTGATCCCAAAAACATATACGCGGCGAGAGGGTGCTCCCAAAGAGCGTGAACTTTTAGTTGGTCGACTTATCGATAGACCAATAAGACCATTATTTCCTGCTGGGTTTTTTCATGAAGTCCAGGTGAAACTGCTCTTTAATCCCCTAATGTTCTTCAGCTGTACATGGAATTGTGTTCTCATTGTCTCTTAATTATGTTTCGTAATGCATAGGTAATGGCAAGCGTTCTTTCCTCTGATGGGAAACAAGATCCAGATGTAATGGCAGCTAATGCAACATCTGCTGCTCTTATGTTGTCAGATATCCCTTGGGGAGGTCCAATTGGAGTGATACGCATAGGGAGGATTTGTGGGGAGTTCATCATTAATCCTACCATGCAGGAGGTGCTTCTTGCATCAATTGCAAATTCTCTTGATAATCAACTAATCATATCTGTTGTTGAGAGCTATTGCCTATTTTAGACATTTCAGGGTTGCACACGTCCCTCTCCCTTTAAATTTTTTCCCTCGCATTGTACTTTCATCACCTGTCTAATTTTGATTATCAACTTCAAACTAGTATCCCAACAATCATTAGCTGTCATCTGTTCATATTTCTTCAAAATATATTTTTGAAAATCCAAGGATTGTGGGTATGCAACAGAAAGTAGAAAGGGTGATTGTGGTTTTCTGGTCATGTGCTGTTTGAGCTCATGTCAACTCATTATTTATTTATTTATTTATTTTTGGTAAGGGATGTCAACTAATTAGTTGTTTTAATTGATACCTGTGCTGTGGGACTGATTATCTTGAAACTCATGATATCCCTTACTTCCATTTATGCACCATATTTTGTTTGTCTTTGAGGATGATTTTTCATACTTCTGATAATAGAAAACTTAGGTGACTTGCTAACGGATTATAAATGTCTATCTTTCAGCTCAATTTAAGTGACCTGAACTTAGTATACGCTTGCACAAAGGACAAAACTTTGATGATAGACGTGCAAGCTCGTGAGATATCAGAGAAAGATTTAGAAGCTGGCTTGAGACTAGCGCATCCAGAGGTGAATCGCACACCTGCAATTCTTTCTGATTTCTTTTTGATTTATGTGTAACTAATATGTATTTGTTGTTGTATCAGGCTGTGAAGTACCTTGAACCTCAAATGAGATTGGCTGCGAAAGCTGGCAAAACTAAGAAGGAATATAAGCTGTCTATGATCTTGGATAGAACTCTCGAAAAAGTTCGCAACCTGGCAGAAGCTCCTATTGAAGCTGTTTTTACTGATCCTTCATATGGCAAGGTGCTCAACATAATGAATGGGAGGAATCTGTAGCATCCTCTAAATTTTCTTTATTGGTTACAATTTCTGTTTATTTGTAGTTATCTAGAAATTATCAGTCTTACTTAATGTTTCGCGCTTTTTGGGTCTTTGGCATTTTGCATATCAGTTTGAACGTGGAGAAGCCTTGGACAACATAACCCGAGATGTAAAAAAAGCACTTGAAGAAGAAGGTGATGAAGAAAGCTTATTGGTGTTGCCTAGAGCAGTAGATACTGTGAGGAAGAAGGTAAGCTCTAATTTCTAATGTACCATAAACTTGCAATTCTTTCTTTCTAATGATCACATGAGTGCTAATTAGAATACTGAATATTCATTGTGATAAATGGTCTGTCATGGGTGTTAGACTTCATATATACTGTTCATTGCACTGTTGACTTTTTCCAGTGATTGCCGACCTCATTTCGTGAAACACGTCAGGTTGTCCGCAAGAGGATTATTGCAGAAGGACTTAGAGTTGATGGCAGATGCCTTGATGAAGTCAGACCTGTGTACTGCGAAGCTGGCTATCTACGTACGTTGCAGGGATCATCGATATTTTCTCGCGGAGATACGCAGGTCATTGGATATAATTAAGAAGAAGGAAAAAAGGAGAACTGGCTATATAGTGGCCTGGATTACATTTAAATCTTTACATGAGTTTCCATTTGACATTTGCAGGTGCTTTGTACTGTGACAATTGGTGCCCCAGGGGATGCTCAAAAGTTGGATTCAATTGTTGGTCCCCCAAGCAAGCGTTTTATGCTTCATTATACCTTTCCGCCATTTTCAATTAATGAGGTTGGCAAAAGAGTTGGGCTAAATAGACGTGAAGTTGGGCATGGTAATTTCTTTTTACTTGCCTATCAAATTATGAAAAAAAGTACATTTCTCGTTGTATTGATCAACCCCTGTTTGAAAGATTTTAGCATGTTGAGATGAGGTTTAAGATGACTTCCTGTTCATGATTCCCTCAAAGTAAAGTATTTTATAGTGTCATTGGGAAAAAGAAATGGTAATTAATTGTGCCTAAATGTCTTTAATAATTTTCACAATTCTTAATTTTCTAAATTAAAATACATTAATTATCATTGACGTTGCGCTAAAGGTGTGCATTTGATCTTATGAAAGAATATCAGCAGCCGCATCATGTAATCATCAGAAACTTTGTGATGTATGTGAAGGACCATATATTTGGATACATTCATGAGAGAACTTTGTGATTTCTGCACGTACTCTGCAACCAATGCCATCAGAGAACTCTGAAAGTATATTTTTGGTTGGACAAAAGAGCATTTCCAGATTCTCTATGCCCACTCTGATGTGATCCTGAACTCGACTGCAAATATGGTCCATGTTCCAGTTGGTATCATCTCAATGCTTATTGCTTTTTGCGGAGCCATACTTGGCTTTTGCAACTGTTCAAAGAATATTGGATTAGCAACACGTTCTCTGTATGAGAGTTTCATGGATCTGGAGCCTTTCCTCATTCCCTTACTCTTGAAGAAGTACCGTCAATTAACAATCTTGACATTTTAATGCTTTCTAATGTTAATTCCTTTTTGAGCCAGTTCAACAAAAAAAATTGGTTCTCTATCATTTTTGTAAAGCTTTCACCATCAATAGCATGTTGCTAACATTGTATCTTTTGGAGGTACCTTTTTAAATTGTAGAAGTAAATGATTTATGTTTGGGATCTCAGAATAACACCATCTTGTTCACTTATTTGCAGGAACTCTAGCTGAGAAAGCCCTCCTTGCAGTTTTACCTCCTGAAGATTTCTTCCCCTATACCGTGCGTGTTAATTCAGAAGTCATGGCCTCTGATGGTTCAACGTCAATGGCATCTGTCTGTGGAGGTATCTGAGCATTAATTTTCTACTACTTCAGATAAGTTTTATACTACACATGGCTTCCTTGAAAAATGTGCAATCTTGTCTGAATATGTGTTTGCATTATTTTCTGAGTATGATGTCTTCTCTTGTGTAGGCAGTATGGCGCTCATGGATGCTGGCATTCCGTTAAGAGAACATGTAGCAGGTGTTTCAGTGGGTCTTGTCAGTGAAGTTGATCCAGTGACGGGGGAAATAACTGATTACCGGATACTTACTGATATACTTGTAAGGATTACTATTGTTTGTTTCAATGGTGCTGATTATGTAGAGCAACATAGTTTTAGTTGATACTCAATAGAGAATCTTTTAAAACCTTGTCCACCTGTAGGTTTATCTTTTCCTGTAAATTTTGTGTACTTTCATGTATGTCGTAGTTAACTTTCGTAGTTATGGTGCAGATGCTTCTTTTTTTCCTGCATTTTGTGAGGAATGGTCCTGCAAGTTAACTTGATCATTGCTATCTTCCTCATGGTGTTTGATGAGCATGTCCCTTTCTAGGGTCTGGAAGATCATCTCGGAGATATGGACTTTAAAATTGCTGGCACTAGAAAGGGAGTTACAGCTATTCAACTGGACATAAAACCAGCTGGAATACCTCTGGACATCATTTGTGAATGTTTAGAACCTGCTCATAAAGGACGTCTGCAAATTTTGGACCACATGGAGAGAGAAATCAGATTACCACGTACCCAAGATGATAGAAATACTCCTCAATTAGGTCTACTTCTTGACTGTTCATAGCCCGATGTTTCATTAGTATGAAATTTCATGCTTTGACTGAAATTTCATTATTTGAATCCAGCAACTCTGAAGTTTGGCAATGAAGCTCTCCGTCGTTTGATTGGCCCTCTTGGTGTTTTAAAGAGAAGGATTGAGGAGGAAACAGGTTTGTTCAAGAATTAAGTTTTGTCTATAAGAGACTGCAATAAGTTTGTGTGCATAGGATATCCTGATGACACCTGGCCAATGTGACTTTATCATCTGATGGCTATATATTTGATGAATAAAATAAGTTCATTATATGGTAATAAATAAGACATGCCTAAGGGGCAAAACCAAACATCACATCAGCCGGGAGCCTGATTGGACTGACTTTTGCTTTAGTTTTAAGTTCTTGTTTAAATCTTGTGGGTTTTATGAAATGTCTGTAGAATTATCCATTGGAAAGGTAACCATACATCAACCAGCTTCATGACAGATTGATTACTTCTGTAGGAGCTTAGCCATCTTATTTTGTCACTTTTATTTCCATAGTGGCTTATTTTCACCAACTTCTGCTTTTGGACATCAACAAACCACAAGTTAGAAGCAATGCCAAAAGCTGCATTAGAGAAGTTCCTTTCTGGAGCAATGGAAGCCTTGCCTCTTAAGATTTTATATGCTGTTGATTTCTTAACAATACTTTAGCTGGGTGAAGAATGTCACTCCTTACCAATCTATGACATGGTACTGTACAAGTGGACTTCTGTAGATTATTTTGTCCAACAAGATACATTTCTTTAGTAATGTTTGGCACCATAATGGATTATTAGTGAGAAGGCCATGTCCATGCTAATTGTTAAAAAAACGAAAATGAGCCATTTCACGAGCAAAAATTATTAGCTGATACCATGAAATATGTATAATATCCTGTGTGGCTTTTCTCATGTGATTTGGTAAGCTCATTGGAGCTAGTTGAATGTTCGTACATATCCTGCTGAGAAGACACTTCCTATCTTGCTGCTTTTGTGTTTTCTTCTTCTTCTTTTTTTGCGTTTGACCTTTATTTTATGTTGCTCATTGTAACTGGAAATATTAAAAAATCCAGGTGCACGATTATCTGTGAGCGATGGAACACTGACCATAGTTGCTAAGAACCCAACTGTAATGGAGAAGGTGCAAGAAAAGGTATGTCATGTGATATTTGTTTGGCTTAAATATGGAAGAGCCAGGTTTACCTGGTGTTTAATGTTCTTGTGTTGTGCTGTGACATCAAATGATAAAGCAATGATTGGATTATCAAATTTAGATGCTGTTCTGTCCTCTATTCAGCATATTTCCATGAATTCATCTGGGGGCAGACCAACTGAACCAATTTGTTTGAGTGCATATTCACTCAGTGTGATTAAATCTTTCTAACCAGGAGTACCTGATAATTTAAAAGTGCTTAAACCATCACTAAATTGAGGATAGACAGCTGCGCACATGCGTTCACACATGCATACAGTCATGTGTACTGCCCTTGTGTTCCCACTCACAGAGAAAAGCATATGCGCAAGCGTGCACACACCACCATGCTGATGCCCACTGACGATAGTCAGTGATCTCATGTATAGTTTCCTGCGTTAGCTGGATGTAGTTACATTCTGGAACCAATGTGTGCTTGAAGATTTTTAGTTTAAAAGTTCTATCTCTTTGGGTATATTTCACCTTCTGTGCTAAGACTCATGGGCACCTCTAGTGTTTTGACTGAAACGTCAAAATGTTCCTTCCAGGTGGCATTTTCAGCCGGAAGCCAGATCATTATTTTGATTAGTTCATAGTAGAGATGTTTTTCTAAAGTTTTCGACATTAGAAACTGAGTGGGAGTGGGGGTTTCACTTGTTTAAAGTATGGTGAATTGCTTCATGGAATAGATTGCATTGTTTGTTACACGAAATGGTCTTGATGTGTCTGTTAGTTTACATTTTTTTGACCCAACAATTCTCTACATATTGTTTTTGGGTTTCTGTACCAGATGAATTGACTTATTATGTCATTTTTGGATAAAGAAATCACAGTTGCTCACTTCTCATGTCCTCAGATTGAATTTACCGTTGGCCGTGAGATGGAGGTTGGAGGTAGTTACAAAGGCATTGTAACTTCAATTAAGGAATATGGTGCTTTTGTGGAGTTAAATGGTGGCCAGCAAGGCCTACTGCACATTTCTGAGTTATCACATGAACCGGTATGTAAGATGGAGGAGTGTGTCAACTACCCACCTGTTTCTTTTTCTTTGAAATCTAATGGTTTCTTGACCTTTTGATCTTCTTGATAGCATTATATAAAAGTTGGAAAATTGGAGAATTATTCCCCATTTGACAGATGATTTGTTGTTCAGTTATAATTGGTAGCATTAGAATTGTCCTTAATTGTTGCATTGGTCAAATGTATGAACAATGTAAAGGTACTCTATCTCGTTACCTTGAAATTGTTCAATAAAGTTGCTGGAGAATATCCGCGACTACTTTTACCGTTTATCTATATCTGTATCGATAAAATGTTGGATTGTGGATATTTTCATTGAGACTTGTCTACCCCTCTGAATGTGAAATTGTGGCAATGGCTCAAACAAAGAGTCATTGGTTAGTAATGTGTCAGCTTGCTTAAAAAATAAACCCTTTTTTGTATGATTAGGATAACATTGACATGAAACTTAAATTCCCAATTGATCAGGTATCTCGAGTTTCGGATGTTGTTTTGGTGGGCCAGCAGCTGACAGTCATGTGCATAGGGCAGGACGTCCGTGGCAATATTAAATTATCCCTCAAAGCAACTTCACCCCGACAAGCATCAGAGCCAAATAATGTAGTTAAGCAAGCTGTTCCTCTATGGCCGTCTGTCGAAGATGGGCCTAGTAGTCAAGAACAAGATTCCAAGGAAGAGAGTTCTTCCCAAAGCATGGAGAGCTATGCATCCCGTGCACCATCTATCTTAATTCGAAGTGCTGCTGAGTGTGAGGAAGCGGAGAAATCTGTTGGTCTGCTTGAAACTCTGAAATCTAAGTTGGTAAGCACAATGGGAATCTGATAGGAGATAACATGTGGACACTTTATTTGACAGTCCATCATCTAATTTTGCTCTATTTGTAAATTGTGAAGAGTAAGAAGTCGGTGAGTTCTAATGAGAAGAGAAGCCAATTAAAGTCCACTTTCACCGGAGAAGGTGATGAAGAAACTGAGAAAGAGGCTCCCACTGCCAAGAATTTGAAGCTTGGGATGAGGGTAACTGCCAAGGTCCATAAAGTTCTTGGACGAGGGTTAGTCCTTGACTTGGGTAATGGTGTTCGTGGAATGTACCGGTTTGAGGTATGTATGAACATGGACTACTTGTTGATAATTGCCCATCATATCTCTAATTGCTGTGTTTACAGTTGCTCCTTTAGCATTTTGATGTTAGATGGACAGTGTTGTTTAGTGCACTTCCTCAGCAAGCTCTCCCATAATTAGGTCGCCATTTGCCTTTTCTGGGTTTTTCAAGTTCACAATGGGACTCTAGGTGGACTGCAATTATATAATTGATAGGTGTTTTAAAAGCATTACATATCCTCATTATAAATCAGATACTACCCTCCCTGCAAAATCTTTTGGAGACATCGATTTCTTCTCTAGTCTAGGGCCCGAGATGATTAGACAAAATATCTTCACTTCTGGAATCCAGCATGTTCACTGAAACTGTGAAAACATTCATTCCATTCAGGGAGAAGGGAAGGCGGACTATGAAGTAGGTGATTTGCTGAGAGTGGTGTGTACAAGCTTCTCCAGCAAGGGAGCTCCTGTGATGTCTCTTTTGAAAGACAATTAGAGCTGTATATCCTCCTGCCGGCTCAAAGGAAAGAGCCATCAATCGATTGTGGTGGCAATCTCGCTCCAGCTGCTCAGGTGCATTTCTGCCAAAGCCACGTGTGGGTGAAATACAATGTTACAAAGCTCCCTCTTTGTGTTAGCTGGTCCTAATTTCTGGTGCCAACCCACTAGCGACTCTTCATCAAGCCTCCAGAGATGAGTGAAATGCTCTGGTGCTGCAAGTTTCCCCTTTGCGTTAGTGGGCGCTGATCTCTGGTGCTAACCCGAAACCGAGGGTCCCAGGATCAGACAATGGACTTTGCTGGCCATGAAAAATTTT
Organism: Eucalyptus sp. ANBG9806169; assembly: GCA_014182395.1. Classification (NCBI taxonomy): domain Eukaryota; kingdom Viridiplantae; phylum Streptophyta; class Magnoliopsida; order Myrtales; family Myrtaceae; genus Eucalyptus; species Eucalyptus sp. ANBG9806169. The sequence goes on from CM024582.1 coordinate 29,952,880, forward strand.
GTTAACTAGCTATCGTGATAATATATTTATTCTTTAGCTGCTGTATATTCATAGCTTTGATTTTCAAGACGGCATACTGGAGAACGGTTACTCCAAGCCTGTTAAAGTAGAGCATTTTTTTGCTGGTGGAAATAAAATGTGTTTTCACAGGGTTTTTGCGGTATTCACATGCCAACATAGTTTTGAATGCTCAATATTTTTTCCTCCATAACGTGTCTTCCCTTTGCAACCATTAGGGTTTGCCCTAGTGACCACTCTTCCAATATGGAAAGGGGAGATGGGGGGTTTGAATCTCTACCTTCTTAAGGGATTGAGGTGGGGACGATTTAGTTTCAAGTGTGGGTTTTGACTTTGTTTTGCTTACATGTTTCTTGTCAGGATTTCTCAAGGATGTTACGCTTGTCTAATGCTTTGTCTTTACGGAACGTGTGATTTATCCCGGTGTGGACGATGATAATGTTTTTGCCGCGGGTTCGATTACGTTGGGCACATAGATGCAGCTCTGAAGGTATGACGCCTCTTGCCTCACCTTTGTTCATGGACTCTCGGTTTGCATGCACATGCCTGGTTGATGAATGGACTTGCCAAATGCCTCGTGGATCCAATTTTCTAATCTATATGTGATGGATTTGGTTGTTATATGGGTTAGTAATATTTAATTAATTGTTCATAAATGTGTTTAGACTAGATACAATGGATCACGAATGGGTTTAATATGAGTGTTAGATGAGTACACAAATTACTTAAACTCAAGTTATCTCTCAATCTCGTGCTGGTTCACTCCGTGTTTGCACCTTAGTTCGTGTATTAATTTTCCTACATTGAGTTAAATATACGAGTATTTTAGTATAAAATTGTATTGCATGTAAATAGATTAATTTGGGTCGAATCATTATTTCCGATCCGATCCGACAGATCCATTTGATAGGTCCACCGATGAAGTAAGTCAAACATTAAATTTAAGTTCACATAGCACGGTGCTTGTTGAGGTGGCCTTTAGAGTTAAAAAAGGCGCATGGACTCGCCAAAAGTTGTCGTGGCTTCTTTGAAAAAACGCAAAAATGCCTTTTGCCTGTCGTTGCGTGCTGTTTCGCACGGCGGGTCAGTTTAGTCAAACGTGGAAATTGAAAGCCCGCGCATACGGTTGTTGCGAGAGGACGATGGGCGATGCTGATCGAGAGAAGAAAACGCCACGAAAGAACTTTTTTGACTTACGGCGGATTGCGTCTCCTTTGCTTTCCCACTCTTTCCGTATTAAACTCGATCTGGACTTTCACGATATCTGTCCACAGGAAGTTGTCGTCCTCTGTCGCTTTGTAGGGGCTCCACCAATGGTTTGATCTGCGCACACATCGAAGAGCTGAAACGTGGCTTAGAATTCGAGAGTGGCTCGGAGACGATTGAGGGGAGACTTTGGGTGTGTGATTGGGAGAGCAAAAGCTTCTCGAGATGATCGAGATCGATGCGTTGCGATTGGTAAGAGATTTTGCAGATGTTTTTCGTCTTTGGAAAGTCGGAGACACGGGGTGACTAGATGAATTCGAAGCGAGAGTAATGAGACTCATTTCGTCTGGAAATGATCATTCTTTTCTGGTGTGGAAATGACGAAAGTAAACCAGATTGAATCGATTCGTCCGGTATCAAATTAAATTGAATCGATTTTTTCTCATGTATAATTAGTGAGTAATCAATTTTTTTTTGGGGTCTAAAAGTAATCAATTGAGTCAAAGTAAAAATCAAAATTTCAATTCTACGTTGTCCTGAATTTTTTTAAATCTGAATTACTTTGATTTTCTTTGATCTAGCTCGTGAATTGAACTTTGGATTTGATTCGAAAACATAAAAGTATATTTTCATTAATCCCTTACTTAGACATTGGTGATCACCGTTACTCTTAGTTAAGCCTAATTGTTTTTATTAAGCTATAGTCACGAATTACTTTTTACTATTCGTGAAATAATAATGGCACGACAACTTGCAATCGGGAGAGCATAGAGAAAGCACACATAAGTCGGTAAACATGGTACATTTACAAAACCAGTTATTTTAAGTGCCCTAGCATGCTCTATAGAGAAATATTTTGATTCGCAAAGCACTAATTACTTAAAAAACACAAGAAAAGCATTGCACTGATAATTGTAAATTTCTTTTATTTAATTGCTTAACGAGCGTTTAGAGCACATTCTATTAAAAAAGAAATGCTTACAAAAAAAATAAGCCGTTGACGCTTATGATCATTACAAAAAAAAATGGTTTGGTGGCACAGTCGCTGCTGCTGGCCGCGGCGGGGTTAGTTCGGAAGCGCCGGGGGGCCCCGCGGTCCTGGCACAGGAAGACGGACGGATGGACGGTGAGTGGGCCCCCCAGGCGCCCCCACGTGGCATGTCGGTGGATGTCAGGACGGTCGGGTTTCCAATTCCTCACTTTTTCCGCCATCATTCCGAGAGACCACGTGTCCCCTTTTCAGCTACCAAAAAGAAAAAGGCCAAAAAAAAAAAGGAAGAGAAGGCGATTTTTAACTCGCAAATAATGCAAATGCAATTCAAAGTTGCTAACCCGGTAGATAGGATTAGGCACCCTAGCATTTACCAACCTCCTTCGTACGAATATTCAGGAACCCACCCTTTCCATTGAATTTGATGTTACATCAGATTTCGTTTTATTGGCGAAAAAATAAAAATAAAATATAATTTCGTTTATATCACTTTTAGTTAATGAAAATAATTTATTATCAATAATAATTTATGTTAAAATATCTTTATATATAATGACATTTTTTCTCTATTTATTTATTTTCATGAGCGATATAATAACATTGAACATTTTCATATAATTTAAGGACTTGATTAAATATTTACTAATAATTTATGGATCATGATGAATAAATAATAGTTAATGAATGATATCGCACATTGCATTAAAATTTAGGGATCATTTATATCATATTCACCGTTCTTTATATTCAGAAACGTAGCATGTCCTGAGATTAATTACATTAAAGTATTGTGGGATTATATGAAGAGATTTGAGATTGATCAATTGATAGAAAAGTATTTATCAATGTTTTGCTTTTTATGTTCTAGTCATAATGATTTTGCAATAAAAAAAAAATAGACCACAATCATCTATAAAGATCATGAGGATCGATTGATTACTGCCTGTGTGCATATAGAAACTATTTAATTATATCGACATCACTCGCATGCAAACTTATTATATTTATAGGTAATGTTCAACGAGTGCATATATATATATATACATTTGTATAAATAATTGAATCATTCTATTTCAAATGAGGCAGTAACTTGTCGGCTACCCTACCTTCCTCCACATAAGCGGGAGAGCAACGAGCACGAAACACAGAGAAGAAATCTCTCTCTCTCTCTAGCGAGAAACGCAGAGCTTCAATGCCGGCAAGAAGCACGCATGGATTCTGATTGCATGCGCTCTCCGCCGCCGTCTCCCGCCGTCGCCATGCCTTCTCCTTCCTCCTCCGGGTCCTCCGCCGCCGCCGTCTTCTTCTTCTTCTCCTTCTTCACGCTCGCTGTCTCCGACCCTCGCATCTTCGAGGCCGGCCTCTCCTGCGGCAACGCCTCCGCCTCCGCCTCCCGCCCCGCCCCCAACTTCGTCCCCACGTTCGTCAGGGACATGGAGTCCCTGTCCCAGCTCATGACCACCCGCCACTTCGCCACCCATGTCATCAACTCCTCCGGCGCCGGCGCCAAGTTCTACGGCCTCTCCCAGTGCCACCGCGACCTCTCCCAGACCGACTGCCTCCTCTGCTTCGCCGCCGCCCGCACCAAGCTCCCCCGCTGCCTCCCCTCCCTCGCCGCCCGCATCTACTTCGACGGCTGCTTCCTCCGCTACGACCACTACGACTTCTTCGCCGAGCCCGTCGACCCCGTCTACGACTCCGCGAACTGCACCTCCGACCGCCGCGCCGTCGACGGCCCGGGCAGGGAGGGATTCGCGGCGGCCGTGGGGTCCGCCGTCGGGAACGCGACCCGGGCCGCGACCGGAGGCGGAGGAGGGTTCGGCGTGGCGGAGGCGGGGGGAGTGTACGCGCTGGCGCAGTGCTGGGAGAGCATCAGCAGCGACGGCTGCGGAGTCTGCTTGGAGAAGGCGGAAACGGCGGTCCGGCGGTGCGTGCCGAGCAGAGACGGCAGGGGCTTGAACGCCGGCTGCTATTTGAGGTACTCGACTGTGAAGTTCTACAACGACCAAGGAGCGAGCGAAGCTGATCAAGGTGAATAAAAACCATCTTCTTCAATGGAAAACTCTGTTCTCTGTTATTGTGCTCAAATGGAATTGCGACTCTGTTCTGGATTTAGATCTTGAAAACAGATTTATTTCGCGCCTTGCACATCCCGAAATGCTTAGCATCCCTTGTGCTTGCCGCGAATTTTACATCTTGAATTCGTCGGACATGTGATCTAGATCTTCTGCTTCAGCAATGCTGAGCTATTCTGCAAGGCATGAACCGTGAACTAGTTTTGTTTTCAGGGTCGTCTTCGATCGGGATCACGGTTGCGGTCGTCTTAGCGGCGGCAGCTTGCATAATGCTCTCTATGTTCGCCGCCTATGCATGCTATGCTAGGGTGTCGAGACTAAAAGGAGGTATGACGATCCGCCGAAATGTTACTTTCTAGGACCATTTGAACTTTTAGGTGAGGTTCTCCTCTGATCTTGTCGGCTTCGGCTGCGTGATTCCCAGATAACATCCATCTCCATAAGATTTCGATTGGCGACAAATCGAGTCTGAATTTCAAGTACGAGACGCTCGAGAAGGCGACGAATTACTTCCACCTTTCGAAGAAACTCGGGCAAGGAGGTGCCGGTTCTGTGTACAAGGGGACTCTCCCGAATGGCAAAGTCGTGGCCGTCAAGAGATTGATCTTCAATACCAGGCAATGGGTCGATGAGTTCTTCAACGAGGTGAATCTGATCAGCGGCATCGAGCACAAGAATCTTGTGAAGCTCCTGGGCTGTAGCATCGAAGGTCCCGAGAGCCTTCTCGTCTATGAGTACGTTCCGAACAGGAGCCTCGACGACTACGTATCCGGTAATTGTTTCTCCTTAAGCGATTCCAACTCGAAGGTCATATATTAAGAGTAATGCAGGTGGATCGAATAGGGTCGTGTAGCGATAGAAGTGACGGTGTCGGGTTGTGTTTGCAGACAAGAACAAGATACAGATTCTAAACTGGAAGCAGAGGATGAGTATCATCACCGGCACTGCCGAGGGGATTGCTTATCTACATGGAGGGTGTAAGGAAAGGATCATCCACAGGGACATCAAAGGCAGCAACGTACTTTTGGATGAGAACCTCACTCCGAAGATCGCCGACTTTGGCCTCGCTCGGTGTTTCGGACCCGACGTGACTCATCTTAGCACTGGAATAGCGGGGACATTGTGAGTGTATTGATCTCTTTCTTTGAAGAACTTGTTTTCTCTTAGGAAACCACACTAAGACATGTCAAGATAGATTCGACACTGCATTCTTCCGTTTATATTCGATAATGAACGGTCCAATCGGTAATGTTATTGCCAATTGGATTGCAGCGGATACATGGCTCCCGAATATCTTGTCAGGGGACAACTCACCGAGAAAGCCGATGTCTATAGTTTCGGAGTGCTAGTTCTTGAAATCATTTGCGGCAGGAAAAGCAGTTCATTCAGGGAGGATCCTGTTTCTCTATTACAGATGGTAGGTCCAAAACGAAATTCAAATCTTCCTCTAAATCCGATGACTTAATTCTTTTGCTGACGCTTTGTTCTTGCAATTCATCCAAGGTGTGGAATTTTTACAAGTCCGACAACTTGGTTGAAGCCGTCGACTCCTGCTTGAAAGGCGAATTTCCTGCGCAAGAGGCCTCGAACGTCCTTCAGATAGGACTCCTTTGCACACAAGCTTCGGCTGCCGCAAGACCGTTCATGGCCGAGGTGGTGCAGATGCTGACCCGCCAGGATTTCGCGATCCCCGAGCCGACACAGCCCCCATTTCTAAATGCCAACGCATCAGGACCGGCCAGCTCTATTAGGTCCTCCGGCATCAGCAGCTTTGTGTCGAGCGCAGTGAGAAAGATTAACGCTTCTTACACTTCTTCAGAATGCTCGAGCATGCCAAGCCTCGACAAGCAGTCGAGAAACCATGATTCATTGGAGAAGTGAAGTCTTCGCTAATTGCACAACATTTCCAGAGCCAATACTCGGTCGCTTGAGAACACGGGCATCTGCTCCAACCGGCAAATCTTGCAGGCAGTGCCGTCGTCGGCTGCTCTACATGATCAATGAGGTAAAGCGCCGGTACTAAAGGCCGTGAGCTCGAGCAAAATTCGACTCGGTTTAATGGAACTTCGCGAGAGAGGTCGACTCCATACCGACTTACGGAAGAAGCATCAAGCAGTGAGCTAACTATGCTGTGATCTGTTGCAACCCTCTCCCGGAAGGCGCCATGCGACGGCATTGTTTTAACTTTCTTGTCAGTGTAATCACTTCCTCAACCAAATGAACGAAAATTTTTTCACGTCCAGAAGACGTTCTTAAGATTTCATCCGTCGGAACACGCAAATATGAAACGACGAAAAGTTGAAACGGGTGGAGCCGCCTACGTCCGACTCCCTCGTCAAATTTTCCTCAATGGGAAGGGACATTTACAGGTGCGCAATCGGGACTTTGACGACGAGTTAGGCGAGGTGAAAAGGTGCTGTCCAGCTCAGAATTCCTTTTTTGAAACCACAGGCGAAACGGACGGGATGAATGACGAAGGGTCCCCACGTTAACGTCAAAGCGAAAGAGGTGCGAAAACGTAACGTGGGTGACAGTGATGCGACAGATGAGATGCTGCTATTCACACTTCTCTCACGTCTTCACGAAGGGTTAGGTCTGGTGTATTTATGACCATTTTTGCAGGACCAGACAGTCGACGTGTGAACCGGAGGCCTGGATTTGTCTTTCGGGACTTTGATGAGCTGCCCGAAAATGTTTACCTACCGCACCACGATGGCCATAAGTTCACGTTTCATCGATGTCCTCTCATTGCAGTTCGAGCTGCCGTTGGTTCTTCCGTCGAAACGAACGGAAGAAGAACCACTTCCTCTTGGAAGCAGCTAGAATCGTACTAGGTCCGGTCGGGTTAGTTCCCGTCTCCCTGCCCGTCTTGCTGGAGCACGCACCTCGCGCGGCATGAATGAGGAACGTCGGGAGGGGAATGCCGACCGCGCGATGACGGTGCTGAATCGTCTCCATCGCCGCACCTTGCGTGGCGTGAATGAGGAACCTTGGGACGGGAATGCCGACCGCGATGACAGTGCTAATCGTCTCCATCGCCAAAAGAGGAAAGCGACGGAGACCGGCCAACTGCTTTTGGGGCGCACCGTGCTTATTGAGCGGACCGCCCCCCCGGCAAAATTTCATGCTGTTCCGTCAATTAAGAGCAAAGAAAACGAACATAAAGGGACTCGCCAATCGTCTCCATCAAGCCGCACCTTGCGTGGCGTGAATGAACAAAAAAACCGCCCACGCTGCGGCAATAGCTTATCAATTGCGACACTACGCTGCGGCAATCAAGCCATACAACAGCAGTCCTCTTTCATCTTGTCTTCCAACATTCATTCATCCCCCATGCGCTTCCCCTTCAAGTAAATCGCAACGAGTTCAATAGCCATTAATTCGAGAAGCGTCTCTATCATTAAGTACGATTTCGACCTCGGCCACATCGACGATAATCGACAACTACTTCTTCAGCTTAATGGTCAGATCGAACCGAGTTCAAGATAGGCTTGTCCCGACTATATAGCTAACACATATGAATCAATTCATCCGTGGGAAACTTTCTTTCCTTCGTTTCACCAGGTACGATTCATTACAATTTTCTGAGTGGCCAAGCCAGGCCGAAAGCCTCATGCTCCCGCTCGCTTCTTTACATGTCTTAAATTAACTACGTAAGTAAGGGAAATAATCCATGAACATCTAATGCTCCAGTTCACTCCAACAACTTCATAACCCGCGCGTGTCTTCTACGAAGACACAAATTTGAACCGTACCGGGAGCAAACTTTGCTGCAAACTCTGCTACCTCATGCAGATGAGTTTCTTTACTTCCGACACTGCGCTCATAGATTTATGGATAGACTGAATGACTAAGACTCAAATCAAACATTCTCTACTTCAGCATGCTCGTGACATGAACTGTCACATTAATCTATAATTAGGTAATCTATAATTAAGTTCAAAACCTAACGACTCGATATTGACGACATGCAAGTACTGCTTTTCGAGACCATGATTTCAGATCGTGTCACTTTGGATGATCAAATGCTACCTCATTCAAAAAGGTTTGTTAGCGATACTTATACATTCATGAGTGGTTTGAATAACTATGACTCAAATCAAACATTCTCTATTTCTTCAGCATGCTCGTTCCGTGAACTTTTACATTAATCTATAATTAAGTTCAAAACCCAATGAATCAATATTGATTAGATGCAAATCTTGCTTTTCAGAATCATGATATGATATCATATCGTATCAGTTTGGATTATCAATTGCTATCTCATTCAGAGAGGTTTCTTAACTTCTGGCATGGCGCTCATAAATTTATGGACTGACTAAATAACTATGACTCAAATCAAACATTATTGATTTCAGTATGCTCGTGATGTGGACTTTCACAATGACCTATATTATTAACTTTAAAACCCAACCAACTCGATATTGAGGACATGCAAGTACTGCCTTTCAAGTTTCAGGACCATGATTTCAGATTGTGTCGCTTTAGATGATCAACCGCCATCACGAACTCAAAAAACCATGTATATCCAAGCAATCATGTGACCAAAGTACCCATCCACTCGAATTATCTTACACTAGGTTCTGATCACAAGATCACTTGGAGAAATCTTTGACACATGAGACACTACCAGAAAGTACTGAAAAACCCTACTCATCTTCAACAACAACACTGATCTCACCTCGCTCAAGCAGATCATAGAACTCCTTGGTCCTTCTCTGGTTATTCCAGTGGTGCATTTTCCACAGCAACCCCGCGGAAATGCCGAGGGTTATCCCGTAGAGGATCTCCTTCACGACGCTCGGGCCCCTGTGAGCCGCACGCGCCACCTGGTGCGGAGCAGCCATTTGTTCCCTCCTCTGCAGAAAATTACACGCTTGATTGAGCAAGCTTTGCGGCAACGAGCACGAATGCACAACAAGCCGGAACTTGCACGCTTGCATGCAACCACGACTATGTTCTTCCGAATTACGCACGCCCAATAATTACCCTCGATAGTCGATACCCTAAAAAATGAGAAATTCACGAAATAATCGAGAAGAGAGAGAGAGGAAACCAGACCCCTCTGGTGATCGACGAAGAACTCTGCAGCGGCCGACCGAGGAAGGTGAAGTGAAGAGAGAGAAGCAGAAACCGAGAGGTTGATCGGATTCGTGGACGTTTCTAGGAGTACTTCGAATTCTCTTTGCGATCCCGCCACGCATGGTATCCACGCGTCCACATTCGAGCGACCAGTGTGCTCCTTTCTTCTTTCTTTTTCAAAACTCCATCTCGAGTTTACTTATTTGCCCTTGAAAATATGTGCGAGGTCGAATTTGAGTCGGTCGCTTGGACAGTGCGTGTATATCTGTTCCCGTTTTCAGTGTCAATTTGAGTGAAAATTACGTCCATGGATCACCGAAGAAACACACGGTTGTCAAGTTAATGCATGAATCGAACACATTGCATTTGATCATGTCAAGGCACTCGATGCAAACGTGACAGGGACGAAAACGAACCCGGCCATATTAAACTAAATTGAGTTTTGTTAAAGAGGGTACATAAAGTGTGGTTTGTCGAACGAAGGACAACATGTCGAAAACGTTGAACAATACGCTACCCAACTGTCCTTCGTTTTGCAACTTCTCAGCTTATAGTTCAATGTACTTATCAATGCATACGAACGTTCGTCAGAATCAAACGGTTCATTTAACTGAACTCGTTGAACAGGTCAACTCTCGCGTTGAGCAGAGCTTATCTACATGGGTACGTAGGGTTGAGCTGTCGCAGAGCAGGCAAGTTCGCACCTATGGCGTTTTGGATCTCAAGGCATTCACGTTATGCCTCTGCAGTCTATTCCGCGGGCTTTCGAATCAAGTGATGGATAATGGCGAACGGTCGGTGACTGACAGAGAGACCACCGAGGGACGGAAAGGAATGGGAATTTTCAGAATGCGATAATGGCGTTTGTTACTTGGCAAATAAGATCAGAGGAATGAGAAGACGCTCCTGAACCCGAGGCACGAGTCCGCTTCCTTGGTTGTACTTGCAGTTAGTCCACTGCGAGAGCGATCGAGCTTCTTGCAAACTCCAGGAGATTTGTGAGGGTTGGCCTGCGAGGCATTCTTCTTCGCTGCGGGGCTATCAAACAAGAGCATCTTCATCGAAGATATGTCAATACTCGTCCTCAAAACTCCGAGTGAATGTGTATGGCGTGGATCTTTTCCCACCTGCATGGGCTCTGTATTCGAGATGCTAGGGTCCTCTCTAAGAATGTCTCTGGATTTAATGTGATGAGGCTGCTCCTGCTCCTCGAACGAGTGCTCCTTTGTCCCGATGAGGGGCTTGGATTCTGACATGTTCAGGCCAGTGAGGACCGGGAGGTTCTTAGATTTCTTCCGAATGTGATCGAACACCGTTTCTTCATTCAAAGCCACGGATGCATTTTCTTTAGGTTTGGAAGGAAATCCACCTTTAGAAATGGAGGCAGATGGTCTTAAACTCTGCACGAAAGAGATGAATATCTGGAAGTACGAATGCTTTGAACTAAATATGCATGTTTCTCACCTTCGGGGCTCACTGGCACTGAGAATGCATCTGCAAAATGTTGCTTTGAACTCGAATTATCATCGGCGTCGCATGCATTAAAGTTGTCATTGGTATCCCATCCCTCTGTCTCTTCCTGAATTTCTATCAACTCAGGGAGCTTTTGTGGCTTTGCACGGCTGCGCTTTCTTTGTAAATCCAGCAGTTGACGCGATGGAGAGGAGGAAGAGCTTGATGCAGGCAGTGCAGGAAAGCATTTGGCCTTTTCACGTATATGGTCAAAGACGGTAGTTTCGGATATGATCTTGCAGTCACTGTCATCGTCATCTCTCTTTGCAGGCTCACCTTCATTAACTACAAGCAGAAACATATCTGAGGACTGGAAAGAGGTAATAAGAGTCACCAACCAAAAAAAAAAAAGGTAAATTGCTTGGCAATACCTTCTGCCAATTCTTCATCTATGAGGTCAAAACTGGGCCTGGAATAGCAGAACAAGTAATTAATGCGAGTCTCAGAGACATTTACGCTGGAACTAAAAAATGAACGCATGGTGTTTTAGACGACAATCTAGTTGATATTTACAAAGCAAGAGAAGCAACTTACCCAGAATTGCTTTTGCTTTTAGACTTGTGCAAATTATGAAAGCTTCTTGCTACAGCATTTGATGTGCTTTTACTGTTGTAGTTTATAGTATCCACTGCTCCTGATGGAGGGAAAGATGAAGGCTTCTTGTTATCACATTCATTGTTGGTGTTTGGTTGGTTCTCCTTCAATTGAACAGTATGGTGCAGATCAATGCCCACTGCATCAACCGGCAAATGTGAATTGAAGCATGTTGGCAATGTCAGTGTTCATTACTTTGCAAATAGTAATGACATCAAGGGAAGGGTTTTACAGTATTCTTCAAAAATCAGGTCAGCCTTAACGGTCAACTTTCCATGCCTTGGACGTGACATGTAAACTGTTGTGTTATAGGGGCTGCAGAATCAAACAAGAAGCTAACATTGTACAATAACATAGCATATAACTTGGTTATCCTTAATGAAAGCTACAAAACTCCAGTTTCTTAACAATGTTATTCACTTAGTGTTGGGTGGCGGTGCAGTGATGTTTGTAGCTGAATAATACATGCCCCACCAAATGCCAAACAAGAAAGTGCTATCATAGAATATCAGAGGCATGGGTTTTTCAAAAGTAAAGACAGCATTCTTGTGGTTTCTTCGCCCTGGACCACTATGGGTGAACCTTACTTATAAACCAATGGTTGTTCAAGTCATGTTCTAGGAGGAGCCTTGAGTTTGCTTACCTGCTGAACTCAGCCACTCTGTCAACACCAATTCACAAGTACTTAATTAGTCGCTTGAAATCAAGGTGAAAAATAGAGCATAACAGATGTATAAGCTATTTATAGCTGCTTGATAGCATAGTGTTATCAATGAATCGTCATTCTTGGATATGGGCATTGAAGACTACAGGTAGATAAAAAATCACCTTATCTTTTTGTGGAAATGGATGCAATTATCTTCTTCTGAACCCACAATCTGCAAAGGAGGAACTTAGTTGTAATTATTTTCTCTTTAAAAATTGACTAATCACAGTTGCAATGGAAGCACAAACTAGTCAGAAAAGTGCATAATCGACGGATGGATTCCTAGTAGCATACCATGTCAGCATAATGTCCTTTATTTGATAGAACTGACTGCAATAGGCGAGTCAATGTGATTGACACCTTAGCCTTTCCTTGTCTATCACATTCAATTTCCTCGGCTTTCATCTCAACCTTTGGAGGTAATGACTGTAGAGACTCCTTGATTTGATTCCCAAATGGATATTTGCGTCCAGTGACTATCTCTATCCTCCTTGGATCAGCATCATTTAGTTTCTCAAATGAATCAATTCCCATGGAAAGCAGACCCTTCATAACATCATTGAGGAAGAGAGCATTGTAAGAAAACACTGAAACACAAATTAGTCTTGGTTCTCTGGAGTAAGTAAAAAGCAGAACAGCAAACCTTGGCAGTCACCATTCCTATGCCAGGCAATTGTTTCAGCAAATATTTACTGTCATCCCAGAGCTTTTGATGCAACGACTTGGCCAATCTGGCGGAGTTAACTGCTCCCATGTAGTTTTTCTTGTACAGAAAATAGTCTTTCAAGCACTTCGCAACTCTCGATCCATTTGGAAAGATAGAGTTCATATCCTACAGTGAGATGATAGAAAACTCATTATCAATTCAACTGGCATGGGGCACGGAAGACAAATTTTATTTACAGGCAATGAACCTGGGTCATGGACAAATCATGAACTAAGGGAGCGCCAGTTAAAAAATCATTGGTCAGGATGAAGATCTTCTCTTCTCTGGTTTGAATCCGCTTTTTTGGCTTTCCTTTATCACCAATTATGTGAAACCGAAGCCTTCCATCCTTATCAGCATTAATGTCATTTAGAAGCTTCTTCTCATTGCGTCTTAGCTGTATCCCTACAGGAAAAAATGCAGATCCCATGTCAAGTTTCCAGGCTTGTCAATATTCGCAACTGTCAACATTAGCACACATACAAGAAAGTTCCTCGGCATGGCATACGACATGAAGTGCATCCTCCAAACTGCAATTTGCAGGAGCCTGCATTATGTACTTCATTGTGTCAAATTTTAGATAGTACTTTGTCATCAGGTGACCAGGCTCTGCAGAACAGAAACAAAAGGATTAGGATCAATAAAAAATTCATCAGTTGGCAATGTTGTTTTATAAGTTGATATATACCTAGTGGCTTTATGAGAAATCCATCATCATCAGTCCAGATCATTTGATGCTGCGACAACTCGTGAACTTTCTGAAGGCAGATCTCTGAAAGAGTGGGTAGAATTGAAAATTACAAGCTTTGTATTTGCAATTTCTTTTTATCCTTCTTTATATTTTTGTGAATTTTGTCCTTTTTCTTTTTTTTTGGGGGTGGTTTGGGGGGGGTGGGGAAGGTAACAATTTATCAAAATACCTTGCATATGCTTCTCTATCTGGTTAATAGTTATTCCTTTCTTGATTGCATATTTTCCAGGGTCCTAAAGCATGAAAGGAAATGTCAACCCATATTGCCAAAGTGTACCTCGGTGATGAACCCAAAAAAGTTGTTATCAGTACATGCCTTTTTCATTCGGACATACAAATAAGAGCATTTCATCCACTCAATTGCTCGAGTGATGTCAGTGACAGTCAGCTGCACTATCTCTGCAGTCAGATGCTCTGTTACACAAGAGAGCAATCTGAACGGAAAAGGTAAACCCACGAATTTCAAGTTATAGTACTTGTTTGACAAATGAAAACAAAACCAGGCAACATTTCAATTTAAAGGATGAGATAAACATACTGTGACTCGACAATTTCACATCCATTCAGTAGATTCTCGTACAAATGAACCTACACAGATTATCAGACGAATTATAAGAACATTAAATTCACCATAAAATGCAATCATCAGAAACAATAGACAGATGGACGACTTAAGATACCGTTTCTTTTCTCGTCATGATAATAACCATTCCTGTATCATCAAATGGTGGCCTCCCTGCCCTTCCACACATCTGCATTGGCAATAGCATCAAAGTGGCCAGTTTTTAGATACGTTCTAGGATCCAGAGAGTTGAAATGTCAATGCTCCATGAATAAACAATGGAATAAAATTTAAAATCAACATAAACCATGGCCAAGAAGGTAATTTTGCTCCCAGTTTTGCCTTATGTAATCTTCCTTTAAACATGACCAAAGAGATAAGTATTTCTAATCCAGAAGATATTGATATCACATCGTTGGTAGAATCCTTCTTTGGCTGTTAATAGAAAACACACAAATGCTCTTTAAAGATCACCATCCCATCAGAATATCCACCATCTTGGTCCTGAATGCTCAATTTTATCCCCAAAATAGTGGCTAAATTTTTCACTAAGTATAGTAATATGCTTTTTGTGGAGCTTTCACCCAGGACTCCTAATAACTAATGATCACAACATCTTGATGTACTTTACATTTTTATCTAGGGATATTTCTTTAAGATATAATCAACTAGCAACCATACTACCTCCCAGACACATTCTTCCAAGAGATGTGCCAGAACTACTTGGGCAAAATTTGATCATTGCCGCATCTCCAGCATATGGCCATTTTTAAGTGATATATGATTCAGTTTTTTCTAAGTGCACCGAGACATCATCTACCTGCAGTATCGTTGATCGGTCATATTCCACGTAGTGTCCTTTTTCCCTGTTGCTGGATGGATTGCAAAAATGTTAAATCTAGTGGGAAGCACTTTTTTACATGAAGATTAAGAAATAGTGACCAGGATAAGTAAGACATACAAGCTTCGCGTCGATTTAATTACTACTGTATGTGCAGGTAAGTTGATTCCATGGGCAAGAGTATTAGTAGTGCACAAAACTTGTATATCCCCCTTAAGAAATAGACCTTCAACAAGGTTACGATCCTTCAAGCCAAGCCCACCATGGTGATAAGCAACTGCAGACATACAATTCACTGAACTTTCAGTAAACATCAGCTCGTAAGAGCATTTCAGAATTAAACCTACATGATGACGTGTCATGAAGTAGGGAGATTTTCTCATACCGCCGTAAATGATGTAAGACTGCATTTGTTTGTCGCCGCAAGACAATGAAGCTTCCCTCAGACTCTCTTGTTGTTCCTTATTCTTAATAAACGGATTTGAATAACCAAATGTCATTGCCATCTGCGAAAGTCGCTGTGCTGCTTCTTGTGCTCCTTTTCTAGTTGAACAAAAAACAAGAGCAGACTTCCCTTTGGAATATTGCATTAGAATGTCTGCCAAGTATTTCAATAAATAGAGTGGCGTCAATATTGTTCCCCAGTCTACTTGATAAAGTTGTGATAAAGAAATATATTGCATCGACTAGTTTGTCGCTTCTACTCACCAAATATGAAGTTCTGAAGGCGCTGGAAAATGGTAGCAAACAGTAATAGTAAGACAGAAGCATTAAAAATATTGCATATGAATCTCATAGTTAAAGAAGTATCTTGAGAAGTTGAACTTAGATCGTGCAGGCCCTGATTGTTCTCACCCAAGGAATTATGAGTATGATGAGAACTTGCCTGCTCAAAAAGAAAGTCATTTTTGGCTGGGGTGTAGCCTGTCAAAATATAACTGCATAATGTAAATATGAATTTAAAATGATTGCATGTATTCCGCAAAAATTGAGCACTCAAATCCAGCATGTGTACCAAGAACTCTGGTAGTTAATTTCACTGGTCTCATTTCTTCTCCAAACCTGAAAACAGATTACAGCATAAAAAAATTGAATGAGATAATTTCTTCTCCAAACCTGAAAACAGATCACAGCATAAAAAAATTGAATGAGATAGACAGAAAACAGTATGGGATAGATACCACTTAGTACCTTTTAATTCCTTGAGCAGGAACCATAAGCCAGTCAGCTGCAGTAAATTACAGAAGCTCTTAAATTTGTTGAACTAGACAGTGCATTATGATATTTTAAAAGTCCTCAAACTATGGTTTGCATAAACACATGCATTCACAAGCAGCTTTATGTCAAGGACAAACATTACCAAGATCTTCAACATTTGGAATTGTTGCAGAGACAGCTAGAAGGCGCACATGAGCAAGAGGAGTCAACTTCAAATTTGGGTTGCTAGCAAGGATTTTGATTCTGCTAACAATTGCCTCCAGAGCGGCTCCACGTGGATCATTCAACAGGTGAACTTCATCAATGAGTAAGAGGGCTATATCGCTGAAAAAGCCCAAGCCTCCGTCCTTTATGCGGTAGCGAGTCACCGCATCGAATTTCTACAGGGAAGGGAAATGAAATCAATTAAGACTTCAGCATGACAAGTAAACAGGCAACAAGACTAGTTGTCCACATGCAGATGCATCCTAGATATTCTACAAAGAGCTAACCATACACGGATTTCTCCGATCCTTTTTCAAGTTCACTAGAAATGCGCGAATGGAATGTGAGGTCTTAGTTCAATTACATATAAACCAAGTCTCTAAGGCTACATTGTAACCTCGGGTGTGGTTAGAATGATGTCTGCTTCCTGTATGTTCCTTGCTTTGTAAGCATCACTATCACCGGTCAGCTCAAGGCAATTGATTCCCCATGATCCAAACTTTCGGCTCCAGTCCCTGAGCTTCTCTTGTACTAAAGCCTTGGAAGGAGCAATGTATATCTCGAACCATGCAAAAGCAAGAGGCAATTACTCATTGATGCATGAAAAATGATGTAGATGCAGAAGAAACACAGTAACACTGCAGACGAGGGATCATTCTCTAAAAAGAACTTTTCCAGCAGTTGTCGAATGCTCAACTGGATATTCATAAAAGTACATGCTCATTGGGCAATGACCATATGAAGTCAACTAAATAAAAAAATCCGTATTTTACAGAATTAATCTACATCTCTGTAGTCAATGACATAATAATAACATCGTCGCATTCTCATGTAGGGACTTACCGTCTTAAGTGTTCCTTTGGCAGGGGTGAGTTTCATTTCGTCGGTTATAAATCTCGAGAGCAGCCTCAGAATGCAAAGCTCAAAGAGCGCTGTCTTACCACTCCCCGTCGGTGCCGAGATAACCATGTTTATGTCGGAGTGGAAACAACTAGGGAAACATTCGCTTTGCAGCGAATTGAAGTACCTGTTTGCATAAGAAATGCAATTGAAATCGCAGGATAAATTCAAAAATACACACCTGCTCAGAAATACATAGGAGTATCTTCCTTACAGCTGATTTTCGAAGTTCTATCAGACAATTACCAGAGAAAAGGAACGGACATACTTAACGAATCACAACATACATCCATGTCATCACGATCAATAGAGAACACAGGAAGACCACACAGAGCTCAAATATGAGAGAAGAACTATCGATGCGTGAATAGTCGCACATCCATCTCATGATCGACAGAGCTTAGGTACTCTTTACAGAGCCGAAATCTGAGATAAGAGCGATCGATGCAGAAGACGAGCCGAGAGCAGAATTCGCATATTCTAGCACTTGAACTGACGCTAGACACAGTGGAAATCGGAGACACAAGCGAGCGATACAGAAACTACGAGCCGTTTTCGCACGATCCAACCACCGAACTACTCAAAATCCATCTCGCGACGACTAAATCGGAGCGCAGTAACGCCGCACGCGGAGCCGAAATCCGGACAGAAGAGAGATCGGTGGGAGAGACGAGCCAGTCCCACGCATCCGCAAGCGCTCGAAGATGAATCGTTCGACTCGGCTGGCGAGGTCGCATACCTGAAACTGTAGATCGATCGAAAAGGCGGTGGAAGATCCGAAACGGACTTCAACGCGTACGAATCCATCACTGGATTTCCTTCAATCGCTATCCAGGAGGAAGAAGCAGAACTGGGAGCAGAGCACCGAAATCGTCAGCTCATGTAGAAATGGACGAAGAGGGAGAATTGAAGCGCGAGGTATTTATAGGGGAAGTGAGGTCTTGTGGAGGGAAACCATTTTTTTTTCTTTTTGAATTTCTTTTAATGGTGTACCGAGTCTATATTTTGACGTCTATTTTCAAAACTTTTTACCTTTCTCAAGTTTCGCGATATTTAAAGAAATGTCTGAATTTTTAGAAATATCCAAATATTGACGAGTAAACCTATATATTTTTTTCATAATTTTGTAAAGTTAAACTATTGTTTATATTTCTGAATTAAATAGGAAAATCGCCCCATAAAAGTAAAATTTCCAAAGAAGTCACAATTCATGCTTTTTCATACTTGATTTGAGCTGTTTAAGCTTGATCGGGTATAATTGTGAATCTTAAATTGGATTATACATTTAATAGTGGAGCGGTAACTTGAGCTTAAAAATAATAATAGTTGAGCCCAATCAGACCACATCAAATACCTTTTGCCATTATGATTAAACTTAATAAATCATGTACAAAAAATGCAACCCGAGTATTGAGACGAAGAATTTTCGATTCAAGTTTAAGCTCGAATGGCCATTTTGTGGACTTGAATCGGCTCGATTTCAACCCTTAGGTTTGAAATGTCACGGGATTCCCAGTACATTTGTATCTGTATCATGATGTGCTCTACCAATCTGCTACCGATCTTCATGAGATGGGATCAGCACGGTTTTACGCATCAACCTTGAAAAGATGACAAACTCCTGTAGCAAGATAGCAGACGCATTCGATCTCTGGGCATCTCATCTTTCGGCATGACAGTTCCTTTCCCGTTTCCTCCCTGGAAAGGACTGTTTCTGTCCTGTCATTGACTCGGCGAGCCACTTGATTTGGAAAGGCTGGCCTGCTTCCGATTGGACCCGTTGTTCTAGCGTGCATTGGAATCACCTGCTGCTTCAATCATCGGCAAGTTTCCAACTTCAGAAGGGGAGTGTCTCGAAAGAAGAGGACATCTCCAATCTCAATAAATCTAGCATTCCATATATCTCGGTGGATCGAGAGTGAGTTTTGTCTTCCGAGTAGAAAGAGCGGACCCGATTCTTCACTTCGACCCAACTACAGCCGACACTCTTCTTCAACCCGCTTTCCTTCATCAACTTTCTGGTATTTTCAACATTGGCCCATCTTCCAGCTGAAGCATATATGTTCGACATTAACACGTAGCCCGCGGAATCCTTTGCACCCAGTTGCCAGAGCTTTTTAGCAGTCCTTTCTCCGATGGCTTCATTTCGGTACTTAGTACAAGCACTTAATAGAGCAGCCAATGCATTCGGTTCTGGTGGAATTGGCATTGCCTCGATGAATTCTTCCGCTTCAGAGAGGCGGCCTGATCTAGAAAGCATATCGACCACACAGGTGTAATGCCTTTTATTCGGCTTTAAACCATATACTTTCTCCATCGCGTTGAAATACTGGAGACCTCTATCGACTAGCCCAGAATGAGAACAAGCAAATAAAACGGACACAAGCATGAGCTCATTAGGAGCTGCAGAGAAGTTCCTTTCCATCTCTTCAAATAGAACAATGGATTCCTCTGCAAAACCATTTTCAGCCAGACCTTGTATCATCGCAGTCCATGAGCATTCATTTTTTTCGGGTATTCTACGAAAAACCTGCTTAGCCCCATACATATCTCCACATTTTGCATACATATCAGTGAGCGCAGTGCCTAAAAATAGATCGCTCTCCATATCAAGTTTAATTGCTTTTGCATGGAAGTTCTTCCCTTTCTCCAGTGAAGCAGTGCTTGCACAACCACAAAGAATGCTAGAGAAGGTGGATTCACTGGGGATTTCCCCTGACAAAAGCATCTTATTGGCCACCTCAAAGGCCTTATCAAACTGTCCACTTTCTACATAACCAGCTATTATGCTGTTCCAGGTGACCTGATTTCGTACAGGACTATTGTCAAATAACTCCAAAGCTTCCTCCATCTGTCCATTCAAACTGTACCCTGAGATCATTGAATTCCAGGAAACCGCGTTCTTTGACGACATTGAGTCGAATATCAAGCGTCCTGTTACGGTATTTTGACATTTGCAATACAAGTCAATCAGAGAACTGCTGATATATACATCTTCTGCGATTCCAATCATTATAACCCAAGCATGCAAGCTCATCCCTGCTCGCAAAGCCTTTAAGTCAGCTAGAGCGCTAATGACACAGGATAAACAAGAAACGGTTGGCTTGAATCCATCACGACCCATTTGAAGAAATAGGTCCACCGCTTCTTCGGGATGACCATTCTGACTGTACCTTGCGATCATCGCACTCCAAGATACTTCATTCCTTTCTGGCATCTCGTTAAAAATTCTGCGTACCTCTCCCAAGTCCCCCATTTCAACATACATATCCAGGATTGCAGTCCATGAGACAACGTCTCTCTTTTGCATTTGATCAAATATTCTCCTAGCCTGCTCACCCTCACCCATCCTCAAGAAAAACGTGATTAGCGAATTGGAGATCGATACACAATGCTCTAAACCAGCTTTAACAATCAATCCCAAGACACTCATCCCATAAGAAAATTCCTTCAAGCACGAGCAAGCCCTAAACAAAGAAGTGAATGTAACACTGTTAGGCCTGACCCCGGACTCGAGCATCTTCTTGAAAAGCTTCAGAGCGTCCAAGCTCGACCCGTTCCGAACCAACCCGCTAATCGCCGCCGTCCACGAAACCACACTCTGGAAGGGGCTCCTCCAAAAGTACCGCATCGACTCATCCACTCGGCCACACTTCATCAAGCCCGAGACCAGCGCCGTCCACGAAACCTCGTTCCTCTCGGGCATTTCGTCGAACAGGCGCCGCGCCTCGTCGACGTCCCCTGACTCCAGGCTCGCGGTGATCAGGCAGTTACGCACGATCACGTCGGACCCATCAAAGTCCCTCCGGATCTGATCCGCTTCCCTCGACCTCCGGTGATTCAAATACAGCACGAGAAGCTTAACGGCGATGTACCGCTCCGAAGATACGCCCGTTTTGATGAAGTGGCCGTGAAGCGCGGTCACCTCTCTGGCGGAGCCTTGGTCGGGGAGGCTTTTCAATGAGGAGAAGCACGTATCTACATAGGCGTTGAAGCTGGTTTTGGGCGAGAGCTTTTTCATGGAGCTGATCATAGTCTTACTTCTTTCTTCCTTCTGGGTTCGCAGGAAGAGGTCGTTATGTTAGTTGACGATAGACTGGGGAGTCAATGTTCATTTTTACTCTATTCTGGAATTTCTCGAAAAAGAAAGTAATAATTATTTTAAATCAAGAAAGAAATGGAAAAAAATTGTAATTTTTTTTAAAATGATTTTGAATGTCGATCTAATAATGAAATGACTAGCTCCAATTTAAATGCGTATTTATTCAAGTCTTAGAAGGGACTTGTTGCGTTTCTTTCGACACTTCAATAAACCAAAATACCCTTTTTGATTACTCAATTAAGTGACGAAAGCTAGTAGTTCATCACTTAAAGAGATTGAAATCGTTTGATAGCTTTAAATACAATCGACTCAAATAATTCAATTAACTAAAATAAATCTACTAGATATGGTAAGTAAGGAAGGAATTACTCAATTCGTTCAATAACAAAAATAATTTATGGTAATTAGAATCTTTTGCCAAAAATATTTCTAAAAACCTACCAATTATGGCTTTTTTCTGCATATGATAGTAGTTAATAATATTAAGCTATCAACTTTTAACTATCATCAAACATCTTCTCAATTCTATTTTCAGCAAGTAAGATAATCCGGCATAAAATTCAGAACTCAAGTTTTCATAATTTAATTTTTGTTGTTGAATTACACAAAGAAAAAATAACATAAATGGCCTATGAACTTTGACCTAATGTGTAATGTGATCATAAACTTATATTTTATTCAATGTGATTCTTAAATTTTATCCTAATGTGTAATGTAGTCCATAAATTTTTAATTTGTTTAATGTGATCTTTGAATTTTTTGTACATGTTCAACTTAGTTCCTGAATTATATGGAAATGTTTGATGTTATTCTTCTATTAATTCAAATTCAAGAAAGATATTAAATATTTTAATATAATTTGGGTACTAAATTGAATTAAAAAGTTGATAATTACGAATTTGATGACCTAACCTCGGATTCCACGGGTCATAATCCCGATCTCTCTCCTCCACAATTATGTGTAACATCGATTACAGGCCCATACCAGAAACGCCACCCCTTGGAGGTGTGGCAGCTTCGCAGCCACGCTGTGCAAAGCCAAGAGAGTGAGTTGTCACTATAGAGACACCTTTGAAATTGCTCTAATGAATAATGATTCACGCGCCATGCATATGTTCCATCCGCGCGATCGCCTTGAGCCAAAATTCGATATCCAATCAAAAGATTTGGTGAGCAGATAGACGTAATGGACAAAAAAAAAATACTAATCATATCATCTCTCAAGAATGTTAACATACGAGTCTAACGGCACAAGTCTCGATAACAAAGATAAGATATCTTATAGTATGTTTTTTTTTCAATGAATAGATGCATTGGAAGTTTTAAACTTTGTGATGAAAGTGAAAGTAAATGTTAAAACTTTTAAAAAATACAATCAAATTCTAAAATTTGTTATCAAAATACAATCGAGTTATAAAACTTTCAAAAAATACACAATTTAGAACTCGATTATACTTAACAAATTTCAAAACTTTTAGTACACTCATACATTTTTTTTAAGCAAGAATCTGATGCGGTGGTTTTAAGTAGAATCGCCAGTCCTGTTCGAATTTCATCTAGAAGTCTTAGGATTCAAACCCTTCGTACCTTCTCGGCTAAGAAAAAAAAATTGAGATGTCCCTTCGAGGAATTGGCTATTCACTTCGCTGTCGCGGCACATCTAGACCGGCGAAAGGTGGGGAGACATATCTCCTGCCGTCCAGTAAATCGTGCAGTTTCGCTTCGTGCGACGGAATCGAATAATTCCAAGACTTCATTAATTACAACGTAGAAGAGAGGACAAGGTCCAGTTCAGGACATGGAAGGGGAGGGCCCAGTTATGTTCCACCAGAAAGTGACGGATTACTGCGCGATCCTCTGCCCACACCATGTTCTCTTGTTCTTCTTCTCTCCTGGCCAAAGTGACAGCGTCGATGGTACTGATTTTTATTGTGCATCTACTTTTTTTCTTTTTTTTTATCTGTCCTACGCTAATCCTACTCTAACCCTCACTCTAAAACTTTTGCCCCGCCTTGCAGGGCGTGAAATGAAACCATTCCCGAAATAAAATCGTCTCCACCCAAATCCCCTTTAAGAATGTGGGAATTTGAACTCCCAACCTCCCCTCCATTATGGAAGGGGGGCGAACCCTCGGTGGTTATTGTGTATCTACTTAAATAGGGAATAATGTTTATCTACAATTTTTTCTTTTTTGGTAGGAAAGATGTCCCCCGCTTTTTTTTTAACTGGACGATTTCTCCATGCCAAATTGAATTTCTCTACTAAATCCTATATAACTCTTCTTCGATTCCCCTTCTGGAAACGCGTTCTCTCTTCTTTTCGAGGTCCCTTTTAACGCCCTTTTCTTCTCCCACCATGGAAGCCGACGGCGGCCGACCCACGAAGCAACCCGGCCCTCCCCCCTCCTCCGGCCAGCTCCCCGTGGACCCGAGCGGCAGGGCCACCGCGTTCCGCCCCTTCTCGGCGCCGGCCTCCCCCCACATGCGCGCCTTCCACCTCGCGTGGCTCTCCCTCTTCGCCTGCTTCTTCGCCACCTTCTCCATCCCCCGCTACTCCCCGTCATCCGCCGCGACCTCGACCTCTCTCCGGCCGACGTCGGCGCCGCCGGCGTCGCCTCCTTCGCCGGCGCCATCCTCTCCCGCCTCGCCATGGGCCCCGCCTGCGACCTCGTGGGGCCCCGCGCCGCCTCCGCCGCGCTCTCCCTCCTCACCTCGCCGGCCATCCTCGCGGCCGGCCTCGTCACCACCCCGGCGGGGTTCGTCGCGGTGCGGTTCTTCGTCGGGTTCTCCATCGCCAACTTCGTGGCGAACCAGTTCTGGATGAGCTCCATGTTCGCCGGGGACGTCGTCGGCCTCGCCAATGGGGTCGCCGCCGGGTGGGCCAACGTGGGGTCGGGGCTGACTCAGCTGGTGATGCCACTCATCTACACCTTCCTAATGGAGCACCTCCACGTGTCGTCGTCCTCGGCGTGGCGTGTGTCCTTCGTCGTACCGGCGGTGTTCCAGATCGTCACCGCGATCATGGTCCTAGCGTTTGGCCAGGACTTGCCCAGCGGCAACTACAAACGCAACCTCAGTAACACCAAAAGCCAAAAGTACAGGAACGGCAGGGGCTCGGACGAGGGCTTCTTCGACGTTCTCATGCACGGCCTGAGGAATTACAGAGGGTGGATCCTCGGCCTGACGTACGGGTACTGCTTCGGGGTCGAGCTGACGGCGGACAACGTGCTGGCGCAGTACTTCTACGACCGGTTCGGGGTTAGTCTGCAGGCGGCCGGGCTGATCGTGGCGATCTTCGGGGCGGCGAACTGCGTGACGAGGCCGGCCGGAGGGGTGGCCTCCGACATGCTGGGGCGGAGGTTCGGGATGAGGGGGCGGCTGTGGGGGCTGTGGGCGGCGCAGACGGTGGCCGGGCTGCTGTGCGTGTGGCTCGGGCGGGTCGGCTCCCTCTGGGGCTCCATCGCGGTCATGTGTTGCTTCGGCGTGTTCGTCCAGGCCGCCGCCGGGCTCACGTTCGGCGTGGTTCCTTTCGTCTCCAAGCGGTCAGTATCAATCCGATCTAGCTCTCTTAAGCGTTCTCTAAACTAAGATCCGACCCGAGTTAAAAAATTAATAACCCAACTCTTTATTGCCTCCATCAATTGTCACAAGGCAATGCTAGATAGGCTAAAACCGACGTACGAAATCAGTTAACTAATAAATGATGCGACAGATTATGTGTAAATATCTAAATAAATGAACCGTGCTCGATACTTATAAATAAAATTGTCTACGCATCACATAGTATCAATTAAATATGGATTTTTTTAATGACCCCGGAGTTCATGATTTATATAAAATCAAAATTTAAAAAGACAGGCTTTTCCTTTAGGACGAAATATATGTCCATATCGTATGCCTATGATTTACATAATATCTAGATCCTTATTAAATTGTAGGCAAATTATGTGTTAAAGTGCAAAACAGATTCGACGCCACTTTAGTCTGGGAAAAATCGAGCATACGCTACTGATCTAAATAAAATTGTACACAAGCATTCTTGTAGCCCCTTGCCCTTTGATTTGAGAATCATAACTACTTATTGTTTCGAGTCAACAGTGTATTTGGCCACTTGTGCATATAATTTTCCGCAACATAGACAATCATACTCTATGCTTTATATTTACTATTATGAATGATTAGGAAAATTACCAAAAAAGTTATAAATCTATTATGTTTATGTCGATTCAATCTTAAATATTTTAATTTGATTAATTAAATCTTAATTTTTTTCATAAGTTGTTAATATAGTCCTTTTAGTCAATTTTGATTTGAAATGCTAACGTAAATGCCAATTGTTTTACATTATACCGTCAGAACTAAAGTGGACAATTTATGTATTTTTTTATTTGATTTATTTAATTTTCTCTTCTCTCTTTTTTTTTTTTTTTTTCTTTATTGTGGCCTGCAAGGGCTCAATGACCTCATCGGCCACCGAGTGAGGGCCTACACAAGCAGGGTCATAGAGGACCTTGATGAGGAGTTGCAAGCCCTTGCTGAACACTAACAAAGGTTGTGACCCTCAACTAGGCTCTCCGCAATCTTATCTATGGCCGGTGAGGCTCGACCATTGCCAACCATCGGCGAAAAGGAAATAAAAAAAAATCAGAAAAAGGAGAAATAGAAAAAAATAACAAAATAATTATTTTTTAAAATTGTCTATGATAATATTGATTGCACCACATAGAATGGTTGGCTATTTAGATCACCACGACAATGTTTTTTGATCAAAATTGGCTAAAAGGAAGGGATTACATTAGCAAATCATCAAGGTTTAAGTCGGAATTGCACAAGTACAATAAAGTCTAGTACTTTTTTTGGGTAATTTTCCCACGTCGTCAGCAAGCTAGCCAAGGAAAGAAAGAGGGGGTGATTGGTCAATACTTCCTTCACGCAAGCTTCAGATAGCACCGGGCGGGGAGAGCACATTATAGAGCAACAAGAATCCCCAGTAGTAGTGTCGTGTGGATTAAACAAAAGTACGGCAGGCAGACTTTATGACCAGATGGAAAAATCGAAACTTTGGATTATACCGAGGTCCATGATCAAAATGCAACCCGAGCCGTGCAAATTCCCTCTCGCGAATTCCAAGAGTCGTGCGTCGATTCGACTGCTGAGGTCGATTGGCCGTCGGCCAATTCGAGCAAAGGAAAATGGAGACGAAACAGTTTGTGGGGTCCTATTAAGGGTTTTCTTTGTTCTTTCTTTCTCCAGAGCATGTGACTGAGCGTTGAAGAGTCCGTTTCTTCACTTTGTTCCTGTTAGGTAGGTGTCGGGAAAAAGCATTTTCATGATTTCGCATCCTTATATTTTCCGGGGTCCGGCATGTATAAACGAGAAAATGTCGACATGCTTTTGTAAGGACGGGACCCGGGGTTTGTCGGGGTCCGGGCCCTCGTGATAAGGCTAAAGAATCGGTTACATTCAGGGCTTATGGTAAATTGGATGCGTCGCATTTTCAAACTAGGCTAAGTTCTGTTCTTCCAATTATCTCTGGAAAGGAGCAAAACTTATCGAGATCCAGTGGTCGTGACCGCCCTCTCTACATATGAAATTCGATGTCAAACTGAGATTTGTTTGGTTGCAGGTCGCTCGGAGTGATCTCGGGGATGACAGGGAGCGGGGGGACGGTGGGGGCGGTCGTGACGCAACTGCTCTTGTTCTCCGGCTCCGAGATGCCGACGCAGACCAGCATATCGCTGATGGGCCTCCTGATGCTCATCTGCACCCTCCCCGTCGCGCTCATCTACTTCCCGCAGTGGGGCGGCATGTTCTGCGGTCCATCCGATGATCCGGATGCGGACGAGGAAGAGTACTACTTGTTGGATTGAGATCGAGCGATCGCGAGCCCCCGATCGGCTAGTGGACGAAACTTGTTGCTGTCGTTCGCTCCGTGAAAATTAGACGGGGCAGAGAGGCTCATGATCAGTAATGGCTGGTGCAGAGATGCTGGATTGAAGAGAGAGACAGAGCTCAAACCAGTGTAAAAGGCTAGAGCCAGGCCTGGAAAAATTGTCACCTGCATATATCAAATTGGAGCTGTATAGACGACTATATAAGTTCTTGTCGCTCTATTTGTTTTTACGGACCTAAATTTGTAATAATCTCAAGTTATACCTATTATTATTAAAATATGTCGCATCACAGGGAATATACTTCTTCTTTTTTTAATGTATATGCGCATCCTTTCATCTATCGGCTTATATTTTTTAATGACGACTTCCTAACATAAGATGGAAAATAAGTAAATATGAAGAGAGACGGTGGGACTTAGGATATTTCTCAGCTGCTTGTTTCTAGCTAGGGTCCCCCACTTAAGAAAATTTAGGGGACAGAATAAGAAATGGGATATATGATTGGTCATATAATCGTGGTTACATAGATGCTTTTTATACAATATCCTTAACTCAGGGTTTGAACTAATTCTAGACGAGTAATTGATGGAATTACAAATGGTTTCGGTCTTACCCCACTTGAGCACTTTAGCTGACCTGGAGGTCCATGATTGGTGGGCGATCCTGGAATTTGCAAGGCCACTGAGAAAATATCCAATTATCCTGGAAACAAAAGAAATATCTCCAAGCCTCGACGGCAACACTTAAAAGCAGACACTGGTTATGCAGAACGAGAAGAGGAAGATATCAAACGCTAGCAAACTCCGAAGGACCTGAGAAAGACCAGCACAGGAGATATGTCGGCCTCTCTAGGACCTGCTCACCAATTCCTAGCGCCGAAACACTCCGATTTTCGCCATGTCTATCTCAATACCAGGAAGCCCGTTTCGAGGTGATCTCCGGATTGAAGCTCCGTGAATTTTGTTCGATAAGCTCGGTCCATGTATCTTCCGTATGATTGGATCGGAGATTTGTTGTTGAGTTATGCAGAGTAATCCTGGAAGGAACGATCTTCATCGCCTGATTTCCATTTTTCTAGCTGCAGGCAGAGATATGGAGTCGTCACGTGTCGTGGCGGAAGGGCCAAAAGGAGCTTTAGATCAGAAAAGAACTACTACGAGCTGCTCGGGGTCACGGCAGATTCGAGCTCGCGAGAAATCAGAGAAGCTTATAGGAAGCTGCAAAAGAAGCATCACCCTGATGTCGCGGGCCAAAAGGTCGCATGGATTCGGTTTATTTCCGACATGGCCTCGAGATCTTGCGAAAGTTTTGCCGTTCTTTTCGAGCCGAAATTTATAATTTGACTTGAAGGGCTTTTGTTGCTTGTAGGGTCATGAGTATACTCTGCTGCTGAACGAGGCTTACGCGGTGTTGATGAGAGATGATCTAAGGAGAGACTACGATGCCATCACCGGTCAGGCGAGGACGAGATTCAGAGGAGACCGTTCGAACATAGGTTATAGCTCGTGGAAAGGGCCTGTTAGAGCGCAGGCTCTGTTTGTAGATGCAAATGCATGCATAGGTCATTCCTTCGCTCACTGCTGTACATTTTCCTTTTCCAAATTCACAGTCAATTCGAGGTGCCTGTGTTTCAACCGGTGGTTCGACGGTTTCAGGATGCAGAGAATGCGTGCATCACGCGAGCAACACGTTTGTCATGGACGAAGAACTTGGATGCGCTAAAGTGAGAGTCCAGTTTGGGGATGATGAGCAGAAGCTGCAGGTAACTGATTCTTCTTTCCTCCTCACAACCGAACTCCATCTGCTTGTGTTAATGGAGAGACCAATCAAGAACCCTTCACCCGCCAGTGATAATCTGATGGAGAAAGACGTCAAAAAGCTAGGAGACCTATTTTGCTGTATATAAGCTGTTCTATCGTCGTTCCGTTTTGATGCTATGTCGCGGATTCTGTGAAATGATCATTCGGCAGGTGTCGGTCGAGTCGTGCCCGGTGAACTGCATACACTGGGTGGAGAGGGAAGAGCTGGGACTGCTCGAGTTTCTGACACAGCCTCAGCCGAAGGACGGTTATGGCGTGTTTGGAGGCGGCTGGGAAAGACCTTCAAATGTTTTCATGGCAGCTAAGACACTCTCCAAGCAACTCAAAGAACAACCCGCGACTGGTAATTTTGCTGACAACCCTCTTCGTTGGCCCGATCATCTTCCAAACTGACTTCCAAACCTGATCAAATTATTGTACTCGTTTCCTTTCACAGCCACACCTTTCACGGCCACAGGAGCAACTGAAGAGGAAACACCTGCTCAAGCTAAGGCCCGGGCTGATGCTAGCATGAAGATTAAAATGGAGAAGTTCTCGAGATTCTGGAAACTCTTCGAACTTTTCGGCTTAAACACGTGGAATAAGAAGTGAATAAGCAGATCAAGCATTCGATAGAGGTCTCTTTAAGAAACTAGAAAGTGCCAGCAATACAATAGGTGAGAAATTTGGCCAAGAGAAAAACCATGGATGATAAAGTACCAGCTTCAATGCAAGCATTCAATTGTAAGGAGACGCTTCTCCAGTTCATATCTGTACATAGCTTCATGACTTATAATAGCATCACAATGAAAATGAAATTACATTTCGCAGTTGTCAACTATGCATCATGCATCATACTGTCCTGAATAGTGAGTTGTAGCAATTTTATTGCTCGTTGATAGAGAGACAAGTTAACCTGAAAATTCTGACGGACAGACTAAGTTCGACAGCGTAACTACACGATGTACAAAGGTGGCACAGAGTAATCATAAAGTTTTTTCTTACAATGGAGAAACCCCATGATATCAGATACACCCATCTACATAAGTACCAGACGTAATTGCATCTAGCTCTGTTGCAATGATTACACCTGAGCTAGTCAAGTTAATGAAGAACGCACTCTGCGAGTTTGAACTAGAACTCTTTATCAAGGCCAAAGACGAGAGATGATAATGAAGTGAAGGACACATGCTGGAACATGTACTCCCAGGAATTTTCGGCATAATCGTTGCTTTATGGCCTTAACCCAGTTGGTTTTGGGAACCACATGATTTCCACATAATAACACTGGCACTTGGATCAAGCTCGGAGGACAATCACATGGAGCAGCAATTTTCCAACATTTCCCTCAGATTTTTTCAATTCTATTTCCAGTGAAGGGAAAATGTTGCACCATTAAACTAATAGATTCTGCATTTGCCTGTACCTGCACAGGCTTCACACTCATCTGCATCTCCTTCTACATGGCTCAGGCAGTGTTTGATCCTGTCATTCACGACGTCCTGCAAAACACCAAGACAGCCACATGCACAATATAAGATTTTCCCTATTTCAAAAGATCCAAAAACAACTAAATTCTCAACATTGAAGATTCATTATAAAGCTTCTACTGCATCATGCTCAGATTGTTTCAATATCAGTTACTTTCATCAACGAGCTTACTTTACAATGACTAGGGAAATTCCACAAAAGATGAAACGATGTTGCTTATATCGCAGAATTATTGGCAAATGTTTTCTGTCAAACTTCTTCCCTATGGTAACCTTAAAAGTTTTCCAAAGAAAAGAACCTTTTTGAATGGATGGCAACTGAGCTTGATAGGATAAGCTGTATCTTTCAGCTGCTTTTAATGCACAAATGCAACTCTTCCTAACCACGTACATATCTTTCAGCAATGACAATGAATAGAGAGAGGAATATTGATCATACCACAAGTAGCTCATGCAAGCCGAGAGGTGCAGTTATAACATAAGAGACGCCAGGGTGCTCCTTTGCAGCTTCAGCTGTCAGAGAAGGAATATCCTGGAAATAACACCAGAAATATATATATATCTCTTCCGTAAATCTTCTATGCACAACAGAGAAGCCATAAAACATAGCTCAAATAAAAGAAGATGGAAAGTTGAACTACCTTGTGCCAATGTCTCCCAGGAAAGAGAAAGAATGGGGAGACAATTACACGAGTTACCCCTTGGCGAACACATGAACTGAATGCATCCTTTATAGATGGTTCTGCCAGCTCCTGATTAATAGAATGGAATGAACTAATGAACACAGTTTCTCATGCATGGGTTCACCTCAGAAACCTGAGGACATCAATGGAAGCTTTGCTAATACAAGAACTACAACCAGAATCTTACATGCCTTTCACAATAAATCAGACAAATTGAAGACAAAGTAACCAAACTGAGTTATTTTGAAGCCTGAAATTTTTATAGACTACATTCATCGATCAAAGAGATTCAGAACCAGGACTCTTTGCCTAATGCATATCAGCAGACCACTTTCCTTAGTATGGACAAGGCACGTGAAGAAATGAATCAAAAGTAGCAAATATTCAAGCAGTCAATAATGAACACCATGCTATAGGATCATGTTTTCATGAACAGAATACTGTGACGGATGAAGAAAACAAAGTAAACACAAGCAAAAAAGCAAAACTTAGGCAAATACAAGTCTATCATCTACAAATAATAAGTCATAAGATATGAATGCAGGGGTCAATCATGTCTTTAACCTGGATAGAACTTTCCCTGTTCATGGATACAATTTATTAGAGAAACAAAGTTACAAGTAAAGAACTGACCAGCCACAAATATAAGAATGTTTTATCTTTATCCACCAAAGGAACTATCCAGCTCGTGAAGAGACAGAGCAACATATTTGCTTCAAAATTCACTAACAGCACATCGATAATCAAATTAACTCTTCAGTTCTATTGCAAAGAGCGAAAAGTTGTTGACAGCCAGCAGAATTTAATTCATATACTGTGTAACTGATGTCAGAGAAGAAAGTTTTACCATGTGAGCAGGCTCCACAATTGGGTACCCAGTTTTATCTCGAAACATGGCCACGAACTCATCTGGCAATGCAATTTAAGAAGCTATTGTAACATTATCAGAGATAAGCAGAGAAACTAACAGGCTCAATTAAGATTTTCAAAACAAGATAGTATCTAAATTTATCACTCACTAAGCATGAGATTCGATTCTCTACGCCTCGACCCATGGTCAACAATGATGAGACCGTCTCTTTCGCCAATCCCGAAAGGTTTCGCTCCAAATCCTCCATTTTCAGGCTTCAAGCATGACCTTACCAAAGCATTTCTACTTCTAAACGGACCTCCCCGTAATCTTAACGGCCTCCGGGCCACAGCTCCGAGACTCGTTCCCGTTTCGCCCACTGGACAGCTAAATTTATTTCTCAAAATTGTCAGAGCCACAGCAAGAAAGAGAGAATCACAAGTACCCAACGACATTCAACTTGAATCTTTACCTCTTAGCTTGAGCGAAAGACGGGCCGGACGGCGGCACGACCAGCATGGTCGCGCCGCTTCTGAGAACACAAGTAGACGACATGTGTGCAAAGAACAATGAAGCTAAACTAGCGAGGACAATGCCTAAGACATCACGCTCCGCAACTTTCAATTCCCATCAGCCTCGGCGCCGGCATGCCCAACTGGTTCCCGCTTTTCAAGAATGCCCATCTCTTAGAATATCCTACAAAAGAAAAAGAAAAAAGGGCGCGGCATTCCATTACACCTTGAGCATGCGCACGCATTCATCGTCTCTGCCTCGACTCCGATGATTCGAGCGAAAAAAAGAACCGTAAAGATGGCCAAAGAAAACCAAAAGAACAGGATACGGAAACATTGGATTGATTGAGGAGGAACGACTGAGCAAATCTGCTAAAATCAACCGACCCAGATAAATTAATTTGAACATCAAGCTCACCAAGTGATCGTGCCAAGCAGCGTGAAACTTCAGCGGAGCTCCGAGAGTTCCGAATCATCCATCTCTTCTGGTTTCTGTGTTCCTCTCTCTCTCGCTCGCTCTCGCGCTCTCGTGTGGGTTGGTCATCATCGGTCTGGGCTGAAAATTGAGCACTCGAAGTGGGTTAATGCCGTATTGGGCCCAGATATTTGGGCCCTTGGGTCGGGCCCATTCGACATTTCAATTTGACATTTTCTTTTAGGGAATAACGAGAATGAAGGTTGATGGCTTGACAGGAAGTCGAAATTTTATGCTATTTGGTGCTCGGATGCAATGACCGGAAGGTTTAAGGTTGGGGAAACTCGGACAAATCACTAAATAAGGAATTAGACTTGATATGGCCAACGGAACTGGGGATATGATTTAGTTCGGCTTATTTGATAGTGATTTTAATTGGGTTCTACGAACCCAAATCATCCACTTCGATCTACTATCGTAACTTCATTTGAGTTAAATGTAATCTTGCCAATTCCGCACAAGATTGGATCAACAAATCTAAATCATCTCAAATTTGAACTTATTCATTACATGGGATGTGATTAGACCCCTTTGCTTTCACATCTACATGATATGTAATGATTATTATAGAGAAATATCTATCTTAATGGGACCACATGAAATTCACATGATCAACGATATCCATTTCACTTACTATTCCGATATAAACAAGTATTAACATAATCGGGGATGCAATAGATGACTTAAACTTTAGGCAATCCTAGTGAAGTGTATCCATCTCCCAAAGCTCTTCCTTTCTAGATGCAATACCAAAGGAGGTGGATGTGAGCCAATTGTATCTAGCCAATTTTGCATAAAATCGGATTGAGATGTCTCAATCATCACGCATTTGAATTCATTGATTAATTGTCATGTGATTTTACTTATCTCTTTTGCTTCACATCTAAATAATACACAACGACCACCGTCATTCAGGAAATTCACATGATCGATGTATGTGTCGTCGACCCAACTGTACAAACGGGACAAGTCTATGCAAGTATTAAAGGCGGATGTTATAGATGATTGATGCTTTATGCGATCCTACTAGTGACATGTGTCCGTTGTCGCATCCCGGCAAAAGA
Organism: Eucalyptus sp. ANBG9806169; assembly: GCA_014182395.1. Lineage (NCBI taxonomy): Eukaryota > Viridiplantae > Streptophyta > Magnoliopsida > Myrtales > Myrtaceae > Eucalyptus > Eucalyptus sp. ANBG9806169. The sequence goes on from CM024582.1 coordinate 29,987,114, forward strand.
TTTTCAATTTATTACGCGATGCAAATGCATGTAGCTAAGGCAGATGAGGTGGACCAATACGGTCATACCCGACTTGAAAATTAAGTGTCTATTTCGACGTGACTAGACTCGAAGCACGTAAATCTTCGTCAAATTAAAGTTGGTCCGAATTAAATGTCCCTTGTGTGATTTGTCTCCTCCCGTTCCCATAAAAACTTGTTACGTGGGTGATTCTGCCCCCTCCGAGGGCCAACAATGTTTCAAAATTCAGAGCAACCAACGGACACGATGGAGGACACGTAGGCGCTGCGGGACGACACGTGGCCGTAGATTCTTTAATTACCCCGGACCAAATTGGACGTCCAACTCCAAATCTGTCGTCGCCTGCGAGTGTCTCCTACCTATGCAAGGACCAAGGGGGACCCCAATTGAAAGCCCGTCTTAGCTATTTTCAGTAGGCCAGGCCCGATTAACTCATTAATCACGCCCCACCAAACAATAGATAAAATAAATAAATGATAAATAATATCTTAGGCGGTTGGTTGTGCTGTTAAATAAATAATTTGTAAGAGTGAAAAAAAAAAAACACTGTTTTCCCACTTTCAAATATTTAGACGAAGAAAACTAATTGATCTATAGAAAAAGATTTTCATGGCTTGAAAACAATAAATTCAAATTAGGAGAAAACCATTTCCCCTTCAAATAATAAGGAAAATGCTTTCTCTAATGGAGCATTTGATAACGCTCTCTGGAATACACGTTTCTTCTCTTTTGTTCCCGGAAATAGAAATACAAAAACGCATTTGGTAACGTTTTTGTTTTGAGAATATATTTTGATTAAAAATAAAAATTAAAAATAAATTTGTTTCTCTTTCCAAGGAACAACTCAAAAAACAAACAATAAGTTTTTTTTTCTTTCTTTTTTCTTTTCTTTTCTTTCACCTTCCTCTCTTCTTCCCCTTCTTCCCCTCTTTGGTCGCCAGCCTGGGCGTTGGCTAGCGACTGGCCAAATGAGGTCCAGCAACCTCATTGGAGCCTCGTTAGCCCCCGACAAGGGTCAGAGCTTGCTATCCATTGGCAAGGCTCGATGTCACCGGCCAACACGAGGTCAATGTTCACTTGGGTTGAGGTTGCCCGTGTGGGCAAGACCGACCTCACGATGGTCGAGCGAGGCCGAGCCTCGCTAGCCCTCATCTAGATGGTCATCAGCTGACCATGGCCAAGGTCGACGGCCAGCTAAGAGGAAGGAGAAGAAAAGAAAAGAATGCAATAAAATTATTAATAAATCAAAAGAAATTATAAGTCATATGTAATTGAGCGTGAGAGCCAAATGGATATATACTTAAACATGTATTTTTTTTCTAGATAATTATTTCTATTTCTAGATAATGAGATAATGTGGCGTTTTAAGGTCTTCTTGACTCTTATTCAAAATGTCAAATAAATGTATATTGTTGGGCTCATTACTTCAATTCAATTGATATAAAAATATTTAGGGTCATACCAAACATATATCTATTTCAAGAACAGAAATTTTATATAGTCATCAAATGTCTTAAAATACTTAGAAATTGTTCCCGAGAACACAAAAAAAAAAAAAATTGAAAAGAAACTGCCTTAGGAATAAAAAAAATGTTACAAAATGCGCCATAAATCACCAAACAAATAAAAACTCATCATTTTTTTTTTAAAATGATTTCTACAAAAACATATTTTCTCTTTATCATAAAATTTTCAGTGAAGCAAATGTACTGTTAAAAAGTTTTGGCTGATGGGTGGAGTGGAGCTCGTTAGGGATGTTTCAGCCAACCGTTTCCGGCCGACATGCAACAGCCCACCATTGATCCGCATCCTACCATCTTAGCCTCCCTCGCTATAGGTACACATCATATCGACCACTCAGGGTACTTTTGCTCATTTCGACTATGGCACTTCCATACTTTGGGAAACTCTCCATAATTGACTATTTTCTCTATATCTTGACTCCAGATGGTTTCAAGCAATTCGATACTTCTTTGGTCGTAACTCTTAACCTGTCATATGACATTTGAGTCCACTAAAATCAATTGCGCCACCTATCACGCCCTTGCCACCTCGTTCGTCATCCCAATATTAATTCCACTCGCAGTAACCTTTCCTTGAACCCCATCTGGAGGCTATTTAAGGTTTAATTTGAAAGCTAGAACGTGAATTATTCATATTAAGATCAGTATAACGTCGAAAAATAGAAGAAAAAATGAATAAATAAAAATAAAAAGCTGCCTCTTCTTACTTCTGGAAGTGCTGAAAGCATTCAAAATGAGACATCAAAAAGGCAAAGTGGATCCACTTGGCATGAAATTAGAGGCTTCAACAGAACAAAAGTCTTCACATAAATCCAAAGGGTCCACTAGCTTTGAATCTGAATATTTATCTTCTTTTGCATCTTTTTATTCTTCTCATTAAATTCTCGAGGTGCTTTATGTGGCGGGACCATGCCCATGATCGTTCACTTCCAACTTTCCAAGTCAAAATGGATTAAACTAGTCCGTAAATTCCAAAGTACATACATATGGAAAACTCTCGAATTGAATCAACAAATTCTTTTGTATAAAAAGATTAAGATTAGCATAACGAAAAATCTCAAATTAGTACACTAATGATAAATTTACCTTAAACTGATACAATTGTGATAAATTAACCATTCGTTAGTTTGTGTTAAATTTTCCAATTACTAAGTTAGATGACGAATGACAGTTAATGGGTATATCGATTTAAAATTTTACATTTCATTTTTGCAATTTGTGTTTTTTCGTGATATTCATCTAATTTAACAAAAACTATTAGAATGAAATTTGTTATAAATATATCGGTTTGGAGTAAATTTGTCACGAATATATAAATTTAAGGTTTTTTATGGTAAAAAAATTAGTTCAAATAAAATTGTCAGAAATGTACAAGTTTAGGATTTTTTATAGTATTAACCATCATGGTAATGTATGCTTAAAGGCATTTATCCAATTAAACTTACGTCCTTGAGGAAATAAGAGTGAAGGATTTTCAGGGACGACGAGAATGATGCTAATGAATAAAAATCAAATATCAAGTATCCAAAGTGAGCTTAGATTCCAAAGCTAAGATTAGAGCTATCTCAAGCCTAGGGCATATTGTCCTACTGATCATACGATAAAATGCGTCATACCAAATAGTGCTATGGTTTAGATGAGCCATTACAGTATAGTTTCATCGAGTCCTCCACCTCTCGGGCTCACAAGATGGAAAAGTCTCGGTAATGAGTGGTGAGACGTGGGAAGATGCGTGAATTTCGATGCTCTTTTTGGAAATTCAAAGTAAAAGGGGAAGAAGCAAAAAGGAGAGATAGCAGCAACGCAAGAGACATCATCAACGTTGACACTTATGATCAGTTGGGGAATCACTAAGCTGAGGGAGATCCAATCTGAAAAAGATGGACAAAAGGGCGAAGCACAGAACTCGGTCATCTCCTTCAAACATGTATATTCTTGGACGTGTAAGAACGTTTATCAAAAGGGGAAGAAACGAAAAACACGATCGAACTGCGGGTTTGCATCCATTTGCTCGACGGGGTTTTGATGATACGAAGGTTCTTAAATCTTCAAATTCAATATCCCGAATCGAAATCTAAGATCTCTTCCAACGTCGTGCGCCACGACACATTCTTAAAGGTTCATAGGACCAACGAATTACCACGGCATGTTATCGGGATAGGGACATCGTATTCGTTTCCTTACTCTTCACGTAAGTGAAACTGATCGTCCGAAAATATTCGAGCCTTTGCAATAATAGGTAGGGAACCCTTTCGGAAGCCGGAAAAAAGTTAGCCTTTTGAAGGGAACTGGGTTGAGGAAGAGAATCACACGAATCTGGAGCGTAGGATGAAATTTGGTACCAAGGAATATAAAGGGGAGCTGTGCTTTTTGGCAAGTTACACGATCAGAATGTTCGTCTCCTTTCTTCTTTCCTTTTCTAAATAGTTTTTGAAGAAAACCCTAGAATTCTGTATATCACCGCCCTCTCATAAGGCATATGTATCATCCACCATTATCTTTTTCCTTCGCAACTATGCAGTCCCGCAGTTGGTACCCTGTCCGCTTCACTGCTGCTTAAGGGAAGGAGACGGGGAATATATGCTTTGCAACTCCTAAGCCTTAGCGATCCAAGTTGACAGACAGAAACATGGTTTATAAACTCAGTCGTTATGGTTGATCACTGTAAGAACTTAAGCAAACGATGCGGACCATGGCGGACTCCAGTCTAGCTCACTACTGAGTAGGCACACCACCGTCGGCTGTTATAATCCCATAATCCTATGATCAGTTTAGGATTTGAACATGCAGTCGTCGTGATTTTTACATCTGCTAGAGAGTTTCTACCGCTGCCTTGGGAGACATATCTGCATCCAGACATGACCAATGTGCTCTGACGTTGCTGGCATTCGTTTGGTGAGAGTGCTTTGGTTTTCAGCACATTTATGTCGTTCGAGGGCGTAATGCTCGGCATCTCCCCTACACAGGCGTGCCAAACTAACTTCTCAGATCTCAGTATTTGTCAAACTGCCAACCAAATCAACCCCACAGCTCTTAATCTCTCCTATCGTTTGATTCCATATGCATGCAGTGCCCCAAAAGTAGCCTGTATGGACAAGAACTTCCCGAACTCCTTCAAAGCATACCCACAAAATCTCCCCCAAAAGAATTTTATTCTCTCTTGCAAAAGGGCGTGACGATTTTCACACTCGAAGTACAACCCAACTTTTTTTTTTTTTAAGTGAACTGATCGAATTACTCTCGACCACTAGATTTGATTCAATGTTTCCGGCCAAAGATGCACAAAAGAGTTCACGGGCCAATGGCTGGAGCGCTACGCTATTCTGATATTCTTGCTTTTGTATATGAGGAAGACTCTATTTGTAGGAGCAAATGCAATCTTAATTGGAATTGTACAATATGAAAATCATGTAGATTTATCTCCTCATCTCTCGTGATTTTATAGATCTAAGAAGATCACTGATTTATTTCTCAATCTCTCTTGATTTTCTGGATATGGAAGATCATATTGATTTATCACATGATCTCTCTTTTTTCCTTTTTTTTTTCCAATTGGGAGTGGCCTACTCAACTATAGACAAAGCAAGCAAAAGAGGAAAGAGTTTCATTCCCATTTCTAATTCTTCATCAAAAGAAGAAGAAGATCTTGTAACTAAAAATGAAATTTACCCTAGATTTTCATTAGGTTCTAAGTCCATTGCGAAAATAAAAGAAAAAAAAATCGGCAGACGGTGAGATAAGATAAAGCACAACTAATGTAATAGAAACTATAGTACAAAACTTGATATGAAAAATAGCCAAAAAGCTAAGGCAAGCGGCATTAGCGGTAGCTTCAGAACCTGCCATAAAACATCAAAGACCATAGAAATAGACTCTATATCTCCGAATAAAAAAGGAAAGCTAATTTATTTATTTTTTTGTCGGTCCTACTTTACTCCTATTCTAATTCTCACTCTTAGACTTTTGCATTGCCTCATTGCAAGGTATAGGAGTCGAAACTCACTCCTGAAACTTAATTCGTCCCCACTCCAACCTCCTTGAGAAGATGGAGATTCGAATCCCCCACCTCCCCCTTCTAAATTGGAAGGGTGCTACTAGAGTAAACCCCAGTGGTTAAAGGAAAGCTAATTTAGTTGGTCAATTTTAAAATGATTTATTTTAGCCAAAAATAATAATAAAAGAAGTCAAAAAAATAGCCTCAATCGTTATAGCATCAAGAATATCGGGACCAATCCCACCTTACCTTTTCAATTATCAAACATTACATAATCACATTCGCTCTATATAAACCCAACATTCTCGCGCTTCTCTTACCAAACTCGCACTCCATTTTTCTCGCCCAAAGCACTTTCGCGTCTCGCTCATCTCCCGAGTTTTTCTTCCTCTTTCCATTCATGGCTTCGAGCAAGGCCGCATACGATCTCTCCCCCATGTCCGACGATGCCTCCGCGCAGCACGCGATCACATTGGACGACCAGGGCGGGACCTTCTCGGTCAACGGCCACCCGTTCCTCTCCGACGTCCCCAGCAACGTGGTCGCCACCCCTTCGCCCTACGGCGGCAAGGCGTTCGTGGCAGGTTCCCCGGGGTGCTTCGTGGGGTTCGACGCTGCCAAGGACGAGAGCCGGCATGTGGCGCCGGTCGGGAGGCTGCAGGGCATCCGGTTCATGAGCATATTCCGGTTCAAGGTGTGGTGGACGACTCACTGGGTCGGATCCAAGGGCCGAGATCTCGAGAACGAGACTCAGCTGGTGATGCTGGAGAGGTCGGATTCGGGCCGCCCGTATGTGCTGCTGCTTCCGCTCCTGGAGGGCCCTTTTCGTGCTTGTCTTCAACCCGGTAATATAACTATATTCTCCGTGCACTTTGTGTGGATTTATAGCGACTGAACTATAGAAACCAAAAACTATATAGAGCCACTTATCTTTCAGACATGTGACACCATGTTAACTAAGAACATCAAGTGTTCGAAGAACACTAGATTATGTCAGAGTAAAAATCATCAACAAGGGCATTCTAGTGCATCCTAGAAAGATGTTGTCTTTTCGGATTACTATCTGAACGGGCATTAGAGTTCTTATAAACTATGTGATCAACATCAAAGCTGTAAATTTTTAAGTTTTTGCCCTGAATTCATTACGAAATCCTCGTCACAGGGAGCTTCTAACTTGCGAAGCACTTCAATAAGTAAAGTCCAAGAAAGGTTCTTTATTAGGCTGCATGAAACAGCCTGGCTCACCTGTTGACTTTGAGTAGGGGATGCATGAAGTCGAAACATTTATGGTTCACCACCTACGTATTTAGCAGCTAAGAAGTACGTCCATCATTTGGGGTGTTGAGTAAAAGAAAATCGTCAGGAACGGTTGGTACGCATTATTAGGGTCATTAATTAGGTAGGTAGTTCTGGAAAGTCAAATCAATCCGAGAACTGCAAATTGATATGGACACTTCTTAGGGTCCTGACGGACTTATTGTGGAAATTGTGCTGGTGATCAATCTAATATTGTGAATAGTATAATCATGCTACTGTCCACGCAAAAAAAGTGGCACTTCCCTATATGTATTCTCTTCCTAATGTCCAAATCATGTGCGTTCTAATGATTCTTTCTCGTTAGGTGACGACGATTATGTTGACATCTGCGTCGAGAGCGGATCAACCAAAGTCGCCACAAGCAAGTTCCGGGCGGTCCTCTACATGCACGCGGGCGAGGACCCGTTCGCCCTGGTCAAGGACGCCATGAAGGTGGCCCGGGCCCACCTGGGCACCTTCAAGCTCCTCGAGGAGAAGACCCCTCCGGGCATCGTGGACAAGTTCGGGTGGTGCACTTGGGACGCGTTCTACCTCACCGTGCACCCTCAGGGCATATGGGACGGCGTCGCAGGCCTCGTCAAGGGCGGGTGCCCGCCGGGGCTCGTCCTGATTGACGATGGGTGGCAATCAATCGCCCACGACGCAGACCCGATCACTAAGGAAGGCATGAACCAGACCGTGGCCGGCGAGCAGATGCCCTGCAGGCTCTTGAAGTTCCAAGAGAACTACAAGTTCAGGGACTACATGAGCCCGAGGGCGAGGCGCGGCGGACCCAAGGGAATGGGGGCCTTCGTTAAGGACCTTAAGGAGGAGTTCGGGTCGGTGGAGTACGTTTACGTGTGGCACGCGTTCTGCGGGTATTGGGGCGGGCTCAGGCCGGAGGTGCCGGGCCTGCCGGAGTGTACCGTGATCAAGCCCAAGTTGTCGCCCGGGCTCGAGATGACGATGGTGGATCTGGCCGTCGACAAGATTGTGAGCACCGGGGTGGGGATGGTCCCGCCGGAGAACGCGGATCAGATGTACGAGGGGCTTCACTCGCACTTGGAGTCCGTGGGCATCGATGGCGTCAAGGTGGATGTCATTCACGTAAGTATCTCTACACAACTTCCCTTTGGAATTGCTTCCATTGAGTTACTAATGGATCCTCTGGTGTTGTTTCCCGTGACGATGTGCCCGTATCAGTTGCTGGAAATGCTGTGTGAAGATTATGGTGGGAGAGTAGAGCTTGCCAAGGCCTACTTCAAAGCCTTGACAGTTTCTGTTAATAAACATTTCAAGGGAAATGGTGTGATTGCTAGCATGGAACACTGCAACGATTTCATGTTCCTCGGCACGGAAGCTATCACCCTCGGTCGTGTCGGTATGTCGAGAGTCGCACATCGGTCTACCTATGCCAATTATGTCGATTTTTGTTTTTTCTAATCCTCTGAGTAAGTGAGACTGATACTCCAATGACCATTGCTTCAATTCACTGTTGCTGACGTTCGATGTAGGCGATGATTTTTGGTGCACCGATCCATCAGGCGATCCCAACGGCACGTTCTGGCTCCAAGGATGTCACATGGTGCATTGCGCTTACAACAGCCTGTGGATGGGCAACTTCATCCACCCGGATTGGGACATGTTCCAGTCGACGCACCCGTGCGCCGAGTTCCATGCTGCTTCCCGAGCCATCTCCGGTGGCCCTATCTATGTGAGCGACTCGGTTGGAAAGCATGACTTCCAGCTGCTCAAGACCCTCGTGTTGCCTGATGGGACCATCCTGAGATGTGAATACTATGCCCTCCCGACTCGGGATTGCCTCTTTGAAGATCCTCTCCATGATGGCAAGACCATGCTCAAAATATGGAACCTTAACAAAGTAAGATTCCGATGATCATCAGTTGACTATTACAGATTAACGAGCTTCAGCTTCTAAAATGCGGTGTAATTCGTAGCAGTCCCAATTGCGCATGTACTATCGACTCGTTTTTTTTTTTTTTTTAAATCAAAAACTTCACGGCGATCCTCACGTTATGCTTTTGTCGGCTTTGCTCTCCAACAGTATACGGGGGTCATCGGTGCATTCAACTGCCAAGGAGGAGGATGGTCTCGTGAATCGAGACAAAATCAATGCTTCTCCCAGTTCTCAAAAACGGTGACCTCCAAGACCAACCCCAAGGACATTGAATGGAACAGCGGCGAGAACCCCATACCCATTGAAGGAGCACAAGGATTTGCCATGTACATGTTTAAGTCCAAGGAGCTGACTCTCTCAAAGCACTCTGAAGAGATAGAAATCTCACTGGAGCCATTCAACTTCGAGCTCATAACCGTTTCTCCGATAACCGTCTTGACCGGGAAGCCGGTGCAGTTTGCTGCAATCGGCTTGGCCAACATGCTCAACACCGGCGGAGCTATTCAGTCCTTGTCCTACAAGGGTGATTCGGTCGAAGTCGGGGTGAGGGGAGCAGGGGAAATGAGGGTTTACGCCTCTGTCGATCCGAGAGCCTGCAAAATTGATGGGCGCAACGTCCCTTTCGAATACGAGGAGCACATGGTCATTGTTCAAGTTCCATGGACTGGTTCTGGAAAACTGTCCAAGGTTGAGTACTTATTCTAGATATGTAGTGACTGTCTACGTCCTTATTACCTTGATGAGGAGTATGATGGACATGGGGTTCGACGTAAGCCCCCTCAAGTATTACTAAATATAATGTCAGATGACAGCAGTAGTTTCCTTCGAGTTCAGTGACTTCCAAGTCTTTTCTTTTTTGGGCAGAATATGCCACGAACTGTGGACCTCCTTTACTATCCTTTCACAAAAAGTATGAAGTTTCTTCCATTTTCCATCTAAGTTTTCATGCTTCAATTTCCAAACAAGGACGTAACATTATCCTTCGTGCAATCACTAGAGTTCTGTTTGTGATGACTGAATATTATTATAAAACGTTTACCATGCATTTCTCTGTTTCAACCGGTCACACAGGCCCTTAACTCATTTATGAGGAGTACATGCTCTTGTTAAAACTCTATTTGTTACCCGAAAAATGAAAGTAATTTTAAAGGACTTCATTATCAAAGAAGAGGCAAATTTGGAGCCATCTCATAACTCATTTATGAGTACATGCTTTTGTTAAAACTTCATCTATTACCCGAAAAATGAAAGTATTTTTAAAGGAATTCATTTCCCATGTTTGATTGTAATTTGCAAATAATATGGATTTTTGTTGCAAATAATATGGACTTCTGTCAAGGACTTGAGCTCGGGTGCTGGGACAGTGGCACATGAGCTTGGATCCCACGCACAGTTGCTATGGACTTGGGCATGGGCGCGGGTCCCGAATGCAGGAAGCAGGTACTCAAGCTCGAGCTTGGGAGACCCGAGCATCCCACTAACCTTGCCTCAAGGGATCTGAGCCCGCGTGCTAAAATCTAATCATATTTTGAAAAAAATTTTTATTTCAAAAGAGAAAGCCATTTGTTATTTTTAAAATCTAATCATATTTTGAAAAAAAAAATTATTTCAAAAGAGAAAGCCATTTGTTATTTTCTTGAATTTAATCATAAGTTTTCCACTGACTCATTAAAGCAACATGGCTTTTCTGCCTTCAGGCTTCAAATCATTGTGTCAATAGAAGAACCATCCTCGGACGTATATTTCCTAAGGTAAAAGCATCTCATTCGTCTAAGCCGACTGGCCTACATGCCATTCCCACAGACAGTTCTACTCAGGAAATCAACCCAAACCGGCATCCGTTTGGGAAAGGATACTCGAGTGTTAAACAGTCATTTGAGCGTGTCTAGATCCACGATAAGAATCGACATATCCAAAAGCTAAGCAAACAGCTTTACAAGAGCAGGAATGATAACTGTGAGCAGTAGAAGCGATGGAAACAATTTGAATTTCAGTGAGTATGCACAAAAAGAGATGGAAACAAGGTCATAGATAGAGAGCTAGGCAAGCAAGAATACCAAGTCAAACTAGATCCGTCACTTACCAGCACAATAGAAAAAGCCAAGGGAGAAGGGAGAATGAACAAAGATACAGAACATTCACTGCGCAAAGAAACCTAATCTCCGAGAATATGGCTCCTTTCAGCGAAGTCGCCAAGTCATGATGCAACCGTCAAACGTATAGAGGTGAGCATCACAGTACCACATTATCGACCGAACCAACCTCTAGGGGGCTGGACATCAGAATCGTTCATTAACTTGTCTAGCACTATGTTCAAATCCACAGGCTGTCCATTCTCGGTCAACCTCCGAACAGTACCCTTAACCTGGTCTCTCGGGAAACCCATGCTTGTCACTTTGTCAACCACGTCATCTACAGGAACCCTGTTTCCAGTTCCACTGGAACCTGAGTTGCCACTCACTGCAGATGCGGTGGGTAGAGCATGAGGAAGTACCCGAGCAGTTGGAAGCTGTGGATAACCAATTCCACCACTCTGCGAATGTTGCTGAGATTTCATGGGGGAGCCACTACCATACTGTGGAGCTCCGCCATACTGCATCTCACTAGGCCCAGATGGCTGGCTGTATGGAGCAGAAAATCCTGAACTAGACCTGCTGGGTGGTGGCTCGTACATCTGGGGGGTAGCCCCATAAAACTGTTGGGGCGGAGGAGGCCCACTAGGTGGCTGAGCAGGGGGCTGACGGAGGCTTGGGGGGTAGGTCTGAGATGGAATATATGGCGTCTCTTCGGGATGGTGGGGTACTGGTGGTTGAGGAGGATTTACTGGTGCCATGCTTGGGTGCTGTGGCGGTGGAGGTGGTGGCTGTGAAAACTGAGGTTGAGGAACTGTTTGGTATTGGTGATGAGGCAGACCTGCTTGAGGTGGAGGTGGCTGCTGGGGGGGAGGAAGTTGGAAATGCTGATTCGAAGCTTCTGAGGCTTGAGCTGGGGGTGGGAAATAAGGATCACGCTGAGGAACAGGAGGAATCTGTGGCTGTGGAAACTGGTTTGGAAGCTGAACTGGAGGCGGTAGACTTTGTTGAGGAGGTGGTGGTAGAGGAGCATTAGGGGTGGGCAGAGCAGGCAAAGGTTGTTGAAAATTAGCATGAGAAGTCTGCTGAAGAGATTGCTGAGGAATGGATGGCACTGGATGTTGGGAATCCACATGTGAAGCCTTCTGATTATCCTGCTGCTTCTCTGCCTTAGATAATTGCAGTTTTGCGAGCTGATACTGAGCCTCCATAATTTCTTGTTTGTCTTTTAACACCTGCACCCCTCCTTGCACCTGCATAGAATGGACGGCCATAAGCAAGAAAATTGGAATGTCCTCAAATTAAGTGGACCTAATATAACTCATCTACATTGCCCGCAATCAAGCCATCTCACAACGTACTTTCCAAGTCCTTCACAGATTTACTGTTGGAATCTAGAACATGTAACACAGACCAAGCAGGAAAAGAAAGCAAATATGGGAAACTCACATCTCTGAGAATATTTTCCAGCTGTCTCATTTTCCCATCTGTAGTCCCATAATTGTTATCTACTGACACCTTCAAGTCATCAACAGAATTCTCGAGGTTGCGAGTTCTGCTCTCCAGCTGAGTCAACCGTGCACTAACACCTTCCAATACATGCAGCAAGCTATCAGCATGCTTCTTCATTGTTCGATCTATCTCAGACACCATTGATGCATCAAAGGCATGCTGATCCTTCTCAGCAATGAGTTTTGCAGGTTCAAAGGAATCCAGTGAACTATAGTTCTGTGAAAAAAAAAAGGGTTCCTCTACATAAATAAGCCAGTAACTTCAAAGAAATAATCTTAAACGCAACAATACATGCTATTCAATTGTTCATCGTGGAAATGTCAATTAATACGTGCTGGATGTGTCGACAATATACAAACAGGATTTCAAGAAAGCGAGAACAGAGGTACACCCCCGAAACATGAATAATGTAATCATATGTTCTTTCTCCTCTTTTTCCCCTACAAGCATTCGCGCCATTCTTACTGTCTCTTCTTCTGAGCTTCATATAAGAGTCCTTGACCATATCCCAAGAGACTCCTCCCATATAATCCCCCCATTTATTTTTGTCATTCTGTATTTCCTTCTACACTGTACTAAACAAAATCCTCAGAACTAAGATTTACAAAGCAACAGGAAACCTGTAGCCATGCCACAGCCAATGTGAGAAAGACTCCAACATAATCATAATTGACAAAGATTCTCAAGAGATGAGAATTGTATAAATGCTCCCTCCATGGGGCAATCTCTCTCTCCATGCAAATTGGAAGAACAGAGGCTTTCACGGTGGTTCACGACTAACATTAATACTAGAATATTTCCTTCTCTCCTAAAACGTTTAATCAGAATTCTTCTTATATCAGATCCAATTACTTCCCTTATGTAGCATGTAAGTTCCCTAATTTGGTATAGCAACCGCTACTACTAAACCATCAAAGCCCATCGATGGTGCCATTAGGACTCCTGTACACATACTCAATACGAAAGGTATTCTAATGCCTGCAAACTTCTACTACCTCTAGTCACCGTGCAGTCACAAACTCCATAGTAATTAGAGATTCACACGCGACAGAAAGAAGTTCAACCATTCCAAACACCAAAGTTAAAGAACCACAAGCATCTCTCCAATTACATGACAATATCAATCACTTAGCGCAGCGGCAACATGATCATTCAACTAAACCCCATATACCCAATCACAAAGACAAAAACCCATCTGAACCACATCCACACGCAAGCAAAACTGAACCAGATCATTACTCGGACAGGCGCGGCGTTCGCGTTGGCCATGGGATCGAGGGACCCCCACGCCCTGGCGGATCCACCGTCGAAGCTGAGCGCCGGCGAGCCGGAGACGGCGATGGGGCGAATCGGCTGGAAATCGTAGCTCGGCACGATCTCCTCCCTCTTCACCCCATCGTCGCCGTCGCCGTCGTCGTCGTCCTCCTCCGCGCCGCCGCCGCGGCCGTCCGCGTGGTCCCGCTCCTCCTCGGGGTAACTGTCGCGGTGCTGGTCGCGGGGGTCGGCGGCGAGATCGATGAAGTCCTTGCTCGGCGCCGACCCCTGCGACGCGAGATCCATGATCTGCTTGTCCATGAACTGCGACGCGTTCATCGAGAGATGGAGAATCGGAGGGGTTCGAACTTCGAAGGGGAGGGGGGCCGCCTGGTACCCTCTTTCGGAGCTCTTGCGGGTGGTCTAAGGTTGAGGAGGAGGAGGAGCTGACGAAGAAGACGACACGTTTGGTTTTTCTGCCGGGATTTTTCTTTTCTTTTCTTTTCTTTTTTGGGGAGGGGGACGAGATTGAGAATGTCCTTCCGACCGTCGATAATGACATCAGTAACCATTTTAGTTGGGTGCTGATTCTCGAAATTTTAATTTTTTAATATAACTCTTAACATTTTATTAAATATGCAATGTTATCTTTAAATTTTTAATTTATTCGATATGATCCCTAAACTTTTAGTATATATTTAAATTGCTCCTTAAACTATATAAAAATAACCAATTCCATCCTTTCATTATATTAAATTCAAGAATAACATTGAACATTTTTATATATTTTAAGAAAAGTTCAGAGATTATATCGAAAAATTAAAAATTTAAGAATGATATTACATATTAAGCTAAATTTTAGAGATTATATTAAACAAATTAAAAGTTTATGGATCAGATTATATATTGGGTTATAGTTTAAGCACCATTTGCAACATTTTCCCTTCCGACAAATGCGTGGGCCGTGGGCTACGTAAGACGTTGTTCCTGGGCAAATTTAGTCTGGGCCCCCTTGAAAAGGCCCGTATTCCGAAAAGGAGCCCACGACTTGTGCTTAATGACGAAACCGACCCGCTCTTTTCGAACGCAGGGAGAAAAAGCCTCCAGCTTCCGGCGCAGTCCGAAGAAGCACCCAAAGCCGTCGTCACCTCGAAGTGCTGCGCTTACACCAACTCCCCAGGCCACTGTCGCCGCGTCTCCTCTCGTGCTCGCTTCTCTCGCTCGCTCGCTCGCTCTCGCGCGGGGCCGCCCACCAGAGCAGCCGCAGAAGAACGCGATCGATCGACGGCGATGGCATCGATCGCGGCGCTTGACGACGACATGGTGCGCAGCATGTCGATCGGAGCCGTTTTCTCCGACTTCGTGAGTTCCGATGCTTTCGCCTCCAATTCCTTCCGCCGAATGCGAGCTCGACGGTGGCTCGAGCGTCTATTACGCCTTCAGGAGAGATAGATAGATAGAGAGAGAGAGAGAGAGAGAGAGAGAGAGAGAGCGCGTGTTTGTGGTCGCGCGGCGAGTGCCTGAGATGTGTTGGTTTTGATTCGACGGTTTTTAGGGTCTAGATTGCAGCGAACTACAGTCGGAGCGTGTTGTGTGGTCGCGAGCGCCTTTTGTTCTTTGTTTTATATGCTGTCTTTCTCAGGGATCAGCGGTGCAGAGTAGTTGGTTCCCCGCTAGATACTGTTAGATGTTGTGAAGGTCATATTAAAGATTCCTTTTTTTTTTCTTTTTTCTTTTTTCATGAATGGTCATTTGGATTGACACCTCGATTCGTTCATCAATATGTGTGTGCTGAAGCTTTTCTAATCGGTCTTTTGATGTTTCCTTGACGCACGACACATTGGTAGCGAAAAAAGAGTCCTTTAACATGGCCTATTGAGAAACTTTCCATCGCTGAAATGATATGCAATGTGGCTGCGGTGAACTAAATTCTGAAGACATGGGTGGTTTCTGAAGAGAGTTGAGGAGCGATGCGCGAATTTTCCTTGTAAAGGTTTGGTATTTACTTGATGCGGTGTGAGCTCAATCTGATTGTGTCCTGCTCGCAGATTGGGAAAATAAATTCGCTTGATTTTCACCGTAAGGATGATATTTTGGTCACGGCCGGCGAGGATGATTCAGTGAGATTGTATGATATTGCAAATGCCAGGTGAGTTTGTTCTACCAAGCCAGAGGCTCTTTATATTTCCAGATGTTGGAATCGTGTTTTGATGCCTGAAAGCATATTGGGAAGATACTCTCATAGTTCACATCCTTAGCTAACTTCCTTGAGATGTACTCTATTCGGTGGTGGAACTTGAGGTGTTCTCTCTGTATGGATCCTTCGGTAAAACTGCTTTTTCGTTGATGAGCTGCAGGTTGCTCAAGAGCACCTTTCACAAGAAACATGGCACTGATCGCGTGTGCTTTACTCATCATCCAAACTCCCTCATATGCTCTTCAACCAAAAGCTTAGATACTGGAGGTCTGTTTTTGCCGTTAAATGGGCAGTATGCTATCTGATTTAAACAGTTATTTTCAGGGAATGGCAACAATTAACTATTTCTTTTTCTTTGAATGTTCAGAGTCCTTAAGATATATATCAATGTATGATAACCGATGCCTCCGCTACTTTAAGGGACACAAACAGAGGTTTGAGCTCTTTAATTTCATCATTAGCAGAAAGAATGAGCTTGTCTAATCTGTGATGGCTATTAGCCTGCTATTGTATTCCGTATTCCTATTTTGGGCAGTCAGGCATGATGCTGTTTTAGGCATCTAGTGCTGTTGATACTTGCAGTTTTTTCCTCTATCATCTATCTTGAGCTTTTTCTTCAGATTTTGTTATACTGATTCATATTTCATTTCTGCTGTAGAGTTGTTTCCCTGTGCATGTCTCCAATCAATGATAGCTTCATGTCAGGCTCTCTTGACCACAGCGTGAGAATGTGGGATCTCCGTGTGAATGCTTGCCAGGTTGGTTGCTAGTTTCAAAAAGAAAAAAATATCAATGGTTAAAGTAGAGTTAGTGGAATCAAGTTTGGTGGAGAGCATCGATCAGAAAGAGTCATTACTGGATTGTGTTGGCTTCTAATGCACATCCTTCGGATTATAAGAATACCTCAGGAGTCCTGACTAGTATGATAATTAATCAATGTTGCTTTTACCTGTTATTTAATTGTTTCCACTTTCCAGATGTCTTTTCCATGCAAATGATACTTTGAAATATCAAATTTAGACATAGGGATCAAGGCATTTTTATTTTGAAAACCGATTGTCTTGACATGTTTCTGTTAAATGTATTGAACTTAAGGATCATAATTCTGTACTTTGGTTAATCAAATGAAACATGATCACAAATAGTATTAAGATGCCAATTATATCCATACTATTTTGTATGCTTTCCTAGTCAATAATTTATTACTTTTGCCCTTTCTTTCGCTTTCTTTAGTCTCCCCCAGTTCATTGTGTTTAAACGTTATGTGTTAGATATTTCAAAAATTTACGAATCAAATAAGACCTTTAAACCTTAGGCTGTAAATGCACAATTCTTTGTGTGCAGGAATTATAATATTTCATGCATTGTGTATTACCTCCTATTATACTAGATAAGCCCAAATATGATATTCTATTGAAATCTTTTGCAAGATTCTTTTTATGGTGCTTCTAGTTGCATTCCTACATGGGTGGGGTGGGGGTAAGGGAGGGATTGGGGACACATGGTTAGAAAGATAAACATCCTACATTATACTGCAAAAATTGAGATTACTTTTAAAGTTCTAGTTGGAATGTTGTATCTAGTCAATATTGAACTTAAAATTTTATTAACTAAACCCTAGCATTATATGGATTGAAAAGAAAAAATTGAACATGAAATCTACCGAAAGTAACACATAAAAGCTCCAATACAGTTCACCTTGCCCTTTACAGTTGCAGACAATGATGATGCTTACCTTTGTAGTCTCCAGGGAATTCTGCGTCTACGTGGCAGACCTACCGTTGCATATGACCAGCAAGGTCTTGTCTTTGCTGTAGCTATGGAAGGGGGTGCTATCAAATTGTTTGATTCACGCTCTTATGACAAGGTTGCAATATTTTGTAATGAAATGTTATTTCTGAATAGTTGTTTTGGAGCTCAGAGTATTGATCAAATAGTTTTGTTGTATCTTTTCCATCTTTTAGGGGCCCTTTGACGCCTTTTTAGTTGGTGGAGATACATCTGAGGTCTGTGATATCAAGTTCAGCAATGATGGAAAATCAGTGCTATTATCAACCACAAACAACAACATCTATGTTCTCGATGCATATGCAGGAGATAAGGTTGCCTTCTTCATAAGTCATCCTTGTTTTGGAGTTTTGCCCATGTTTTGGTTTAGTGCAGTTGTCCCGTTGACCTTTTTTAGAATCATTGGGATAGAGCTTGGTCCTCTTTTCTGAGTTTTCACCTGTCCTGTAAATACTTATTGCAAATGGCATGTATTGCAGCAATGTGGATTCAATTTAGAACCATCTCCAAGTACACCGATAGAGGCAAGTTTTTCCCCGGATGGCCAGTACGTTGTATCAGGTATCCTTTCAAACTTTTGAAATCATGGAGATGTTGAAAGTTAACCAGTCTCTCAGCACCGTCACTGCAATTAGAGGCCATTTCATCAGTCCATTCTGCAGAACTTAGAGGAGACTATTCAATTACTTGGCACTTTGTTGTTGTGGATATTTCAAGATCAGGAACACATTTTGATATACATGAATCTATAGGAGTAGAAACTCGTTCTCTTCAAACCCATGCTAATAGCACTTTTATGTTTATACAAGGCTCAGGAGATGGAACTTTACATGCATGGAATATCAGCAGGCGAAATGAGGTATATTGTTTTGTTCAGTTTGACTAGTAATCCAATGCTCTCTTCTCTCTTAAAATAGCATTTGGCGGCACCAGTTAAGCACACAAATAGGTAAGTTGGAGTTTGATGGCTGAAGAATCTTGGACACTTTAGGACAATGACATTTTGCAGAGCATGCCTATCTGAGTCACCTTTTTGGCATTTCTTAACAACCATCATCATGTCTTCATAGAAAAGTGTTGAAATTTCTTCTTGAAATAGTACTTCTAGTTCTAGCATTGCATAACAAAGGACGACAGAGCAAAGCATGTGTCCATGCCATCTCATCGAGACTAAAGTGGGATATAAGTCAGTAAATGCTTGCTTGGAGAAGCACCATGATAAGCAATTATTGCACAATTATATATACAAATCATACTGAATATCTCTCCTGTCGATCGTAGTACAGCTAGCGAATCTGGTGCAAAATGCAAGTGTTCTTGTCATAGAAATAAGCTGACATTCTTCTTGGGGCTTGATCCACCAGGTAGCATGTTGGAATAGCCATATCGGCGTCGCATCATGCTTGAAATGGGCTCCTCGTCGGGCCATGTTCGTAGCGGCATCTACTGTCCTCACTTTCTGGATTCCAAATTCCGAGCCCGAGCTTGCTTCTGCCAAAGGCGAGGCCGGAGTTCCACCAGAACAAGTATCACTGTGAAGCCTCCATTTGCAGCTCTAGACCCTACCATGAGCTTATTTAAGCGAGCAATAGAGTTAACAATATGTTGTAAATCTTCTCATGTGCCTGGCGTAAATTTTGCAGTTATTACTAGACCAAGATAGTTTCATGCTCCACAGAACAAATTGACACCTCCCCTCCTGTACTTTAAAGTCACAATTTTCAAAAGCTTCTGTTTTCTTTCTTCTTGATTTTGATTATCTGATTTTTCCCAGAAAAGGTGAGAATCCATGGGTGTTGGTTTCCCCAGAGGTCATCCAGTTTTGACTCTAATCTTATACCTGGAAAAGTTAGAATCCGTGTTCCATGTTTATTTGTTCGCCCATTTTCTTTCTTTTGGTTACTGTGAAATGATTCTCTGCTCTACTAGATCAGGGTCGGAGAAATTAGTTGAATTTTAGTTGGGCAAGACCTCTTTATAAGTTCAGTTACACATCATGGAACATCAGAGTGACTTGGTCGAAGGTCACGAAGCACACGAGTAGGTTCTCCACTGTTATCGAGTTCTTGAATTACAGTTTCGTGGAGACGTATTTCAGATAGACCCGTCCATTCAATTACAGCATTAAGTTTTCGAACGACAGCACACTGTGAACCGAACCTACGTAGCGCATAGGAAAAATTAGGAAGGAGACCACACGACGACAAACGAGGCAGATGAAGTGAATGACCACCGCCACCCGATGTGTCGCTCGATTCCTGCGCTCGACGGCCACCTCACTGGTTTTGCTTTGCCCTGCCTCTCTTCGGTTTCGGTTCCCGATCTGAAACTTGTTCCTCATGCACGCCCTCTCTTCACCGTCTCCCCACCTACGTGTCCATCTCCCTCGCTCCCTCTCTCCTCTATAAAATCACCGCACCTTCACCTCCAACTTTAACTCTCCATCTCTCTTATCTTCCTCTCTCTCTCTCTCTCTCTCTCTCTCTCTCTCTCTCACTTGTGTCATAGAGCTTTCATTCGGCCACCGTCCATGGCGGACCGCGACCGCGACCGCGAGAGGGACCGAGACCGTTCCCACCAGATCCAAGTCCATCCGCAGCACCGCTACAACACTGGCCCCGGTGGCAAGGGCTACATGTCTGAGGGGGGACCGTCCGCAGGCAAGGTCCTTGCGGTCATGGCGATGCTCCCCGCGGGGGGCATCCTCCTCGGCCTCGCCGGGCTCACCTTCGTCGGGACCCTCATCGGGCTCTGCTTGACCACCCCGCTGTTCATCATCTTCAGCCCCGTGCTCGTGCCAGCTGCGCTGGTGATCGGGCTTGCCGTGACGGGCTTCCTCACGTCGGGGGCATTCGGGCTGACAGCACTGTCGTCCCTCTCACGGGTGGCGAACTACATAAGGCAGGCGATCGGCACGTCGCCGGAGCAGATGGCAGAGCATGCGAAGCGGCGGCTTGCAGACACCGCCGGGTACGTGGGCCAGAAGACGAAGGAGGCAGGCCAGCAGGTGCAGAGCAAGGCCCAAGAAGTCGGCGGTGAGCGCGGCGGTGCCGGTGGAGGGAGGACTTGAAGAAAACGAGGGCTCCATCAAGAGCTCGACGAGGATGACTAGGGAGTGTGCATGATGGGGTCCTTTGAGCGATCATTGAGGAATCGTTCGGGGGATGCATGTAAGGGTTCGTATGAGATCATGAAGAAGGGGAAAATAAGGAAGCTTTTTCTTTTGTATTTAGTCATTTTGGGATTTGCATGCAGGTTTACATTTTGAAGGGGGGTGGTTGGACCTTGTAGCTACGTTTGTCTATGTCTTTTAAATGAATGTTATGTTGTCGTCGTTAGTTGTCGTTGCTCTATGGTTCTTTTGATGTATCGTGTACCGTCTTGCGCGCGTTGAGGTTAAGTAAAATTACCTGCTCTTGATCTCCCGGCTTAATAAGGGGGCCTCATCATTGTAATGACGAGCCTAATCGACGTTTACAAAGATAGAGAAACCAAAAGATCAGTCATTTCTGGTCGGCTTTTGCCATGTTTAGTCGAAGATGACCGACTTAATCGGTCGGATCGACATCGTCCGTCATCTTAACACGAGATTATCAGCTTTCTCATGGGAGCTGCTGGGTAACTGCTGGATCTTGGGATATTGAATATGTATCGGGTCGAGTCGCAAATCGGATTATCGATTCAGATTGAAGTCGGGTCAATTTTAGCGGTCCATTGGCTTTATCGAAGTTTAATTCCCAGATGGTGATTCTATGATGTGGAATTGATCCTCATAATTAAGCTTTTTAAATTTCGAATCGTCATTCAAAAAATTTAAGGACTAAAGTGAGCCTAGACCGATCTTTTTAGTAGCGGCTGTCCACAGATTCTATAAAGAATATGGCGCACAAATTAAGAGTACCTGAGTTGGGGAAAAATGGAGAACATCTGGGAGTCTATTGGAAGATATGCTCGATGTGGAAATCAATCCGGAGCGAGATTGATACATTAAAGTTCTTTCCTTTCATTGTTCATAGTACTAAATTTATGGAACATTTTTAATGTAAGAATTCAAGTTGAAGAAATACAACAAAATTCCTTCAAACTCCTTCACCTTCTGACTTCTTTCTTTTTCTTTCAATTTCTTTCCTGGTATCATAGCGCTTTCGAATTCCTGGCTCTGATTGCCTGTCGGATTTTTTTCTTTTTCGTACCAATACCATGACTCAAAATCTACCATCAGTTTCTGACGGGCGTGCAAGCCGACACCACAAGAAGTTCCAGAAATCCATACCTTAAGCCCACTTGCTGAAGTCATCCCAAGTCCGGAGCAGCCAACTCGGGCTCAACATGTACAATAGCATCCCTTCTAGGACCAGTCGAATCTGGCGCAACCCATCTCAGGCTACCACATTGCGGGTCAATCCTTCGAGTGGCTACCTATCCAACTACAGCCCAATCCATGGTTCTACGAGCCAACCCAAAATGTTCCGTGGCCAGGAAATCAGGGCCACAGAAATAAGACCCAGCCCAATGGAGGCCCACCAATGGGGCAAGCCCAACCACCAAGTTGGGATGGTTCAATGCGAGTCAAGCACCCGAATCGAGTACTTCAAGTCTGGAACAAATCCTTATCCAGTTCTCCAACCCGGGTTTCTGTCGTATCCAATCACGGTCGCCAATGGTCACCTGAAGCCCGGCGACCTACCATACGTCTTCACCGCCGGCGAACCAGAACTATGGCTTGCTGCTCATCAACTTTCGAGACCCAAACACTATTCGACATAGGCACAAGAATTCCAACAAGCCTTGGCCTGAATGACAAGGATGGTTTCCTTGACGGAATCATTATGATTCCAGCCAATGAGCATTTTGTGCGACAATGAAGAAAATACAATCAACTCATCCAAGCATGACTCGGAAATTGCACAGCCCCAACCATCATAGCCGAATTATCCTCGATAGACAACTCGAAAATTATGTGGGAAAACGTAAAGGAAATGTTATGGCAAATTGGATCAAGTGAAAAAAAAAATCCCTTGTCCAAAAACTATCAGAGCTAAAGTATGGAAATATGTCCATCACAACATGCTTCAACAAGTTCTTGGCACTCTGGAATGAACTAAAAGTGGCCGAAAAGAACCTTGAAAGACCATAATCAACCTTGCAGCAGTACAAGGCCATAAAAGAGAGAGAAAAGGTAACCCCATTCTCCTGATTTTAAACAATACATACCTCCTATTTCAATCCCAGATCTTTAATGTGAAATGTATGATGCAAAAACCCCTTAAAACTCTTGATAGCAGTCTCATCATTTCTCATAATGAGTATTTCATCAATATATATCATCAAGTCAATAGATGACATGCCTTTTGTCCATATGAATAAGGCATAATCATGTATGGATTGCTTGAAGCATGCAACTCTGAGTGCATTGACAAACTTGGCATAATACTATCTGGAAGCTTGTTTAAGACCATTAAGGGATCTGCAAAGACGGCATACCATTGATCTAATATATGTCATGCGATACAAATGCTCAATCACTTCATGTAGAGTCCAAAACAGTCCCATCCAAATGCAAAGGTTGTAAAGTACTTGAAGAAATGTCCAAAACTTGGAATACTTCATAGAAATGATGGCCTATTGTGATACAAATTAAGTGACTTGCCTTATGAGTTGAACATCCATCATCCGTTTTTGTATTGCTCGGAGAATCTTTGCTTTCATGGAAAATGAAAAAACATAACCCACCATCTCATTGTCATTAGCTAATGTAGAATGTTAAGCCATGGCAAAAACCACATGTGAGGTTGTATAGATACAAGGCCTACTCCAAGACCTTATGATACAAGTTAAGGGATCAACCAAACTATTTTGTGATAATGATGTGACTCTCAAGCTTGCAGCAAATCCCATAATACATGAATGAACAAAACATATAAAAGTGGATTGTCATTTCACTCAAAACAAGATCCAAGAAGGGATAATTGAGACAAGAGGAATTAGAACAATAAAACAACTTGCAGATATCTTTACAACACGCATATCTATTGAGCAAGTTAGGTGCCTTGAACATTTATAAGCCACCAGCTTGAAGGAGAGTGTTGGAAAATATCCACGAGATGTGGAAATCAACCCAGATTGAGATTGATACATTAAATCAATCAAGGGTTAAAGTGAATCAATCTAAGATTAGAATTGATTTCTTAGAATATGTTCTTTCATTTTATTTTTCATACTTTGTATAATATATATGGCACATTACACATGTAAGAATTCACTTCTTAGGTTGGGGCTAAACTAAAGAATAAATGTTTATGATATTAGCAAAGAGTAAATATGAGGCTTAAAAGGTGGAAAAAAAAAGTTAATGTGAAAAATATGAAAAGAAACTCTAATGAAAGCTATAGTGTGAACCCTTGTAAAGTCAATCTTCGAAGTGTCAATCTCTATATGGCAAGTAACTAAAAAGAATAGCAAAACCAAAATAGGACAAGCATGCTTGGTGAATTTCCATTAACCCTTCTAGCCTATGGGTCCATGTCTTAAAAGGTCTCTACTTCTCAAACTATAATTTCTGGAGTGCAAGGATGGGGCCTCTCTTTCTTGGGGATGGCAAAGTATATAGATGGGCAAAGAGAACATATCTAGAATGATGAGATGAAAAGTGAGCAATGGTGAAGACATTAACACTAGAGAAGATCGGTGATTGTTATCGAATATTATGGGAGGAAATACAAGGAGAAACTAAGAAATTGGCCGAGTTGATAAACTGGGTAGGATGCAAATGTGATGAACAACTAGTGAATATAAAGGCAAGGTACTTGTGGGCTAAAACCAAATTTGGGTCTTGGACAGTCAAGAGTGCCTACAACTACCTAAGAGGATTAATAAACCAACAACAAGCAAACTAGGCATCATCGTTATATCAAACCCCAAAGATATATGGAATATGATATGGAATCTTAACACCCCCCTCCCCCCAAAAGTCAAACTATTCATGTGGAGCTTGTGTGAGAACACTTTCCCGACAATCGAGAACCCAGGAGAGAGAAAATTTTACCCGTAACAAAAATTTTACCCCAACCTTTTATGCCCTCTTGTCAACAACACCCAAAAAAGGTGGGGCATATTTTCCTACTCTATGAGTGGACTAGCGAAGTCTAACGACCTCTATTTCGAATATAAAAGTTTCGAGTCAAGGCCTTGTCGAATTGAAGAGTCGTTTCTAAAACACAGAAACCCACCGAACACCTCACATTCCCAATCTATTGGTTGAGATATTTTGGAACTTTGAAAGCTGGAAACAACTTTGTATTCCATTGGCAAAGTCTAAATCTAAACTAGGTCGTGGAGTCAACAAAACCAACACACAAAAATTATGAGAGATGGAACATGAGGAAAAGGGAAAGTGAGAAGAAATACGGTGGTATCACATACAAAATGGAATCACCATGAGAAAGACACATTGAAGATCAATGTGCATGGCCCATTTGCAAATGAAGAGCAAGTAGAAAGTATCCCTGGTTTTTTATCTTCCAATAATTGGACATGATTTATTTAGAGGCCCACTTAGTTTGTAATCTCGAAACTATCTCAGAAAATGAAAGAAGTTTATTTTGACCAAAGAAAACCTATAGCCTATCCGGTATGAAATAAGTGGGTATTAGCTTTTCAAAGATATTACGGCTCAACTCATTTTCATTTGCATAAAATATAAAAATTATAAATTAATTTGAGTCTAAATTCGGAAATGTTTTATCGAGTTTTCATTGATTAATTATTTAAATAATTTTTTTGAAAAATATTTTTAAATTATTAATTTTGCACAAATATACAAAGCGTCAATTCTCGGTGTCGACCATTGTTTCGTGGTCTGGGCGGTCATCTAACCTCGGATGAGTTTCCTCGTGAATGAGATGCATCTCAACTTATGTTGCACTCTGACCAAAAAAGAAAAACTTATGTTGCACGTGTGGGATCTCACCATGTCTTGTCTCTCTTCATTCAGCGACACGTGTCGCGTCCTGCGGGGGCAGTAGCGAATTTGTGACGTCATAAACGGACGCACTGACATCCGTAGTTTCTCCCCCCCACGACGATGCGCACAAAAAGAATTTGGGACTGTTCAACGGGCATGTGCATGTGCATCGGGCCGGGACAGGGGCAGACGTCCAATCCATCAAATCAGTCGGGGCGATCGGGCCGGCGGGGCCACGTGATCCGTGGCCGGCTCGGAAATGGCCCACGGCATTGACAGCCTTACGCGACGTGACCTCGTGACAATCCCTGTCCCCGGACTTAAATTCCGACTCTGGTTTTGGCCTTCGCACGTCCGCTCCCTGTTCCTTGTCTTGTCGCCCGCTTTTGGTCTGATGCTGACTCGCGCATTGTTCTTGCGCACGCTTTGCATTCGAGCTGATCGAAATAGGGCACGAGAGTCCCTTTAACCGACCAAAATTTAGATCACTGAAATAATCATAATTTCGTCCTAATGAATGGTTCTCCCGATTCAAACGGACCATGCTTAATTGATGACCTTACCTTAATAATAGCAGAACATATCAATGACATTGTATTTGCACATGCTTGGTTTCAAGCTATGAGAAGTGCACGTATTCTTCCGGAAAAAACGGAAAATGAAAGTTACTTTTAGCTTTTCAAAAGTTACTTTGAAGGTTAACATGGATAAATCAGTTGGTTAGTGAAAATCAAATTTTCAATATTTTGTGCTCATGCTGCATGTACATATCCAACCGTACATGCTGAATTTGGCTTTTTTATTATTATTTTGGGCGCAACTATAACTGATCAGCTATATAGAGGGGGACTAGGAGAATAAAATAGCCCCCTACTTAAATATGAGTTCCCCCTAGCATAAATTGCACCCATAATCATCGGCTCGTAAGCCATAAGTATAAAACCACCCTTACCACTAAGTCAATCCGAAGGTGAGTGTAACTTGAAACGATGAACTAAATATTGTTCACTCTACTAAGGTGTCTCCAATTTTGTTAAGCATTTTGATAACTTTATGCTTGTAATTGCTTTATATGGGGAAAATTTCCAAAATAGTCCAAAACTTATCACATTGTGCCGATTTTAGTCCTAAAAAATTTATAAATCTCTTGTAAGTCTGCCAATTTAGTCCATCCGGCTATATATGACAAGTCGGCGCTAACGTGGAAAAACCAATGTTGACATGGTACGGTTGGCAATGACGTGAACAGTTTTTAATAATATTTTATTATTTTTTAAACTTTTTAATTATTCTTTATTTTTCCTTTTTATTATTTTCTATCTCTTTATTTTTTTTTCCTCTTCCTTCTTTCTTTGGCCGATCGCCAGACTAAAGCAACCTACGAGAAAAAAATTTGAAATGAATTCGCACAATTGGAATGGGTTTATGACTTTTTTTATAATCCTCCCGCTTTGTGTGTGTATACAAATTGATAGAGAAATATATCACTGAATAACCCCTCAGCACCAGCATAATTGATTGAGGTGTTAAGAAATTTTCAACTTATGAGCTAAAAGCTACCCGTTTGAATCCACCAACTAAATGCAAACTGCTCTGAGTTAAGGCTACCTTCACAGACCAGATGTTTGAACTAATTGGTTTATGGGGCTTGCAACATTATTGATGAGTTTCCAAATATTTAGATCTTCACGCCTTCGCCCCTATATCATCCAAAAAAAGATTGGACTTGTTGACCAAATGTTGCTGAGACTGAAGTCAACGAGCTCAACTTTGAGTATGTGATGCTCTCGTGAGCGTTGGGAGATGAGTGACATGCACAAAGACGTAGTCTTCCATCCGGATGGTTTACAAGAATTGCCCCTTTTGGGGTGCACACTTACAAAGGATTAATATAGATCGAAAGATTGCCCATCATGCTAATACTTAGATAGAATCAATCACGGTGTAAGAACCAACAATTATCAAGTCCATTTCTCTTATGGAATCTAATATGAGCCTCGCAACTATGTTCGACCATCTCACAACTTGCTTTGATTGGCATAATCACTGTTAAAAATAGGCTTAAGTTAAGATTATCCCCAATTCTTAATAGTCCACCATCCAATCAACTTTAACAATTTGCCAAAAAGGTCTGCAACATCTAAGTGGGATTATAGGAGAGCACATTTATCCTTCCTGCCGAAAGCAACCTAGCCAATCAGACCTATATAAAAACAGTTCAACTATCATATAAAGCACCTTTTCTGGCTAGTGAATTTTTTATGTTATGTCAGTTTCACTTATCGAATCGATCCCATGCACAATCAGATGAGCAGAATATCAAAGGAGAGAATTGTGCGGCGTTTGTAGGAATTGGCCTTGGTGCGACTGCCTCATTAGCTCGTCAGCAACCTATCTATGTTGCAGTTATACCAACTACATTAATCAATTTAGCCACCGACCCAAAAACAAGTTTTAATAACTCTCTCTCCATGGCTGGAGATCTTCGAGAATCCGACTAATCTTCACTGAGTGTGATGAGTCGCTCTTTGCAGTTCGCTTCCGGACAATAAGCGAAGTTCACAAGTCCGAGCACTGATTAGAATATAAGCCTGGAAAAACAAGGACATGCTTATGACTATAGAACAATTCTTGAGTTGTTTGGCTTTCCTTTTGAGCCGCTAAAAGTGAGCGACCCTAAACTCCACGAAAAATATGTAAATGATTCAGGATATTTCTTAGGGTTTCATGAGCAATATGCTTATGGGAGTAAGAAGGACCAATGAATCATCATCATCATCATCATCGTATCATCAACAAGGAAGAAACTAGGAACTCCAGATAGAACAGAATTAACTCCAATCTCTTAATCTTTATGCTTTCTAATTGAAACCATATGGAATTTACGC
Organism: Eucalyptus sp. ANBG9806169; assembly: GCA_014182395.1. Lineage (NCBI taxonomy): Eukaryota > Viridiplantae > Streptophyta > Magnoliopsida > Myrtales > Myrtaceae > Eucalyptus > Eucalyptus sp. ANBG9806169. The sequence goes on from CM024582.1 coordinate 30,015,540, forward strand.
TAATCATTCTTCATAAAGTTGGAGGTACATGGCTTTTAGTAAGACATTTTAATTAGTGCATGGAAGCATTACTAGCTTCATCCAATCTAGCAACAGGAAGAGAGTCCTGAGTCCCCATTTGGACATGGAGGAGATGTCATACATATGATTTACGACAAAATAGCACATGATTATCACTTATACCATAGCTGATCCTGATCTTATCTAATCCCATGGAAAACCTGGCTAAAAACACCAATGGATCTCCTTTCCTATGAACAATTTGTGTCACATACCTCCATCATCTCCCTCCTGGCCATCTCCATCATGGACATTACTCCAAGCATTAGGATGATAATACCCTCCACAGTTCTGATCGAAACCACCGTCTCCATAAACTTGAACCATATTGTTATTATTATTCTTCCTCCGATAATGCACAGGCCTAGACACCGTGCTTGGCATCTCGCGACAGGTGTACTGGATGAGATCAGCGTTCGTCGCGTCCAACTCCTTTTGGAGCCTGATGACCTGCCTTTGGAGCACTGATATAGCTCCCACACACCCGTACACCGGATCTTTAAGCCTTGCCTCGGCCTCGTAGGCGAGTGAATTGACGGTGTCCTCTCTCTGGTGGGGGAGGACCTCATTGAGGAGCTTGCTCACATTGCTCGCCCCGAATATCTTGTGGACGTTGGCGAACTTCTGGGGCTCCTCAGGAGGGAAGTAGGGCGCAAAGATGCAATCAGGCAGGCACTTTCTCCTCAAAAACTTGCAAGCAGCACACGGAGAGCTGGAGTAACCAGATGATGAAGCCATAAATAATAGTCTCACCAGACGCTGCAACGAAAGAGCAAACCTTTGGAGTCTTCGCTTTATGAAGAGAGACACAAAGAAGTAATGCCAAGGTTCATGGACAAAACCTGTTGCGTGTGTGAAGTAATAATTGCGAATTTGAGGATACTTGTATTTAGTCATAATCTACGACTTGACATGCTGAAAACAGACAAAAATTGTGTCCAATAGATCATGTGCACACCTGAATTTCAAACGCCTGCTTGTATGAAAAATATCTACATAGTCATAAAATACAAAATTGCCACGATAGAAGACAAACAGAATCATGTCAGATCCATGTGAATTTTGAAAAATAGAACGGACTGCAACCTTATCTTCAGTTTTGAAAAGGACATTTGCATGACGATTTGAAGCAGTGTAAAGCCTGGTTTTGCTTGTTCGTTCCTTACAAATTTTTCGATATAAAACTTGGTGAATAAATTGTTAACTATCTTCTATATATTTAAAGGTATGATTTCGCCAGTTTTTAACTAATAATAAATCAGATGCATGTTTTTTTATTAATGCGATCTTCCATGATTGCTTATATAGATGCTGAATTGCACCTTCTTCTCTGCAACTTCATCTCCCTCACTTTTCTCCACCTGCTAACTTGTCTTTCTTGAATTTGAACATACAGGGTGTGACTTCCGTGCCATTTTTAATCATCAAAAGAATATACATGTGTGAACTACAAACCTATGAAGATCCAGACTTAGAAGACTTGCTTGAAAACTCTCTCTCTCTCTCTCTCTCTCTCTCTCTCTCTCTCTCTCTCTCTCTCTCTCTCTCTCTCTTTCTCTCTCTCGCTCCATCCCTCCCCCTCCCCCTCCCCCTCTCTCCCTCCCCAAGAACTAGAAGGCGCCAATCATTCTTCCTCCCAATCATTTCTTTTTCTGTACTTAGTTCAAGAAAACTCATTTTGCAAAATACTGCATCTTGGAAAATAATCTCAGTAGGAATTCACCATCTTAAGCATAGTTTGATAAAGAAAAATTATATCCATCATGGTATAATTGATACATATAAGTTCTGGCATAAGAAGATGAGAGAGAGCACCTTTGCTTACCTGTTCCATCGCTAGGGTTTCTTTCATGGTCAAGAATGAAAAGGAAAAGGAACGTAAAAACCATTACCTTTTTTCTTTTTTGGCTCTCTCTATCTCACTCTCTCTGAGTGAGCTCTTTCAGGATCTGCTATTTATCCTTCCGAGGATGAACGAGAATATGTCACAGGACCGTTGGAACATGCGAGGTTGGAATTTTATATATTCCTTGAAACAATTAAGGCAGAGAGGACATGATTGTGAGAGTTCAATAAGGATGAAGGGAAAGAAACCCTATTTTGTTGCAGAAGAAGACAGAGAGATCTGCAAAAAAGCACAGTTCTAACAAAAGGTGGGGGGTAGAGAGAGAGAGGGAGGGAGGAAGAGAGGGAAAAAGCGTGTACAGAAAAGGGCATTTAGTGAATGGGGTAAGAGGGGGGAATTTGGAAAGCAGAAGACAAAATTGTAATAAATTCGAAAACTTATAATAGTCAAGTTATTGAGATTGATTTACAAGTTTATCAAGTAGCGTGACAGACTTTCGGAAATGTTTGAATACGGCCGGCACACTTAAATGCTCGGTTATGCAATTTTGTCATAGCGCTTAATAAACACATTTTTTTAAGATAATTTTAATATCTTTAACGTTTCTCACCAAGGAATATATGCTGGAAAAAAAAAAGTGTCGACTATGACACTTCACGTTTTAATTATTGATGTTCATGGTCCAGTAACCTCTGGCGAATGGACTTGAAACTTGCCCTACTCAATCACTTGCTTCACACTCATGCCTGTATATATTTTACTGCTGTTATGAATGTGATGGGGATACATCACCAGCTATAACATTTATTTATTAAGCATGCATTTGCAGGGGTTCACATGATTTATTATTTTTCTGTACATAGATTACTTCATCCAATATTCCACTAAGATATGAAATGAATAGTGTATGCCTTGTATCTAGAATCAAAATAGTATCCACAAACACTAGTTGTTAATTCTAAGTGCTAGTAATTGAACATTCTAAGTTTTTAGACAGCTTGACTTAAGTAGATATCCGTGAGACAAAGGAGGCTAATGGGTGAGCATACTAACTTTGTGTGTCCCTCTATCGGGATTAAAAGGGACCTCGACCACCAAGTTTGATTAGCAAAAAGATGTCTGTATCATGAGTTTGACTTTGATGCCCCATATGCATTTATGCAGAATTTTGAAGTTATCACTTAAAGCTAGCCGTCGAGTCGGCATAACATCAAGATTCTCGACATGAGAGGTTGGGTTATGTCGTAAAACTGGACACAACTTATAAACTAAAAAGCAATTATAACATGCTAACTATATCTAGGAACATGATTAGGCTGGTAATAGCTAGATGCCCATCATCCATCCATTTATCTAAAGAAACCAAAAATTGTATATAGCAAAAAAGGGAAGGGAAAAAAAAAGCATCAGCGAGCATTTTGTCCTCATCTGCCTCTGCAAACTGCAATTGTTCTCAATCAGTTAGCATGAATGATTGTGTTTCACTACAGTCAAGCTGTGTGCTATTGAATTTTAGTTGAACAGTGCGGTGTCTGAGCAGGGTTCGTTGGAGCGTAGTGCAGACAAAGTAGGCTTAGAACAGCGACCACAAGAATGCCCCGAAACGCTAATGCGGTCTTGGGGTCACTCTCACACTCTTCTGTTCGTCTCTTCAGATTCCACAGAGTCTCTCGGTTCTTTGTTTCTTTGCTTCGTGTCACTTTGCACGTACCCAAAATAATTGCCCGACCAAGAAGAAAACTCGGTCAGACCTAGTTTTAAAGGTACAACATACCCATGCTTAGTGAGAGAGAGAGAGAGAGAGAATCTTGTTGAATTTAAAAGCCAGGGCTTTTTGAAAGATTTCAAGATTTATATTGATTTTGCTTTTTTTATGTTTATTTTTAGTGTTATTATATTGGTGGAATAAGATGGAGGAGAAAAAGGGTAGTAAATTATGTGTGGAAGGAGTACGAGAGATATGTGATCGGCGTGCGTTTCAGGTAGGGCCTTTTCTCGAAGCTTTTGAAGATCCCCCTTCAATCATCGATCGAGATGAACATGCTTTTGCTCATGACCAAATAATGACTGACATATACAAATGATCAAAAGATGATTCTGTGATGTATTCCTTTACGTATGACTACCCTATAAACTGTTGCTTTAGACTTGGTCGCCGACGCGATAGCCAAAAGTAATTGTAAAAAAAAATCGGTCCCTAAAGACGTCCACCGTGATCGGCTTGTATAATGTTTGCATTATACACCAGTTATGAACACAATTTATATGCCTTGAGAAGTGTCGAGGTCGGCACGGGGCGGACTTGAGAGTTCTCTTGAAGCGATTAAGTTTGAAGGAATTCTCTGGTGAGACTGTCGCTGAACTTGACATGAAATAGACGGGTGATTGAGATGCACTTCGTGGGTGGTGTGTCATTATAATGGGTAATAGATCAGGAGAAGCAATGAATAAGTTATATACATATTAATGCACCTGTCTTCTAGGTTAACTACGAGCTATCATTACTCCCTAAATATTTGTATTATAAGGAGATTGATAGCGGATCATATGGTCGAAAATGAAACCCATGGGCTTGGTTCAAGTGTTTGAGGAAGATATGGCTAATTTATGTGCAAATTTGGTGTACAACACAAGTTTACCACACCATTAACTTAATGGCATTAAGTACAAATGATTTCACGCGGGACAACCGACACTTGAGTTTTGACTCTCCTATCTATCAAGAAAAGTATCATAAAAGTCTTAAATCTATTGTATTGATACAAATTCAATCATAAACTTTTCAATTAAACCAATTTAGTCTTAAACCTCTATTTACATTAGCACCAATTGAGTCCATCCACCAATTTGGAACAAAAATTGCTAAAATGGACATCAGTGGTCTTATATGACATAATTGGCACTAACGTGAAAATTTTTTATAATTTAGAAAATCGATTTTTTATTAATTTTTCAAAAAATGGCCTCGCTAGTCATCACCTATGGCTGGTTGCTGACAGGCCAATGGAAACAAAAAGGAAAAAAAACGAAGAAAAAAAAAAGCAAAAAAAAAAGGAAAAATGGGAATTTTTCAAAAATCATAACAAATTATATACATTAGTATTGACCATACTACATAGGACGATTACTATTCATATCAGCCAAAATTAGTCAAATGGATTCAATTGATACCAATGTAATAGATCACTTTAAATCAATTAAATTAAAAAGTTTAAAACTGAATTGACATCAATGCAATAGATTTAACACATATTAATTCATAAGTGTAGGATTACGTATATGATTACGTATCTAAGACGGCCATCCTCGTCTTTAGAAAGAAATGATAATTTTCCAATGGTACTGTTGACTAACAATAAGTTTGCATGTGTTTTTGTGATGGATTGATCATGTCATTTGTCCTAGAGTTCTTTATAATACCCCTTAGGATGGGTGCACATGAACCTTCTCCCCCTGATGGATCTGTGGGTGCACATGATTCATGATACATCACTTAAAAAGCATTTTCCAGGACTCGGTCAGGCATTTCCCCACCAAGGAACATGAACTAGCTTTTCTTAGCCATCCAAGAAGAGACAAGTGTCCTCATAAGACTTCAAAGTGATCTAAAAAAAACTTCATTGTTTATTTTTCCAGGGCATCTAAGACCACCTCCGGAACAAAAAAAAGATGGTAACTTTCATGTGACGTTTCAGCCAAAGAAGCGTCGGCTCTTGTTATTCCTTCAATGAGAATACAATCTCCCATCAAAGATAGTGGCATTATGAAGATAAAGGGGAGCAATAAATTAATTTAAGTCCAATTAGGCCTCCCCTAATGATTGGGTATTCCCTTAATTATTGATTGGCGACAGATACGATGCCATTTTAAATGTGCATACAATTTGGACATTATGTCACTGTTCTTTTTAAAGTGGTAGGGATACTTTTTGTTCTTTCGAAATATCGGTATTGACTTCAGGGATTATTTTGGTAAATATCAGTAGGGATACTTTAGTTTACAAAAATTATCCCTAAAGTCGTATATGGCCATGAGTAGAATTCATGCAAAAGTACCCCATTTAACCATTCAATGGTGTTCTAAAAACAATAACGATACTCTTTTTTTCTTTCCATTCAAGGGCACGGCGTATTTTGGGCTTTTTTCGTTCGGAAGGATAAGGGGAGTTTTACTAAGAAAAAACGAGATAAGATATCACTATATTCTAAATCATCTCTTAGTGTGATTGATTTTGTCGTTCACATTGTCTTTGCTCGAATCTATACAATATTCTTCCATGAAATGAGAGTTTCAATAAGCCGCGGAGCTACCATTTGCTACTGAGTGTCACACGTGTAGAAGCCCAACGGATCTATCCGATGGTCCCGCGACATGTTATATAATACAAGCTTAGAAATGATTTCAGACACTGGGATTACCATAAGAAATTGACATGATGCAGGTTTTCCTAATAATACACTACTCCACAATTGTTTATTTCCTAAAAGCAGGATGGTTGGTACCAAACACGCAATGACACTGTTCTTAAAGGAAACTTGATTGAATTCAAGCATCATTCAGCCTATGCTTTAAACTAAACCGGCCTATCTAAAGAGGCATCCGATCAAAAGCTTTGTGTCCACATCGATCTCTCATTCCTGTCCCTTAGAGGCCTTGTGCTGTCAGTTCGACTGGGGAAAAAGAACTCTTTATATCATTCATTAGAACTTGGCACTTGCTAATGATGTTCTGCATTCAACGAGGAAGCCGAGGATTCGACCACGCCTTAACTTACGAATCTTTGCATTTTTAGATTAATCAATGACGGTCTTTACACAGGGTTTCCCTACTCTCGTCGATCGAGGATCGATGTTTTTTCTGGCGCTCTAGGCTACTGTATCTGCCTGAGATGGTGCAACGGGTCATACTGATACTCTGTATCTTGTCGATATTACTGGAATTCATCACATGAAAAATGAAAATCGACAGAATTTCTGCCCATGTTTTCTCAGTTCCAGCCCAGATATTCATTTGACGTTATGTGAATGGAGGATCCTAAAAAAGGGAATAAAGGATCTCCTGCAATTAGTACATTGTCAAAAAGGAGATCTTGCAATGTGACATCTACGCTTCCTTTCAGAGAGGATGAAATCAGCTCGGCTGGCTCAGATGTTTTTATTTTCTCGCGTCTTTTTTCTTTCCTTTTCTTTGGGTCATGATAGTCAACAAAGCAGAGGAAAGATGAATGCCTCCTTCACATCATGGCAGACCGCCATATCTGATAACCAGTAGAGCCTGGAGATTGAGACGCAAGCTCATCATCATTCCCATCCTTTGGGTCTTCAAGTTTCAAGAAAAATACAAAGTCAATACCCTAAATGGAGAACCATCCCATTGAAGCAATGAAAGTGGGCTGGGCCTGTTTGGCCTGATTGAGTTCAGGTACAGCTTGCTCTGAGCCTCTGACTACAGGTGACGGTTCAAGGTTGTTGTTTTCTCTTTGGCGCTGTCCTGTGTCCTTGTGGTCATGGAGTCATTTCCTGACAAAGTACAGCTAGGTTTGAATACACCTCGCTGTTCTTAGATAGCGCATTGTCCTTTCAGGGATGTGGGAAGTTTGAATTGATAGGGATATTAACATGTCATCGGATCTATGATTGTTCTCTTCCCGCAATGTGTCAAATCCTGATGAATCGCCTCAGTCGCCTCAGACGAAAATTGCAGAAACATCAATCTTCCCAGAAAGAGCGCAGATAAAAGCATAAAATTTTATTCATGACCAAAAGTTGCTTCAGGCATCTTATAAGAATCGAATGGAGCGCATTCTTATGCTTAGTGGGGAAACAGGGCTGCGTTAAAGGATGAAAATCTGCATCAACCATAAATGTAATTGGCTATCTACATTTACTATACCACCATCACATGACAGCCGCTATGAATTCTCTTTTACATAGTCTTCATGCTTTACAGAAGAAAGGACCAAAATTGGATCGAGAAAACAGGGCCAACAGTTTTCACGAAGGTGATACAAAGTAATCACGAATAGTTCTTTTCACGGAGGATGGAGGATTCAACACAGAAGAGGGGCTCTTCAATGTAGCTTCAGGTGATTTCTCGTAGTCCTCTAGATAATGTGAACTTGAAGCAAAGTTTTTCTTCAGTGCTTCAGGAGTGCCGAACTTTGGAGGCATGATTGAGCTGCTGAAATTTATCTGCTCTGATTCTTCTTCTGAAGAAGACGGAGTAGGATCTTTAGTGACATGTTTTGTGTCTTCAGTCATCAATAGCCTTTTACATTCTCCTGTCGGGATTGCCATCACTCGCTTTCGAATGGCCGTTGGCGATCTTGTGGTTGAGCAACATTTATTTTTTATGTTCCACACGCGAACCTGACAGGAGTTAAGTTCTAAAAGTGAGGAATGTAAATGTCATTTGTTCCTTGTGAGCAAACTATTGTTTCCATCATTTGATTCAAATTGGAAAAATTGTTTCTATTTCAATTCATGAAAGTTCCCTTTATTGTAAACCAAATCAAGAAAATGCATTATTGACTGGATAATCATATACTGACTTATATTATAAGTACATTTTTGCAGTTCAAATTTCAAAAGCAAATGGAATTGAAACGGTTTAGTTCAGTTCAGTTTGTATTCAAAATGGACAGACTTGGTCTCTCCTGAAAATAAAAAGTTATCCGCATATGACTTGGTTTGGTTTTCTCCATTTAAACCAAATTATATATCATGCAGCGAAAGTTTCTGTAAAAAAAAATATACAAGAATTTTGCTTGTTCGTAGTTTTAGCTTACCGTGTAATCATCAGAACAAGTTGCCAACTTTCCTGTTTCGTGTGGAACCCTGCCGAGGAAGGTTCACAAAGAAAAGAAATTAACAACTTGTGAGTAAAGTACAGAATTTGATTTCCAACAGAATGTGACTCGAGAGATACATACCAAGCGACTGCTGAAACTTCTCCATTATGACTGTTCAAAGTAATGGGGGCTGCATCAGGCTTGTTCATCTGTAACGAAACTCAGTTGTCAGATAAAGATAAACTGAAACATGAATTCTAATTTTTTGTCTGGAGATGGACCTGCCAAATGTAGCCAGTTCCATCACTTGAGCCACTGAGTAGGTGAGACGCATCTGGACTGATTTTGGACTGTTAGAGAGTAAGCAAAGTAAGCTGCATAATCCGAAGTATCTCTTCAGTAATGAGGGCAATTTCATGACATCCTGTTCTTACCTTCACATAAAATGATTCTATTCGGCAGCCTGAAAAAGATGTCACGGGACCCTTTTCCAGCTGAAGTATGTTATACAAGTATATTCTGTTGGCAAAAAGGGAAGAGACCTAGTCAATATGGGGCAGAAAAAAAAAAAACCAAAGGGAGAATCTGGATGGAAAAGACTTTTAACCAGTAGACTCAAGCTATGATGGTTAATGTGGCCAATTCCACCATTTAGTATCAAATTCTCCAGATAGATGCTGATGCAGATAAAAAGTTGAGCTTATAGAAACTGAGAGATACCTATTGTCCATGCAAGATGCGGAAAGAAACACTCCGTTTGAATCTTGCGATAGGCTAGATACACCATGTAATCTTCTAACCTGGTGTAGGAAGAGATTGATTATCTATCATAAGCTAACTCTGAAAATTCTGAAGAATTTAAACTTTAGAGAATATTATTTATGTTTTCCACATGGTCAAAGAGACTTGTCAACCTGATTTCTTATTCTCGTTCAGCAAAAAAGAAATGATATTTTATTCTCACGTGCTTCATAGGGACTAACCTTTTCAGTGGCTGACTTGGTATCAGGGCAAGTCTGCGTAATTTGAGCTTTTAGATTTCTCGTGTCCCAAAATTTGACAGTGCTGTAGGAAAAATTAAGAAATCAAGTCATGACTCTAGCTGCTAAGGGGAAGATACATTTGAAGCCATGCTACAATTCTCCTTTACCTGTCCACTGCACCAGCAGTCGCAACAGAAACTTCATCTTTCAGATAAAGGACAGCTGTAGTACTCGTTGAAGCAGCCTGTGACACACCAAGTGGCATGACAAATCCATACACTATATTGGACTATAATGCACTTGAATAGGAGCATACCTTGCCACGCCTGACCCACTTGTTTCGAGGTGATGGATGAGCTCCCTTGACCATGTAAGTTGGGCTGGATAAAGAAAGCAATGACTACAGTTAGCTGAACGAGGATTATAAGTTTATTTGTCGCATGTGCATGCCATGTATGGTCATAGAAAGATTTGAATTTACCCTATGCAAAATTCTCCCTGCCTATTTCTAGTATTGCTCTGGCACCTCAAGTCCCATATGGCAAAGGATCCATCTCTTGACCCAGAGACAACAAGATCTGTTATAAGTCTAGGGCATTAGTATGGTGATAAAAGATCCATATATTTCAAAATAGGAAACGAGATCCAAAAAGCTACCGGAATTGGTTGGATGTGAACATAGAGATTTCACACTTCCGGCATGACCCATCAGCATGCTAGTGGATTTCATCTTCTCAACATCCCACAGTCTTATCTGCACATACCAAAGGGAGGTGCTTGAGTATATCTTCCAGATCAATAATGAGTTGAATTGAACAGACTGTGATATTGAGCCAACAGACTAACAATTTGTGACTCTGTCAGTAAGAATCAATAGTCTTGTTGATGCTTAACTCTCTACTAAGTACATTTTCATCTTTAAGGATTGTCTTTTTATCTAACTCCCAGTACTTGGGTCCATTTGGTGATAAAAAGGTGAGCATGAAAATGTGCTGATTCTGATCAGGGACAGAATATGCACAACTTATTAACAATTTGGTATGAACGTTGGCTTGAGGATGAATAACATGGGTTGTGTACCTATTTCACTAAGTAGGAGTAAGAATAACAGAGGCAACAATCTAAAAAATGTCACAATCAATCTTAATCCCATATTGCTCATCACAACAATTTCTAAGCACACATGCATAAGATAGAACTTCTGTAGTAGGGCTATGGACTTGAGCCAAAGAAGGAAAAGGAAAGCACAGAAGCCAGGAGTTCATTTCACCATGCATACTGAAGGAGGACAGGATCAACCTCGTCATGACCATTGGCCATCTCTCTCGCTTCATCGGCATTTGAAGAACCAGTGTTGTAGAATTGGCTTTTCCATAGGGAAAGAGTGGAGTTGGATGTAGGGGGGAAAAAATTATACAAATGGAATGCATTGATAAGTTTGGGATGATTAACAAGTTAACAGCCAATTTTTTAACTATGAGAGGAAGTCATTCAGAGTGCAGTGTCTTCAAAAACTGGGCTCCCATGCTGAATACGCACAAGACACATCCAAGCCCTATCAACATTCTGATTACGGACCAATTTTGGGAAAGTCCATCTGATAAGCAATTAATGAGGCCCTGAGATCTGACATTTCCATTTAAGTACAGTTCTTTTGCATCTAGTGGGAGTCAGTTCAGAACTAATCATATCAAATTATCAAAATGGCTTCTGGGAAAATCTCAAACTTACAGTTTGATCCCCTGAAGCTGTTAGTATTTTGGTATCTTCCTGCGTGAAAAAAGGAAAGAAAAATTTATCAGCACTGATCAAGAGAAAGCGACGATGAGGATATTAGCAGTAGAAACCAAGTCTTTTTTTTTTTTTTACGGTATTGCTACAGTCGTACAAATCAAGAGAAGTTACTTCCTGTTTCGGGCCATCCCATAAAATGAGGTCATTCCTTCAACTACTAACGGCCTAACCGCCGGAAGCTTCTCTTGTGCTCCAGTTTTCAAGACCAGCAGTACTAGAAAAGCACACATTGCGTGACAAATGGTATCGGTGCTTTGACATACAGCATTGATTATGCCTAGCGCGAAATTGCTTTCCTCAACTATCGAAGCTTCAGATTTGAGCAGAGCAGGGAGGCATTAAACGGAAACAAAAGGCCAGTAATTTGCAAAGAGATTAAATTGAACAGATTATAACTCCGACACAGGTAAAAGTAACAGGAGAAACAAAGCCTGGGGAAGCACCTTGATCCAGCATATATCGAATATGGCGTTCTGATGAGCAACCCAATCGCCGATCCTAGCTTTATCTACAAGAGGAGCGATCCACAAAAGAGTGAACTTTCCAGGTGAAAACAACACTAAGAAAAGTACCGAGAGGCAGAACAACGGCCATCGAATGCTTCACCTGCATTTTCTCGGCAAGACGTCGAGGGCGAAGACTTCGGGCGAGTGTCGAACAAGCTCACGTATCCATCCTCATCGGATACGGCCAGAATGTACGAGTACCTACTCGTCTGATTTTAAAAAAAAAAAAAAGATGCGAACGAAAAGGATCAATCCTACTGACCGGCAGCTGAAATCCGCGAGATCGATCGAGCGAGCGAGAGGAATTCCTCAAAAAAACGCGAACCTGGCAGAAGGACAGGGCCAAGGGGGGCGTCTCGTCGCCGTGGTGCTCGACCGCGACCGCTCCGACCTCGCTCATCACGGCCGTGGAGTCGACGACGTACGGCCGCTTCCGAACTGCGGGGAAAATCCACACCTCGACATAAGCCATCCGCCGCAACAATTTCGAAACACACGCAAACGCAAACGCGCACGCACGCACGCGAACAGGTACCTTTGAAACCGGTGAGCTCTCTGGATCGGATGCTCCGGAAGAAGGATCCGGACGAGCTCTGGATCTCCATCTCGGCGAACGGCGGAGGACGGCGGGAAGACGGAAGAGAGCGGCGGCCGGTCAGGATTGGGCGATCGCTTCTGCTTCTTTGGCCCCTCCTCTTTCAGAGTAGTTCTTCTAAGTCTTTGCTTTTTTTTCTTTTCTTTTCCTTTGGCGCTGGCGACATTGAAGAGATCGCTCGGAGTTGGGCGCCAGCGACTGGCGGGAAACTTCGAAAATCATTTCGGCTGGCGGTGCGGTCGCGCGGCGCGCCCGCGTGAAGTCGGATTAAAATGAAAAATGTCTTTTGGTTTAGGGTAAAAAAACCGACGGAAATCTTAAATTATATACTCGACACGGTCCATTTACATATTAAAAATCCCAAATTTACACCCTCTCTTGACATTAAAAATCTTACTATGTGGACTCTAAAATGCAAACATAAAGCCCACATTACTCGAGTAAAATGAAAACAAAATTGTTTTAGTTGAAAGTTATCGAACAAAACCTTAATGAATGGTAAATGTACTGCATAAATATAAGTTTTAGATTTTTTTTGTCGCAAAAGATTATAATAAAAGTGTTGCCATTTATAAATTTTGGAATTTTTTATGTCACCAAAAATTTATGGTAAAAATGTCATAGAGCATTGGTTGGTATTTTTTTCCGTTTATTTTAAGTCGATCTCTTTTTTTTTTAAATCTTCTGTATCACCCCATGTCTTAAAAATTACTAAAAGAATTTTAAAAATTGCAATTACCTCTAAAAAATTATCGGCCATTTATGGAAAATTATGTGATTCCAAAGCTCGTGTATTTGTAAAAATTTCAAAAACAAATTATTGAGTTTTAGGGCTTTGATATTATAATAGGAATGATGTTTCAAACCTTCTTATCTCAATATCTAGAAAAAAAAAAAAAAAAAACTCATATAATTAAAAATCTTGCCTTTGGAAATTTCAAATTTTATACATAAAAATATTTACTTAGTTAATTTATTGTGCGTTTGTTTGTATTTTTTTTTTTTTTTTGTTTTGGGGAACATAAATAGAAAAAACTATTTCTATTTTGAGAAACAGTTTTTGAACAAAAAAAGAACGCGTTTGGTAAACTTGTTCTTGAAATAAAAAAGAACATAAACATATTTGATAAATTCGTATTCTTTTTTGTTTCTTTTAATTTTTTAATATTTTTATTTTATTTTTCATTTTTTTCTTTCTTTTTCTTTTTCTTTTTTCTTTTTTTCTTCCTTGTAGCCAGTCGCCGCGGCCTCGCCCATGGCCAACGAGGGCGACGGCCTCGCCCGGCCACGGTGAGGCTCGCCGGCCCCGACGAGGCCGAGCCTCACCATGGTTGGCCAAGGCCAAGCTCACCCGAGCCATTGGCGAGGCTCGCCGACCGGTGCGAGGCTTGGCCTCGCCTTGGTCGGGCAAGCTCGGCCTCGTTGGATCCGGGGTGAGCCTGAGCTCGCCCAGACAAGGCAAGGCCGAGCCTCGCCGAAGGCCGACAACGCTTCGGCGAGGTCGCCGGCCAAAGAAAAAAGAAGAAGAAAAAAAAGAAAAGAGAGGAGAGGAGAGAGAAAAGTTGTTTTTAAAAATTGTTTAAATAATAAAAAATTTTTATTTATTTATTATTTTTCTCTTTTTTATTAAAAGGAAACAAAAAGGAGAATGTGTTCATAAATAGAAAAAAAAAGAACACAAACAAACACTAAAAAGAGATATTATAAAAAAAAGTATATCAATTTATTTTCTAACCAAATAATGCAGATAAATCAATTTATTTTCTAACCATATCCATGGAGATACATAAAAAAAGTATATCAATTTATTTTCTAACCAAATAATGCAGATAAATCAATTTATTTTCTAACCATACAATGGAGATACATACGCACACAGTATTTCAGTATTGTATCGGAAATATGTAAGTTTCTATCATTAATTCTTCAAAATCCACCGTGTTGATTGTTCTTCTTGAAAAGGGAATCTCTCGTTCAAGTCTGACCTTTCAAGATTATCATGGGTCCAAAATCATTTGCCCAAACTGGTCCATGTTATAGATGGCCTATCGGTATCCATTTATCGACTGTCGTCGGCCCAATTTGCAGAGTTAGGTGGGAGTGACTGGCGACAAACTTCCAAAGCTTTTTAGCTAACTACATGCTCATGCGGTAGCGTTACCTCGCCCGTATCAAAATATGTATTTTTCGGCTCAGAGGAGAAAAAAGCCAAGTCTTTTTAAAACGAAATCAAGATAATTCAATCTATTAATTGGAACTTACAAATAAACAACCCGTAGTGTGACTTTACCAAAATTTCCCATAATTTGGAAAATGACTTACAAATTATCTAAAAGTCACTCGCATAAAATTACTGATGGAATTACGAGGACCTCTTAAAATCTATCGATCTTATTTTAAAATTTCTCATATTACAAAGCTCACATTTCTTCCAAATATTCGGAAACATTTTATTTGAATTTTGGCGTTTTGATACTTGACACCACGTGACATTTTAGTCCAAATGTCAATATATGAAATAACCCAAGTTAAAAAATATCTCACTTTAGGAATTTTAAAATCCATTTTGCCAAAAATATTTTTATGTAATCTATTAAGATATATACGACGAACATACATATAGAAAAGGTATTTTCAGATATTATATTGGATATGTAAGCTATCGATCATGAACTTTTCTAAATCCGTTCTCTCCTTAACATATGAATTTTACGAGCAAGATCGATCGATCGATCTTCCCAAGAAAGGGATTTGGATGTCTTGTTCAAACTCGCCCACAGAAAAAAATAATAGAAAAAAAAAATCATAAATTCGTCACGACAAGCCAAACGGGTCGATATCATAGACAGCCTATCACTGGCACTGCTATCAGTACCAGCTTATCATCCGACGTCGGGAAGATGACCGGGTCCAACCCGGGCGCGCCCACGGATCAGGGAGTCGCCCCGACTACGACCGCTCGGCAGCCGTATAGGGACAAAACTGGGCCCGAAGCCCCTTCATGGGCCGAGCCCACATGGCCCCGGCAGGAAAACGACATCGCGTCGGGCAACACTCCCCAACGTACGGCGCTGATTCGTCGCTTTCCGGAAACGCGAGAAATGACAACAGCAAAAACCCACGGGCGGGTAGTTCTACAGTTCCGTCGAAAATTGATGCTAGAAAGATTCTCATCCAAGGATCCCCCCAGATAATAAAAATAAATAACTAATTAAAAAAAAAAAAAGCCCGAAAAAGCAGCGGGAAATAGAGCCGTTGCTAGGTTTACCTCGGAAATTTTGGCGCCAAAATTCGGCAGCCCGTAAATTCCCGGGCAGCCGCCTTTTCAAGACTTTCAACTCTCCTCCTCCTCTTCAGACCTAAAGAAATCCTCGTCCGCTTCGGTATAAAAAGTTGCCCTTTTCTCAAATTCCTTCTTTTGACCCGAGTATCCAATCTCCTTTCCCCCCCGTCCAGCCCGTCTCCTCCGAGCAAAGATCCTTCCTTTCGCCTCCGTTCTCCGCCGTTTCCGTCCTCGTCCTTCGACTCCGTCGGCCGGACCGGCGAAAAGAAACCCGGGTTTGGCACCGTTCCGGGGGGCGCGAAGCTTCGGTCTTTTGTTTTGTGTTTTTTGGTTCCTCGGCGCGCGAAATGGGGGTCTCGAAGAAGTCGCAGGCGGACAGCAACTCCTCGGAATCGGAAATCAAGAAGTGGGTCGTCTCCGGCGTCGCGGTCAAGGCGATGAAGCCGATAAACACGACGAGGGGGGGGCGAGGTCGTCGAGGGACGGCGGCGAGGGCGACGACGCGGACGCGGCGCGCTCGACGACTCCGACGTTCAAGGAGGCGAGGATACCGGAGAAGCTGCCGTGCCCGCCCGCGCCCCGGAAGAGGAGGCCGCCTTCCTCGAGCTGTCACATGCTGAGCGGCGTGCGGGAGTTCTTCAACCCGCCGGATTTGGAAGCCGTGTTCAAGCGCCATGTGGAGAGAGCCAAGTGACACAAGGCTAGAGTGTAGTTCATAGTTTAGACCAACTTGTTTAGGATAGGATTTGCTCTGTTTTTGCTCCTCCTCCTCCTCTTCTTCTTCTTCTTCTTCTTTTCTTTTTCTGGGTTTTTTTTTTATTTTTTTTTTATTTTTTATGGATAGGATTAAGATTAGGATTAGGATCCATGTACAAAGAATATGAAATTTCAATGAAATGAATGTCGTAGTTGAGTCCATGACTCGAAGTGCTCCGTTTTCTTCGCATTCTAGCCTAGTTCTTGCTTCATTTGGCTCATTCTAAGGATCTATTCGTGTTTTCTTTTACCAATCTTGCACTCTGAATCTCACTGCTCAATTCGAAGATGGCGAGGTTCACCCGTTACGCCGAACATTTCTTTGTTTTTCTTTTTGACGAGGGTACCTGAGTGACATAAGCGTATCTTATCGTCTCATCTGCCCATTTCGTCTTCATCGATCAAGCAGAACATGACAGATTATCTTCTGCGTTATCACCTTTTTTTTTATTAGGGCCAAATTTTGGGTTTTGGATTATTATTTTGGCATGTTGCGCTTTGGGGGTTTTTTTATTGTTCACGGCACGACTCAGGTTTCTCTTTGCTTTTGCCCTTTAAAGCTTTGCAATTAATTTCCTCATCTTTCGGTACTGCCTGGTGCCCGCGCTCTGGTCTGCTCTGCTCTGCTCCTCCTCTCCATACTCATCATTTATGAGGAAATTATTGGGGCATCTTGTAAGTCGAGCCATCCTTGAATTCAACTTAGCGAGGGGACACTCAAAGAAGAGATTCCGACCCTATGCTCGATTATAATAGAAGTTAATTAAAGACGCTCTGCGCATCCTCCCGATTCGTGTTTACGTGCCTGCGCCTGTGCATTACTTCGCCCGCCGTAAAAAGGGTAACTTTTTTTCTTTTGTCGGTAAGAAAAAAGGGTTACTTGACACCAAGCACGCACGCATACATCCAAAATTACTCGAACTCGATCCAACTCAAGTCGAGGGTATTCATTACTGTGCTTGGCTGTTTACGTTACGTATTCGAGCCAGCAATCTTGACTCCTCTGCTGTCTACTGCTGCGCCGGTACGCTGGTCCACCGGCTGCGAGTTTTTCCAACACGAGTTGCTTGTCCAGTACGGGTTCGATCAAGGAGACAAATGGGAGATCTTTTTCATGGCTGAGATGATGCACGGATGTTTCGCAGGCGGTGGGGGAGGAGAGAGAGAGAGAGAGAGAGAGAGAGAGGGAGGGAGCGAGGTAGACGACACTCGAGAGAACCTTAAGCTTAAAGTACCGAGTTGGGAGGGACTTTTGGTCTTTTCTATGCCCCACCTTTGGCTGGAAAACCCTCCAGTGCTGTGCTGCGTCGAGCCAAAGTGCCCCCTCGTAATGCGCTTCTGATTGCAATGGCATCGGCCAGACAGGAGTTCTCTCTCCGGCCTCGGCGTGACAGAATCCTATGTGGGGTTCGGACAGCACTCTCTCTCTCTCTCTCTCTCTCTCTCTCTCTACTTTCTTATTTTTGACTTGGTAATAGCTATTTTCCCGTGAAATAATATTTTAAAGGATTAATACTATTGACAACTCTAAATTAATACACGTATGATAAATTTACCCAAAACTCTGATATATCTATTACAAATTTATCATTCGTTCGTTTCCATTAAATTTTACCATCAAATTACTAAATTGAATAACATCTAGGGTTTTATCTTCTGTTTAGGGGTACTTTGTTTTTGGGTTGATGTCATGATTATATCCAATTTAACAAAAACTAACAAAATGTGAATTTATCATAAATATACTAATTTAAAGTCTTTAGTAATTAAAATTTAGTTTTTGATAAATTTATCATAAATATATCAATTTAGAGTTTTTCATGATTTCTACTCTATTATAAATTAGTCTGATATATCGTAAATACGTCAAGTGATGATTTTTCGAGAGCATATTTGCACGGCAAAATACATGTGATTATGGTTGCAATTGTGGATAAGGTCTAAGGCGTGCCCATCACGTACCACATACGTTCAAGTCTCCCTGCCAATTTGTAAAGTGGAGAATAAGGTTGTCTTTGCAGCACGGGGCTGAGCTTTATGGGGATTAGGGAGAACCTTTCGTGAAAGTATGTGTTGGTAAAAGCTCTTTGCATGTTTGATTTTCTTTGGGGACCTCGCTTTGTCTTTGCGAGAGAGAGAAAGAGATGTTCAAATTGGGATATGAATAGAGTAATATTCATGTTGACCCTGCAATGGAGACTGCTTTATGCCCTTTTGCCGGGAGAATTACCAAAAAAGTCCTAAACCTATTGCAATTGTGCTAATTCAGTCATAAACTTTTTTTTAGCCAATTTAGTTCATCTGGCCAAAATTCGATGGTCGGCGCTGACGTGGATGCCGGGCGGGAACAGCTGGCCGGCAAGGCAATTTTTAATTTTTTTTTCACACCTTCTTTTCCTCGGCGGCCGGCGTCGACCACGGGTGAGGCTGACCTCGCCGGCCACCGGCGAGGCTTGCCCTCGCCAGCCATTGGCGAAGGCGAGCCTCGCCCCGTGATAGTGAGGCCGTCGTCGCCAGATCTTGCGACAGTGGCCTCGCCGGCTGCTAGCGAGGACCGTCGCCAGATCTAGATGGCGAGCCGCGCCCAGTGACAACAAGGCCACCGTCGCAAGATTTGGCGAGGCTTGGCCTTGCTCAGCCATGGCGAGGTCGAGCCTCACCAGATTTAGCGACGGCAGCCTCGCCGACCACCAACGAGGACCGTCGCCAAATCTCGAGGGCGTCCTCGGAGAGTGTGCAAACGAGTCCGAAGGAGGCGGCAGGGCCCTGGCTCGGGTCGTTGACGACCAAAAGCGCGAGAGGTTGCTAGATTTGGCGATTGTCCTCGCTGGCGACCGGCAAGGCTCGCCTTCGCAAGTGGCCGGTGGGGGCGAGCCTCGCCAGTCCTCGCCTCTAGCACATGCTAGAGGAAGAAGAAGTGGGAAAAAATTTAAAAATCAAAAAAATCAAAAAAATTAAAAAAATTAAAAATTTTGAAAAAAAAAATATTAAAAAATTGCCTCACCGGCCAACCGTCCCCGGTCAGTGTCCACGTCGGCGCCGGCTGCCCAATTTTGGCCAGATTGACTGAATTGGCACAATTGTAAAAGGTTTAGCACTAAATTAACAAAAAAAAAAAAATTAGGACTAAATTGGTACAATTGCAATAGGTTTAGGACTTTTTTGGTAATTCTCCCCCTTTTGCCTTTGTTGATGAGGAAAACCCCAAGCGAATGTCATCCAAGACATTAGTGATGGGGTTTGAGATAGACCGGCAGCTTCTTAATGAAGTGATTGTTGTTATATTATCCATGACTTTGTCACTTGAATTTCGAGAATACCATAGTTTTGATTGGCTTATCATTCCATGCATAAGGTAGATTTTTGGTTAGGGGATCTAATGAGTGGAGCTTCTCGCTCTATGAGTCTCGGTTATTTTAACGACTTATGTGGTCTGTGCATTTGATTTATCGTTGTCTTTTTTCTTTTTCTTTTTTTGTCTCTTGCTTTCAAATTAATTTTTCTTAACCGTTTGATTTGTGCAATCCGGTCCTCACACTCATGATGGCGGGTGACCGTGCCAACACCAAGTCTCGCGGCCCTACTATTGCTATCTCGTCCTGCAAGTTATTTTTGCATTCCCCTACATTGGCTTCGTGCATGGCAATTTTGTATTGGAAGGGTGAAGCGTGGATAAGTTGAACTATGTCAAAACTATTTCCATGCTTCACGCATCGCTCATCCAGCCGTAAAAAAATGAACGAGATGTTGTTTGCCGCCGACGGCAAATGTAAAAGAAGTGAATGATTTTGTCTTGTCTTATGATGCTTTATTCTCATTTTGGACCAATCTAATCGTTCCAATAATTGCAAACACCACTTAGATTATAGAGACCTTATTGTAAAATAAATCAAATGAACTCTTTCTTCACGTGGGCATCTCACTATGGTCTCTCGCTCCCATAGTTTTGCAAATATATCTCAATCTCGCCACCTTGGATTTCCCCCACGTTCGTACGTTCATCACTAGTAGGTGCGTCCAAAGCTAATCCGAAGGCATATTATTGGCTAATCCCGCTAGCATTATTGACTTTGATCTCATAAAAAATTCCCCGAATATAAGGAAATAATTGAGGGAATCTCGCTTAATTATTCATCAGTGGTCCCTCCCTTAAGACAATGTTCTTATCCAGGACCCAAAAAAAACAAAATAAAAACAAAAACAAAAAAGCATATTCTAGAGGGCTTAAATTAAATATTTAGATATAGAATCTCGGCGGCACCCTGCCGTATCGAAACAGTCTGTTAAAGAACACGAGCGAACACGTTTCTTGGAACTAGGCATGATCAAAGCTTCTGAACTCTCTTTTTTGGCAAGCTCCATGTTCAAGGAATTGAAATATTTTCCTAATGGACTCAACAAATATTTGAAGGCGGGCATTTGTTTCGTAAAAAAAAATGAACGATTCAGAAGATATTTTTCCTAAAAATCATCGCTTAAATATTCATGAATGGTCCCCTAAGACTATGTTCTTATAGGGGACCCCAAAAAAAAAAAAATGCATATTGTAAAGGGCTTAAATTAAATATCTAGATATAGAATTCTGACGACGCCCCACCGTATCAAAACGGTTTATAAAGAACACGAGCCGAACATGTTCCTTGGAAATACGCAAAGCTTGCAAATTCTCTTTTCCAGCGAAGTCGGTGTTCATGCAGTAAAAAAAAATTTCCTTACGAACTCAACAAACGTTTGAAGGCAAGTGTTTGTTTCATGGAAGAAATGAACGATTCATAAGATGTTTTCCTAAAAACCATCGCTTAAATATTCATCGATGGTCCTTTAAGACAATGTTCTTATCTAGGACCCAGAGACAAAATAAAAATAAAAACGCATATTTGAAAGGAATTAACTTAAATATCTTGATATAAAATCTTGACAATGCGCTACTGTATCGAAATGGTCTATTAAAGAATACGAGCGAACATATCTTTAATATATGCGTAATCAAAGCTTTCAAATTCTATTTTCTGACGAGCTCGGTTTTCACGCATTTGAAACATTTTCCTAAAAAACTCGACGGATGTTTGGAGACGCTCATTTGTTTGCCTAAAAGTGAATAATTCAAAAAAATTTTTTTTAAAAAAAAAATGATTGCTTACATTAATGGTAGGTATGGTTCCAAGGTAAAATTAGGAAGCCGAGAATTGAACTAGTGAGAATTGGTCCCCTTCTAGATTCTAAGATATGAGGGAAGTTCCAAATTCCCGATGGAACCTAGAACTCGAATTAAGTTTTTTGTATGTTTTTTATGTTTTACGTCTTTGCGCAATCCTGGAACATCACATGGCGTCCAATGATTAATGAATTATGGCAAATTGTGACCATTAGAGATAATGATTCATTACAATTTTCAATTAAGAACATTAATGAAACTTTGATAGATCTCGAAACAGATCCCGGAACCTATGATAAAGCAGGTTTCATGTCCATAATATGTGAGATAGATTTAAAGTTCTAAATATTAGGGACTTATTTCGATGAATAGGGTTCTAAATGAAATCTGAAATCACTCACCTTTAATTTTTTTTTTTTTTTTTTTTTTCCTCGATCCTACGCTAAATCACTCTCACTTTTGTCTCTCTGCACGGGCGTGGGAGTCAAACCCACTCCGAAATGAAATCGTCCACACCCCAATCCTCCCCGAGACGGTGGGGATTTGAACCCTCAACCTCCCCCTTCCAAGATGGAAGGATGGCCACTGGGACGAACCCCAGTGGTTACTCACCTTTAATTTAAATCGCTTAAGAACTGAATTAAAAACGAAAGCACGGTTCTCGGGGAAAAGTCCTCAGGAGTGTTCATTTCCGTGCGAGGCGAACGGAGCCCATCGTCAGCGCTTACGTGCCCGAAATGGTTTTTGGCTAATGCGCTGGAGCTTGGGGTCAATTACGGGCGGTGAAAAATGTCAATCATGGAGGGGGACAGGGAACGAAAGGACAGGAGTCGGGACTGGGTAGGGGGAGGGGGGCCTAACGGAGGAGGAGGAGGAGATGATGATGATGACGACGATAATGATGAGATTTTAATGCGTTGGGGTTCGCGAGGTCGGGGGAGAATCCGATGCGTCGGAACGGGGACGGCTCTCGTTTGAGGAATCCTATGGCGGAAGATTCCGCCAACGGCGCTTTTCTCCACCCCAAAAAATAAATATAAATTAAAAGAATAATATTAATAATAAAATTGGAAAATATGTCGTGGTCGAACGCC
This sequence comes from Eucalyptus sp. ANBG9806169, assembly GCA_014182395.1. Taxonomy (NCBI): domain Eukaryota; kingdom Viridiplantae; phylum Streptophyta; class Magnoliopsida; order Myrtales; family Myrtaceae; genus Eucalyptus; species Eucalyptus sp. ANBG9806169. Next base: position 30,038,402 of record CM024582.1, read on the forward strand.
CAATCAAAAATCTTTTGGCGGTTTTTGTCCCGTGTTGGGCCTTGCTTTGCCTCGGAACTTTTCGACTCGACGCGGTTTCCGACCCAGGTGTCCCTTTCTCTCTCTCTCTCTCTCTCTCTCTCTCCGGTCGTGTCTGTGGCGTGGGTTCGATGGCTGTCTTAAATCTTATGGCGGGAAGTTCTTTTTTTTTTTTTTTTTTTTGGTTTTTGTTTTCGACGCTTCTTGAATTTCCGCCAACGTACGAAACTAAGAAATAGATAAACTGAAAGGCGGTTTGTTTCGTTGAAGACTTCGTGACGAAGGAAAGTGTTTTCTGTCTGTGGAAATTATTTTCGAGAAAAATGCTTAATTTTTATTTGTTCGGTGGTTTAGATCAATGAATTTCCTTATAAGCAAGAAGGGAAAGTCATTTCGCCGAGTTTATGCTTGTTATTTTCGATCCTTCATTTGAAATCTTTTCGTAGGTCGATAAGTTTTCCGGTCGTCTAAGTTCCAGAAAATTGGAAAATAATTTCTGAAAATTAGTTTCTTCATAAAAAATGATTAGTTTGAACAATATTTTTCCAGAAAATGATTGGTTTTATTGCTTACGAAAAATAAGTGCAAGAAAAATATTTTCAACATCCGTGAAAATGTTAAAATATAAATAGTTGTTGATAATGAAAATGTTATTCATTAACTAATTATTTCAAGCCACGTCATTAGGAAAAAAATTTCGAATTATTCATTTTCATTAAAATGAGTAGAGGTCTTAAAATCATTAGCTTTGTGGACAAGCGCTAGAGGGGAGAGCCGGTGATGGTTTTTTTTGAAAGAGATGATTTTTTTTCTTCGATGGTGATGTAATTGCGAATTAATATTTGCAATCTAATCAAATCGACTTTTACAAGAAAGCCAAAGACCTTATGGACATAAGGATTTCGATGCAATGAAGCATGCCCTGTTCTACTCTCCTCCAAAAACATCCTCGTGCCAATTGTTACCCTTAGATTAAGGTGATTCAATATCAATAGTCTATTCGGTCAACATCAACCATGAGATTGAGCATTGCAAGTTGGCCGTGCTCGAGTCTCCATCAGACCATAGAATTGGCCCACATGAGCACAACCATTATTTTCAAAGAGGTACAAATACTCTCACATGTTTATGATTGGTTGAATTTCGAAATCACCTTCCTCTTTTTCCTCCTTGTTCCTATGATTTTAGAGGAAAAGGTGAAAAAGACTGGATTGTGTTCACATTCAAACCCCTAAATTATAGCTCTGACTTCAGGAAAATCTTTCCTTGCTTTTGACCACGGACGGGGGATCGCTGGTACTTCATAATTAGCCTCGGAGAGATTGATTGACGGGCGACGATACGAACAATTGATGCCGACGGATCCGATGCTGTGGACTTTCCGGGGTTATCCCGTTTGACCCTCAGTTTTCGATTTTCTTTATTTTAGTTTTATCGCAGTTTTGACGATGGTGTTTTAAGCAATTGAATCCCAATGCGTTGACTTGTGAAATCCAATAATTTTATTCTCTTTCTTTTAAAGATTCTTTCTACCGCTTATTGGACCGACCGTCTAAACTCCTGACCGAGCTCGTCTTGGAGCCCACTTGCCTATCGAAATGCGACATGGGCTTGGGCTGCAGATGTTGAAGTCCACTTGAAAGATTCGACCAGAAAAAGCGTGCATTCGACAGAGATGGTAGCTAAAAACTCTCTGCAACGCCGGAGAAGAACATTGGGTTCTGTTCGATGCGGCAATTTCCGAATCGACGTATCATCAGTCGTGAATTGGTGCTTGCTATTGTCACTTTCTTAAGGAACAATCGCGTGTCACAGACGGTGTGTAGAATCCATTGATTATGTATAATTCCGTACATAAACATTTCGATCAGATCAAATAAACCAAAACTTTATATCTCACATGCGTGCATTTTCCATTAGTTCGAGTGCTGCTATGCTAATGTTCAATCACCTAGGGCCTGATTACTCTCCCACGAATTGCTCCATCTGCCATTTTCATTTTATGTCGCGTTTTATGTAATCGACCGATGGAGAACACCTTTGGTAACATGCAAAACGCAAATGGAGTTGGTTTTTTCTTAGTGACTAGAGTGTTTTCCTAACGAATAGCTAACTTACCAGCAAACGGTCGGATTACCCCAAGAAAGGAATGATAGCCGGGCTGTGCGATAGCTTACTTGATATGGCGTCTGAAAGTTGCAGTTTCTTGTAGGGAATTTTAAGTACGTACATGAGGTTTGAACTAGATTGTCATCCACGCCAATGGATTTTCTACTAACACGAGAAAAGATGCAGAGATTCTGTCCTGGCAATCTCGCCAGGCTTACCTCTATCTCTCTTTCATTATGCTACTCATCAGTTGCGTGGCACTATCGAGGTTCGTGGGATGGCCTTCTGTGCAAATTTATTGGCATTGCCGAAGATTTGGTTCCTGAATGCTCTTGACTGTTTATTCATCCTGCTCCTTTGCAGCTAAAATAGTGGAAGATAGACATCTTTGTTGGACGTGAATGTCACTGGTTTTGCAGTGCCTGGGTCTTTCATTTTGCCATTATACACGGGACGCTTGCTAGTTCTGTGGGAATTCATGTTGTGTCTGACATTAATGGGGAAGCTTTCTTTCTCCAAAATTGCCACCTTTAGCGGCGCAAAGGTCGGTAACGCTAACCATCCTCGCCATTAAGTTGTTTAACTGCTCGTTCCCTTCTATGAAACAAGCGTCTAGCTTTGCAGGTTCTAGTATCAGCCCCACTGTGCAGGAAGATAGTTCAACAGGTGAGGATTCTAATTAGGAAGATAGTTGTCTTTGCTGCAGCATCTTGTTCTCTTTTTTTCTTGCTGCCGAGTTCAACAGGTGAGGATTCGCGTCAGGAAATTCTGTAGAGCATTGGAGGAAGATCCGTTTAAGCCAGTCTTGGATTACTATGATGGTCCCAAGTTTTGTCTCGAGCTCTTGGTTCCAGGGGTATCCATTGATTCTGCGGTATCGAACGCATTTGCATATGCTGATAGATTCATTAGTTGGCCAGTTCTTTGCAGAACCTCAACTTACTATACCTATGCGAACAAGCGAGATCTGATATTTTTTCAGCAAAGACGTCTTCCTCAAATACTTGTAGATTCTTGTAGTTAAACGGCAACCAAGCAAATTTGATTTTTTTTTTGCTTTTCTCCATCTTCTTGGAAATCCAGAAAAACAAAATTACGAGATTAGTCACTTACCCATCTGATCAATCTAAGGAGCAGAGAAACAAATTTGAAGAAACTACTAAGATAATAATGCATCAATCTCACTGGTCACTACTAAGTTATTCTGGCCTTATTAAAAAAAGAAAAAGAAAAGACAGCTGACAACCTTACTGCAATAAAAAGCATTGACATATCAACATGTTATAATCCGACCAACCAGGCTAAAATAATGCTTGAAGAAGTAACTAAGACTCTCTGATAATCTTGTTCGGAACCACGTGATAATCGTGAAACTGATGATTGCCCAGCGAAGAAGCCTGCATCATCTGGGTCGGGATCGGATCGCACTGCATCACTGAGAGCGGCGCTGGGGGCGGGGCCGGCTGGACCATCGGTACATTGTGGCACGCCCCAAAGCTCGGAGTACTCCCCGACATGTTGCCCAGAACGGGGCTGTATGCCGACGTTTCCGAGAGCATCACCCCCTCCAGGTTTAGGTTAGTGAACTGGAAGTTCTGCTGAGGAGGGACTTTGCCACAAAGGCAGTGGTTCGGGTATTGGATCCTCTGTCCCCACCACTCGCTTGGCATCGAGATTGAAGAATTGGCTTCTGGATCAAACAGGGGTTGCTGCTGCTGCATCATGTAATATGGCAAGTCGAGATGTAATGGGTTGACATCAAGTGGGGGCGGCTGCTGCTTCATTGGCATTGGCACAATCTGGTTCTGAAACAAGCCATTCATGTGATGATGATACACAAGATCATCTGCATGCATGTGATGATCAGACACATAGCCCGATGATCTTCTCATCGCATCCTCCTTCATCACGGCCAGCCTCGCCTTGGCCGCCTCAAGCTTGTGGCCGAGAGAGCCCAACAGCCTCCTCAGGTCGTCCTCGGAGAGGCCTTCGATCGGCGCCTCCGAGACCGGGTACTTGACCTTCCAGTTCGCTAGCCGGGCCTTGGCGAGCTCAGCATCAACCTTCCTCTTCCGGTTCACAAAGAACTCGGGCAGCCCGACCGTCCTCTTGGCACGGCGGTCCGCCCCCTCACTCCTGTACTGCTCGATGACGAGCTTGACATTCTCAGGACTCGCAGGCCAGACCATGGGCTCGGTGGCAGCGGCAGACCCTTCCGGGCCATAGATGATCATGCACGCATCGACACCGCACAGGGTGGTGAACTCATGGGCTTTCTTAACGAGCCCCTTCTTCCTCTTTTCATAGGTGATCCTCCGTGCTCTCTCTTTGGGGATAAGCTCTAAAGCCAATTTGCCACGACCCATGTCTCAAAAACTTTGATTTTTCTTACAAGTCTACTTTTTTTTTTGGGGGGTGGGTAAGATCTGCAACAAAATAGCTGGTAAGTTATATGGTTAGAGAATTTCCAAGGAGAGAGAAAATCGCCAGCAAATAAAGAAAAAGAGAGCATATGAACTTTCCTTTTTCTTATATTCATAGATAAGAGCACAAGAGGCAAAAACCATTGACAGCCTACAGGCTGACATTCCTGATTCGATCAGCTCTCCCTCCCCCCCACATCACGCACACAAAATACAAAGAGACACACCATTACCCCGACGCAAGAAAATCCCCATCTCTCTTTCTCTCTCTCGACTTTCCAAAAACCGAAGTTGACGAATTGTACAGGTCTAGGGCAATAGAGAAAGAACGAAGGCATAGAGAAAGAAAACGTGTACTAAAAGCCAAGAAGGACTCGAGTCTCCCACCCGAGCGTTCTCTACTAGGCACAAGAACGAGTGAACTGGGATCGAGAAGGTGAAGAAAACTGATCGGCCCCAGAAAAGTTGGCGCGGCTTCGAATGTGCCCGGTTTCTCCTCAGTGGCGGAGAGTTCTGCCCAGAGCCAACCGCGAACGGCAAAACCCACGAAAACTAAGGACGGGAAGATTCAAATCCAGAAGAGAGCGAGAGAGAGAGAGAGAGAGAGAAGAGACTGTATCGCGAGTGTTTTTGGAAAGTAGAAAGACAGAGAGAGAGAGAGATTTGACTGCTCGGGGGAAGTAGAGGGAAGAGTATATATCAGAGAGGGAGGGAGAGAGAGAGGGAGTATCGACTGAGTGTTTTTGGAAAGTCTTGGAGAGAGATACGATCGCTCGGCGAAGAAGAGGAAAGATTATATATCAGAGAGAGAGAGAGAGAGGGAGAGTATCGCAAGTGTTTTCTTGATCAAATAAGGAACGTTGGCTTCCCTCTCGTGCTTAGTTTTGAACGTGTATGCTAGGTTAGGGTTTTGTTCATGGCAATCGTGAAACAAATGAGTCCTCGCCACAAATTGGAACGCCTTCAAAAAGTGCTTGGCTTTTGTAATATGAACTTTAATTAATCATCCGTTTGTTTGAAGGAAAACTGTCACCGGAAAACTGATTTCATACATTTCAATGTTCGAACGACGGGAAAACTAATTGATCTACGAAAAACGTCATTTATGAACATAAAACAATGAGTTTAGATCGGGAGAAAACGATTTCCCCTTCTAGCAAAGAGGAAATCACTTTTTCTAAATTACCAAGCAAATGAAAAATCAACAACTTTCCTTGAAAATGAAAAAATATTTTCCTTTAAAAAGTTTTACATGAAATAAACGCACCCTAAATGTATCTTGAACTAATCTTCTTTTTTTATGCGATGAATCATCTTATTTATTCTTTTCTTTTTGCGCCATGTGCATCTTAATTATTCACATTTGGATGTGACGTATGCATTTACATTGAAATAAAGAAAATTCTTCGAAGAGATGGGATATAACTTTTAAGGGACACACAGTTTCGCTATTAGATTTTTGGTGCCTAAGTAAGAGATAATGAGAAATTTAATGGATGATGCACGTAACTGTAACCTAATCAATTGATTAAGTAAAATGTTCCAAGAAAGTCCGTAATTGATCCAAACGTAATGCCTAATCAGAAATCCTATGCATCGCATGGGTTTTGCCCCTACTTAGAATAAATATAAGAAGAACACAAGAAATCTTTATAGAATGGAAATTTTCTCAACTTCGCAAATTTACTATTAATTGTCCGCCCTACATTTTATCTTAGAATAGGTACATTCACCATAATGATGCCTAGTTGAATTAAATTTTACACTTATACAGTTACAATATAGCTAGACATTACTGTGCTCAGTGTAATTTGATACATTCTAATGAGAAAGTGCCAAAACATTTGAATCTTCGCCCATTTTGATATAAAGGATTGGTCAATCAAATAATCAACTGGACATGGACCTATTTGCGAACGAATGAAATGCTAGCCAGTGAATTAGAAATGATTAATTAAGATAAAAAAATGTTTTTCTTTTATATATCAGTCAAATTCTGCGCTTATGAAGCAACCAGGACAAATCCCAGGTAATTCTATACTGTATCATAATAATTAACGAACTAGAATGGTTATAGCTTTCCAAGAGTATGTGAATAATAAAGGATACGCATGCTCATCACAACTTCTTAAGACAAGATATCTATTAGCCGAAGACAAAGGACAGCCCAGCAAATCAATCCAAGAGAGGGAAACATAGAGAGTTCAGATTTCTTTCCGAGAAAAAGAGAATTCGAGTTTGTCAATAGTACACTCATTCGTAATTTCAACAAATCATGTGCTAATTGATATTTTGTGCAACAAGATTATGAATAAAAAAACCAAGAGAAAAAGGATAAATAGATTAATTGGTGGTAACGTGGACTTTCCTAAATGGGTGGAAAGTTTTCGGCCCATCCACAAATTATTTTAAGAATTTCTTTTGAAAATTACAAATCCGACCCAGTTATAGGGCAAGCTTGTTAACACTCTCGTCTAGTGTTTTGACCTTATGATATGTTATTAAGTAAAGAGGCAAAAAAAAAAAAAAAAAAAACGAGGCGAGCTTGTTGACATAGAATCATTCTAACATTGAGCTCGCCTCGTCCCATTTGAGCACCTCAGCATAGACAACACATGACGCTGTGCCTTATTATTATTATTTATTTGGTCATAAAATATGACCTTCATTGCTAATTAAAGGATTGATGACAAAAGTTTCTGAAATCGAGACATAAAATCAACCATAAGTGATAGACGGTGATGCCCGGGTGGTCTGGCGAAGTGTGTATGGTAGACGACGGCGAAATTTCATTCAATGTTTGAGTGACGCCATTCTTTTGTTGATTTTTAGTGCTAATGTTGAAGGTGGATGAGTTCAAGTTTTGGGTTGGGCGGAGAAAGCTTCGGGCAGAGAGGGGCTGAGGAGAAGAGGGAATAAATCAAAAATAGAATAAGCCCAAAAATAAATTTGAAAATGGGCTGCGTTTTTGGGGCTGGTCGGTGGGCCATTGCATCATGGGCCAACGAGAAAATTGGAGGCTGAGTGGGTTTTTGTTTTTTCTTTTTATTTTAAAAAAATCTATGTGGACCTCTTTGGTTAATTTCGAGTGGGCCTTAGGGCTGGCCTTTTTCGGGTCCAACCTGGACATTATGACTTAAGCTGCCAAAACACGTTGAAATAGCAAGAATGTAGAAAGAGCCACATCTATTGTTGAGTTCTGTCCTTTAGGAGTGCAGAGTAAACACGGACTACCACATCTAGAGCATGTTGCAAACAGGGCCACAAAGCTTGTTTGCTTATAAAAATTGATTTTCTTAAAGTGACGATCTCTTTCGGAAGTCAACCCTGGATATAAATTTATTTTAGTCTTTTTAGAGAGCCTTCAGGTCCCTGTGCAAGGTTGGTCATCTTCTCCAATCCCCTTCGTTCTCAAGGATCACTTGCATCTTTCCCACATTGCAAATCTTATTTTGTTAATATTCCATAGGCATATTCCTTTTTGCTGAAAAAAAACAAAAAAATTCGTTCTTGACTCACCACGGGAACCCAAATTAGGCTTGTGACGGCCCAAGCGGCGGTGTGCGGGGAGAAGGGATGGTGGTGCATCTGCGCCTAAGTCCCCGAACGTGCACAGGGAGGGGGCGTGTCTCTTGTCCCACATTGCCTTGGGAGGGAGTTTTGGGTTGCCTTATAAGGCAATGAGACTTCTAATTGTACACATGCATTTTCTTAAGATAATATGGGCCGCCCTGAGAAACATTTAGTATCCAAAATGGACAATATGTGTGTTAGTTTTAGGCTGCGCATGATAAAATTTCTTGGCTGGGGAAGAGTTTTTTTTCAAAAATAGTTCTTTTCTATTTCATTCCGGGGAACAATTTCTAACAAAAAAACCTGTTTGGTAAGCGCACAAAATTTCTATTTCTAGAACAAAAAAGAACGAGAAACCTGTTTGGTAAGCGCACAAAATTTCTATTCCAAATTTTAATTTTTTAAAAAAATTAAAAATAAGAAAAGGAATAGATTAGATATTACATAAAATTGACAAGATCAAAATATTATTAGAATAATAATACATTTACTTAGGGGTAAGAATTCTAGTCGAAGATGAAGTTGTATTGTAATGGAACGTGAACTATTATCTTATATATGTGTGTGAGTATCTTCACTCACGTAGTTTATAGCCTATTGAATTTAGGTAGTGTTTTGAACTATAATTCTCAAGAATATATTATCTTTTTGCGAATTTTGTTGTTTGGTATAGCAAATATTACGGAAAAAGCACATTGGATATTGTTAGCCAAATTAATTTGTAGTGATTTCCTTGGAACTAAGTTTTTACTCTTTAAAAAAAAATTAGTTTATCATTTGATCAGTTCTGAGAAGGGGAACTTCTAGCCAAAAGACTTTACAATTGCAGTGCAGCATTAATATAGTTTACAGAAATTGAATTGACATGTCAACCCATGAAAACATTTAAATAAATACGCTATCAGTTCCCTCGTTGTTACACATGTCAGATCCATCCCCTCATGTGTCTTTGGATCATTTTCATCATAATCTTGTACGTATATAAAGAACTTTCGAGCTCGACGCTTCTCAAACATGCCCATGAGTGGAGTTTGAAGTGCTTCCATATCAGTAGCAGGCACTTTGTGAACCTGTCATTGGCAGTACCATATTGTTGAAGAAGTAAGGAAAACCAGGCAGACTTGCAATGATTCTGCAAATGTATGCTTTATTATAGGGTCCTTCTCCATACCTTTCCCTTACTGAAGACATAGCTGCCATCCACGGCTTTGAAGTACGAGATACTTGGTAACATCGTATGAATGAGAACTTGCACCCAGTACCATTTGCCATCATAAACTACACGGGGGCACTAGTCGGCAAAGAATAAATAGGGATAAACAATCTGGCGAGCTTAAAGTGTAGGCCAATTAACAAAGTTTAGAATTGCACCTTCGGGACCATGTCAACATTATAATCCCTGCTAGAACCCAAATGCGCGGGAGGTTTATCGCTATTCCTAAATTTCTTCCAGAGCTGCAAGTCACCAATAGCAATAAAGATAAGGCAACAATGCAGCAAATTGCAGGGGAACATACGAAGAAAGCAGACCTGAATGAGATTAAGTGATGTTGACTCTCCTCCATAATAGTCATTCCTATCCATGTGCAAAACCTGGTTCAAAAGGTTCTTCTGTCGGCAACGGAGCGAGAGATCGACAATCTATGGTAGTTATCTTAGTCTCGGTTATGGGAAAAAGAGAATAAGGAGGGACATCAAGAATAGTAATTTCACTGCATATTTTGGAACAAATCTCAAAAGAGAAAATCCAAATGCCCCTAGATAATAACAAAGAACGACAAAATAGGAAACAATTCCATGACAAGCAACATGAAAGTGCTAAAGGAGCATGAACGTTGAAAAAGAAAACGTTAGTACATAAATAAACTCGTGGAATGGATATAGCGTTCAACAATACTTGCTCCAGTAAGTTCCCATAACACACAAGTAACAATTAGCCTTATCAATGTTACGAGGAAGCAAACACAGCTAGCTCTAGTCTAGCCTTGAATGACATTCAGCACTTCCGTTAATGTGATTTTCCATGAAAAGTGTTTCAGCCAACTATAAAAGCGAGAGTGAAGCGAGGGCTGCCGGTCCACTTGCCAATACCAGAATGATAGAAGGGTGTGGATCATTTAAAAGTGGGAACCCACCGAAGAATTCCGCTGTCCTACTAGCTCGGGACGAGCTACGGCATGTGGAGGTATTCTTATCACCATTGTCAATATGTTAAAGAAATCGCAGGATCGCGTATCGACCGTGCTTAGAGACCAAGAAGTCGATCAGTATAGCCACAACATTCTTATCAAGTCTATAGGGAATGTTTTGTGTTACGGTAGAGCAACTTAAGCAACCTATAATTTTTGGCATGGCGAAGGGGCAAGCGGCGGTCTAAGTTTCAAGGAGCTTTCTGTCAATCCTCCTATCTATCCAACAAGATGGAAGAGAAGTGCTTGTCTCCATTGAAGGCATGGTGACAAGTCAATCGGTAGAGAGAATTTACTACTCCGCCTTCACTTTGTCCTCAAAGCTTGAGATTGAGTACTTCAATTAGGCCATTCAAATAATTTAAATCATGCTCAAAAATGACTTCACATGAAGTCAACGTACTCAAGATCAAAGACCACATGACGGGACGCAAATTCACAATTTCAATCAAGCTCATCGGCTCAAAACCACAACAGCAAAGCTCAATCAAACTGAGACCGGTTTCTCGGATTATATCCGCTGGAATTAGTATTGCCATTCTCGAGTAAAACCGGTTAGCAAAGCTAGGTGCTCCATTTCAAGAGCCTCGCTTTTCCGTCCCGACACAAATTGAACACAAGAAATACACCAGCAGCCAAAGTCCGAGGCAATCAATCACATCAAAACGATGCTCCCGAGTCCCAATCGCGATCTCCTCAGCATCAATCTCCACCGCTCCAAATCCGAACATGATCAGCGGCGACCGGACCAGCGGCGACGACGGGACCGGCAGGGGCGACGGGACGGGCGGCGACGGGAGGTGATTTCTCTCGGGCAGAGGTCACGGGCTTCCGAAGAGGTGAGCTACGGCGGCTACGGGATCGGCGGCGACCTCACCGGCGGCGGCGGGCCCGGCGACGAAGGACCGGCGACGACGGGACGGGCGGCGACAACGGGACGGGCGGCGACGGGAGGTTTCGAGAAATCGGACGGAGGTCGTGTAGGAAGGAAGAGCCGAGGAGAAGGAGCGTGAGTTGAGGGGGAGAAAGAGGAATTAGGTTTTTGTTCCTCATTTTTATTCCGGGAAGAGAAGTGATTTTTTTGTTTCTCATTTCTCTTCCCAAACCATTTCGAGCTAGGTTTTTATTCCCGGGAACAGAAAAATTATGTGGCGTTAACAAACAGGTTTCTGTTCTTTTTCGTTCCCGGGAACAAAAGAACAGAAATTTTGAGGAAGAGAAATGTTATCATGCAGGGCCTTAGTGTCCAAAGTGTACAATATGTGTGTCAATTTTAGTGTTCAAAGCGGACAATATGTGTGTCTCTTAAGGTCAAGAGAGATCTTCATCACAGCCATAACTCATTTTTTTTTAATTACACGGAGCTTATTCTAATGGTGATGGTTAGAGCAAGAGCGAGAATCGTGGTTGGAATCCTAAGTAATAGAAATTAATTGATTTCATTACGAAATTTCTTTCTTGGAGAGTTTATTTACTTTATAATTGCTTTTTCATTGAACAAGGAACATCCTATCCTTTTACCTCTATCTCTCACCATGGTAAAGTTCGCTCACTCTTTTCTATTATTTTTAAAGTGCAAAATCCGTGCAAAATTCGTGCGTGTGGCGTATTTGGATTATCTAGTATTTTATATGTAAATGTGTCTCTTCTAGCATTCTCTTGCAAAAATGAGGCTTTACATCAAATGTGATGGCTCAAGTAGAGTTTGTTCTAATGGCTATGGTTGGAGCAAGAACCTTTTTGGTCGGAATCCTAGGTAATAGAAATTAATTGATTTCATTACGAAATTTCTTTTTTGGAGAGTTTATTTTCTTTGTAATTGCTTTTTCATTGAACATGGAACATCTTATCCTGAGATACAGACACTTAGAGTGTCAAAACTTGGCATGGCTGGACACTTAAGTGCCAAAATTTTGAAAAATGGACAATTAAGTGCCAAAATCGAAGTAAAAAGATTACTTAAGTGTCGACCAAATTGCTGAAGTGGCAATTTTCCGGCGAGATTGGTGCAAAATTGCGTCGTTTTGCACTCTGATGTGATGAGAAAATGCAAAAACGATGTCGTTTTTGCTATAACATGTAAATAATCAATATAAAATTAAAAATTAAATTTAAAATTAAATTTATTTAAAATATTCAAAAAAAAAAAAAAAAAAAAAAAAAAAAGAAAGGGGGGTGCAAAGGTGGCGGTTGAGGGCGAGCCCTCGCCGCCGCCGAGAAGAGCTAGCGATGGAGGGGGAGGGTCGTCGGCCCTCGGTTGACTCCGGCGAGGGTCGTGACCCTCGCCCCAGATCTGGGCGAGGGCCACGACCCTCGCTAGATCGGGCCGCGACACTCGCCCTAGAGGGGGCGAGGGCTCAGTGGGGGGCCCTCGCCACCTCCCGGGATGGCGGCGAGGGCTCGGCCCCCCGGCCGCCCCCTTCCCCCCCCTCTTTTTTTTTTTTTTTTTAAGTTTTTAAATTTTTTAGAATATTTTAAAATAAATTTATTTTTAAATTTAATTATATTAATTATTATATTAATTATTTACACGTCAAAGCAAAAACAATACCGTTTTTGTTTTTCGCCCACGTGCAAAACGACGCCGCTTTGCATTAATCTCGTTAAAAATTGTCACGTTAGCAATTTGGCTTATTTTGGCTGGGGTGGCATTTAAGTGATCAATTTTACTCGATTTTAGCACTTAAGTGTCCCTCCGTGCCAAGTTTTGGCACTTGGGCTATACTTCTGCCTCCTGTCATTTTGCCTCTATCTCTTACCATTTGCCTCTATCTCTCACCATGGTAAAGTTCGCTCACCCTTTTTTATTATTTTTAAAGTGCAAAATTCGTGCAAAATTCATGAGTGTGGCTTATTTGGATTATCTAGTATTTTATATGTAAATGTGTCTATTCTAGCATTCTCTTGCAAAAATGAGGTTTTGCATCAAATGTGATAGCTCAAGTAGAGCTTGTTCTAATGGTGATGGTTGGAGCAAGAACCGTGGTCGAAATCCTAGGTAATAGAAATTAATTGATTTCATTACAAAATTTCTTTCTTGGAGAGTTTATTTATTTTGTAATTGATTTTTCATTGAACAAGGAAGATCCTATCCTTTTGCCTCTATCTCTCACCATGGTAAAGTTCGCTTTTTTATTATTTTTAACGTGCAAAATTCGTGCAAAATTTGTGAGTGTGGCGTACTTGGATTAACTAGTATTTTATATGTAAATGTGTTTCTCCACGAAGCTTGTCTGCTTATAAAAAAAAAAATTGATTTCCTTAAAGTGACGATCTCTTTCAGAAGTCAACTCTATATAAATTTATTTTAGTCTTTTTAGAGAGACTTTAGGTCCCTGTGCAAGGTTGGCCATCTTCTCCAATTCCTTTCGTTCTCAAGGATCACTTGCATCTTTCCCACATTGCAAATCTTCTTTTGTTAATATTCCATAGGCATATTCCTTTTTGTTGTAAAAATAAATAAATAAATAAGATTCGTTCTTAACTCATCACGGGAACCCAAATTAGGCCTGTGATAGCCCAAGCGACGGTGCGCAAAGAGGAGGGATGTGGTGTGTCTGTGCCTCGGTCCCCGGACGTGTGTAGGGCGGGGGGCATGTCTCTTGTTCCACATTGCCTAGGGAGGGAGTTCTGAGCTGCCTTATAAGGCAATGAGACCTCTAATTGTACACACACATTTTCTTGGGATAGTATGGGATGCCTTAAGAAACATTTAGTGTCCAAAACGCACAATATGTGTATTAGTTAAGGTCAAGAGAGATCTCCATCACAGCCATAACTCATTTTTTCAAAATTACATAGAGCTTGTTCTAATGGCAATGGTTGGAGCAAGAACCATGGTCAGAATCCTAGGTAATAGAAATTAATTGATTTCATTATGAAATTTCTTTCTTTGAGAGTTTATTTACTCTGTAATTGCTTTTTCATTGAACATGGAACATTCTATCCTTTTGCCTCTATCTCTCACCATAGTAAAGTTCGCTCACCCTTTTTTATTATTTTTAAAGTGAAAAATTCGTGAGTGTGGCGTATTTGGATTATCTAGTATTTTATATGTAAATGTGTCTCTTCTAGCATTCTCTTGCAAAAATGAGGCTTTACATCAAATGCGATAGCTCAAGTAGAGCTTGTTCTAATGGCGATGGTTGGAGCAAGAACCATGGTTGGAATCCTAGGTAATAGAAATTAATTGATTTTATTACAAAATTTCTTTCTTGGAGAGTTTATTTACTTTGTAATTGTTTTTTCATTGAACATGGAACATCCTATCCTTTTGCCTCTATCTCTCACCATGGTAAAGTTCGCTCACCCTTTTTTATTATTTTTAACGTGCAAAATTCGTGCAAAATTCGTGAGTGTGGCGTATTTGGATTATCTAGTATTTTATATGTAAATGTGTCTCTTCACGAAGCTTGTCTAATTATAAAAAATTGATTTCCTTAAAGTAACGATCTCTTTCGGAAGTCAACTCTGGATATAAATTTATTTTAGTCTTTTTAGAGAGCCTTCAGGTTTTTGCCTCCTAGAGTTGCTAATTTATACATGCTTATAAAAATTTGATTTCCCCGTGCTTGTGCTTCGCTTGGCAAGTTTCCACATACTTGTGCTGGAGAAAGGAAACCTTTGTGCTGGGTCCCTCCACCATCAGCTCACCTATCAAGAATTCTTGCATTTGGAATCATCTGCAATGTCTTCAACGTCATCATGTATAGCTCCCCCTTACGATCATGGTACGTACAAATCCACCCCCTTCCTTCATTATAAACTAAAAACTTAGTTTATTATATTGATTTGTCTTTTTCTTTATCTTTGTCTACTGCAGAAAAAAGTGATCACCACAAAGAGTGTGGAGTACATGCCGTTCTATTTCTCGCTGGCCAACTTTCTAAATGCTTGTGTGTGGACAGTATATGCCCTTATCAAGCTTGATATCTTCATTCTGGTTATTAAAACATAATTTGAATTAGTTTCAACACTTCTTCTTTCAAAGTCTAGAGGCATAAGAATTGAAAGAAATTACCACATACACGAACCTATATGATCCAATAGTAACGCATAAATTGGGAACAACCTGCAAATTAACAATGGGCTTGGGGTGCTGTATGGTGCAGTGTAGCTCATACTTTATGGCTTGCCACTTTAGGTCCACGCCAAAGAGGTGAGAAGCTGGACCAGCTACAGTGTGATGGAGGAACACCGTTTTTTTATAGGTTCATAGCTTTTTAGTATCCATTGACCTTAGCAGACGAACTGCTTATTTTCGCTTTTTAGTCGGACCAAATCTCCATCTAGCTTATTTGCATGTCGGAAATATCAAGGCTTGCAGAAAGTATGTTTTCCTATATGTAAATGTTTAACACTTGTTCATAACTTGAATGATTGTTGAATTATGTGTTTTCGGTTCAGTCCATGTTGTTTAGGGCCTCTGATGTACTTTGTGAAAACCTTTTTATTCAGTGAAATCCAATTGACTTGAGGGACTTTAGGTACAAGTGGCTTCCTTTGCTTGTTGGGGGTCCTATGGATGGACCCCTCGAGTATAGTTTTAGGTTTCCTTTATAGTCGATGGTGTCGATCTATTGGAATAAGTGGAGGCTTCCTAACGGTGTTGACACCTAAATATTTTGCCCATAGATCATTTTCAAAAAAAAAAAAAAGGGAATTTATTTTTTCCACAAAATTATCTCTTGTCAAATTTTTAATATAGATTTTTGAATTTATTTATTTTTGAAAATTTTTTAAAAATATATAAAAAAAAAAATCAAAAAGATTAAAAAAGAATAAAAAGTTGGAGCTGATGATCTGAATGTGGTTAGCCAAGGCCAATAGGTCAAATTGGAATTAAAACGGCAAGTTAGGCCCAAAATGTAATTTCTAAAAAGTTGAGGGACAAATTACAAATTTTACAAAATTTCGCCCGAGCCCTTAAATCATCAACTAGGCACCCATTTGGGTTGAAATTGAACTTTGGCCAAGTTAAATTAATCAAATTGGGCCAAAATAACCAAATTGTATTGAATTGCGTATTTTCGGGTAAAAAATAGCCAACTTTGAGGGACTTTCTTACAAAATTAGGTGAAGACAATTGTGAAGATTGGTCAAGATCTTAAAATACTATACATAGGCTTACTAATTGATCAAAATTCACAACTAAATTGATGGATTAAGGCACTCAAACCAGCTGCCAAAATTCAGTTCATGAGTTGGTCTCAACTCAGAGCTACGTGAGAGGTGAGAAAAGAAGTGCTTGACCAAGAGGAAGAGAAGGGAGCTGCAGAACTTGGGCTATGGAGAGAAGAGGTGAGAAAACCAAAGAACCTTGAGGAAAGGGAAGAAGCAGAAAAGAAAAGAGAAGAGAAGAGAAGAAGAAACAAAGGGTTTTCGTTAGAGGGGGCGTTGGCCATTTTGAGTGGCAGAGCTTCGGATAGAGAGAAAAGAGGGAGGCCCCAGCCGGCCATTGTTGCTGGCTTGAGGGAAACTAGAGGAGAGAGTTGAAGAAGGTTTGTTATCATCTAATGACATAGCAGCTGATAAAACTCGATCGACAAGCTCCTCCCCCGGAGCTCCTACTCCTCGCCCCCATTGAGTAGGGATGTAAATGGTTCGGTTCGGTTTTCCAAAAAAACCGAACCGATAAGGAAATTTATTGAACCGAACTAAAATCCAATTTGAATTGAATTGAAATCTCGGTTCGGTTTTTACTTTTGTGTTTCTTTTTTTTCCCAACATACACTCCTTTCTATTATTTTTTTTAAAAAAATCGATTTTAATTATTTTTCTTTCTTTTGCTTCTTTTTCTTCATTGGTCGGTAGCTAGCCACGATGGTGGCCAGCATGTTGTTCTCGAGAGATTCCCAAGTCCTTCTTCCAGTTGAAGAATCCAACCCTTTTGCATCTCCTCGGGAATAAGCTTACTGGTGAGATTCCTGAATGAATTGCTAATTTGCCCGAGCTATAGGACAAGCTTAATAGGGCTCGCTTAATAGTGATCTTTCATTAATCTCAACGTACGTTTTTGTCACCATTGTTCAGTATGCTCTTTGTTCTTTTCGAGTCTTGTTCGGTGCTTCTATGGTGCTTGCTTGGTGACTGAGGCAAAGTCCTAAGCAAGAGTAGATGATGGTCGGTGAATGATATGGAGGTTTGGAAATTCATGTCGGTGGAAGGGGGCCCATTCTTGGGGTTTTCGCAACCCAATCTGCTGCCTGGTTCGTTTCTCTAGGGCTCCAAGATGATGTTAACATTGTGCAGGTGACCCAATAGGATTTTGCAGTCATTTATAATGGACCGCAAAGCCCATGGAGTTTCCATCCGTCTCGCCAAGCATTCCACAACTGGATATTTGCACGGCCTGTACTTCTTCCTTCTGTAGATCTGTTCGTGCGCTGATCAACTCCCCTCGTGCGGCTTGCTCAGACAAATGATATTACGCCATCTGACTGAGCGAATAAGAAAACCGTTGTTTCGCATAGTAAATAAAACCAATCAATCAGTCATATACTACAAAGTGAACGTTGCAATGGAGTTGCGTAGTCTTTGGGAAATTGACCAGTTTGCATTTCGGTTCGGACCTTAGTCCATCCAATTCGAAATTTCATGGACTTACCGGCATGAAAAGTTGGTCTTGATTTTCCTCCAGATTATGGTACAGTAAGATATTTGATAATGTGATTAAGCATGCGAGGCTATAATCCATAAGCAAGCAATCTCATCTGCCCGGGTACACAATTCGGTTCGGGCCCGCAATCGAGAGGACTTGAGCCCATAAAGAAGCGAATCCTAGTGGCTGCGATTAAGAAGGATTTTTCCTCATTATTCCTTGCAAGTCGATATATGCAATTTAAATGGCGGAAAAAGAAATCTATGCGATTGCGATTAATGCTTTTTCATTAAATGCGGATTAGTTGATGTACCTATTTATGATGTCGTGTTTCCCTAGTGCCCAACGGGTGTTTTCAAAGTAATTTGCTTCTTGTGCAACATTTCGAATTGTCTATCTCCAATGGGTAACTTTTCCATCGACACTTCTAATTTAAACTTTTCCTTTTGGAGGAAGCAGCCATTATCCAAAGACTCGAAACCTATTGGCTCTTAAGGACACTCCAACCACCATATATCATGACATGCAGCCACTTATCACGATGATTACTTATCGATTAATTTCACTAGTATTGTTTATCTTCACCTGTAGATAGTGACTCAACCACTCAAATAAGTTTCTTCTTCCATATTCTACACTTATCACAATGATTACTTATCGACTAATTTCACTGGTACTGTTTACCTGCACCTGTAGATAGTGACTCAACCACTCAAATAAGTTTCTTCTTCCATATTCTACACTAAGCGGTACACGCTATTCTCTTGCTAAGTTAAGCATCGAAGGGTCGATCCAGGGTCGAAATCAGGACACCCTATCCCATGAAGGTCCGTCTCGAGACAAATTCCTGACGATACCCAGATCGGGCATCAACTAATGCTACTCCCAATTACGAGGATGTCTTCTCTGCGGCCCTACCAAAAATCAAGATCTCTTCTTTGAGGAAGGAAGTACAAAGGGCATCCTTCACATTTGGGATTGACCAAGAGGGAAGAAGGCAGGTGGAGATGTGGTATGAATCTCGTTCTGGATCCTACGAACACGACGGATCCCAATAGCAGAAGCCTATTTCAGGAGATTTATGGTGACATTATTCTATGTGGTGAAGCATCATTTTCAGTCTGCAGTATTTTAAATACAGGAAGGGGGTCTGCAAATCGCGATGCCGATGCGCGTTTGCAGATTTCCATTCGAAACAACGCTGAGCATAACAAGAAATTCACGCATACATGATGGATGAAATACGAACGCAGAGAATTCTCGCGTGATCGTGCGATGAAGAACCTCCACTCTGCACGAATTTGAACTCAGTTATGTTGCATTGTAGGGATGAAAGTGAGCCTCTCCTCATATTCGAAAGACTCTGCGAACTATGAAAAAGCTTCAATTCGATCCATTCCTTAGGCTCTTTTTCCGATCGAAACACCGCAAAAGGCAAGACCCGAAAGGACGAAGAAGCTATCATCTTCGTTCATTTACACATCGATCATCCATACAATAAATCAATTTTAGCAGACTGAATAACTGCTTACTGTTTATTGAAACGATGAATTTACAACTTAGCCAGAAAAGAGAACTGGTGTGTTGACTTAATGTTCTAGGTTTTCATGTACTTTCCAGTAAATGACACATAAATTACAGGGTACCTACACGGGTTTGATGACTGATCAGGCCACGACCTCGATGAATTTATGGGACGCCCACGTTTTCGTGGGGTCGGACAACTTGCTTTCTTCGACCTGCAACTGCTTCAGCCGAGGAGAGTTGAGTACCAACGACTCCACAGCCTTCTCTCCGATCCCGTGGCAATGCATGAGGTCCACCCTCTCGAGGAGCTTGCAGCTCCTGTGGATCAAAAGGACGCCCGGGTCGGTGAGGCCTTTACACCCTCTCAGCCTCAGATCGATCAAACGGGAGCACGAAGCGAGCATCGCGATCAGCTCCTTATCCGGCAGCATCTCGTTGTAAGACAAGTCCAGCTTCCTCAGCTGCCCCAAGTGCTGTCCTAATGTGGCGAGCAGGCCTGGCTCCCTCTCCACCACGTCGCAGTTTATCAACGCCAGTTCTTGGAGCCCGCCATTCATGGCAATCCCAAAAGTCTTCAGGCCATCACCGGTGACCAGGCAACAGCTCTGAAGCCGGAGACTCGACATGTTCGGACAATTCAGAGACAGGGCAAAGAGATGATCATTCTTCAAGTCGAGAGGCAGGCGGAGATCGAGCTTCCGCAGATCGCACCGGCAATTGCTTATGAAGTGAAGGAGGCTGTCCCTGCTACCGCCATCGTATAGCAAGAGAGAGCTCAACAACTCGCAATTCTCAGCCAATTTCACGAGAACGCCGTCCACTATGCTCCTACAAGTCTTAAGCTCAACTTCTTGAAGACCCTTCAAGCACCTACCGAACGACGCATAAGACCCTCCATCGCCGATCCCTTCGCAGCCCTTCAGCTGCAATTTCCTCAGCTTCTTGCAGCTCCTCCATAGCCAACTAACTCCCCAGTCCTCGCAAGAAACCCCGGATAAGCAGAGGCTCTCGAGCCCTAACTCAGCCTCAAGCTCTTCGCTTTCGCGAGCAGCGTAATCACCGGTCCCCTGAAGCTCGCCCTCCGCCCGATCCCGGGACGAGACCAGCACCGAGAGCTCCTTGAGAGACCGCAAACTGACGACCCAATCGAACAGCAGAGGCCTGGAGAGAGAAACGGTGAGGTGGGTAATGGCGGCGCAGGTCCGAGCGAGAGAGAGCAGGGAGAAAACAGAGACCGGGCCGGCCAGGAACTTGAGGCTCCTGAGCCGCGGGAAGTGGGAGCAGAGCAGCAGGAGGAGGTTGTCGGAGACGGCCCCGGAGGACGGGTCGGCGGAGAGGACGAGGGAGAGGGAGGAGACGGAGGGGTAGTTGGAGAGGAAGGCGGAGAGGGCGGGGATGAGGGCGGCGCTCGGGGCGAGGCGGAGGGACAGGGCGGTCCTCGACTCGCGGTAGAGGCGGAGCCACCGCTTGGACACCAGCGGCACCGAAGAGGAGGAAGGCGACGGCGGCGAAGATTGCGCCGGCGGCGGCGGCGGCGACAGGCGGGTGAAGATTTCTTGGAGGAGCTCGTCGCACAGGACGCTGTCCATGTTGCCGCGGCTCTCTGCTCTGTCGCCCCTCTCTGTTTCTTCTCCTTCTTCTTCTTCTTCAGTTGGGTTGCGTCGTGCTCTGTCAGCGGGATGGATTTTAAGCAGAGAATTTCAAGGCTGCAAGAATCTTCGCCCTTGCTCCTGGTCCATGTCTAGAGAGAGAGAGAGAGGAGAGAGAAATTGATTAGGTGAGATAGAGGAAGGAGAAAAGAAGAGGTGGGATTTGATCTGCAGAGATTGCAGAATCAAAGGCGTGAACTTTATCGAGCGCGTGAGAGACACGCGCGGGGTTGGAGTGCAGGAAATGTCCATGGGCCACCGCGAACTTCGATAATTCTTTTTTTTTTTTTTTTTTAATTTTAAAAGCCTTTTTTTGGCAGGATGGTCGTGACTTGAAGCTTTAGTTGACATTTAGGTGGCTTCTGGATGTTCATCCCTTATCTCATCCTCCCTTTGCCAAATTATATTAATTCTTGGATCTTACTATTGGATTTCCTTCACTCTATCTTATTCCCTGATTGATTTAGCTTCACTCCTCCCTTTTAACTTACCTTAACAGGCGGAGATTTGAGATTTGAATAGAGATGAAGACATGGGGGAGGAATTTTGTTTCCTTGCTGGCCGATACTCAATAAAATCGATATCGGGAGTATGATGACGGCGTAACGTACGTGAGATGAATAGACAGTCGCGCCTTTGCTTTTGTGAAATGTTCGAGGAAGGGACAATCGCCTCGATTGTCCGATTTCGATGTGGGTTCATTTAAAGCTCGTTGATGCTCTCAAAGTGAATGAGCTATACCATCCTATTAAGGTAAATTGATCGCTCGAGAACTACAATGTATAAATATTGAGCACGAGAATAGTTCATGACACGTCACCACAACCGGTAACGATATAGGGAGTTTGAAAAATGGATATAATGAGAGATTAATTGTCAATATATAAATTTGATTAGACTAAGACTACGTTTGGTATGATTTTTGGGGAAAGTCTTAATTTAAAACTGCAGTGAGAAGCAACTTTGGTATATGATTTTTTTTTTTTTTTTTTTGAGCAAGAACTTTGGTATATGATTTAATTGGAAAAAACTACCCTCATATTGGATATTAGCTATTTTTCTAGGGAAAAAAAAAAAAAAAACCTTAAACCTTCGCTGGCTAGCCGTCAACGAGCCAAGTCTAGTTTTAGGGTCATGCGACCTTAGACAACTTGGGTTCACATGAACTCAGGCAACCTTGCTTGAGGTCATTGATCATCAAATTTGGCCTCGCCCATATTGGATTTATGCTCACCAGTTATGTCGTATGATGATAATATGTCTAAATCGAAAGTTTAGCGAGGCAAAATAGGAAAAAAAAAATCACATCGATATTTTGAAAATGTTGAAGCTCAACTCCTACGGACTTGTCTTAAAATGAGGGACTCTAGAGTACCTTTGAAATGCAAGGCATTTTCTCAAAACTCTTCCAAAAGAAATTGGCAAGCGGACTGGTTTTTGCCCAAAATCCTATTTGGAGTGGGTTTGGTAACATTTCTGTTTAAAAATTGTTCCGGAGAATAGAAATAGAAAAAAATATTTTTGTTTCAGGGAACAATTTTTTAACAAAAAAACGCATTTGGTAAACTTGTTTCGAGAATAAAAAATGAACGTAAAACACGTTTGGTAAATTTATATTCCTTTTTTGTTTCTTTTAATTCTTTAATATTTTTATTTTTATTTTCTTAATTTTCTTTATTTTTTCTTTTTTTCTTCTTTTGACCGGTCGTCGGCCTCGGCCATGGCCGGCGACCGGCCGACGATGACCGACGGCCTCGCCTTGGCGGGCGAGCTCGAGCTCATTTGGATCTAGGCGAACCCGAGCTCGCCCAACCTTGCCCGCAAGGCGAGGCTCGCGCGAGCCCGAGCTTGCCTTGACCAAGGCGGGGTTGAGCCTTGCCGGGGGCGGCGACGCTTGGCCTCGCCGAGGGCCGTGACTCTCCGGTGAGGTCGTCGGCCCTCGACGGCCGAGGCGGGTGACCGACCAAGGAAAAAAAAAAGAAAAAGAAAAGGAGAAAAAAAAAGAGAAGAAAATGAGAGGAGAGAGAAAATCTGGTTTTAAATTTTGTTATGGAAACAAAAACATGTTTTTCTTGTTTTTGTTTATGTTTCAAATGTGTTCGAAAACCAAAAAATAGATTTGGAATAAAAACGTAAACAAACGCGTTTTTTTCTTTTGTTCCTTAAAAAAAAACGAAAATTTTGTTTATAAACATAAATAAGAAACATTAACTTATAGGCCCAAAGTGGTTGGGAGTTGCAACGTTGAGGCGGTTGGCCGGTGTGTTTCTCAGCCACTGCTCTAAAATGCACGCGCTGACAAAGCGAGTGGAAGCAAATCTCCAAATTGCCAGAATGCTCCTTTTTTCTTTTTTTGCCGTCTATTCCGTCAGGACAAATGACTTCAATTGCTCACGAGTACTGTTCTTTGTTGTGTCCGAAAAGCAAAAAGAATCCTCTAGTGCCGGAAAAGAAAACCCAACCTCAAAAATTCTATTTAATTTTTTGAATTTTTTATGTTGTGCATTTTCCTCTATATTTGGCAACCTTTCTTGTCCCTGCTTGCAATTATGTCCGGAATCATCGTCACGAGAATAAACTACCAAAAGAAAAGGACAAGAGAAGACAAGGACCCGTCTAGACGACACTCTTCAATACAGAAAACGATCTCATTATCGAGGTGCATATTCGATAATCGTGATACGTAATTAAACTTCTATTATCAATCTTTATGCATTAATCTCAAGATTTGTAAGTAAATCCAGCAAGATTTATTGCTAATTCGTTAGGCTTCCAAATTCCAACTTCAGTCCACAATCTGCTCGAGTGTTCCTCGATATTTCATTAAGAAATTAAATTCATTCTTTAAATCGTGTTAATAATAATGAGAAATATTTTTTGTCGACCACTTATTTCAAACCATATAAATAATCATTTTTAGAAAAACACTTTCCAAATTCAAATTATTCATTTCACGTAATACAAATGGAGCTTGAAGCTCAATTGCAATCGAAAGTCTCCTTTGAAACTCAAAAGATTTAAAAGATGATTTCTTACTGCCATTTTAATGGCATTATGTTTGCTTGCGACACCATGATGATTTTTATCTTGTAGTCCCAGTTCATTCAAGGGCATTAACGGGGAGAATACAACAAGGAAAAATGTCTAACAATGTCCCTTCAGCACTTGTTAAGCCCCATTTTCAATGGGTTACGAAAATTTAAAATTCGGTATATGAAGTAAGTGATTTTATTAAAACGCAACTCTTCGATTTTCAAGGTGCCTCCTACATATCAGAGGAAAAATCAGTTTCTCTTCTATTATTGTCCCTCTCGAGATGAAGCACCAACTAGAAAAGAGAGAAAGAGATGGAGCGTTAAATCAAATATACATGGAAAGAAAGAAAAAGAAACCGTGAATCATAGATTCTCACCCACCATGAGTAAGAAATCCATGAAAACTAACAAGAATCAAGATCCACCAACAGTGAATGGCCCATGAAGATACTTTCAGAAGTGTTGGGCACAACATCTTAGCGACAGGACAGGCACTCGAATCGTCTAATGGTTAAAAGGGGCAAAAGAACCGATCCTTTAGGCACCACGAAAACAAAACTTAGAAAAAACAGAGGGACAGTGCGGAATCCCA
This sequence comes from Eucalyptus sp. ANBG9806169, assembly GCA_014182395.1. Taxonomy (NCBI): domain Eukaryota; kingdom Viridiplantae; phylum Streptophyta; class Magnoliopsida; order Myrtales; family Myrtaceae; genus Eucalyptus; species Eucalyptus sp. ANBG9806169. Next base: position 30,063,117 of record CM024582.1, read on the forward strand.
AAACGTCGATAAACATCCGAGGTGGGAAAAGACAAAAGAGAAAGCAAGTCACTGTATAAAGATAACAAAACTTGGAAAAAACAGAGGGACAGTGTGGAATCCCAAAACGTCGATAAACATCCGAGGTGGGAAAAGACAAAAGAGAAAGCAAGTCACTGTATAAAGATTCTGCCCCCACCTTCTCCAACTATTTTAGTTGCAGGGGAAGCATCCTAATTCTCTTTTGTTTTCCCTATCAGAGGCAGAGCATACACTACATCAGCAAGGAGGCTGGTTGATATCACACGTCTCTTCCCACGTCAATTTAGCACATTTAAGGAAGTTACTAAGGTCCCACCAAGGTGAGCAGTAATTAAGGAGCATAATCCCAAGTCGAACAGCCACACCAAGCAATAGAGACATCTTTGGTAATTCCCTTTGATCTTAAGTTTACTCATGACAAAGGTATGTCTCTCAGCAGCATTAATTTTCGTGCCTAAGCATGTCGACAACATACCTATAAAAAGCACATGCCTCTGAGGAGTGTGGAGTTGTCAAGTGTGCCAAAGGGAAAAGAGCAAGAAAATGCAAAATTAGAAACTCGATAGATCCATGGGTGAGATGTATTGAAGAGTTAAAACTCATCAGCTCTAACAATAAGATACAAAACAAAAAACTGCAGATCACATTCTAATCAGATTTGCAGTGGAAAAGGCATACAAATACAGAGCAGTTATCAATGTCTTACTGTCGCTGAAATTATCTGTTGATCGGACAATTCACCCCCATAGCACAACTGTTGCAGATCAAATTGGTGCAAAATCTCATGATCCACGCAATTCAAGCTCGCCCCAAACAAGCCCTTCAGTAATGACATAATAAATGGGCGTCTCACAGGAAAATCTTTTTGTTCATGAGACCATACCCTTGTAGCTTAGAAACAAGTCAGCTTGATCAAGAGTTAGAACTTGAGCACAGGGATGGATGTTGATCGGCTTACCCTCCTAAATACCATGTCTAACTGATAGAGCACGAGAAAATTTTGCCCAAATGCCATCACGAATGAAGTAATATTTGCACGCATAGGAGCCAGCATGGTAGGTGAACCATACCAAGGAAAAGGTATGTCGCACTGTTCCAACTCCAGAGGGACTCGACCCACCACCAGAAATCCTCAATATTGATGCTATCGAAACTGCCGAATGTGCTTTTCAATATGTAATAGGTAGCAGGAGGAAAGCCAACAATGGCCAAGACCAAATTAATAGCAGCCCTTGCCAAATTCTTCAAAGTCCTTGCTCTAAGGTCAAGCTTCAAGGGTTGAACCATCAGACACATAGGAACCATTAGTAATGCCCCAAATTCTGCCGTGGCAAAATTAATAACCGACATCAGACCTAGACCAATGAATGCAGCTGAAATAGTTGCCGATTTCAAAAGCGCCCACTCATGTTTATATTCTTCAGTACCACTGACACCGGCCAATGGAGACCCCAGAAGAAAATATGGAAATAAGAGGCAGACTACTGAGAACAAGCCCCAGACTGCTAACTTTGTTACTGGGGTCAGACTGGGTGTCTGGCTTATAAAGTATGGAAGCAATGAAACAGTAGTACCCCACAAGTGCACAATAAGCACCTTTTTAACTGCTTTAATCCATCTCCATGACCTTGCACTGATAACAAGCTCATTGACTGTGGCAGTTGGAGGAGAAAAAAATTTGGCATCATCTAGACTTGTATCCAAGCCATTTGCTTCAGCATAAAGGGAAGCCGCTGCGACTGGAAGTGGTGCAACAAGGAGTGCAAAAGCAATCATGTAGACTCCTACTGACACAAACTTACTAGGAGAGGTCAAAAGATACAGAAAGAATGACTGGTGAAACTTCTCCAGAAGGTTATTTACAGAACGTATAACTCCTTCAATCAACCTGTATCAAGCAAATAGAGAACTTCCAGTTAACTAAGAAATTGATGTACCTCTTCATCTATGAAATTCACAATAGCAATTGACACACATATAATTATGATAATACTTCTTGCCAACTTTGTTCAGTAAATCAAGTGAGAAACGAAGTGGGCGGAGATGGGGAAACGAAGAAAAAGGAAATTAATATTTATTTGCTATGCTTGGAGGCATTTTGAGAGAAAGTGTGAAGGGAAGTTAATTTTGTGAGCTGACTTTATCATCCTTTGCCTTATGCACATTTCATAAAAAATTAACGGTATTTATAGAAGAAAAGTGCAAATTTTGCATTCCTCTTACCTCTCCACCTCAGGATACTATTCGATTTTTCTTCATTCGTTTTACTTTCCTTAATTCAAATATATAAACAAGCTGAAAAGGAGACTTGCCATCCACTCCTAGTTTGATGCTAACACAACCTCCAAAGCCAAGCACAAAGCTTCTCAAGTGCTAATAATGCCCATTAAAATGTAAAATTTACTTCAAATAGATGTAAAAAATTCCAAGCTTACAGAAGATGATTCTGCCACATGTACAAGTATTGCCACCGTGGATTTGATCAAATAAGCAAGCCTCAATTTTCCTAACAGTTCTCTTAGAAACTTTATTAAAAATATCAAAAGTGAACTTTTAAACATCTTCAACCACATCTTTCAATGCACATGCATGTGCATCATCACATACAGGGCCACAAAGGATACAAGAGAGTTTTCCAGTGTACCAAAATTCAGTGCAAGTTTTTAAAATTTCATTAAAATGTTAAAGCAGCAAGCTATTCTAGGAAGGGCTTCAAACTTTAACCTTCAGAGAGAGATTTAACAGCTCTTTATAATTGCAAAAATAAAGAGCTATAGAAGATACTGACCGGCCACCTCGCAAAATAAAATCCTTGGTGCGGCCCTTACTAATAGAATAATGTCTTGGTGAAAATTCCAGGGTGACAGCATCAACTTGATAGTCACGAAAAGCACCATGGGGTCCCGTAGGAACACCTAATGCCTACAGATAAGTCACTGACAATCATGAATATCTTTCAAGTTCATCATGTTTGATATCATCTTGAGAAAAGTCATACAATAAAATATGCCCTCCCATGAATGATACCATGATGTTTTCCTACTCTCATAGCATAGATTCAGAGACATCTCCCTTTGCTACAACCAAAAAGTAAGTAGTAAGGTACTAATGGGAAGTAATGCAAAGAGGGCATTTGAACAGCCATGAAGATGATACCTGGTGATATAATGAACCGAATAGTGTGGCAATACCATCGACATAATCAGCAGCAGGGATACCAAATTTCCATTGAGGGTTTAATCTTCTGGCAATCGAACCCAATGAATCTAGTACTTCAGCTAAGAAACTGACCCATTTGGTGTCCAGCAAAGAAAACAGTTTCCTCACTTTAACACGCAAGCCCTGCCTATGCACAGCAAGATAGTTCACAATATTGATCAGGTCAAGGTTTGGCATCTGGCCATTCGATGCTTCTGCATAAACACCCAGGCTGTCCTCAAGTGGCTCATTCCTATCTACAACCTTCACAACCAAGGCAGCAGCCATTGTTCCAGCACGTATGAAACTATCACTCGAGCTCATATCCTTTGCCACATTCTCCTTCACATCATGTTGAGTTGTAATAACATCACATGTATGGGAATTATTAGCACCGAAACCACTAAACGTGGGTGAGTGATAATCTCTTAACCATGCAGCAACTGAAGCATGCTCCCCACACTTTGAATCGGCAATAAGCCATATGATATCTTTAGCCAGCCATGTAACCTGACTGAGCAGGGAAAACACAGAATATGCAATGCCCAGAGATAAATGATTAGCCAAACCAGCATTTGTAAAATTATAAGGCGTCACCAAGACAATAGCTTCTTTCCCATCACCACGTGGGGCTCTAACTATTCCAGTAACACTGATACCATGGCAAGAGCAATTAATGTTTTCCTGAACAATTCCGGTGTCAGGGACAGAAAAGAAGTGCAGTGGATTAAACCAACTCGAGTCAGGATGGAACTGATGATAACCAACTTCTCCACCCAAGTCAGATATGTATCGTCCTACCAATCTCTGCACTCTGCGTAAAGCATCAAAATAATCAGCCTAAAGTAGCAACTGTTTTATATTCTAAACCCAGTATTTCCTCTTCATTTCTCTTCAGGAAAGGATCAGGTTGAAGTTTCATTGGGTTATCAATGCCAACCAAGAAAGATGAAGAAGAAATTAGAGAATGCATGGATCAATTAAAACTAAAATAATTTGCAAATGAACAATCTTAAATAAGAAAAAGATAAAACTAGAAACTGCATATATTAACATGACAACCAAGTGATGATGCGAAAAGAAACCTATCATTTCAGTCTTAACAAGCGAAGGCCAAGCGAACATTGAAAACCATAGGATGTGTGGCAACTGGATCCTCTTTGTACTATTTCGCAGGGGCTTAGTTTTCTTTCTTTTCTGATGAGTGAGGAATTTAATAATTAACAATATTGTTCTACGACATTAACGACTTGCAAGAACAGGAGTAGATGGAAACGAAAAGAAAAACGTAAACAACATAAGATGTGGACAGGTCAATGGAAGAATTCCATAGCTGCTCTAAATCAACAAGGACTAAAGAGGATAGGCTCAGGGATGGGTCAAAGAGGGGACCAATTTTTTTTAAAGGCCCCACATAGTGATGGTTTTGATTACAACTAACCTGCCACATTCTCTCTGCTCCTCGATATTTGCCCTCAGCCCCAATTTAGCAAGTTTGGCGCTCTGTCTCTCTCTGTCTCTCTGTCTCTCTGTCTCTCTCTCTATACCCACAAAAGTTAATACAAGTTCTAAAATTCTTGAAGAAATATGCACAGGTCTGATTATTTGGATAATTCACAAACACAACCTTTGTCATTTAACTTTACAATGTAAAATCAAAGAAGAAAAATTCTATTTGTCCATTCAAAATGAATTTACTCAATTCTCTATATTTTATTTATCCCATGAGAATTAAGTACCTTTATTTGATAAATTTGAGAAAAAAATTATGCAAAATTTCTCCAGCACGGTACTTTTCATGTGAAAAGAGCTCTTTATGATCTCATAACATCAAATGATAAATATTAGAAGATAAAGAATGGTATCAGTAGTACTACAGAAGGTATCATATTCTATTCATTGTAACATACCGCTGATAATCATAGTGTTTAATTTATCAGGATACAGTCTGTAGAAGCCCACATGAGTCCTGCACAAATTGTTTTTGTCTATTATTTTGCATTGCTTAAGTAAAAAGATGTTTATATTACATAGTTATATCAAAATTGGAACATCCTAATAGGGGTATCTCTCAATAACTCAAAAAATAGGACCATTTTGTTGCAAATCTATCTGGTCTTAACTATTTCCTCAATCAAGTACTCGATATTATCTAAAAAGATTCCTTCATATCCATTTTCTTTCCTGAATATTGTGCTCTCCAGGTCTCACTAGAGTGTTAGTGACGCTGCTTAGTTTCAACTTGAGTTTCACGTATATCCTTGAAACATTCGAGCTCCAGCAGCATAAGGTGCACAAAGGGCACCCTGCTTTTGCTTCATAATAATATTTTTTAAAACATTCATGAGTGCAGAAAGAAAAGTAAAACCAGCATCCATAGCATTGCAAATATAGATTCGCCATATTTGTCTTCCGTATGAGAACACTCCATACAAGCACACACATGTAGCATGACTCCTTCACAAAGCCTCGAGTAAAATGATTCAAAAAAACCTCTCATAAACAGAAGCTAGGTTTGAGGGAAGCACTTACATGCCTGCATCATTTGATCTCGAGCTCAATTCGCTTAAATCGTTCACCAATCTACTTGCATCTGACACGTCCTGATTTGAGAGCATTGGACTCGCAGAACCTATAGAACAATACAAACAAAAAACGTGCTCACGAGTCTAACAGACGATCATATGAGTTCTTCTCAGTTAGAGTAAGCTATTTGCTAATTGCACGATGGAGAGAAATGTAGTGCTGCATCTTACATCGGAGGAGGTCAAAAGGAAGAAGACGACAGTCTAAAACGAAAACGCTAATCCACAGTTTCAGTCAATTAAATTCACAGAGAAAGAACGAGTATCGACCTGGCATGAGGGCATTTTCTGAAATGTAGGTGTTCTTGGCGAGAATCGGCAGCAAAAGCAGAGCCAGAACCCCAGCAACGCAGCAGACGACACTGCGAAGAAGTCCACAAGGTCGAAGAAGCGCGTGAGCTCGCGCTCGAGTCGCCGGAACAGATTCGCGCGGATAACGACGAGCAGAGATAATCAAAGACCGAGAAGCTAGTGCGGTACCTGACGAGGACGCTGTGGGATATGAGCAGAGTCCCCAGCCGAACGATCGGTCGAGGCTTCGGTTTCGAGGTCTCCGGTTCCGCCATGATCGGGAGCGAGGTCGCCGGAGGCCGGCCCCGGAGATCGGAAGCACGTCCGATTGGACGGCGATCTGAGCTTTCTTCGGCGAGATTGGCGAGATTGGCGAGCGCGACCGCCTCTGTGCTCGCCGATTGCAAGTGGCGAAAATGGTGAAGAGGGAAGGAGGAGGTGAGCTGCGAGCAAAAAGCAGTACGAGAGAGACGGGCCGGGCCGACGACTTCGGGCTCGATGGGCCGAGAAAGATCGGCCGTTTAGTGGAGCCCGCAAATTCTTGCCTGGACTGATTTCCACATAAGCCGGGTCCATCAAAACCACTGATCGTGTGAAATCTACGTGATTGCCATTTGTGATCGCATCGGATTCATGAACCCGGGTCTAAGCAAGAATTTTCTCTTTTGAGTCTCGTGCCATATCGACTTCCACATGATCAGCATCCATGACTACATTAAATTCGTAGACTTGGGTTCACATAAGAATTTCTAATTTAAATGACGTGCTTACATCAATTATAAAGAAAAATTTACCAAAAAAGTTCTAAACTTATTACAATTATGCCAATTTAGTCATAAACATTTTTTTAACCAATTCAATCATAAATATTTTATATTTGTGCCAGTTTAGTTCATCCAGCAATATTCAATCGGAATAATCCGACATGGAATCTTAGTCAGCACTGGGACATGGATGCCGAACACGCAAAACGGTGTCATTTTGCTTATAAAAAAATTGAAAAAGGCAAAAACAACATCGTTCTTCTCATGGACGTCAAGAACCCTGTTCTCACCCAAATCGAATTTGCCAGACCAGATAAGCCCTAATTTGATCTCACCCAAAAATTTTGCAGATTTTGTTTAGATTCGATCTCATCTTGGCAGATTCCTCATGCCAAATCGTTCTTTTGTTGGTCGAGTTTAGTAATTGAGCACCTTTCGCTCAATGCTTTTATTTGTCCATTGCAATCCTAAACATGCCCGTATTGCGAAAACTTGATCCGGCCACAACCTAGTTGCGACCCAACTCGCCTGTCACAAATTGCAGCAAACATGAGGAAGAGTTGTGGTCACGGTTCAATTTTGTTGTCGGCAAGTGTTGAGCGAATATGACAACAACGAAGAATAGCTAAAAGGTATGTTGCAATGGTCCCAAACTTTCTGTGTTCTCATTGTCTTATTTTCTATTATCCATTTGTGTCAGTTTTTTTGGCATGTGCTGTTGTTGGTTGGAAAGAAATATTTTTGCATGCTTATTGGCATGATAGCAAAGAATCATTACATCCCTTAGAATGCCTTTGAGATAATTAAAATACTTAGCCTTTGAGACAATTGAGAATACTTGCATCAGTTTTGTGAATTTTGTTGCCAAACATAGGAGAAGATGTTCATATAGTATTTTGTGAGGTAATAGTGAATTAGGATGCCTCACGAATCATGGATTGGTCTAAATAAGAATTTAGTCGCTTATCAACTGTTGTCCTTTGAGGTGCTAGACGAAAGCGAGTATCTCAATTAAATAACTTAGTTTGTAAAGTAAGTCAGCCTTTTTCAATTGAATTCTTTAAATGAGTACATAAAATAAAAGGTATTACTATTGGAGAATACTATGAGACCGAGAGGATTCAAAACTTATGCTACAATCAAAATCTCCATTATGTGGCTGTTTTTCACATACATTAGTTTTTTTGTGTAAGGTTGAGATGAGCGAAAAGTCAGCTTTGGTGCATTTTCCATTGTGGAAATTTTTACCTTCGCCCAATGCTTGAATATGTTGGAGGCAAGACTGATTTAGTAAAAGTCAATATAAGTTCACCGAGCTATGAAAGTTTCATTAGAGACGTCAAGAAAGTGGTAAACAGTAAATTCGAGAAACTTTAATTCAAATTTCCTAGAAAGTCTCTAGAAGATAGGTTGAGATATATATGGAATGAGAGTAGCGTTGTCAATTTATTGTTTGGCTATTTGCATCATGGGCTAATTGAGGTATATGAAGAAAATTTTGTAGCTGATGAGGCAGGTGAGGGTGATGGTTAGGGTGACATTGAGGGTTAGGGTGAGAGTGTTGGCTAGAGTGAGGGGTTCGCTTAAGGGATTGGCGAGGGTGCTTGTGATGATGTTGGTTTAGCTAATGAGACAGTTGTTGAGCACTTGGGCCAAAGTGAGTAGGTTATTTAGAGTATTGGTGATAATATTAGTTTAGTTAATGAGACAATTGTTGAGTACTTGGGTAGTTTAGATCTCGATTACTTAGTAGATGAAGGTGATTGTACTGACATAGATGACGATATTGTGGATAATGACAATGACGATGAGATAGATTTTCTTGGCGATGTAAGATTATTTCCTTGTTTTCAACACCTCCATTCTTCCAATGAATATCGGATTTAATGCAACTAGAAAGATGCTATCTTCTTTTCAATCCATGGACAAATATAAACATGGACATAGGTAGCGCTTGCACTACCATTCTAATGAGAATCTCCTTCCCCCACTTTTCTTTAATTAGAGACATCAAAAAAGTCGTAAATAATAAATTCGAGAAGTTTTATTTTAAATTTCCTAGAAAGTCTTCAGAAGATGGGTTGAGATATATATGGGATGGGAGTAGTGTTGTCGATTTATTGTTTAGCTATTTGCCGGAGAAATACACTATCAGTGCCATAAGTTGTGTACGGCGCTCACTTTGGTGCCAAAAGTTTCCGTTGGATCACTTAAGTGCCAAATCGGAGGAAAAACGATCACTTTGGTGCCACCGGTGAAAGATTCCGGCCACTGGCGAAAGATTCCGGCCAAAATGATTACGTGGCTTTTTAAAAAAAAAAAAAAATCGATAAGGCCTTCAAACAACGTCGTTTTCGGTCCTACATGGATGGCCTCACAATAACGACGTTGTTTAACTCATTCCGACCTAGCTTGCTCGGCCGTTGTCACTCGGCCTTCGCCGTCGCTGGGCCGCCGTCGCTTGCTCAGCCGAGCACTCGTCAACGAGATTGGAGATGGAGAGGGAGACATCAATGGCGACGCACTTGTCGGCGGACTCCCCGAGCACCGGCTAGATCACGGCCTTCGACTTAGCCACTGAGTGGCCGTCGTCAGGGTTAGGGTCGGGGTCGGGGTCGGAGCCGCGGCCGTCGAGTGGCCATCATCGCGGTCGGGGTCGGGGTCGGGGTCGGGGTTGGAGCTGTGGTCGTTGAGTGGCCATCATCGAGGTCGGGGTCGGGGTCAAAGCCGCGGCCGCCGAGTGCGAGGGCCGTCAAGGACGGCGATTGGCCGGAGATTTAGGGTTTGAATTGGGGGAGACACCAAACGGCATCGTTTTGGTGTTAGGATGCTAAAACGACGTCGTTTGAAGGCCTAAGTGATCCAATGGAAACTCCGGCGAGCCACATCAGCATAAGAATTCTTTGGCACCAAAGTGAGCGTTTTAAAAATTCTTTGGCACTTAAGTGATCCGATGAAAACTTTTGGCACCAAAGTGAACGCCGTACACAACTTATGGCACAAATAATGTACTTTTCCCACTATTTGCGTACAAGGGTAATTGAGGTATATAAAGAAACTTTTATAGCCAATGAGATAGGTGAGGGTGACGATTAGGGTGCCATTGAAGGTGAGGGTGAGAGTGTTGGCCAAAGTGAGGGGGTCGCTCAATGGGTTGGCGAGGGTGCTCGTAATGATGTTGGTTTAGCTAATGAGACAATTGTTGAGCACTTAGGCCAAAGTGAGGGGGTTGCTTGGGGCTTGGTGAAGGTGCTCATGATGATGTTGATTTAGTTAATGAGACAGTTGTTGAACACTTAGATAGTTTAGATTCCAATAACTTAGTTGATAAATGTAATTATATTGACATAGAGGACGATATTGTGGATGACGACAACGATGATGAGATAGACTTTCTTGGCGATATAAGATTCTTTCCCTGTCTTCAGCAGCCAAAAAGATGCTATCTTCTTTTCAATCCATGGATAAATCAAAATAGGAATCTTAAATATGGACATAGGTAGCGCTTGTACTACAGTTTTAATGAGCATCTCATTCCCTCGCTTTTGTTATAAGCTTTTCTTTCCACTCCTCAAGTTTTATGTTCACCCTCTCTAAAACCTATGCATCTCTTTCTTCGATTGTAAGCTTTCAAGAATAAAAACTTTTGGCATTTGTATCACTTTGCTTTGATTAGCCATATCATTTTCACATTTAAAACAACTCAAATTATAATAAGTTATTCTCCTTTGTTGGGTTCTTATTAATTGTTTGAGAACCTATCCTGTTAGATCTAAATGCATGCCTACATGTGAATACATGTTAGGAACACGGGTAACTCTTGGATTCACATTTTCAAAATGGATCACAAATTAAACAAGTGTCTAAGCTGCCTCTGAGGCCATTTAAAACCATTTGAATGCAATTCATGGATTCATCTCTTATTTGGAGCTTGGATAATTGATTGTCGTCTTGTTTGGATCATTAATTGTCTTGGTATTAAATGAAATGTATGCCCGAGTTGAATGAATTATTTGCATAGTTTAACTTTAACCTTTAGCCTTAGTGTAAGATGGCATAGCAAGTTTGAAGACGGTGACTTTGCCAATATCCCATCCGATTCTTGGCTCTTTGTTGTCTCTGTTTTTTTATTTTTATTTTATTTTATTGTGTTGTGATTTTTTTTCCAATACATGTATTATGATATAATAAACATCCGATGAGTTGCGGATTTTCTTAGGATAAAAATTGTGTAATGTTTGTTTACTTTAATTTAAATTATGCTTAAAAAGTGTTGATGGGGAATTATAAAAAATGATATGCAAATTTGTGAGATTATGTAGAGGAGATTACAGAGAGATATCCGGAAGTACCATTATATTGAAAGTGAAAAAATTGGATATGCAATCTAATGCATTGTTTAAAAGAATGTATATATATTTTGCTACTTGTGAAAAACGGTTCTTTGGTAAATATAAAAAAGTTGTTAGGTTAGATGGTTGTTTTTTAAAGGGAATTCGTCAAGATAAGATTTTGTGTACTGTTGAAATACAAATGATCAACCATTGAGGTTTGCCCTAATGGCCACCCTTCCAATATGGAAGGGGGGTGGGGGGTTCGAATCCCCACATTCTCAGGGGGGTTGGCGTTGGGTGAGGACGATTTAGTTTCAGGAGTGGGTTTCGACTCCCATGCCCTACAAGGAGATAGGGCAAAAGTCTGAGAGTGAGAGTTAGAGTAGAAATAGAGTAAGACTGACAAAAAAAGAAAAAAGAAATGCAAATTGATCAAATGTTTCCAATTGATTGGGCGGTTGTCAAGGTTGAAAGTAGTGATACTAGACGTAGTTCTTAACAAACTTAACGTATGATCTCAACATTTCAAACATGTATGGATGATTTTGTGTTGCAATTAGTCACAAACAAAATGTAAGTTTCTTATTTAATTTTTATTTGCCATACCTTTTAGATAGTTGCACTTATAACATATGATTTACATTACACTAATCTTTTGTAAGGACTTTTACAAGCTGTGACTATGTTGTTGCCTGTGCGGCTGAGTATATGATATATGCTAAACACATCTATGCCAATTGGGGCAAAAAATATAAGATGATATGGATGTAAAGACTATTTTGGCAATATGTTAAAAGTAGTACTGTACCAAAGTATGATGAACACTCTCAAGCATTGAAAAAAATTAATTTAGTTGCATATCATGACTTGGTTTAAATAGAGCTAAAGCATTGATCTAGGGTTTTCTTCATCACTGATGTAAAATGTGACATTGTTGACAGCAACATTTATGAGACATTTAATAAAATAATTATAAAGGCTAAATGTAAGTCCATTTATAGTATGCTAGAGGAAATGCGGATAATGATAATGACAAGAATGCATATACAAAGGAATGCATGTGCTAAGTGAAAAATGGGCCGTGATTCAAAAATCTTAATAAAGTTAAAATTAAATAGAGTTACTATGACATATTGCCAAGTGGTATAGAATGATGATATTGGATATGAGATAATGGATAAGGGTAACAAGTATGTGGTAAATATGTTGAAAAGAGACTACTCTTGTAGAAAATGACAGCTTACTAGCCTCCCTTGTCCACATGCTATTTCTACTATAAATCACAGGCAAGATGATGTGTATGCCTATGTTGATGAGTGTTATAAAAATGCCAAGTTTTTAGTTGTATATGAAAATATGATGATACTAATTCAATGAGATAAATTTTAAAAAAAAACTAACAGGGAGTCACCATAATCACTTCCAGCCAGGGTGGCAAGTGAAACGATGATGTCTAAAATGAGAATGAAGATAACATGTCGAACTTGCTCAAAATCGAGACATAATAGTTTAACATGTCCATCATGAAGGCAGTAAGTATTTAATGCTTAATTTCTTGTACATATAGCAAGTTGGAATTTGCGTCTGAAAATGGGTGTGTTATTCTCATTACTCTTTAGGCTCTATTAGCCATTGATTCAATAGGGCAATACTTGTGTAGATCCCTCAAGCACTTTATATGCATGAATTTATGAATACATGGGAATCTGAACTTAAAGTCAATATTTTTATATGAGTACTTGTGACTTTTTATAGCCATTATTTGGAAGTCGTTTCGTCTTTGACTATAAAAGTTAAAATTCTCACAGGCTTACAGTTGATTTTGGGTTTTCTACATTTTTTGCTTTTTGTCTTGGTCTCTTATGGGCATAAGCTAAATTATGAGTACTTATAATTAGGTGACAACTTAACATTCCTGATTTTTGTGTATTGTGTCTATCTTCTGATATTGACTATGAAGTATAAACAACCCTCTGTAATATATGAATAACATTTTTTTTTTTTTTTTTTTTGCATGGGTAACTTTCGGGTTGATGCTATCTAGGAAAGAGTAATAATTAGTGGACACTTTTGATAAATGCCTATGATGATATTACTTTCAAGTCTCTATTCATCTTCAAATTTATGTTTTTTTTTCAGTTCATTAAGTCACGTGATGCTTGCATTCAACGACGTACAAGAAAAGGTGCAAGTGGTAGTTATGGCTCTATCGATGCAAATCCTTCTGTTCATGGGATAGTAGGTGATGTTCTCTTAGAAACTTAATTTATACTGGTAAAGTTTTCATAAACAAAAACCAATATATACTTACAGGTTTAAAGACTACTCGCAACGGTGCAAGTGGTAGTGATGGCTCTACCAATGTGAATCATTTTGTTCATAGGACTGTAGGTAGTGTTCTCATAGAAACTTAATTTATACTATCAAAGTTTTCATAAATATAGAACAAATATATATTTTGCAATTTCAAAGATGTACTCGCAAATGTGCAAGTGGTAGTAGTGGCTCTACCGATGTGAATCCTTATGTTCATGGGATGGTAAGTAATGTTTTATTAGAACCTTAATTTATATTAGCAAAGTTTCCATAAACATAAAATAAATATACACTTTGCGAGTTCGGAAACATACCCACAAAAGTGCAAGTGGTAATAGTGATTTTACCGATATGAATCTTTTTGTTCATGATACAGTATGTAGTGTTTTCTTAGAAACTTAGTTTATATTAGCAAAGTTTTCATAAATATAAAACGAATATATATTTTGCAAGTTTAAAGATGTACACACAAATGTGTAGGAGCAAGTAATAGTGGTGATAGTCTTGTTAATATAAATCCTTTTATTTATGGTGGTATGTAAAAGTGTCAAAAGTTGTACGAAAAGCCAAATGTGACAAGATGTGAGTTTAGTAATGACATGTTGTTGCTGTTTTTTTATTTTATTTTCTTTTTGTGGAGATAAGTTCAGTGAAGTGGTGATCTATTTTGTTGATTTTATCAATGATGAGATCCGTGAAGTATTTTTATGGCCGTATCTTTTTTTTTTTATCTGTCTTGGATGGCAGTATATATAGAGTTGAGATTAGTGATGAACTATGTTTATGAATCATGTCCTAATGCAATACAATGGATTTGTGGATATGATATTTGTTTGTTTACTGCACTGTGACTATTTATCCATGAAGCATTTATCCATGAAATAGTGAGATTATATTGCTCTTTTCTGTCATATTTGGACAGCTAATATCATCTCAATTGATCATAGGAGCAAAAATGACATCTTTTTAATGTTAAGGTCGAGAAACATATTGCATATAAAACAAAGGAGATTGCAAATAACTTGCACTTCATTCATGTTTATACTCCACGTTAATAAATACAATTCATATACGTAACACAATCAATATTAACACTGCTTACAACAAGATCGGTTACATCATTCGTCTTCAAATTTTCAAATAACATGCTTTGTACAATAAATAAATAAAGAACTCACGACACAACCAACAATGTCTTTAATGTCGAATTTTATTTCTTTTGCTTTGTCCCATCTTGTTTGACACATTTCAGTAGTGCCTTGAGGGATCCGACTTCAATGTCCCTCGAACTATCATCATCTTCATTATGTGTCAACATGATTTTTCGGCCTTGTTTGATTTAGCATTCCCAAGAAGCTTTGAACCCCCAAAGTCCCTTGAGAAAAATATTAGGTATTAGTGTTTAGTTTAATGACGCGAGGCAAGATGCTACATGGGACACTTAGTTTGCATCATAAATTAGGGTTCCATCTTCTTTTCTTTTAGCGATGCATTCTAAACAAATATCACATGATATCTAAAGGACATTTATAGAACAACTTAAAGAGTATAAGGTATAGAAAAAGAGATAGAGCACAAGTGCACGACCTTTGTATCATCAGTGTTCCTATCGCTCTTGGCGCCAAAATCTAGCACATTGAAGGTGGTAGAGTTGCTCGGTACTGATGGTGTTGGTGGATGCCCAAGGTGTTGGCACTGCTAGTGTTGTCGATGATGCCGATGGTGTTGGTGAAGCCGGAAGTGTTGGCTTTGCCAGTGATGTTGGAGGTGTGGCTGAAGCCAAAGGTGTTGGTACTACATATGGCATCGGTGATGCCGATGGCGTGGGTAATGTTGGTGGTGTGGGTGAAGCCGGAGGTGTTGGCTCTGTCGGTGATGTTGGTGATGCTAGAGGTGTTGGCACTATCGGTGGCATTGGTGATGCTGGAGCTGTTGGTGAATTTGGAGGTGTTGGCACTGTCGATGGTGTCAGTGATGCAGGAGGTGTTGGTGAAGTCGGAGTGTGGGTTTGGCTATTGGTGCTTAGGGTGGCGTTGATGTTGGCTTTGCCATTGGTGGTGCCGGTGCTGGTGTTGGTGGTCGCAATGTCGGGTCCATCGTTGGTGTTGGCGATGGTATTTGCTTTAGGCGACCATGGCCATGGCCTCGGCGATGGGGATCGTGGCGAGGGCCAATCGGATTGGGGCAAGGCACATAGGGCCAATGGGGTGAGGGCAGATAAGGCCACTAGCGATAGAATGGGAAAAGGGGGAGAGGGAAGTGAGGAATCCTCCAGCGTCCTCTCCACAGCCACAAAGTGCTCCTCATGGTGGAATCATTGTCGGCAGCGACGGCGATTGTTCCGTCGGATCTCCAATCAGTAACCTTTTTAGCATTGCAAACCTCACATCAACTTACACACCACACAAAAACTGCAATATCAAACGTTGCCATGAGACTCTGGAAACTGAACTTCCCCATTTTTTACTTTTCTTCTCTTTTGGCTTGACGGGAGAATGAAGAAGGGTGATTCTCTGGTGTGAGGTTCTTCTATGAAAAAAATGACAAAATATGAAAAATATATTTACTAAATATTCAAAATGAAAGATTATGATTTTGGCAAACTTAATGTTAATGCTATCCTAGGTCTTGAGTTTAATTTTTGTGATTGTGATGAATTGATCGAGTTCCAATTCAAAAATGTTTCGGTTCATGTGATTATCTCGTAAAACATCCAATTCATGGGGCATTGTTGAAGTAAATTATCTCGTACGAGCAAAATCTTTTGTTTTTCCTCTTTTTGTGGTCCTTGGATCTTTACTACTCACTTGTCAAGAAAGCGACATAGGTTCAATTTTTAGTCAATTGAGTCTGCCTCAACAAATCTAGGAGTCATGATCTCTAAATGAAGACTAGACTAGATAGGAGATTTGATGTGTTAAATGCAAAAGTGAAGGGCTTGAACTTCAACCGTAACATATAAGATAGAATTATGGAACTGTTGATCTACTGCTAAGCACCAAATAGGGACAACATGTAGCAAGCTAAGGAATTTGAATTCGAAAGTTTAATTGCTAAATCATTTCTATATGCAACCACTGTGAGGCCTTATTGGCCAAATGCTAGCATTTGGAATGTTGAAAGCCCAAAGCAGGTAGGAATCTATTTTGGGCTTCCTACCTTGTTTGGGCTTTCAACATGTTGCGAAATGCGAAGTAAGGGTTTAATGACTTTTTTGCTTTCTAATATTTTTCTCACTGATAATCGTGTTTTTCTCTTTTTCCCTAAAAAATATTGTTCATCATATTCTTCCTTAGACTTGCTAGTCCATTGGCTAAGCTCAACCGACAAAGCTCAGCCCAAGGGGGCGGGCCAAATATGGTCGCTTGGAAGCCTCACTTGAGGTCGTGCGACCCAGGTGCGACCGCCTCCCCACCACCATCAATACCACTATCACCAATCGCCTCCCACCATCACCAGCAGCTCGAGCCGCCTCCCTACAATTTTGCCCTCTCCAATGTATCTGCATCTATGATCTAGGGTGTTGCATTGAGGTCATGCGACCTCAGGCGAGCCACCTCCCCAACAACAGCACCATCACTAATAGTAGGAACTTAAGCCACCTCTTCGACGATTTCCCCATTTTTTGACACTCTGCATCTCCTCTATTTTTCTTTTCTTTTCTTTTTTCATTTTTCTTTTCACCTCAAAGTTACTTCACAAAATATGCATAGAAATGAGTATCCAAACACTTGCCTTCACCGAATGCCCATTCATTCAAAGATACTTGGGAAAATGTAAAGCCATTTTCCCAAAGTTGAACTGAATGGGCCCTTCTTCAAAATTGCTTTGGTGAAATTTTGTGATACACTTCCTGCCGATTGACTAATTTATGCATCAATCCACAAAAGAAAAAAAAAGTCAACTTTCCCCAATTCTATATTTCGGACGGCCATGATTTCTTCTTCCTTGATTCTCCTTCGTCTTTGCTATTTGTAGAGGACATTTCACGCCACAATAACAAAACACATGTATCGTTGTTGTTTAAAGGGATCGATGTCATCGATTGTGATAAATTCACTAATGTCTTCATTGGTTGTGACAATTGTAGCAGAACTATATTTATGTTGTCAGAATTGGCACCTAACTTGTAAACATGTAATATGGTTTAAGCTTAATAGTAAAGTTCAATGGCAGTTATATAATCATGTGATAGAATGAAGTTCATAGGCAGCTGTATGTTCATGCAATAGAATGAAGTTCAAAAGCAGCTATATCTTCATCACAAAGTTCAACAACAAATTACACTTTCAATAATAAAGAAGTTGAAAAAAGAGACAATCATATGCAAACAATGGCTTCCATCCAATCAGATCACATCATAAGATGAGCGTAGACACTATAATTCATGATAGAGAAGAGTCATTTTGAAATGACTAAAATTTGAGGTGGAAAGAAACATATGACTGAGTATGACAGCCGAAAGGACTTGTCCTCATTACATCAACCTGCAAGAAAATGTCAAATCCAATATAAGTCAAGTGCTCACATTATACAATTCGAATCTCTTTTTAATAAGTCAGTCATTCTCAAATGGACTCGGGTTTGCACGTAAATTATTGAACCCACTATCCTATTCTTAGGTCGAGTCAATCGAAACCAACAAGTACCAAGTCCACATAAGCATTATCACTATAAAATCATGTCATTATACATGTTAAGGTCATTATACAGGTCAAGGCAATATTGCATTATATCGCGCTTAAGATTCTACAATATTCAAGTCATGGCGTTATCTCGCATTAAGATTTTGCAACAATAGTATAATCACTTCAATATGCATTGAGATTATACAATATTAATTTGATAGCATCTCTTTATAATCACCTAAATCTCACACTACATCAAGAGTATCTACATTGCGATATCTCTGCATTAAGATTTTGCAGCAGCACTCCAACAATAGCAGTAGCATTTACATTGCCTAACCTACAATTCCCTAATGCACTCTACATTCTCTACATCAAAACATTTATATTGTCGAATCATCCGGTTCTCGTGGAGAAATCAAAATGACTCCAAAGCAAACCACAAATTGCATAAAACAACAACTATAGCTAAGACCATCTATAATAAAGTCAAACCTGTGCAAGCCTTCGTAGAAGCGATTTGGGACAAGGCCTTAGGGAATCTACATTTTAAATTCATATATTGTCTTCAACATTTGTATTGCGAATCTAGGTGAGCGTCAACCGAGGGTGTGAGGCAAATTTGGGTAAAAGCATTGGGCAAGCATGGAGTGAGAGTGCAGGGCAAGTGAGGGCATCACGAATTTGGGCAAAGTTGTTGGGCAAGTGTCGAGCGAGAGCACGGGATGAGCAAGTATTGAGTGAATTTGGGCGAGCGTCAAGTGTGAGCACAAGGTGAGCGACAACATTGAGTGAATTTGGGCAAAGGCATTGGACAAGGCGAGTAAGCATCGGAGGAATAATCGGCTGAGTATCAACTCTGATTTGGGGCAAAATTTTTGACATCAAAATGAGAAAACGACGCTCAATTTGGGGAAGATCTTTGGTTAGGGTTCCTCATATCAATTTTGGGAAAGAAACTTAGAAGAATAACATTGAAGAAGAATGACGTTGTTTGTGGCTTTCAATTTTTTTCATAAAAGTAAAATGAGGCTGTTTTGCGTCTTTGGCATCCATGTCAACGTTGACTGTGCTGGCAAGCACTAACTAGGATTCCACGTGAGATTATTTCAATTGAAGATGGCTGGATAGACTGAATTTGCATAAATACAAAATGTTTAGGATCGAATTGGCACAATTGCAATATGTTTAAACTTTTTTGGTAACTTTCCCCAATCACAAGAAGTAGCTACCGTTGCCTCGTGGTTGCCCCCCTCTATTTAGCCAATAACCTCTACCGCCACAAGGTGTTGTTGCTTTGGTTCAACTCTTGGGCCACGATGGTCATTGTGTAGAGTCTATCGTTGCCTTGGAAGCATCGACTCGTGATAATTATCGGTTGGGGTCTATTATTGCCTCGCGTGCCTTGGGTTACGTCCTTCATCGGTGCCCGACTTTATCGCTTATTCTCTATATCTTGAATGTGAGATTTAGAGGGCAAGCCACCACCTCGTGATGGTTGCCCCTCTTCGGGTGCGTTTGGAAACAACTTTGGAAAGGGCTTTAGACACCTAAAGTCTTTTGGGCCAAGTATAGGGGCGTTTGGCAAAAAAATTTGAACCCCCATTTGGAGAATGCCAGCTTTGTGAAGCTGAAAGCCCAAGGCAGTTGAGGATCTGCCTTGGGCTTTCGGCTTTTTCGGCATGCCAGGCGAGTATTGTTCATATTTTCTTTATTCCCGAAATTGTCCTTACGAACTTTTTATTTTTCCGTTTTTTGCCCTTGTGAGGACACTGTTCATCTTCTCCGTCTTCTTCGTCGAGGGTGGCCGGCGTGGTCGCGACAACCTAGCGATCGTCGTCGGAGAGTTAGGCGACCTTCGCGAGTCACGACGTTGCCGGCGACCGTCGCCTGCCGCACTGCGACTTCCGCACGGAGCTCGCTGGGGCTGCGCGACCCATCTGGTCGCAGGTTTGGTCGCGACCAGATTTAGAGCCGGAGGCTCGAGCGGCGACCGGATTTGGGTCACGCGACCTCGTCGCCCCCTGATCTGGGTTGCGGCGGCGTCACGCGACCCAAATCCGGGGCGGCGAGGTCCTCCCGCAACCTCAACGCCCGAATCTAGGTCGCCGAAGGTCGAGGTGGCGTTGCGCGACCTCGCCGCCCCAGATCCGTGGTCGCCGGAGGTCGCGGAAGACGAGGAAGGCCGAGGGGTCGGAGGCGGAGGTGTCGAAGAGGATGTTACCAGAGGAGTGGCGGGAGACGGAGAAGGAGAAGGGCGTGGTGTTGTGGAGGACGAAGACAAGGTCGGAGGAGGCGGGGGCGGAGAGGTAGCATTGGGAGAGGCGGGCCGGCGTCGACGCACGGAGCTAGGGTGTGTTCGGGGAGAGTGCGGTGGGGAGGGGAGGGAGATCGGCGAGGGATGAGGTTGTTGAGGACTTCCCATCGGCGGTGGTCGGCGTTTGTGATTCGGACTCGAAGACGACCGCCCGCTTCGAAGCTGGAAGGAGACCCGTGTAAGCAAAAGTTAGCTAGATAGCCAAAGAAAAAGCATATTACAAATTAAATATATAAAAAACTAATATATATATATATATATATATATCTAAATATATCTGTTGTATATATACACTATTAAAATTAGAATTTTTACCACAAAGCTCATTTGTAAATGTAATTCCCCAAACACCATTTTGCTCAAAGTACTTCATAAAGGGCTTTCAAAGTACAATTTACCAAACACAATTTGCATCTTGGAAAATACCTTTAACTCAAAGGTTTTTACATTTTCCAAAAGGCTTTCCCCAAAAGTGTTCCCAAACGCACCTTCGAGTGACCGCCATGAGGTGTTTACACTCCTCTGGCGATGCTGAACGCCATGGAGATGGTGTCCTTCATGAGGTGATGCCCGGAGACCCTCTCTCCATCATTTTTCAAATGCATTTTCTTGACATCCAAATGAACATTCTGAGTGCCATATTAAACATTTGAGCGAATAATAATGTAGCAAGTGTTTTATAGCGTTCAACTCAACGTCTAGGTTGAGTGAATCAATAGAAGACCAACGTGAACTATTTTAAAAAGCGGACCATTAAAAAAAATGGAGAGGCGATTTTGAATTATGAATAAGAGTATAAGCATCTCAATAATATATTTTCTTGAAATTAACCTATACATACACCGTTCTTTTTTTTTCGTCGGACATATAATTTGCATTAACATGAAATGTTTAGGCATACCTTGACTCATTTAGACACATTCATATGCGTCTAAACACATAATTACAAGTCTAAACAAAGGTTTATATATCAAATATGCCGTGCACGTCGCTCTTTTGATAAACATATTTGATTTTAGAAGTTGCGATATGATTTATTAAAGGTGTAAAGTCGCATCTGAAGTTCACGCGCATGGATCGTGTGCCGTTACGACTACTACAGGAAGACGAGAATAATTAGTCTAAATACGATTTGTAAAAAGATGAACAAATAAAAAACAAAAAGATTTCTGGAAAAGGGGGTCCTTTCCACAAAGCGGAAAAGCATGAAAAAGCAGCGACGGTCGGAGGCACCCGTGTTCACACCACAGCCAACCCAAACTCGCCACGTCGCATCGTGTCCCAACTTCTCCTTCCCTCCAAAAAAAAAAAAAAAAAAAACCACCACGGCCAAAACCCCCGACGCTAGGGCTTTTCCATTTCCGAGCTCGAACTTCCTAAAATACCAACGTCAAGAACCCCTGCGAATCTTCTTCTCTGCCCCCGATTTCTCCGCGGAATCCATGTAGCCATCGCTCGCCGGTGCGCTGCCTCTCGGTTCATCTCATTTCGCAAATGTCGCGGCCGATCCTCACGATGATCGGTTCGCCGTGGCGGCTGTCGCTGCTGCTGCTGCTGCTGCTGCTGCTGACGACGGCGGCGGTGGAGGGGGCGTCCGCGTACTTGAGCTCGGGGCCTCACCTCGCCGACGTGAACATCCTCTTGCCGCCGATGATGACGCATCCCGTGGAGTACAGGCTGCAGGGGAGCGACGGTTGCTTCAAATGGTGAGTCCGTTTCGCGTTCGCAAGGCGCTGTTTCAGCTCAGTGTAGTTCTCACGGTGTGCCCGCCAAGTTGCGAAGTCTACGCGCGGAAGAAAACAATAATGTGCTATGTGCTGATGTGCGATTGCATGGATGCAGCACGTTTCTTTCAATTTATCCATCATTTGCAGTTTTCACGAATATGGGTTTTCAGTGGAACTTTTCCATCGTTGATCGAGGAAGAAACGGGAGCTTCCGTGTCTGCCCGAACTCTGCAATGGCAAACTGCTCTGGAAATTAAGAGCATAGAGTTTATAATCACCGTACAGACTGCACAATCCTCACTAGCAAAGTACTATCGAGCCATCGGATTGCTAGCTCGAGCCTGTAAATTGGCTTGACTTGGGATTTATCTGTTTCTGCAGATGTGTTGACAGAAAATGAAGCCTTTTGGCTTCTGCTAACTAGTTTTCATGTTGTTGATTTACCTTTGAATTGTATTCGCTCATTGGAGGGCTCGGGAGGCAAGGGGAGAGAATAAGGCGAGTGAGAAAAGAGACTGATGAGCATTGCAACTCTGGAGCAACTCGTCATGCCTATTTAGGCATGATGCTAAGGGGAGTAGATTAGCTTTGATTCTGGAATAGTTGTGAGTCCTATAATGTTCAAATTATGTGCAAGTGACAAATCACATGTTATGTGATTGGACACATGGTGATTTTTCTGCTTTTAATTCTTTCCAGAATTTTGTAGAGTTACACACTGTTAAAAATCAGTCGAAGAAGACGCTAAACATAGCATCCTTCTACAGGACATGGGATCATCATGATATTTTATCTGTTCTGCCTGAATACAACACGAGCAATCGCTGCTCGATCAGTGCACGGATAAGATCAATTGCGCCGTACAATGGTCGAAAGGAGACTGCCATATATGCCACCGATATTCACACAGGGATTGTAATTCGATGCAAAGTTTTCATAGACATTTTCTCCAGAATCCAGATATTTCACAATTCTATCAAACTTGACTTGGATGGCCTTGCCACTCTTCGTGTTCGTGCTTTTGACAGTGAAGGTATTGGAAGTTTTGATTGTTAACACTCATGCTTCGCTAAGAATTTTCTAAATTGTTGATGGTCATGTTTTTGTTGACTGCTACAATTTTATAAGATCAATAATTTCAGATAATTAATATCTTATTCTCTACAATTTTTTGTTGATTAGTACATGGTTGCATTTTACTAGCCTGAATCCTGGGAATCATATTTTATTTGGAAAAGCCTGGGAATCATATTTTAATTAATACCCTCACTAGTTTTGTTTTAAATAGTGTTTTGTCCATTTGTGTTTGCTTGGTCGTTTAGTATGATTAAGAAACTTAGAATTCTTGGAAGTAGTTATTGTGCGTAGAATCTGTTTTATTCTTCTTTTTAGCGAGAGTATTGTAATTTGAATTATTTTCCTACATAAAGAGGACTCAGAACTCCAAAGTTTTTTTAATTACCTTTGTCTTCTTTGATTTACGCTCTTTATAAGTAGTTTTGTTCAGAGATTAGGAAACCTACTAGTGTGGTTTTGGATGTTCCTTTTAGAGAGGTGAGAAAGAGTATTCTTACAATGAATAACTTTGAAATTCTCTTAATGACCACTGGACCTGTGGTTGTGGATGTGTCTCACTTAGCCGGTGTTCATGGTTTCGATATGGAGAGAGAAGAGAAAGAGGGGGGGGCTGCCTTTTTGGAGCACAGGAGAGAAGGCGCAACAGAGTAATTGTGCATTATGAGTAATGGAAAGTTTATCACTTTTAGTTCAAGGATGCAATGCCCATACTGCATGTTTTCAATAGTAATTTTCTCCATTTATTTTCTCAACAAGAGTTATGTGCCCGGACTTTTGTATTTGAGGGCACACTTATGTGTGGGTAGATTGGTAGATAATGCATACACAATCTCACTGCTTTTTGAACTGACCAGCAGTTGTGGATGTGTCTCACTTAACCTGTGTTCATGGTTTTGAAATTGCCCCCTGGGGAAAAGGAAGGGGGGTTCTGCCTGTTTGGAGCACAGGAGAGAAGGGGCATTTTCACATTATGAGTAATGGAAAGTTTATCACTTTTAGTTCGACGAAGCAATGCCCATACTGCATGTTATCAACAGTTTCTCCGTTTATTTTTCTCACCAAGAGTTTTATGTGCCTGGATGTGTGTATTTGAGGGCGCACTAATGTGTGGATAGATTGGTAGATAATGCCTACACGATCTCATTGCTTTTGAACTCCCAATCCAAAGGTGTTTCACTTTTGCAGAGAATGTCTTTTCATCCCTAGTGGGTTTACAATTCATGTGGCAGCTGACACCTGAAACCGACGGATTCCCTCATCATCTTATTCACGTCCCTCTGAAAGATTCTCCACTGAGTGACTGTGGTGGAATGTGTGGTGACTTAGATATCCAGATAAAACTTGAAGATAACGTAAGATTTCTTCTTGTTGATGGGAGACTGATTCATGTGATGGCATGTGAGGTTTTGCACCTAATGTTTCTCTATGAAATCTGCAGGGTGTGTTCGCGGACTTTTTCGTGGTAAAAGGAGTTGGGATTGGCCATGAGATTGTTTCAGTGCATTTGCTCGAACCTGAATTAAAGCACATGGCCGATAAGATTGTTTTAACTGTAGCAGAAGCCATATCAATCGAACCTCCTTCACCTGTTTATGTTCTAGTTGGTGCTTCTGTTCATTACATTCTGAAAGTTGTCCGTGGAAATATTCCTCAAGGTTGTCCTACTATTAATTGTTTTCTCCTATTATCTACTATATTTTCTGCATAATACATGACTTTATATTCTAACTTTTGTTGCTAAGAAAGCTTTTACAGACAATTGCACCAAGATGATGCCAACTTGTAAAAGATTAATTGAATAGTATCTGCAAAATCTAACTTGTCATGCATTTTTAAAACCGAGAGTATCACTATCTTATCTATATATGAGAAAAAAGGTTTCTCTTGATTGAGATTCTCCCATTTCTTTCTCTTTGTTGCAGAAGTTGAGAGCACTGTGTTTGCTCTTTTTCTTCATAACCCTACCGTGACCAAAGAGACACATATAAGTGGATAAGTGGACTAGCTCGATATTAAGCTTGTCTTTGAGTGTTGCGATCGATTATCTCAGCTTTCTTGTTGCATAGAGAACTCACATTGATTGATATCCTCCTCCTTTTCCTGGTAGTTAACAGTAATTAACATAACTCACTGAGTAGCTTCTCCTGCAAAGAAGCTGCTTTTTTATGTGTGTATTCTGACAAAATAATTTACCGATAAAATTCTGTTGGCTTTCAATCAAACTGTCCATGTAAATTGCATGGTTAGATAATATTAAACTGTTGGGTATCTATCCTTGGTCGATTTCCTTCCAGTGACCTTGCTCAGATGTTTGGAAGTTGCCAAACTTCTCTAAGTATTTAGATGTTGTCTGACTCGCAGTCTGACATTTCCGTAGCGAATAGATTTCAAGTCGACTTAAGTGTTTACAACATCAATCCTGTCAGGAAGATGTAAGTGTCTCAGTGTCCACTATGAAGCTGGTCAAAGGAGGATTATCGATTTTTTCCATCCTGATAGACTCAAAGTCATATTATCAGTTTTCCTTGCTTTACTTTCCTTTACCACCACAACAGTGAGCACCACAACATTTTCCAGGGAGAGCTGTTCTAAAGCCCTCAAGGTCTGTGTTTTTCGCCAACCTCACTTAGAGGCGTTGGATTACTTTTAAGTAAGTATCAGTTAGATGATCGGTGCTGCCTCCTACTATGTCATCCGAAATACTTGTATAGTCTCAGTCTACATTCGTATTTTGGAACGTGATACGGAATCGCATGGGGCTTTTGCACTGGCCACTAAACTGTCTTTGATTTGTGTCTTTGTCAGTGTCTTGGATTTATAGCGTCTTTTTCACTTTTGGCATGTTGTGTAGATTAAACAAATAGATAAGCATCCTTGAAGCTCATTTTGTGATCTTCTGTTTCTTCGCCTGACAAAGCTCATCTACCAGTTACCTGTCATTATTTAAATCAGATTCGACAGTTTGTTAGCAGCATCTTTTTGTTTGTATTCAGAAGAAAATTAACGCCATTCTCTTCTGGTCTCACTAATTTTTTTATTTATTTTTTATTGCAGTGGTATCTTTACCATCTCCTCACTACCGGTGGTCTACCCTGAATTCTTCAGTCGCTCATGTGGACCCTATAATGGGCGTAGCTCATGCAAAAAATTTAGGGATCACAACTGTGATTGTTGAGGATACAAGGGTTGCTGGACACATGCAAGGGTCATCGCTAAATGTAGTCGTACCTGACTCCATAGTTTTGTACATATTACCTTTGTCTAATAATTGGGAACCTGTAGAAGGTATTGAGGCTATTCCATCTGTCACACGATGGTATCTTGTTGCTGGCTATCAATATGTTGTTCATATGAAGGTTTTCTCACAAGGACTTGGCTCACAAGAAGTTTACATCACAGAGGTAGAATGCGCAGTTTTTTCCTTACCTCTAGTTGTTTCCAAAACATTATTGAGGTGTTTGTGCTTTGTCTAAGTGTTGAATTAGTCTAAGAAAAACTAAGTAGTCAAGGGCCCTTCATTTCATATTTTGATCCTGTACACATATTTGGGTTCTTTAAGTGTTGTCATGATGAGTCCTTTTTTACTTTGTTGTAATCATTTTGTGTCCTCTGTGTTGGTGTGCTATTTGCTAGATATTTAGCTTTATATTTAATTACTCCATCACATCTGGATTCTAATTCATGTTGATATCCCTATGGAGAAAAAAGGGAGGAAAAGAAAGGATTGAGATTGGCATTTGATGACCGTTTTTTCCTCTCTGTGCCATGCACATTTTTATTCTTCCTTTTCTTTTGCGTTACTTCCTTGCATATTCTATCTGTTCTTTAATGTTGTAGTTGTTCAATATATAGTGGTTTGGGTTGATGAAAACATTGTTCCTTCCGTGTAGAGTGACGATCTCAATTTGTATGACCACCACTCCGAGAACTGGGAAATATCTTTGTTGTCAGATGATATTATGGCGGAACATGGATGGCGAAATTCTAGAATCCTAAAGGCTGCTACTCCTGGACTGGGAAAATTAACAGCTTCTTTAGCTTACTTTGGCGGGAGTCCGGGATCAAAGGAGGTCTCTGTCATTTAAACTGATCCAGAAACATTTCCTTTCTATTATATGCTCACTTTTATGTTCCAAAGAAGAAAGAGGGGAAGCTTGCTCATTTCAGGAACTTATTACAATTTACCAGTATTTACAAGGCTGAATTTGTTATTGGAAGAAAGAGGTAACCTGATTTATTGGTTTCGTCTTTACTAGGTTCTCAAAATTGTGCAAGAAGTCATGGTCTGTGATAAAGTGAAGATTATTCTGGACAAAAGAAGTGCTACCTCTGATAGTATTATGCTTCCCTGGGCCCCTGCCATTTATCAGGAAGTGCAGTTAAAGTCTGTAGGAGGTTTGAACTTTCCTACCTGTTCTATTTCCTTGACTCTAATTGGGTTTTTCTGTTCATGACGATCTAAGTCGACATCTATAGGTTGTGCAAAGGTGGTCACTGACTTCAAATGGTTTTCTTCGGACACATCTATTTTGTCTGTATCCACCTCTGGGGTTGTCCAGGCAAAGAAGCCTGGTAAATCTACCATCAAAGTACTATCAGTTTATGATTCATTCAATTATGATGAGGTATAATACTTAGTCTAATTGATTTGTCCTGTATTGTAGTAAATTTCCATAATGGTGCCAAATAGTCCCTTCTTTTTACATTACTCGCTGTCCATCTTCTAGTAAGGTAATTCTTAAAAGACAGTTTTTAAATGATCCAGGATAATCTGCCTTGGTACATGCTAAAGCTACAAATTCTCATGGCTGAAACAGATTCCACAATTATTACAACTGAAATTCTAAAGAAAACCTGCCTGACTATTATCCCTAAATGAAAGTTGACTTTCTTACTCGTGCATGGGTTTAGTAGGAATCTTTATTCATTTTTCTTTCTCTACCATTCATGTGTCTTGGTTCCGTTTATACCATGACCATGAGCAAAGCCAGTGCGACTCACGATGTCTGTAAAGATTAGTATTTAGACTGGTTGGATCAGTAACTGGTTTGAAGTCTTGTCCGGTTCAGTGATCAAACTGCATGTGATAACAAACTGGATTAAACTGGCATCAACTTGCTTCAACCTAGTTTTTGGAAAAATTGGGTAAGGTACGTACCTGGTGTTTTGAACCTGGTATCAGATTGTCCTTGGCCACAAGTTTCTCAGACTCTGACCTGCCCATCATTATTGATTATAGGGTTAACACCCTGAAAAACCCCAAACCGGTACACCTGTGACAAATTTACTCCGACTAACCATAAAAAACCCTAAACCGGTACATTTATGATAAATTTACCCTAAACTAATCTATTCGAACAAAAAACCCAAGACTGATAAATTTGTGACAAATATACCCTCCGCTAAATTAGATTAATACCACAAAAAAGTCACAAAAATTGTAAACCGTGACAAACGACGCGTAAAATCTCAAATCGGTATACGAGTCAACTGTCACATATCATTTAACTTAATAATTTGACAGTAAAATTTAACAAAAACTAACAGAGAGTAAATTTGTCACAAATGTACCAGTTTGGGGTAAATTGTCAAAGGTAAACCAGTTTTGTGTTTTTGGTGGTCAAAAAAATAGTTTTGGGTAAATTTGTCATAGGTGTACCAGTTTGGGATTTTTTAGGGTATTGACCCTTGATTATATTACAGACACGGATGTTATTATTGTTGGAGGAAGAAGTGTTAGATGAATGAATCTATGTATTAATGATTCTGACATGGTTCGAAATCGGGATATGTGGCCCTGGTGAGCATGCTTTGTATGCCCTCAATCACCAGGGGCCAAGCTTTTGCTTGAATCATAAGTTCAGAATAACTATCATTAACAGTTTGAAGTTTGCACTGGACAAAATACTGGTGACGGCAAACACATAAGAGCTCTAAGAATTCTAGGTTTTTGAAGTTTCACTCTAGATATGATCTCGATGCTATCTTCATAGGCATTTCCTCATTATATGTCCTTCTACAGGTGATTGTTGAAGTTTCCACCCCGGCTGCTATGGTTATGCTGCCGAACTTCCCTGTAGAGACTGTTGTGGGATCATACCTAAAAGCTGCAGTGACCTTGAAAGCGTCAACTGGTGATGCTAATTATCCCAATTAGTTTGAATTTTATTTGATCATTTTCTTTTTATACTGCCTTATTGAAGTTACCTGTCATTTGCAGGTTCACATTTTTATAGATGCGATGCTTTTGATTCCTTCATCAAATGGAAAGCTGGAAGTGAATCATTCATCGTTGTCAATGACACTGGAGAAACACCTAAGGTCCAGAATATAATAGATGATGATGTCAAAGCCGTGGTCGATGGTCCAACATGTTCGTGGACCTATGTTTATGCTGCTGGTTCAGGTCAAACTATGCTGCATGCTGCGCTGCCGAAAGAGTATCACCATTTCGATCCTTTCTCACATGGAACTACTGCCTTGAAAGCTTCATCACGTATAGCAGCATTCCCACCCCTTGTTTTGCATCAGATTGGGGATGGAAACCACTTTGGTGGTTACTGGTTTGATTTTGCTCAAGTCGAAGCTGATGGACACTTGGAAAGTTTAGATAATTTATATCTTGTCCCTGGAACATATGTCGATGTCATGCTTCTTGGAGGACCTGAAAGATGGGATGGAGATGTGGATTTCATTGAAACTGTTGAGTGCTTGGATAAAGAAACTGCTAATTTGAAAGATCAAAATCTTGTTCAGCAGCTTCCCAGCAGTTATAGGAGTCTGTACAGAGTCTCATGCCAACTATTAGGAACTTTTGTGAGTATCTGCATTTTTGCCTGGCTTTACATTGTGGTTGTTTGATGTTAGATAATCACGATCCTTCTAAGAGAGGATACAATAACCAAAAAAAAAAAAAAAGAGGCATTGAAATTGAATAAACTGAACTGGACAAGAGATTTTGGGTTGAATTGATGTTGGTTTGGATTGGCTGCATGAAGTGAGGTTTCAAATTGGGTTTCAGGCGTTGACCAAAAATCTGATACGATCTGAAACCGAATTATGCTTGTCGAAATTCCATTATTCTTTCTTTACTTTAAATTATATTTGTAGTCAATGAGCAATATCTAATTTAAATTTGTAAATGATGTTGAAAAAAAAATGCTTTAAGGAAAGGCTGCGGATAAAAGCTGATGACACTTCTTTTTTATTGTTTGCTCTGGTTTTGTTCAAGCAATAAAATACATATACTATCCAGGTTGCTGTAGGGCTTTAAGCAAAACCAAAATGGCCTGGCCTGTTGGCACCCCTAGATCCATCTACTAACTAGTCCTCTTTGAACTCAGGATCTTGTCTTCAAACGCGGTAATTTAGTCGGTGTTGACCATCCTTTGCCAGCAATTGGGGAAGCATCTTTGTCAGTCATGTGTTTGTTTCCTTCCTCTATTGTGTTAATAGCAGATGAACCTGGTACGCATTAGCTTTTTAATTCACTTGTTTTTATGGATGTCTTGGGAAGTCCCTTAACATTCTGGTTTCCACATTACAGTTAATCTGAAAGGTGCTATATTAACTGCTGCCCAAGCAGAACGCGCTTCAGAAAGAGTTCGTGCAACTCCTGTTACTGTGGCAAATGGACGCACTATTCGCGTAGCTGCGGTCAGTATTGCTAGCTCTGGAAAAGTTTTTGCAAACTCATCTTCTCTTGGTTTGAGGTGGGAATTGAGTAACTGTGATGAGCTGGCATATTGGTATGACAATGATGATGTGGAGAAGGCTCAGTCTAGCTGGGAACGCTTTTTGGTCTTGCGCAATGGATCAGGACTGGTACTGTTGAACCCTTACATCCATCTTTCAGTTTACTCACGATATAGGCTTAACCATGAATTTTGGTTTTTCAGTAAGCAAAGACAGTATACTGATTGTTGCTGTATTTCTTGTTCCCTTAATGTTTAGGTTTGGTTTATCCTATTTTTGCAGAAATTGTTGGTCTAACTTTGAAGTCATATTAGGCTCGGGCTCATGCATGGCTCTTTCCTTGCTCTTTTCCCTGAATCATTCCATTCAAATTTGTATTTTGCGGGGACATACACTCAGCTATAATATTTTCTGTTGTCCTCGCATTTGAAACCTGCAACAGATCTGTGTGTGTGTGTGTGTGTGTGTGTGTGTGTGTTAATGAGAATGATCTCCCTTTTATAGCCGTATTACATTTGGGTGTATTCCTGAGATTCATATATATTGATTGTCAGTGTATCGTTCGAGCTACTGTAGTCGGATCTGATCAAATCACGAATTCTGATTATCTTGGGTTTGAAAGTTCTCGAGAAGTCCTCACAGATGCTATACGCTTACAGGTAAGCTCTTTGAATGATCTGAGTGTTCAAGGGGATGCTAAAGTCGTTGCATTAATGTCACCTTTGTCTTTGTTTTCTGCTTTCGGAATCACCTGTTGTCTGACCATGCAAAATTTTCGTTCCACATTCGTTAAAATATGCAGCTTGTATCAACTTTGCGAGTTGACCCGGAGTACAGCCTGTTATTTTTCAACCCCCGTGCAAAGGTAAGCTAATGACTGCAGATTGTCCTTACTACATCCCATTTCCTGGATTAAGTGAATCAACAGTGCTTGGGTGATTTGAAGATGAAAGGTGCATGTCATGCATATGTGCATTTTGGATGTGTGAAGCATCATGTCCTGAGGAGGCAATCTTGTTAGGCAATAAGTTAAATGATATCCATGAAAACTTCAACATCTACAAAATGCGGTCAGAAATAAACAAAGGCACCTGTTCATTCTGTATGAGGATCACTCCTCTTAGCCAAATCTTCTACATCTTCCCTGATCCAGGCCTACTAATGCTCTGCCGTACATGGAAAATTGAAGGGAGGCTTTAATAGCAAATGCATTTACCAATAGGTTTATCTGCAATGTTCCCTTTCCTGATAATTTTTGGGCACTAGCCTCCAACCTCTTGATTTTTTTCGGAAGTGCCCCTTGACATTCATTTTTCTATCAAACTCGTTCACATGACCTGAACTGTGTATGATCAGTATATGCATCATCTTCAGACGAGCTACTCCTAGTGCTGAGAGTAATTAAGAAATTCTAAAACCAAATCCTCAGAACTTCAATTAAGCAAACGTTTAACATTTGCTTTAATTGATTCAAGCTAATGTTGTCACTGTATGTCAACTCAGTTAAGTTTGCGAATATCTGTTCATGATACAATGGACTGGCAATGAATCAAGATGATGATATGAGGGCTGAATGGCCTTCGTTATAACACTGGGAGTATAGTTGCTGCATTTTAGGCCAAGTGAAATTGAAAACTGTGGATTTATGCAATATGAAGTAAGACATCGATTTCTTTAACTTAATAGTTTTAGAAATACAATAAAAACTTATGAATTTATTATCTGAATATAATAGCTGTTTATATAATTGAGCTCACTAATTATGTCCTATGATGTTAAAACAGAATGGTGAGCATTTAGACTTTCTGTACATGTCATGTGATTTTGCGATTCTCGGTTCACATTCTTTCTAAAGCAATCTCTGTCTGTCTCTCTCTATTGTATTGTTTGGGTTCTATGTTCCCTTTCTATATCTTTTACGGCACATAAAGTACTGGTACATTTGACAATTGCATGATATATGAAGCGTACCGTATACTGGTACATTTGAGAATTGCATGATATATGAAGCATACCGTACAAAAAGAATTCTAAAATGCACCATAGCTCACAAGCTTGTACAATGGCATAGTCAACTCCAAAATCTGATTTTTTCTTTGGCCTTCATCTAGTCAAGATCTTTTACGTATCAGCAAATCACTTTTAATCTTTCGATCTGTCTGTTTGCTTTCTAAGATCCATTATTGAATCTTTCGAATGTGTCTGGTCGGTGCCATGCAGTCAAGTCCTACTTAACACTGAAAATAAATATGGTGAAAGAAGGATTGATTTATGATACCTTGGATGCTGCTTGATGCAACTTGTGTTATCTGCAAGATTCAAACGATCGTTCTGTACTTATGGTTCTGTGACATCTCTATATCAAGGCATCTTATGTGACAAGGTTATTTTTTTCCCAGTTAAATCTGTCTATAAGTGGAGGCAGCT
This sequence comes from Eucalyptus sp. ANBG9806169, assembly GCA_014182395.1. Classification (NCBI taxonomy): domain Eukaryota; kingdom Viridiplantae; phylum Streptophyta; class Magnoliopsida; order Myrtales; family Myrtaceae; genus Eucalyptus; species Eucalyptus sp. ANBG9806169. Next base: position 30,096,497 of record CM024582.1, read on the forward strand.
GCTTTCTGGAATCTTCTGTTAATGATTCTCGAATAGTAGAAGTTATTCACCCGCCACCTGGATTACAATGTTCGCAATTGATGCTGTCTCCTCGAGGACTTGGGACTGCATTAGTCACTGTTAATGATATTGGGCTTACACCACCGCTCATGGCATCTGCCACGGTAAAGTTGTTTCTTCATACTGTTATTTATGACTCATTTGCTGCTAGGAGATTTTCTGAGATTATGGTTTGCGAATGAGTGATCCTCCTGAGGCTATACTTTGCAAGGCTTTCTCAAGTTTCTATAACATAGAGCAATATCTATTTGGCCTTTGGGTTTTTGTGAAGACAAAATTAACTAGGTACCAAGGATTTGAACTATGTAGTAGTTAGACCAAAAAAAACTATGTAAGAGAGTTGCATTAAGAAGCTCAAGGGAGTATCAAGGAATTTACTCTGTCTAGGCCTCCAGAAAATTGTGTTTGTAAAATTCTAACATGTTAGCCCAGACAAGAAACTTTGAACCCAATTATCTTAAGTTGACACTGATGAAACTATTTTGAAAGTTCTGATGTTAAAGAATGTTATGTAGTCAGTGTCCTGGTTGAGTGCATTATGCTAGCTCTATGCTGTTCTGGAACTTTTAAGGTTCCCAGCTGTTTCCTCTGATTTATCTGGGCCTGTCAATCTGTGCCTTTTCTTTTTGAACTTCTTGACTTTTGGAGTTCCTCAAAGCTTTGGAATCACATCTTTAGATCATCTAAGATGGTTCGGGTCATTTTAAAACATGCCATCCAGCTGTTTAGCTATTGGTACGCTTATGTAGGAAACTCAATTTGTAAGAAGTGTGTGGCACCGTTGTGGTTCACTTAAAAAGAATAAAGATTGTTGGAGGTTCAGATTCTTCGGTTGCTTCTGTATTGTACTCTTTTATTTGGCTTTGGTCTTCTTGTTTTGATTTTGTATCGTCTTGTGTTGTTTTTCTTTTGTTGGTTCATTTTTGTCTCTTTTTCCTTTTATATTTTTGGTGTACTAGAAACTTTTCTGTTAATAAAATTCTATGTTATCAAAAAAAAGTTCCTCTTATCTGAATTATACATATCTTCCAGGTCCAGGTTGCAGATGTAGACTGGATTAAGATTACTTCAGGAGAAGAAATAAGCCTTATGGTGAGGCTCATTTGAGGACATTCCCTTCAGAATGGTTTGGTATTATATATAAACGTTATTCTTCTGTATACTCAGATAAATTTCCATCATGTAATGTTATTTATCTCACAAAAAAATGAAATTTCCCTACGCAAAAATATCTTCCATCTTTGAGTCTTAATTTGTGAAGACCTTTTATCTCAGGAAGGAAGCTTGCTATCTATGGATATAGTTGCTGGGACAAATGATGGGGGCTCCTTTGACTTTTCTCAGGTAAATCACATACCAAGCTATAAGCCATCTTTTTTTTTTGGCACAGTTCTTGATGCTGAAGACATTAAATTTTCTATGCACTCAAAAGGTACATATACACACAAATTATTCTCATCCCAGGGTATTTCGTTTGTCTCTATTTTTGTGATTATGCTTATATTTCGTTTGAAAATTTTACTAATACTAGGGGGTGCCCCTATTTCAATCACTTTTCTTCCCCTTTAAAAACGTGCAATAACTTAAGGTATGGGGATGGTGCAGTATGTTTACATGGATCTTCAAGTGCATGTTGAGGATGACATAATTGAACTTGTGGATGGTAATGATAACTCAAGCAGGGATGATGCTTATGTTAGAGGTCGAAGTTTCATAATTATTGCAAAGCACCTTGGAGTCACCACTTTGTATGTAAGTTTCTCTTTCGTTTATATCAACAGGTTTTCTTCATGTTGAATTTGAAATTTCGAAAACTTACAGAAAAAAAACTTGAAATCAGGTGAGTGTGAAACAGCACTCAGGACATGAGCTACAAAGTCAACCGATAAAAATGGAAGTCTATGCTCCACCAAGAATTCACCCTTATGAACTTTCTCTTGCACCAGGGGCATCTTATGTGGTATGTATCAGATTATTACTTGCTTGTTCTCTCATTAATTCGCTTCCATCACTTGAAAGGTGCAAAATATATTCAAGTTATATAGGACAAGGTGAGAGGAATTTTACAATTGTGGGAACTCTGCAAAAGATGTAGTTAAAGGTGCGTTTACAAGATCAACCATTGGAAACCAAGCATCAATAGTGGAATGAGTTGAAACATAATTAGATATCTGTCCTTAAGTAGCCCTCAAAGTACTCTTTCTCCCCAACCGTGAATTAGATGTGATGCATAAAGGCAATTCAAAAAACGTTGCCAGATTTCGTTGAGTTATCCCTCCGCTGGGAAATGTGATTTAGTAGCAGTATGCGGCTTTAAAATCAACCAACTTCAGGGTTACATTCAGAGTAGGAAAAATATGAGGCAACCTATGACATTTCACTTTTCTGCACAAACACTGGCCCATCTCAATATAACCTCTTCCTTCAAGAACATAACCTTTCAAAGAGCAAGAATACGTTGTATGTCTCATAGTCAATATGATGCAAACAATTGAAGGATATCATATATGGTATTATAAAAGAGGATAAGAAGCAGATCATACGATTAATACCTGCTGTTCACTGAAAGGATTTGCAAGTAGATATCACTTTTGGCAAGCACCCCAACCAGATTTGCCAAATTTCAACTGTAATATTAGACTTATTGAGTATTCTGCTGTAAAAGTAGAAAGGAAAAATGTTTTGTTGAATGTCCTAGGGCATTTTTTTTTTTATCATTACTCTGTAGTAATATTTATACTTGTTTTACATAAAAATAACAAACATGAAATAACATCACAAGATTTTGAAACTTGCAACTTAGAGTTCATTAGATGTGAGTTGTGAAATTGTAATGATGAAGCATTGACGAATATGGCGTTTAGACTGGTGGTAGTGTAGAATTGATGCGTCATGGAATCATGGTGATGAAGCAGCTTGGTGGCAGTGCTATAGTGGTGATGAAGTAGAAATAGTAGTAGTGCTGGCAGCAGTAGGGGAGGGATGAGGCTGGTAGTTTGAGTTCACATTTCATGTTATGAATTCGTGTCAAGTGGTGGCATTTATATTTTATTTTTGTCAAACATGCTAAAATGGATATATTGTGAATGTGTTGATCCGTGTTATCTTCGGTTTAGGCTAATATCTATTTTCATTAACGTGTCAATTCATGTCAGAATTTGCCACCCCTGGATGGTGGTGGTTATGGAGTAATAATTGTGTTGGTGGTGATGGAGGAACTGTTGCTTGAATTCAAGTTTCATATTTTATAAGCCAAAGTATAGCCCCACATCTTGATGCATTGACGAGTCGCTTGGAGTAGTGACTTGAGTTTGATTTAATCTGATACAGTGTCTTTCTATCCTTTTCCATCTATCCAATTTTCTGTGATATGGAGTTGATTATCATGTTTACCTTTCATTTGACAATACCACTTTCATCTGTGCTCAGGTTACTGTCAGAGGTGGCCCAAAAGTTGGTGTTCGCATAGAATATTCGAGTCTGGAAGATTGGATTGCAATTGTCCATGGAACAACGGGAAGACTGTCTGCAATTTCACCTGGGAACACTGTAAGTGATTAACTGATGCTAGCATTGTTTTATTGGGATTGTAGGTGTGATTGTGCAACAGCAGATCTATGTGGATTGGAGCTCTACTAAGGATGTTTGACATTTGTATTCTGCCCCGCTTGGGCATTCTTTTTATAAACTAGTTGTGACATTTGCACCATCAAAGTTCCACAGCTCTTCTTAGATTTTCTTATGAGAAATTTGGTATTTTACTAAAAAATCGGGAATTAAGAACTTGCCTAGAGAGATGACTCTGCTTAAGAGTTTTGCTTTTTAAAGGTTGCCTTTTGAAAAGATCGATGCAATAACCATCTGGCCCTCTGAAGACTGTAAATGTAAGCTTCTTACTTCATCTGGTTGCTGAAATGCCTGAGTCTTACAGATAGAATAGAGTGGATGGGCAATGTGTTGTTTGGTAATTTAGTTCCCTGACTATAGACCAAAAAATAAGATGGAAGAACTTTTGACACCATTTTTGCTCTATCCATCAGGTCCCTTCTGGAGGATCATGACCAATCTGGAGTTATTCTTTTATCTACTTTGTCTCATTATTTGTATCTATTTGCAGACTATACTTGCCACAATTTATGGGAGAGAGAATTCCGTCCTTTGTCAAGCCAGCAGTAGTGTCAATGTGGTGGTCCCTTCTTCTGCAGTACTGAATGTGCAAAGTGAAAAACTTGGTGTCGATCGTGAGATGCCAATATATCCTGCGTTTTCTGAGGCAAGGATCTTCATTTAGTGATAAGTCGATTAATTCTCCAAGTTCTTCTATATACTCATGACTCTTGGGGAATGACCAGGGTGATCTGTTCTCTCTCTATGAGATCTGCAAAAACTATAAGTGGACCATAGAAGATGAAAAGGTTGGACTGATTCACTATACTATAAGTGATTAGAATTGCATGATATCAAATAATAAGGTGGCTACTCCACTGTTCTGTGCAGGTTTTAGGATTCAACAAGGGAGAGCAGTTTTCTGAAGAAAAAATTGGTAACCAGTTGGTCTCTTCAAAGGAAATTCAGTCATCATATTTCAATGAGAAAGAACTTGCCTTTATTAAGGTCTTGCTTGGAAGGTAAAAGAGCTTTTTCCACAATTGGGCCTCTTCTATGCACTCCTCGTATATTTGGGAATTGGATTGATAATGGTTCTGTTGTACCATGTTTTGTAACCTTGGGTATGTGATGATGTTATTACGATGTCATTGATTTTGCTTCCTGTCCAAGATTGAGTCTCTTTGTTTGTTTCACTAATGTCTCATTGGAAATCAGCATTGAATGTATATGCAAATTATTATTGATATTTGAGTCAATCATGTCATGCAAACATAAATATTTTACTCAGTTGGGCCGTTGTGCCTGGGTCAAATAGGAAATCTCTGTCTCTGTCTGTTTGTGAAATTTGAGTCTATCCCATTTGCTTTGTTTTTCGGGGCATTTGTTGTTAACAACATAAGAATTTACAAATACATTAGTGCCTTTGAGTTTGTTTATAATTGTTAACTTCCTTTAAGAAATCTTTCATCTGCAACTTCTGGAAAGAACTGAGAATACCAGGGTTTGGGTGGTTCTTTGTCTGGAGTGGTACGTTTTTACCTGCATTCTAGGTCCTATCTTCGGCAAGCATCTTATGGAGCAAACAATACTGGGGCTCCTTCTATGTCTGTTTGTCAAATACTGGAGCTTCATCTATGTCTGCCTGTGTTTGAAGCTCTCTAAAGTGGGCTTTTGCAAGAATATTTTCCTGACATAATCCTTTTGTTTCATTATTTATTTCTTATGGGATTGTTTTGTAAGCAAATTATATCTAGTTCTTTTTATAATGAAATATACACTATTAATCAGGAAGTACCATTGATCTATTTCAGGTCCGCTGGCAAGGCGCGAGTTTCAGTTTCATTTTCATGTGATTTTGTTTCTTCATCATTCTCAGAATCCAAGTTTTACAGTTCTAGTGTGTCAGTATCAGTAATTCCTGATCCACCTCTTGCCCTTGGAGTTCCAATAACCTGGATTCTTCCTCCTCAGTATGTCACATCAAGTCTGTTGCCTTCGTCTTTTGAATCATATGGCCAGTGGGACAGTCACAGTGGAAAAGGGACCGTTACCTATTCCTTGTTGAGAAATTCCGGTGAATTGAATGAAATTGCTCTCGGCAATACTATTTCCATTCGAGATAGCAGAATTAAAACAACCGAGAGCAATGAAGTTGCATGCATTCAGGCTAAAGATCACTTGACAGGGAGAATTGAGATTGCTTCCTGTATCAGGGTCACTGAGGTAGCTATGTTCCTTTCCTTGAGCTTTTGTCTTGAATTTTTACAGAGGCTCATAAGTTAAATCACCAAAGAAATGCCAACATGTATATAAAAGAGGACTGTACTTCTCAGGTAGGACTATAATATTGGACATGTGCTATTATTTGAAGAAAGGCCAAGGACATTCAAGACTATGCACCTTGAATGTGCAATATGATCAACTTTTACCGACAATGTGTTCCCATACTTGGTCATTAGAAGTCGAGCAGTATATATTGTGGTGCCTCAACCTTTTTCCTTCACATCTCAGATAGTGATACAACTGATTTTTACCATTCTGAGCATTTTTGATCCCATGACTTTCTCCTCTTGTAATCTAGATCTGCTAACACTAGCATCCTGTGGCTACTTTAAAAGGTCAAAAATTGTAATTGTTAATGATTTTTCTGAGTTCAATAGATTTGGATCTTCAATGATAGATTAGCATTTATGGTTTCTATGTTCTTTGTTTCTCTTCTTTGATGAAGTTGTTTTGCTATTTAGAACTTGTGCTGACAGTGCCTGTTCTGTACCGTAATCAGGTGGCTCAAGTAAGATTTGCAAATAAAGAATTTCCTTTCCGTGTGGTAAATCTTGCTCTTGGTGCTGAAATCGAACTCCCAATTAGCTACTTCGATGTTCTAGGTACTCTTTCAAAAGCACTCTCAAAGCACTGTTGGTTGTATAGCTATTCAGTCCTCATCACTACCGTGACCTTGTGTTTTACCAGGATATGCCTTTTATGAAGCGTATGATGCAGTTGCCTTGGACATGGAAGTGAACTATCCGGATATTGTTTATGTTAACACAACAAGCAGTGTGAATGGAAATATCAATCTCAAGGTAACATGCCTATACTAGCTTTTGCTTTTTCTCATGGAATAGGCTACAAAAATTGAATTATGACACAGAAATGTGCGTCTCAGATATCTAGTCCAGTTTTCTTGCTTCCTTGTGCTCCAAAATAAGACTTGTTTTGACTAAGATATTAGAAAAAAATTGCATCAACTTATTTTCCTTTCCATTCATCTTTTCAGTAATTATTCTTTCCTCGTGACTGTGCTCTTCTATCTTATTGAAGGCAGTACAACATGGAACGGCTCTATTACGAGTGTTGATAAGTGGCAGTACAAGGAAGTCAGATTATGCGCTGGTACCCTTTTAGCTTTCAATAGACCTGTTTTATTTGATACCAACATGTTGTTCAAGCAAACAATTTTTTCTTTAAGAAAAGGGTTTAAAATATAGCAACTATAAATATAAATAGTCAAGTGATATATACTCACACAACTCGTCATTCTATCTTTTGGAGTTGACTGACACACTTCTGTAACTGGATGCATGACCATTTGCGGTAGCCATGATGGTAAGTGAAGATTTTTATATTTTACTTACTAGTTTCATTTAAGTACGAGGACCCTTGCACCTTTGAGCTGATTATAGACTGGAAGCATGGAATCCATGTACTTAGAGCCTCTATACAGTTGTTACTGCACTAAAGGTTTTGCACCCGCTTGAGCCCATAACTCAATAGGTGGCTTACTTGTTAAAAGCATTTCTCTTCTATAAATAGGAATGGTAGCTCACTATGTATCCTTGAAATTGGTTTTTCTCTGAAGCGCTTCTAGTTTCCCTTCTTGACTTGGCTATTGGTACCCTTGTACAATTACAAATGAATTCTAGAGCATCAGCTATTCTCAGTTCTCTCTGTTATGTGCATATTTACTATCGTTTTGCAATTTTGCAGTCATATAATATCAGTGTATTCATCTCCATTCAGGTATCAGTTGGTGCCTTCATATACCCTCAAAATCCCATCCTTCACATTGGGAGTTCGCTTGAGTTTAATCTAGAAGGTTTGGCTATGTGAAAAAAAATTTCATCTATTTTTCAGACATATATATGTTGGTTATTCACTTTCAGATTTTGTGCAATTGTTGATTGTCCAATCAAAAAATATCAACAATTATTTGGTATTCTTTTATTGCATTTTGAAAGTTAATGATAAATTAGACTTGGGTTTGTTTTGTTTCTAGCATTGTCGAGGCAGCTCTGTCACTTTAAATAGAATTTGTCATCTTTTCTCTAGACATTCAACTTTCAATTACCATGTCTTCTTGAATTTTTATCTTGTGGGAAGGTTTTTCTGGCCATCCCATACTTCTTGGGCCACTAATCCTTTGGCTGTGTTAGTGAAAATTTACCTTTATGATTAACTTTATGCATGCCATGATGTGTGTATAATATGTCTTGAGTTACAGTACACAACCTATGTCCCTTCATAATTTCCTCTTCTGCATATGAATAGAATGTGAGAAGCTATTTCACTAAATGATGCCAAATTACCTTTTGCCTGGTAGGATTCAAGGAGCAAGTTTCTGGGCAGTGGACTAGTGCAAATGAAAGTGTCATAGCCATAGATTTGTACTCTGGAAAATCCAAGGCAGTTGGAGAGGGCACCACTCGAGGTATTCAGTGTTACTGTATTACGGTTATCCCATTGTCTTGAGCCTACCCCTTGCCTTTTGGTTCACATTACATGCTACTTCTGAGCAGTTATTTTCAAATCTTCGAGTGCAAAGCTGCAAACAGAGGTTATGGTACTGGGAAGTGACATGGTTTCAGTGGATGCTCCCAAGGAGGCACTAAGCAATGTTCCTTTCCCTGTTAGAGGATATGAGTTCTGTGTAAAATTCAGGTCTGTGTTATGCTCTTCTACTAGCATACTTATTTGACTGGAACTGAGTATCTTCTATTATCTCCTTTTGAATAACATTGGTAACTCTTGTTGTTCTTTTGGGGCAAAAAGAAAAATAATGGTGTATAAGACTAAATAACCTCAGTCGGTTTCTTGCAATGGCCCCTGCATCTTAGGAACGCATCACAGATCTCATGAATATCTACACTCTGCATATTTCACAATTCCACCATCAGCCAACCTTTTAGAAATGGTCTTGACCTCTGTACAGGCTTAACAGTTCCCAGAGTTGCTGTACTTGATAACTTCTTCTTAAGACTCTAAATTGATTGGTAAATAGTAAGCATTCCTTTTCAGCCTATGCAAGGAATCCAATTTGTGTGCAGAAAGAGGGGGATAAGATAGATATTTGGTAAACGCTGGATTAGAGTGAAACTGCAAGCAACAGTGTAATCAAATATGGTACTGCATTTCGAGCTTATATCCAATGCCCAATTTATTTTCATTCCTTCAGTTGAGTGAAAATGCATCTCTTCTGGAAGTTGCTTTCTCGAAATCATTTTGCTGCTGGCAGTTCTAGCCTTGTTTGTTTCAGCAAGCTTGTCACAAGCACCCTTTTGATTCCTTCTCTCCCAGATTATTGGATTCCTTCATGAATTGTGTGATACCAAAATTGAACTATTTCAATGGAACCACTTTGGGAATCTTGTTTTAATTTGCCCTTCTAACTTACTGAGCTCATAGTAATTTCTTTAGTCAAGTTAGTTCTTCTCTTATGAGTCTTCTCTAGCTCTAATGAGAGCAAAGGAGAGAGAAAACAGAAGATACTGAACTCACCAGATGCTGTGTACTCTGCTAGCTTCATATATAGGAACCGAATGCTTAGACATGAGGACACGTTGATACTGAACTCACATTATGTGTATTATGTACTCTTCATGTAGTTTATTGTAAGAATAATATGGTTACTGACAATATATTGTGAACAATTTATGCAGTGATGGATACAACAAAAAGAAAGAGGAGATCCCTTATGACTGCGTAGTAGAGCCTCCATTTGTTGGGTATATGGCACCTCTTATCTTGCTTTACTGTAACAAGCCTTACACTTTATCCTGTTAGCTTATATTGTTAAACCTTTCTGAAGCCAATAACTTTGCAATGAAGGTATGCTAAGGCATGGACAGATCTTGACACTGGTAGCTCATATTGTCTCTTCTTCCCTTATTCGCCTGAGCATTTGGTACGTTCAACGCTCAAACCAAAGGACATGAGATCAGATATCTCTATTTCCATCAAGGCTATTTTAAGAGAAGCCAGGAATGCATCAGGATCTGCCTCGGCCCTCTTCATCGGAGGGTTTTCTATATTGGGGATGGATAAGGTGATGAATAAAACTTTTATGGGAACTTTATTGTCTTTGGTGATACTATTGACACACGAATCAAACATTAGCCTGTTGGACTTTCGTCTCTGGCTATCTCTGCCGTGGTTCTAGCTCTGAGTTACATTGTACATGCTCTTTTATATATTGAAAAGTCCATGCTCACTCTTTAAGCCTTTTCTGGTGTCTTTGCTTGAAAACCAATTTCAAGCACTCTGATGTTGCAAAAAATTTTGTGTTTTAGGATGCAATGCAATTGGATCTGACACCGGACTCTAACAGAACTACCATAACTCTCTTGGGCAACACAGGTATAATGAGTCTCTCCCCCACCCGGCAGAGGAGACAAATTTGTCACTTTTTTTAAAGTTTGAAAATGGCAAAATCTGTAGATTTTGAATACTTGAAGAACCTGTGTGCTTAGCTAGCTAACTAGATATCCTTTTCTAGTCAATACTTCAATGTTAAGATGATCTAGTATCTCTCCTAGTGTGTTCCTGCTTTTATTATTTTTTTCAGGAAAATATTTGGAAAACTTGTTTTAGGTCAAAGTTGTTACCTTTAAAAAAAATTTTACTATGCAGGATTGCTTGGGTGGTTTGTGGTTACTGATTTATGAATTACTAGCATGTGCAAGGTTGTTAAGCTCTTTTTAAAATTTGAAGTGCTCGAGATGTAGTCGTGTAACCCAAATTTTGATTGTGAAAATGCAAACAAGATCTGCCTACTAAAAGTTTCTGCAACCTGGATTATTGGGCTTGCTCATCATGCCCCACCATCATTACTCCACCACATGGTGATCATCATTGCTTGTGTCGTTGTAGCAGCGGCACCATCATTACAATGATATCCATTTTCTTACATGTCCGCATGTCTTCTGTTATGTATCCAAGTCGAGGGTGGTATTGTACGTGCCAATGTTGAAAGAACTCTTCATCAAATTAGAGTGAAATTTCTAGGAGAATTCTTGCAGGGTTTATCATGGCTTGGAAACATTAAGAGTGTTTGTGTGATCTAAAGCATGATTGTAATCTCTATCGCACTTGTATTGGTCATTTCTAGTGAAATCTTTTTGCCACTTCCCCCATGAATGTAGGTCACGATTGAACTATATCTTGCTTTTGATTTCTTGCTTGTTATCATGTTCCATCAGCTTAGATTCTTTTCCTTTTTCGTAAGATAATTGCCATTGGCTTGTTTTCCTAACATGTTAATCTTTTATTTTTATTTTTTTTGTCTCTAGATATTGAGATTCATTGGCAATTCCCGGATCTCATTACAATAACTCCTATACGAAGAGAAGGTTTAGGGATTGGTAGTGCTGCTGAGTATGAGGTAAGCAGATGCAAGTCTTAACTCTTTGAATGATAGTTGGAAAAAGTATTGAGCAACTTTGTTTTCTCTCGGAGTGTATCTGTTCTTTTTGGGCAATAAGAATGGGTGCTGAGTGTGGAATGTGTTAAAGAAATAAAGCAGGGTAATGTAAGCTTCAATCCTGTAGCTTCTTGGTCGGTACCATGAATGAGATTAGTGTCAATGTTAGACTTTGATTGGATAGAGACTGCAGGCAAAGAACATGGCGATGTCATGAATTTTTCAAATCATCTGCTTTATCGTATTTCCAGGTCAAAGCAATTGCATCCGAGAGCTTCAAGGATAAAATAGTCTTCACACTTCCAGCCACTGGTGAGTCTCCTTGCTTGTGAAATTTCTGGAACCTACTTTGCTCCTATCTCATTTTTTTTGTGCATTTTTATTTCTTTTTTAGGCCAAAGAACGGAACTGGAGGTGAGCTACACGACCAGAGAAAGGAAGTCGTCCCCTTTTTCTTTCTGGCTGAGCATGCCCGTGATTCTCGTGCTGTTGATGGTATTGCTCGCCATCTCTTTCTCCATACTGGCCAGGCCAGACAGAAATGTCCCAGCTGCTCATCCTGCAACGCCTAGCAGACCGGTGGCACCTACTACACCTGATCGCAGCAGCCCCAGTGTAGTAAGCGATCATTCCCCAAGGACGCCCCAGCCGTTCCTGGACTACGTGAGGAGGACAATTGATGAAACTCCGTATTATAGGCGAGAAGGAGCGAGGAGGAGGGTCAACCCGCAGAATACATTTTAGTTGAATGCTCAACTAGATTAGAACCCGAGCAGGTACACCCTCACCACGGCTATTACTTGTAAGAGTGTTAGAGTAGGATGATAGGCAAACTACATTATGTTCAGATGCCGAAGGATGGGAAAAACTCACTCAGAAATTTTTTGAAATGTATCTGCTGAGTGATTTTGTATTGAATAGGAGCGACTGACCCATCTGACTTCTGGGGGTGTATGAGTAAAGTATAGTAGACATGTCCAGAATTAAGGGTCTCGTATGGAAAGTTCGAACTGGGACTGCCACCTCTTTGCCACTGGAGGCGTACTTTCGGACGTGCTTAAATGTGATTTTAACGGCTGAAGAATTCACTTTTGAAATCAGTAGCACGTCAATCCAACTGTTAATTAACTTTCGAAGAGTATTTTACCTAAAAATGTTTTCGCCCGTCGGAGGAATTTCTCTATGATCTTTCGGGCATCGTTTCTTACATCGTTTGCTTGGGAAATTCCGGAATCGTCCATCCGCGATGATAGCACGAGATTTGGGGCATCCAAATTCTTTTTTTTTTATTTTTAATATTTCACTTGTCCGATCAATCAAAGGTTTTTGCTAAGTACATGTTCCCAAATGTTAGCATACGAATCAAATTGAGGGAGTCTAATCGCTAACTCAAACAGCAGAGGCTAATGAGATTGACGTGCACTGTATCAGTCGAAGTTCTTCGATCCTTGAATCAAAAAATCGATGCTCATCGGTTCGTTTTTTTTAGAGGGGCGCGTGATTAAAAAGCTTAGTCGAACTGGTCCTACAGATGTCATTGGGATTTTAGGTTATGTTTGACTCGAAATCGAAAATCGCAACTTAGGATGCGTTTGGAACATTTCGTTTAAAAAATTGTTCCAGGAAACGAAATAGAAAAAGTGTTTCTATTCCGGGAATAATTTTTTAATAAAAAACGCGTTTGGTAAACTTGTTCCGGAATAAAAAAAATGAACAAAAACACGTTTAGTAAATTTGTATTCTTTTTTTGTTTCTTTTAATTTTTTAATATTTTTATTTTTATTTTTATTTTTTCTTTCTTTTTCTTTTTTCTTTTTTCTTTTTCTTTTTTTCTTCTTTTGGTTGGTCGCCAGCCTCGGCCATGGCCGGCGATCGGGCGACGAGGGCCGGCGGCCTCGCCCGGCCCACGGCGAGGCTCGTCGGCCCCGGCGAGATCGCCGGCCCTCAACGGCGTCTTCGGCCCTCAATGGTTGGTCGCCAGTCATGGTCGAGGCCGGTGACCGACCAAAGAAAAAAAAAAAAAAAAAAAGAAAAAAAAAAAAGAGATGTGAGAGAAAATCAATTCTTAAATTTTGTTTAAACAATAAACATGCTTTTCTTATTTCTTGTTTCTGTTCCAAATATGTTCCTAGGAACAAAAAATAGATTTGAAACAAAAACGCAAACAAACGCGTTTTTGTTTTTTTTTTTTTTGTTTCCTAGAACAAAAAAACAGAAATTTTGTTTATAAACAGAAATAAGAAACATAAACAAACAGGGCCTTAATGTCTCAAATTAGAGGAGTTGCTTACAAGTCATTCTGTTTCTCGCACCAGCAAAAAGAAAGTGAGAAAGAAAGAAAACCGCTTTCGTACCTTACTTTCAGTATCCTCATTTTTCTTTCAACCAGGCCTGAAAAATAAAATAAAATAAAATCTCTTTTCTTCCTTTATTTATAGGGCTCGTCTGAAAAAAAAAATGAGTATTGAAAAATTTGAGGATTGAATGTTAAATGCTTGAATTTTCAAGTATTGAGAATGAAAACTAAAATGTTAGCGATTATAAATTAAAATTAAACGGGTAGATCTTATTAAGTTTCTGACCAAATGCGGAACGGTAAGCATTTTCAAAAGATTTTGTCGATATAATTTATAACATGTCAATTTTCATTGGATATTTGAATATTTAGACAATCTTTTCTGGTCTAAATTCCTTACCTGTCTTAATTTGTGTTGGGAGGACTGTGTTTTTGCTTAAAACATATCCCTCTTGATAGACACAACTTACTGTCCCTTGGTTTTAATGCTATCTGATGTTCTTAAATAACTTGGAGAATAATTTTTCCATAAGATTAATTTGCCAAAACAAATGAGAACGCGGTGTTGCTTTATATACTCTGGTCAAGCCTTTGGTTGCGAACCTTTCATGGCCTAAGTGGCGAGATCATGACATGGAAATTGGAAAATTCATTCATTCGGCACGTTTAAGTCTTAATTTTTGTCATTTGTTCATTTAATTTATGGTTTCTGATCAAATTTGACTATAATATTTGCTGAAATTTTAAAGTAGTCTAAGTGAGGAGTATCGTTTTTCTTCCATGTGTCTCTGTGCAATTCCCATGTTTCTTGCAGCTGAGGAGGAACTGACTCTTTTTTCTCCATTTACATTTGTACAGCAACACAATACTCAGCTTCTTGTCGACTCGGTGAGGCAGCAACTTAGATGGCACATGCATGAGAAAGATCCTGAGAAAATCCAGAAACTTAAGGATGAAGGAGTTTCGCAATGCCTATTCTACCGCATTAATAGTCTTCTTTTTGGTTTTTCATCATTCAAAGAAAAGGAAATCGTTCGAAATTCATGTGGAAAGGATTCGGCCTCTGTCTGATGAAATTCTTTACGCGTGTTGTCTTGGTAACGTCGCGGTGACCCGATTAGGCCATATAAGTTTTGGTAATAGTTGCCGTGTTAGAGTCTCTTTTATTTGGTGGGATCTAGAGTTTTAGACTGCACAAAACCTTCCTAAAAATTTTACAAATGAACGAGATGTGAAACTCCCGTTATTGTATATTGACTAAAAGTAGCAATATGCAAGTGTGACGGTCCGTGAATCCTCCCGTACTCGTGACCTTGTAAGTGGTGCTTGGGGTTATCGGGTGAAGAGTGTGAGGCAGAAGGGTAGAACACAACTGGTCCGTGGAAGTGGCGTTAGGACGGTTGGTGCTAGGAATTCTAGGATAGAAGGATTACATCATTTAAGAGCTCTGAAGACGGGATAGGCCTCTCGTGCACAAACTGGTCGGAAGCTGATGTCGCTCTCCTGACGAGGCCAAGGCAGGCCGAAACCAGTTGTCGAACCTAAATGAATCTGCTGTCTCACTCGATGGACTAGACACCCGAGTGACGCTAGGCTTGGCAAGATCTCGTACGAAGGAACATTCTGTTGGATATTTCAGCAGTTTTGAAATACTTGTTAGAAATTATAATCGTCATGAAAGTCATCATTTTTGTAACGGCTTTTTAACGGTCATATAACGGCTTTATAACTTTTGATTTATTACTTCATAAATCTTCATTATTTTATAACGGTCATCTTTTTAATTACCAATTGATTTATGATGATCTCCTAACGGCTCTCTCTTTCCTTGTTTAAATATAAATTAAACTTCATACCACAATCGTAGAAGATACAATGTGTTCTCACATCTTTCCTTTTCTTTTTGATGGGTTATACACAAAAGTTGTTCTGTTTCCTTCTAATATTCAGTGCGGAGTATAGAAGAAGGTCTGTTGTATCTTGGGAGGATAGCCGCCGAAGCCTTTCGCACCGAGTTTCGATCCGAGGGGCGGAATTATCCTTAAGGACAAAGTGCTTGCACGCCTCAGACATTTCCTTTTATTTTCAAATCTTTTGTAATGTATTTCCAATAATTATTATTATTTTATGTATTCTAATACTTTTTCCAACACATTCACCGTATTGATCGCTGGGATAATTATAGAAGGAAGGTTGGCCTGGCGAATTCCGCTCATCAAGCGCCTCACGGGTCGTTTCAAGGCCAAGGAAACTCTCGGCCCGTGACAAGTGGTATCAGAGCAGAGATCCCTTCAGTAGATGGGTGATTCGGGGAAAAGCCTGTGGTCTTCCCAGTCCTATGAGGGCGGAGAGTGATCGCTAGGGCCAAGGGGGCTCGGACAACGTGCGACTCTCATCTAGCTTATGGGATGGCAATGGGGGCATAGGACAGAACCAAATTGCTCACTGAATGGGGATACGTTCCTAGATCAGTGGGTAAATCTTCCACCAAGGAAACCCTCTATTGGCTTGCTGAGATCAAGAGGAGCTTAGTAGGCGGAATAAGGTGCTGCCATAGGAGTGCAGTTGGCCAGGGGGCCACACTTGTCGGGAAGCACAAGTGACTGGAGTTTCGTGAACAGCTTTGATCGGGGGGAAGCAAGCAACGGAGGGGTGAGTCTGTTCTATTGGGCGAAGCGACGGAACAGCCCGCAACGAGGGCGTTGCGGAATTGAGTGGGGGAGAATGTCACGGTCCGTGAATCCTCCCGTACTCGTGACCTTGTAAGTGGTGCTTGGGGTTATCGGGTGAAGAGTGTGAGGCAGAATGGTAGAACACAACTAGTTCGTGGGAGTGGCGTTAGGACGGTTGGTGCTAGGAGTTATAAGATAGAAGAATTACATCATTTAGGAGCTCTGAAGACGGGGTAGGCCTCCCGTGCACAAACTGGTCGGGAGCTGATGCCGCTCTCCTGGCGAGGCTAAGGCAGGCCGAAACCAGTTGTCGAACCTAAATGGATCTGCTGTCTCACTCGATGGACTAGACGCCCGAGCAACGCTAAGCTTGGCAAGATCTCGTACGAAGGAACATTCACCGTATTGATCGCTGGGATAATTATAGAAGGAAGGTTGGCCTGGCGAATTCCACTCACCAGGCGCCTCACGGGTCATTCCAAGGCCAAGAAAACTCTCGGCCCGTGACACAAGGATCTAACTAAAATATTTTTTTCCTTATTTGTAGCGTAGTAAGGGAGTTGATAAATTATGTACCGTATGAATCGGAGAAGATGACCGGTCGCAATTTCAACATAGGCTTGTGATGTCGTTGTTCGTTACATGTTTCGATGGGCTTGTCAACGAGGCTTTCGACTGCTATATGTTTCGATATGCATTGCGGAACAGGACAAAGGTCGATTGCGTGAGAAGCCTACCAATGGATGATACAGTCACAATTTGTGATCACGTCACGAAGCACGATCGATTTCCCACAGCAAATGTGCAATTATTAGGTGTTTCCGGTGCAAAAAAGTGGGATGGTCTAATTGAATGCCTGTCTATATGAAGAAAGTGTTGTATGAGGGATGATAAGTAGGTCTTGCTAAGTTGAGAGGGATGTGTGGACTGTTTTGGGGGCGATGAGCGAAAGTGGGAGAGGTCAAAAATGAATATTGCCGTCCTCCTCATAGCATGAGTAAAGATGAAAGGCACATCTCATGAGCTAAGGCTGCGATTTTGGACTTTTGGGAAAGCCAAATCTAAAAAGACTTTAGGTTAAAATCTAAAGTGGCTTTTGGTCAAAAAGAAGTTTATTGTAATGTAAATTATGTTCAAAAGTGTATTGAGAAATAAGTCTAGTTTAAACGGTAAATTTGGCCCTCATATCTGTCACTCGAGGTCATGCGATGTGTGTCGATATCGGATTTGACTCACAAACGGTCGGATCCGGTGCTACTGGCGACATGTCTCGAGGGACATTTTCGAAATTCTGAATATTTAGTGAGGACAAAATTGAAAGAAAAAAATACATTTTTATCTCGGAAACGCTTAAATCCAAAAACTCCCGCGGACAAAAGGGACTTTTGAGGACTTTCATGATGCAATGCATCTTTGCAAATAATAAAATTTGTCGCGCTCCTTAGCATTGGACCCAAGGTAGGCCCAAAGGCTTTTGGGAATGGCCTTTCCCAAACAAAGCAGCCCGGTTTTTCTTTCTTTTTTCTGTTACTTCAAATATTAATAATTCTTTCGCATTTCCTGGCCAAAAAAATAAAAATAAGATAAATAAATTATATTTATATATATACAAACACACTATATTGATTTTTCCGAAGAAATCTATGGAGATAGGAATATTTTAAATACGCAGAACACGAAGAGAAAGACCCCTTTTATTATATATTTAAAAAAAAAAAAAAAAAAAAGAGAGAGCAGCAGCAAGCTGCTGAACTTAGGGGTTTCTTTAGGGCTTAAAACGACGAACCGCTCGACTCTCGTTTCCGTCTCCGTCCCTCTTCTTCCTCCTCCTCCTCCTCGTCCTCCTCCTGAAAGCCCTAACGCCCAGCGACCGTCGCCGGCGCCGCCCCCTCCCTCGCTTTTCCTCTCTTCTCGAGCTCGCCGGAGAACGCATGGACCTCCAAGACAGAGAAGCGGCCCTCGACGGGGAGCACGGCGACCTCAACCAATCCGACCACGCCGAGGAGGACAAATCGCAGTCCCACTCCGGCGACGGTGCTAGCCCCGGGTGAGCTTTCCCCCCCCTGGTTCGGCCTCTCTGCTCTGAAAGAACCCCCCGACCCTCTTCCTTCCTTTCTCTCTCTATGTGGCTAGGGTTTCGTTTTGTCGGTGGTACGGATCCTGCTGGTTGAATGAAGGAGGTGGAGTGGGGAATGTTCGTAGGAAGGATGCGAACTTTATGCAGCGATTGCTCTTCTTTTGCTGACGATTTGTTCCGTCGGATAAAAGAAAACGTTCCTTTTTGCGGAAACGTTTTGCAGTATTCTGTTTTGCGAGAGAAGGTTTTAACTATGGCCAGTTCTTGTTTCTCCGTGGAACATAAGGATTATGAAAGCAAAACATGAAACGTTTGCCATTTCTTGGTTTATCTTGATGCGCTGGATAACGAAAGGCGAGGAAGTTGTTTTCTTGCGAATCGCCCGAAGTTTAGTTTGTTGATAAGATGCTATGGTTTGCTGCTATGTGTATTGACTTTGATGCTAGTGTTTGTAGTCGGATAATATTTTTTCAGGCTCACGGCACTTCGTAAGCAGTGGATTTCTTTCTCTTCGGTTTAGCTGAAATTGCTGTATCAGAAACTGATGCAAGCCTTTTCTGTCAACTGTGCTTTAGAATTAGTTTTACTAGTCTTTTAAGTATAGCTGTTGAGTAGGTATGCTTTTGTTATCTGTTTTTTAATTTTAGTGTAAATGTAATTGCAGAAAGATTTTTATAGGAGGTTTAGCAAGAGAGACGACTACTGGTTAGTTGTTCGTATTGGATCAGCTTTCCGATGTATCAGTTTGTTTAAAACACATGCGACTTGGATCAACGGATTGCTTATATTGTTTATGCAGCACAATTTGTCAAGTACTTTAGTAAATATGGTGATATTACGGATTCCGTCATTATGAGGGACCGGAAGACTGGGCAGCCTCGTGGATTTGGGTTTGTGACTTATGCAGATCCCTCTGTCGTCGATAAAGTCATTGAGGAGACTCATATTATTAATGGGAAACAGGTTTGTTCGAACCCATTTTGTTTACACATCTGGATTTGTTTTGTAATAACAAGCTTCGTGCTTGATTTGGTTGGTTGAGTAGTTTCTGTGTTGGATTATAGGTCGAAATTAAGCGTACTATTCCGAAGGGGGCTGCTGGCTCCAAGGATTTTAAGACCAAGAAGATTTTTGTGGGTGGAATTCCTACGGCTGTGACTGAAGGTAACGTTATTTTGGTGAAGTTTGCTTGTGTCTTTGATAACACTGGTCTGAACAACTTATTTTACTGACAGATGAGTTCAAGGACTTCTTTACACAGTTTGGTGAGGTCAAGGAACACCAGATCATGAGAGACCATTCTACAAATCGGTCTCGTGGGTTTGGGTTTATAACTTTTGAATCAGAGCTAGCTGTCGATGATCTTTTGGCCAAGGGTAATAGGCTTGAGCTGGCTGGTGCCCAGGTGATCTGTTTCCCAATTTGTATCCACTAGTTAAGGCAGTGACTGCTGATATTCATACTGTTCTTTTTCATTTTCAAGCTAGGACATCTTTGCAGTACACGTTAATATACAATGGAAGAAGTCCTTAGCATCTGAGTTATGCGAGTATCCGATTTGAATATCATAACTGAGAGATCACTGTAAAGTGCAGAGATTGTCCTACAGTGAACCTGTTTGTACGATAGTGAAGTACCCTATTCTACTAGAATCCATAGAATTGCTACTCTTAGTCTGAATGATACTCATTTAATGTTGGATAGATATTTGAATGTTGGGTTCTTTGTCACATGGCTATGTCACATTATAGCATGCAAAAGTTTGATTTTGCTTGTTGTTAGTCCTGCTGACTTGTTATAGAATGGTAATATTCATTCCACCTGTAGTCACTCATTATGCTTGCTGAATGTTCTTGTATTCTGTCTCACCAGGTGGAGATCAAGAAGGCTGAGCCAAAGAAACCAAATGCCCCACCCGCACCATCTAAACGTTACTCTGATTCCAGGCCTGCATATGGTGGTGGCTATGGAGATGCACATGGTGGATACAGTGGTGGGTATGGAGGTGGTGGCTATGGTGGCTACAGGACTGGTGGAGCCTATGGAGGAAGGGCTGGTGCTTACGGGGGATATAGTGCTGGTGACTTTGGTGGATATGGAGGATATGCTGGAGGTGGCGGCAGCGGCATGGGGGCCTTCAGAGGAGATCCATCAATGGGTTATGCTAGTCGTTACGGTGGTGGTGGCGCCGGCAGCGGCGCCGGCTTGAGCCGAGGATATGACTTTGGAGGGGCTTATGGCGGTCCCAGTGAGAGCTATGGAGGATATGGCGGCAGTGCTGGTGCTGGAGGTGCTGGTGGTGGCTATGGTGGGGGTGCTTATGATGCTGGCCTTGGAGGTGGTTATGGAGGTGGCAGTGGAAGTGGCTTTTACGGGAGTAGAGGGGGATATGGTGGTGCAGGAAGCGGCCGTTATCATCCTTATGGAAGGTAGATTCACATTGAAATAAAGATGCTTGAGGGTTAAAGTGCAGCGGCCAAATGAGATTTTCTCAGCTTGTAGCATTTGATCTTTTTGTCTTGGGTCCAGCTTGTATGCTCTCAAGTTCTTTAATCATGTCGACAAGGGAACGTTGTCATCCTGAAGGCGAAAAGAGCCCGTCTATTACGTTTTTCTTTTCTAGGACTCAAATCTAAGAGATCTGGTCTAATATTTAGCTGCAAACTACTTGGGCATTAATGAACTGCAAATCCTGCAGAAGGGTATTTTTCTCTGCTTGTTTCCCGCATGTTAAAAGACGTTCGTAATACGTCGCTGTATTTGTTCTGTACAATCTTTCTGTCAATCTTGTTTGTTTGTTTATCGACTTTAGTCAGTCCAGTTGACTTTATCTAATCTCATCCTGTTTCCCGCACAACTGCTGGATGAATCATCTCGAGTTATGTATTCTTTCTGGTGCAAAGTTATTGATTTTGCTTTTCCGTTTTGAGCAAATACGAGACATTTATGATCTTTGAGAAATGTGGGTTGAGCGATATATTTCATGTACAGGAAACCTTACGGAGCTAGACTAGGAAACTGTCTTAAGACCGTGACAAACCAAATCTAGCGCATAAAATTGTAGCCAGAAGCCCGAGACAACAATGACACTATCAAGCTATGAGCTGTAATTAAACATGTACATGGACAAAGCGTGCATTTGCGAGATCAAAGCAATTGCAGCCTATTGGATTTATTTGGAGTTGATCGGTTTCTAGGTAGGTCGGTTTTCAGTCCAGGATTTGGAAGCAACCTGGTCAAGGTCAAGGTCAAGGTCAAGGCCAGTTCCAAGGTTTTAAAATGAGGAACTGAACAAAGACGCTTTGAAACCAATCTGGATTTGGACTGGCCGATTTTAGGGTAGATTGGAGGGTGAGGTTGCAGGTTTTTTTTTTTTGACTTTATTTCCCTTTCATAAGATATATTCAAATTTTTTGTGGGCATAATTGGGACATTAGCTTCTCTTGTCAAAGAGGCTGAGGCACTTTTTGAGGCTTTTGAAGCCATTGAGGAAAGAATCTCCTTTGCTGCAATCTTTTATATTTTTCGTTTCTTAAAGAAGAAAAAGATTAAAACCGGTTAAAAGTCTAATCTACCCTGGAAAAGTCCTCGGTAGACAAATTCAGGAGTAAGACCAGCAGCTACAAAACCGGCTGGAAAGATCTTCCAAGGAACTGAAATGGCCTCAGGCCAGTTCTTAGGGATTTTATTCATGCACCTACTCCGTTCATCTGAAAATCACTTGGTTCAGCCGGGACCAATGCTCACCCTAGATTTGTTCATAAGGCTAGTGATGCAACATGATTTACTCGTTTAAGTCCAAGGAATTGGCACATTGAGAAAATGAACTTAACACATAGTTTGGTTGGGAAAATCAAAAGGAATAGAAAGAACTTTGAAAGCACAATCTTATTTGGATAAGAGGGGGAGAGAAGGAGAGAATGGATTAGAAGCGGCCAGGAGAATTTGGTAAAGACGCTATTTATGTGTGAATTAAATATCTCCAAAAGCCATCCAAATATAAAAGGATTAGAAGAGATTTATATCATAATAAACAATCTTTTCTTCCTCCTGCACTTTTACCCTTATTTTGCATGCAATTTTAGATATCTAAAACATATTTATTTTATATCCTTTTCATTTATTTTTCCTGTTTAGCATTCAGCCGACATTATATCTCAATCAGTTCAAGTCATCTCCTTCTTTTCTCTAGTAATCACTTAAGTACCCTTTTTTTCCCTTCCTAATCACCTCTATATAGTATTAATGTTTAGTATAGGGAGCAGCTAGCACACCCGCAAGTTGAAAGATGATAAGGTAACGGTGAAATGCCAATCACAACGTCAGAAGAAGGCATAATTTTGACCTCTATCTTTCCTTTCCCATTTTCAAAATTCGAGGCTAGGGTTTGACCATCCGCTTCTTAATCAAACGGCACGATTATGCAAGCATTCATCTTTAGTCTAATCTAAAGCCCAATTTTACCCGAGGTTAGTGGGCTCGGAGAGTACCATTGTATAGCTGTGGCCCGGCCCGGACCGACCCGACCCGGATGCCCAAAAGTGCACTAATTTCGCAGCTGAAAATATCATTTGAAAAGGATCTTCGATTTTATCTCAATTTTTCTGGCTTCTACTCCCCCTCTCCGTCTCTCTGGTCTCTCTGCGATTCTCGATCTCCTTCCGACCAGAAAAAAGCTCTTCTCTCTCTCTCTCTCTCCCTCTCACACAGAGGCTCAGGTAGAGGCGATAGGCGAACGAGAATGGCGATGGTAATCGGCAACTTGAGTTCCCGCCCGAAGGTGCGACATTCAGCATTTCATCATTTCCATGGAGGTCCCTTCTTCTTTTTTTCTTTTTTCCGCGAATTCCTCGCTTTCTCTCCGTTTTTCTTCTTCTATCTCCTCCCCATTTTTTTGTGGAATTCCGAAAATCCTTACTTTTTTTCCGAATGCGTGTAAACGAGATTGACGTCCGCGGAAAGTCACGGGCTTTTTCTATGGCCGGTTTTGCTTTTGCGCAGGGCCTTCAAATCTCGTGCCGGAAGAAAGACCGGGAAAGGGATAGTCGTCACCCCTACAAGGTCATCGAGATCACTCCTCCTCCCAGGAGCCTCGGCGTCCGTTGCTTTCCCCCGGTACGTTGGAGAATTCGGTTGTTTTTGTGTTTGATTTGGGGACTGGTTCTGTCGTGGCTCGAATTGCTGTCGTGGGATTTTAGAGGGTAATGTGATCTGTCGAGCCTTCGCGGGTAAAGGCGATCGGAGCAAACTTTATATGAAAATTCAATATTTTTAGAGTTATCTTACTATGTGTAGGCGGCGTTTTTGTTGAATTTGTACCGCGTACGTGGTGAAATGGAGGTGTTGGACCCTAAGATTTTGAATTTAGAATGTGGGCAATTAGTTAGCAGTCGACCACTCATTCCCATGTTCGTTGGTAAGCTTGCCATTTGAGGAAGCGATACCTGGGTTGCAGAATTCCTTCTTCTTTTTTTATTTTTTTGGGGGGATATCCAAGTATATGCTGATTTTAGAGGGATTGCACTGACTCAGCACAGTGTAAGTTGGGCAGCAAATTCTTTATTATGAGAACATATTGTGTGGTAAGCTAAGGATGATGAACTATGAAGGCCTTCAGTCTTTGAGGTAGTTGATGGATAGACTGGGTGAAAAGAAAAGGATTTTGCACATGGTTCCATTGATTTGGAGCAAGCCTAGAGTGAGTTCCATACATAGGTTCTTGAGGATTTTGGATAAAACGCATTACAAGTTGCTTATATCCAAGTCACAAGGCCATATTTGATGTAGTCACTACTTTAGTGATAACAAAGAGAGGTGTTACAAAGGATTTCCATAGCAACAGTCTACTTTGAGAGGTGCACTGTTGTCCGTGGATTTTTTGCATTTTATGTTTGAAGAGGTTGCCAAGCACATTTAAGATTTTCTTTTCCTGTGTATGCTCTTTATGGGTGATGTGATGCTGTCAAATGGAAGTCTGATGTCAGTGCTAAGATAGAATAGGTGCAGAAGTGGTTACTCAGCAGAACGTCACGATGAGAAATTATCAATGCAACCACAGTGAGTGGATAAAAGGTTTCGTTGCTGTTGTTGATTTTGTTATTATAAGTATATTTTGATTAGCTTATTCTCTTTTTCTATCAATAATTGCCAAAGGAATCCTAGGCTGAAATATGGTTCCCCTCCACTACCGCAGCATGGAGGTCATAATTAAAAGATGACAATGACCCAGCACTAGCCAAAATTCGTTAAGTTGTGGAATGTAATTAGAGATGACTTTGCATTCTGGACATCATGTTTTTTAAGTGCTCTTGTAGCATCTTGTTCTGATGCTGATAATGGAGCTCCTGTTAATCATCTAATACCCAAAGTAGAGACAGAAGAAAATCAAGGGATATAGAAAAGTACATGCAATTAACAGTGGAAACTTCGGATTTGAGACTGTATTTCTTTTCAAATACTCATAATCCTCTGAAAATATGAAATTAAGAGCAAACCAATGCACTTCCAAAGCTAAGGCCAAATTCTAGATTTTTAGGGAACAGGGTCTAATCATATAAAATCAAGTAAAACGTGGGGGAATATCATGACAAAATCGGATATCACATTGATGCAGGTCATATATTGGTGATAAATGATTAACGTGTACAGACTCGGGTGAAGTCATTGTTTCCTTGTAAAGTTGTAAAGTGCCCAGTGGGAACTGCCAGAACATCAAAAGGTATAATTACACTGCAAAGGGTAAACCAAACAGATTTCTTACGTGCAATAACAGTTTCATTTTTGTCTTTCCCTCTGAAAGGCGCTGGAACTTTCATGAAAAATGGTTGGACATATCGGGTTATAGGGGAAGGGAACAGCTTTATCCCTGCTCATCTATTCGATAATGAGAGAGACATTGTGATATGGCCCCAAATAATTGTTCATAATTTGGATCTACCCTAGTTAGGTGAAGACGGGTGGGTACTGAATCATTTTGTGAAGTGATGGCCCATGACTTGCGGTTACCTTTTGCACTTGTGAATGCGCATGGCCCTTGCTCCAAATTTGGCATGCAGAAAATGGCATGGAAATTTTGTTTTATGTCCATGTTACATCCTTAATTTGCTAGTAGTCGCACGTTCTGGTCATTCTATCACGTGGTTTGGTGGGTCTATCTAGTTTTACACGCAAAGTGAAAAGAATACTCTTGCTTCTGGGATATCTCGTCTCATGTTTCCATTTTTTCACCCTGGTGGTAATTCCTAGCAGAACTTGCAATGCGGCGAGAGCGTGACGATCGAGGGCCAGGCCTATACAATCTCGGCTGTGACTCACCGCTATCAGCTCCGGAAGGGGAAGTACAAGCCTAGCGAGAAGAGGCTGGACGTCTTATCGACGGGAAGATACATCTTGAACTTGTATTTGGATAATCTGTATGAGCAGTCTTGACACCTATTCTCCTTCATGCTCGAGCTCCAGTTTCTCGTGGCTCCGGTCATGATCCGGTATATTCTGAATGTATTTATCTTGCTCTTGTACTTGTTAGCCATCCAACCTTAGCTGTTCATTCTCCATACCTAGCTCAGTTGTTCTTTTGCTGATATATGAAATCATGGAGACAAATCCTAAGCAGCTAAAATAATGCCCTTGACATTTTTGATGACATTTTTGTGCACAAGCAATTGCACGTCGCTCCTCGAGACGTTCTGCAACACCAGATTAGGATTAACACAAGTTCTCATGCAATTTTCGCTCAGATCACTTGTTGAATCGCTCGTATCGTTATCGGGTTTTTTACCGGTCGTGTTATGTCCGGGATGAGTCTAGAAATCTTTTGTTTTCTGTCGAGGGATTCCTGGGGATCGCCCCCCCTCGACAATCCACGAGCATGCACATTGCACGCACGCCGGAAAGCAAATCGGATTTAAAGACATGTTCTCGATAATGGGCTTTTTCCTTCTTGTCTCCGCAAGCGGGCCCACTTCTCGGTGGCCCACGGGTTTCGAAGGGGCCCGGAGGCAGACCTTCCCCCAGCGATCAATCATTACACGTGTCGGCATTTAGGCGAGCCTCGACCTCCCCGCTGGGGCCCCGACCGGCTCTAATCCCCCCGGATGGGGCCGTCCTCAGCCGTCCGATCCTCCAAGTCGGACCGCCGGGCCCCACCGACTGGCCCGGGGCGGGGGGGGGCCCGCGTGGAAATGAGTGTGTCGCTATCGTCGAGGACCACTCAACAACCAGATGCGCGCCTTTTCCCTGCTCACCGTCAGCCCTACACAGACACGCACGCGGGCCCCCCTTCCCCGCGCTAAAAGCCCCCCGGACGGCCTGTCGTTTTGGGACCCACGCTCTCTGTCGGGAGCGCCCTTAGTGGAGGGGACGGCGAATTGCTATGGGCACACCCCGCGCGAGAACGAAGTCCGATTATTCCATTAATCCCTCGGGGGTTATCGCGCGCCTGCGGCGCATGTTAGCGCGCGGGGCGCACCCCGGGGCAAGGCGTGGGGCACGACAGCCGGCCACGTGCTCACGTGCGGGCATGTGACCCCGCCACCTCCCCCCCTCTCTCTCCTCCTCGTTCTCGTGGATGATATGAATTTTTGGGTTTGGTGGGGGGGTTTTGCTTTATCCCATGTGATCTCTAGTTCAACTCCCTGCGTTTATAATTCCGATCACGGTATTATCCAATGAGAAAGAAAGCTTAACTTTTTCCTTAACACCGACCGTGGCGGAAGCAGCAGCTAGGAGGCCGCCACGGCGGCGTAGTAGTTCAGGTCACGGTTATCTTTCCGACATGAAATCATGAGGTCAAATTTGTTTATGGCGATGGACTCCGCTTATCTCGAATCAATGGGTTGGCGCGGTGTTATATCGGGCCTCCCGTGAACTCAAATTCACACATTCTGTGACGATATGAAATCCTCACGATGATGTCCATTGTCCACGGAGGTTAACCTATCCTCTTCTCCTCTCCTCTCTTTATTCATTCCAGGTCAACAAAGTGTGTAGACCAAAACGGTGCATGAACCCTTGCTCAGTCAATCAGGTAGAGGCTCCGGCCAATGAGGATGAAGGACACGACGCCAATTTAAAATTTTCCGTAGCAGCTAGATCACCGCATGGAAGTGATAATTATATCGAGTTGTTTCTCCAATTTTGATGAAAAAACCAAAACTTTCAATATCGACAATAATATAAAAACAGAGAGAGAATCTTTCGTGCTCTCCAAAAGTCCAAACTGGGGACTAAACTAAGGGGAGGGACAGATTAAAAAAAAGACCATAGCGTGAGGGAAAGAAATGGGACAGCTCTTGCAGAGGACTCTCCGGGTGTTTTCGTAGGTGGTTGGTTGGTTGGTTGGTTGGTTCGTGGGAAGAGTCTTCAGCTTTTGCGCATGTTCTTTCTCAGGGACATGGTCTCCGCAAGAGATCCGAATCTTTTCGTGTGTTGTGATGTAATAAGTATCGTGTCGCTAGGGTTTAGTTGCTATCGCGTTGTTTAGTTTTAAGTAATTATATAAGATGGACGCCGTTTGGGTTTGTGAAACTACCATAGAATTTCCAAATTGGAATTCGAATTGCATAGAGTATTATGACTACCATTTCAATTGCCGCTTATGAGTTCAGTGCTCCATGTATATCAGAAGATTTATCTTGTTTTTATTTATTTTTCAGTTATTTGTGGTATGGTCATAATTAAAAGATTGTGTTGTAATTTGTAATTGTAGTAATACTAATGAGTAGTCGCGAGTGTAGTGAAAAATATAGAATATGATTATCGCGCTTTCATGACTGAAATGAGGCCTTCATTATTATATTTTTTATATACAGAATATAATGGTACAGATTGAATAGAGAATTTTAAAGAGCGTTTTCAGGATATATGTTAAAGGGTACTTATTGTATTTTAAAAACATGAGTATTTCTAATCGAAGTAGGTGGGTTTTTGAAAATTTGTCATCGATCAATCGTGCTATTGCTATTTTTAGTGGTCAAGAACCATATTGTAGAATGAGGCAATACGATTAATCGAATCTTCTTAATGAAAAATCACACACCAAGAAAAGCAATAACAAAATTAATATTAGGAGATGTTCCCTACCAATGATCAGCACAGCTCAACATTATCAGTCTGAAAAATGAAAAATAGTATAAAAACATCAATTTCCCACTTGGATAGCTAAAGTTGAAATGACATATAAGATTGGATCATGGGATTGCAAACAAAAAGAAAACGTTCCCTAGAGTGCCCCAAAA
The DNA here is from genome assembly GCA_014182395.1 of Eucalyptus sp. ANBG9806169. NCBI lineage: Eukaryota > Viridiplantae > Streptophyta > Magnoliopsida > Myrtales > Myrtaceae > Eucalyptus > Eucalyptus sp. ANBG9806169. The sequence goes on from CM024582.1 coordinate 30,125,142, forward strand.
ATCACATTCTTTCCATCCACTCGAGGACCTCCTCTTTTTTTCTCAATTGTTTTACGATTTCAAGAACAAGAAGCCCTAGGGAACATCCAAAAATTGCTAGAAAAGACCGCTCCAATTAGCATATTCTCTGCTCCTCTTTTTTACCAATACTTTTATAGCGAGTTAAATGAGAAAATGGTATATATAAAAGCTAAGTTATGTTTTGATGAATCACAAGATTTGACTGGTTAGTCCTATGTATTTATAAAGAGGTCGATAAGTCGTGCCACTGCAACTTGACAAAAGATTATATTGCTCAAACTGCTCACTACTCAAAGTGTTTTAATTGTAATTATACTTACCGGCCCCACAAAAATCGACCATTAAAAAAATGTATCACATCCATCTCTGACTTTTAGAGGGCTTTCAAAATTGTATTGTAAATATAGTAGATAATGAAGCCGGCAATGTCACAGATAATATCAACATCATGGAGGACACCATGCTAATTTCTTAAGCTACGAACCATATCCAAGTGTTCAATTCAACATCACCTAGATGTTCAACTTGCAGAATATTCCACACACCTCATAACTATTTAGGTTTGATTCTCTAAATACAATGTTAACCCTATGTATGTATTTGCACGACTTTCTCCTCCAATCAAAGTTAGTCAAATCTTAAACCCCATCGGCATGATGCTTCGAGTCACGATCAACAAAATCAACCCTGCATAGAAAGTGACCACTTATATTGAAAAATATTCAGGCCTGCAAAAATTCATTCAAAAATCGATTTTACAGAAGCAAAATTAATTTCTCCAGTTATCCGCATATCTAGCACCATTCATCCTCGTTCTTGCTGATCTCATAAATCTTTTCCCCAGGAGCAAAACCCACCCAATAAACAAACGAAGAAAAACGACAGAGAACCTTTTTTGTTTTTCCCTCCCTCCCCATTAAAAAAAAAAAAGGAAAATATTATATTCATTTTCACTCTATAGTCATCATTCAATCTCTCTCCTCCCTTTCTCTCTCTCTCTCTCTCTTTCTTTCGCTCTGTTCCGATCGGATCTAAATCGCTGCTCCTGGCCGAAACAGCAAGAAGACGACTTCCCCACCACCATTAACAGCAGCCACACTCCCCCTCCCGCAAAGCTGCATCACTTTCCCTCCCTCAACTTCTTTGCCCCTTTTTCCACTTTCGGTTTTTGGCGGGTCTCATGATTCTTTCCTCCCCTTTTTCCCTCCCTCTCTCTCTCTCTCTCTAGAGTCACGAGGCTTCGCTTTCTCTGCATTGATGACGATCCCTCTCACCCCCCTCGTCTCTGTTGATCAGGTGACCCTCCTTTCTCCTCGCTGATGTCTTTTTCTTTGTGGGTTTTCGTCGCCTGGAAAAGGGTCGCCGCCCGATTCGCCTTTTCTTGATCGGTTGGCAATGGTGCGCGCGTCGCGTTTCTTGATTTTTCCGTTGACGCCGTCGTCTGGCGGATTAGTTTAAGCGCCCGGGGGGCTTCGGCTTTGCTTGGCTTCGGGTTCATTCCTGGAGTGACTTGGATGGGGGCGGTTGTGTGCTCCCCAAGGCTGGCGGCCATGGGCTTTGATTGAATTGTCAAGGCAGTGCGGTTTGCAATGCCTGTGTTCTTGTGGAGAACTCAAGTTCTTGATTCATTTGTACGATGCTGACATTCTTCCTCTTCTTCTTCTTCCTCTTCTTTTGATAATAGATATGTTGACATTCGGTGGATTGTGAGTCCCGCTATGCATCTTGAATTTCTGGTCTGACACGCAATATTTCTTTTTTACTTTCATCGAGTCATATCTTGCTTGAGATGCATTTTATTTTTCGTGGGTTAGCTATTTCTAGGGTATGTTTGTGTTCTCTGGAGGATTTATGTTCTTATCTGAAAATGGTCGATTGTCTTGTGACAGTTACTTGGGTCCAGAATGAGGAATAGGCTGAATATTCTGTAGCGAGCAACTTTAGCTGAAAGAGGGTGTTGTCGCTCATAGCTCCATCCTTGGGATTTAATTCTGTTCGGTATTGAATTGCGTTTATGGAGCCTCTCTTTGATGAATTGAGTCCTTTACCAAAGAGTCAGAATTCGGCAGCTTTAATAGGGAGTAACACGCCTTCGATATCAAGTACTCCTCGGCCATCTCGGCCTCCCTCTCCTAGACAATCTAGAAATGGATCGTCTACTGCATCCTCTGCAAGTACGCCTAGTTCCAGCGTGAGGCCGATCCGGCACTCGAATGGTTCGCTTAGCAATGAGAAGCAGTCGCAGAAATCGGCCCAAATCGGCATGCAAAGCGAAGAATTGCCAAGCTTGGCAGGACAAGCTTTCAATAAAAGCAAGGGGAAATCCGAACAAGCAATCCCGAATGGTGTTATTGATAAATCATCGGGTAGTTCTAAACAGGACTATAAAAAGGCAGAAACCAAATCTTCTGCAAAGCAAGTCGTTGATGATTCTGAGAACTCTGATACAAGTGGTTCAGTAGAGCCTGAAAGCCGTGTTCTAGGCACATGTAAAGGAAGTTCTGGCCTGTCGAGCAGTCAGTTGGCATCTCTTTCAAAAACAAATTTTTGCCCCAGCCCTCAAAACAGCATGTGTTCTGCCACTTTATATGCAGAGGCCAAACAGAGTTTCACCAACACGGAAGTTAGTGAATGTATGAGCAGTATTGAGAAACCGGGTGAAAGTGCAGATGTTAGCAACTCATGCGACTTTATTGAAAGCAGGAAGACCAGCCTTTACAGAGGCAGTACAGGGAGTGATGTTAGCGATGAGAGCAGCTCAAGCAGTTTGAGCAGCGCTATGTACAAGCCTCACAAGGCAAATGATACAAGATGGGAAGCAATCCAAGCTGTGCGATCTCGTTTCGGCGCATTGGGGTTGGACAGCTTCAGGTTCTTGAAGAAATTGGGGTGCGGAGATATAGGCAGTGTGTATCTATCTGAGTTGAAAGGCACCCGAAGTTATTTTGCCACGAAGGTCATGGATAAAGAAGCTTTGGCCGGTCGGAAGAAGCTTCTGAGGGCTCAGACGGAAAGGGAGATATTGCAGTCCCTGGATCATCCCTTCCTTCCAACTTTGTATGCACACTTTGAGACCGATAAGTTCACTTGCTTGGTAATGGAGTTTTGCCCCGGAGGGGGATCTGCATGCTCTCCGGCAAAGGCAACCAGGAAAGTATTTTTCCGAGCATGCTGCCAGGTGAGGAATTATATGCTTTTTCTATTGCTACTTGATGACTAAAAGATGTTGTTTAGGATTACACAAAATGTTATAAGGCTTTTTGGAGGAAAAGCATTTGCTATTGAGCTTCTTTCCAGGCCAGGAAGAAGTTGAATCTGTAATTTCTGTATTCAAAACTTAAAGGATTTCACCTTGTGTATACCATAATCTATTGTCCTGTGACTTAGTGGACCCGATATGATCCAAAGAAGTGTCAATGATCATTAGTTTTTTCATTTTCTGGATTGGTGCATTTGGATGGATCTGACTTTGTTTATAAATTTTAAGAAGGAGACATAGTTCTCATTGACTGGGCACTTCTAATTATTTCCTTTAATGTCTCATGTTGCTGCTTCTTTAAATTAGATCTCTGCGTTTTTCCATATTGTGAAATCTCTTCTTCCTGCCTGATTGTATTCAGGCCAACTTAGACTCTGGTTGTAGAACTTGAATTTTGTTAGCCAATAGATTGCTCCAATAATGTCTTTTTAAGCCCAACTGCCTGACCACTTAAATACACGTATTCATCACTTTCACATTTTACACATGGTTGTGAAGATGTTTAAGCTTAGTCGTCGAATTGGTTATCTGTAAATTTCCCCATCCCTAATGGGTCTTGGTGAACTGCATAGGACTCTTTTGATGAATTGATTATTGTCCAAGTCGACATGATCTTTTTGCCATCCTTGTTAAATTTTTCTGGAGATAATGACAATGATGATAAAGCTGATTTTTTTAATTGCCAGGAGCTGAACTTTTTTGTTTATTCACGCTCAGGCATGATATTATTTGCCAAGAATAGTTGCTCATAACTTCATGAATCCTCTGCTTTGCAGGTTTTATGTGGCGGAAGTTCTCCTTTCTTTGGAGTACTTGCATATGCTTGGGATCATCTATAGAGACCTTAAACCAGAGAATGTTCTAGTTAGGGAAGATGGGCACATAATGCTTTCAGATTTCGATCTTTCTCTAAGATGTGCTGTCTCCCCCACTCTGGTCAAATCCTCAAACTCAAGCTTTGAGTCGAAAAGCTCAGCATTCTGTGTTCAGCCTTCTTGCATCGAACCAACCTGTGTAATGCAACCAGATTGCATCCAACCTGCATGTTTCACACCACGCTTATTTTCAAGCAAGAGCAAAAAGGAAAAGAAGATTAAACCTAGGACCGACATATATCACCAAGTGAGCCCTCTCCCTGAGCTCATAGCAGAACCTACAAATGCCCGATCTATGTCCTTTGTTGGTACTCATGAGTACTTGGCACCTGAAATAATTAAAGGTGAAGGACATGGCAGTGCAGTAGATTGGTGGACATTCGGAATCTTTCTTTATGAGCTTTTGTATGGGAAGACCCCATTCAAGGGGGCAGGGAACCGTGCTACCCTGATCAACGTCGTGGGGCAGCCATTGAGATTTCCCGAGACACCGAGTGTGAGTTTTGCCGCGAGAGACTTGATCAGAGGGTTACTTGTTAAGGAACCACAGCATCGGCTCGCTTATAGGCGTGGGGCAACCGAAATCAAACAGCACCCGTTCTTTCAGAGCGTGAACTGGGCGCTAATTCGTTGTGCAAATCCACCGGATGTGCCCAGACCAGTAGCACCAGAGTCTCCGATGAAGCCCACTAGTAGTACTCCACCACAAGCATCAGCGAGTGAAGTGACGGGTGTGGATGTGAAACCTTCGGGTAATTATTTAGAGATTGATTTTTTCTGATGGCTCTGCTGCTCTGCTCTCTCTGTCACTCTCTCCCCACCAGTTTCTGTTGTATCTCTTGTATTTTGTTCCAATGGTTCCTCATCCATTGATGAAGCAATATGAGTCCAACTCTCATGGCCCCGGCGGATGAAACTGCTCCATTGTACCAGGCCTGAAACAGCAGTGCTGTTTCCCAGATGTATTGAATGAGGAACGAATTTGTCAATCTGTCCTCTCGCTCTCCCTTTTGCCTGTGTCATATGGATGTTAGGGAAACGATATTTGCATCGCATACACACATCCAGATTAAGTGGATTTAATTTTGGCTGTGTACTCATCATTTGCTCCCCCTGCAGAAACACAATTCTTAAATTGATCGACCTGCTTCTTCTTAGTTAAACTACCACCCGGGAAGAACAAAAACATCAATGCCGGGATATTATAGAATGAAGCAGAGAGGCGAGCCTGTGTCAAGTCTTTACTTGAGTTTTCAACTGGAATTGGGTTTTCTTAGCGCATTCTTTCTATTTAGTAAATTCTATGAATGAAAATAAGGAGACAAGGAGCTATGCAAAACACCACTTCCCATCCATGTTGCGTTCAACTTTTCCTTCTGGTAAAACCTCGATGACTTTAACAGATTAACATGTGACTGGAAAGAGGATAAGAGAGTGCAGTCGCAAGCAATCAGAATTAGTTTACCTAAGAGTGTATATAAACTAAGACATTAGCAAGCGAGCACGAGAGCAAATTGAGGACACCCATTTCTACAGTAAGTTCGCTGGAGCATTATGGAGTCACAAAGAAAACATGAACAAGAACCCATGGCTTCGTGCAAGCAACGCACTACAAAACTTTGTTAAAGTAGGTATCCATCTTAAAACAGTTAAATTCCTTGAAAGAACAACACAGACTCTCTTCTCTGACATGCATCCCCTAAGAAGGAATGCAAAAGGAAAAAACATCTTCTGATTGCCAGTGCCAGAGCTTATAAGATAGATTACTGGTCACTGCACGATAACCCACTGTTAAAACTGGAAGCAGGATGGACGAAGAAAGATCCAAAAGAATGGCTGATCCCTCACTCCTCGTAGTCAAAAGAAAGAACCTCCTCAGAAACATCCAATAATTCCTCGACCTCTACTTCTTTCGCTTCATACTCTTCTTCCTCATCACTAGCTTCTCCATCTCTCAGGTTCTGTCTCTCCAACTTCTCCTCTTCGTGCATCTGCTTCCACCTGCTTACCCATTTATCCCATTCATCCTTCAACATCCTGCGCTTCTCACGGTCCTGCTCGCTCAACAGCATTGACACATCCTGATCCTCTGCCTCGTACTTCTTGCTGTACTTCTTCAAGTTCTTTGCAATCTCTTCTTCCTTCTCAGGAGTTAGCAATGATGGTGGCCTTGGGCGCCATAAAAACTGCAACCAAATAAATGTCCACAAAAGGTGAGGTTTTCTGAGGGCAAACATCGCACAAACTAAATGAACAGAGTCAAGAGCAGAGCCAAGAATATAATTCTGATTCTTCACGCATATAGGGCCCATTTGGTTCGACTTTGGGGAAATGCAAGGCATTTCCCCAAGTATCTTTTAATGAATGGGCATTTGGTGAAGGCAAGAGTGTTTGGATACTCATTTTGATGTGTATTTTGTAAAGCAACTTTCAAGTGAAAAGAAAAAGTAAAAAAAAAAGAAAAAAGAAAAAAGGAAAGAAAAGAAAAAAAAGGAGGAGATGCAGATGCATCAAAGAGGGCAAAATCGTGGGGGAGGCGGCTCGAGCTGATGCTGCTGCTGCTGCTGCTGCTGCTGGGGAGGTGGCTCGCCTGAGGTAACCCTGGGTCGGGCGACCTCAGGCGAGGCTTCCTGGCAGCTGAGCTCCACCAGCTAAGCTTCGCCGGTTGACCAGCAAGTCCAAGGAAGAAGTTGAACAGTATTTTTTTAGGGCAAAAGAGGGAACCACAATTATCAGTGAGGGCAATATTGGAAAGAAAAAAAGTCATTAAACCCTCAATTTTGGCCAATGAGGCCTCAAAAAGCTGAACCAAATGCCTAATATTTTTCCGAAGGGGGCCTTGGAAATGCTGAACCAAACGGAGCCATAAACTGCCAGTCTATTTCACATAACAAAGTAACCAGTAATCCAGTCAAGAAAGAAAACTTTCACAGGTTAGAAATAAAATGGAGTGGAAAAAAAGTCCTGGGAAGCATCCACATTCCATAAAGTCCACCACATAAAAAGAACTAGAGCAAAGTAAGTTAATACACACCTGAAAGAAATGATCCTTCAGAATCCGGTACAGAAGCTTGCCATTAAAGGACCATATGTTGAAACCATTTTCCATCTCGTGTACTGAAGTCACAGCTGTTGCAACATATCTAATAGCACCAAAAGATTCAGCATCACGAGAGAGAAAGAGAGAGAGAGATTTACAGCATAAAATGGACAACAGAAGCAAATCAACAATTACATTTCCGATTTCTCCTCCCAGCCATTTATTAGAAAAATATGCATAATTTAGTGCTAATAAGCCTCCCAAAATCACCAATTACACTTCTAATTTCTGCGCCTAGCCATTTATCATAGACAAATCATGCATAGTTTAGTTATGACAAGCTACCCAATCAAGAGAATTCTTAATTACCTTCCTGTAGGGTCCCATTCAATATCTGTTGCCATGAAATGCTCTGCTGTAGCCATGGTTTCAAGCTCATCCACATTGTAAAATTCCAACTGACCATTGAAATTTTTTAATCCAGCAAGTATAATGTAGCGACCAGCAGGTGACCAGAAAAGAAAATTCGCTTGCTTCCCCTTGAGAGTGGTTAGCTTTGAAACACGGCCTGTGTTATTGCCACTCCTCATCGAGTAGAAGCTCACATCAGGCCGTGGACCATCACCATGGATTACTGCAAATCTATGGCCCTTAGGCTCCCAAGCGAAGGCAATAATCTTGTCATTCTTATTCTCAAGCTCCAAAACCTCAATAGGTATATCTCGTTCTTTGATTCTGAAGAGCTCAAAGCCTGTGTAAGTACTCTTCTTTGTTTTCGTATAACGGTCCACCTTGACAGCTAGATAGTCCCCATTGCTCTGCCAATACATCTTGCAATCACTAACGCTGAAAAGATTCTTCTGTCGCAATTCCTCCTTGCTAGGTATTTGGACAAGGCTCACCTATTAAGTGTGAAACAAGATTAGGAAAATCACCACCAGATTATTTGGAAGAGACTACAGGAACAACACACTCACCCTAGCTGGTTGGTTTCCACCACCAAGTTCAGGAACAAACAGCGCTAGAATGGGATCAGTTGGAGACCAGATAAAGTCCATCACATTTTCAACTTTCAGAGATTTCTTGTCAATGAGTGAAAAGGTTTCTGTTTCATAGACAGAGACAACACTTTTCCCAATTCGAGCGAAGTACTTGTCATCTCTTCCTCCACCCCACCTGTTCCACTAAATAAGTAATTATATTTTCACCCCCCACACACACACACTACAATCACGAAAAGCGTAACAAAAAAGGTAAAAAAGGTCCATGCATTAACGAACCCGCTAAGAGAGAATTAGGGAGAGAGAGAATGGGTAAATAACCTGAAAACGGGCCAAGAGACTCCTGTAACAGCTCCAGTTCCACCAACAGCAAAATCATCAGCACTTCCTTTGAAATCTCTCATTATTTTCCCCGTTCTCACGTCAAAAATATTTATCACAACCCTCTGCATGGTAGCTCAAATAAGAAAGGAGAATTGAAAGGGAAAAAAAGAAAAAAGATACAGAAGATACAACATTGCACGAAATTCAAAAACCTGAGGATCTCGGGGATTGCTTGGTTCATGGCTGCTATATGTCACCAAATATTTCTCGCCAGGTGAAAAATCAATCAGTTTCACCTGCATTTGTCGTTATAGTGCTTGAGATTGAGACAGCATGAGCTAAAGATACAAAAACAAAGTATAATGTACGTATATAACCTGAGTATGAGCATAGCGCATCAGACGATTAAAGGTAGAGGCGCCTCCCCAAACTGCAGAACCCTGCCGGTGCACTGTTGCTAAATAAGTTCCCAGGGGCGACCATTGCACAAAACTCTCTGTCCAGAACTGTCACAGCAAAAAGACATAGCTCATTCATCAAATTCAAATAAGATGGTTCAAGAAGTTAAATGCATAAAAGGGGGAAACCCTAGCATTGCACTCACAGCACGTCTGTGGACAGGCTCGGGCTTCAACTGTCTGGCGTCATTCCACAAAACCTCAGTATCTGAGCCAGAACGAATGACAAACTGATCACGAGCTTTTTCATCGGTGAGCCACTGCTGAAGATTCTCCTGTAAAATATACAAAAAGCTAACTTTTCTGTTGGATGACAAAGTAAACTACACAACAATTGAGCACCCAAAATAACTCCTAGGAAAAAGGTGGGTAGTCCAACAAACCACGTTAAGCAAATACAAACTCTGGTGCATGATGTAATGCCTTCAAAACATCTACACCTACATCTTAAATTGGACCTGATGCTCGCGTTAAAATTAAATTCAATTAACATAAATCTTGATTCAGAGCATTGAGACAAGAGTGAGAGAGGTAAACACAACATGAACTGACATGCTTTATCATACTAAGAATAAATGAGTGATGAAACTGTGCTGGTCAAAGGAACTACGGGCTCAAAGAATAAATAAATCAACATATGAAGAAGGATTCGAGTAACTACCCCTGGGGTATATGGCTTTGTTTCGGGAGGTGCCCATTCATCAGGAACTCTCATAAACCTATCAAAGTCCTCAAACATGCTTACGGCAAAAATATGGGATCTATCCAACTTATACCCATTTGTCTTCTCTTTGGCAAGCTCAGCTTCCTGCAACAATGTCCAGAGGAAGAGTTACGCAATCAGGAAGATATATTTGACACACTTACCAACTGCAAGATAAATCCCTGTGAAATTTTTCAATTTGTCAATTAAGACAACTAATATGCGCAAAGTTTGGCACATTAGGATGATAGAGAATTCAATGCATCAGCTTATCTTGTTCACTATGTGTATGCTGCAAAGCATTAATCCCTAATACATTTACAAAAACTCATCAAACGCAAACACACTGACTGGGACAAGGAGTGGTGTGCTTTTTTTTTTGTGGGGGGTGAGAGAGAGAGCACCTGAGCAGTGTTGTACTCGATAAAGCAGTATCCTAGAGTCTTCTGTGTATCTGGATCAATAGGCATCCAAAGGCCATCGTCTTTAATCACACCAATCTGACTATAGATTTTGCGAACAACGCCTTCAAGCTTGTCAAATTTCTCGCGGGGAACAACAGGGAGATTATCAACAATAATAATATTTCCCAACCCTGTATCCAACTCCAAAGTATCCTCCCGATAAAGATCTTCATCATCACTGCCATGAAAAAAATCAAGTAAGGAACCAATACCAAAAAGAAAAAGCAGTCATAATGAAACACGGTAAGAATACTAAAGCACTCGATTCGAACTTCTTTCCACGAAACGCTTCACCCAGTGGAATCCAAGACGCCTCGTTGTATTCCACTCCAGCTATTTGTGTTTCTTAGTTCCTTTCTCACACAACCATCGCCGCTCGATCAGACTCTGCCCAATAATCCGAACAAAGACACAGCCCTTTAACCGGGCAAGCACCCAGCCCGTCACTTTTGCACTCTCTCAAACCTAAAGAAATTCAACGGACAAAACCCAGGAGGCTAATTGGACAGTTACCATTTTCTATTGGGTAAAGATCCATTTTTTCGATTTTCAACGAACCGTGCCTTCAAATTTTCACACAAATCCGCTCTACACAAGAACACGCGGAACCAAGTGCTTCTTCCCAGTTTTCCGTAACAGCACCGAATACATCTACAGAGCTAACATCCACGAAACCAAACGCATAAACCCCAGCCCGAAAATTCCTCGTCTCGAGACCGAAACAAGTACAGAAGGGACGAATCGCTCAGTTACCAGCGCGAGAGGAACGAACCTGATGATGCCGAAATCTTCCCCTGGAGGGAGCTGAACCGAATCGAGATCAATCTGGGACATATCTATCCCCATCAGCGCAGCCCTTTCCTCTATCAACGCGTCGGCCATGACTGCCGCCTCTTATCTTCGAACCCTCCAGGAAGAAACAGAAAAGCAGAACCGCAACCTGGAAACGGAAACAGAGCCTGATAATGAGCTAAGGGACGGGATTGTTCGGCACGAGAAAACCCTAATCGGGCGAGGAAAGACCTCGAGAAGGCGCGGCGGCGGCGGCGGGAGAGGATGGAGATGGAGATGGGAGGCGGAGACGGCGACGGCGTGGAGAGTATTCGGGAAGCACTGAGGGCCGACAGATAGGATGAAGCTGAGGTTGATCTAGGGTTTTTTGCTTTCGCCGTTTCTTCCGTATAATTTTTGTTTCCATAGTTTTTTATTTACAGGTCGATGTAAAAAAAAAGAAAATCTGATATAAAAATTACTTATTAAATTAACTCGGAGTGTAGAAAATGACTTATGGCAAAAGGTACTAAAAATCCTAAATTATAACTTGTACGTGTGTGACGTATCAAAATTCTATCAACGAAAATCGTTAGAAATAAGTAAACAATTTTGACGTAGGTATGGGAAGCGAAATACAAATGACATTGTTTTAATTGAAAAACACCTAAGAAACTTTGATCAAATATAAATGCTTAACAATGTCACAATAAAATTTTATGATAAATGTATCTAGATATAGATTGGAATTTTTAATATTATCATAATTGTAATAATTGGTATAGTTTGAAGTTTTATGTAACTTTTTTTCAATAACTTATTTAGATTTAGAATTTTCACGCATGCAATAACATTCTTGGCAAAACTAACTCTTATTATTAAGCTTGTTGCTAAACCAATAATTAATGTGGAGCACTTTTGTTAGCGAATTTAATAATTGTTATGAAAAAATATACCTTAATGTAACCTCCAGTTTTCAATTTTAATTTCACTAATGAGTTTATTTTAAAGAAGCTTGGCCTTATTCAATTTAACTTTGCCTTTGAATAAGGAGCTCTTCAATAAGCATTTTGAGTTAGTATGCAATCTCGCAGGGGCATCCAACTTAAAAGTTACGCTAAGATCGAAATTTACCATCTCGAGCCTTTTAAAAAATGAGAAAATAGCACAAATGATTTTTTAACTTTAATGTAGTGTACAATATAATTTATATACTTTTAATTTATTTAATATGGTATTTGGATTATTCTTAAAGGTTTAATCTAGCCCTTAAATTTAAATTTGTTCAATCTAATTTTTCAACATTTCGTAACAGAGTCCTCTGGCACTATTCACATTTTTTTTTATCATTACGCCATCGCCTAAATTTTAGATCTCTTTCCACGTCAATCTATTTCCCAATTCAACAAAATTTAATTACATTTTTTTCTTTATATATATTGAAATAGCTTTAGTTAATTATACTTTAACTTCTGATTTCTATAACAGATAATGTAAAATCTCATTAGAGTTCTATCAGATTGACATTCCTATTATTTTAATTTTCTAATTTATAATTTTAACGAAATTTTACTATGAAAAAATGAAACATGAAATTTTCAAAATTTCATCTATATAAAAGAACAATATTTAAATTAATATGAGTACAATTATTTATAGAGAAACTAATATCATCGCAAAAAAAAAAAAATTCTTTAATTAGTAAGAATATCGGCCCAATATAACAATAAACAACATTATACTTTTACTATCATAGAGATCACAGGCTCATGTATACTTAAATGGAAATGTTATAATGTTTATAAATACTAAATGATAACAAAAAGTAATAAAAAAGTTAGGATGGCGAAAAACTTGGAAATAGTACCCAAGGACGGATTGGACTTTGTGAGGGATTAGTTAGTAGATTCAACAAATTGAAAGTTTACAGGTCAGATTGAAAGACATTCCACAACCAAACCGGGCCTAGGCCCGAACCGAGATTTGGCCTTTTTTCCTGAAGAGTCGGGCTAGGCCCAGTTGGGCAAGGGCCCGGCCCGTGATTGGCCCAGAGAAGAACGTCCAAGTACAGTTTGGGTGGGCTAGGCTCAAGGATAAGCCCATTGGGCTAGCAAGATGAGCCTATCGTAACAAAAACCAAACGTGCTGATCCTAAAAAATAAAGATCATAAAACAAGGTCAAATCAGCGCTCTTAATCCCTAAATTCAATCTTACTCTGTATGTACACCATCTTTTTCCCCAGCTAATCCCATTCGCTAATCCAGTCTTTAACCCTCGGTTAAATCCCTAAACATTAATCAAGCTGATCTTCTTCTTCTTCTTCTTAGCGTGGCCGGCCGACTACCGGTCGTGCTTCAGCTTCGCCACCGTCTCCTCCACCAACCGCAAGCTCACCATCATATCTTGGGGATCGAGCTACCGGAATAGGTAGACCTAAAGAACATTCCTTTATGATCCTCCGTTTGATGAGAGAAGTGCTAATTAAAAGCATGTCAGTTGTTATTAATTTGGTCCGCTGAGTTAACAATTCACTAGAGTGCCAAAGTGATGTCCATCTAAATGCTTAATTTGATTGAGTCTTTATGTCACTTAAATGGAGTTGTGTTATCTATGAAGTCGTTATAGGAAAGGGTAGATACATTGTGTTGAACTTTAAAAATTAGCTTAATTTGAGGTTTTTATCCAGTTAGCATATAGCCTAAAGTGAGCATGGGTTTTTCTAAAATATAAATGGGTTTTAGCAATATGAGTCGAGTCGAGTAAATGTCACTAGATTTACACTACAAAAATATCGGTCAAAATGGGTTAAATGGGTCAAATACGACTCGACCCATTTATTTGATGGGTCTACTTACTTTATAACTATAATCACCAAATATGAATAAAATATAGTAAAATTTATTGAGTTTCATATGATGTAGAGAAACAAGGGGAGAAAATTGTACATGGTGATTTTAGATTGATAGAAAATAATATCACTCCCGAAGTGTTTACAAACAATATAAAGATGACTCATTATGCTTAACTTTTTCATGTCAATGTTTTTAGTGCTTTTCTAAATACTTTTATAACATCTTACATGCTCCATGTCAAAGCATCTCGGCAACAGTAATGAAAAAAAAAAGAAAAGAAGAGACATTCTTTGAACAAAAAGAACTGTCTTTAGTCATGAATGTAGCAAGTGGCATGCATCTATTAAAGAAAATGAAATAATGGAAAGTACTAATGGTTTAAGTGAGACGTGATTTTCAAAATAGTTTGACTCAGTTACTTATCAATATAAATTAGGTATTAAAGAAGACGATGAGCAAGCATGTGAAGCAAATGCTTGCCAAACTAAAGTTGAAGAGAGTAGTGTTCACGCCAAATGGTTGATTTGATTATTCCTGGTCTAACTCTAGTGTTTGAGCATCCAAAGGGGATCCAAAGCCACGTAAATAGTGAGCTGGGCCTAGCGAGGCCCAAATTTAGAAGCGGTGTCTGAAGTTGAAAGTGCGCTTATAAAAGAAACCTTCCAAGTATTCATCCGTCCATCCTCGCGTCGAATCTTAAGTGAAAAGTTCGTGCGTTCATCCTCGAAACGTCCATCCTCCCAAGATGAACGTTTCAAGCATTCACCAACATTCCAAGCATTCATCCTTCTTGAAGTGTTCAAAGAGTTGTCCATGGCCATCCGCCCCTGGCCAGCCAACCCTCAAAGAGGATCGGCTTGAACTCGGCACGAGTGGCATGGACGGTGTCGGGGCGAGTTGGCCGCTGGGGGCGATGTCCTTGGCCATCGAGAAGGTGATGGCCCCCTTGCAAAGTTTTCGATTCCCTCACCCCAACCCACAGTACACAGATCTCCGGCGAGTAGGCGAGATCTCGGTACACAGATCACGGCGTGAAAGGTGATGGGTCCCCCTTTCAAAGGTCCCCGCCGCTCTCTCCCCGGAGCGGCGCAATCTCAGTACATAGATCACGGCGTGAAAGGTGCCAAACTTTCTCATTTTCCGTCTGCAGATCGGTCTCCTTTCCACCTGCAATCACGGTGAAAAGCAGCGAATGGGACAAACGTGTCAACATCCACCCCCGCTAACACCGTGTCTCAGTCGACCACGGTCCCGTCTCCGGTGGTTCCAGTGAATCAACAATAATAGAAGTCGTCCGCCCAACCAGCATAACTCGCTATAAATTCCCCCGCCCCCTCCTTCCCTCTAACTGTAGCGAAAAAGAGGAAGGATGGATGGCGGCGGCGTGAGGAGGAGGAGGAGGAGGGCATGTGCCCGCTGCCGGGTACTGAAGAAAAAGTGCTGGAATCACTGCAGGTGGGCACCGTACTTCCCGGCCGGCGAGCACAAACGCTTCACCATCCTCCGCAGGGCCTTTGGCGCTAAGAGGGTAATGGAGATCCTACAGAGAGCACCGGAAGACCGGCGAGCAGCCGCCATCGCTAGCATGGTCTATGAAGCCAACGCCCGAGACGACGACCCAGTCAATGGGTGATTTGGCGAGGTAAGGGCTCTCCGGGGGGACAACTCGCCCACATGATTCCTGAAGAGGAGCGCCTTCAAGTCCCGCACCATTTCTCTCTTGTCCGACACGAGATCCGTTTAGCAACGGAACTTTATATTTCTATTTCTATTTCTATAGCAGATTTGTATTTCAAAAACTAGAAGCAATAAAAGGGAGAAATGAAAACTCATATCTTTTAGTTTCATGTTTTTATTTTTTATTTTGGTCAGGTAAGATTTGTATAAACTTTCAATGACGATATCATAGGTTAAGAGCCTCGTCCAAGCAAAGACATTCCTCAACCAAACCGGGCCTAGGCCCGAACAGCGACTTGGCCTTTTTTCCCGAAGAATCGGGCTAGGCCCAGTTGGGCAAGGCCCCGGCCCGTAATAGGCCCAGAGAAGAACGTCCAAGTACAGTTTGGGTGGGCTAGGCCCAAGGATAAGCCCATTGGGCTAGCAAGATGAGCCTATCGTAACAAAAACCAAACGTGCCGATCCTAAAAAATCAAGATCATAAAACAAGGTCAAATCAGCGCTCTTAATCCCTAAACTCAATCTTACTCTCTGTATGTACACCATCTTTTTCCCAGCTAATCCCATTCGCTAATCCACTCTTTAACCCTCGGTTAAATCCCTAAACACTAATCAAGCTGATCTTCTTCTTCTTCTTCTTCTTCTCAGCATGGCCGGCCGGCCGGCTACCGGTCGTGCTTCAGCTTCGCCACCATCTCCTCCACCAGCCGCAGGCTCGCCCCCTCCGCGTCGATCTCCTCCATCAGCTGCTCCACCAGCTCCCGCTTCTTCGTCTTCTTCTTCTGCTGCTGCCGCTGCTGCCGCTGCTTCGCCCTCCCGCCGCCGCAGTCGGCGGAGCGGTCGTCCCGGAGCAGCAGCAGCAGGTGCTGCGCCATCTCCTTGGCCCGCCCCGTCCCGTCCACGCTCAGCTGCAGCAGCCCCGGCACGGCGCCCTCCCTCAGGACAGCCTCCCGGTGCTCCTCCCGGCAGCTCCTCACCACCGCCAGGAGGACCGCCACCGCGTGCTCCCGGCACTCCGGGGACCCCTCCTCCACCGCCTCCACCAGCGCCCTGATCGCGCCGCCGTGGCTGGCGACCTCGCGGACCGCGCGGCTGGAGGAGGCCGAGGGCGGCGACGACTCCGCCACGGCGTTCTCGAGCGCCGCCATCGCCTTCTCGGCGGCCTCCGGGGACCGCGGCAAGCCGGAGGCGACGATCAGGTCGAGGAGGGCCGGCACGCCGCCGGACGCCACGATGAGGGGGGGCGATTCCGCGGGAGGTCGAGAGGTTGAGGAGCGTGGAGACGGCGTCCAGCTTCGTCTGCGGCGAGACGGCGACCTGAGGGGGATCCGCGGCGGTTTCGCCGGAGATGATCGCGATTAGCGTTTCGATGGCGCCGGAGGACGCGATGGGCAGCTTGTTGGCGGCGCAAGAGGAGAGGACCAACATGGCCGTCGCCGTCAATTCGACCAGCGACCGGCTCCGGAGGAGTATCAGCATTGCCGGAATGGCTCCGCCTTTCACAATCTGAATCTTGTTCCTGCACAAGAAAGCATCGCAACGTCAGTCAGGACAACGAAATACCTAAAATAATCGATGTAGAAATGTGCTAATTCAAGACGTGCGGAGGCGTCGGCGGGTGATTAGCAAGTCTTGGGAATCTAAATGCTTTTTAGTCGATCGATCCGAGCCGCGGTTCTCACAAAGGCGGTACCTTTCGCTGCCGAAGGCGAGGGCGAGCAGGGCGAAAAGAGAAGCTTCCATGGCCCCGTAGTCTTGGGAGTGAAGCATCGATATCAATGGAGGAATGACGCCGCGGTCGGCCAGCTTTTGCCTCTGCTTCCTGCCGAGCTTGCTCAGCTCGATGGCGCCCTGAATTTGTGCTCCGCCGTCGCCGCTCAAAAGGGCCTCAACAACAAATTCCTCCATTGCCCTCTCCCTCTCTCTCCCTCTCTCTGTCTCTCTCTGTCTCTCTCTATTCGATCATGGGCATGGGGCTTGCCTGCGAAGGCAGCAGTTGCAGAGGGTATGTATATCAGTCGCTTGGAGATGCAAAGGTTGTCTTTTGGGGGCATCCATTGTTTCAGATTGAAGCAAACTCTCCCTCCCTCTCTCTCTCTCTCTCTGCTTTTCTTGATCGGCCTTCTTTTGGGTTTACTGTGTATGAAGTGGAAAGAGAATAACAATGCTGATGAGTGAATTTTTAGCTTCCCTTTTATAGAAGCAAGGCCTCCAACTCTCGGCTTTCTGGGCAGATTTTTTTAGCATTTTCCATGTGGAGGAGCGCTTCATCATTCTTCTTTTCTCCCGGTGAAATTGTTGCCGTTTTATGCCTTGTTCAGCTGCTGCTGACGCATGTGCAGGACAAGCTGCCGGTCCATTTATAATTCAGAACATGGACCAGACTCCAATTGGGGGATGAACTTTTCTGTTCGCTCCGTCCGAGGTTCGCGAAAATATCTGGCTGTGCTCAAATGTCACAACCGACGCGATGGCATGGCCAATCGGCAACTTGAGCGAAATACTCTGTCGTGTTCTTTTTGTCTGTTTAGCGCAAGTTGCATTCGTTCCTCCTAAAGAAGATGAATTCGGTCGCTTTGCTGAAAAACCTAGTCATGAATTGCCTACGAGTGACCCTTGAGGGCGGAGATCGAACATGCCACACGCTAGATCGAATTTGTTCTTTGAACATCAGCCAGGGCTAACGAAAAAATGCTGCTCCGGTCAACGGGAACTTCACAGTCTGAATTTGTCACGATCACTTGTTTTGTTTTGCTAAAGTGCAGATGGAAGACCTTGCAGGCTGATTCTTGATATTTTTTTTCCTTCTATTTTGGTCCTTACTTGGGACATGCTTGGTTTAAGGAATCGTTGCCCAATGGGAAATTTTGTCGACATTTTCCAATTTCAATTTCATTTATGAACAGGGAATTTCCATAAACAAACACATTCGATGGGTTCTTCTGTCCTCCCCTATTTTCTGAAATTCGAAAACGAATTCCCCGAAAACACTCCGCACGGGGGTAATTTCGTAACTTCGGCTTCGAAGATTGTCGCCGTTTAAGTGAAAATCGATAAATCGAAACCGGAAAGCATTTCTTGTCCGAAACGGGCCTGGCCGCAATGCAGAAGAACAGGGCGCAATCGATTTTCATCCAATCACAGAGAAGTGCGCCTCTGAATTGTGGGCTACTCCTACTGCTGTCCGTATGCGATTCACGGATTCGGCCACGTGACACCTGATCCTCGGCTGCTCTGTTCCTCGTATAGCCGTGATCTAATCCTCGTTTCCAACGTAGGCTTCATCATGCTACGGAATGGTGGTTGGGGAAGATCGATGCTAGACGATCGAAAAGGTGTAGAGCTCGACTCTTCGTTTCTCGCACGCAGCCGGTCTAATTTCATTCCGCATCGAGGCACCTCGATCGGCCTTCGAGGTTCCCAAATCCCTGTGAGTAACGATTCCAAGTCATTGGGATGGTTACCATGGAAGAATTTGTTAAGAATACAATGAACCCGTGAAGGGTTTAGATTTAAAAAGCTCTAATTCCTGCATATCCCCCAGTAAAGTCGCTCCTCATTTTAACCTTGATTTATAAAATTGATTCTCGATTTCCAATGCGTGTTTGTGCGTATCAAGATTGATTCACCTGATATAAAAAGAATTACTTAAAAAAGGGGAGAGGAAAAGGTTATCCAACAACGTAGAGAATGGACAAGGAAGAAAGCAGGAGCAGATAAGGGGAAAGGAAAAGGATAAAATATCAAGAAGCAGAAGGAGAGGATATGGGGACCGCCGGTGTAAAATTTAAGGAATCTTTTTACCCACTTTTGCTTTCGCCGTTATACGGCGGCTTCATGTTCAAGCAATTCTCCTCGCTTTGTTATGATGTTTTTTTTTTTTTTTTTTTAATCTCTTTTGGCTCGTCGCCTTTTCTGTTTTGCTTTCCGTCATTATTGCTGGTACTGTAACTTGGCTTTTAATTTTTCATCAGTGTATGGCATTTGAGGTGGTTGGGAAAAATTTGAAAAGAAATCACTAGCTGAATGTTTTTTTTTTTTTTTTTTTTTCTCAGTTTCATTCCGTGCGTGCATGGGACTTTTGGTGGCCACGACCGTTAGATGTCGTCAATTCTACGTGGAATCCACACGATCCGTTGTTCATCCGGTCCATCATGAATTGGTTCGGTGCAGGATGGGGGAAAGCTACGGTTCATGCTCTGTCCATAATGGCTTAGGAAAAGTAAGGCCTCAATTTAAAGAAGAACAGATAAGGAAACCTCATATCGGCCGTGTAGTTTGGCAAGACCATCATTTTGCCATTGAATATAGCAGCAGAAAAGGTTTCTTCCGAACAAAACGCTAACCCGAAGCCCATAATGTCTCCACAGAATCCACGAGGAAAATCAGTACGACAAAGTGTATGAGATCAGTATCTCTAATGCTGTGGGCTAAGTGTGTGATGACGGTTTCAACTGCCAAAATTGACAGCATGGTGCACATACAGTACAGGTAGCATATCTAATCATGCCCGTAATACACAAGTTAGAAGGAAAGAATGGAGATGATAGTGCAATTGATGTCTCGCTCAATCTCTCTGATGCTTGGACCCCAAAACTACTGTCCTTTTGGCGAGTTAAGATCCAGTCTCCATGAATTGGCACCTAAAGAGAAAAAGTTGCGTCGCAGGGGATTCTTGATATCTGAAACCAGTGACAGATGAAGACCCATGGGAAGAGAATAATATGTGGTTTTGGATGGAAGTGCTTGAAAAGCACTCTCGGCCGTTTCTGCGACAATCAGGAGAAGGCAATCGATTCATTACTCATCTTCCAGACTAAAACTAACATCTGAGACTGGCAAAAGATTGGACAAAGGAGTTTCTACAGGGAACAAAGTCCTTGTGACGGCTCCTCGATTTGTGAAAAGGCTCAAGGCATGGATCATTGCAAATTGAAATCTGGAGAAATGCAATTGAAAAGTTAGATGAGGACGGAACATTTTATGTTAATCTGGAAGGAGGGAGGGGGGGGGGGCGAGATCAAAATCATCTAAAATGAATGAATTGACAAACACTGCCACCTACCTGAAGTCCAGCTGAAGGGCATATCAGCAAACATCATCTTGTGACTGAAACTGTTCTGCAGTGAACTGAGAATTTAATGCTTGGGCAACTGTATCAGTAGAGACACTGCCAGGGGTCTGCAAGTCTAGTTGCTTAG
The DNA here is from genome assembly GCA_014182395.1 of Eucalyptus sp. ANBG9806169. Classification (NCBI taxonomy): domain Eukaryota; kingdom Viridiplantae; phylum Streptophyta; class Magnoliopsida; order Myrtales; family Myrtaceae; genus Eucalyptus; species Eucalyptus sp. ANBG9806169. The sequence goes on from CM024582.1 coordinate 30,145,789, forward strand.
AAGGCCTATCTGAAGTGAATGTTGTCATATACACTGCAGAACATGAGGCCTTCGGGCAATTATCTAGACTAGCAGCAAGAATGGCACCAAGACATCTATCAAAGCCGACCATGTTTTACTTTCTCAGCAGAACTCCTCTGTGCCATTTAATTGAACTTCCACATTGGAAACATAACCTTCCTCTGTCATTCTCACTTCCAAGCTCCTCAGCAGTTCAAAAATTTTCGAAGAATCCTGGTGGGATCTATCATCAACTACAAAGGTATGCATCTTATTCTTCACCTCAATGACACTTTGCCCAAATGCTTTCTTCAACTTCTTCTCCTTAATCAGACTTCTAACTTTTGACATATCATCCCACTTCCCATACATAGCATATATGTTTGACAACAGAACGTAGTATCCAGCATGATCAGGATCCAGCTGGAGAAGATGGCTTGCTGCAAGTTCCCCCATCTCGATATCATCATGAATCCTGCAAGCACCAAGCAAAGCTCCCCAGACATGGGAACCAGCCAGAGTTGGCATCTTTTTAATAACTTCTATGGCTTTATCCAACTGTCCAACGCGACCAAGAAGATCGACAACTATACCATAATGCTCTGAGTCAGGCTTCAGATGGTATTTGTGCACCATCTTGTTAAACATTTCTATTCCTTCTTCAATCAAACCTGAATGGCTGCAAGCAGATAACAAGGAGAGGAATGTCACATTATTTGGCTTCATTGATGAATTTCTCGTCATCTGGTCAAATAGTCTCAAAGCTTCTTTTCCTTGCCCGTGAATTCCATAACCAGCAATCATTGAACTCCAGATGACAACATCTTTCTCACACATGCCATCAAAAACTTTGATTGCATTGTCCAAGCTACCGCATTTTGAGTATAATTCCAAAAGAGTAGCTCCAACATGCATGTTATTGCTGAAGCCACTTCTAATTAAGTGACCGTGAAGACAAATGGCTTGCTGAAGAATTCCCAATTCAGAGCAAGCTGCGAGGATTTTGACAATTGCAACAGCATCAGGAATGATTTCACTGGCTAGCATGTTGCAGAAAACATCCATGGACTTGTATGCCATTCCATTTTCAGCACATCCACTCAACAGAGTGACCCAAGCAACAACATCTTTGTTAGGCATTCTATGGAAGAGATCAAACGCTTCATCAGGAGATGAGCACTTCATGTACATGTCAACAATAGCAGTTGAGACCGATACATTTAGCGCTATTTTTTTCTCTGAAGCAAATGCATGGATTTTCTTACCCTCTTCCAAGTTGCATCCCGCAGCACAAGCTTGTAAGGCACCAACTACACTAACTTCATTTGGTTCATAACCCTTCTCGATCATTTCATTCAAAAGGTTTAATGCTTCATCGGTAGCGCCTTTGCAAACATAACAAGCGATTACAGAGCTCCATGAGATAACATCTGTCCTTGGCATCTTCCTAAACAAATTCGTGGCCAAACGGATGGAACCTGTCTTTGCATATAAGTTCAAGACTGAGTTTAGAAGAGATAAGTTGGCATCAAAACCCATCCGATACATAAAACCGTGCACGGAACTTCCAAGCTTAAGATTTAACAACTGCGCACAAGCTGAAACGACAGTAATAAGACTTACTGGGTCAGCAACAAAACCCTCAGTCTTCGTCATTCGAGTGAAAAGCTGCAGAGCTTCGACAGGAGAACCATTGTGCTCATACCCAGTGATCATAGAGGTGCACATTACTACATCTGGCCGCGGAAACTCTCCAAACACTTTCCAGGCACTACCCATGCGCCCACATTTCGAATACAAGTCGATCAAAGCGGACCCCACGAAGATGTCCAGATCAACCTCGCCGCTCTTCTTCACATACCCATGAACCATCTCGCCATATTCCAGCACTCGCAGGCCCGCGCACGCCTTTAGGGCGACCGGAACGGTGAAGTTGTCGGGCTTCCCTTCGGCGCTCTTTCCGTCCGACACCATTCGCCTGAAGAGACGCAGCGCCTCCCCATACCGCCTCTCTTTGCAGTAGCTCCCAAGGATAGAGTTCCAGAGGAAGACGCTTCTGTGAGGCAATTCGTCGAACAGCTTCCGGGCGTCCTCGACGGACGTGTGCTTGGCAATAGAAGTGGTGAGCTTGGTGGCGTAGCGAGGATCATGGGCAGCTCCCGTTTTCAGCAGAAGCGAGTGCAGCGAGGCGAGATGCCTGCCGTCCTCGCACGATTCGATGAATCGAAGCAGCGCTTCCCTCCTCGGCATAACCCACGACGCGAGACTTGCATGAAAACTCTAGCTCATTGACGAGATAAACATGACGGAATTCACTATGACATAGTAATTTGGGGAAATTTGGATGAAGTTGGTAACTTGCTTATTTTAATAAGATCTTAGCAAATTCATTGTAGAAATGGTGTTTTTTGCTAACCATGCTTGTGAACATTCAAAGAAATTAGACTGATTTAGTTGGGATAATTAGTAAATCGCTTATGAAGTCGTTAGTTCATGGTCCACACTTTTGTCCCATCTCGCAGCTCGTTACTTGAAATTGCCATAGGACATAAATGATTTTCCCCTCCCTCTCTATATCTTTTTGCCTGTCTTCCACTCCTAGAGGGGAGGGATTCCAGTTCCTTTTCCTTTTATCTCCTTTTGTTTTCTTTCATAATTCTTCCAATTTTATATTTGAGAGCTTTTCTCTACAATCTAATTTTAAATTTTAGAGTTTTAATGAATAAATACTTCGCCTCTAATTTCAATGATGTTCGTAATAGATTCGGTGTCAAATCTGTACTCGTTCAATGATTTTTCACTTAAAGTTTTGTCACTTTGCATTGGCTACATGACTTGCTCTCACATGTGTCAAATCTAACATTTTTCAACATGTTTATGTTGTCTCCATGTAGTGATGGTGTTGGGGACGCCGAATTTAGACACATATTATTGAAAGGCAAAGCCTAATTATAGATAAAGATTTTGGCATGTGTTTATCACTATGTGATTTGATTTCTTGATTTAGTTCATGAAGGATGTTAGCATAAAACATCTTGATTTTTGATTTAGTTCAATGTTAGCCAAATTAGTCAACATTTATATGTTTCGATGCAACAACAAAATGTTATTGGATTCTCTTTACCCTCCCCACAATGATGGCTCTATTATTCGTCCCTTTACAGCCGGCAGGGCCAGGTGAGTTCGCTGCCAGCTTCACTATATCGCTACTTGCAGGCAGATTTTGTATTGGACACATGACATAGTTAGGACCTTCAAATCATGTTTAAGATTTTTCCCCAATAACTGAATACTTTTAGTTGCCACCCTTGAGTTTGGAACCTTGAACAAACTGTTCAACCGCGCCTCAGGCTATTCTTTGTCTTTTTGTTTATTTTGGAGATCTATGGGTTTATTTTATTACTGTAATTTTTGAGATTTCATTCATTCCGTGTATTAATTTAATAATGAATATAATTTTCTTTTTGACAAAAAAAAATGGTCCACACTTTTGAGAAGGGAAAGAATTTGGATATTAGGTAAATTTGTCATGAGATTGGTAATTTATTGATTTATTATAATATTTGTAAATTTTATGTAATATGGTAGATTTTCTACTCGAGCTTATGAAATGTTGAAAAAGCCAATAACATTGCAAATTTCATGGAATGTTGGTAAATTCCTCATAGCAACTAGAATTTTATAAAAAAGCGTTTAATTGAGATGTAAGTGAATTCCTTGCAATGCTAGTGTTTTACCAACGATAATTGTAATTTCAAACGGATGGGTAATCTACCGATCTACCAAAATGTTGGTAGATTTTTTATAGGGTTGGTATTTTACTGATTAACCTCTTAACAATTCAAAGAGTTTGATAAATTATAATGCAAAGTCAGCAGTAAATTTGCAGAAACTAATAATCTCTTATTTCGTTTGAAAGTTGGTAAATTCCCAATTGTGTCGGTAACTTATTAATGGATTACCTAGAATCCGTGTCAGCTGTCGTACTCTTTTTACCAAAGGGGTCAAAAACGTCGCCCCTTTCCCTTTCGTTTTTTATTTTATTTTATTTCATTGGTAGAATAAGCTATCTTTGCGGTGTTAATTTTATGATTTCGTGAAGAGAGCTGGACGAGTGGAATATGGAGATCGGCCCGATCGACAAGACCTGATAAAGCAGCCGTCGTATTCACCCCTCAAAGAAGTAAAAGAAAAAAGCGTCAGGGATCCGCCAATGAGAGGGAGAAAGTGCCCGCTCGAATTGACATGTACGTATATAAAAGTTGACGTGCGCGTAGTGGAGCAGGAGATGACCATGACTGTAAAGGACTGTAACGAGGGAGAAATCAGATGTGCGGGGGCAACAGATTGGACGGGCATTGAGATTGCGAAACGTGTCGCGAGTGGAGCCAAAGACATCAAACGAATGATATTGAACCGACCGGGTCCCTCCAGCTCCGGCTTCAGCTCTAGCACGTCCATGGCTGGATGGGAAAGATGGATACCCGAGGATTTATAGCATGCCCGAACGATATTGACGATGGCCATGGATGAGTGTCGACGGCTTGTGAGCGGCTCGTCCATGGCTGGCCATTGCAATCGAGCATTGTCCGTGGCCTCGGAAGGCAAAAAAGGAAAAGGAAGAAAGTAACGATGAAGAGTAGAGAGAATTGGAGGAGAGAGAGAGGGACTGACTTGCAGGTTTTCTTAAAGGTGGGCCCGCAAGCGATGCATTTGCATTGCCAAGATGGCTACATTAATTGCACCCGATATTTTCTTATAAGGAGGAGGATGACAAACTCACTCCCGATTTGCTAAGAAGGGAAGTAACTTGATTGGTTCAAATCCAATTCGTGAGACCAGAAGAAAGGTCAGTGTAAAGAAGCTTGGTCAGTGATAGTCTTCCCTAGACCGTATGATGGCTATGCAATATTCTTCTTCGATTGTTATGAGAGTTCTCGATGAAATTACTCAAAGGTGGATTAAGTGCCACCACTACCAAAGGAGTCCTAAGCTGGACGAGAATTGTCTTGTGATCATTGCAAGAGTGTCGAACATTTGATCAAGATCAATTCCAAGTCGAGCTCTATCACCCATAGGCCAAATAGGCTACATTAGTGGTATAGCAAACGGTGTTAACGGCAACATTAGAATTACCTCAAATCTTTTTACATCCGGTCATTCCTTCTTACCCTTTTAATGCACTCCCTTAAGCCTCGAAAACAATATTCCCTTTTACTTTACCATCGCTGTTTTACGCTTTAAAGCACCACTTGGATCTTGAGCATTTACATGTAAAAACTAAATTCATTGCAATGGGTAATTACAACTCTTAAACATGGAATATGATTAATATTTTCTTACGTAAAATCAGTAATACATATGTGAGGATATTTTATAGATTTTATAACATGTGGATTTATTTTCCATGGATATGAATCCATTTGATTTACTCGACTCTTGTTCGGGTGGGGTGATGAAAAATTATCATATATACGGTTCTTTTGGAGGATGGATCTATAAGAATTCACCTATTCCAATTAAAAAAAAATTGACTTCATTGGTCTTATATTAAGAGCGAAATTGGGTAAACAAATGGGTCATGGCCATCAATCTTTTATAAAGGTAATATACATACATACATACATACATACATACATACATACATACATATGTATGTATGTATGTGTATGTACGTACTCATAAGTAATTTTAGGTATCATTGCGTGTAGCATAGGTTTAACAATTCCATAGTCGCATGAAGCATCGAGAGACTAGGTTAGCAGAGGGCTTACTAGCCTAGTCTATCATTATCAACAAAGGCATCCTCGAACGAACTTTGCTATTTCAAATGGCACATGACAAATTTCTAATATGACATAACTTTAGTGCAAAATACGAATTCATGCTTGAATTAAATTAATTAATCAGATAATTTTTTTTTTAATACCAGGGCAAGGAAAAACTCTTAGGGATGTATGAACGGTCGAACACACATAGACTTATTCGAATAAATAAATAAATAAAAATAAAAATATATAACAACAACAATATCGATTAAGATTTTGTACGGATTTTTTTCCCCATTATATATCGTTAATTTCCCCGGCACCTTCTTAGAAGATGTCTCGACCAAATTACTTAATTATTCAGTCATAATCGTAGACCATACTCTATTCTAGAACCTTGCCTGTAAATACATTAAATAATTTTTATATATCCAATAAGCGATTTTATTGCATATAAAATCATGTCGGTGAGGCGCGGCGGTGGGGGAAGGTAGGGGGGACCCACGACGCGGGCGGGGCTTTGGTGGGTCCGGTCCGACCTTGAAGCATTCGATAAGACACGAGCAGTGGACTTTCTGTTGGCCGCCTCTTGTACTTCCGAATCATCTCCCCAAAATTTCAATTATTGATTTTATTAATTTTTGTATTTTCTTCCCTGGGAAAAGTACAAGAACGAAATAGCAGGTCAAATTGAAGTTACTGTTCTTTGACTTTTTGATCAGTGTGAATTGGATTTAATCACACGGCAACGAGTCAATGCGATCCCACCCAGATCTAATTTGGACTTTTAGGCCTTAATTGCACCAGCATCTCCAGATCGTCTCAATTTTTCATGTCAATCCTAAGTGTTCACCCAATTCATGTTGTGCGCAATAATTCAGGAGCCACAACTGAAAGTGATCATTTGACGGGTTCTCTCTAGCTCGAGAGGTTAGAAAATGCAAATAGATTTGGCTTGGACGGCATGCTTACATGAGAAAGTCGCGCTTGTCCCGCTTTGAATTCCAATATGATGGGGCCTGAGCATTTATATGTGAATTCTATATTTCTCGATAGATTCAAGGGATCAAATAGAGTCGTCCTTGCCTGGGGCTGCCTCGACATTGTCCTTTAGATGTGAATTAAATGTGACTTGCAAGATACGACGGAAAATCCAGAGGTCGTGTCCTCAGAAAAAAAAAAAAAAAAAAAAAAGTGGTCGGAAGGGACCATCTCTAGGGACAAGAATCCAGACACGAACATGTAATTATCAGCATGAACACATTATGTTATGTTGTATTTGAGAAGGGGAGGAATTTTTCTTAGTTTCCTTCCAAACTTTCATTCCCTCAATTTTCCTCTTTTCCAAAACACAACACACACAAGAAGTTAAAACCGCAATCGAAGTCCATGTTAGAACCGTGTGAAGAATATGATAATCACGCATTCAGATTTCTTCATTAAATTCAAATTAGGAATGGCATTACTTGCTAGAGAAAAATAAAAATTTGGAGTCATCGAGCCAAATGGATGGCAACCCTAATTTCAACTATAATGGTATGAAATGCGGAACACTTCAAACAGTGCTAAAAGTCATTCTCCATCTTTATCCGTGTCGTTTTTTGAGGATTGAGCTCGTCAAAAGACAATTATTCTTCATTAGTTTCTCGAATTTATGTACGGATCACTCACTGTCTAAAATATATATAATTATTCACTTAAAGATGAGCGATGGTCCACGTTGATAGGCGGCTCGAATTACGTGTGGCGATAAAAAGGCATTCGGACAATCAAATTTGGCACGAATCAATCGGATTGCGTTGTCGAGTAATACATGTCAAATCGAAATTGAATCCACAGTGCCCTAACCTTAATGATTTCGCAACAGCACGTGACCCCAACTCCAGAAAAAAAAGTAAAGCATGTCTCAGCCTTCCTTTGTTCTTTTATTGGGGCGAGCTTTCGTGATACGCAGCTAAGAACTGAATCGAGTCCGCTACATCGGCCGTCCGATCGCACCCGCCCGCATCGCGTCCGTCGATCTGGTCCCCGATCAGACGGTGGAAAGAGCGGTGATTTGACCCATCGTGGGGTCAGTGGCGTCACGCTAGACTTTCACCATCTTCTCTCCTCCCTGACGCATCCAGACTTTCTTCGCCTCCTTTTTGACTCTCTCCGCCCCCCTGTCCCTACGCATTCCTTTTCTCCATCTCTTCTAATTCTAATATTTAAATAATTAAAATAATTTTTAGAGAATTCGAAAATATTTTAAAAAAATATTAAAATCACGGAAAAAAACCGAATTAATAAAGTCATGACAAAATTCCAAAATGTTATAAATTCACCCTCCTCTAACTTTCATTAAATTTAATTAATATCATGATCATATGTGATGAATGGAGAGTAATATGTGCTATCTAATTTAGTAATAGAAATTAACACGGTGTAAAATTTTAGTATTATTTGAGGAAAAAAAAAAGGAGAAAATGCAAAAAATATAAAAAAACACTCACTGGTTTCTGACAGTGACTGAATTCCTTCGCTTCGCGGCTTTATCTGCCCTCCCCTCTTCACTTCACATTACGCGTCCACAACAACGAATGAACCCAAACCAAATCCTCTCTCCTCTCTTCATCTCCATTTCGCGACCACCATAGCTGAACGCGCCGGAGCTCGGAGCGCCCCCCCCCAGCCGAGCGCCTCCGCAGCCTCCGCCGGAGCTCCCCTTCCGCCGCCGCCGCCTCGGATCTGCGCCGCCGCGGCTCCTCCGGTCGCCGACCGCGCCCCCTTCCCCCACCTCCCCACCCTCCCCTCATCCTCCGGCGTCTTGCATGGGCCGCCGCCGCGCGTGCGGATTCCCCGCGGATGTCTCGATCGCGGGCGGTCGGTGATGCTCTCGCGTCGCGGTTCGAGCGGGTGATGCGGCCGGGACTGCGGTTCTAGCGGAGGCGAGAGCAATCTAAGAGGGGGAGGGAGAGAGAGAGAGAGAGAGAGAGAGCGCGAGGGGCATGGGATCTGGGAACGGGTTTTATTCGGTCGGGGAGTTCGATTTGGAGGGGAAGTGGCTGATCGATCCCAAGCAACTGTTAGTCGGGCCGAAGATCGGGGAAGGCGCGCACGCCAAGGTCTATGAGGCCAAGTAAGTCAACGGTCAACTCGTCCGGGGGGCGCTCGTGTTCTGAAGTCGCTTTGATTTTTTGAGTTGCGGCGGAGCTGAAGAGGCGCGAGCATTCGCGCGGCTCTTTTGGCTTTTGGTTTGTTCGTTCGTGAATCTTTTATGATTTGTGTTTTCTGGGATTAGGTATAAGAACCAGACGGTTGCTGTCAAGATTGTCCACAGGGGCGATACTCCTGAAGAGGTTGCCAAGCGAGAGGCGAGGTTCGCGAGGGAGGTTGCCATGTTGTCCAGAGTCCAGCACAAAAATTTGGTCAAGGTTAGTTGGTTTTGTGGTGGAACGGTGGTGCAATTATGCGGTTCTGGTGTGTTTTTCGATGCGATTCGAACGAATTGGTTGGGGCCGTAGTTCTTTATGGTTGGTGTGTTGAAGAAGTTGTAATCTTTTGTTGCCAGTTTATCGGAGCTTGTAAGGATCCTGCCATGGTTATAGTCACTGAGCTCCTGCTGGGTGGAACGCTGCGAAAGTACTTGCGCAACATGCGACCCAACTGTTTGGACATGTGTGTGGCGGTTGGTTTTGCACTTGACATTGCCCGCGCAATGGAGTGCTTGCACTCGCATGGGATCATACATCGTGATTTGAAACCCGGTACAGATTTCATAGTGTTTTTCCCACTTTTTCTCTAGTTATTCAGGGAAGGTTAAAAGAACCAGTTCTGTACTTGATAATCCCCATTGCGATTTTTCCATCGTGATGCTCTTCTATTAAGTTTATGGTTTTCTTTTCCTATAGAGAGAAATCTGTGCTCTATAATTGATGCCTGGCAAAATATTCAGCTGCTGTTTCATCAAGGATCATGGATCAAATTATTGACTTCTGATTTTCCTTTTCCAGAGAACTTGATCTTAACTGCAGACTACAAAACAGTTAAACTTGCGGATTTTGGCTTAGCCAGAGAAGAGTCTCTGACAGAGATGATGACAGCTGAAACTGGAACATATCGATGGATGGCCCCAGAAGTAAGTTATTGAGACATTTGGAACTGCTTTTCGAAAATGCTTTTCCTGCTTCTTCTTTAATTGTGCTAAATGAACCGACGAATGTGGACAGCTTTATAGCACAGTCACACTGAGACATGGAGAGAAGAAGCATTACAATAACAAGGTGGATGCCTACAGCTTTGCAATTGTATTATGGGAGCTGATTCATAACAAGGTTCCTTTCGAAGGCATGTCTAATCTCCAGGCAGCATATGCAGCTGCTTTTAAGGTAATTTTGTCTGTATGCTATATCTCAAGATACCGCTCGTCATTCACCATTAAGTTACCTTGTGTAAGTAATGAATTTTCCCCAGTAAGAAGTGGTTTTCTTCTGGGGATGTAAAAAGGAAGGTGAAGAACAGATGGGCTTTGATTTTGCAATTCTGTCTTCATCATATCTTAAAAGTTAGTTATGCCCAATTAATACATGACCTGGATTTTCACCTTGAAGTTTGAGCTGCAAGGCTGCTGGCGTGAAGCTCTTAATTTAGATTTATCTATAGATAATGAAATAGCAAGCAGCAGCTGTAATTGCGGTGGTACTGTTTTCTGGATGCATCATTGATTATGTCCATTTGATCCATATAATTGTTAGTTATATACATGAGAAACTGCAGTTACTAATGCATGCCACCAGGATACATTGAAGATTCAAATTCATGAATTTGAAAGGATGAATATTGATGAGAAGTACATGCTTGAGGATATGTGTCATTAATATTGCTCAATTTAGACAATCTTCCATTTGTGCAGTGGGTAATTCAGTAATTGGGAAAAGTGGGAGATGAAGGGGGTGGTAGCTTTCTTTAGGAAATTCACGGACCAAGAAGATCGATCAAATTCTGGAACTTTTGCTTTTGTTAATTTATATTTGCAATTCATGCTTTACACATGCAGAGGGTTTCTGCTTGGAAGTACACTATGGAGAGAGAGAAAGGGAAAGAGGGGGACACAGGCCAGCTTCATTGGACTGTCAATTCCCTTTTAGTTCATTACCATAATGCTAGATAATCATTCATAATTGGATTGTTTGGGCAATTATGCCTTTCTATGAGGTTACTTTGTCAATCATGTAATGATGCTTGGTAGGAACTGTGTTGAAGTCTGCTTTTCCCTATTCTAGATTGCCCTGCCATAAGTTGCAGCTAGAAATGTCATCTAAGGTTTTCGTTGTGCATTTCAGAATGTGCGGCCCAGCGTAGATAACCTGCCAGAGGACTTAGCTTGTATTGTATCATCATGTTGGAAAGAGGATCCAAATGATAGGCCCAGCTTTAGTCAGATAATTCAGATGCTCCTTCACTATCTTTCAACTATTTCCCCGCCGGAGCCAGTTATTCCGCAGCGCATTTTCGCCTCGAGAAATTCTGTCTTACCTCCGGAGTCTCCAGGCACAAGCGCCCTAATGGCTACAAGGGAGAACTCCGGCAACACCCCATCAAGCGAGATGGAGCCCAGGTCGAGGAGCTTCTTCTTCTGTTTTAACCAATGTTACTGATTCCCTGGAACGGTTATATATACATGAAGTTATTCATATTCCTCTCTAGGTTAGAGCAATAAATCTTAGCCCCAAAGAGGTTTATCTAGGTAAACATCAGTTAATTAGGAAGTCGCAGCTATACCTGATATCTATTGTATGACACACTAGCTGCTTCTAGAATATGACCTAGTTTGGTCCAAATTGACAAAAAAGCAGAGGGTACTTGTAATTTTGGAGATAGGGGTTGCTGGGATGTATTTTGGCATGTGTAAAAAATAAGGTCCCATCCAAAGGCCTTTTCTCCTGCTCTGCTTTTAATGACGGAATAATCTTCTATTGATACTTCCCCGACTCATGTGGATTTCGCGAGCAGATGTGCCATGTCTTACTAGATTCGATTCGTGAAGTTTTAGGTTCGATCGGTTACGCTCGGAATGCCATTCAATAGGCAGGTATAACAGGTTGATCCTTTGCCGTTCTCGTCCTTAATCATTGACATTGCGCATTTTGCAATCTCTGTTACTGGTTCCAGATTCTGCTAGATTATCAAGCGGGGTACATTGCTCCGACCTTGAAATTGGATGAAGCGGGAAATGTTTTTGGCTATCATATCCCTACTCACTGTTCTAGAGCATTGGACATTTTAGCGAACCAAACCCTTTCCAATTGAAAGCGCTGTACTACCCATCTCACGCACGCCCCGTCGCTGCTCGCCCGATGCAGTCGTTTTGGCATCTCATTGTTTTCGAGCTATCCGAGATTTCCTAACAAAACTACATATGCAGCAAAAAAGAGCAAGATAACTTTCGAGTTCCCACAGGAATGGTATCATTTGGGCGAAGCAACTCATCCATGTCCTGTTCACTCTTCGGTTGGACCTGGCGTTCTCTGTTGGTTGGCATTAGTTTGATCCCAAATGCACGCCAAAAAAGAGAATCGCCGTTGCCGGGGATCGAACCCGGGTCACCCGCGTGACAGGCGGGAATACTCACCACTATACTACAACGACTTTGTTGATGGAAGAATGACCTCATCTCTAATATAGACATAACCAATATTCTATTTTCGAGTCTCAATCTAGACAAAACTGCAAAAGGATTATTAAAAAAAGGTATATAAAGTAATAATTGTTTGTTGATTAAAATTTTACCAGGTGACCCAAAAACTCTTGCACAATTCACATTGTGTTTAGAATTCTATTATTATGACATTTGAAATTAGATGAAATTGATCAGTCTCACCATTTTATTATATATACATTTCCAAATTGTACGATCGTGCACTTGAGTAGATATATTCCACATTACATACGAGGGATTAGGCAAGTCTCGTGTAAGGCCTATCTTATTCAATAGTGTATATCATATGCATCAGATTCGTTATGAATTTTTTTAGTATCCTATTATCGCTTGTCTCGATAAAAGAAATTCTAGCACTCTATTACTATGAGATTTAAAAGTAAACAAAATTGGTCCCTCTTCCCATCGATGAAATTAAACTATAAGCTATTCTTGGCAAGTGCCTACATTATGTATTATTCAAATCTAGATATTTCTCAGACTTTATATGGCATGTTTGTGCACACATTTTCAAATGGAATGAGCGTGCTTTCGAGTGGATATAGTCCACATTTAATGCATATCACGCCAATTCATATGCATAGTAAGTCTCCTATAAAGCTCATCTTATCCAAGGGTGTATGTCATATGCACTGGATTCATTCCGTATTTTTTAATTTCCTCTTATCGCTTGTCTCGATGAAAAGGTAGAGAAAACTGGTCTCTCTTACCAGCAATGAAATTAAACTATAAGTTAAATTTGGCAAGTACCTGTATTATGTATTAGGTGAATCTAGATTTCACTCATACTTTATATAGCATGTTTGTGCACCCATTTCAAGTGAATATAGTCCACATCTAGTGCACATGACGCGAACTCATATGCACCATCATATTAGATAAGTCTCGTGTTAGGTTTATCTTATCCAAGGGTGTGTGTCATATGCATTGGAACCATTTTGGATTCTTATAGTTTCCTCTTATCACTTGTCTCAATAAAAGGAATTCTTGCATTTTGTTACCATGAGATACAAACGTAGACAAAGTTGGTCCCTCTCACCATCGGTGACATAAAAACTATGAACCATACTTGACAGGTGCCAGCATTGTATATTACTTGAATCTAGATAATGCTCAAACTTCATATGGCATGTTTGTGCATACACTCATGATGGAATGAGTGTCCTTATGAGCCGTAGAGAAAATATTAGTTGCAACTCTGATTCCAGAGTGGTATTATCATAGTTCACTCATCGAACGACATGTGTTGCTTGGTGCCCACATTGGCCTTAGATTTATTTTGGAGCGACATAGTTCACTCTCTCTCCCGCTGGGCCCCACCAAAGACTCCTCCTCTCGGTCAATTAGAATTTTTAGCGTGAAAAACTCGGCTCTCTCTCCAAGAAAATATTAGCTAGGCCCCACTAGAGATCCTTCTCTCTAATAATTAATTTGAATCGAAGCGTGGGACTTTCTCTCTCCATTTTTTCATTTGAGTCCCTCCCATTCTTTTTTTTTTTTTTTTTTTTTTTTTGTCGGTCTCTACCATAATCCTATTCTACACTCACTCGGACTTTTTGTCCCGCTTTGCGGGCGTGGGAGTCGAAACCCACTCTTGAAACTTACGCGTCCCCACCCCATCCCCCTTGAGAAGGTGGGGATTTGAACCCTTCATCTCCCCCTTCCATGTTGGAAGGGTGGCCACTTTGCCCTTTGTCGCGCTACTCTTTCTCTGACTGATGTTAGAGCCTGCAATCTAATGAACCACACCGCCGTCACCATTGCTTTCGCGTTAGCCTCGTCCTCCACATCCACATATGCAAGGGCAGAGTGAACGGGAGGGAGTCAAATGAAAAAATGGAGAGAGAAAGTCCCACGATTCGATTCAAATTGATTGTGAGAGAAAAGGATCTTTGATGGGGCCCGATTGATATTCTATTGGAGAGAGAGAGTTGAATTTTTCATGTTGGAATTCAAATTGACCGAGAGGGAGGGGTCTCTGGTGGGGCTAGAGAGCCGAATATTTTCTAAAAGAAGTATAATGTCAGTTTGGGTGTCGCCGGTGAGTGGACTATGAGAGATAGAGAGAGAGAGCCAAATATTTTCTAAAAGAAGTCTAATGTTAGCTTGGGTGTCGCCGGTGAGTGGACTATGAGAGAGAGAGAGAGAGTCGCTGGTGAGTGGACTAAGAGAGAGAGAGAGAGAGAGAGAGAGAGAGAGAGAGAGAGAGAGAGAGAGAGAGAGCTGGAGATTTTCTAAAATAAGTCTAATGTCAGCTTGGGTATCGCCCGGTGAGTGGACTATGATTATGCCATTCATGGTTTCTCTTGGCTATATGGTTCTTCCAGGGGAGGGATCGAGCTTCAAAACTATAAGCTATACTTGGCAAGTGTCTCATTGTAATCGAATATAGATACAACTTGGACTTGGCATGGTATGTTTGAGAGCACATTCCTAGATGGAAACAAGGGTGCTCTTGAGTTGTCTCCATCCAATGCATGCGAGGCAAATTCATATGCACCGTTAAATTGGATGAGTCCCACATTGAATTCACCTAATCCAACGGCGTATGTGCTGTTGAATTTGATAAATCCCACGTCGAATTCACTAAATCCAATGGCATATGTGACAAAACTATAAGCTATACTTGGCAAGTGCCTGTATGGTAGATCACTCAAATCTAGATATTGCTCGGACTTTACATGGCATTATGCACATTTGTAAATGGAAACAAGGGTGCTCTTAAGCTGTCTCCATCTAATGCATGCGAGGCCAACTCATCTACACCGTTGAATTGGATAAGTTCCACGTTGAATTCACCTAATCCAACGGCTTATGTAAAAAACCCGCAAGCTATACTTGGCAAGTGCCTACATTGTAAATCACTTAAATCTAGATATCACTCAGACTTTACATGGCATGTTTTGCGAGCACATTTCCAAATGGAAACAAGGGTGCTCTTGAGCTGTCTCCATCTTATGCATGCGAGACCAATTTATCTGCACCATTGAATTGGATAAGCGCCACATCGGATTCACCTAATCCAACGACGTATGTGACAAAATTTTAAGTTATACTTGGCAAGTACATGCATTGTAATCATTTGAATCTAGATATTGCTCGAACTTTACATGGTATGTTTTACATTCACATCTCCAAACGGAAACAGGGGTGATCCCGAGCTGTCTCCATTTGATGTAAGTGAGGCAAAATTCATATGAACCGTTAAATTGGATAAGTCCCACATCAGATTCACCCAATCCAACGGCATATGTACATGAAACCATAAGCTATACTTGGCAGGTGCAGGTAGAGGTGCCTGCCTCGCAGATCACTTGAATCTAGACACTGCCCAGGCTTTACATGGCGAGTGCGTTCTCATATGGAAATGAGCCGTTCCTGAGCTGTCTCCAACTCGATGCATGTGAGGCCAATTCATCCGCACCGTTGAATTGGATAAGTTCTATGCTGGATTCCACCTGATCGAACGGTTCACATGATTGCAATCATTGAAAGGAAAGGGAGGGTCAAAACCGCAGGTGGTACAATTTTTTCCATCCGGGGGGGAAAATCACATCTCTCTTCTAGATGCGGTCAGGGACACTCGTGGCCTCCCAAGAGAGACTTTACTGCTCACAACGGTCACACGGTCGCCACCGCGTAAAAGCAAGCAGTGAAAAGGCAAAGGCAAACAGAACAAAAAAATAATAAAAAAAAAAAAATAAAAAACGGGACGCTTGTCCTGTCCAAGCTTGGTCAGCAAGTAAGTCGGAGCTTAGAGCTCCCGTCCCATTCACCATTCCGCCACTCGACCCGGCTCGGTCTCCAAAGCAAGCTCCGAGGCGAGACCGCCAGCTTCATTGGGCAGGTTCCGTCAACCATCGGGGCCCCACCGAAGCTGCGGCTCGGGGGGACGAGCCTCTTGAGAGGCTCAGTTTCCCGCCCAAGATATAATCGCACTAGACAAGCTCGCACACTCTCTCTCTCTCTCTCTCTCTCTCTCTCTCTCTAGACGCGAAGGAGTTGCGGATGTGAAAGGGTCTTTCTCCTCCGGCGTCTGCTTCGACCGAGCTTCGCGGCATCTCCATGGCGAAGTAAGAAGCGATAGGCGTCCGCGCATTTTGCTCTCGCGATTTTTCCTGCTCTGTTTCCTCTTTCTTTCCTTCCTTCCCCGCCGCCGTCGTCTCTCCTCCTGCCGCCTGCTACTGTAGCTCCTCCTGCCATGTCTCGATCGACGCGGTTTTCCCTCTTTCTCTGTCTCTCTTTCTCTGTCTCTGTCTCTGTCTCTAAACAGTTGGAACCGAGGCTACGAGGGGGAGAATACATGGAAAGTGGAAGGTGCAGTGTTGGAGTTTTGTAGTGATTGGGGAGGGGGATTCTCGCGTTTTCGTTCCGAGGGGTGGTTGGGTTTTTCTGTTCTTGGGTTTTGGGGTGGGGGGGCGATATCTAGTTTGAGAGAGATAGTTACGTTCGCTTGCGAACGATCGAAGGATCGGTAGGTGAGAGAATGGCGGAAAGCGGGATAGGGCGAGAGAATGGAGGATTCGGGGTGATGGGGCCTGACTTCGTCCTGGTATGGTGCGGAAAATCGCGCGACTGAGTTGCTTCTCCAAGAGCTATCGGGCTCAACCGTGCGCGGCCTCTCTTGCTTCCTTAGGATTTAGAGGAGGAACGTCGATGCTTTGTTCAGGGTTTTGCTCATTTGCTCTCGTTTTGGACTGCATACCCCTCGGCCGTTTCACATGAGCTAGAGCGATAAGTTCTCGGCGGTTCTTGGTTTTTTTAAACGCCTGGACGAAGCTCGTGTTCCCAAGGAACTTCGTTTAGCTTTAGTAAATAGACTTGCTTGACGAATTTTGCGACATTCCATGGTCATTATCATCAGCTTATCTTCGTAGAAGATGTTGTCAGAAGAGGATGTCAATCTTTCTATGGGAAGTGAGGACCCTGTTGTATATCTGAGCATCTCTCTTGAGATTGATTGTGTCGGTACCCTTGTTTATTTGCCTCGACTCTTTGGCAGCATCCTCATATCATAATGCGGTCGAAACTACCTATAGTGAGAGGAAAGCAATAAGATTTCTCACCGACTGTAGTAGCATCGCTATGCATTGACGACTCCCCATGCCTTCCTCTGCACATTGGGCCTTGTTATGCTGTTATTCAATCTCTCTTGTCGCTAATACATTTTTCTTCTTGCTGAAGTTTGCTCTAACACTCGTACTTCGGCATTAGCTTATGGCCTCTATTTGCTTGCAGGAGTTGGCTTGTCGATGGCAGATCAATAGCAAAGAAAGTGAAAAATGCTTCCTTGTCAACTTCTTGTCAGATCAAAGACTGTGGTGCAAATCGTGAATGCCCAAATTGTCATTATTTTATTGATAACACTGATGTGAGTTTGTGATGCTACTTGTAGAATTGTCTTATCTGATCAACGTACTACATCAATTCAAATAGATACTTATCCGAGTATTATTTCTCCTTACCTAACTGAACGTCCAAATTCATCATGTTAGATGTAGGATACACTCTGCTTCAAGAAAGTGAAATTCGTTCCTTTTTTTCCCTCATATTTTTGGCCTTTAACATGCAAGGGAACATGTGTTACTGACCTTAAAGATCCATGTTAAGTAACTTTAGTCATTCTGCTCTACTTTGTATTGTCTGATTCTGGGCGACTTTTTTTTTTTTTCAATTTTACTTGGGAATGTCCAGCTTAACTGATGTTTCTAGCAAAATTTCTGCTATGCAGGTTTCACCAGAATGGCCTGGCCTTCCTGCTGGAGTAAAATTTGATCCTTCTGATGGTGAGCTCTTGGAGCACTTGGCAGCAAAATGTGGCATTGGAAACTCAAGACAGCACATGCTGATTGATGATTTCATTCCCACACTTGAGTGGAACGAAGGAATTTGTTATACTCATCCTGAAAATCTTCCTGGTGAGGAACTTCCGTGCTCTTTTTTGGCCTTTTATGACTTTTTCTACATCTTGCATTTTCGTCATCAATGACTAATTTTTGAATTGAAGTCCTTAAAGCAAATGACGGGATTGCTTGTCAAAGGATAAATCAAATATTTTGCAGCTAAATATGCATGAAGTAGCTTGTTATAATTCTTGATTACAGTCCACATGTCTTGTGCAGGGAAGATTGTCTTAATCATGAGATGAAAAGTGTAGCTTTCCATAGTGTAGGACAAACCTTGTTATCCATTTGACAACCTAATATTTAATCATGATCTAAATAAAACTCAATTATACTCTCACTCGAGATCATAATATGTCCATTCTGGTGTATTCAGTGCCCATAGTCAGGTAATTAGTTAGGGTCACGCACTTAACTTGCCAATGTCGTACTTTTCTAATTATGTAGGCCGCACTTGTCGCTTCATATGAAATGAAATAGGTGCATTCTCAGAAGCTGCATTCTGGATCTCTAATAACTAATAATCTGCTCATTTTTTGGTGTCTTTCATTTTTCAGGTGTCAATAAAGATGGAAGAAGTGTCCATTTCTTTCACAGGACCATGAATGCTTATGCCACTGGACAACGAAAGCGTCGTAAAATTCATGATCAGCATAATCTGAACAGAGAGGATGTTCGCTGGCACAAGACTGGCAAGACCAAACCTGTTGCCGTTGATGGAGTTCATATCGGATGGCAGAAAATAATGGTTCTTTACAAAAGTTCAAAGAAGGGGTCAAAGGCTACTAAATCCAATTGGGTGATGCATCAATATCATTTGGGTGCAGACAAGGAGGAGAAGGATGGGGAATATGTGGTCTCCAAGATCTTCTATCAGCAACCCAAGGAGACTGAAAAGAATAATAATAAGGAGAATAATGAAAGTATGGATATTGATTATCAGGATGTAAAGACTCTTCAAACTAATCCAGAGACCCCTAAACCAAATCCTCTCAATCCACATCAAACAGAAACATTTGGTCTGCCTGATGATGTCGCTGAGGGAGATATGAAGTCATCTGATCAGGTTGGTCGAAATTGTTGTTTTTTCATTGTGTGAATCATTTACTGACGTATGATTAAAATATTGCTGCCTGCTGGAACTTTTGGAAGGGAGAACTAAAAGAGGTGCAAACAATTAAAATACTTGTTTTTTAAATTTCTTATTGAATGGTGAATAGGATAACAGCATCAGTGTAGTATTATTGTCTGTGGCCATGGTCCATGAGAATGGTATTTCTTTCCTCGGTGAGTTCTAGAAATGAAACAAATTTGGTGGCAGAGGAACCTTGAAGATCTTCCATATCCCAAGAGAATTCAAACTTGAAAACTTCTTGGAAGACATAAAATTTGTGCATTTTTTCTCCAGAAGCTTATGTGATCTTTTCTGGGCACTGTTGAGCAGGATATGTATAAGGATATTCAGCTCGAGGATGATGAGCTGTATCCTGAATGGTTGGCTGGTGAATCTCAGCCTCTGGACGACTTTGATTTCAGTTACATTGACAGGCTTTTGTCTCATGAAGAGCCTTCCCGGTCTCATTCTCCCTCCAATGATAGAGGATGCGATCTCGTGCCTCCAACGTCACTTCCGGAGATAAATGAGGTGGTAAATGAGGTAGTAACCGATGAAAATGCAACCTATGGGATCTCCGAACTTGAGAAGCTAGACTTTGATACTCCACCAGATTTCCTGCATCCTGTAAGTCGCAAATTCTAGATTAACCAAATTTGCATCACCACGCAATTTTCTTGATATGATGCAGTGCGAAGTTTTTAAACATCAACGGGCAATCATTTATGTATCTCTTATGCACACTGCAGGAGCTGCCATTTGGTTCCCAAGAGGGCATATTTGAATGGTTAGGACGCATATGAAAAGATACGACAAAGAACGAACCTCCAAATTGTTGGGGGTTCCCAATTTTGCATGCTGGAGCTGGCTCAACCCACCTCTAAAGTATCTTTTGGTGGACCAATGTCTAAGCCAATTACTTTGAGGGAACATTGAGGCTTGGCCTTCTCATCACAAACTTGGACCTAGACATTATTTGATATGCATCGCTTCCATAGCATACCGATTGTGTTGCTGCAAGCAAAATGTTTCACCTCCTTAGCAAGCTGAAAGTCAGCTTTTTGACAACTTCTTACCAGTTCCTGTCTTATGGGAACCTACATCATTCTATTCCGAGCGGGTGGTTGATGTTCTTAATTTGTGTCTGCAAGATGTCGTGTGGCTGTTTGTGGTAATGCAATTCTTTGTTGTTCGGTGCCTGTAAATGTAAAGAACATCGGATTTACATTTTGGATGATATTCCGCAAAATGTGTTCATGAATATGTTATTTACTCCATGCGCTATGGCGAAGGAAATAATTCAACGCTATCTTAAACTCTGCCGATGCTCCATTTTTTAACTCTGAGCATGATAGGCAGAATAGTAACTTTTGCATGCAGACCACGTCTCTTCATCGAAGGTGGTGAAGACTTTCCTGGTATCGGTGCTAATGAATTAGACTAACGACATTGAATTGAAGTTTTGCTGAGGATTCAGATAGTTTGCGGAAGTCGAGCATGAGAATCCCTCATTTATTCCTCTTGCATTTTTGCTTGTAAATAATATATATTGAGCATAATGTCTGGATTTAATTTCATAGTGATGAATATAGCCTGCCCATGGCATCACGAGAAGACTGCAGGATGGGGCCGAAACAGGACACCCAGCAGGAAGACATGTGCAGTACTTCTAGCAATGTTGATGTTTTTACCGTATGTTTTCACCATGATTTTGAGCTTAAGTTGAAAGAGATCGTAGACTTCTCCACATATGAATCGTCATCCCGCGGCTTTTCTCCACCGGGATACTTGGAACATGCCTGACATCGGGTTGCTTCGGCATAGCCACTTTGGAGCCAAGTTTACCTTATGAGCTCCCAAAACCTTCTAGTTTAGCATAGGAAAAACAAATCTTCTTTTTGCACAGTTGGACTTAAGTTCCAAATAATCTTTTAATTCTCGACTGGAGCCACTCCCTAACTTTAGGATTGAAAGTAAGGCTCAAGAATTGCTGGCTGCTACACATCTAAGTCGGTGAATATACCTATCGGTATTTGTGGATTGAGGAATTAATTATTCTCTTGTACTTTCCCATGTTAAAGACAAATAGCTCACCAATGATTGAGTGGTTGGATGTTGGCAGAGGTTGGGGGAGGGGCATCAAAGATAAGAATATCCAAGTGAAGATGTTTTAAGAAATCCAGGCGGTACTTCGTTTTATCCGTAGTTTGAGTTCGACATCCCCATGCACCATGTCCTCTCGAAAGAGGGCAATTCCAGGCTGGAGAAGCGTGCAATCATGGTGTGATAATAAGCTAAAGCTAAGCCAATGGGCTGGTGGTACTGAGTCAGCCAAGGCATCTTTGCCTCGTGTGTCATATCCCTCCTGTCCTGTGCATGGAGATACTCAAATGATAACCCGGAATAGTAGGATATACTTCGTGTCAATTTGCATTGGACTGAGCTCGCGTCATTTGATTGGGACCGGAGTGCCTGTAGATCACTTTGAAGTTGATCAAACCCAGAAGCAAAAATGATGATGGCAGTGTCGAATCGGAATAAAAAGAAGAAACAAAGTTAGTATAATGAGATTGATAGGTAAACTAGGCAGACTCAAGCCTTAATGAGGAACAGGGATATTTAAAAGGTTGAAATGCCGAGGACTATCAATCACTGGATCTGGCAGTGATTTGAGCTATCCAAATCAATGTTACTTGCTTTGATTAATGAAAAGCGGCCTAACCATAGTTTTCGCACAATGATTAACTCAAGTTTATTCTTAGAGATCACGTTTGGCATAAACCTCCACTCGCACACCTTGAGGCTGTTCAAGATACTACTCAGACCCCCAGCGGTTCCACCTAATCTGGCATATTCCAGTCTCCTTGCTTAAGGACACCCTATATAAAACTCAAATCTATCGGCACAATTTTAAGCTTACCATCCCCTTCTTATCCATCCGCAACTTAGCAAAACCACACGAAACGATTGCTCAAGTTGCTAGAAGTCTGTCTCAGTGTTTTCATAGCAGAAGAAAGGACGAAAGGGAAGAAAGAACGCGACGAGGGTAACTATAGTCACATTTGACTAATCTATGGGAAAGTAGAAGGTTCAGAACAGTTCCATCATAAAGAAAACATCCACATGAACTGTGCCCTCGGGCAGTGCCTTCATTCACTTTCACTTCTCAGAAGTGACAATTTCATTTTATCCTCTCTTTGTTTTTTTGCTTGCAACTTGCACTAAATTGGCTGTGATTTTTTTGTCCTCTCTTTGATAACATCGTTGACAGAACCTGCTCAAGTTTCGAGCCTCTTGCAACAAGAAAAACTCCAAGAAAGGTTCTTCCCGGTCAGTCACGCCAACCTTAAAAAGAAAGTGAGCTCTCGCACTTAAATATATGCGTTGACCATTTGAATAGGTGTTTAACAGTCAACCCACATGGCACATGGACTGAACCAATAACAGCCTGTCATCCAACCATAAGTCTCATATCAAATCAAACTAAATACAACATGTACAGGGACACCGGATGAAGAAACAAGAAGAGAAATGGAGATAAGGCACACACTACTCTGCAATAAGAATGCAAAGAATTAATCTGCATCCGCTCGATGGAAATCCTCTGATGATGCATGAATAGATTTAGATTAGATTAACACAACAAAATTCCCAGCAACGAAAATGGTGGGAAAAATGAACTATCCTATATTATAGACAGGAAAGATCGAGCAATACCCACAAGAGGTGGTATGCAGTCTCACAAGGGTCAGGACAAACTATCTCCTCCTCCAACATCAATATCGAAAACCCAAAAGCGCAATATGCCCCAAATCCGGCACTCAAAGAACTCGAGTCCCAAAATGACTATAGAATGACTCCATCCACGAGGTTTCAAGAACATGCAAGTTCTTCAAATGCCTTGCAAGAGAATGACGCATAAGGTTTAGGAGGTGCATGAGATGCTGGAATTAAATCTCCAAGATCGCGATCCAGAGTCTTCCCAGGGAGCTGTTTTCTCGTGGCCAAAGCATCTTCACCTTCCAAACATGCCAATATAAGCCACCTCACATTCGAAGAAAGTTACTCAGCCACTCTCTCTCTTGCAGTTCCCTGGCAGCAAATATTTGTACTTCTTTGCATTGTTTAACAAATAGGCAGGAAGATGAACAGCTGAGTAAGAATGAGAGATGGACCCCAACTTCCCGATTATCTCTTTAAATGTGTGTTCTTCAGGAAACATGTCAAATAAATTAGCCCCTTTGCAGATGACATCCTGAATCCTTGTCGGGTCTAAATAATGAAAAAATCGGACCCGGTCATTATGGCTGTAAGCTTTCATCTTGAATATGAACTCACTTATGTGACGAAAGCAGAAGCTACAATGCCAACCTGAATCAGACAACAAGTCGTCACTCTGTCTAAAATGTGCATATCTCGTACTGCCAGATTGATACCTGTGGACCGATGCTCTCCAGCTTTTGTTATCTACAAAGAACTCAAAAGAGTATAAATAATTCCTCAGCTGCAAATGAAGTTTAGGCGGTATGTCATCACACCACCTGAGAAGATTGATCGTGTGTGCACTAGGTATCTCGTCCACGTCTGACATAATCAACAAGTCATCATCCCCAATGCCAGCTATCCTAATTAGCTGGTCTAGAGCGATTCTCTGATAAGCCTCTTCAACAAATGGATTCTCTCCTTTTTTAAACCTTCCTCCAATTGTACCATAAATCAGCCGAGGCTCAACAAACTTAAACTTGTCTCGATTTTTCTTAAAAATCAACCTCTTGGGTAGTCCAGTAAATGTTGAGTTTGACTCGAGCAGTACAAACTGTGTCACATAAGGATACAATTCCTTCCACCGAATTGTCAGGATGTCGACCTCATTGTTGAACAGAACCGCATCATAGACCCGCCTCGGGAACTCACGGATTCGCCATCCATTAAGTTTGCAAAGAGTTTCCATCGACACGTTCTCATTATAATAATGCGGAATTACATGAAAAGGCTTTGGAGGGGATTCCCATAGGGGTCTAAAGAAATAGGTAATCTTCTGTCCATGCAAGTACAGGCCGCAGATTCCTACTGGGATGACAACAAACAGAAATAGGTGCGTCTTCATATCTATCTCTCGAAGGACACAGCGAAGTCTCGACATACCCCGAGCTGCACGAGTTGCCTGCTGCAAATTAGAGGACAAAACTTTCTAAGATATCAAGTCAAAATGCAGGGGGAGAAATACAGACTGAGACACCAATCTTCCAGTCGAAAGAGAAATCGCGATCCAAGGCGTCTAATCCGACTATCCAAGTATCAAAGGCTAACAACACGAGCATCAAATTTTTGAAAATCAAGCAAAACCGTGAATGGTTCGGTAGACCTCTAAGACATTGAAACGTTCTGAAAGTTGGCTATTCAGGAGATAATCATGTGATTCAAAGAGCAACTTCTCTAATATTTAAATTGATCACGCCATGAATAATCCATAATAAAAAGAGGCAATGAAGCAGCAGGATTCCAGAATCCAAAAAAAAAAAACTTTTACAATCTAGATTTTAAGGCAGAAAATTATGCCCAAAAGAACGAGAAAATGGATTATCTTCCCCCACATTGTCACCTGACGCCAAAAGGGCAAAATCTCACCTTTCTTTCTGCTTGGAAAGATTGTCTCCCCCAGCACGAAGCAAGAAAACAAACTTTTATTTTTTTTCACGAAAAGCAAACATAAGCAAAGGCGAAACGACATCAATCGACAATACTATTTCTAGGGCTCAATAAATTTCATCTTCTTGATAGAAAAACAAAACTGGTAGGTTATACGCAAGAACAACATATGGCACACTCCCTAAATTTCTCCATACTTGCAAAGATAAAAAATAAGAAATCGGACTTTCGATCACCTCGAACTCAGAAAAACAACAACGAAGAGGTAGGAAAGATTTTCCCTGAAATTTCGAGAGAATCAATCCCGATGATGGAAATAATAACAACCCACTTCTTTGTTGTCGTTGTTCTTCTTCTTTTTCGCAAGGACGTGGAAAAAGAGAAAGGGAAAGAAAAGGGAGAGAGAGAGAGAGAGAGATGGAGAAGAAGAAGAATTACCCGGCCACAAAAGTCTTCGCAGATATCGTCAGTCTTCTTGGAACTAGAATATCCATCGGACATCGTTAGACGCGAAGCGGAACGAGGCGAGGGATTCAATGATTGAAACGAACGAGAAATGCCGCTCCAATCCCCCCCCCTCTCTCTCTCTCTCCGGCGGCGGCAGTGCGGCACCACCCTCCGACGGTACGATCGTCGAAACCCAGACCAAGAAACCGTCAACGGAGAAGAAAGAAACGGAAGGGACCCGAGGATCGCCGGCGGGAAGAGTATCGGCTGCCGGGGCGACACAACGCGACGGTTCGTCGGAGGGGCTGCCTTCTCTCTCTCTCTCTCTCTCTCTCTCTCTTCTGTATGTATATCTCTCGCTCTGTCTTTCTGTATTCGTCTGGGGGGGTTGGGATTTAGGGGAAAGAATGGAACTTGGAACGTCAGTGATAGCCGTTTGGTGGTTCCTGCACGCGGACTCCCGGACGTATTTATAGAGAGAGGAGAGAGAGAGAGCGTACCAAAAAAAAAAAAAAAAAAAAAAAAAAATCAATTTTTCCTTATATCTCTACGCGTTCATTTGTTTTGTTCAATTCGAATCATTTTTCATTCACTTGATCGAGTCATACTCCCCCTCGACATCTAAAATTATCTCCATTTTCATTGGTGCCTTTTTGCATATTTTTTTTTTTGTCGCAGAAATAAGTGGTTCGTGTCGAATTTGCTCGATATGATTATTCTGTTCTTTGCAGTTGACTTTGGTCAGCGTCGAAATGCATCTATTGCTCTTAGATATAGATGCAATATATTTTTCTTAAACTTTGATTTATTTCTTGATTAGACCCTATCATTTAAAGTTTCCAAAACTTAAGTATGACACTGCTCGCCAAAAAAAGAAGCATAATTCATAGCATAGCAATCACAATGTCATGAAATGGAAAGCAAAATGTCTTTTCTATTTTTTTGTTCTGGGACCTCGTAAAAATATCTATAGAGGCAAGTTGGACCCGAAATGAAAACAAAATGACGCGTGATGTTAAACGATTAATAATTCCTTTTTGTCAAGAAATAGAATGTTCAAACACAATCATCGTCCGCTATATAATCAAAGCAAGAAAAGTGCGAATTTTAATGTTTATGAGTTAAGAAAAATGATTTGATAGACTCGGTCGGTCAACTGTTGATGCAGTCGTTGATCCAGTCCGTTCAATCTAATTTTGACTTGTAGTTCTGGACGTTCATTTGTTTTATTTAATTGATAGCATAGCAATCACAATGTCATGAAAATGGAAATACCTTTTCTTTTGTGCTGGGACTCGTAAAAATATCTATAGAAGCAAGTTGGACCCGAAATGAAAACAAAATGACGCGTGATGTTAAACGATTAATAATTCCTTTTTGTCAAGAAATAGAATGTTCAAACACAATCATCGTCCGCTATATAATCAAAGCAAGAAAAATGCAAATTTTAATGTTACGCGTTAAGAAAGATGAGTTTTTAGTATATCACAATTGAGGTGGAATTATTTTCAGTTACATAATAACACATATTTTATATGATTAAACAACAATCGTTTTTAGTCATATGACACGAGCCGATGGCTTTTACCTAGAACGCTCTTTTGGGTCATGGGTCGATTGAATTAGGGGTGTCGAGGTTGGAACTCGAAAATTCGACTCTCCACGGACCCGACGTCTTCATCCAAAGAAGCTCGCTCGCATGGGATTCACATGATCCTACGGCTCGAAATCAATGGGTCAAGCGAGCCGGGACGCGTGCGAAGGTATTTGCCGGGACCTTTACTTCTCATCATCGGTTCGGTATGCGGAAAGCATTAAAGGTAGGGCGCCGATCCGACGGTCGAGAAGCTCCCCCGAGAGGTCGCTTGCACCGTAGAATCGCACCACCAGATTTAAAAAATAAAAAGTAAAAAAGCAGAAAATGTTGTCTGCCGTAGCGAAGGACCACGTGCCTCCTTGGACGGTTGCCCAAAAATAAATAAAAATTAAAACATCATTAACGAAGAAGCCGTTTCTTCGGTTTCGCTGCCGCGGCCAACCTCGGACGCCTCGAAATTACGATCGGGCCCTCCCCTCCGCGCACCGTCGAGGGCGGCTGCGCCGTGGCATAATGGGGATTTCCGCCGGATCGGGTGCTACGTTTCTTCGGTCCCAATTCCACGAGTTACGTAGTTTTTTCTTTTTCTTTTGATGCCAAGAATACGGCCTACTTCACATCACATTCTGGAACACGGTATCGACTATATCTTAGGGAAGACCAACCCAACAACTTATCGTTGGGATCCCGTTTAAATCACGGAACTACCTGATGCCTAATCAGGGAGTAAGTCTCAACCAGCGCAGCATGCATCGGAGGTTTTTTTTTTTTTTTTTTTTTTGAAGAGTTTTTTTTTTGCTCTTTCTATAAATCATAAAATAAGATAAAAATTAGAATTTGTTTTATAAAGTCGTGAACTTTGCGATGTCGCCTTTTAGGGCTCCTCCCTTTTTTTCGTGGCGCGAAAAAAAGGCACAAAACGAATGAAAAAATCGAATTAAAAGTGGGGAATCAGAAAAGCTCTCCCGCAAAAAAAAAGTCACTTGATTCGAGTTTGGTATTATAAAACAAAAACACCCTTTTGGTCGCGTAGTTATACACAGTCTTAGAGCGTTATTATTTTCTTAATTAAAGGAAAAGGGACAACTTCACGTTGATTATTAAACGGTCTCGAGAGTCATCATCATCCCCCTTCGCACTCTCGCTGATCGGGTCGTGGCACCA
Organism: Eucalyptus sp. ANBG9806169; assembly: GCA_014182395.1. NCBI lineage: Eukaryota > Viridiplantae > Streptophyta > Magnoliopsida > Myrtales > Myrtaceae > Eucalyptus > Eucalyptus sp. ANBG9806169. The sequence goes on from CM024582.1 coordinate 30,174,128, forward strand.
CCGTCGACGGCGGTCGGAGGGACAACGATGCAAACTCGGAGATCGACGTCGATTCCTTAAATGGTCTCGAGAGTTATTTGTGTCCCTTCACATTTGTGGGTCCGAAGGACAGCGATGCGGACTCGAAGACCGATTTCACTTCAACTCGGAAATTTAAATCGAAGAAGTCAATGAATATCAATATAAAAAGCGTACGCCACCAGAAAATTAAAATAACAGAAATTAGATAAATTCCTAGTCTTCGCGACTAAGAAATCTCCGAAGCGCCGTGCCATCTGTCCCCGGACATGCCTTCCCATTTTTTGCACATATTTTAATAAATCACCATAATTAAATTAACCAATCCGACTAATTAATTAATTCATCGATTAATTATTTTCACTTGTAAAGTGAGAGATAGCTTCGATAGCTAAGCCCACATGTGGAGGGGGCGAATCTTCACAAGAAGCCCAGAAATTCATTTCTTATTTTATCGAGTAAACGCGAATATTATTATTATTATTATTATTATTTTTCATTCATTTTATAATGCGTCCGATTCACCGATGACACGATGGTTTTAGGAATCTAAGCCACTCGACATGCATATCCGATTTGTATTATTTATTTATATATTTTGTAAATTTATTTTCACATGCATGAATAAGCTCGCAAAAAGAAAAAAAGAAATATGCCAACAAGCCACGTTAGCAAACAATGCAAAAAGGTTGGGGCCATCGAAAAATTGATGCCACTGAAGATGACGTGAGTTAGCGCAATTTGCGAGCCCGATGCCTACGCACCACTGACCAATCCTTCCTTCCTTCTCTCCAGTTGGGTCGATGTTCACATCGAAATTCGAAATGGTGTCCGATAAGCGACGAAAAAAAAAAAAAAAAAAAATTGCAAGGTTTCTCGATATAGCAAACTGCCCTTCCTTGTCTGCCGTGCTTTTTTTTTTTTAATTTTTTTTTTTTTTTAAATTGCTATTATAATTTTTTTTTTTGGTACGAAGTTTTCGAAGTGGGAGGATCGTTGTGTGCGGGCTACGACAGTTCGCCTGTTGTCCACATCGCTCGAAATTTGGCAAGACTCGGGGACGTTCTGTGCGGGCTACGACTCTTCGCCTGCCGTCCACACTGCTCGAAATTTGGCACGACTCGCAGACGTTCGTGGCAACTTCCCAGAAAGTTCTTGGGGTGGGGGAAATCGAAGTGGTCTTTCTTTTTTGTCCATCGCGAAAATTTAAAAGCATATTCTCTTCTGCTCCAATGCGTAATGCCACGTAAATTTTGTAAATTTGTTCTCTTCTTTTTCTTTTTATTTTTCCTTTATAATTAAAAAGATCTTCAATTTACAAATTACAATATCCACAAGCACACGTGTGTAATTCCAAAACTTTCTTTAAAGGCTCGCAAGTTTTGAATTTTTAACTTTCGGGATCAATCGTGTGAATCGTTTGGAATTTTTCTCGGTTTTCTCTTTCCTGGTCAATTATAAAGAGACAATGACGGAGATTGAAGTCAGTTTTTCTATTTGTCGGAACATAATATGAGATTCTGAAAATCTGAAGATATTTGATACCACGTGATAGTGTCGTCTTGAGTCATAATCATAAGGACGGGAGTTAAAAGCACGACAACTCTCTTGGTCAATGAAAACTGTGACAAACAATTATTTGCATTTTTCGTTTTTCTTTTTTTAACACCGTGTTCATGACCTATGTGTGGAGTAAGCAATTTTAGTGTTGGTCTAGGTTCCGCTTGTAACTTGGCACTTATTCATGCGAATTGGTTTCCAAAACTTTGGAATATAAAACCTACCATGCATACTTTAGAATGTAAAACTTATCTTGCTACAAGTACCGGGGTTGTTTTTAAGGTCTACCCATGTTCCATTGTATCTTGAATTGAACGGTTGCAATGAATCATTGAGTTCGATGACCACCGTCTGCTGCAATAGTTTACCCACCACGACTCATATTTAGACACATTAAGAATATGAAATGTTAATAAAGTAAATATTCTAGCCATGGATATCCCAATTATTAGTATTTGAAACCTACCCCACATACTTTAGAGGCCCCCAAGCGGGGTGGTGCGGGGGGAAACGAGGATGATGGGAACGATGAGATAGCGACGACGGCAGGAGACACGAAGGGGCGGAGGAAGAGGAGGGATTTGGGGGCGAGGGAGAGCGATTTCGCCATCGCCATGGCTGAGCAGTGCGAGCATAGCAGGAGGTATGCCAAAAAAAGCATAATGCCTTGTAAATTTTGTAAATTTGTTCTTCTCTTTTCTTTTTCTTTCTAATTAGCATTCTTTCAAATTTCGGGAGGAAGCACGTGAATCGTTTCGATTTTTCCTCGATTTTTCTTTCTTGATAATTGATTATATAAAGAGAAAATGACGGAGATTGAAGTAGGCTTTTCTAGTTGCCAGAACATAATATGAAATTCTAAAAATTTGAAGATATTTGATATCGAGTGATGGTGCTACATCAAGTTATAATCATAAGGACGGGAGTTAAAAGCATAATAACTCTCTTAGCCAATGATAAATACAACAAAACAATTATGTGCTTTTTTTTTTTCTTTTCTTTTTTCACATCGTGTTCATGACCTACATGTAAGGATAAGCAATTCTAATATCGGTCTAGATTCTACTTGAAATGTTGAACTTATTTGTGAGAATCGGTTCCCAAAATTTTTGGAATCTATAACTTACAATGCATACTTTAAAACATAGAAACTAGCCTACCACAAGTATTCGGGTCAACTCTTGGGTTTATTCGTATTCCACTTATATTATGAATTGAATAATTACAATGATCATTACATTTAATAACGCTTGTTTCTTGCTATGAAACGTTAACAAATTAAAAAATCTTGGTCATGCATATCGTTAGAAATTGAAAGCTCAAATTAGCCGTTTCAAACCATACAGTCATCATCAAATGCCATAAAATATCATTGAATTATGCGAAGATATATAACAAGAAAAATACAAAAACTTGCTTCAGGTTCTAACTATCAAGTACCTAAAACCTGACCATTATAATTGATTTTCAATTCTTGATACTTGAAATCTACTCTACATACTTTATAAACTCTCCGATTTTCGATTCTATCACGGAATCGTGCTTGTCCTTATCCTTATCTACGTGTATTTAAATACCTTATTTTTGGTCGAAATTTGTAAATACCTTTGTTTACTATGGTTTAGCACGTATGGATGGAGAAAGTACAAGTGTCTTTGGTCAAGTTCTATCACAATGGATATCGAGAGTATCGTATGAAGAGAATAACAGAATCTCTCATTTTCATAGTGATTTGTAGCTATGCGAAGCACGGTATCGTTTAACTAGGGGTACAAGGGCGACGCATCGATTGAAAGATAATATGCAAAGCACATGTGAACACACTAGGAACTCTTGCGTATTCCACCTCATCACCTTAGGAACGAGAGGCTATTATAAATGCTTATCCCACGATAGCCACTTCCGAAAAAGTGACAGTGAGTCTATCTTTCTCCGAAGGACTCCCTCGCTCCTAGGTGTAAAATTTTTCTTTCCCACTTAGGAGGAAATACTCCCGAAATTTTATGTTCCGGAGCTTAGACGTGACCTTTTAAGGACTATTGAGAATATTGCGTGAAGAGAGTAACGGAATTTCCCATTTTCATGATATCGTTAGAAATGAAAGTTCAAATTAGCCGTTTCAAAGTATACAGTCATCATCAAATGCCATAAAATATCATTGAATGCGAAGATATATAACAAGAAAAATACAAAAACTTGCTTCAGGTTCTAACTATCAAGTACCTAAAACCTAAAACCTGACCATTAGAATTGATTTTCAATTCTTGGTACTTGAAATCTACTCTACATACTTTATAAACTCTCCGATTTTCGATTCTATCATGGAATCGTGCTTGTCCTTATCCTTATCTACGTGTATTTGGATACCTTATTTTTGGTCGAAATTTGTAAATACCTTTGTTTACTATGGTTTAGCACGTATGGATGGAGAAAGTACAAGTGTCTTTGGTCAAGTTCTATCACAATGGATATCGAGAGTACCATGAAGAGAATAACATAATCTCTCATTTTCATAGTGATTTGTAGCTATGCGAAGCACGGTATCATTTAACTAGGGGTACAAGGGCGACGCATCGATTGAAAGATATTACGCAAAGCACATGTCAACATACTAGGAACTCTTGCGTATTCCACCTCCTCACCTTAGGCACGAGAGGCTACTATACCTGCTTATCCCACGATAGCCACTTCCGAAAAAGTGACAGTGAGTCTACCTTTCTCCAAAGGACTCCCTCGCTCCTAGATGTAAAATTTTTTCTTTCCCACTTAGGAGGGAATACTCCCGAAATTTTATGTTCCGGAGCTTATACATGACCTTTTAAGGACTATTGAGAATATTGCGTGAAGAAAGTAACGGAATTTCCCATTTTCATGATATCGTTAGAAATGAAAGCTCAAATTAGCCGTTTCAAAGTATACAATCATCATCAAATGCCATAAAATATCATTGAATTATGCGAAGATATATAACAAGAAAAATACAAAAACTTGCTTCGAGGTTCTAACTATCAAGTACCTAAAACCTAAAACCTGACCATTAGAATTGATTTTCAATTCTTGGTACTTGAAATCTACTCTACATACTTTATAAACTCTCCGATTTTCGATTCTATCACGGAATCGTGCTTGTCCTTATCCTTATCTACGTGTATTTAAATACCTTATTTTTGGTCGAAATTTGTAAATACCTTTGTTTACTATGGTTTAGCACGTATGAATGGAGAAAGTACAAGTGTCTTTGGTCAAGTTCTATAACAATGGATATCGAGAGTACCATATGAAGAGAATAACATAATCTCTCATTTTCATAGTGATTTGTAGCTATGCGAAGCACGGTATCTTTTAACTAGGGGTACAGGGGCGACGCATCGATTGAAAGATATTACGCAAAGACATGTCAACATACTAGGAACTCTTGCGTATTCGACCTCATCACCCTAGGAACGAGAGGCTATTATACATGCTTATCCCACGATGAGTTTACCTTTCTCCAAAGGACTCCCTCGCTCCTAGGGGTAAAATTTTTCTTTCCCACTTAGGAGGGAATACTCCCGAAATTTTATGTTCCGGAGCTTATACGTGACCTTTTAAGGACTATTGAGAATATTGCGTGAAGAGAGTAACGGAATTTCCCATTTTCATGATATCGTTAAAAATGAAAGCTCAAATTAGCCGTTTCAAAGTATACAGTCATCATCAAATGCCATAAAATATCATTGAATTATGCGAAGATATATAACAAGAAAAATACAAAAACTTGCTTTAGGTTCTAACTATCAAGTACCTAAAACCTAAAACCTGACCATTAGAATTGATTTTCAATTCTTGGTACTTGAAATCTACTCTACATACTTTATAAACTCTCCGATTTTCGATTCTATCACGGAATCGTGCTTGTCCTTATCCTTATCTACGTGTATTTAAATACCTTATTTTTGGTCGAAATTTGTAAATACCTTTGTTTACTATGGTTTAGCACGTATGGATGGAGAAAGTACAAGTGTCTTTGGTCAAGTTCTATCACAATGGATATCGAGAGTACCGTATGAAGAGAATAACATAATCTCTCATTTTCATTGTGATTTGTAGCTATGCGAAGCACGGTATCGTTTAACTAGGGGTACAAGGGCGACGCATCGATTGAAAGATATTAGGCAAAGCACATGTAAACATACTAGGAACTCTTGCGTATTCCACTCCTCACCTTAGGCACGAGAGGCTACTATACCTGCTTATCCCACGATAGCCACTTCCGAAAAAGTGACAGTGAGTCTATCTTTCTCCAAAGGACTCCCTCGCTCCTAGGTGTAAAACTTTTCTTTCCCACTTAGGAGGGAATACTCCCGAAATTTTATGTTCCGGAGCTTAGATGTGACCTTTTAAGGACTATTGAGAATATTGGGTGAAGAGAGTAACGGAATTTCCCATTTTCATGATATCGTTAGAAATGAAAGCTCAAATTAGCCGTTTCAAAGTATACAGTCATCATGAAATGCCATAAAATATCATTGAATTATGCGAAGATATATAACAAGAAAAATACAAAAACTTGCTTCAGGTTCTAACTATCAAGTACCTAAAACCTGACCATTAGAACTAATTTTCAATTCTTGGTACTTGAAATCTACTCTACATACTTTATAAACTCTCCGATTTTCGATTCTATCACGGAATTGTGCTTGTCCTTATCCTTATCTACGTGTATTTAAATACCTTATTTTTGGTCGAAATTTGTAAATACCTTTGTTTACTATGGTTTAGCACGTATGGATGGAGAAAGTACAAGTGTCTTTGGTCAAGTTCTATCACAATGGATATCGAGAGTACCATATGAAGAGAATAACAGAATCTCTCATTTTCATTGTGATTTGTAGCTATGCGAAGCACGGTATCTTTTAACTAGGGGTACAAGGGCGACGCATCGATTGAAAGATATTATGCAAAGCACATGTCAACATACTAGGAACTCTTGACTATTCCACCTCCTCACCTTAGGAATGAGAGACTACTATACATGCTTATCCCACGATAGCCACTTCCGAAAAAGTGACAGTGAGTCTACCTTTCTCCAAAGGACTCCCTCGCTACTAGGTGTAAAACTTTTCTTTCCCACTTAGGAGGGAATACTCCCGAAATTTTATGTTCCGGAGCTTAGACGTGACCTTTTAAGGACTATTGAGAATATTGCGTGAAGAGAGTAATGGAATTTCCCATTTTCATGATATCGTTAGAAATGAAAGCTCAAATTAGCCGTTTCAAAGTATACAATCATCATGAAATGCCATAAAATATCATTGAATTATGCGAAGATATATAACAAGAAAAATACAAAAAACTTGCTTCAGGTTCTAAGCATCAAGTACCTAAAACCTGACCATTAGAACTGATTTTCAATTCTTGGTACTTGAAATCTACTCTACATACTTTATAAACTCTCCGATTTTCGATTCTATCACGGAATCGTGCTTGTCCTTATCCTTATCTACGTGTATTTAAATACCTTATTTTTGGTCGAAATTTGTAAATACCTTTGTTTACTATGGTTTAGCACGTATGGATGGAGAAAGTACAAGTGTCTTTGGTCAAGTTCTATCACAATGGATATCAAGAGTACCGTATGAAGAGAATAACATAATCTCTCATTTTCATAGTGATTTGTAGCTATGCGAAGCACGGTATCGTTTAACTAGGGGTACAAGGGCGACGCATCGATTGAAAGATATTAGGCAAAGCATATGTCAACATACTAGGAACTCTTGCGTATTCCACCTCATCACCTTAGGAACGAGAGGCTATTATACATGCTTATCCCACGATAGCCACTTCCGAAAAAGTGACAGTGAGTCTATCTTTCTCCAAAGGAGTCCCTCGCTCCTAGGTGTAAAATTTTTCTTTCCCACTTAGGAGGTAATACTCCCAAAATTTTATGTTCGGAGCTTAGACGTGACCTTTTAAGGACTATTGAGAATATTGCGTGAAGAGAGTAATGGAATTTCCCATTTTCATGATATCGTTAGAAATGAAAGCTCAAATTAGCCGTTTCAAAGTATACAGTCATCATGAAATGCCATAAAATATCATTGAATTATGCGAAGATATATAACAAGAAAAATACAAAAACTTGCTTCAGGTTCTAACTATCAAGTACCTAAAACCTAAAACCTGACCATTAGAATTGATTTTCAATTCTTGGTACTTGAAATCTACTCTACATACTTTATAAACTCTCCGATTTTCGATTCTATCACGGAATCGTGCTTGTCCTTATCCTTATCTACATGTATTTAAATACCTTATTTTTGGTCGAAATTTGTAAATACCTTTGTTTACTATGGTTTAGCACGTATGGATGGAGAAAGTACAAGTGTCTTTGGTCAAGTTCTATCACAATGGATATCGAGTACCGTATGAAGAGAATAACATAATCTCTCATTTTCATTGTGATTTGTAGCTATGCGAAGCACGGTATCGTTTAACTAGGGGTACAAGGGCGACGCATCGATTGAAAGATATTACGCAAAGCACATGTCAACATACTAGGAACTCTTGCGTATTCCACTCCTCACCTTAGGCACGAGAGGCTACTATACCTGCTTATCCCACGATAGCCACTTCCGAAAAAGTGACAGTGAGTCTACCTTTCTCCAAAGGACTCCCTCGCTCCTAGGTGTAAAATTTTTCTTTCCCACTTAGGAGGGAATACTCCCGAAATTTTATGTTCCGGAGCTTATACGTGACCTTTTAAGGACTATTGAGAATATTGCGTGAAGAGAGTAATGGAATTTCCCATTTTCATGATATCGTTAGAAATGAAAGCTCAAATTAGCCGTTTCAAAGTATACAGTCATCATCAAATGCCATAAAATATCATTGAATTATGCGAAGATATATAACAAGAAAAATACAAAAACTTGCTTCAGGTTCTAACTATCAAGTACCTAAAACCTAAAACTGACCATTAGAATTGATTTTCAATTCTTGGTACTTGAAATCTACTCTACATACTTTATAAACTCTCCGATTTTCGATTCTATCACGGAATCGTGCTTGTCCTTATCCTTATCTACGTGTATTTAAATACCTTATTTTTGGTCGAAATTTGTAAATACCTTTGTTTACTATGGTTTAGCACGTATGGATGGAGAAAGTACAAGTGTCTTTGGTCAAGTTCTATCACAATGGATATCGAGAGTACCATATGAAGAGAATAACATAATCTCTCATTTTCATAGTGATTTGTAGCTATGCGAAGCACAGTATCTTTTAACTAGGGGTAAAAGGGCGACGCATCGATTGAAAGATATTATGCAAAGCACATGTCAACATACTAGGAACTCTTGCGTATTCCACCTCCTCACCTTAGGCACGAGAGGCTACTATACCTGCTTATCCCACGATAGCCACTTCCGAAAAAGTGACAGTGAGTCTACCTTTCTCCAAAGGACTCCCTCGCTCCTAGGTGTAAAATTTTTCTTTCCCACTTAGGAGGGAATACTCCCGAAATTTTATGTTCCGGAGCTTATACATGACCTTTTAAGGACTATTGAGAATATTGCGTGATGAGAGTAAGCAGATTTCCCATTTTCATGATATCGTTAGAAATGAAAGCTCAAATTAGCCGTTTCAAAGTATACAATCATCATCAAATGCCATAAAATATCATTGAATTATGCGAAGATATATAACAAGAAAAATACAAAAACTTGCTTCAGGTTCTAACTATCAAGTACCTAAAACCTAAAACCTGACCATTAGAATTGATTTTCAATTCTTGGTACTTGAAATCTACTCTACATACTTTATAAACTCTCCGATTTTCGATTCTATCACGGAATCGTGCTTGTCCTTATCCTTATCTACGTGTATTTAAATACCTTATTTTTGGTCGAAATTTGTAAATACCTTTGTTTACTATGGTTTAGCACGTATGGATGGAGAAAGTACAAGTGTCTTTGGTCAAGTTCTATCACAATGGATATCGAGAGTACCGTATGAAGAGAATAACATAATCTCTCATTTTCATAGTGATTTGTAGCTATGCGAAGCACGGTATCTTTTAACTAGGGGTACAAGGGCGACGCATCGATTGAAAGATATTACGCAAAGCACATGTCAACATACTAGGAACTCTTGACTATTCCACCTCCTCACATTAGGAACGGGAGGCTACTATACATGCTTATCCCACGATAGCCACTTCCGAAAAAGTGACAGTGAGTCTACCTTTCTCCAAAGGACTCCCTCGCTCCTAGGTGTAAAATTTTTCTTTCCCACTTAGGAGGGAATACTCCCGAAATTTTATGTTCCGGAGCTTAGACGTGACCTTTTAAGGAATATTGAGAATATTGCGTGAAGAGAGTAACAGAATTTCCCATTTTCATGATATCGTTAGAAATGGAAGTTCAAATTAGCCGTTTCAAAGTATACAGTCATCATAAAATGCCATAAAATATCATTGAATGCGAAGATATATAACAAGAAAAATACAAAAACTTGCTTCGAGGTTCTAACTATCAAGTACCTAAAACCTAAAACCTGACCATTAGAATTGATTTTCAATTCTTGGTACTTGAAATCTACTCTACATACTTTATAAACTCTCCGATTTTCGATTCTATCACGGAATCGTGCTTGTCCTTATCCTTATCTACGTGTATTTGGATACCTTATTTTTGGTCGAAATTTGTAAATACCTTTGTTTACTATGGTTTAGCACGTATGGATGGAGAAAGTACAAGTGTCTTTGGTCAAGTTCTATCACAATGGATATCGAGAGTACCATATGAAGAGAATAACATAATCTCTCATTTTCATAGTGATTTGTAGCTATGCGAAGCACGGTATCATTTAACTAGGGGTACAAGGGCAACGCATCGATTGAAAGATATTACACAAAGCACATGTCAACATACTAGGAACTCTTGCGTATTCCACCTCCTCACCTTAGACACGAGATGCTACTATACCTGCTTATCCCACGATAGCCACTTCCGAAAAAGTGACAGTGAGTCTACCTTTCTCCAAAGGACTCCCTCGCTCCTAGGTGTAAAATTTTTCTTTCCCACTTAGGAGGGAATACTCCCGAAATTTTATGTTCCGGAGCTTATACGTGACCTTTTAAGGACTATTGAGAATATTGCGTGAAGAGAGTAACAGAATTTCCCATTTTCATGGTGATTCATGAAAGCACCTTTTGTTTCCACATGAGCGGAAAATGAATGAAATCGAATATATTCCCTCAAACGTGGTCCACATTTTACTCAAAGCAAAAAAGGCAAAAAAAAGAAGAAAAAAAGTCATAATTAACATATTACTTAGGCCATAAATTGCCAAAGTGGACTCCAACCACCCTATATAACATGACATATGTTGACACGGACATATTTTAATAACTTTTATTTTTCTTTTCCTTTTTTTCATTTTGCTCATGGCTAGTGATGGCTGCTCGGGTGAGGATGAGGGTGAGCATTGGCAAGGGACACCTGGGGAGGCCAATCCTCCCATAGGTTAGGGCAGCCTTGTCGACACTCGCCCTCACCCAAGCAACGCCTGATGAAGCCCACCCTCGCCCGTGGTGACGAGGCCAACCCTTGCTGACCATTGCCTTTGTCGGCCACCAGCAAAAAGAGAAGGGAAAGAAATAAAGAAAAGTAAAAAAAGAAAAAAAAATCATGAAAAAAAGTTCGCGTCAGCATTGTTTGTATCATGTAAGACCTCCAACATTTGATTAGCAATTTTTGGCCTAAATTGATTAAATGAACTTAAATGATAAAACGTGAAAAAATTCAAAACTGAATTAATCAAATCGAAAGATTCATGAGTAAATTTAAGCTTGAGACTTTTCCGGTACTTTCCACGGCATTTCGTCGTACAAGTCGAGAAAATATTGGGTAGGTTATACACTCCACGTAGGCGAAATGTACCACCATACGAAGTCGACACGTGGCAAATTCGGGCCCACCTGTCGGCGGGCACTCTCTCCGTTAACTCCGTCTCTCTCCCATTTACTCTCTCTCCTCCCCTCCGTTTCTGCGCACAACTCTCTCTCCCCCTCCTCTCTCCACTTCTCTTTTCTTTCCTCCATCGGGGGAAACATGGGCTTTGGCGGTGGCGGAGGTGGCGGAGGCGGCGAAGGTGCTGGCGGCGCCACTGGCGGTTTTTTAACCTCATCCTTAGCCGTGTGAGCAACAGTCTCATACCTCCTCCTCAGCTTCCGATCATTTCCAGTTGCCCGCGCTCGTGGCAGGGAAGGTGGGGGCGGCGGGGGCAGCGGAGGCGCAGACTGCGGAGGCGTGAGTGGAACTTCCATTTCCTTGATTGTAGCATTACGAGACGATCACCACTATCTTCGGCGACCACACACTTGGTCTCTTCTTCTCTTCTCCGTCTTCTTCTTCTCCGTTCCTTCTTCTCTTGGAATAGACCGGTTCTGTCCCGAAGCCCCGACCCGCGACAAGATGGGCATCGTCGTAGAATCTCCGCCGCCCTTCGCCGTAATCCCACGGCATACTGCGCCCTCAAATCCAGGTACGAGCTGCTGGTTCTCATCCGGCCAGACGAACTGCCGGAGAACCCATATTTGCTCCCCTCGGAGTTCCGACGGTCGTAGTTGTCGTGCCACTTGTATGGCGTCCCCGGGTTCGACGACGAGACTTCCGGGAGTCCGACATCGGGTACGACCCCGCCGACCCCCCGTCCCCACCGTTGTTGGATCTGCCGAGGAACCTGCAGACGATGGCGAAGAGGACGAGGACGAGGTTGAGATAGTCCCAGCTCTTCTTCATGGAGTGGGGCCAGAAGATCTGGGAAGTGAGGCTGAGAAAGGGCGGGACGGCGAAGAGGATGAAGGCGACGGAGGCCGCGAGGAAGAGCAGGAGGAGGAGCGCGAACGAGTCGCGGCGGCTCCACCGCGGGCCGCCGGAGGGCTGGAGCCAGAAGACGTCGTGGGCAGCTCCTCCGACAAACGAGACAGCGACCCGGTCGTCATTGGCATCGTCGATGGCGGAACAACAGCAGCGTTGTCGATGGTGGAACAGAATCAGCGATGCTGGTGACGAAACGGCAAGAATGTCGAGGGAGGTAGATCTAACTGCAGGGGGGGAAGCAGCGGCGTCGGGAGTGGGGATACTCGGTCGAAGATGACCGAAGAAGAAGACTTTCTCCCTTGCTTTCTTTTCTTCTTTCCCACCTCTCTCTCTCTCTCTCTGCTTTTCTTGTCGTTTCCCTTGCATGTGTCAGACTAACAAGGGAAATTTTCTCGAAAAAAGAGAAATAAGAGAGGAGGGGGAGAGAGAGTTGTGCGCAGAAACGGAGGGGAGGAGAGAGAGTAAATGGGAGAGAGACGGAGTTAACGGAGAGAGTGGGCGCTGACAGGTGGGCCCGAATTTGCCACGTGTCGACTTTTGTATGGTGGTACATTTCGCCTACGTGGAGTGTATAACCTACCCAATATTTTCTCGTACAAGTCGATCGGAAATGCACGCGGGGGTTTGTTATTTTCTCGAAGATCCGAATGATGTGGAATCGAAAGTACGAACTTAGGTTGGGGCCCTGGGCTCCGTCGGCCCATTCCCGCGACCCGGCAGCGCAGCCACGTGTCCCCTCCGCTCGCCCCGATGACGTTTCGAACGCTCCAAAGAATTTTCTCTCCTCTCGCGCCGTCGCGGGACCACCGTGCCGTCGCGTCCGCGACATCGTCGTACGCTTTACGAGGTAGACGTCGTACGGTCCGCCCGAAGTGCATCTGGGCCTGGACGTGGGCCGACGGAGCTGCTGGGGGCCCAATATCTCCAGCTCCGTCCGGCCCAAGGCCCATCATAAGTCTCGTCAACTGGTTCTGTTCCGCCGTCCTCCTCCTCCTCCTCCTCCTCCTACTGCTGCTCCGCCATGGCGATGGCGATGGCGAAATCGCTCTCCCTCGCCCTTAAATCCCTCCTCTTCCTCCGCCCCTTTGTGTCTCCCACCGTCCTCGCTCTCTCGTCGTCCTCGTTTCCCTCCGCGCTGCCGCGTTTCTTCTCCACCACCTCCACACCCTTCCCTCTCCAGTACGACCTCATCGTCAACCGCCCGACCCAATCCTCGCTCGCCAGGACCCGCCCCCGTCTCGGCGGCGGCGGGCGCGGCGGCGAGCGCGCCCCGGCCCCGAGCCGGACGCCTCCGAGAGGCCCGACGTGGAGCTCGGGTTCGACGACTGGGCGGACCGGAAGCTCTCGCCGGGGGCGGATCCGGGGATGGACAAGTCGAAGAGGATGTACGGGTCCGATTCCGAGGACGAGAGGAGGCGGAGTGAGGCGGAGGGCGGGTTCGTGGAGTTGAGGCCCGAGGTGGTGGAGTTCCATAGGTTGCACAAGAGGGAGGAGGAGCTGTACTTCTACCATGCGTTCGCTTATCCGTGGGAGAAGGACAAGCATTACAAGATGGTGTATTAGCTGGAGAAGAAGTATTTCCCCGAGCATTGCCTCGATAAGGCGTTCCTCGAGCCGGGAGAGAGTGGTCGGTCGAAGGGAAATGCGGGCGCGAAGGGGAAGAAGGATAAGAGGAGAGTGAACGAGGGTAAGGAAAAAATGGAGGATAAGAAATTGGTGTTCTTTGAGGAGGAGAAGAAGGATGGTGATGACCTGACGAGGGACGAGGGACGAGGGGAAGAAGGACGTGATGGAGAAGAAGGTGGAGGAGTTCTTCAAGTGTTTGAAGAAAGTCCCCAATGAGAAGAATGCGGTGACTGAGGGCGAGCCCTATGTTTTGACTCGCAGTACTGAACTTCCTCCGAGATGGGATGGGCCTCATGGGACGGTGGCTTTGATAAGCAAACCCAAAGGTGGGTCTTTAACTGAATAACCGAACTTTTGTTTTTTCGTTTTTTGCTAAAAAATCTGATTAACTAAGTTGATTGTCTAAAACTGTGGGTGAAATCTTTGCCCGTACTTTTTTAGAGACTAACTTGAAATGGCAACCCAAATGAGATTTTTGGTTTAAACATCATGGGAGCGACAACTGATAGGTGCACATTTAGTATCTGGTGATGGCTGAACTTTGAAGTGGCCTACTTTATGTTGCGCACCGGTCTGATGTAGCAGCAAGCATCCTCTTGTGTTTATGTGCAAAGTAAAAGTGGATGAGGTGTCAATCGAGTCCTTGAGCCATTCTCGAAAGATTCTTAGGTGGCTGCCCCCATGAAATAGCAAGAGAAGGCTTGTGAAAATAGCGGGTAGAGATATATAAAGTTCAAGATGCTGAATTGACTGATTGTGGGCCTGTGGCCTCTCTTCTTAGAGAATGAAGGGCCTTTCTTCGATGTTGGGTTATATTTCATTCTGTTTATTTGGATAAGCAATTCCCGTAGCTCCTAAACTGTATATGCTGATGGAGAAGTATTCTAACAAATAATTAGCTCTGTGAGAGGAGTTTTCTGGATTCATTTGGTTATATACTATGCTTGTTGCACATTGTTTTTGTTGTCGTTCTTGAGCATCTTGGAATTTACTAAGTATCTTGAGTCATTTTCACGTTAAAGCTCAGTTTGTTTCGCGAGAAAATAATTTTCAGAAAAATATTTTTGGATTTTCGGCATTCGTTTCATGAAAATGAATTCTTTGGCAAAAATGTTTTCACTTTTGAAAAAGTGGAAAACATTTTCTCATTTGATCTCTCTTATCTCATACTTCTACAAATCCTAACTCTCTCATTCCTTTCTTTTTCTTCTTTTCTTTTTTGTTCGAATTATTTTTAATTTTCTTTTTCTTTTTAATTCGAATTATTTTTAATTTCCTTTTTCTTTTCTATTTTTTTTTTCTTTGTTTCCCATCTTCTTCTTTTTGGTTAGTCGTCGGCCATTGTCAGGCGAACCTCGAGCTCGTTGATCTCAAGCTCACACCCTGCACTCTTGCTTATCATTTTCTTTATTTATTCTACTTTGTAGTTGTAAATTGCTCAAACAAAAGGCTCTACATACTTTCCTTTTTTTTTTTTTTTTTAATTAGAACACAAAAGACGCAGGGGGAAAATAGGCCACTTGACTAGAAGATTCTCATGAGGGCTGTACATGCTTTGCTTATTTTCTCTTTTGCTTCTTTTTAAAATCCATACGAACATTTTTTAGAGTAGATGTGCATTTGGCGACAATAAGGGAACAAAGATATGAAGTAAGTTTGCCTAGATTTAAAGGCAAGTTCATATTTAATGGATTTATAGGTTGGTAAGTGAGGCATGCCTAAGTGGTGAAGTCTTAGAAATTATTTTCTTTACCGAACACGGAAAAATATTTTCCGAAATATGGTTTTAGCCGAACACCAGAAAATAGTGTCATTTTCCTGGAAAATGACTTATGAAAAATATTTTCTGGAAATGGCCCATTTTCCGTGAAACAAACGGACCCTAAGTGCAAGACATGTGCCCTTTAGTTCCTAGAAATATTCAATCTTATGATTTTTCATTTGCAATACAGGTTGGACTTCATTCACAGTTTGTGGAAAGCTTCGACGCCTGGTCAAAGTAAAAAGGTGCCTGCTTGTTACTGATGCTCCATCTAGGTGCTTCCTGGAAAAGTAGCTAACTTTTCCTTCTTTACTCTTCTATTTCTGTTACAGGTTGGGCATGCTGGTACTCTTGATCCTATGGCAACTGGATTGTTAATTGTATGCGTGGGTAAAGCTACCAAGCTAGTGGAGACGTAAGATTTGAACCTTCTTCTGATTAGCTTTCTTAGAGAGAAGTTCATTCTAGCTTCATGAATTTTATCACTCTGTTCTAGATTTTTATGGTCTTTTACTTGATTGTATATATGATTGTAAGTGAATCTTTTCATGGTAAATTGCAATGAGAAAACTTGGTTAGAACTTTATGAAGGTGGTTGTTGCAGATATCAGGGTATGTTAAAGGGTTATAGCAGGGTTTTCCGTTTAGGAGAGGCGACATCAACTTTGGATGCTGATTCGCCAGTATGAATATTCTCTCTAACAAGACCTGTCCCTTTAATGTTTATTTACCATACTCATGTTTAAGAATACCCAAATAAGTGCCTCTAAAGAGTTCAATAATTTTTTGTTTTATCTTACTTTGTTGTGGTACTTAGTGGGGGTGTGTCAGAATGTGGGGAAAAGGCTCTTTGATGACCATGCCATCCTTTTACCCTCATCCTTTTTGGGTCGATGGTATGCAACTAACACTGAAATTGGTCACCTCCTTTCTTAGATCATCCAGCGTGAACCTTGGGAGCACATCAAAGATGAAGATATAAAGAGAACCGCGGCATCCTTTCTTGGAGAGATCTGGCAAGTCCCACCGATGTTTTCAGCCATAAAAGTAAGTGAACGATTAACTATCTTCTCTTTGGATCTAGTAGAGGGTAAATGGTGCTTTTGTTTAAACATGCATTCAGTATCATTTGTTCATATTCATTAATATCTAGAAATCTTGTGGTGCAGTCTTTGATAAAAAATAGTACCCTAGCGCGGTGCTTGTGGTCGTTGACAGTATAACTAATATTCAGTCTATATATTTCTCTGCATTTTATTATGCACTGGCATGTTGCTGAAGTTATTTTACTGTTTTTGTTTTGTATAGGTTGGTGGAGAAAAATGTATGATAAAGCGAGAAGAGGAGAAACTGTCGAACTTTCACCCAGAAGGATTTCGATACTCAAATTTGACATTGAACGCAGCCTGGAGAACAGGTTTTGCTCTTTCTTTATTAATCTTTTGAAGCAATTCCTCCTATAGAAGGACAGCGGGCTAACCCATGAAGCTCCCTAAATGCTTTCCTTCATTGAACAGAGGCTATTGAAGTGACTCTGTGTAGCCAAAGAAGGGCTTATCAGTAGGAAATGGATATGTAGAACTTTCGGCATAAATAGACCGATTGACTTGTCTCTGGCCTTACTTTCTGACTTATTGCTTGAAAATTCGAGCGCACTTTGCATATGTTTCGTTTGTGTGCATTTAGCATCTTGATGTCCACAAACAACAATTAACACTAATCAAGAAAGCTAGAAATGATGCTAATTTTGTGTCTCTCATGTAAATTTTTGTTTGGCCAGTCTGGTGTGTGAATTAAACGAGCTTTTTCCTGAGATGGCAAGCGAGGGCATTTTTACAATGTTATCCTGAAAGGAAGAAGTGCTTGAATTTCGTGCTCTTCTAGAATGGCAGAAGTAGTTAAGGAAGGCTGGAAGCTCATTCCTTGTTAAGCTTAAATATTACTGAAGATGAACAATCTGATAGTACATTCTAAGATCAATGTTCACAAATGAGTTGAACAATTACTCTCAACACCTAGACATCTCTGATCGAAACTATATCTGCTACCTGGGCTTCTTGTTTCTCTCACTGAAGGATGTCTTTTTCTGATGTGACGCTAAAGTGGCTTGAAACTACTTTTGTGGAATGGGAGTCATAGTGCTCAAGTATGATGATTTTCATCACTGTTTCTTTCATGAGATCTATTTTCTTATTGATTCTAGTATTCCAGAGAGTTTTTCTGTAAAGCATTTCAAATGATTAATTCCCAGGAAATGCTAGCTGAATAATTATGACTGTCTATGGTTTTAAGTTGGGATAAATACAGAGACAAGAATCAAGGTTATGGTTGTTGGTTGACTGAGGACTTAAAGTTTTAAAAAAACCACAATCAGGTCTCAAGTTCACCGTTCATGGAAATCAGACATCAGAGATGACGTGCGGCAGTTGACCAATATTCAACGCAGGAGCCACATGGGATTTCCGATACCTAAATTCCATTGAGAGCGAGCTTGAAATGTGATTTTGGTCTTTTAAGAACCTTAAGTCCTCAATTGACCAAAATAAAATTCAAAGTCCTCAATTGACAACATTAGTCCCTTTTATATATTTATCCCGGTTTGCATTATGTAATGAGGCCTTCTTTTTCCTATTTCTTCCTTTGCAGACAAAATTTGATATTCAGGGTAATGTGTTCAAAAGGAACGTACATCCGTTCTCTGTGTGCTGATTTTGGGAAGACCCTCGGCAGGTATTTACTAGGTTTCTAATCTCTATGATCCTTTGATGAATCACGGCTGAAAATGGAATTTAATTTCTTTGTTAACAACAGTGTCTGAAATGTTTACTGCTTTACTATCTTGAAATTGCAGCTGCGCTCATTTGACTGCTTTAAGGAGAGACTCCATAGGTAAAAGTCCCTTCTGTGCTATTTTTTGAGTCTTGAATTAATCCACGTTTAAATCTTTTCTGCAAGTTATCTAGGGGCTGAGCATGAGGCGATATGATATCGCATCACTGTCTTACTTGCAACCTTTTGGTGGGTATTTCTTTCTTCACTTTGGATTCTAGGGCATGGGGAGGGTCGTGTAGCAGTCTGCCGCAATTGTATGATATTGCCTGAGGCCGGCAAGGCCGACCCTCACTGGTTGTGGCCTCGGCCGGTCGCCGGAGGTGGTCGCGGAGGTTGGGCGACCGGCAGCGGAAAAAAAGAAAAGAAAAAGAAATAAATAAATAAATAAAAGAAATTAAAAACATAACGAAATAATTTTAAAATTCGAAAAAAGTATTAAAATATTTTAAAAAATTATCCACGTTAGCATTAGCATCCACATCAGCAAATTTCGGCCAAAATTGATTGGATGGACTTAATTGACAAAAAATAAAAAGATTTATGATTCAATTGGTAATATTGAAAGGCTTTTGATTGAATTGATAAAATTACAACAGGTTTAAAATATTTTGGACAATTTTTTCTACAATCATGGTGTGATAATAAGCTAAAGCTAAGTCAATGGGCTGGTGGTACGGAGTCAGCCTAGGCATCTTTGCCTCATGTGTCATATCCCTCCTGTCCTCTGCATGGAGATATTGTGATGATGATCAGGAATAGTAGGATATTCTTCTTGTGTCAATTTGCATTTGACTGAGCTCGCGCCATTTGATTGGGAACGGAGTGTGTGTAGGTCACCTTGAAGTTGATCAAACCCGAAGCAAAATGATGATGGCAGTGTCCAATCGAGAATACAAAAACAAAAAACAAAGTTAAGACTTTGTTTGGTAAAATTTGTTTATGTTCTCGGAACAACTACTCTTTTGTTAGGGACGAAAAAAGAATAAGGACGTGTTTGATAATGATTCGACTCGGGAGTAGATTCGATAAGAAATGATTATTTTTATTTATTAGAGGCGATTCTAAGTAAAAAACACGTTTGGTAGCTATTCAAAATTTACGATTACGGAATAGAATTGTGTTTCATTGATTACATGTTCCAAATAAATTTCTTTTAATTTTTAAATAATTTTTATACTTTTTTTTTTTTTTTTTTTTTTTTCTTTTTCTCCTATTCTTCTTCTTGGCCGGCGACATCACCGGAGGGTCGGCCCTCGGCGAGGCTGCGGCGAGGCTCGCCCGGCCTGCCGAGGCTCGGTCTCGCCCGGATCTAGCGAGGTTGAGCCTCGCGGTGGCGGGCGAGCCAAATTGGGTTGGGCGAGGCTCGCCCGGCCTTGCCCGAGGCTCGGCCTCGCTAGATTTGGCGGCCCGAGCCTCGTCGGTGGCCGGCGAGCCTCGCCTGGCCACCGGTGGCTGGGCAAGCCTCGTTGGGGCCAAGCGGGCCTCGCCCGGCCTCGCCGGTGATTGGGCTTGCCTTCGGCAAGCTCGCCAGAAGTCTCATGGCGGCCAAGCGGTGGACGGCAATAGACGGGGTGGTTAATGAAGAAGAGAAAAAATGGAAGAAGAAGAGTATTTTGATTCATAGATTTGTTCCGGAACAAGAATTAACTTTTTTTTTTATTCTTGATTACATTCCAAATCTACTTAGAAAACAAAAAATTAGAAATTTGATTAGGAATAAAAATTTTTACTAAACGCGATTACGTTCCCAAACTAATCTCGAAAACAAAGAATCGGAATGCAGTCTGTTTGAATAGTTACCAAATATGGCCTAAAACATGTTTGGTAGAACTTTTATTCTCGAGAACAAAAAATCTATCTTTTTGTTATCGAGAATAAATTAGAAACGAGAAACAATAAAGAGAAAAAGTAGCTTCTTATTTAGAATAATTTCTAGAATCTATTTTTTTCTTTCGCCTCTCTTCTTCTCCTTTCTTCTTCGTCTTCTTTCTTTTGGCCAGTCATCGGCCTTGGCCATGGTTGACGTCGGCAATTGGCCGAGACAAGGGCCGGCGATCTCGCCGGACATCACCGGCCGGAGGGCCGAGCCACGGTGAGGCTCGGACCTTGCGTTGCCTAGGCGAGGCGAGGCTAGCCGTGGCCAAAGGGTCTCTAGTGAGCTCGCCGGACCTTACCCACTCGGTCACCGGCCAAAGAAAAAAGGAAAAAAATAAGAAAATATAATAGAATAATTAAAAAATTAAAAGAAATAAAAAAATCTAAGAATCCTACCAAAAATATTTTTATTCGAGAATAGAAATTTTGGGAAGTTCCAAACGTGTTCTTTTGTTCCGAAATTGTTCTCGAGAACGAATTAGAAAAAATCATTTCTTATAAAAAATTATTCATAGAAACGAGAATCGTTTAAACGCCTTTGCTTAATATAATAAGATTGATAGGTAAACTAGGCAGCCTCTAGCCTTAATGAGGAACATGGATATTTAAGAGGTTGAAATGCCAAGGACTATCAATCACTGGAGCTGGCAGTGATTTGAGCTATCCAAATCAATGTTTCTTGCTTTGATTAATGAAAATCAGCCTGACCGTAGTTTTTGCCCCCAATGAGGATCTTGAACTTTAAAGTGGTTTTCGCACGATGATTAACTCAAGTTTATTCTTAGAGATCACGTTTGGCATAAACCTCCACTCGCACACCTTGAGGCTGTCAAGATACTACTTAGACCCCAGCGGTTCCACCTAATCTGGCATATTCCATCCGCAACTTAGCAAAACCACACGAAACGATTGCTCAAGTTGGTAGAAGTCTGTCTCAGTGTTTTCGTAGCAGAAGAAAGTACGAAAAGGAAGAAAGATTCGGGTAACGATAGTCACATTTGACCATCCCCTTCTTATGCCTCCGCAACTTAGCAAAACCACACGAAACAGATTGCTCAAGTTGGTAGAAGTCTGTCTCAGTGTTTTCATAGCAGAAGAAAGGGCGAAAAGGAAGTAACGATAGTGACATTTGACTAATCTATGGGAAAATAAAAGGTTCAGAACAGTTCCATCATAAAGAAGGCGTCGACAATCGACATGAACTGTGCCCCGGGCAGTGCCTCCATTCTCTTTCAATTCTCAGAAGTGACATTTTATTTTGTCCTCTCTTTGTTTTTTGTTTTTTTTTTTTGCTTGCAACTTGCACTAAATTGGCTGCGATTTTTGTCCCCTCTTTAATAACATGTGTTTAACAGTCGACCCACACTGCACATGGACTGAACCAATAACAGCCTGTCATCCAACCATAAGTCTCATATCAAATCAGACTAAATACAACATGTACAGGGACACCGGATGAAGAAACAAGAAGAGAAATGGAGATGAGGCACACACTACTCTGCAATAAGAATGTAAAGAATTAATCTGCATCCGCTCGATGGAAATCCTCTGATGATACATGAATTCCCAGCAAAGAAAATGGTGGGAAAAATGAACTACCCTATACGATAGACCGGAGAGATCGAGCAACACCCACAAGAGGTGGTATGCAATCTCACAAGGGTCAGGACAAACTATCTCCTCCTCCAACATCGATATCGAAAACCCCAGAGCACGATATGCCCCAAATCCGGCACTCAAAGAAGTCGACTCCCAAAATGACTATAGAATGACTCCATCAACAAGGTTTCAAGAACATGCAAGTTCTTCAAATGCCTTGCTAGAGAATGATTGCATAAGGTTTAGTAGGTGCATGAGATGCTGGAATTAAATCTCCAAGATCGTAATCGACGGTCTTCCCAGGGAGCTGTTTTCTCGTGGCCAAAGCATCTTCACCTTCCAAACATGCCAATATATGCCACCTTACTCAGCCACTCTCTCTCTTGCAGTTCCCTGGCAGCAAATATTTGTACTTCTCTGCATTGTTTAACAAATAGGCAGGAAGATGAACAGCTGAGTAAGAATGAGGGATGGGCCCCAACTTCCCGATTATCTCTTTAAACGTGTGTTCTTCAGGAAACATGTCAAATAAATCAGCCCCTTTGCAGATGATATCCTGAATCCTTGTCAGGTCTAAATAATGTTTAAATCGGACCCGGTCACTGTGGCCGTAGCTTTCATCTTGAATATGAACTCACTTATGCGGCCAAAGCAGAAGCTACAATGCCAACCTGAATCGGACAACAAGACGTCACTCTGTCTAAAATGCGCATATCTCGTGCTACGATGATACCTGTGGACCGATGCTCTCCAGCTTTTGTTATCTAAGAAGAACTCAAAAGAGTACAGATAATTCCTCAGCTGCAAATGAAGTTTAGGTGGGATGTCATCACACCACCTGAGAAGATTGATCGTGTGTGCGCTAGGTATCTCGTCCAAGTCCGACATAATCAACAAGTCATCATCCTCGATGCCAGCACGCCTCAGAAGCTGGTCTAGAGCGACTCTCTGATGAGTGTCTTCAACAAATGGATTCTCTCCTTTCTTAAACCTTCCTCCAATTGTACCATAAGTCAGCCGAGGCTCAACGAACTCGAACTTGTCTCGATTTTCCTTAAAAATCAGCCTCTTGGGTATTCCAGTAAATGTTGAGTTTGACTCGAGGAGTACAAACTGGGTCACGTAAGGATACAATTCCTTCCACCGAATTGTCAGCATGTCGACCTCATTGTTGAACAGAATAGCATCATAGACCCGCCTCGGGAATTCACGGATTTGCCATCCATGAAGTTTGCAAAGATTTTCCATCGACACGTTCTCATTATAATAATGCGGAATTACATGAAAAGGCTTTGGAGGGGCTTGCCATAGGGGTCTAAAGAAATAGGAAATCTTCTGTCCATGCAAGTACAGGCCGAAAATTCCTATTGGGATGACGACAAACAGGAATAGGTGTTTCTTCAGATCTATCTGTCGAAGAACACGGCGAAGTCTCAACATACCCATAGACATAGCTGCACGAGTTGCCTGCTGCCTGCTGCATATTAGAGGACAAAACTTTCTAAGATATCAAATCAAAATGCAGGGGCAGAAATACAAACTGAGACACCAATCTTCCGGTCGAAAGAGAAATCGCGATCCAAGGCGTCTAATCCGATTATCCAAGTATCAAAGGCTAACAACATGAGCATCAAATATTTGAAAATCAAGCAAAACCGTGAATGGTTCGGTAGACCTCGAAGACATGGAAACGTTCTGAAAGTTGGCTATTCAGGAGATAATCATGTGATTCAAAGAGCAACTTCTCTAATATTTAAGAGCCAAAAGAACGAGAAAATGGATTATCTTCCCCAACATTGTCACCTGACGCCAAAAGGGCAAAATCTCACCTTTCTTTCTGCTTGAAAATGGGAATTCAGTGTCTCCCCCAGCACGAAGCAAGAAAACAAATTTTCTTTTTTCGCGGAAAGAAAACATACGCAAAGGCGAAACGACATCAGTCGACAATACTAGTTCTGGGGCTCAATAAATTACATCTTTTTGATAGAAAAACGAAACTGGTAAGTTATACGCATAAACAACATATGGCACACTCCCTAGATTTCTCCATACTTGCAAAGATAAGTAATAAGAAATCGGACTTTCCATCACCTTGAACTCAGAAGAACAACAACGAAGAGGTAGGAAAGATTTTCCCTGAAATTTCGAGAGGATCAATCCCGACGATGGAAATAATAACAACCCACTTCTTTCTTCTTCTTCTTCTTTCGGCAAGGACGTGGAAAAGAGAGAGGGAAAGAAAATGGGGGAGAGAGAGAGAGATGAAGAAGAAGAAGAAGAAGAAGAAGAATTACCTGGCCACAAACGTCTTTGCAGATATCGTCACTCTACGACAAGGCGACGGTTCGTCGGAGGGGGTTGTTGCCTCGTCTCTCTCTCGCTCCGTCTTTCTGTATTCGTCTGCCGGGGGTTGGGATTTTGGGGGAAAGAGAGAGCGTCAATTATAGCCGTTTGGTGGTTCCCCTTCCCTCTTCTGAATTTTGTACGGTGATGCCCGGACGTACATATAGACGAGGGAGAGCGTAAAAAAGCAACCAAAAAAAAAAAAAAAAATCCAAATTTTCCCTTCTTTTTCTGTTGTGTACCGAAAGGAAAATGAGAGGTGATTTCAATGAATCCAACCGGTCGGTTCGATTCCCACCCTGAAAGGACAAAAGTAGGTTGACTCGACGAGCACAATCGTTGGATTTGATGGACTCGAGGCGACTATTGACGCGGTCGCTAATATGGCCATTCAATCTAATTTTCGCTTATAGCTCTATGCGTTCATTTGTTTTATTTAATTCGAATCATTTTTCATTCATTTGACCGAGTAATACCCACGCCGACATATAAAATTATCTCCATTTCATTGGTGCCTTTTTGCATATTTTTGTGGTAGAAATAAGTGGTTCAAAATGCAAGTTGAATTCAAAACGAAATAACACGTGATGTTAAATGATTGATAATCCCTTTTTGTCACGAAATGGGACGTTCAAACATAGTCATTGTTCGCTCTATAATCAAAACAGGACAAATGTGAATTTTACTGCTTATGTGTTAAGTAAAATGAGTTTTAGTATATCACAGTCGAGGTAGAATTATTTTCAGTTACATAATAACACAAACTTTATATGATTAAACAACAATCGTTTTTAGTTATACGGCACAAGAGCCAATGGCTTTTACCTAAAACGCTTCTTTTTTTCTTTTTTTGAATGTGGGTTGATTGAATTGGGGGACCATTTTATTGGCACTTGAAAATTCAATTCTCGACGAGCCGACATCTTCATCCGAAGAAGCTTTGCTCACATGGGATTCACATGATCCTATGGCTCGAAATCATTGGGTCACGAGCCGGGATGCGTGCGAAGGTATTTGCCGAGACCTTTGCTTCATCATCCGTTCGATAAGAGTTTCTTTTTTCGCTCTTTCTATAAATCATAAAATAAGATAAAAATTAGAATTTGTTTTATAAAGTCGCGAACTTTGCGATGTTGCCTTTTAGGGCTTCTCCCTCTTTTTTCGTGGCGCGAAAAAAAGGGGACAAAAGAAATGAAAAAATCGAATTAAAAGTGGGGAATCAGAAAAGCTCCCCCGCAAAAAGTCACTTTATTCGAGTTTGGTATCATAAAACAAAAACACCCTTTTGGTCGCGCAGTTATATATAGTCTTGGACCGTCATTATTTCCTTAATCAAAGAAAAGGGACAACTTCACATTAATTATTAATTGGTCTCGAGAGTTTTTTTTTTTTTTTCGGTCTCGTAATCATATTCTAACAGCGCTCTCAGGCTTTTTGCCTCTGCTCCCGCCGCTGCGGGCGTGGAAATCACCCACTCATGAAATTAAATCTTCCCATGATTCCCTCTGAGAATGTGGAGATTTGAGCAACGCCCTCACTTTTCGAGATGAAGGGTGGCCACTACCCAGTGGTTATTTGGTCTGTTATTGTCATCAATTCATCATCCCCCTTCGCACACTCGCTGATCAAGTCGTGGCCGCCACGGTCGACGTCAGTCGGGAAGGACAGCTATGCAAACTTGGAGACCGGCGTTGATTATTAAATGCTCTCGAGAGTTATTGTCTCCGCCAGTCGCGGTCGTGACCACGCAGGTCGACGGTGGTCGAAGGACAGCGATGTGGGACTCGAAGACCGGTTCCACTTCACCTCATAAATTTTAAATTGACAAATCAATGAACGTAGTGTATCTTCGCGATTAAGAAGTCTCGAAAAACACGGAGGATAATTATTCCTCCTTTTGCTCCCACCGAGGCGCCGTGCCATCTTTCCTCCGACATGCCTTCCCATTTTCACACATGTTTTAATATTTTCGCCATAATTAATTAACTAATTCGATTAATTAATTTCACTTGTGAAGCGAGAGATAGCTTCGATCGTCACCCCTTGCATGGACCAAGCACGGGGCCCAGAAATTCATTTCTTATTTTACCTAGCGAACACGAATATTAATATTATTATTTTCATTCATATTATAATGCATTCGATTCACCGATGACGCAATTTGCGAGCCCGATGCCCGCACCGCTGACCAATCCGTCCTTCCTTTTTCAGTTGGGTCGTTGTTAATTCGATGAGAAAATGGTGTCCGATAGGCGAAAAAACAAAGAAAATGGCAAGGTTTCTTGATATAGGAAACTGTCCTTCGTTGTCTGACGCACTTTTTTATTTTATTTTTAAAAATCGCTATTATTTATTTTGTGTGTGGTGTGTGTGTGTGTGTGTGTGTGTTTTTTTTTTTTTTTTTTTTTTTTTTTGTGGAAACGAAGTTTTCCAAGTGGGGAGATCGTTGTGTTCAGGCCACGGCAGTTTGCCTGCGTCCACATCGCTCTTTGGCACGACTCGGAGACGTTCGTAGCAACTTCCCAGAAAGTTCTTCCGGTCTGTCTTTTTTCGTCCATCGCGAAAATTTAAAAAGCATATTCTCTTGTGCGCCAATGCATAATGCCACGTAAATTTTGTAAATTTCCTTTCCTCTTTTTTTTTTTTTCTTTCCTTTCTAATTAGCATCTCAATTGAATTTTCTTCTTTTCTAAAAACATCTTCAGTTTGCAAATGACAATATCCACGGGCACATGCGTAATTCCAAAACTTTCCGTAAAGGTTCGCAAGTTTTGATTTTCAACTTTCAGGATCAAGCGCGTGAACCGTTTGGAATTTTCCTGATTTTTTCTTTCTTGATCAATTCAAAGAGACAATTGCGGAGATTGAAGCGGGTTTTCTATTTGTCGGGACATAATACGAAATTCTAAAAATCTAAAGATATTTGATACCAAGTAATAGTACCATCTCGAGTAATAATCGTAAGAACATGTGTTAAAAGCACGACAACTCTCTTAGTCAATAATAAATATGACAAACAATTATTTGCATTTTTCTTTTTTCTTTTTTTAACACCGTGTTCATGACCTATGTGTGGGGTAAGCAATAGGTTCCAGTCATAACTTGACACTTATTCATGCGAATCCATTTCCAAAATTTTGGAATATGAAACCTACCACGCATACTTTAAAATGTAGAACTTATCTTGCAACAAGTATCAGTCATTTTAAGGTCTACCCATGTTCCATTGTATCGTGAATTGAATGGTTGCAATGAATCATTGAATTTAATGACCATCCCGAGTCAGGGGCGGGTCCTGGCAAGCGAGTTAGGTGGTTGACGATGAGGTCGTACTGGAGAGGGTGGAGGGTGGATGTGGTGGAGAAGAACGTGGCGGCGCGGAGGAAACGAGGACGACAGGGACGACGGGAGAGGAGGATAGCAGGAGCCACGAAGGGACGGAGGAAGAGGAGAGGTCCGCTCAAATGCATGATGCCTAGTAAATTTCGTAAATTCGTTCTCCTCTTTTTCTTTTTCTTTCTAATTAGCAGTCTCCACTATATTTATTTTCTTTTCTATAAACATCTTCAATTTACAAATTACAGTATCCGTGAGCTCGCACGTAATTAGAAAACTTCTATCAAATGCTTGCCCGTTTTGATTTTTCAAATTTTGGGAGGAAGCACGTGAATCGTTTGGATTTTTCCTCGACTTTTTTTTTTTCTTGATAATTGATTATATGACGAGAAAATGATGGAGATTGAAGTAGGCTTTTCTATTTGCCGGAACATAATATGAAATTCTAAAAATTTGAAGATATTTGATATCGAGTGACGGTGCTACCTCGAGTTATAATCATAAGGATGGGAGCTAAAAGCACAACAGCTCTCTTATCCAATGATCAATACAACAAAACAATTATTTACTTCTTTTTCTTCCGTTTTTTTTCATGTCGTGGTCATGACCTACGTGTAGGGATAAGCAATTCTAATATCGGTCTAGGTTCCACCTGAAACTTTGAACTCATTTGTGAGAATCGGTTCCCAAAATTTGAAATCTGGAACTTACAATGCATACTTCAAAACATAGAACCTAGCCTACCACAAGTATTAGGGTCAACTTTTGGGTTTATTCATGTTCCACTTATATTATGAATTGAATGATTACAATGATCATTGTGTTTAATAACCATTGTTTGTTGCTATGAAACATTGACAAATTAAAAATCTTGGTCATGCATATTGTTAGAAATGAAAGGTCAAATTAAGCGGTTTCAAACTACATGGCGTCATCATCAAATGTTGCGAAATATCATTGAATTGTGCGAAGATATATAAAAGAAAAATACAAAAACTTGATTCGGGTTTAAGTTTCAAGTACCGAAACCTAAATCCCTGTCCACTAGAAGTGATTTTCAATTCTTGGTACTCTGAAATATACTTTACATACTTTATAATCTCTTCGGTTTCGATTCTATTACCGGGTGTGCTTATCCTTATCCTTATCCTTATCTACATGTATTTAAAAACCTTATTTTCGGTCGAAATTTGTAAATACCTTTGTTTACTATGGTTTAGTACATATGGATGGAGAAAGTACGCGTGTCTTCGGTCAAGTTATATCACAATGGATATCGAGTACCATATGAAGAGAAACTTGAAATCTCCCATTTTCATAGTGATTTGCGGCTGTGTGAAGCACGATATCTTTTAATTAGGGTGCGAGGGCAACACGTCGATTGAAAAATATCACGCAAAGCACATGTCAACATACTAGGAACTGTTGCATAATCCACCCCCTCACCTTAGGCATGAGAGGCTATTATATT
This sequence comes from Eucalyptus sp. ANBG9806169, assembly GCA_014182395.1. Classification (NCBI taxonomy): domain Eukaryota; kingdom Viridiplantae; phylum Streptophyta; class Magnoliopsida; order Myrtales; family Myrtaceae; genus Eucalyptus; species Eucalyptus sp. ANBG9806169. The sequence continues at coordinate 30,203,415 of CM024582.1, forward strand.
TTCTTACCCCACGATAGCTACTTCCTAAAAAGTGACGGTGAGTCTACATTTCCTTAAAGGACTCCCTCACTCATAGGTGTAAATTTTCTTTCCCA